>CM069928.1:39138365-41541658 GCA_036172225.1 Cryptocoryne crispatula var. balansae
GACCAAGGAAGAAGAAGAAAAAGAGGAGGAGGAAGCTTGGCGCACTAAGAAGCTGCACCCTCTGCCACCTGCCTACTGCACCAAGAGGCTGCACCTTCTGTTGCCTGCTGCTGCGCCTTGCTTCTGCACCTGCTGCACCTGCAGCAGCTATCACCCGAGACCAGAAGAGAAGGAGAAGAAAGGAGAACAGGTGGGTGAATATTATGGATATGTAGCCCTCTAAGGGCTTCTCCTCTCATCCCTTCCTCTTTCTCCCTCTACTCAATCTCCCTTAATAGCCTGGTCAACTCAAGGCAGCCCCTGGAGGGTCCTCCTCGGCTGGACTTTGCTCAGTCAAAGTATACCCCAAACAGGTCCTGGCGCAAGCCCATATCAGGCCCCCAAAAGTGCCCATGTCCAGGCCCCCTGTCGGCCCACCTGCATCAGCCTTAAACAGGCCCATGTTCAGCCCCCTAAACAGGCCATTTGCAGGCCCAATGCCAGCCTTGTGCGACCCCCTGCATAGGCCACCTGCAGTCCGTCCAATAGACCCCTATGCAGGCCCAACCAGAGCCCAATTTCGGCCCATTTCCAGACCTATTATCAGGCCCATGGATAGCCCATAACCGCCTACCTGTAGGTCCAGGTTATAAGCCCATATTCGGTCCCCTCCTGACCTGGCTTAGACCACCTGCAGGTACCCTCAATTCAGGCCCGCGGATAGCCCCTGCCCGGCCCACCTACTGGCCCTTCTACAGGCTCAGTCCGAGCCCACATATCAGGCCCAAGATCTGGCCCTTGCCCAGTCCAATTCAGGACCTGTTCAGCCCATCCAGAGGCACTCTAAACAGACCCCAAACCGGTCCATTTCCAGCCCATGTTCGGCACCCAATTCAGGCCCAAAACAGGTTCAATTGCGGCTCCTTTGCAGCCAGAAAACAGGTTCAACCTCGGCTCCCATGCAGCCGGGCGCCAGCCCCCTTTGCGGCTCAACCTAGTGGCCCTTTCACGGGTCCAATCCGCTTCCCAAGAAGCCCTACAGCAGCTCCCTTGCAGCAGAAAACAGAAGCAGAGGTTGCAGCAGCCCCCCTTGGGGCATGTACCGGCAAAGTGAGGGATGAACCTCAACGGCCCTTTCACGGGTCCGGTTCTCCCCTCAACACATCAAAGAAGGAGAGAGCCTCAACGGCCCTTTCACGGGTCCGGCTTGGCTTCCAAGAAGCTGTCCGTCCAACTCAAGCAAATCGAAGCCCGGCTTTGAACGCCGATGGAATGGACCGGCCCGAACTGGCCTTCAAAAATAAATAAATAAAAATTCAGAAATGTGAAAGCTACATTAAATTAAGGACTTCACCCCTAGCGGGGGAACTCCACCTTGGGCGGAGGCGCGGGCATGCATCCCGTAGCTTACGACCCGGACGTCGGCGCGGGCACGCTCCCGTAGCCGATGATCCTTCCCCCAATTTTGGCTAAGTCATTGACTAGCCTTATTGGATGGGTAAACTTCACCAAATTAGAAACTTGTCGATATGCCGTTGTAATGCCGAAATTTTTCTAAGGTGGTGGAGAACCTAAAGTGGGGGAAGGGTCATCACTTATTGTACACCGATGTACTTCACCTCACCATTTAATGAAATGAAGATTCGATGGCATGTCGATGTATGAAAGTGGGCACCGATTGGCAGCCCAATGTGCCCGATCAGATGCAAGCCACCAAAACTAAGTAAACAAACTGTTTTCAAACAATCAAAAAAAAACAAATAAAGCAATGCAGGTTCTGAAATGGGATTTCACTGCCACATTTCCTAACCACCAGCAGGTCTCGATCACAACCTTATTTCGAGCCCTGCCTAAGCCTATGGCTGCCCACCTGAAACCACCTGCGTAGACCTCAATCCAGGCCCATGGACAGCCCCCTGTCCGGCCCCACCTGCTGCCCCTTCTTCAGCCCCAATTTGAACCCATGCGCCAGGCACAAATCTAGCCCAAATCTAGCTTGCGATCAGCCCCTTCTGTCTGGCCCATACCGGCCCATCGGCAGGCCCATGCCCAGAGCCTAAAAACAGTCCCCTTGTGACCCAGTTTCAGTCCATCAAGGACCTCCTGAACAGGCCCAATTTGTAGCCCATACCGGCCCATCTGCAGGCCCATGCTCATAGCCTAAAACCAGTCCCTTTGCGACCCGGTTTTCAGCCCTTCGAGGACATCCCAAACAGGCCCAAGAACAAGCCTTGTCTGATCGTCCGATCAGACCCCAATCGGGCCCTCCTGTCCAGCACCCTAACCAGCCCACGAAAAGTCCCTTGTGCAGGCCCATTTTTCCCCTGAACAGAAATCCTTAAACAGGTCAACAGACTGCCCTTGTTCAGCCTATGCCTAGACCTCAGAAGCGGTCCCATTTCAGACCCCACTCTGGCTCATTTCGGCCCATCATAACCCATTCACTCCAGTCCCTTTGTGGCTCGGTGAAATCCTAAATCAGTCCTCAAATAAAAAAAAAAATCAGATTTTGATCGAGTTCGAAACAGATGAAACTTAGAAATCAGAAAGAATCAAAGTCATCCAAAAAATGACAAATAAAACAAACCCGAGCAAATCGGTTTGCATCTCATCGGACCCAGGCCGCTGCCCTTTTGAGTTCTTTACTTTATTTTGTGGATGTGCATGTCTCGAAACACGGAGGGTTGCCGCGACGGTTAATCAAAGGCATTCGAGCCGTTGCTCGATGTAAGTTAACGCCGGATACTCGCACCATCCGGCGGAGAAGGGTCAAAAATGAAATTTTCAAAGAACCCGAACCTCGGTTCTAATATTTTTAAACTATCACCGGACTACACAATATTTTTAGGATACCACATATTTTCCTAGAAAAGTCCGGAGATGTCTTTCTTTAAAAAACGGTACGCGAGAAAAAGAGGTTCGCACAAATGGCACGCCCGGTGGGACCCCTTCTTTCCTTTCATCTCTCCGTCGTGGCAACCTGGAGATATGCGCATCCCTTATCTTCAATTCAATAAATAAAAAAAAATCTACGCATTTGATCGAGCCGGTCTTGTTGTCTACGGGACTTATGGAGCCTCAACAACGGTGTCGCCCATTCGAGGCATACGTCGAACGACGTGACATCGGTGCGGTCCTCCCGGCATCGCCTTCGCAACTTCCGAGGGTCGTTTTGCTCCCCAACCGGCCCAGGGGCAATCTTGGAAACTCCGATCGCCAACGAAGAGAAGATATATCCCTTCCGTGCTCCAGGCGGCAACCTTCGGGGCACCTGCGCCCGCCTACGAACATCACAATCGGGGGCATACTGGCCCGACTCCCCAAGCGGGGGTCACTTCCGGTGGACCAAGCCATCGACAACCCCGGGCCTGCGCCCGCACCACAACAATGGACCATCAAGAAGCTCAAAATCGAGCACAATTCCCGCCGAACCCTCAAAGTCAGGGACACCCAATGCCTAGGGGGTGAGGCACACCCTCCAACCCTGGATGAAACATCCATTCCGCTCGTGAAGGACAAACGCCGCCAACCACAGCTCGGCGCCTTACCGCTACACAACCGATTCTCCATCCTAGATCGGTTGAAAGGAATCAACGGGGACATAATAATACCCGCGGCGAGCTGCTGCACCAAACACCGGGGAAGGGGTAAGCCCTCTGTCACTCAAGAAGACCGGCCGACCAGGCGGGCGACAAAGCAAAGGAAAGGGACAACCCTTTCGTATGAAGAACCAAGGCTCGAAGCCGGCCATCAACTCAAAGGAAAAACGCCGCCGAGAAAGGGACCAGCCCTTGGTCCTGTATTCTACAAACGGGCCGACCCGGTCCAAATCCCGAGAAAA
Organism: Cryptocoryne crispatula var. balansae; assembly: GCA_036172225.1. NCBI lineage: Eukaryota > Viridiplantae > Streptophyta > Magnoliopsida > Alismatales > Araceae > Cryptocoryne > Cryptocoryne crispatula. Next base: position 39,142,186 of record CM069928.1, read on the forward strand.
TCGACGGGCGGTCGCCGCCATTCGTAAAACTCCATCGAGCGGTCGGTCCGCCGACCGATCTTATCGGCACCTTATCTTTGCCAAATGATAGGCAATTCCTCGGCCAAGACTCTACACCGGGTCAACAACTCGGCGGATGTCTGCCGGCGGGAGCAAGCTCCCAACAAGCCCACTCCACGGCGGGCTAATATATCGAGCAATGCTCGTGCCAACCGGGGGCAAGGTCCCAAACCCTCGCCGAAACTCGAAACAAGTATGGCTTCGAAAAGCCGATGTTCCCCGGCGGGACCATCCCCTCCAGGCGGGTCACCCGCGATGCTCCGATATGGGCCATTGCGGGTCAAAATCCCGAACTCACCCCCAACCCAAAGCCCCTACGGCTCGGCCCAAAGGGGACGGGGGCAAGATGCGAGGTTTTTCACCGCTACACTACTTACGAAATTGATTGTCCGGCGATACCCCGCGAGATCCGAGGACCAAAGTCCATCGTGAACCAATGACATGTGGCAGGACACTCGACACCGGTCTGTCAAATCAACGCAACATAGTAACAATGCGAATGTCGCTCGGCACGATGAACGCGAGGACATACCTCCCAACGACACGACAATGGAGGACCTGCGGCGAGAAAATCGGCACTCAGCTCTTGGGCTGGTGCGAGCCTCGCCCGAGCCCGGTTGGCCACAAAATTCAACCGCCGCAAAATTTCTAGCCTCGTGTCGCTCTAAATGGGCCACCCCGTGGTGTTGCCTCGGCTTGCCATCCATCGACGGCCCGGCTCGAGGTTACAATCGGACGACGAGGTGTTTGTGGCACCCCCGATATCGCCACCTCCTCTTCTACCTCAACAATATATGGAGCCCTCTCGCCAAACGATGATCGAACGGTGGCAGTCGACACGAAGTTGGCTCGACGTGAAAGAAGACACAACGCGTGGTGGCGCCCTGCCGTGGCACCCACCCTCGATGCGCTCCGCGTCACCGGTGGCAACACCCTCGGGACAATAGTCCACCGATGGCGGCGACGAATCGGGGCCGGTCGAGCGAGCGACGACGGTCTCGGGCGTAAACCCCGTCGACGTCCCCTCTTCTTGACGAGCGAAAATGGGGGCAAGAATGCCACTATGGCTCCTCTCGCAAGGCATTTGCTAATCCCGTGCCAAGGCCAACTTGGGAGGAGCGTGCGCGAAACCATACTCCTTCCCGCGGGAATTCACGCCAAAATTGTTCAACACTGCATGGAAAATGGGCTAATTTGCCTACCAAAGAGCGAGACGCCCGAGAAGACGCCGCCAAGAGTCGGGAGTCAAACACGCCCGTACCGCGGTCGTGGGGCACAAATCGAGGAGGCTGCTATCGGTTTAAAGATTTGGGCGAAGCCCTAATCCGTGACGGGGTTCTCGTATTGGGGGAACGATTTGGTGCACCCGCCACGGCCAGCTGCAAGCCCGACGGCAAACGAACTTCATCGTCGACACGGCATCGGTCTCGGGTGGCCCGTTGTCTGGGGAATACACCCAAAGAACAAGCGACACGGGGGGCGAGAAAACAAGGTACGTATTTTTGCTGTCATGTTATTTCGGCAAGCGCCGTCGTGACGACGACCGGAGGCCTCCGAGACCAGCGGCCCGACCGGGGCCGCAACACGCGGCCATTCGGCGACCGGCTGCTCGGTTGCCGAGTCCTCTCGGCACAATGATAACAATGAGGACACACCCTCCACCCTCGCAGCAGGATGCTGCGAGAGAAAATCAGCACCGAAGGCTCTTATTGCCGGTGCCGGGTCTACTTCGACCTCGGCCAGGAGTCGAATTCGGGCGAAGCGAAGGCGCGGCGACCCCTGCGTCGCCCGGGTCGAGCCACTCACTCCTCCGCCGCAACCTCGGGTTCACCGGCCGCCGACAGGGATGCTTGGGGATGACAACGTGCGGTAATGTGCCGTTACCGGCCGCCTCCTCTGCGGAAATTTCGTGGAGCCCGCTCGACGGGATATGATTGAGCGACTCGTTGCCACTAAAGCTAGCACAACGTAACGAAGGCCACATCGCCCGGTGGGCCGATATCGAAGTTCTGTCACGCATCACACCGTCACGTGAGGCCCGGGGGGAATTTCTAAAGTTCCAAAATGTTCCAATTTGACGGGCGCACGGGTCCCGGGGAACATCTCGGCTCTCTGTTCACTCATATGGGAGAGGCTGGCATACAACGAGTCATACCTACTCGAATACTTCGCCACCACTCTCACCGGCACGGCGTTTGAGTGGTATTCAAAGCTCGGACGCGGAACTCGATAGTCGACCGGCGGACACGACGAAAATTCATTGAGAGATTCAATTTCTCGAACGGCCATACACTTTGGTCGAACTAACCACCGTGTTTCAAGGACGAACGAAACGGCGGTCGATTACATACGCCGGCGGAGGGATGCTTGCATGAAATGTGCCCGATCCGCCGTTAAATGAAGAAGGCGGTGGCACTTTGCTGAGGGCCTACGGCCCGAAATTCAAAAGAAGGTCTTGGGAACCGAGAATCCGGACCTTCGATGACCTAAACATCACGGTGGCGAATTGAACGCTTCTACTTCAATAGTCCACCAACGGCAACGGCCCGGGTCGAATCTTACGACAAATAACGGTCAGCCGACGTCAATACGATCGATGTTTTCTCCCCGCAAGCAAAACAAGAACAACAATAGAGCGAGGAAAAATGCCGCGACATCTTCCTCTATAATGGAAACTCCCGACAACACGAGGACAAGGATCTCGTTGGAGGAACGTCGGTCGCCATATTCATTCCGACAAGAATACACAAGAAGGTTGTTCGATGCGTCTGTGGAGAGCAACTAATCAACCTTCCACAAATCGAGCGCCCCCGAGAGGCCGGAAGGATTGATGAGCCCAACTTCGTCCCTACCACGCGGAGATGTTGGGGCACACACCGAGGGCCTTTTGTTTCAAAGACTTGGTCGAAGCTATGATCCGCGACAAGGTCATCAACATGGGGAACCGGTATACCCTCCTCGGGTTCACCCGAATCCGCAACCAAGCAACTACACCGTAAACATGATACATCATCGGTGTACGCTAGTCAATAAAACATCATCCGGCCATCGTATCCTCGCGACATAGAGTCGGCCGATGCATCGTAGGCGGCTGTCATGAAAAACAAACACGAAAAACAAAAAAATGACAGACTTGGTTAGTCAGGCATAAACAGCTAACCGAGGGCAAAAGTGTCGAAAAAAATCCGATCGGTGAAAACACCAGGCGCCTCGGGCGAAATCGGATAACCCCGGCGCGAAAATCCCCGCAGACGCGCGGCAAAATACAAGGGGTCGACCTGAGTGAAAACTCCGCAAATGAGCAGTCAGGTCGATAAAAAAATCAAAAACAAAAAAAACAAAAAAAAAACACAATCAGCAACCTGGTCGAGCCCCCCCAACCTAACAGAATGGATGAGTTCCTCCTTAATCTACATTGAAAGGAGCAGAGGGCAAACTCAAATCCTCACCATCCTGACTATTCCAGTCTTGATGGTCTACCAAAAAAAATCAAACAAAACTCCTCCGAAGGACCGAGCGGATACACAAACTCACTCACATGCTCCTTAGGACCCTCTGAACCCTTGTTCTGGGTCATTTCAAAAACCCGCTGTCCTGACTATTCCAGTCTCGATGGTCCACAAAAATCCTCATCAACTTCTCCGAAGGACCGAGTGGTCAAAACCCCACTCCCACGTATTCCTTGGGGCCTTTTCAAATAAAATTCCCACCATCTTGACTACTCCAAGTCTTGATGGTCAACAAGAATTCTCATCATCAACATTCTCCGAAGGACCGAGTGGACACGAAACCCACTCCCGTGTTCCTTAGAACTTTTTTTTGAGCAAAAATTCTCACCATCACGGCTATTCCGGTCTTGATGGTCTACCAATGAAAAAACTTCCTCGAAGGACCGAGTGGATATACAAACTCACTCGCGTACTCCTTATGACCTACGAACCTCGTTCTAGGTCATTTCGAAAATCCGCCATCGACTATTCCAATCTCGATGGTCCACAAAAAATTCTTATCAACTTCTCCGAAGGACCGGTGGTCACGAAACCCCACTCCCACGTTCCAGGACCTTTTTAAACAAAAATTCTCGCCATCCGACTACTCCAAGGTCTTCGATGGTCTCTTAAAGATTCCCGCGTCGCTCAGGACCCTTCGGTCTCGACGATCGTTAAAAATTTTTCGAAGGACCGAGTGGTCACAAAACCCCACTCCCACGTGTTCCTTAGGCGTTTTCAAACAAAAATTCTCACCATCCCGCTACTCCGGGTCTTGATGGTCTACTTAAAAGATTCCGCGTCGCTCCGACCCTTGGTCTCGGCCGATCATTAAAATTTTCCGAAGGACCGAGTGGTCGCGAAACCCCACTCCACGTGTTCCTTAAGGCCTTTTTCAAACAAAATTCTCACCATCCCGACTACCTCAGGTCTTGATGGTCTCTTAAGATTCCACGTCGCTCCGACCCTTCGGTCTCGACGATCATTAAAAATTTTCCGAAGGACCGGTGGACAAACCCACCCACGTGTTCCTTAGGATCTTTTTCAAACAAAAATCTCGCCATCTTGGTACACTCAGGTCTTGATGGTCTACAATTCCTCGTCAAAACTTTTCAAGGACCGGTGGACACGTAAATCCACTCGCGTGTTCCTTAGGACCTTTTTTGAATAAAAATTCCCACCATCCCCCGGCATTCACGATGGTCCACCAAAATTCTCATCATCGAAAATTTTCCGAAGGACCGAGTGGACACATAAATCCACTCACGTTCCCAGGACTCTTCCAAACAAAAAATTCACCATCCTGGCTATTCCAGCCTTGATGGTCCATCGAAATTCTCATCATCAAAATTCTCCGAAGGACCGAGTGGATACACAAACTCACTCGCATGTCCCACTAGGACTCTTTCGAAACAAAAATTCTCACCATCCACGGCCACTCGAAACCTCGATGGTCTACCAAGAATCCCGTCATCAAAAATTTTTCCGAAGGACCGAGGTGGGTACATATCCCCCGCTCGCATGCTCCTAGGATCTTTTCGCTCTTGCTTCGCGAGGTGGAATCCGGACTCGACGAAGATCCCCCGCGATTCGTAGGTCGGGTTGAAATCCATACTTGACCACCCGAAAATCTTTTCCGAAGGGCCAGAGCGGACCATAGCCCCGCTCGCGTGTTCTTGGGATTCGAACCTCGTTCGAAGGACCGAGTGGACGCGCGGCCCCGCTCGCGTGTTAGAAGGATGCAAGCCTTTTTCCGAAGGACCGAGTAGACACATAGCCTCGCTCGTGTTCCTTAGGATTCAAACTTCCTCTCCGAAGGACCGAGCGGACACATAGCCCCCGCTCGCGTGTTCGAAGGATCCAAACCTCTTCCGAAGGGCCGAGTGGACACACACCCCGCTCGCGTGTTCCGAAGGATGCAAGCCTCTTCCGAAGGACCGAGTAGACACATACCTGCTCGCGTGTTCCGTAGGATCAAAGTTTCTTCCGAAGGACCCGAGTGGACACATAGCCACTCGCTCACATGTGTTTCTTAGGATTCGAAACCTTTTCAAAAGGGCCCGAGTAGACACACGTAACCCGCTCACATATTCCTTGACATCAAAAATTCTCCGAAGGACCGGTGGGCACATATCCCCCACTCGCGTGTTCCCTGGGATCTTTCAAACTCTTGTTCCAGCGGGGTGAAATCCAAACTCGGCAAGGGATCCCCACGATGCGTAGGTCGGGTTGAAATCCGGCCATTGACCCAAATCTTCTCCCAAAGGACCTAGCGGACACATAGCCCCGCTCACGTGTTCAAGGATCGACCAACTTCCCGAGGACCGAGTGGACACATAACCCCACTCATGGGTTCCTCGAAATCCAATGCCAATCCGGTGGACCTCGATGCTCCATGTGGGACTTCCGAACATCCAAAGTCAAGTCGAGAACTCACTCACGACTTAATCCATCCAAAATCTTCGCATACGGCTTGAGGAAGCCTTAATTCCAAAAAAAAAAAGAAAAAGAAAGAAAAAAAATGAAAGGAAAAAAAATGATGAAAAAAATGGATGAAAAAAAGAAAAAAAAAGGAGCAACACAAGCGCATACATTGCTTAACCATTCCATTAAAGATGGTTCGCAGGCTCTTACACTATCTTGATCATCCCTATTCGATGGCACCACCAAAAACTTCATATCGTCATGATTCCTCCAATCCTGACGATTCCAAAAAAAAAAAAACAAAACAACCCTCCTTGCCATCGAAATATCCTTCGCTCTTGATGGCATTCAAAGTCTCCACTGTCCCGACCTTTCGGTCTTTACATTTGTCAAGTCTTCTGGTGACGACCACTCCGGCCGCCACGGTCTACAAAAGCCTCCCGCGCTAGGTGGCCGGACCGAACAAGCCCTATTTTCCTAAAAAGTCGGGTCTCTTTGACAAGTTGAACTCACAAGTCCATACGATGGATCGAGTAGACTCATAGCCCCACTCGCAAGGTCCTTAAGATGCGAAGTCTCCGTACCCAACCAGTTGAAATCCATACTTGGTCAAACGCCACAATGAGAGTCTCCTAACATCAGGTTGAAATTCATATCCACAGAAAGCCCCACATTCCATGATGGCTACGTTGAAATTCATACGTAGTCAAATCCAATAGTGCATGCAGCTTGAGGGAAGCCCTAATTCCCCACAAAAAAAAACAAACAAAAAGGGGCTGAAAAGAAAAGTGCCCGACGGGCTTGGCCGATCGCCCAAATAGCGACCGACCAAGAGCAAAAGTGTCAAAAAAAAAAAAAAGAAAAAAAACAGAAAAAGAAAAAAAAAAAAAAAAGAGAGCCTTGCTAGAGTGAAAACCTGAAAAAGGCACTCTAGGCAAAATCAAGCAACCCCGCTACATGAAAACCTCTCCGGGGGCATGTAGGCAAAATATCGAGGGGGCTGACTCGGGTGAAAACCTAAAAATAGGCAGCCGGGTCGGTAAAAAAGGGAAGGAAAGGAAAAACATTGGGAGAAAAGAAAAGCGACGGCAAGTACGCGTCAACTATTTTATAGGAATTTCAAGCAAAAGCTTCACAAATGAAAGGGGAGCAAACGGCAGAGTCCAGTAAGACAAGGGGCCAAGCCCTTCCCGATCCCGGAAAAGAAATTTCAAAGAAGGACAAACCAGTCGCCAACTACACGGACGACTCCTTGTCAACCTCCGTCTCCAAGAAATCGTCCGTGGGGGGCATTTGTTGGCGTACATTTTTTCAAACAAAAAAAGGGGAAGAAAAGAAAAGAAATAAATAAAGCAGGTGGCCTGGCCTAGGGGCTGGCCCAATTGCCCATGAGATTAGCCACATTTGGGCCCAATAAAACACCCTAGCAGGGGCCAGACCCATTCAGCCCACAATTGGCACAAATCAGGCCATGTTCAGGCCATGTGCGCAGCCCACAGGAGGGCCTGGGCTTCTCTTCAGTCCGCTGGCCCAGAAGCCTGCCCAATTGGGCCAGGCCCACTTCAGCAGCCAGGCCAATCAAAGCCCAGCCGCACCCACTTGCCACCTCAGCTCCTTGGTGCGCACCCAGCTGCCAGCACAGCCCCCCAACAGTCACTTGAAGGAGAGGGAAAGCCAAGAGACACCAGCATGCTGCACCTGCCATGTCAGCACTGCCATGTCAGCACTGCCACATCAGCACCTGCCATGCCAACACCTGCCATGTCAGCACTGCCACATCAGCATTTGCCAGGTCAGCACCTGCCACATCAGCACCTGCCATGCCAACACCTGCCATGTCAGCACTGCCACATCAGCATTTGCCAGGTCAGCACCTGCCACATCAGCATCTGCCATGCCAACACCTGCCATGTCAGCACTGCCACGTCAGCATCTGCCATGTCAGCACCTGCCACATCAGCGCCTGCCAGTTCACCTCCATCTTGCGCACACACCTGCCACCTCAGCCTCCCAACCGTCAGTTGAAAGAGAGGGAAAGCCAAGAGACAGCCATTCAATCAATATGATTAAATGGAGTAACTCTCCCATGGGGAGGCCAAGAGTCACCAGCGTACAGCACCTCCTGACTGTTCATCTGCCCTCTTCCCTCTCTATAAAAGGAGGAGGGGTGCGCACATATCAGGGGCTGGCTGGGGGACGCCGACAGGCTGCTGCTCTGCCACCTGCTGCTGCTGCCTGCGACCAAGGAAGAAGAAGAAAAAGAGGAGGAGGAAGCTTGGCGCACTAAGAAGCTGCACCCTCTGCCACCTGCCTACTGCACCAAGAGGCTGCACCTTCTGTTGCCTGCTGCTGCGCCTGCTTCTGCACCTGCTGCACCTGCAGCTATCACCCGAGACCAGAAGAGAAGGAGAAGAAAGGAGAACAGGTGGGTGAATATTATGGATATGTAGCCCTCTAAGGGCTTCTCCTCTCATCCCTTCCTCTTTCTCCCTCTACTCAATCTCCCTTAATAGCCTGGTCAACTCAAGGCAGCCCCTGGAGGGTCCTCCTCGGCTGGACTTTGCTCAGTCAAAGTATACCCCAAACAGGTCCTGGCGCAAGCCCATATCAGGCCCCCAAAAGTGCCCATGTCCAGGCCCCCTGTCGGCCCACCTGCATCAGCCTTAAACAGGCCCATGTTCAGCCCCCTAAACAGGCCATTTGCAGGCCCAATGCCAGCCTTGTGCGACCCCCTGCATAGGCCACCTGCAGTCCGTCCAATAGACCCCTATGCAGGCCCAACCAGAGCCCAATTTCGGCCCATTTCCAGACCTATTATCAGGCCCATGGATAGCCCATAACCGCCTACCTGTAGGTCCAGGTTATAAGCCCATATTCGGTCCCCTCCTGACCTGGCTTAGACCACCTGCAGGTACCCTCAATTCAGGCCCGCGGATAGCCCCTGCCCGGCCCACCTACTGGCCCTTCTACAGGCTCAGTCCGAGCCCACATATCAGGCCCAAGATCTGGCCCTTGCCCAGTCCAATTCAGGACCTGTTCAGCCCATCCAGAGGCACTCTAAACAGACCCCAAACCGGTCCATTTCCAGCCCATGTTCGGCACCCAATTCAGGCCCAAAACAGGTTCAATTGCGGCTCCTTTGCAGCCAGAAAACAGGTTCAACCTCGGCTCCCATGCAGCCGGGCGCCAGCCCCCTTTGCGGCTCAACCTAGTGGCCCTTTCACGGGTCCAATCCGCTTCCCAAGAAGCCCTACAGCAGCTCCCTTGCAGCAGAAAACAGAAGCAGAGGTTGCAGCAGCCCCCCCTTGGGGCATGTACCGGCAAAGTGAGGGATGAACCTCAACGGCCCTTTCACGGGTCCGGTTCTCCCCTCAACACATCAAAGAAGGAGAGAGCCTCAACGGCCCTTTCACGGGTCCGGCTTGGCTTCCAAGAAGCTGTCCGTCCAACTCAAGCAAATCGAAGCCCGGCTTTGAACGCCGATGGAATGGACCGGCCCGAACCCCTGGCCTTCAAAAATAAATAAATAAAAATTCAGAAATGCGAAAGCTACATTAAATTAAGGACTTCACCCCTAGCGGGGGAACTCCACCTTGGGCGGAGGCGCGGGCATGCATCCCGTAGCTTACGACCCGGACGTCGGCGCGGGCACGCTCCCGTAGCCGATGATCCTTCCCCCAATTTTGGCTAAGTCATTGACTAGCCTTATTGGATGGGTAAACTTCACCAAATTAGAAACTTGTCGATATGCCGTTGTAATGCCGAAATTTTTCTAAGGTGGTGGAGAACCTAAATTGGGGGAAGGGTCATCACTTATTGTACACCGATGTACTTCACCTCACCATTTAATGAAATGAAGATTCGATGGCATGTCGATGTATGAAAGTGGGCACCGATTGGCAGCCCAATGTGCCCGATCAGATGCAAGCCACCAAAACTAAGTAAACAAACTGTTTTCAAACAATCAAAAAAAAAACAAATAAAGCAATGCAGGTTCTGAAATGGGATTTCACTGCCACATTTCCTAACCACCAGCAGGTCTCGATCACAACCTTATTTCGAGCCCTGCCTAAGCCTATGGCTGCCCACCTGAAACCACCTGCGTAGACCTCAATCCAGGCCCATGGACAGCCCCCTGTCCGGCCCACCTGCTGCCCCTTCTTCAGGCCCAATTTGAACCCATGCGCCAGGCACAAATCTAGCCCAAATCTAGCTTGCGATCAGCCCCTTCTGTCTGGCCCATACCGGCCCATCGGCAGGCCCATGCCCAGAGCCTAAAAACAGTCCCCTTGTGACCCAGTTTCAGTCCATCAAGGACCTCCTGAACAGGCCCAATTTGTAGCCCATACCGGCCCATCTGCAGGCCCATGCTCATAGCCTAAAACCAGTCCCTTTGCGACCCGGTTTTCAGCCCTTCGAGGACATCCCAAACAGGCCCAAGAACAAGCCTTGTCTGATCGTCCGATCAGACCCCAATCGAGCCCTCCTGTCCAGCACCCTAACCAGCCCACGAAAAGTCCCTTGTGCAGGCCCATTTTTCCCCTGAACAGAAATCCTTAAACAGGTCAACAGACTGCCCTTGTTCAGCCTATGCCTAGACCTCAGAAGCGGTCCCATTTCAGACCCCACTCTGGCTCATTTCGGCCCATCATAACCCATTCACTCCAGTCCCTTTGTGGCTCGGTGAAATCCTAAATCAGTCCTCAAATAAAAAAAAAATCAGATTTTGATCGAGTTCGAAACAGATGAAACTTAGAAATCAGAAAGAATCAAAGTCATCCAAAAAATGACAAATAAAACAAACCCGAGCAAATCGGTTTGCATCTCATCGGACCCAAAAGGCCGCTGCCCTTTTGAGTTCTTTACTTTATTTTGTGGATGTGCATGTCTCCAAACACAGGTTGCCGCGACGGTTAATCAAAGGCATTCGAGCCGTTGCTCGATGTAAGTTAACGCCGGATACTCGCACCATCCGGCGGAGAAGGGTCAAAAAATGAAATTTTCAAAGAACCCGAACCTCGGTTCTAATATTTTTAAACTATCACCGGACTACCTAATATTTTTAGGATACCACATATTTTCCTAGAAAAGTCCGGAGATGTCTTTCTTTCTAAAGAACAGACGCAGAAAAAAGAGGTTCACACACCTACGATATCTTTTGTTACTGGGTTGAATAGACTGAACTGTTTCCCCATCATTTTGTTTTACTATTTTTTTCTTAAGGTTGAAATCCATTTGCAGGATTGCTCTGGATGACAACCATAATTCTGTCGTTCTGGCATGTTCAAGGGCCATTCAGTGCATCCTTTGTTATGATGAAACTGAGAGATACTTTGAAATTTCTGAGGTAGAATCAGGCTTCCTACATCACTATCTATTTCGAACTGTTTCATTGGAAAATATGGAAGAAATTCTTTTTCATTTAAAAGAAGTTAACAGGATTAAGCTTTTATTTCCAGAAATTATGTATATATGAAAAGGATGTTTATACTGCACCGGTCTTTCGTAGCAGACCAGAAGTCAATTTTGGTTTTCTTCATGGTGGATTTTGGAAGTACAGTGCAAAACCTTCAAATATTTCGCTTTTTGCCAAGGAGGGGGATGCTGAAAATGAAGAAAACCGTACAATCCAGGATGATGTTGTTGTGGCTGGCCAAGATGTTGCTGCAGGTCTAGTTCGGATGGGTATACTTCCAAGAATTTGCTATCTTTTAGAGGTGGTAGTTTGTCTTAACTTTTTTTTTATTATCCAAGTTCAAATCATTTTCTTTTTCTTGTTGCATGTTCTGAATTGGTTAACTGGTGTCCTTTAGGCTACGATTCATGTAAGTCATTATTTAGTTTAAGCTTCTATAAAAAATATATGCTCATGCAAAATAATTGTTTTATATCAAAATAAGAAACCTTGTAAAGCTGTAATTTCAATTGTCATGCATATCATTTTATTTCAGGATTTTATTGGCTTGACGTAGGATTGTTACTTAATTTAGCAAGTCTTTGCCATTAAATTGCATCCTAAAGCTACTTTGTTTTCTTTTCCATGGTAGGTTAATATGGTGCTGATCTATACTCTGGAATTGCGTATTACAAATTTATTGTAGTTGGCATTTATTTTGGTTGACTTTCTATCATACTGTCATTGGCTTGGTTTTGATATTAATTTTCATCCTAACATCTGTCGATCCAGATGGACCCACTTCCTACCTTGGTTGAGTCCCTTCTTTGTATACTGGTTGCTTTAGCCAGACATTCTCCTTCGTGTGCAACTGCTATCATGAAATATCCTAGGCTTATTGAAACTGTTGTTCGCCGGTTCAATGAGCAGCATAAAATGGAGGCTTATATTTCAAAAATCAGATCAGTTCTTCTTCTTAGGGTGAGCGATTCCTTCAGCTTTTTAATTATCTATTTTACTCTCTGTTCAAATTGTTATCAGATGTGGACATGCCTGTTCATCTTTTTCTCCATTTGCTAATTAATACATAATCATGCAAGTTTGGCGAAGTTAATTGCTTCAAATGTGTAGTTTTTGCTTGAACCACTCTGTTGGCAGTTACTTGGATCTCATCTAATTCGTTTCTGGTATGGCTTTTCTTAATCTACTTCTCTTTACATCGAATTTCATATTATTTATCATGCACTGGATTCCATTCCATAAGCCATGAAGTTAGAGTTACTCTTTGTTTTTATTGAGAAGCAGGGATAGCTGATTTGATGAAGAAAGTGTTCTTTGCCTAGCAACAATTGTTGAATCCTGACACACGCCCGCTAGTGCACACACGCACATGCACACACATGTATGCAAAACGCTCTCATAACTAACCTTAAAATTTTACAAATGAGCTGGGTATACATAATTGCTGTTCCATGTCAAACCTTCATCTATACATCGCTATACTCTTAAGCAAGAGTTACTTGAGTTTCATTACATTTATACTTGTCAGGTTCTCAAATCTCAGTTGTTTACATGCATCGCCTGCACATACCTAGACTAGCATTTGATATGTCTACCTAGCTTCCTGATTACCAGCATAATCCTTGTTATTGGTTTCACCACCTGCTCCTGAAATCTGAAGATCTCCAACTGCCCCTGCTCATTTTGTTTTAAGATGTAATGCATGAAAAGAAACAAACTTAAATACAGGGAAGTGAGCAAAAGGCTCATTATGGGGCACAGTTAGAAATGTAAAGGAATTTAACTGAATCACTGAACTCCACAGAAAGCTGATATTGGATTTGTAATAACTGTGATAGGCTTTGTTCTACAAGCATTCTATTTCCAGTTCTGGGAAATGTGGTGTATACACGAGTTGCAGAAATCTCAATGAATCATGAACTGTAATTAATACTAGCCACTGGACCAGAATACTTCTGCGGCAATCATAGCAATACATGAATTTCCAAAAGGGTAAATTGACTTTCAGTCTATTTAAGAAAGTCAACCTAATTCTTAGTCTGTTGACTATCAATATCTAATTTTATGTCCATTTTTTCAATCTGTTTAACTTCCCATTTATTTGGTGTCATCCATTAAGTTCACTGTTACTTAGGTGGCATTTGATTTGACTTGATAAAATGTCTCAATTCTTAATTTCATTTCAAATCTCTCTTGTGAAACACAAAATCTTAGTTATTCATCTTTGAAAATAAAAGTTTTTAGTGTGAGTCACTTAAAATTAAGTGGTTTTTTAAGAGGTTACTATTGTATTCAGAATTTTTATCAAACAGTTTGATTGTCTAACCTTTGACCATTCAGAGGTTAGACATCAATTAAAGCCAAAACAAACGGGGTCTTATTCTTTATATACCAAGAAGACCCTCTATTGTCTTCTTTCAATCTATTTTGCTATTCAACCTCTGAATTTGATTCCTTTTATTTGAAAGGCCTTTCTCCTTTTTCACGGTGAGACAAGGTGGACCTTCTGGCAACAATGGCAACTTTCCGGTCAGCAACAGCTGCCATAACCTTCAAAGAGATGAACCTTTTTTTGATGCGTGAAATAAGGCAACCCGTGGTCTGGCAAATCCTGTCAAGATGTCAGCGGGAAAGCTAGCAACAACTATGGGTGTGCAATTCAATTTGGTTCAATTTGAGTCTGCAATGCGACTAGGGGTCTGCTTTGAGTCTTTTTTTTAAATCGAACTGAACTGGTTCAATTCAATTGGGTTCGGTTTGAGTCTGAATTTATTGAATATTCAAAATAATTATATTTTAGCCAAATAAGTTTAGTCGGTTTGTTTTCTGATGTAACCTCAAAATATCAAAAATTTTGGTTTTTGATTTAGGTCTGACAACTAGGAAAATATGTAGTATTTCATAAAAGTATAAGCTAATTTAATGAAATGTATAATGAGGTTTTTGGGTTCTTTGAAAATGTTTTATTTTTGGCGTCCTTCTCATTGAACTTGCAAAGTACCCATATTAACTATATGAAGTAACGACTCAAATACCCTTGATTAACTAGTATAGGAATTCGTAAATAGAAGATATACATCCACAAAATAAACATTCGGGAGTAACGGCCCCATGAACTTGATGGAATGCAAATACTTAGTGTTTTGAATTCAGTTGGATTTTATTTTTGATTTGAGTTTGTTTTGGGTTCATTTGGGAATTAAGCTTGTCTTTGGATTGAGAATTTCTTGAATTTGATTGATGCTTTCGTTGTTATGTTTTTGGGTTTGGTTTGAGTTGACTTGGACTTTTGTTTGAGATATGTTTGGATTTGATTTGATTAAGACTTGGTGTCTTTTATCTTTGGTGTTGGTTTTGAGTTTGATTTGGGAGTTTGATTTATTTAGTTTTTCATTAAGACTTGATGTCTTTTATTTTTTGAGATTGCCTTTGAATTTAATCCGAGTTGATTAGGGTTCTTTTGGGGATTCAGCTTGTTTTGAATTGGTTATTCATTTTTTTATTAATATTTGATGTCTTGGTGATTTGTTTTAAATTTGGTTTCTTTATGTTTTTGTTCTCATCTTGACTTTGTTATCTTTCATGTTGGAGTTGTTTCTTGGGATTCAGATTTGAGTTTGAGATTTGGTGAGTTTTCATATTTGGGGTTTTCAAATTTTGAGATTTTGAGTTTCTAATTTCAGATTTGAGGATTGAGTTTTTTTAGAATTTGAATTGCATGGGTTTGGCTCTGATTTTTGGAAATTTTAATTTCATTCTACTTTCAGATTTTATATTCTTGTTTTCAGTTTCCGATTTGAAATTTTCTTGATTTCAAGATTTCAGATATGTAAACTTTGGAATTTGGCTTCAGATTTCAGCTTTTATTTTGGTTTTCAGAATTGGACATTTTCTGGTCTTGGGGATTTGTGTTTGGATTTCAGGTTTAGAAACTTTTAAATTTGAGATCTTAACTTTGGACTTTTTAGATTTTGAAACTTTTGATTTTCTCAATCCAGTTTTAAGGTTTGAGATTTTTAACTTTGTATTTTCAAATCTCGAATTTCAGATTGATGGGGCTTTGGATTTGAATTCTATATTTGAAGGTTTGGTGATTGAAGATTTTGAGTTTAGAGTTTCATATTTGCAAATGTTTGGATTAGGGATTTTGGATTTAATATTTAAGATTCGGGATTTAGGATTCCAGATTGTTTTTGGTTTTTGAAGACTCTCATGTTTGCGAATTTTTATGATTGTTTTTTTATATTCTTTTTCTGTCTTCTTTCTTTCCTGTTTTTTTAACTTGCTTTATGCTATGAAGATGGATGTATTTTATTTTTAGGGTGTTTTTGGTTGGTTTTTAGTTTTTAGATTTTTTTATTAAATTCGATCTGTTTGGAGTATTTTTTTTAATTATCTGAATTTTTTTGTTCGAGTTGAACATTTTTTGTTTGACTAGTTTGACCAGATTTTGGTATTTTAAAAATTATTTAGTTATTTTATTTAGTTATTTTATTTGCATTCTTTTAAATCTATGGGTCTGTCTATGCTCTCTTTAACATCAAAGTATGCACCGAACATGAGAAGTTCTTCATTACTTGAATGATATGGGATACATGTATGTGAGGGAAGGCATGGGAGACATAATTCCTGACTTGAATGAATTTAGGACTAAATTCATGTGGCCTTTGATAGGCATTTTGGAGTTTTATCCCAATTGGCTTAGGATAGGATGCACCTGGTCTTTGATAGGCATGTGACTATCCTTCCCTTTGATTTAGGATAGAGTACACCCGACCTTTGGTAGGCATGCGGGGACTCCTCCTTTTTGTTTAGGATCGAATACACCTGGCCTTTGATAGGCATGCTGGGATTTGTCCCTTTTGTTTTGGATTGAATATACCCGGCCTTTGATAGGTATGTGGGGATTTGCCCCATGGTTGATGAACCTCATTACCACATGGTTTGGCATGCCAACATGTTAAACACGCACAATGTTCCCATGGCTTAATGGGTTTGTAGCTCCCTATCAGGTAATGGTATGACATTGGGGTCTTATGTGACCTTTTTATGTCAACCTTAAGGACGTAGTGGCATGTCCAAAACCGGTCTCCCAACTAGTTTTATGTATTAGTTCTTTTAAGTTATGCCAAGACGTAAGGGCGTGCACAAGGCCGACCCCCAACTAGTCTTAATTGTTGAGTTAATTTATAAAATTTTATTTAAGTTCGGTTGAGAAATAGGATGTGTCCTTGGACTCTACTCTAGCATCATTCTCAACATCTTGATCATCTATTTTTAAGTTTAAATGACCGTACAGGCTGTCTTCAACACTGTCCACCCACTGATTGGGTAAATTTTGCTGGCGCATACTTCATCGCTTCATGTGCTCTGCCCCTTTTGCCTTCTCTTTGATTGTCCCGGATGCTTTAAACAGGTGGCTGTTGGGCTGGCTTAAGGACTGGTTTAGGGGGCGTTTGAACTGGTTTGGGGTCTGTTTAGGATTGAAATATGATAGGTTTTTTGGTGGGATCTGTTTGGACTGAAACAGGTTCTGTCTTGGGGTCTGATTGGGGATCTGAAACATGACAGATTTGGGTCTGTTTTAGGGGCTGAAACAGGACAGGTTTTGGGTCTGTTTTAGGGCTTAAACAGGACAGAATTGGGTTTTTGGGGGGGGGGGGCTGAAACAGGCTGTTTAGGGGGGAGGGGGTCATGGCAGTTTTAAAGGGCTTGGAAAAAGAGACGTTTAACCCATGAAATTTCAAAACAGGGCAGGGCACAACAAGGGGATGCCTTGGGGGCTTATTTGGATGGGATTAGGGATGGAAAAGAGAGTTTTTTTTTCTTTGAGAAAGGTGAAGGAGGAAGATAGCGCAGCAGAAAGACAGGGCTGAGGAAGCCTTTCTCATCTTCTTCTCCTCGACCTCCTCCTTTTGGTCCGCAGCAGCAAATCAGGGCCTGGTGCAGCTTCTTCTCCTTCCTTGGCTTCTCCTTCTCCTCTTCTTGGACTTTCAGGTCTGGTATGCAGCTGCAGGAAGGTTGGCACAGCCTCCTTTCTTCTCTTCCTCCATTTTTTTCTCTCTTTGGCAGGTGGCTGCTAGGGCAGGGGATGAGAACATGATGCACCTTGACAATTGCTTGTGAAGGCTTATTTATAGAAGATAGGGTGGAGAGTTGGCATCATAACAGCCTGTTATGATAGGATTTTATCTGCCATCAGAGATCAAGTCAATAGGAGAAGAAATTGGGATACTTTTCTATTTTATGAGCATTTTCAGAGGTATTTTACCTATTTTTTACATGTTAACTGATTCCAACGTGAAGAGATAAGGGTGAGGTGTTCTAGATTTTTTTGAGAATATTCTGAAATCTCTGAGAATTCCCAAGGGACCCAGCTTCTATAGAAATTGCCCAAAATGGCTATAAAAATGATTTTTTGGGTTGAAAAAAATATGGAAATTTCATGGAACATTCAAAGACTTTCAAAAAATAATATTGGACATGAAACAATATTTTTTTACCCAATATTATAATTTTGGGAGAGAAAATAATTTAAAATTTTGAATTTCTAGAAAATATGTTTTGAAGATTTTTTATGAATTTTTGAAGGATTTTGGAGATTTAACTGAATTTATCTTGATTTTTGAATATTTATTTTTAGTTTTTGTGAAATAAAAAGGGATAAATAAGAATTTTGAGAAAGTGGGCCCAACATGAAAGCATGGGCTGAGATGTCCAATTTGGCATTGAATTGCAATGGTTTTGGGATTTATCAAGGAAGAAGTATTGAAAAATTGAATTTCAATTGAATTTGGATTATTTAATTGAGATAAAAGGAATATCCCAATTAATATGCAAATTGAAAAATTCTCTAGAAAATTTTCATTTTTTGGGAAATTTTTGGTGTCAACATTCTCCAAACCGGTTGAACTGAACCAGTTAGTTTTGGCTGGTCGAGCTGATTAATGCACAACCGGTAAATTGGGTGGGGAAGACTGTCACGGAAGCCAATACGGCCTCAAAATGGGGATGAGATCGGCCCCAAGGGGCCTGGGCCCATATTCCGTGATTTTTTTCCAGTTTAGGGTTTTTTTAAGAACTGACCCGGATCAGTTTTCCGTTCAAAAAATTGGCCCAAATGAGCTGATCCGGGTACTGATTCCAATCTGGTGATCATTGAGTCCAGCCAAGTGGTGCACAAAGGCACATTCCTGGACCCGTTACATTTTGTTCTTTCTTGGGCAGGACTCAACATCCCCATCATGCTCATTCATCTTATTCTTCCCCTACATTCATTCCTGACTTTGAATGATGGCTGATGTACTCATTTCTTAGCACATGACCTTCTTCATGTAGTCAGAGGTCAAACTAATCAAAACTCAGTGAAAAGCATCACAGGCACTGCCATTGATATGAAATGAGCATTTTTCTGAGCCATATTCAGACAATTTATCTATTGACACCATGTTATACCACGTATATATTTTTTGTTAGTTCATTTATGACTAATATAAAAAAGGATTATTGCAAACTCTTGATTCAAACCAGTTAATAGAAAAATCTTTTGTTTTCTTTCCATTTTCTTTTGAAGGTGACATGTACATGTCACAATTCATAGAAATAACATAAGCAAAGACCGCTGACTGATTCTGATTTGAGTTTGCTCAATACCTTAAGTTGATTGATCAGAAGCTTAGGGAAGATCTTATAGACCTCGTTCAGCAAACTGATGGACCTGAACTCTGTAATGTTGACTGCATCCTATTCCTTTTTGAGAATTAGTGCGATAAAAGTGTCATTCATAAAGTTGATACTCTTTAGATTCCTAAGGAGCTCTGCTGCAGTTTCCATGACATCAGCTTTAATAGTTTCCCAGAATTTCTGGAAGAACCCAAGGAGAAACCTTCTGATCCAGGAAACTTATTGGCATTAAGAGCGAAGATAGCTGCTAGCTTACTTTCACAGTTATTCACTTCATGTTCTATGAAGCTGTTAATTAGACTAATAGCCTTTACTTGAGGATTTTTCTGAAGGAACTAGAGTTTAGGAAGTATGACTCATTGGTCATTGCTATCTAGGTTGTAAAGGCTTCTATTGGAATGCATGATTTCCTGGCTGATCTGACCTGGTTTCTCATATTGTTGATCTTTGATTGGATGGTATGAATATGGGGTTTATTCCCTCCTTCCCATGGCAATAGCATGGAGACATTTTTTTCGTCCCCCTCTGGAGCCAAAGCTCTTTAGAATGCTGCCTCCATTTTGTTTCTTCCATCTCTGCAAACTTTCTACACCTCTTCCCAGTTTCCACCAATTCCTTGATTTTAAAAGATGCTATGCATGCTGATGATGTGGTAGTGAGAGAATTGTTGTGCTGCAATTTGTCTTGTTTTCATTTTTGTTTACGCATCTTTCAATGGAATATATTTTATCTGCAGATCTTGGCTCAGGCTGACAAGCAAAACTGCTTAGAGTTTGTGAAGCGTGGATTCTTTGAGCAAACCGTGTGGCATATGTTTAAGGTTCCAATTTCCCTTGACCATTGGGTAAAGTCTGGAAAAGAAAATTGCAAATTCAGTTCCAGGTTGATGGTTGAACAGCTACGGTTTTGGAAGATTTGTGTTCGCTATGGTTATTGCATATCATTTTTTAATGATTTTTTCCCTTCAATGTGTATGTGGCTGAACCTACCCACATTTGAGAAACTGAACGAGGGAAATATCCTTGGCGAGTTTGCTTCTGTTGCACGAGAGGCATACCATGTCTTGGAGGTGCTATGTCATAGGCTTCCTAGACTTCATTCTATTGAACAGCTGGATAAAGAGATATCAGGATTTCCTGATAGTGTGCAATTCTGGTCCTGGAGTCATGTGGTTCCGATGGTTGAATTGGCTGTAAAATGGTTATCCTTAAAAAGCATCCCATACACATCATCCATCCTAGTGCAGAACAAAAATGATTCCAGCCAAGGAAATTGTTCATTGATTAGCTCCATTCTGTGGGTGATTTCTGCTGTTCTGCACATGCTTGCATCTATAACTGATAAAATTGTTTCGAAGGAAGTCATGTCTTCAGAGGAAGGCAAAAGCACTGTATTGCCATGGTTACCCTTTTTCATTCCTACGATTGGCCTGGAAATTGTAAGAAATGGTTTTTTTAACTTTCCTGGTGTTACTGACACAGTAGAAGGAACTTCTGCGAAATCTTTGCCATTTGTTGATGTCCTTTCCCAACTGAGATTTCATAATGAGTTGGAAACGTCATTTTCTTCTGTAAGTTGCCTCCATGGACTGGTTCAGCTTGCTTATGCAATTGACATATGTATCCAGAGTGCAAAAGGACTGAATCCCTGTAAGCCACAAAATTGTTCAGATATGGATGGCAAGATACTTGAGGATGGAATGACCAAGTGGGCTTGCACTGATTTGCAGAATGTGTTTTTTGTATTTAAGAGTTTAATTGCTTCTGAATGGCAGACTGTGCAGTCTATTGATATTTTCGGCAGAGGGGGACCAGCCCCAGGAATTGGTCTAGGTTGGGGTTCATCTGGTGGTGGCTTTTGGTCTATGAATTATCTGTATGCCGAAGCTGATGCACATCTTATCATGAGTTTGTTCAGAATTTTTTGCATAATGCCTGGGAGTGTTGAAGGAATGAAGCTAGAAACTGGCAACATCAGCAACATGACGCTCGCAATAAATAATGTTAATGCTCTTCTTGGGATCTGTCTAGTTTCAGGACCAAGGGATGTGCAAATCTTGGAGAAGGCATTAGACATGTTGCTTCATGTCCCCGTTCTGGAGTTCATGGGTTTATCTACTAGGCATTTCATTCAGATTAAAGGTTTAAGATCATTTGAATGGCGATATGGCAGTGGGGATTATCAATTTATTAGCAATACACTTAACACTCATTTCAGAAACATGTGGTTAATTCATAAAAGTAAGAATTCTGCTGATGGGGATTGTTGTAACTCCAACTTTAAACCATCTGAAAAACACTGTTCTTTAGAGACCATTCAAGAAGATGTTGAAACATCAGAAACGGCTAACAAGGGTCCAAAAGGTTCCTCTCTGCTATCCGAGTGGGCACGTCACAAGCTTCCGATCCCTGTACATTGGTTCCTTAGCCCACTTTCATGCAATGACGTTTCAGGAAAGACTGCAAAAGTTTATAAAAGTGCTCTAGATCTTTGTCCTTCTAGTGATCATCTTGATGCTGCAAAAAGTGGTCTCTTTATGCTTCTTGGGCTGGAAGCTTTATCTTACCTTGGGAACCTTGAGTCTTGTGTTTCTCCCATAGCATTTGTACCATTAGTGTGGAAATTGCATACCTTATCCATGGCATTAGTTGTAAGAACGGATATGATGGGTGTACTTGAAGATGAAAGAAGTAGGGATATTTATGAAATTCTGCAGGAATTATATGGCAGGTCCATTGACCAGATAAGGCTTAGAAATGATTCAAATGGAACTTTTGGCTTAGAAGAAACCAAGTCTAAAACAATTTCTTTAGAAGGCTTGAAATTGCTAAAACCAGTAAATTCTCATGATCAAGTGTTGCTAGAATTTCAATCACAGATTCATGAAAGCTACATTACCTTTTTAGATATGTTGGTTGAACAATTTGGGGCAATATCATATGGCAATATACTTTATGGCAGACAGGTAGCACTTTATTTGCATCGTTCAGTTGAAGCAGCAGTCAGGCTTGCTGCATGGAATTCAATGACAAATTCTTGTGTTCTTGAACTCTTACCATCATTGGATAAATGTGTCGCTGAAGCTGAAGGCTACCTGGAACCTATTGAGGTGCTGCCCTTTTCTCTTCTCCTTTTTTTTCTTCCTTTGACAAGAAGAGTTCAATTAATTCTTGATTCTTCTGTTATGTTATCATCAATTATTTTTCCAACATTACCTACTTTTATAATGTTATCCTTCATGTATCATATCTTCCCGTCCGCAGACAGTGATGTCTGCCAACCTCCCAAAAGAATCCTGTAGATATCTAAACACATCCACCAATGTAGGATCGCAAATGCTACACAAGCTACTCTGAGATTTGTTGATTTTGAAATAGTTTGATTTCTCCGTACTTAAAATTTACATTTTGAAGCATTGAGCTTATTTTTTAATTGAACTTGATTTTCAATAATCATTAGGTGAAGGTTGTTTTTCCTGGATTGGATACTATTATTTTTATTCAAAATTTGGATAGAGGTACTTGGGTACCACATTCTTATTGTTTCATTTATAAAATGGGATTTTGGATACTAGTCTGTATGATGATTTGTATTTTCAAATGTGTCCTCACAAAATTGAAAATTCCATTACGTTCCTTGAATCTTCTTTTGCTTGAAAAGAAGTTTTCTTGATTTTTTTTGTTGAAAAAGCCCCTCTGCAGTATTCTCTCTCTATATAGAAAAAAAAAAAATTGGGTGCTTGACTAATGAGATTTTGGGGTGCTTTTAAATGAGGGTCCGTATTTTTCAATAATGCAAGATTTTAAGGATTTATAATTTAGTAAATACGAATAATCATTAGGACCCATGTAAAAATCTTTTAAAATTTTGCCATTACCCACTTTCAAATAATTTAGATGGTATTGATGGAAGTACAATCAGTTGATACATACCTTCGGATGTGGACTGTATTTGATATGCCAACAAAGTACAAGTCACTAGGGTGTGATGGTTTCTTGATTTTTCTTTAGTCGTGGAAGATGCTTTCTGGACATTCAACTTGTAATCATGTGAATAGGTGTCAAAAACCTGTCACCTGTTTGATGGAGTTTTTTTTTTTTTTACTTTTGAAATGAAGAAAATTAACGTTTCGAATAAAGGAGACAGAGAGTTAAAACATTTCTGTTTTTGTAGGACAATGGCGAAATATTGCAAGCATACTGCAAATCTTGGGTTTCTGGGGCACTAGACAAGGCATGTGCTCGAGGATCTATGAGTTTTACACTTGCTATGCATCACCTCTCTTCTTTCATTTTTGATACGAGTTACCAGGACGGACTAGCCGTGCGGAATAAATTGGTGAAGTCCCTTATACGTGGATGCACACGAAAGCCACAGAATCAGGTGAAAAGAGAATTTAGCTCAAACTTTTAGAATATGTGCTGATCTTGGATTAAGCATGTCCATGACAGTTCTTTTTGTTCCTCAATTGTTTTGCTCAGAGAATGCTCTTGAACCTTATTCGGTATAGAAGGTACGGAGTTCGTGGTGGTTTTGTTGGTGAGGATACACTTCCTAATGAAGCAGAATCTGAAAGAAGATTTGGCATATTGTCGACAGCCTGTGAAGGAAATTCTTCTCTTCTCGGTGAATTAGCTAACCTAAAATTTTGTCAAAAAAGTTCGTGACACTCCTTGGTCTCCATGACTCATGAGTATGTTTCACAAAGGAAGAATGCCTCTCTGGAAGTATTTCCGGATCGGTTGGGAGGGCTTATTTCTTATCTTTAGCGTCATGGCATGCTAAACTGACTATTGATATGCAGTACCCACAATCTGCACATGGTACCCTTCATATCACAATCTAGGGGCGGTTGCCCATAATTTGTAACACAATGTATAGCTGTCTAGAGAATCTCGGTCACGTACGAGTCTTCATCTCAGTTAATGGGATTACGGCTAGTAATTAAACACTGTAACTGTATATTTATGGTTTATCATACATGTTCTTGTTCCATCATGTTGTCATTGTCTCCGGCCGCCGGGTGGGAAATCTTGTTCCGATGGTTCCTTTTTATCAACGGATTAGCGGAGAAAAATGGCTTTTTGGGTATATGTTGTGGATTTCATGTTGATTGTTTGGCAGCTGCGATATTTTATTGCGACTTTTGAAAGCTATATGTTATACCCCCCCCTCCCAAGTTCATTAACGGATGCTATTACGTAACACCGTCGAATAATCAGGTAAACTATAACGCTTCCGAATCATTTAACATGCCTGTTCAGCTCTGCATTTATGGCAGGTGGAGATCCATCTGAAACATCACCAGTTTAGCCAAGTTACCTGCAGACGAAACTGAATCGGAGGATCTTGTTACACATACATGGATGAACCCAAAATCGGTGGAACATATTTAACTCGACGGCTGTCTTCTCCATCCCTCGGCGTAAATGGTAAGAGTCTTCAGACTACACAATCTCTTGGGCATACAAATCGACCTTTTTTTTTTCCGTTGCTACCTTTCAACTGCATCGCGCGGTGGCTTCCGTGTAGTCCCCACATTTGGATTGCTAGCCGGTCGATCCTGTCGCCAGCAAGCGTAGAACCAGGTTAGAACTGATACGATCATAGGTAAGATTGCCGAGTTTCTGCTTGTAGAATTCATGGGGCCGGACTCACCTGCCCCGTCTGTGATCGCATCCTCGGGTGCGCGTTGGCGTATGAATGGGGTATCCTGGGAACGCTCCTGCCGCCGGTGCTGCTGCTGCTGCTGCTGCTCGGGCCGCCGCCGACGGCGACGTGTGTGATTTCCCATCCGTGGCCAAGATTCCTCAGCCGGTTGAGCTCCGGGAGGATGACCGTCCCGAGGTCGGGCCTGTCCTTCCTCCTCAGCTCCGCGCACTTGAGCGCAAGCTTCGCGAGGTTCAGGGCCTCCTCCTCCGGCCAGTCGGCCACCGTGGGATCCATTATCTCCCGGAACGCCCCCTTCTCGATGGCCTTCTGGACGTGGTGCGTGATGCCCATCGGCGGCCTCGCCGTGACGATCTGGAGGAGGAGGATCCCCAGCGAGTAGATGTCGGACTTCACGCCGAGCATGCCCGTCTGCTGGTACTCGGGGTCGATGTAGCAGAAGGTGCCGGCGGTGGAGGTGACGCGGTACTGGGTGACGCTGTCGGCCACGGAGGGGGGGACGAGCCTCGCCAGCCCCACGTCGCTGATCTTGCTCACGTAATTGCGGTCGAGGAGGATGTTGCCGGGCTTCAGGTCCCGGTGGACCAGCGGCTCCGGCTTCGTCTGGTGCAGGAACAGCAGCCCCGTCGCGATCTCCGCCGCTATCTTGAAGCGGATGCTCCACGGGATCGTCGGGGTGTTGCCCCGCCGGCAGAGCCGGTCGTCCAGGCTCCCGTTGTCCATGTACTCGTAAACCAGGCACCCGTACTCCGGGCAGGCCCCGAGCAGCAGCACCATGTTCGGATGCCGGATGCAGCTCAGGACCTCCACCTGCCGTCATGACAGAGATGAGAAATATGATCGTATCGATCAAGAGAGCGAGCTTGAACCCTAGATCTCATGTCCTCCCCGCCCCCCCTTCCCTTTGCAAATTAATCTCACCTCTTGCTGGAATTGCTTCCTTCCCTGCGCAGCATCCGGCCTGAGCACCTTGATGGCCACCGGCGTGTGGTCGAGGTAGGCTCTGTAGACGGGCCCGTAGCCGCCCTCGCCAATCTTCAGGGACTCGGCGAATCTGTCCGTCGCGGCCTCGATCTCCTCGATGGTGTACTTCCGGTAGCGGGAGTCGTTGTGGGCGAGCGCCTCCAGCGCCTTGTGCTTCTCCTCCGCCTCGCGCTTGGCGTTCCTCTCGGCGCTGAGTCTCTTCTGGGCTTCGAGCTCCGCGAGCCTCTGCGCGGCGTGGGCGGCTTCGATGGCGGCCTTCGCCTTGGCCTTCTCGATCTCCGCCATTGCAAGGGCGGCCTCTTCCGCTTGCCTGGCTTCTCCCACCTTTCGCGCCTCTTCAAGCTTCCATTGATGAAGTTCCCTCGCCTGCGCCGTCACAGTATGTTGTTGAAACTGAGCTTAAATTACGCGCACACACACACACCCATGCATCTCATATTTAACATGTTTTTTTAAATGCACAATATTCTTCGGTGGGGGAGCTCCCGCAGTGAGTGTAGAAGAAGGTAATTAATTAGATCACAATCACATCAGAGGATGGCATTTCGTGCTCTTGCGTGGTGATATATGATTACCTTCTGTTTAGCTGTGATTGCTTCTTTGCAGGCCGTGCTGTACATGTCCATCGTCTGCTTCAGCTCCAGTCTCAGCCTCTTCATCTCTGCTTCAACGTCTCTCTGCCATGAAATCAAGGGGTCGGGTGAAGACAATGTCAAGAATATTGTATGGAATCCGAAGATAGACCAAAGGTGATTTATTTTTAACATCTAAACTTGATCTGTGCGATTGTTTTCTAGTCTGTCACGGCGACTGCTGCTGCTCTTAGAGGAACATCGAAGAAAAATATCACCCAGCAACTTGGAAATTATTTCGATCATGATGTTTTATCAAAATTTTAAATCCCGGATGGCCATCGAACATCTCTCTCTCTCTCTCCAATATATCCCTCGCCTTTTTTTTTCTCCTACACTCATTTCATCTCTCCAAAAGAAGAGAAGCCATTTGTGAAAATCTTTTTGTTTTTAGATTGAACATTGAAGTACCCTTTTTTTTCAACAAAAAAAACGCAAGATTTTAAGAATTCTATTTTTTGTTTTCCAAGGACCTATTTAAAATATGTAGAAATCTCGCCTGGGAAGTGTAAAGCGAGTAGTCGGACAGGACAGACTCACGCTGGCCCGGGGGGAGAAGGCGCTGCCGGGACTGTCGCCGACGGCGCTCGAGAACTCGTGGCTGTCCAGGCTGCTGAGGTCCGACGACCGGAGGCCCAGATTTACGTGCAAGTCGAGGTCGTCGGAGAAGGAGCTCCGGGAGTTGGAGATCCTCGGCGTCCGGCTCACGGCGTCGAGGCTCTCGAGCAGCAGCAACCCGTTGGGTGCAGTCCTCGCCGTGGAAAGCGGCCGGTCCCTCCCTGGCGCCCTCAGTGACTCGTTGTTCCTCTCGAAGGACGGCCGCTCCGGCAGGCCGGACGGGGGAGATGGGCCTCTCCACGGTGATGCGCCGCCTCTTTGAAGCGGTGTCCTGGCGCACGGAGGAGGCAATTCGATCATCCTTCGCCGGAAAATCGTAGCATCGGACGCATCTTCGTTGAGATTACTGCTTACCTGATGAATTCGTCGGCCTCCGTTCCGCCGGAGGCCGGGTGGATCGGACTTGCGGGTACAGGCGACTGTCTGGGAAGCGGCGCCGGAGTCGGCGCCTGGGTTTTGGCCGACCTGACGATCGTCGTCTTCCCTTTGTATATCACGTACACTGTACAGAAGTCCGGAGCCGATCTTATCAAGGACGACGGAACATCGGGGTTCCTGAACTTTCTGCTCGGGGGAAGAACCCATCCATGATCGATGCATCGTCTTGCGAGATCAAGAGGAGGGAAAAGATAGAGATTATAAGAAGACGACACCTGGTGAGGGCATTCCTGCTGGAAGCGCCGACAACAATGTTGCAGACATTGTTGCTGAGGATGTAATCGACGAGGGCTTTTGTGATGTCCATGTCTTCCAGCACTATTTCCATCAGCGGCACCTGCAGCCGAGACAGGGAAGAAGGAGATATATGAAAAACCTGCCGCCGGATGCTCACCGCTCTTGCACTTGCACAGGTCAGAATTAGAAGTTAGAACCACGGTATTGTTTTGATTTTTACCCCTTTGCGCGCACAGAAGCCTCTGTAAGGCAGGAAGAGCTGCGACATCTCGTTCTCAATGTGCTCCCTCGCCGCCTCCGGGCTCGAGTCTGAAATGTTGAACCCGGCTGCCAGGAGATCGAGGGAGATCATGATGATCGTATGCGTGCGGAAAATGAGGGGGAGACGAAGAAGATCCTGCGGAGGCTGAAGAGAGAGGGTACCTACGGGAGATGAACGCCGGGTTCCGGACGTGCACGAGGACGACGACGGAGGTGTTGGTGAAGAGATGATCCACCGCCCACTTCACGGCCTGATGGCTGTTCTTGTCCCGGTCGACGGCCACCACCGTGTTAACCGGCGGGGTAAACGGCTGCCTCCCATTCTCTTCCGCCGCCGGAGGATGCTGCGCGAACGCGTTTAGGTACATTGTCTCCCCGAGGCCGCTGGATCGGGAACAACGCCGCCGCAATCAAGCCCCCGGTCCCGGGACCCCGCCACCATGAACATCGGCGATCAGCTTTTCCCTTCGTGGATCGGTCTCGAGAGAGAGAGAGAGAGAGGGTGTTTCTCTCTCCTTCTTTATCCTCCTCTTTTCCTGCCTCCCGCTCCGCCCCTCCTCCTCCTCCGCCGCCGCCGCTGCCCCCTTCCTTTCTTCTCGGCTCTCGCCGCCTGATTCCCCGGGAGAGCACCGCCGGGAAAGGGGGGTCAGCATCCGCGGGAGGTGCTGCGCTTCTTCTCCTCTCGTGAACTGTTTGACCGGAATTCAACCTGTATTTTTTTTAGCTCGATCAACGGTCCAAGTTGCGCCACGCGTCCACCGGGCCCCGCTTTTAGGAAAGTCGAAGAAACTTGTTGACTCGGTCAAAGCCAGTAGCTGGTGTGTCGTGGTTACCGAGGACGATTTGATTGCTGTGGCTGCCTTACTTGTCACCTTGCCAGTTGTCGGGTCGGATACCGGTTGCTATCCGTTAAGACATAATTAATAATAATATCTCCTGGGTAATAATTTAATAGATTAAATAAAATAAAAAAATTTAAAATATAAAATACAATACATATAAAAATATTTATAGCTAGGAAATACAATGACGATTTTAAGTTGTATTTCTATCGTAAATTTTTTAATATAAGATAGTGAACAATTTAATGATATCACCAATCTTTTATATTTGATGCAAATTAAGTGCCATAGGTTACCGGATAATATGTTTGATTGGAAGCGTATTCATTCTAAAATTAACGAGTTATTTCTTATTAAAACTATTTAAGTATGAATAGCACATAGATCTCAAACGGTGAAGAAGCGAGAGATCGGTGATCTTATTATCATTATTATTTAGATAAAATGCACACTAAATCCGTTTTTGACAAAATATTTTCATGATATGCCTATTTTTAAAAACATTTTATTATTAGGTCTATTCCTTCGAAATATCATCACACCCGTTCAAATGAGATTTTCAGACCGACGGTGCTAAAAGTGGATCGAGTGATAAGGAAATTCAGGTCAATGGATTAAAGGTGAAGAAGCTTTAGTCAATGGAGTTTATGGTACATCGAATTTCTTGAAGGGACCTAGAGATAATTTTTTCTATTATTTATTATTATCCGGCTGGGGACAACCGCAATTCGCATCTTCTTGGCAAGTCGGCGCCGTTCGGTTGTTTAATCCTTTGGCTGTCTTCCTCGACGAAGCGAAGGCGGGAGGAGGAAGGCGAGGGGGAAGAAGCAGAGAAGGAAGTCCTCCGGAGGCCGCGCGCGGCCTGAGCTCTCCGCAGTGCCGCAGCCGCTTCTGAATCATCGGATGCCGGATGGCGTCGGCGATGCCGTCCGTCGCAGTGGCCGTGTCGGGGAACCGGAGCCGGCGGGCGGTGGCCTGGGCGGCGGAGAATCTCATACCCAGCGCAGGCCGCGTGATCCTCGTCCATGTGATCCCCGTTCTCTATGCTGTACCCGATCCCTGTGCGTCGTCAGCGCAACTTTCTCCCTCTCCCTCCCTCCCTCCCTCCCGGTTGCTTGTTTTGTCTCTGTTTTCGTGGGGATCATGGTTTGTTCTTTGTCGTTATGTGCGCGCGTGGTGGTGCGGGGGATTGGAGCAGCGGGGCGGCTCTTGCCGATCGAGCGAGTGAGCAATGAGGTGGCCGAAGCGTATGATAAGGATAGAAAGCTGAAGGCGCTGGAGCAGGTTCTTGCATTTAAGAAGCTCTGCAGGACGAAGAAGGAGGTGCGTCGATGATTTTCTCGTTTGTGACTTCCCCTGTTTTGCCAGATATAGCAGATGGTGTTACAGTACGATTCGGAATCTGGCAGTGGTTCTGATCGACGTGTTCGTGTCATAACAGGTGGAAATGTTGGTGTTGGATGGCGACAACATTGTTAATGCGCTACTCAAGTGTGTCCTGCAGTCGGGCATTGATAATTTAGTCCTGGGTAGTTCTTTCTTTGCCTGGTTCAAGAGGTATTTTGTCATCGCTGTTCTTCGGCACGCACATGGTGGTTTTTTCTTAATCTCGTCTTTATTTCAGAAAATAAGGTAGGACTGTCTACTGTTTGTGATGGAAATGTATGATTGTAAGACGGAAGCAAGAAATGCCTTTGTTTTGTGTACAAGTTGAAAAGAATAGAAGATTCCAATAATTTATGTGATCTAGCCCTGTTTGGTTAGAGTATCAAAAATGATATTATATCAGTTTTGATATTGATATTTCTAGAACATCAAAATTGATACATGTGGACACTTGTATCACATAACTTGCTTTGTTTATATCAAGTTTCAACTTTGATACTACTAGCCAAACTCCTTTTGATGAATTTTATCAATAGCAATTTTAAAATTAATAGTGATAAAGATGTCTAATACTGTTATCAAACAAGTCCTAAGCAGCTTAGTTTTCTTTCCAAAGGGCTGTCATTCTTGACAAACCCTTTTTCACTCTGAGCTGGCTTGTATTACAACCATATTTGTTTATCTATGATTCTTCCGGTTATTGATCGCCCATCTGTCACACTTGTTTTAATATTTATCAGGTCATACTATCTTTTAGCCTTGGTTCGATTTTAACCTCATAAAATGAAAGCAAAGCTGTCTTAACTCCAAAGTGAATTCCAAGCATGGGTCCTTTCCAGAAATCTTGATAAGCATCATTTCCTGTCCATTTACTTGTCAGAAATTCAAAGCACATGTTTAGTGGTTCCAAAAAGTACTATTTTGCTGGCTCTCCAAGTGCTCTAGGCAATTTCAGGACGGGGAGATCGTTCTCAGAAAGATGATCGCTTGCATGCGTTGTCATCTTGTTTCAGACCATTAACAAAGGAATTTGTTCCATCCCTGAGAAATGACTATAAAAAAATCTGAAAATCATTTTAGATGAAGCAAGATGTCATTAAATGCTAAGCATCATCCTTGTCATGATCACTTTGCACTCTTTATGCTATCATCTGAACCAGAAAGACTTATTGCCTTGGTTGGGATAATAGGTGAATGTAATTCATTCAATGGTTGTTTGAACTCCAAATATCTCTGTTGCCATATATTTTGTTATTGAATTCATCAGATCTAGCTGAAGCCCATGAGAATTTGTGCTATTTCTTTTCCTTCCGGATTCAAATACATTTAGTTGCATTGTTCTGTTTCCTGGATAGGTAGGCCAAGCAGATGGATCCTTCCAATTTTGGGTGCATGCAAATCTTTCCTCTGAATTGATCAAATTGGTTGGCATCCATGAAATATCAGTGGCTCAGATATGCAAAAGTGGTTTGATTCAGGCAGTTATATCCTTTTTTGTGCATTGTTATAGGATGCAGCTTCCTTTACTCCACTGACAGGATATCCTAATGTGACTTTGATATACCTCTGAGGCTTCTTATAATGGAGCAGTAGAAGGGGAATTTTCAAACACATTTATTTAAATTTTAACTAGATGCAATGCATATTTTCCAAGTTAAGAATCACTCTTACGAATTAATGAGGTAGAAGCTTTTATAGCTAGAACAAAAACTTTTGAAAGATCATCAGATATCTATCTACTTGCACTTATGAAGGCACTTTCTATTTCACAAGCAGAAACACATAATCATGTATATACTGATGGTGCTCCCTACTGTTGATGGTCACTTCCTGATTTTGACAGGCATATACGTTTTGAATTTTATTTTCTTTATAAGCTTCAATTGGCCCATATCTGCCAATAAAAAGAGATTCTCAGGGCTTCAGATGAACCTCAACTTTGACAATTTGCCAGTTGTGTTCACCAGAGATGATTCACTTAAGCCATGAAATTGCACAACGGAATAATTATTTTCAGGTTGATAGTAATTTCTTTGTTTGCGCATTTTTCTTGTTCTAGCGGTTGAAGTGATACCTGGGATTGAAATTTCCAGGATACTGAAGGGCCCAGATGTGGGGACATGTATTCTTAGATCAGCACCAAGTTCTTGCAATGTCTTCATCGTATCACGACATAAAGTTGTAGGAAAAATAGCTAGTCAATCAACCATTGGCGGTGCGATTCCTTTTTTATTTCATCATAATTTACAATTGATATTACTCTTCTTTTTGTTGTTGCTGTTATAAGTGAATTGTGGGCTCCTGCAGGTACTATAATCAGATCAACTGGGCAGAGAACTTTTGTCCAGAAAAAAGGAGGTCGTAAGTCTAATCAACGAAGATCTGGCTGTAGTTCCTTAACTTCCCTTCCAATAGAAGTAGCAGACAGCATGGCACAAGATGTGTCAGCCTGTACAGATGTTAGTTGGACAAATTCCAAAGCTAGTAGAGATGATGACTCTTCAGCTACTGAGAGTGGCACACCTCAAGCTGCATCTTCACTTCCCCATAGAAAAGAGCAGCAAAGGCACCATTTCTTGAGGAATGTCTTTCTTGGAAGTAAAGATTTTGATAAACATGAATTTGATGGTTCTATTAAAGAGACACCTACGAGCCTGTCAAACTCAAGAAATCATCTTAGTCAGGCAAGCTAATTTTGGACCTGTTTTTTGTTCTTCTATTGTAGATACCTTATTATTCTGTTTGCAAAATTTGCAGAGATATCAAATCTTCAACAATGCTCCTATTGTTTGCAGTGTGAATATCCCGGTGAAGTTGAAATGTTGAGGCTAGAATTACAAAATACCCTTGCTATGTACGATCGTGCATGTGAAGACTTGGTCCATGCCCGGCAAAAGGTGTGGATTCACACGGACGATTTCTTATGTGGCTGTGCTTATAACCATTCCTTTTATTACTTCCCACCGATATGTGAAAATATTTTTCTCTTTTTGAGCATATGGCCTGCAGATAAAAAACGGTTACAATTTAACTGTGCCACTGAGGCTAGTTTGCTTTTTAGGTCAAATGGTTGAGTAAAAAATGTGAGATTTAAAGTTGGGAAGTATAAAATAAATGAAATGAAGGAATCTAGTTTTTATTTTAGCTATTACTTGTACAGAAAATCATTCCACCAATTCATCTCTCTCTCATGGTTGTTGCTTCCTTTCTGGTTCTTTGGTTGTTCGCTTCTGCGGGTTACAAAATTTTTCCGGGCTGGCATCTCCTGCTGTTTGAAATCTTTAACTTTCTGGTAATAAAATGAATGTGGCTGACAGGCCCAATTACTTTCTGCTGAGTACTCTGAAGAATCAAGAAAAGTCGAGGATGCACTGCAAAGAGAAGAAGTATTGAAAAGGATAGCTGCCGAAGAAAAGGCCAAACATCTAAAAGCTATTAAGGAGGTAAAGGAGGCAAGGGACTTGCTAGCAAAGGAGGCTTCAGATAGACATAATGCAGAAAATGATGCGATCAAGGAGTCATCTGAAAAACTGAGGGTAGTTGATGCCCTTCTGGCAAGTGATGGAAGATATAGGAAGTATTCAAAGAATGAGATAGAGATTGCCACAGAGAAATTTTCTTCTGCCAAAAAGATAGGTGAGGGTGGTTATGGAAATGTTTATAAAGGCATTCTTGAGCACACCCCCGTTGCAGTGAAGGTGCTTCATGAAGATGCAATTGAAGGGAAGGAGGAATTTATGAGGGAGGTATGGTGTTTCTGTTAGCCTACAACACTAATATTATTTTATTAATGTGTAAAGTAGTTTATTCAACATGACTAATGATCAATTTACAATGCATATGTGCTTGTGTATATCACATACACCCCATAATGGGGATGTCTCTTGTCAACTTTTGTTAATCACCATTAAATCATGTCTAATAGTATAAAATTAAGGGAAAAGAAAACGTGCAGTCATCTGATCATGTATCCTATGACTGGATTCTTGTTAATTTTCATGAACTTCTTGTATAACATACTGTCTTTACGGGACCTCCAAGGTGTGTAGCGCCTACTTGTTTGGTCAGTATTGATGAGAGTTTTATCCATCCGTTTGGGAGATGAGTTCTTGTTCCTAAATCATGCAGGTTGAAGTTCTTAGTCAACTACACCATCCCCACATGCTTTTGCTACTTGGAGCCTGCCCAGATAGTGGCTGTCTTGTGTATGAATATATGGAAAATGGAAGTCTTGAAGATCGGCTTTTCTGCAGGGATGGCACACCACCACTTCCTTGGTTTGTTCGGTTCCGTATTGTATTTGAAGTAGCATGTGGACTTGCATTTTTACATGGCTCCAAGCCAGAGCCAATTGTTCATCGAGATCTTAAACCTGGCAATATCTTGTTAGATCACAACTACGTGAGTAAAATTGGAGATGTTGGACTTGCCAAGCTTATGTCAAATGTGGTGCCTGATGGTATTACAGAATACAAAGACACTGTTCTTGCAGGTACTCTTCATTACATGGATCCCGAGTATCAACGGACTGGTACTTTACGCCCCAAGTCAGATTTATATGCATTTGGGATCATTGTTCTCCAGTTACTGACGGCAAAGCATCCAGTTGGACTGGTTACATCTGTAGAAAATGCTATCAACAGTGGCTTGTTCTTTAACATACTTGACAAATCAATTTCTGATTGGCCAGTTTCAGAGTCAGAAAAGCTTGCACAAGTTGCTCTGAGATGTACACGACTAAGATGCAGGGATAGGCCTGATTTGGAATCTGAAGTAATACCAGAACTCGAAAAGATTTCAAACGTCGCCGAGAGCTTTTCCAAGTCAAAACTTCTTCCTTCAGATGCTCCTTCACATTTCTTCTGTCCCATACTACAGGTAAGCAAGGTTCTTGACAAGGATTTTGTTTCTTGAGGATGTGTTTATTCTAGTTTCTCAATGAGTTAAATTTCTTCTTCTTTTGTTTATGACTTGCAGGTATTGATGGACGATCCCTACATCGCTGCTGATGGATTCTCATATGAATACAGGGCAATTAAAGCGTGGTTCGAGAGACATAAAATATCTCCGGTGACCAAACATAAACTCAAACATACAATTATCATACCAAATCATTCGTTACGTTCTGCTATACAGCAGTGGAGGTCAGAGTTAGCAGTTTAAACGTCCCACTGAATAAGACATCGCTGGATCATCCACTACGATTAGAGCTTTCAAGCAAGTTTTTTGTATTCATGATGATCAGAAGTTGCATGGCTTTGGATATTAGTATGTTGAGTTTCACATTCTTAGATGGTGCGATCTTAATCAGACATAATCTGATGGCAGCTACACTCTTGCAGAATTGGTAGTTTTTGCCACACGTGCACTGGGAGCGTAAGAAGATATTCTTGTTTTCAAGCGAATGCCAAGATGAAAGGATGCTGCTTTTGAAGTGTATCTTTCACTTGTGCATGTATCATATTTCTGAACTACAGCACAAATTAGTTTTCAAGTGAATTCGAAGATGAAAGGATGCTGCTATTGAAGTGTATCTTCCATTCGTGTATGTATCTGAAATACAACACAATTTAGTATGTGCTATGTAATTGCCACATTACCGGGAAAATCGGTTGGTGGATTTGGTTAGAGCGTTGTGTAGGAAATTTTGGAGGTATGCTAGCTCTAAAATCTTATATTGTAATAATGATTGTATGCAACAGTCATGTATATCATAGTTCTTTTTTTAGCTCTTAAACGGCAAGTTACCCTGTCATGCTTTTATTTACACTAGGAAGTTAGTATATGATGGATGCAACTTTTGGATATGTGGATAACCAAGATGCTTCAGTTCAGGTCCAGCTCTTTGTATAACGAGTAGCTGGATACTTCATGTATCAGGTTCGGCTCCGACTTTCCTCTTTCATGGAGGGTCATAAACATCTTATTTTAGGTTTGTCCACGAGAAACATGACTTTTAGGACACTCCGGATGCAAAAGAGCCTAGCTGAGTGATCCTCAAGCTTATACAAGGTAGGTGGGGGTCGGGAGCAGGTAAGTTGGGCTCAAACCAACCCAGGTTGGGACTCTAGTTGGGACTTGAGTTGGCCTGGTTGAAATAAAAAAATAGTTTAAAGCATCTATGGGGTCTAAACTGGGTCAGTCTATCTAAAAACCGACCGAGTTGGGATCATATCACAACCTGGGTCCGACCCAACATTCTATGAGCTCAACTAGTGTTGGAGCTTGGCCATCAAGCTACTTATTTATTTGATCCAGTTCTAACTCTAATTAAAGATCTTAGTTCAAACTCAAGTTTGACCACGATCTCAATTTGTTTATGGAATTTGAACAATCTCATTTACTAAATTTGAATTTAAATTTGTTTATGAAGCTTAAACAAAGCTTGATTTCAGTTCATTTAATAAATTTAATTAATATTATATATATTATAAGTGTTTTTATTTTTAATTGTTTAATTTAGTAATTAATCAAGCAATTAGACGAGCTCAAGTTTTATGGAGTCGAAACAGGTTCGCTCGAGGTCCTCAACAAGACGGATTTTATTTAATTTTATCGTTCTATCTTGACTTAACACATATATACTAAATGACTTTAGTCAAATTTCGAACTAGTATCCACCTCCACAAGGCAAAGGCACCAATCGTTCATGCTTGCAATTATTTCTTTCTTTTCCAATGACTTGTGATATCAACCACTTTGGAAAAGGATAGTGCATGAACATGTTTGATTTACCCTTTACATAAGGGGAAGATTAATGGTACAAAATGTCTGAGACTTCAAAACTCCGATTAAGGAATTCAAATGAGAGAGAGAGAGAGAGAGAGAGAGAGAGAGAGAGAGAGAGAGAGAGATGCATATACCCTGAGTGAGTAGTTCCGGCATCCAAAACCTGCAAGGATCCGTTTTGTATGCTCAACATGCAGTACAAGGCACGTAGATTAGATAAGCACTAATTGTTCCTAGGCATTTCACTGGCAGTACATCTGCGGTCTAAGATAGGTTGCAAGTGCTCGACGTCGGCTCACCTTGTTAGTTCTTTTTTCTGAGAAGGTCGGTCCTAAAGCTCTAATTGTACTATTGCATACTCTTGCAATTATTCGCATTCACACATCCATGGTTATATAGTTAAAATGTGGGCTTATACAACCATTGACGACGATATTCTTTTGATTTCTTTCATCACGAGAGAGAGAGAGAGTGTGTGTGTACTTTGAGAAACTGTGTGGGGTGTTCACTCATGGATTCAACTGTGTATTCAGTTTGATCTTATTTGGGTTGAACCGACAATTTGTTTAATTTGTTTCAAGAACGGCTGCTGCCAAACTAGACCATCGACTTGAATTAAATCAAATGAACTTAAAATAAGGTATGGCATTCATAAACAACATTGCATATTTTAAATTCAAGAATTTCCCGTTCGGATGTCATATCAGAATCCAGGCATCACCTAGTTCCTTCCTACTCTGTAGCATCAAAGCTTAATAATAGCGTTCTGCAAACTATTGAATTATTGCCCTTCTTGAATTCAAGTTAATACAAAAATGAATCGTCCGACACCACGATGCACTCTTTCAGGCTTCTGAGTCTGCGGTGCCCGCCGGGCTGCTTTGATCTGCAGGAGCAGCAACCTGTGCGTGTGCTTCTTCCCCGTCGTCTGTAACACCGTTTATCACATCTCCATTATCCTCGGCGTGCTTTGCTTCTAAGTCAGCAGCAGGTTTCTTGAGGCCCTTTGCATGAGACACAGCCACTAGCTGGTTAACACCGTCGTACATGCTCTTACCGTCAGTAATTAGGGCAGCACCCCCGGGATAACAACGACCAAAACAGGTGGCACAGTATGGACAAACAACCTACCCAAAAGAAGGGAACCGGTCAGTGTCATGGATAGGAAGGGAGGAGAATTATCTGAGCTTTAGACGGGAGGGGCTGATAACCTCGATGAACACTTGGCAGAGTGAAATGAACAGTGCCGATTCATTGTCGCGAAGCATCCGACTTGCATTGTATTGTAAGAGAACGTCGGAGACAGCTTTCAGTCCTTTAATAAGTTGTTGCACTAGGACGTGCTTCAAGCTCAGGGGAGCACATGGACGCAGTTCATTCATCGCCAGCGAGATGCCTGGAAAAAATTTCGGGCAAGATGTCATTTTTTCGACAATAAGGTATCTGTAAATGGTACATGAACCCACTGGATGTAATGTCATGAGAATCTCCTGGAATGTCGTGAGATGTGACTCTTTCCATGTCTCCTAGAAACAAGACCCCTAATGTCCATCTCGTTTCTCTTGGCGTATGTATGTCACTAGCTTGGTTAGAGTACAAAAGTAACATAGTTCTGATATCAACATTAACCCTTCAATATAAAGAGTGAATTCATAAACTGCAGATATAACATAGATGCCCCCAGAAAAAATAAAGTTTAACCTTCAAACAATAATGAAAAGTAAGTGCTTACCGTTAATAAACACAGCAAGAGGCGGATGTTCCATTAGAATAGAAGGCGGAGTAACATCATCCTGGCTTTCATCATTTGTGCTTTGTGATGTGAAGCCGATGGCTGGCAATGGAACCCAGTGATGTGAACTCAAGGCTTCCTGATATACGGTGTTCACACGCATTGCAGTTCATTCAAAAACAATGAAATGATTGAAGGACAAAAATTCTTGCACGATATTGTGATAAATCATGTATAGATGCCCAAGAAACATATCCGTTGATTTCTGCAAGGCACAAGTAAATTAAAAAATAAGGTTCAGCTTTTATACCTGGAAGTTTTTTATTGATGTATCGATGTTCTTCGTGAACAAATTAAGCACTGCACTGAAGTACACAAATGTCAACAAGAAACAGAATGACAAGATGTTATAAAGCAGATTATCTACTGTATAATGAAAATAAAAAAGACGTGCATATTTACTCTTCAAAAAATGGTGGCAGAAGGCCACGGAAGTCCAGTCCAACCAAACCAAGGCCCATTGCGCAGTACTACAAAGATTATGCAGTATAGTCATATCAGCAGAAAAACATGCAAATCAGTAAAAAGTTCAACAAAAAATAGAAGGAAAATTCATAACATGGAAGAAAGCATCAAGCAAGCAGGCAGAAATGGGTCCTGATAGCTTGCTTCATGAAGACCAGTCAAGCAACATATAAACATAAGGGTGTTTATCCTCGTTTTGGAGAATAATCTTGTTGAAAATCAAGATATTTGTTTGGACAATTGCAAGATAAAGATTCCCAACGACCACTAGATTGGTGTGGGTTAAAAATTTAAAAGATAAGTCAATGCATTTTCTGTGGGCTGTGTG
This sequence comes from Cryptocoryne crispatula var. balansae, assembly GCA_036172225.1. Lineage (NCBI taxonomy): Eukaryota > Viridiplantae > Streptophyta > Magnoliopsida > Alismatales > Araceae > Cryptocoryne > Cryptocoryne crispatula. The sequence continues at coordinate 39,181,639 of CM069928.1, forward strand.
ACAAGGATCAGGAGCAGCTCTTCCTGAAACGTGGTATCATTTATTATCTATTGCAAGTTTGCACTAGAACCCTTCAGAGTCAGAAGCCTTTAGGTTGGAGCCTATCCCTTCAGTTCTGTTATTTGAATGGGCAATGACATAACCTGTGTGGACTTGCATATCTGGGAAGTATTTCTTCCCACACTATTATAGAGTATTTGTATGATCAGGAATAGAATGAAATTTGAGGATTTTTTCAAACACCCGAGCCATACTATCATCAGAGGTCTACTGGTCAGACAGGACTGGACATGGCTGAAAATGGAACATCCAAAGTCTCACGCTGTTTCTCAGCCATATTTGGGATCTTTCCTCCTACATTGCTTGATACAGTTTGTTCTCTGATGTATTTACTTTTGGTGGGGTTTAGTGGCTCATATTGGTTCATCAGCTCATCTTTGTATGCTCTTTTAATTCGCTTATGTGGTTGCGGTCCATGTCCTCAAGGAATTGCTTACTATCCACCCCCCCCCCTTGCTCTTTTGTATTCTGCATCTTTTTATTCAATGAAAAGCTCCCATCTTTTCTATGTTGCTCATTCTAAAGGGTTTGGCCTCCTGAGCTTCTCCATATATAATATATAGACAACTCCCTTTTGATACATAATCACTCTTCACCACCCTAAGCTCCAGGATTGCCTGATACCATCAGTTTTAACCTTCTTCGGGTAACCCATTATGCAGATTAAAGAGATCAATCTGCAAGGTAAATCCAGATTAAACAGATCAATCACAGCTATAAGAAAAAGAAAACAAATATTCATAAAAGAAATCTTTACCATGCATTGATCAAGGATATTTGATAATGCTCCACCTTCATTTATTTTTGGAAGCATTGCCTCCAGAGTGCTCATGTGAGTTTCAATTTGATGCATGGCCCAACTAAAAAGAAGGCCTCCGTCATAGTTCTCCTCATTGCAGGACTTGTCATTGTTGAATATTGCTCGATACTGATTAACAACATCAAAGAGGTACATACGGTGACAATGTACCATTCCTTTAAGGTACTCATAAACATTTCTCTGATCCAAGTCATCCAGAATACCTGTCAGCCATGCTTCCCTACATCTCAAAAACTGGCAAGCATAACGAAATGTGTTAAGCACCAACAAAGATGGAACTGTAAGCATAGAAATCGAGATGGAAAAGTGCATATACACAACTTGAAAATTTGTCTGCTATTGTTTAATATGCAGGCAAGCAAAACAACTTTCCATATTTTCTGGGTCATTAATGTACCTTACAATATACTAGGAGAGGAGGGGGGGATCCTACAACTGTTATGTCGAGTGGAACTCCCACCCTTGTTTGTCTTAAATCTTCAATGCAGAAATATTTTAATGTACACATTTAGATGAAACATATCTTTTTAGTTGCAATTGATAGTCTGTTTCTATTTACAACAAATTTTCCTCCTGACATTTGCAAAACACTGGCAATTGCTGTCAGCTAGACTCTGGCTCATTCCCACAGATACAACACTCATTTTTCATTCAAGTCCTCTATGTGAGCTAGTTGATCGACCTGAAGCCTTTAAAATAAAAAATAAATAGTACATTAAATAATCAAACAAATCTCACCTGAGAATGAACTTAGTTTCATGAACTAAGAAGCAAAAAACATAACCTGTCAATTATTATATGAATGTTACATTCATATAACCCCTTAGATCCCTTAACATGACAAGAAAGTTGAAACTTTTTGAGCACTCAAGATTTCTTGGATTGATTGTCACTAGGAAGAACATCAATAGAAACCAGAAGTGCAACCGCTAAACTATATGTTAGGGGTCTATGCTTCATAGAACAAACTACAGGGTAAAAATTGGCATAAAATAACAAAGTGAGATGTAGAATTTTTTCCACAGGATACTGAACCTGCAGGCGCATCTCTGATTCATTGAAGACCCCTATCCGACGCAGATGTGCAACAATGCGAAGGCACTCAGGTAACTGTATAGCATAGAGGTAAACTTGGGTCAGGGTTTCCCTTCGTCCAATAGCCTTAAGAGTTAATGATATAATCTTTAGTTTCCTTTCACATACTTGAACATTTGATCTAAGTTTCAGAAGAAGCTGTGAAAGCATTGCCTGCGTTGTCTGCCTGACTTCTGCTGCTAGTGCCTGAATGACAGGTAATCTTGATTTCAAAAGTAAAGGAGGTAGTGTCACAGATATATTTATGAAGATAACAAATGAGTAAATTTCCACCTCAAGAAGGAATATTAACAGATGATAGATAGATAAAGGAGGAATAGAGAGAACAACTTACTCGGCATGCACCTTTGATAGCCTAGAAATGAAAGCTTCTAAATCAAGTGCTTCATCATAGTTTCCATTACGTATGCACCTGCCAAGATAAAAAATTACCTGTTAAAAATAGAAATTACAATATCTTTTTGAAACTTAACCTTGAAAGAGGCCATGGTTCATTAGGAAGACGAATGAAAGTTTAGTATGAGAGAAAACAGAGGACCAACTCCATCAAGATGGAAGAGACAAAACACAAACCAAGTACACTAGGAATGCAATGTTACAAAGGCAAAGTAATCAGGCTCAACCAAAATAAAAAAGACAGCAGAAAGTTAATTGTAGAAAGCCCTTTTAACTGAAGCAGTAAGCCACATACATTATCCTTGATGGAGTGGAGTGGATAGTCTGAGGTGGCCCGAGGCAACTAGTGCTACTTTGTAGCCAGTAGTCATCATCAAATATTTATTGTAGGTTGTAGGCAGGAATTCCATCTTGGTGACATTTCGCAAGATTCTCAGTCTCGGCAGGTTTGCCAAGATCCAAGGGAGGTAAGAAGCCTCGGCTGTAAAGGGCCACAGCCGGCAGAGGCGCTGAAAGGGCAGCAACACCGAAGGGGGCCATCTTCCCTGCCCCACCCTATTAGGCAGAAAAGATAGGCTGTGTTGGTCCCCAATTATTGGACCTGTACCCCTGTGATCTGCAACTTATGTTGCAGATTTTGATAACAGTTGCATAGCTGATGTAACTTAAGTTGTGGATCCCAACGTAATGGCCTACACCGGATCTGAGAATCCAGACTGGCAAAGCCAGTTTTTTTCCACCCGATGGGTGGGGAAGACACCACAGAGGCTCTTCCAGCAGTCTCTGCCTCAGGCTGCCCCTTTAGCATCTGTCTCGCCCGATCTCACAAGATCTCATCTCTTCAACCTATTCGAGACTAGAAGTCATTATGTTATCCCCAATTATTGACAACATCCTGCAGTGCAACAATGAATATGACAAAAAATAGAAATATAGATATTACCATGAAGATGAAGGATCACCTTGACAGTAGGCACGGCATCAAATCCAGATGTAATTAGCACATGTCAATTCAACACTGTGAACAGTGGTTCTTTTTAGAAAGAAACTAAACACAACATCTTCAACACAAGTGTTTCAAGCACGTCCTATGAGAAAGAAAACAAGTAACAATTTTATGCATGAACAACAACGCTTCACCACTGCCTCCACAGGCTTATACCAAATGCAATTTATCTCAGGATAGGCACTTTCAGTTTACCCCAGCAAGCTTGATATATTGTCGGATCAGTTCTTTCCAGGAATTTCCCTATGATGTAACCTCAAAATCTCCAAAAAAGATTTGATATCTGTTGTTTTGGAAATTCATTTTCCTTTTAAATTTGGATTTGATTTGGTTAGACCTTAGCATTGACTTATTAGAAAAATAGACGGTATTCCATAAAAGTACTAACTAGGGTCAAAATTAGATGTTGAGGTTGTTAGGTTCTTTGAAAATTTGTTTTGACCTCTCCCCGTCGGATGGTGCGAAGATCCGACGTTAATTACATCGAGATTTCTCGAATACCCTTGATTATCGTCATAGCAACTCATTGAGTAGAAGACATACATCCACAAAATAAACATTCACACATAGGAGAAAACAACCCCATGCAATCAGTGGAATGCAAGCACTTAATTTGTTTGAATTTTGTTTGAATTGCATTTTGATTTAAGTTGAATTGAATTTTGATTTGAATTTTGGTTTGAATTGATTTGAATTGGTTTGATTTGATTTAGTTTGAATTTGTGTTTGTTAAGTTGGTTGAAAATTTGGACTTGGTGGGAGTTTTAATTTGATTTGGATTTGATTTAATTTGAGTTGATTAATTTGAATTTGTTTGAGATTGATTTGAATTCAAGTTGATTTAAGGTACAGATTGGAAATTGTTTGGGTTAAGTTTGTTTGATTTGATTTGGAGAAAATAAATCTGCTTTGATATTTAACTGATTGTTTCATCTTTGGATTTGATGAGTTGATTACAATTTGTTGTTTATTCATTAACTTGGATTTTCAGATTGTATGGATTGATTTAAGTTTGGTTGAGTTGAGGAAGATTTGATTTGAACATTTGTTGTCAGAATCGGTTTTGATTTGATCTTTTATGTGTTGATTGTGTGTTCTTTTTAAGTTGATTTGATTTATTAATTTTAATTTGCTTGTGGGTGTCAGTTTGGTTTGCTTAAATTAAATTTGTTCAATTTTGATTGTAACATTGAATGGAGTTGCTTAAGATTTGTTGAAGTTCAGATTTTGGTCTCCTGCAGATTCTGCAGAATAAGTTGGTTTCAGATTCGGGAGCTCTTCAAATTTCAGATTTTTGTATGTTTCAGGCTTACAGACTTTACAGTTTTACAGACTTTACAGTTTTACAGACTTACAGGGTTCGGATTCTTCAAATTTTTTGTGGATTACAAGTTCAGATTTATGGATTCGGTGCACATTTGCAGATTTTAGTCTTCAAACCTGAGATTGCAGATTTCTAGCCCGGATCCCCTGCAGATTTCCATTTTGTTGCAGATTCTACACATTAAATTGATTTTCAGATTTTAGACCTCGGAGTCCAGATTCTGCACTTCAAAGGTTTTCGGACTGCAGGTCCTGATGTCTGATTTTTGGAATTCAGATTTTGTTTATGGATTTAATTGAGTTTGTGATTTGTTTGGGAGTGTTTTGATTTGGGATTTGGTTGTATAAAGATTTAGATTTCAGATTTACAGGTTTTAAAATTTTAAAGTCTTTTACAGGTTCAGAATTTTTTAAGGTTGTTTGAATCATTTGTTATATATATTTTTTGTTGTTGTCTTGCATTCCAGCAATTCCATGTGCTTGTCTCTCCTCCTTGAGACATCAATCTATGTACCGAACATGAGGTTCACTTGTTCTCTCAAAAATATGAGACATGATTTACAACTTGAACATAAACTTGGTCCTTTTGAGTTCTTGATGAACTCGGAACTTGTTTGATCAATTTGAGATGGAAAGCACCCGGTCTTTGATAGACTTGTGGGTATTCCTCTCACTGATTTGAAATTGAGCTTGTCCCGGCCTTTGATAGGCTTGTGGGGACTCACCTCCTTGTCTTGAGATTGAGCATCCCGGTCTTTGATAGACTTGTGGGAAATTAGCTCATGTCGATCTTCATGGCTCCTTCATGAGTTGATGAACTTGTCATTTCGTGGGCGGCATGTACCCGGTCTTTGATAGACTTATGGGCATCCCTCACTGTTTTTTAGATTGAAAATACCCGGCTTTTGACAAGCTTGTGGGCAATCAACTCACTGATTTGAGATTTAGCGCACCCGACTTTTGATAAGCTTGTGGGGACTCATCTCATGATTGAACCTCATTAGCTCATAGTTTGGCATGTCGGCATGTTGATCATGCACAGCCCTCCCATGGCATAATGGGTAAGTAACTCCCTCTTGGGGCATGGTAATGCATTGGGGTCTTTAACCAGACCTTTGTATGTCCACCTTAAAGGGTCAAGGGGCGTGCTTAAAGCCGGCCCATTGCTTTCCCTATTTGTTTTGAATTCTTTTAAGTTTAGCCAAGACCATGAGGCGGGTTTTTAGCCGGCCGGATGCTCGTCTCGGTTTGTTGATTAATTAAATGAATTGTTATTTAGTTTTTGTTTATTGTTTAATTTATTTTGTTTTTGAATTATGGGTCAATAGACGTGCTTAAAGCCGGCCTATTGCTTGTCCATTTATTTTGATTCTTTTAAGTTATGCCGAGACCATGAGGCGGGTTTTTAGCCGGCCGGATGCTCGCCTCGGTTTGTTGAATTAATTAGGTGCATTTTTATTTAATCTTCAATTGATGGTGTCTTTTAAGAAGAATTAATCTTTATTGGGCCCTCCTCGGATCCTGTTCATTGGGCCTTCACGCGGCCCACTTTCTTCTCCCCTTCTTTCTTTTTTTTTTTAACATCCTTTTCTGGTGGGCCCCACAACCTTGTTGGCCCGAAGGTCAACACCCTTGCGCGCCCACCTCAGCGCCTCACGCGTGCGCCCGCGCGCAGCCGCGGCTCCTCCACCCGGCGACCCTTTTTTTTTTTTTATCTCCCTCCCCTGCGGGCCCCCACCTTTTTTCCAGGCTGGACATAAGTCCGGGGGACATATTTCCCCCGGCTACAGTGGGCGCTCGGCTCCTCTTCGGCGCCCGATGGCTTTGCGGCGTCTATCTCCGGCGGCTTCTGGCGGCGGCACCGGCAGAGGAGAAGGATGGCTCCAGCGGCCCTAGGGGAAGAGGAAGGGGGCTTCTCCGGCGACGATGGCAAGAGCCATTGGCCCTTACGGCAGCGGCAGTGGCTTACGGCAGCTGGCGAGGGTCCGGTGATTCCGGCGGAGGAGGAAGAAGGCTTCTCCGGTCTCGCTCTCCTCAATGGACCTTCTCAACTCTTCCGGCGCTTCTAGCAGGAGGAAGGGGGGCTCCTATTGGCCTTGACGGTACTGGCGGAAGAAGAAACGAGCTCCGGCGGCGCTAGCATCCTCCGGCAAAACAGGGGACGGCGATGGCTATCGACCCCTCCCTCCCCTTTCTTGCCTCTCTCTTGCTCTCGGGGGATTCCCCTTCGGGGCCTCCTCTGCCCTCTCCGGCGATGACGGCTTCTTATAGGCTTGGCGCTGTCCCGCCTCCGCCGGGAACCTCCCTGGATTGGGGTTGCGGCTCCGAGAAGGACTCGGAGCCATCCGGATTTTATGGGATCGATATCCCCCTTCCCTTCTTATCTTCCCATGCCTTCTTACGGCAGTCCCTTGCCATCTCTAGCATTGGCTCCGGGGGAGAGTCCGATGGGGAGTCGATCTCCTTCCCTATTCCGACTGCTTCTCTCCCTTTATTATTTTTTCTTTTCTTTTTCTTTTGAATGGGCCTGTCGCATAAATGGGCTAGCATTTCGTACGCATGGCCAACTATATTCTATTTGGGATAATGACAAATGTGATACTGTTTGAAGTCTCACAATTCGGACCACCATGCACATTTGGTTATTTTCTTCTTGTCCACCTGATATTTATGAAATTTTTCGGTGCCAACACCCTATTTGCCCAGGAAACACATCACCCACCCATGTAGATGTCGGAGATGGTTATCATTTGAATAAAGAGCAAAAAAAGTGTCCCCTCACAGACTTATACAAAGGTGCCAAAGTCTAAATATGTAAGAAGACCAATTGATTGCTACATGTTCTAGAAATTGTGATGAAATTATGTTTGTGATTACCTGCCTGTTTGGATTTGAGGGTTGACTTGGAGAGCCAGCCATAGACTCGCATGAGCTTGTTGAAACATAACAGCCAGTCCGCACACTACCTTATTAAAAGAAGTAATTTTGCGTAGCTGCTTACCACATCATTTAAAAAAAATATATACATCAAAGCTCTGCATGAACAGTGTCATAGGCCTTAATGTCCAGCCCACTTAGCCCATCCACCAAAACAGCCAAGTCCACTTACCCTACAGCATGCGACGCTCTGCCCTGTGGCATTGCCAGAGGATGAAAGGGACCTGATATCAGTGCTTGCAGCTATGTCTGCAGCAAAAAAGAAAAGAAAAGAAGAGTTTAAAGAGGGAGATAGTGTTCGCATGGCACATCCATGCCCTGCAGCATGGCGAGGGACCTCTGCAACCCTGTCCCTGTGATGCATTTGATGCGCCGCAAAAAGACAGAGCAGCGCAGGGCATCAGTTGAAGAATCCCCAGAACATATACCAGGAGAGAAAAGAAGACAGGAGGAGGGAGGTCCTTCCCCCTTTGTCTTCAAGCCGGCGAGTGAGGAGATAGGACACAGGCTGCACAGCGTCTTCTGCCTTCATCTATGTGGAGGATCTTCGGTTTGGCAAGACAGGGGGTCGCCCCTAGGGCCGTAAATGCAGCGGATACGGAGTGAATATAGGATTTCCAAAACTGCTTCGGATGGCAATTCGGATATTGGATATTCGCTCTAGTTACAACTCGGATACAAAGCAAATATTAAATTTTGTATATCTCTTAGATACGGAATGGATATAGATAATATCTACTTCACTTATGTATTCATCATACAAACCTAAATTTATCGGCATTTTTCCCTTCTACCTAGATTTATGAGCGATCAAGACTGCTACCTATTTCAATCTTGATATTAAATCAGCCTAATTTATGACATTAATGCAACAAACAAATAAGAATACCGTACATTTTACTGTTAATTTGCAACACAAAAAAATATTATTGATCCTAATTTTGTAAATATCACGTGCTCGTAACCGCGCCATCTCCAACCCTTACTTGAAAGGCGCCACCAAGATGAACGACGAGGGCGTATTTGTCACCGTCGACAATCGCTTCCTCGCCAATGCATGCCATGTACAGCCTAGAGGATGCCATGGAACTCACCAACTTGGCTGGAGGTGGCTGGCCACAACCACAAGGGAGGGCATCCAGTGTTACGATGATTTTGATGTGCTGTCCATAGGAACCGGGGAAGCTAATGAGGCGAAAACTAAATAGGATAAACGGGAACAACTGAGGCTGGAGGCAATAGCAATTGGTTGCAACTGCAACGAGGAGGCTGGCAACTGGCTAGAGGCTGAGCCCTGGCCAAGGGTCTTGGTGATGGGGAGGAGGCTGGAGGTGACCAGTCGCAACCCTACTAGTGTGCATGACTGCATGGGATGGGACGATATCTGCTGTTGGGGAGACGAGGGAGGCGTCGGGGCAATCTCTGCAGCTATGTAACTGCGTGAGATGCAGACAACCGTGGGCATGGGCAAGGAAGGGTACTAATAGAGATATATTAGTCAGGATTTATTATTGACCATTGGATCTCACATTTTTTAATCTGCTCTGAATTTTATTCAGATAATATATGAATTCAAATTCAGTACCCGACGAATTAAGTTAATCGGATAATATCTGATTAATCGGTATCAGGATCCATTTACAATCTTAGTCGCCCCCCTTCATTTTCATGGCGGGTCTCAAGCATCACTACCTCTACAACCTCCCTCCAGTGGGGATGCCGGAGAACCATGTGGTCGATTCTTCCATCTCTGCAGATGATCACAGTGCCTTGGTCGACATCGACACTACTCTTCACGTGAGGGGGTGTTCCCTCCCCCGCTTTTCTCAATTCTACTCCTTCCTCTCTGTCTCTCTTCCTTGGTTGGGAGTAGTCACCTAGATGACCCCCAATGGCCTCTTCAGAGGAGAGAAGAGGGCATCCCTTCCTTTCTGCAAGCTGGAGGTCACCCCCTTCATCTATGAACTGGCGAACAAGGCAGCTAGGGCACAGCATCTTCCACTCCATCTTTGTGAGGCTCTACGACCGGGTTTCCGGTGTCAAGAGTGCCCGCCTAAGAGCCTAAAGGCAAGGCTGTGCGGAGAAACTTGGGCACCCAAAGCTGTGGCAATGGCTATTGGCAGCAGCGGCATTGCCAAGAAAGAAAGGCCTTGCATACCACCATATGTGGGATCCCAGATCCCTCTGACGCATCCTCTTCAATTGTCCTTCTCCTCAGCGCTTCTCTCCTTCCCCCACTCCAAAGCCCAACAAGCACAAATAGAACACCTATGAGGCCAAGACCACTCCAAAGCCCAACAAGCACAAATAGAACACCTATGAGGCCAAGATAGTGGAGGTCTTCATCGTGCTCTCCACCTGGCGACCGCTGCCATGGCCCACAATGAGAATGATGCAGACAACTTCATCATCAAGGGCCGCATCTACCATGATACCTACCACACTGGCTTCAAGACCACAACAATCGAGTACATCGCCGGAAAGAAATTGAGATGAGTGTAAGCATGAAGATACGCAAGGTGATCTTAGTGGGGAGTCTATCACCGGATGTTCTGGGATGAAGGCCGGCCGGGAACGTGCTTGCATTTTGTTCACTTGAAACACTGGTATCGTGACCAACCATCTTGTCTCCAACCTGCTGGGCTTCTCCAAGACAGGGCCTCTCCCCATCCGTGGCTCCCTCTTCAGGCAGTTCCACCTCAGTGACAAAGGATTCTGATAAATTTTGCCTTCTATTAGACATGACCAACTGACTGTGTCATAAACTTCATTCCTTTCTTCTCACATGTTGATCATGAATGCACTCATGGGTCGCTATAGCAAACTGCGAGTGACTAGTGATCTTATCAATGACTCTGCTTAATTAGTTGGCAAGAATTTTAGTAATGATCTTATAACTACAACTCAAAAGACTGATTGGTCTGAGGTCCCTAATGTCATTCACATTCTCTTTCTTTGGCAAGAGTACGATAGTAGTAGAGTTTAAAAATTTAATACAAGTTGGGTTCCCCTCAAATTCTCTATTACAACCATAAAATCCTGCTTAATAATACCCAAGTCAATTTGATAGAAACTGGCAGATAAGCCATTCGGCCCTGGAGCCTTGTAAGGATCCATATTATTAATGGCCTCCAGCACCTCATCCTCAGAAATAGGGCAGGCAAGAGGTAAAGCTTCCTCCTCTTTTAGCTTGTTTGTAATTTCGACACTTAGCACAGGGATCCAAATACAAGTATAAAAAAAAGCTTCTTACAGAACTCTGTGGCATGCTTGCCAATTAGATCTGTTCCCTCACAATCCGCCCCCTCTATACCTAACCTCTGTAAGGTTCTATTTCTGTGCTTGAGCGTTGTCATAGTATGAAAGTATCTAGTATTCTTATCACCTTCCTTAAGCCAAGTCTCCTTAGATCTTTGTTTCTATTTGATTTCCTCTCTGGCACTCCAATCCTTAAGGCTTCTTTTAACCTATTCCACTCTGCAACTTGATTGTCATTTAGAACTCCTTTGTCATTTAATTGCTCAAAGTGATCCAGTTTTGAAATTCACATGTTTCTGTCATTTGGTAGCAAACTAGTCTTGGTTTTGTCCCATCTTTGGATGCAATTCTTCAACTGTTTTAATTTACAAACAAATCTCCATGTGGCTGACTCAAAAGAAGCTTTCGCTTATTTCCACCAATTGCCTACTAGCACTATAAAAGAGGCATCCTTGAACCAAGCTAATTCGAAACGGAATTTACTACCATGAGACCTATTCTTGATGCCACAGTTGATATCAATGGCAAAATGGTCAAAAACAATTCTCAGAACATAGAAGCCAGAAAGAACACCAAAATATACAGCCCACGTAGTAATAACAAAGAATTTGTCTAGGTTAGATTTAGATCTCAAATTAGACCATGTGAACTCAAAGCCTATATTCGAGATTTTAATCAAGTCAGAGTCATTAATCCACTCCTTGAAAAGTTTAATGTCTTAAAACCAGCCATTCTGATTCTATCTTTCCCCCAATTTTCTGACAGCATTGAAGTCACCACACACACACCAACGACTATCACTACCCTTGCTAACCATCACCTGTTTCAGCTCCTCGAAGCATTGTTTTTCATTAACATGTTCATACACATTGCTAAGAAAGTATTGTTTTCCATTAACATTCAATATTGATGTTGAGTACCTGCATGTGCTTGCTTCCCACAACATACTCGGTCACAACCTCCCTCTCATCCCATAAAATTGCCAGAACCCCACTCCGTCCAGCAAATGGACTGCAAGCGAAACTGGATTGATTACCACACTTAGTATTTTCCACATCATTTGGGTTATCAAAACTTGATTTAATCTCCTGAGAATCACTATTGTAGCCCTGTGCACATCCACCACACTTTGCAGCTCTCTTAATTTTTCTGGCCCCAAAACACCCCTACAAATCTAACCAATAATTTTAATCATAAGTAAATAATAACTCCTTTCCCCTCTCTCCTCTTCCTCTTGCCATCCAGAACAACTTCATTATTCAAAAGGAACATCTCTCTAGTCCCCACCTCCGAGCTCTTAGCACCTTGAACATTACCTTGACCCAGAACTGCTTCCCCCCCCCTTACCCCCCCCCCCAACAAACACAGCCCCACTAGTTCACCAATAGAACATATAGTATCATCTGACAAATACTGATCAACATTTTCCCCAGAAGCACAATTGGAAGAATCAAAGTAAGTAGAAAGGGGCACAATAGCCAGAGTATCACTCCGCACCGTACCGGTAAAAAGACAGGCAGCTTCAACAAGATCTTTCAGAGAAACAGGTGAGCCCCCTATTTCGAAGCCTCCGCTGGAGCAAGAGGAACTTCCTGCCTTGATCAAGCCAGGTCCACAGGGACCCGAGATCTCTCTGAAGCTCTATTGCCATCAGAGTTGCAGAAAAAACCTTAGTTAACTGGAGAAGACAAACAGTCGAGCAGTCTTCAGTCGGCCCCATGAGGCAGAGCCAGTTCAGAAAGGTAAGATTGGCCAGCCAGTTGAATGTCCAAATAAACCTGCCACCAGGTTGCAGCCACCAGCTCGAGGCCTACATCTGGAACAGATGAACTAGCACAAAAATAGTTCAGATCCTCATTCCGAATCTCACCTGGGTCAGCACCCACTCCGGCTCCACTAAGGACTGTCTTCACCGCCCGACATGTTCGCCACATTCAACACCGCAACCTTTGGTCTCCAGCGAGGCACGATCATTGACCCTGCCTTATTTCTAGTGAAGTTTTCATGAGAAGCTCCTCTCCAAATCAGGTTATTGCCAAACGGAAGCTGACTGCCACCGAAATTCAAATTTCGAAGCCTAACGAAATGTGGTCTCGTCTCCGGTAATAGAATCACACCACACTATAACTCTAGAATCTTCGCCTTGCTAAATCAAATGCTGATCATCTTACAATCAATAACAACACGAACCTTGACATCTTGTTCAAAGTCATGACAAGAATCAACCCAGACAATGACTCCCCTTATGTGCAACCACCATAGCAGCCTCATGTCGATGAAGTTGACATTACCAAAGGGGCTCAGGATTCTTGTCAGTGCTGAGATAGTCCAAGCATAGACCAGGAGGCCCTGGTCTCTAATCCACAAAGGCTACAAATCACCTGTCAAAACAAAATCGCCAGCCCCATCTGCCCATTGCTGAAAAACCATAGAAATATATGCCTCTTCCACTCCCTATGGACATCAAAGCTCAAAACACCGGAGGAGGCCAACTAGAACCTAGAAGAAAAAATTTTCACAATTGAAGGAATCCGAAGATGAAGGAGCAATCCACCAAGACTTATATTTAGGCCACCGGGATTTGAGAAAATCTTCACGAATAGTTCTCTTCTCCTGCTGACTGCCCTTGCCCAGCACCGAGGCAATCTTGCATGGGTTCAACAACAGCTTTTCTGCACTGCATATTGCTCGAAAATGGAATGAAAAACCCACCTTCGCCATAAAAAAACAATCCTTGAAGAAAGAACAGCAAACAGATTGGCATCTCTGAAAGCAACCTGGGAACAGCCCTGAGCGGTATACCCTCTCTCCTGATGACCCACCCCCAACATTTCTTGCATCTCAAGCCATTTTGGCAACCAGAGGTAAAGTGATCCTTACCATAACACCAGCTGCAACACCAACCTCCACGAGGCAATGCTCTTCCCCTGATGCAGATGACCACACACCCCTAGTTTTCGCCCTTGAAGCAAGCCAGGGTTGACCTGCCCTCCACCCAACGAAGGAGCAACCAAGTCCCGAGGGAGACAACCTAACAACATCACTCCAGAGAACACCATCACCACCCACTACTGTGTGACCATTGCCAACGGGGTGGGCATCTGCAAGCCTAGCCTTGGGCCCCTTGGGTGGCACCACCCTCTCCGCCACCGCATAACCCTGAAATTGCCAGAGCCACACATAGCTGAACACGATCCTTACAAGTAAGATCCCTCCAAGCAAATAATTATCCAAGTAGATAAATCAGAACAAATGTTTTAATCATTCTAAGTTAAAAATTACTCTTCTAAGAGACAGGGTAGTGCCCATGAAACGAGGAGTCTAGGAGTGTTCCAAGCCAAATATAGGAAGCCCAAACATTAGTCCAAGTCCTGTCCTTTTCAAGAGAAAGACCATGGATTACAGAATCGGCCGATCCGGATCGGGATCGGCCAATTCTTGGATTGGATCGGACCCCTTCGATCCGATTCCCGGCGGAACTACCGATCCGGATAGAAGATCGGTCCGGATCGGTGTTTTTAGGTGGAATCAGTGCTAGAATCGACTGATTCGGTTGATTCCGGTGATTCCCTAGCCGGAATCGGCCCACAGACTGCCGCGGCAGCCCTCTCCGGAAAATGAAGCTACCAGGTCCATCGGGACCCGGTAGCAATGGATCTGGTGACTTAAACGTATCTGGTCCCATGGACCCGATACACAAACTGGAAGGGTTTATACCCTACCGGTTGACGATCCGGTGACTGGCCTTACCCGGTCTGATGGACCCGGTAAGGCCGTCTTCCCCACCCGATGTCACGGCAGCAGCTTGCCGCCGTGGCGGCGATTTCAGGCCACTTTTGGACCCAAAATCGCCCCAAAATAAATCCAATATACCTCCTTATTTAGTTATTTTTTTATGTTTTAGGGTTTTTTTAAGGGTCGATCTGGATTGATTTTTCTTCTGGCGAATCGGCCTGGATCGAACCGATCTGATCGGATCGGATCCCCACTAATCCAGGGACCGATTCCGATCCCGCAATCCTTGAGAGAGACACATGTTTGAACTTGGTTTTGCGGCTCCTGCCCAACTGTTATGATGTTTAATTCTTCGGAGGTATTTAAATCATGCAAATCATATAGTAAGCCCTAATAATTTAATAAAATTTGAAGTTCTCAAAGAATTCAGCATTTAAGTATTTTCAAGCAAACATCTGAATACTAAATTATTTATCATGCTAGACTTTGGTAATTATTACCTGTCAAATATGCATGATAAAATTATTGTTATAAAGTAAAAGTTTAAAACCAGCCACGCCATGCCTACTCATTGACCAAACTCATCTTAGTGGCTCAAACTAACTATTTAGTGATCCATGTTAGCCAGACCTTTGTGCCGATAGATACCAAATATTTAATTCCATAATCAGCAAAATAAAAAGGAGCTTGAAGGACACCTCACAGGTTGAAAAGGAAACAACAAGGTGTTGTATCGGAGCACCAAATATAGGCAAGTAAATGAGAATGTAACGCATATAACCTCATGCAAAACATATTGATAATTCATTTAACTACATGTAAGGTTTATGTATCAAATACAAAAAGATAGAGGGTATTCATCTGGCCGACTAGACAAACAAAAACTTACGTGTCCATTAGCTGTGGAATCTCAAGCAAATCAAGCAGAGTGCTGTGGTTGGCAAGCAATGTCTGATTTAATTGCCTTTCCTCCAGAATCTGCTGAGCAGATTCAAGAAATTCGGTGCAACCAGATGAAAGCTTTGGAATTTCACTTATCTGCGATAATTGAACAGTGGAAAATTGAACCTTAGAGTTTATGAACAAGGTTTAGAGACAGCATAAAAATGATGTCTATACATACAAAATTCGATACTAAACAGGGAATATATTCAGCAAAATTTTTTTATCTATATGACACCTATAAGGACAGAGGAGTCGTA
Organism: Cryptocoryne crispatula var. balansae; assembly: GCA_036172225.1. Lineage (NCBI taxonomy): Eukaryota > Viridiplantae > Streptophyta > Magnoliopsida > Alismatales > Araceae > Cryptocoryne > Cryptocoryne crispatula. The sequence continues at coordinate 39,197,471 of CM069928.1, forward strand.
ATATAACTCAGAAATAAACAGCAAATGGCAAGCAATTTCTTGTAAAAGTTTCAGGATCTGTTATACCAGTGTTGATGGAAAAATGGACTTGTTAAATAACTTAAATTGAACTTTCACACATGGCACGGTCTCTTCTCTTTGTTTAGAAATTATTTACTCGGAAGTAGTTGGTACCCACATATTATAAATGAAAAAGGATGCAAGAAAAATATTGTACGCTCAAAAACATCACCTTGTATGCAATCACACAAGAACCAGACATTTCTCCTGTTGCCCAAAAAAGAACAAAAAGGTAATGGGTCTCCACCAGACAAAAGGGCTTGCACTCATTCCACACATCTACCCAAATATAACACCAACTGTTCTTTCACAGGGTAAAACACCCGTTTGACAAGATATCTATTCCTTTCCAGACAAATGGACCAAAAAGTTGATGATGACTCCACCCTAAGTTACATAGACTATAATGAAACAGTGAGAAATGAGCCACTTTGTTGGAGGCAACGAAGTATTTACTTGATGAAAATGAGGTAAAGGCTTGGAAAGTTGGAACCTGAACTTGGAGAGGGAAAAGACTTTTCCGGAGTCCAGACAAAAACACAGAAAAACTTTCATGACACCTGGAGACATAATCCGGCTTCTCATGATGAGAGGCATGAATGTTGCAAATAGTTAGAAAAAAGTAGGGTAAATTAGTAATTAGGTCAGTATATCAGAGACATTTAAGGAAGACAAGTGGTCCAAAGCATTGATAAGCTCACTCAAGATCAGAAGCAATTTGTATTTCTCATGCACCTGAGGAATGAGTTGTAAAAGAGCTGACAAATTTGACGCAAAGTTCATGGAACAAGACATCCCATATCAAAATCATAACTATTTTGTTCACTTATTCCTGCTGCAAAAAATGCCATTTCAGTTGTAAATTAAACAGCATGACAAACAATTAACAACAAAGACATGACTAAAAGGACATTAAAGAGCTAGTGCTAACTGCAGCCTCCTGGATCATTTACTGGCAAGAAACAGATTATCTTGGTGGACTCCAAGAGAGATGTTCTCCTTGGGAACTAGCCCTTTAGATGCACGTGTAAGAGAGTAAAGCTATGATTTCCTTTTAACTTGCATATTACCTACCCATTAGCTCGATAATGAAAATAAAACTGAGTTCATCATCGAATATTTGACACAACTGGGGAAAATAAAACACTATGAAAATTTTATAAGAGAGACATAATACCATTATCAGTTGCCAAAACAATCTCAGGCATTTCATTCTGTTACTAAAAACTAATTCGTAATAGACAGACATACCAGAGGAAGATATTATGCGTTCTTTTAGAAGCCTATATGCTCAGACATAACAGCCAATACTCAATGCAAGGAATGGTGCAAAAGATAGTAGATATTTTAGGATACCAGCATTCGCCAAGGATTAACAGAAACTTTGAACTTCATCATAACGTTTATCAATACAAGTGCATAAGTGCAAGTTTTGATTGTCTATTTTGCAGCATCGCGTTAACTACTGAGCCAAACATCAGCCGTTCGATCCACGACGAGAGTCTGGCAGAGTTAAGTAAAAGGTGCCACCAATTAAGAACCATATGCGAGAAATGGTACCACTGAGTCGAGGTGCTGGCCGATGGCTGCTAGCTGCTCGCGGCAGGACGACAGGGCGTCGTCTGCGGTAATGAATGCGCGGTAGTTGCCTACGGCCACCTCTTGCATCTGCCTCCTGATGCGCTCGGCGTCCACTCTGAGCAGCTCCGGCTCCTGCAAGTAGTCCCGAGGAAATGTCTCGGCGAGGCCGTAACCGTAAGAGAAGAGAGAGACCGGCAGAGAACGCGCCGCACCTTGTGAAGGCGATCTAGGGTGAAGGAAAGGAGCTCGGAGACGTACGGCTGCTGCGCTGCACCAGCGAGAGGGATGAGGCCGGAGACCACCATGGCCTCCTCTTCCTCCCCTTCCACCTCTCCTACTCGAATCTTCCCCTCCACTTCCATGCGGATCTCCAGATTTACGAACCTGCTCGGAGTAGAAGGATCAGAGAGAGAGCGAGGTGGACTCCCCCACTCCTCTGGATCCTCTCCCTGGGGGCACCGCGCAACGTGCTTCCGAAACGAGAAGAGGAAGATGAAGAGGAAGACGGAGACCCTTTCTTCGGTGCGTTAACCCGCAGGCCGCAGTATGCGGTTTGTGTTCTGTTATTAACGTGGTCCAGCGAACCGTGGTGTGGTGTTAACGACAACTTATTTTTAACATAAAATCAAAACGGAGACTATTAAATTTATTATTAAATATTAATTTATTTAAATTTATTTTTTAGTAAAGTATCTACGTTTAGGTATAAAAATATTAACATTAACATATCTAAGAAAAAATATACTGTTTGATTTAAATTATTTGCTTCGTCGATTTAGTTTGATTTGAGTGCCTTCGAAACTAAACCGAATCGTCGACTCATTTAACTTAAATAAAACAGAAGAAAGTGCCGATTCAATTTAATTCTTGAGGCTGATAAGTTAAAAATTCCATTTTTACGGAGGCGTTTTTTACCAGAACTCGAAGTAAAATGAAATATTAAATTATGAACAGATTATGCTCATGGACATTTGAAAGCTCATCTGGAAATGCACACTTTCGAAAATCATTTTTGAGAAAATTTGAGACAAAATACATTCATTTATTTCTTTCCCGAGGAGATCGTCCGAGGCCCAAATAAACAGATAACCGGAAGCCTGCTCCGACGGCGATGTTGTGCACGGTACTTGAATATTCTCATCCTTCTCAACACTCGAAATACTCGAATAAAATCTTCTTCGAGCATTTTTATATAATAATCTGGAAGATTACCTTTATGAGAAATAACTTTCCTCGATAGCTGGGTCTAATATTGACCACCTGCCCTAGGACTAGGTTAGCCGTCGTCGTAAAGAAGCAGCCCGGCCGCGGTGCGGGGGGTACGACACGAATCCGTCTTCCAGACCAGACCGGCCCATCTCTCACCCGGCCTTTCCGTTTCCGGCGTTTCCCGGCCTCCTCGCCTCCTCCATTCGAGCGGTGCGAGACTACATGCCGACTGTCTCCTCGTTCCCTACGCAGTTTTCCTCCGCTTATCCGTTCCCTATCTCCAACTCGGCGCGGCAATCATCTTCTGTGGGGTACCGTTCATGGCCTCTCCTCCCCGCCCTTATCTCCTCTATCCGGTCTCTTGTTTTCCCCGGTATAGTTTTCTTTCTAGGGTTTCTTCAATACCCCTTCTCTTGCTTCGCCTTTGCCGCTCATCGGCTTCTTCGTTTACGCATTTATCTTGCTGCAGAGGTGAACGGTGAAGAAGATCGGAAATGGTTCCGGCAATGACGGATGAGGCGATGGATGCGACGCCCGCGCGGGATAACTACAAGAGGCGTAGCGTTTCGGCCGTTCGGCGTTTCCCCAAAGGGTGCGGCCGTTATGCACCATCCCTTGCAGCAGGGGGCGGACTGGGGCAACTTTCGGCCAACGGGTTCCCGCAAGCCAATGGCGCTCTGCTGCCTGAAGAAGTAATGGTAACTAAAGAGGAATTCGAGGAGTTCCCGGACCGTCCGACGTCTGAGAATATGGATGTTGAAAATGCACTTACTGGTCGGATAGAAGCAACGTCTGCGCCACATCAGGTAGAAGTGGTAGGTGAGTCGCGGAGAGCGATTGAAACTAACGACACGACGATGCCTCTGCATGTTGGCGTGCCCAAACCTCAGCCCGAGGAGTTGCCAGGCCCGTCCGTGTCCTTGCAGCCCGAAGAGGTACGTATCAAGTTATCAAAAAATGTAAATCATGTGGAAACATGTGATTTGTCTAGGTCAGTCTTGGAAACTGGTGATTTGTCAAATGTCGTTGTCAACCACAACGTTGGAAAGGAGGGACACGAGACCGATCTTGTTGCCAAAGTAGAACATGTTGAACTTCCGAAAGAGAGTTCTTTCTTGCCAAACGATATGGTATCTATGGACGGCAGCAGGTTTGATATTGGCATCTCCAAACTATATGGACCCTCAAAGAGGAGAGATGTCCCTGTCATCCGGCATTTCCCACCTGGCTGTGGCAGGAGGGCTATGCCTATTATTAGGGAAGGATCATTGAAAGCAGCCACAGAGGTTCCTGTTGGGATTTCTGTACAGGAGGGGTCCACTCGGAAGCAAAGAACTAGAGTTTCAAAAGCTGAAGAGCAAGCTGCAGAGATGGTGGAAGAAGATGTAGGGAGAAAAAGCCTGGATAAGACTGCATTTCCATCCGATAATGAGAAGAAAATTTCACAGGAGACATGTGGGAATAAAATGGAACATGCTCCAGAAATTTGTAGGGATGTTGGTTCCCACTACTTTGGGACTTCTGAAGAAGTAAGTGGACGGAGGCAAGAGGAGACATCAGTGTCTCCAATGGTTTTGAGTGGTTACGATAAAAGAACTTCAGATGTTTATAAGAATGATAAACCGAGGCATGTGATAAGGGTTAAGTCAGAAAAAGCTAGTCAAGAAGAGCAATATAGGAAGAGATCTCTTTTGAGAGTGGGAGATAGACAGGTAGACAGGAAACCTAAATTCAGACAAATCCTTGAAAATGACTTACCTGGTACAGATGTGAGGATCCAATCACAGCCATGTAAGATGGTTAAACATGAGAAAATAACCATGGAGAAGAGTAGAAAAATGAAGAAAGAGTTGAATCCTAGAGACCAGAGCTGGAAACAGCAGGAGACTGAAGAGGCAGCTTGCTCACAGTTAAAAAGCAAAGAGTCAATGGGTTTAGCTGTCCATGCGGATAAAATAATTGTGCAAGCATTGATGGCTGCTCCAAAGTGCCCATGGAGACAGGGTAAGTCGGTGCTACAAAATGCTAAAACACCAGTAAGTAGAGCCAAGAAGGAGGTAAGGATCCCCAAACGGAAATCTTCAGATATTGTTGCTACCTCTCTGCCTGGAAATAAGGCCAAGAAAGAAGTGAGGATACCCAAAAGGAAGTGTTTATCTTTTGAAACTTCTCTTTATCAACCTAATGATAAAGACAGGGAGGATTCACTTCTTGAAGATGGAGAACATGAACGTGCTCTCATTGTTTACCCAGGAGCTCAAGAGCTAAGCATAAGTTTGCCTCCATTTGGACCTTCTGATTTGCATCTTGATGGGGGCAGTGACGGAGAGGCAGTTGCCCGTACCAGAGTAAGGAAAGTTTTACGATTATTTCAAGTTATCTGTAGAAAGCTCTTGCAGTGTGAAGAATCAAAGCAAAAGAGTAGTGAAAAGCTTTTGCAGTTTGAAGAATTAAAGCCAAAGAGTAGCGGTCAAAAGCTTCGGGTTGATCTCACAGCCTCTGGCATCCTGAAAGATAAAAACATGTTTGTAAATACTGGTAAGCCAATTGTAGGCCCTGTTCCTGGTGTTGAAATTGGCGATGAGTTCCACTACAGGGCTGAACTTTGTGTAGTAGGTCTTCACCGCTCATATCAAGGTGGCATAGATTACTCAAAAATAGGTGGCGTGCTTCTTGCAATGAGTATTGTTGCTTCTGTAGGGCATTCTGATGAAATGGATAGCTCTGATGTCTTGATATATTCTGGCTCTGGAGGTAGTGCTGCAGAAGGAGACAAGCCTGCACAAGATCAGAAACTTGAACGTGGAAATCTCTCACTTAAGAACTGCATAGATGCCAAGACACCAGTTCGGGTTATTCGTGGTTTTAAGGAACTCAGATATACTAATCCCCAAGAAGGAAGACCAAAGCCGTTCTCAACATTTACATATGATGGATTATATACAGTTGAAGACTACTGGACACAAGAAGCTCCTCAGGGATTTTCTCTTTACAAATTCAAGCTGAGAAGGATTCCTGGACAGCCAGAAATTGCCCTCAAAGAAGTTAAGAAGTCAAAAAGATCTGTGGTACGGGAAGGTCTTTGTATAGAAGATATTTCTGGGGGGAAGGAGAAATTACCTATTGCTGTTGTGAACACAATTGATGATGAAAAACCTGCTCATTTTGAGTATGTGACGAAGATGATATACTCTTCTTCATACACACTGATTCCTTCAGTGGTGTGCAACTGCAAACGTAGGTGCTCTGATTCTGAAAACTGTGCTTGTGCAGTTAAAAATGGAGGGGAGATTCCTTACAACTTTAATGGTGCTATTGTACAAGCTAAGCCCCTAGTCTATGAGTGTGGTTCTTCTTGTAACTGCCCTTCATCCTGTTACAACAGGGTTAGCCAGCATGGCATCAGAATTCAATTGGAGATTTTCAAAACTCAATCCAGTGGTTGGGGGGTCAGATCTCTTAATTCGATCCAATCTGGCAGTTTCATTTGTGAATATATAGGAGAGTTGATCCAGGATAAGGAGGCTGAACAAAGGAGTAATGATGAATATCTTTTTGACATTGGTCATAACTATGAAGACCATGAACTCTGGGATGATCTCCCAACACTTATTCTAGATTCAAAGTCTACTTCCCCAAGCAAACCTCTGGTAGAGCATGAGGAGGCAGGTTTCACTATTGATGCTGCGAAGTATGGGAATGTAGGAAGGTTCATCAACCACAGTTGTTCTCCTAACCTTTATGCGCAGAATGTTCTCTATGATCATGGTGACAAGAGAGTACCTCATATAATGTTTTTTGCAGCCGAGAACATTTCTCCTCTGCAGGAGCTTACATACCATTACAACTACAAGATAGGTCAAGTTCATGATTCAGAAGGGAATATAAAAATGAAGGAGTGCTTTTGTGGTTCTCATGAGTGCACAGGCAGGCTGTACTGAGATGTAAATGCACAATTGACCTAATGATGGCAGATGAAGTCGATGCTGTGTTGTACCTTTACTGAAGTGGAACATTTGACAATTTTTGATATTTATTGATCAAGTTATCATTAGTCAAGTAAGTTTTTCACTTCTAGCAAGATTTTTTACAAATTTTGATATTGATTTGTCAAGTTCTCATTTGCCTCAGATTTGAATTCTAGATACCTGACAATTTCGGGTCTAATTTTTTGACTCTAGGATTGTTGTAGTTCTTGTGATACATGTTATTTTTAGACAAATTTTTGTTTATATTGTCTCGTGTTGTGTATGTAGATATGAAACCCATTTCCGGCAATGTGATAGAGAAATTTGTACATCTATGTCATCATAGTCATGAGGCGGGTGAGGCAAGGAATGGTTCGTCTCGCTTTAGGCACCTCTGGCAATCGTTCTAGACGATAGAGGAATATGGAGGGGGGGAGTTTTTGGGGCTTTATGCCTGCTATGAATGCTATAGGTGGGTCACTTGCGGCATTTGGTTGACAGAGGAGGGCTGCCAGAGGTGGAAACAATGCTGGGTGCTCACTCCCATGCAGTCAGAGAACCTGTTGGGTGGGGAAGATGCCTCTAACTGGGTCTTGTGGACTGGGCGGTTCAGCACTTGGGGGGGGCTTTGTTTTTAGTTTTTGGATTCTCTGTTGGTCTGGGAGACCCGTTTTCTCTGCCCGAAGTCTGGTGGAGAATGCTCCTGCAGATTTGCAGTGCATTGTAGCCATTCCTGAGGGCAATGGGAGGGACCACCTAAGTGACCTTGGCCATATCAAGGTAAATAGGAGCCACCTTGTCTCATCATGTCGTCTCCAGTGCCTTTGATATCAGAGGTGCACATTCAATTATATTTTACAAAATAAGCTCATTCAAAATTTAGGCCAAGTATACGAGGTGTAAATAAATATTTATGCAGAATGTAGACAAGTTCAAATGGTGCATCGTACTCATGGAATGCGATCTCCCGAGAATCTCTCGAGATCTCCCGATAATCTCTCTCTCCACACGTCCGAGAAACGAGATCACCGAAACGAGAATATCTATATAGTACCTCTTATGCCTTGATATACTCCGCCTATTATTATTCCTAACTTATTAGATGACCATGTTAAGTTTGCTTCATATGTTGTCAATTTTATCATGAAATTCATCTAAAAATTCATCTAGACATTATTGTTTGATAAAAGTTTATAACTTAATATTTTTATGACTATTTATGTATAATTGACCCAAAATGTCACCAATCACCTATCCATATTATTCAAGATGAAGTCTTAGTCTAACATAAGATTTCTTGTATCTCTTCAGTTAACAGTGATTCATTCTCTCTGTATTAAGCTTTTAATTCTCTCTCAGCTTATTTTGATGTTTAAAATGAGTTCTCTTGTCCTTTTTGAAGAGATAACATGACATTTTACACTTAAATATGCACATTGATTGGTATTTATGAGATCCAATCTCTCGAAATTTTTTTGAGATCTATTTTTTTTAGTCTCTATAATTTAAAATATAAATACGAGATGACAATCTTTGGGTAAGGTATATCCTACATAAATGAAATTCGACATCTGATCTTCTGAGATTTTTTTCGAGAATTTCTTGAGATCTTTTCTCTTTCACCATTATGAGACGAAACCGAGATCCGAGATGACAATCCTTGATTCTACTTTAAAGGAGATTGTGGAGGTTTCTTTCAACTTGCCATGCACCATTCCAGCAGCTGAAGTTGTTTATATTGTATTGAAGGAAACCTGTCAGCTGATGAAAGGTATCTCTCCTCCTCGTTGTTTCTTTTCATAGTCTAGTTTGTCTTATTCATAATTGTCAAGGTGCTGGCCAAGGTACCAAGCACCTAGTTGTCAACCCAATAGTGCCAGCCCAAGGCAACAAAGGCACTTGTCTAGGTGCCCCAGGCCCTTCTAAAAAAAATTCTTCTGGGGTGCAACCCGCAAGAGTGTGGTCCCCTTTACCCCCAGACCTAACCACAAATCATGGTTGCTCATGATAGTGAAATCATATTAAAATGTTTCACTATCACTTATACTGTTAAATATATTTAATAAATTTTTTATCATAAATATTTACTTTTGAGTTGATTTTTTGGAGATATTTAACTCATTCAAATCATATTGGATTACTTTCTACTTGTCTAATTAGAGCTTTCTTAGGTATATGTTTTATATATTTAAACTATCTCAATCTCCCTTATCTCAATTTATCTACAAGTGCTGTTACTCTCACATTTCCTTAATATATTCATATTGTAGGCACATATTAAATGTAGACACATTATAGACACATAACATACACATTCAATTGTAATATACAAATATGGTTATATCTAAAACTCATCTAAACTTGTTTAAGTCTACCCTGTATTCTCTCTAGTTTTTTTTTGTTTTTTTATCTATATATTATATGTATATATATTTATGTGTATCTTTTTATGTATTATATGCAAAGGAAAGTTCACCTTGAACATCTTAGGTGCCTTGTCGTCTTGACAAATATGATATCTTTTTATTCCCACTTCTTTTTGCTTGGCTTAAGAAGTTTATTGATGTCATAACCTGGCATGTAAATTACATTTATCTAATATTTATCAACTTGCATTTGTCATTATTTATAAATCTTGTTGAAAGATGAGTTTAAATTATTGGATTTCAAATTTTCATGAAATTGGATGTTATTTGACTATGAAATAGTTGTGAGGCACTCGAGGTGAGCAAGGGCTCATCTCGCTGCCTCATGTGCCTTAGGGGATTTCTTATTTTTGATATATTTATATTTTTATCATACACATACATGATAACAAAAGTTGCAATTATTAAATAGCATAAGATTAAAACAAAACATAAATAACATCAATTTAAAAATGAAAAAAACTTGTAACAATAACAGCAAAAAATTACAACAATAAACAACCTTAAAATATTACATAAATATAAAATAAACGAGAGCAACATCATCAATTCAAAACTGAAAAAATGCATATTGAGGTGCTTTGTTGTCAGTGGTGCAAGCCGGTTCAAGGCGCATGTGGCAACATTGGTTATTTTAATATATGATTATATATTACTTTTAATAATAAAGTACTAAAATAATTGCAAAAATTTAAATGAATGCACCAAGTTAATAACTATGTTTGCAAACAAAAAAATAAAAGACAACAATATAAAATATAACAACATTAAATAAATAACAAGGAACTTAACAATAACACTGAAAAAACCCAATAACATTGAAATAATGTTTGAAATAAATAAAGGTTGAACAAGCTAACAACTAACAAGAGTAAATAATATGAAATATCAACTCAAGTTTTTTTGTCAACAAACATAAAACTTTTCTCTTTCACTCCACACAAACATGACCAACATAAAACACAACAACGTAACATATAAAAATGTCATCTTTTAGAGTCCAGGTGAACGACATAAAAAACTCTCATCAATCGGTGTCTGAATCATTAATTTGATTTTTTTCTCTAAGTCGGTATCATACTTTTCAATGGTTGATAATTGCTTTCCCTTGTCAATCCTTATCTTTTAAAAGCTGCTGTCCAAGTGCTTGAATCTTCCACTTTGTCACTTCCAGCAGCCAATTCCACATCCCTCCACGTAAGGTTCTCATTTTCATGCACAAGATCCTTTCTAGTAATCCACTCGATCAGCTTCATCAATAGTATCTGAAGATGTTGGATCAAGATTAAGTTTTCCGTCTTAAAATGGTCATATTGAAGTTTCTGATTATTTTGAATGCACACATGATCATTTGATTTTTTTTGTTTCAACCTAATTTTTTTCTTTATGTGCACCTATAAGAAATAGATCAAAATTTGGATGCATAAGAGAATCATAAGTACTATAAAAGAAAGAGGTCATTAGAATTGTCTAAGTAAGTTACCTGTTCGCATGTGCTCCAAGTATGCTTACAACTATATGTATTACGTGTAAACTCAAAATTCTTATGACCAACTTTTGTAATTGAGGAATTTTATTTTTTTAATTTGTTCACTAATTTGCTACAAGGTAAAAACTAGATTATTGAGTTAAAAAAACACGGCATATGTTGTGCATGGAATTAAAAAAACTAATATGAAGTGGATGTTTTGCATTGTCTTATTGTCATTTCTCTACCAAAGTACCCTTACAATCTCTATACGTTATTAATTGCTTGAAGATTAAATCTTGTTCTTCGTTTCTCAATACCATCATATTGTTCTTGTTTTATTTCACCATCACTCTCAATCTCAGATTTGAAAAATGAAATTAAGGGTTAAGATAATAACTCACTATATACATTTAACAGTGAAGTTGAAAATTTCACCTCCTATCAATGATGTCTCAAATTGGTCCATATCTTTCCAACTTATCTTCCAAAGTATTTTTAATGCCTTCTTAAGCACAATCCATTGCTTCGTAAATATAGCCCATCAAATCTCTCCCCATCAACTAAACACAACCAGCACAAGAGGCTTGAAAATCTTTAAAACATATGTTGCACCTTTTCAAAAAGTAGTCTTTAAAATTATTTCACATGATTTTTTTGTCTTTAGTTTGTTTTACCTATATCTTTTGTTGTTAGGTGACTATTCTTTAGAAGTGAACATTCTTCTCAACTCATCTTTACAATTGTGTAAGCTCTTCAAATTCATATAGGTTGTTACAAATCTAGTGACAGCTGCTCTTATCAATTTTTGTCGTTTGTTAATTTTCTCATCAGTGCAAGCACCTTTGTACGTCCATAAATGAATGTAGTTGCATATGTTACTCATCTAACTGTAGACCTGATCAGGAACAAGTTTGAAATGTTATCTAACATCAAAGTTAAGGCAATGGGTAGCGAATGGTGTCTAAAATAAATGAGGATGTATTGACATTAACAATCTCTTTGTGACTACATAACTAGTCTCATTATTGGTCACAATTTGGATGACACTCTGCATTAGGGCTGTAAACGGAGCGGATACGGAGCGGATATGACGTTTCCGTATCCGCTCCGTTTAACTATTCGGATAATCCGTATCCGGTCCGAATCGGATACGAATACGGATCGAATATTATAAGTCGGATAATCTTCGGATTCGGAGCGGATATGGATAATATCCGCTTCGGAATGTTAATTAAATATTATTTAATTAATATATTTAATAATATACAAATACATAGAAATAAAATTATAAAATATTAAATTTATCATATATTTATCAATATTAACTTAGTATATTAATATATAATAAAGAATACTTAATCATATTTGTAAATATAATGATTTTAAATATATAATTATATATATTATGTATATATTATCAAAGGTGGATTCGGAGCGGATCTTAAACGGAGCGGAGCGGGCATTTCTGTGTCCGCTCCGATTAACATTCGGATAATATCCGTATCCGGATATCCACTCCGACGAATATCTAAAATCGGATATTATCCGCTTAAACGGATACGAATTCGGAGCGGATCCGAATTTTATCCGCATCCGTTTACAGCCCTACTCTGCATGCTAACTTCTATCACAATTTTATCCAGCAAATCAACCAACAATCTTGCATATTTAACTCGTGAAGATACATCCTATTCGTCCAAACATTATAAATATCTATCTAGACATCACACATGATACTACGTCCAAATTTGACTAAACTTGCTTTTTCTTTCTCAATCAATTGACGAGTTGTTTCAATCTCTTTGACAAGTAGATTTTTACAAATTTTCGATAAGTTGAACCCTTCAAACTTGACCCAAATTGGCTAAGCACTTCTAACAATGCTTGAAAACTATTTAAACATACAATATTAAAAGGAATACCTACTTTGTATATCTATCAAGCAATGTATTGAATAACATTTTATCTTTATTTTTTGAAATGCTTATTGTTTTTTACATTTTTATCTTTGGACCCATCTGGATTTAGTGTACAAAATTGATTTATCGGACCTCTTAAATGTGGAGGCATAAAGCAAGGATCGGATCGCTGACAAGATTAATTTCTTCGGTGCTTGTCTACGAAGGTGTGGATGGAACACTAAGAAGATTAGCTCTTCCTTCTATCTTTTTTATGATGGCAACCTTCTCAAATGTTGCTTGTTTGGCTTGTTGCAAATGTTGCTTGTTCTCATCTTTTGCCTTTGGTGTTGCTTTTTGACAAGTGGTGACATTTATAGATAATCTGCAATATGTTGCTTCAATTGATAGATGCCACCCTTGCAATTCTTTTGGCAAAAAGTATATCTAGCTAGATCTCGGTTTTTTGGATCTACCAAATTTTTACATTTTCATTGAATATCTTTTGATTTAGGAGCATTTCTTGAAACTGAAGGCTTCGTTGAACTTACTGGTTGGGTGTTTGAACCCCCATATTTGATCCTTGAGTTTCATGAATCCCGAGATTGGAATCGGTATCTAGATCAGTCGATCTGGTTGTTTTTTTAGAACTGATTCGAATCAACCAATTTTTTTAATTTAAAAATAAAACAAATCAGGAGGCATGGAGAAAAATTGTTATTTAACATTCAACCTGCAAATGGCGTTTAATACAAATCATATAATGTATTATTAAAATCTATGATATTGGTGATGAGACTCCTTGTTATTTGCCTCCTTTGAAGACCATTGCTATTGATAACTCATGATTTGATTGTATCAATATCCAAATAAAGATTGACCATTTCATTGAAATCATATATGCTGACTATTGTTGGCCTTGCCATGTGGGTATTTGGAATGTGACTGGAAATATTCTGCTTCTAGGAGTTCTAGTTAGCTTTTTGTCATGTATTCATCAAAGAAATTCAATCGTGTCCAACGTTGATTCCATCCATTTGAATGTTAGCATTGGCACATATCATGTGGTGCTATCCCATTAGTACGTGCATTGTTAGAAGATCTTCCTCCTCTTGGAGTGGAAGCTAGAGTGGGAGTTGCAGCGATTGCATCTTGCACACGTTTCTCTTTAGGTTGAATGTCATCCAGTTTCTTTTCAGCTCATGTACCATTCTTATGATCGAATTCCAGAGATGCCTTTTCTGCTATTTTCAAGTCGTCGCCTAGGCGGCAAGGCATCCCAAGGTCTGTCAAGGCTAGGCGTGCCTAGGCAACCAAGGGTATTTAGGGTTATTTTAGTTAATTTAATAATAAATAATGCTAATTAAGTATCAACTTCACTTAATTGAGTGGTTTTGAGATAAAAATAATTAATTTCAATAGTTTATTTGATTATAAATAGACATTTTTTTGATGGAATAATAACTAGGTTTAAACTATTTTATAAATGTTTACTAATAGTTAATACGAATTAAGTGTTAAATTAACTTATATTCAAGTTATTTAATTTATGAAACTATGCATTTACACATTATTAACTGATTTACAAGGTGTCACGATTACTTAATGCCTCGACTTTTTGCTTAGGACCAAGACAATACTATGTTGCCTTGATTGCCTTGGTCGCCTTGAAAACTTTGGCTTTGCTTACCTTCTCCACCACCCAAAGCAAGTGGGTGTTTCTTTTAGAAAAGATAGTCCATGTTAATATCTTCACTGGCTCCTTGGCATGCAACATATGTTGCTTTCGCTCGTTTTTGGTATGGTCCACTTATAAATCTTGAGAATCTTTCTTTTACAATTCTCTGATGGTCTTTAACATTTTTGATTCTGAGCCGTATGTTATAATGGCAGAACACATGTTTTTTTCACCTTATCAGATGTTAACCTATTCTTTTTCTTGGTTTGGATTAAGCTAAACATATTCTAATTCTTCTCACAAAATGGAATAACTTGTGCTCTGACCCAGTATGCGAATTGCACTTGCAACGTATGAATTCTATCTATCATTTTACTTCTCGTGTCCTCCTAAATCCACCACTAACTACAAGGAATAACAATAGATATGTACATTACTGATAACAAACCTAATTGACATTCATGATAAAATCAGAGCCATTGCACATGTCTAGAGCAACCTTGTCATAATAGTATCTCAGATCTGAATCTTAAAAATTTAGAGTATTGGAGGCTTTGACACTTCTAACTCAGTTTCTATTTTATCTTATTGAGTTCTTGAAAGTCGATATATCACAAATTATGTACTTGTCAGCACTTCATGATCGTTACACACTTGCCCTCTATCTTGTATTCATGAGTTTCAAAATATCTTATTTTTATTATGTATCACATGTATACCTTTATGAAGTAGCCATTTGTTATCTAATAATGTGGAGCAAATATGGATGAGAATATATGAATGATGTGATGAGTTGTGTCTGGCTCACTAATATTAAAATTGAAGCCTCCTTGCTAATACCTTTTAACATGAGGTCAACAAATTGTGTTGTACATTAAACCCAAATTGTGGTCTCCTCTCTTTCAACTTTCTTTATGCTATTTTATAGGAGTGCTCGTTATTTATGACAAACTGCACAATACTCTTCTTCCTAATCTTATCTACAACATTCATTAGTTGTCTTGCAATTTTTATTCATCCCAAAGCATTAATAGACTTCGAAAATGTTGTGCCCTCGGGACAATACACAAGGATGCTTAGCATACTTCTCTTGGTTATCCTGTCCACCTATCACACATCACTGTACATATTTTTTACTTTCAAATCAATTTAAATTCATCTATTCAAACCAAAGATTGCCATCTCAGATCTCGACTTCGTCTCGGGGAGGTGAAAGAGGAGATCTCGGAGAGATCTCGGAAAAATCTCGGGAGATCGGATCTCGGATCAAATTGTATATATGTATGAAATATAACATAATATCTTATAAAAATAGGAGTACATAAATGAATTTACATAAAAATATATAACACATTTTGTATATCAACTGTGTGAATGAATAATTACAAAGCACTTTCAATACCAAAAAGCTGATCTTTGTACTTCTAAAAATTTAAACTTGTATACAATCTTATTTAAATATTAATATGGTATTAAATTTGTAACACATTTTTATGTGATAGTATAAATGATAGTGAAATATATTAAATGTGTTTACACTATCATAAACGGGACATAGAGTAGTCACAGATCGACCGAGAAAAATTCTTTATAGACCAATTTACATGAGGTGAGATCTTGGCGATCTTGTATCTCAGCCCCTTGGAGAGACCGAGATTCTCGCGAGAACTCGGCGAGATAGAAAACCATGATTCAAACTTTCAGCTCCTCAGCCTCTTCATCGTGTTACACATCATAAATATACATATTGATTGAGACTTGTAATTTCGGTTTATTTTCCTCAATGACATCAATCATTGTCTAGAAGAACAAATTAATGGTGTCGTGTGTTGAAACACCTTTCTTATGTTAACATAAGAAAATATGTTATTTTCACACTCAAGAAATGGAGATAATACTTATGTTTGAGATGATCAATTTAAGATTGTTATATGCATGTAAAATCACTTGCAGATGTGTTTCATTTCATTACTTGTTTTGTAGTTGAAGTGGTAGACTTCACCCCTTTAAATTCAGGTCTAATTGCTTTTTGAGAACTATTCTGTCTCTTGAACAAATGATCATCTAGAGGTCATGTCAAAATAGATCGATGAAATGCCGCCTATCTTGATTTGGCATCATCAGTGGGCCAAGTCGATGGTGACCAATGAAATGCCAGTTTCCCGACTCTAGAGTCTTCTGCTCTTTTTCTTCTTCTTTCATCTTCTTATTGTGATTGGTTGCTGTCACACATAGCTCTTTTTAATTCTTTATTTTTTTTCATCAGAAGATGTGGACTTCTCAACTTCAGCTTGTGCTTTCCTGTTTCCTTTTTGGCTCCATCGTATACCTCTTCTTTCTTCTTTCTAGAAGCTTGAAGTGCAAGTCTTCTCGCTGCTCAAGCCGAATTTTCTTATGTGAATGCTCTTCCAATGAAGTAGACCCTCGTAGTTTTACTATTTTTCTTAGGTATCTTGTCACATTTCTTTACATTTTCTTCCATCCCACTTATGTGTTGTTTCAAACGGAATATTCTCTCGTTCATTTGTTTTTTACACCACTTATATTGTACTATCTTTTATGTATCCACCAAATGGCTGTGTTCTCACCTGATATCATGAGGAGTTGATATATCAATGCAATGTTTTTGGTTCACCATTACTCTAAAATCTGCATCATTAACACATTAAAAATGTATCAGTCTGTTCAGTCCATCATAAACTTATTGGGCTAACTGGTTATGGTTGGCCAACCGTTGAGTGACTGTTTAAGGATGGGGGAGGAGAACAACTCTTCAAGAGGCTGGTTGGCTGCTCATGCAGCACTCGAGGGTAACTATTTAAGGGGGGGGACAAGACGGGGGGGGGAGAACAACCCTTCAAGGGGCTGCTCAGTCCACACAATCTCTCTCGAGTGATTGTTTAGGGGGAGGAGGGGGTACAAGCAGGGGGTGGGAGAACAACCCCTTAAGGGATTGTTAAGGGGAGGCCGTGATTGTTCTAGGGTATTTTGGGGGGAAGGGGGGGTCCAATTCTTACTGGAGGGGGGTCGCCAGTGGGGGATCCTTAGAATGGCCTGAAGGAGTTGGAGAAGGGGAATCACCCCAACTTGGGTGGATCGTCAGAGAATTGGTCCAGATCGAGGGGAATCGTCGCTGTTGTCGTGGGATCGTTGGAGAATCGCCTTAGCTTCAGGATGGGGAGCCATTGAAGTGGAATCGGGAGGGGTTGGGGGAAGTTCTCGAGGGTACATTTTGGATCAATTCTCTAGGCCAAAATCGGATGGAGATCGACTGATCATATTTTGGACATCTTCATAAAAATATTAAGTAAATGAATTAAATTAAAACTAACCTATTTACTAGAACTTTGAAAAGACACTAACTGGTATAATAGAATCGTAGTTGTCAAGACGACAAAGCGATCAATGATCTTTTTACTGTTTAAGCAACAAAGAACTTGTTTAAACATGGCTTAAGTGATAGCCAGAATGACTAGTTGTGGTGAGTGGCCAACCCACCAAATATAACAAACAATCTTATCAATTGAAGCATATATAATAATCATATAATGTATATGTAAATAGGAAAATAAAAATATCTTATAAAATATTTTTGACATCATTTTTTAATGAAATATGTAAATTATTTATCCACAACATGTGACATGCAATCCAATTTTCCAATATAAAATATAACAAGTAAATAACAACAGTAAAAACGTAATCAATAGTGTATAGAAAGATAAAAAAATGGTATTAATACAAAATAACTATACAAAATAGACCCAATAAGAAATATACGGATTCGACTTTGCTGCCCAAAGCAACCAAAGCGGGTGCTTTGGGCTGCTTTACCACTTAAGCAGCTCATGGGTACTTTATTGCGGTAGAGAAAAGCGGTTGGGTGATTTAGCTTGCATGAACTATTTTACCGCTAATGTTTGACAAACATTGACTAGAACCATAAAAGAATCTAACCGATTTACTATAACCACAAAAAGTCTAACTTGAGTATTCAAAGTATACAAAGAAATTAACCGGTATATTAGAACCAGACAAAAATCTAACTGGTTTACTATAACTACAAAAAAGGACCTAACTGGTATGCTAGAACAATAGAAAGTTGAAGTAAAACAAGAAAACAAAGCAAAAACTATCAAATTCATCTTGAGGGATTGAATAAATCCAAGGAAATTTGACATCGTTGTGAAGAGGAACAAACTAGCGGTATCAATAAGAATAGATTATAAAAAGACCAGAAGACATAGCAAATGAGATGGATTATATATATTTTAAATTTGGTTTTTGTTTATATATTATATAATTTTTTCCTTAAATTAAGACTTGCACCTCAATAAAATTTGAAACTTACCTTTCATGAGGGTTTGACAAAGGGTCTCAGAACTGTCTCGAAACTTTACAAACATTGCTCCAAGCATACTGAATCACATATACGACCAATTTGGTGAATTTTATATTGTTATGAGTTTGGTTTCAATCTATTCATGGACTTTTTCTTGGAGGTGGCTAAAGTCACAGCTCATTCAACATATAAAGAGAAAGTTACAGCTAGAAAAGAAAGAAACAAAGAGGGTGCCAAGAAGAAAATCACTCCGACTAGCAAGCTATCAGGCTTACGACCCTTGGCAGCAAAGAACCAGTCTTTAACAAACAGTGCCATGTGATGAAGAATGATAGTTGGATTATCAAAATGATTTTAAATAATTCTATTATTTTTTATTTTTTAAAGGGACTACAACAGCAGGTAAAGAGAGCTCTTATAGCAGGGGGTTCAACTTTCTAGGAGATACACATGCTCTACTGCTGAAACGAAATTGTAATAGTCGCTTGGTGTACCCAATCAATATTTCAACTAGCAAATAAGATCTTACAAGTAAACACATTAACCTACAATGAAGGAGAACATGTGATTGTGATTGATATCTTCTTGCAGACAAATATATATTGATTGCAGAATCTGCCAATCCAAATCGGGATCCATCAATTCTTGGATCGAATCGGATCCCTCCAATTCAATTTTGACCAGGATTGAGTTAGATCGGGGCCGGAATCAGTCGAATTGACCGATTCCCGAGATTCGTTGCCTGAATCGAGCTCTCCGCCACGGTGGCCTATGCGGCCCCATTTTGGGGCCAAAATTGGTTTCTAAAGGGCTATCTGATCTAGGTCCATATTCAGTGTTTTTTTTTTCATTTCAGTGTTTTTTAAGAACTGATCTGGATCAATCTTTCTTCCAAAAAATTGGTAGGGATTGCCGAATGCAGATCCAATCTGGATTAGATCAGTACCCACCGATCTGGATATTGATTATGATTTGGTGATCAATTAACTACAGAAAACTGAACTTGGACTCCATAGGAATAACTTTGCAGAATTGACCTCATGGGTAGTTTGTTGATGCAAATCTTTCACAAGCTTAAACTCAATTTCAAAGCCTTAATACAAATGATTGGGGTTGGCTACATAGATTTTTTCCCCATTTTCTACGGTCTTCCTCTATCTCTTCTAATATGTCTAGTCCCTTCAAATTATATTGGATACATCTATGCCAAGTTAATCTACCTCTCCTCTTCTTTTGCATCGACAACATCAAGACCTCGACTTATTTGTCAAGTGCCTCCAAAAGATGCCTCCTAATACGTCCAAACCAATACGGTCCTTCCTTCTTTACTATATCCTCGATTCTTGCAGTTCTCACTTTGTCTCTAATACACTCATTTTGGATTCTGTCTACTCGTGTGTGGTCACATATCCATCGTAGCATTCGCATTTCAACTACACTCAATTTGGCATATATTTCTACTTAGTTGCTCAACACGTTACCATAAAGCATGGCGGATTTCATAATAGTGCGATATAATTTATTTTTCAATTTTAAGGGGGATTTTATGATTGTAGATAATCTTCATTGCTCACCTCCATTTCAACTATTCCTGATTAATCCCATGCTTGATATCTTCGTCACATTTCTCATTCATATATAAGATTGAACCTATTTATTTAAATTTGGTATCCGGTGAGAGGATCTTTCTATCCAAGATTACTTCAACATCTTCAATTTTTGGGATTTCACTTAATTTGAAGTGTACATACTTTGTCTTCGTCTTGCTAATTTTGAATCTCTTAACTTCTAACTCGATTCTTCAATGTTCAAGTTTACTGTTAATACCTTTTCGAGTCTCTGTCCATCATAACAATATCGTTTACGAACATCATACACCAAGGTAAACTTTCTTGTATATTTTTAGTTATTTTGTCCATGACAAGGACAAAAAAATGTGCTTAGAACGGATCATTGATGTACCTTGATTGACGTTGGGAAGGCTTCTAACTTCTCTCTTGGGGAGAAAACATAGGTAGTCGCACCATCGTACATGTTCTTGATGATGTTAATGAATCCATTGGATATCATTTTCTTTATTAACACCCATTAAAAAACCTCTCTAGGCACTCGATCACATGTTTTTTCTAAATCGAGAAAAATCATAGGGAGGTCTCTCTCCAGGCTTCTGTATTTCTTTACTAAGGATTTAGTTAGGAAGATAGCTTTCATAGTTGATTTACCCAGCATGAATCCAATTTGATTTCGTGAGATCTTACTAAATCTTAGTATACTTCCAAAGTCTCGTCTCTGTAACTTTTTTCCATAGCTTCGTAGTCTGACATGTGAACTTGATATCTCTGTAGTTTTTACAATATTGGACGTCCCCTTTCCCCTTAAATAGTAGGATAATAATTTTTCTTTATTCATTTGACATCTTTCCTGAGATAGCTATTTTATTAAAGAGAAGAGAAAGTCACCCCGCTCCTCTCTCACCCAAATACTTCCATACTTCAATCATGATATTATCGTGACCACACATCTTTGAGTTCTTCATTTTTTCCAGCGTTAGGCGCACTTCTAAAGGGGTAATTTTTTAGGGGGACTCTACCCCTTGCCATCGGTCCTTTTCCCACTCCGTTGTACTTTCCGGATCAAGCTCATTGAAGAATGTTTCAAGGTAATGTTTTTACTGTTCTTAGGTGCCCTCGTCCCGGGTTAACACCCTCCCCTCTGTCTTTTATCCACCGAACTGTTCTAGGTCTTGAGATTTCTTTTACCATAACCTAGCTAGTCAGTAAATATCCTTCTTACTTTCTTTTGTGTCCAATTTGTCATAAAATTTGCTACATGCTGACTTCTTAGCTCGTCTGACTATCTTTTTTGTCTTGTTTTTAGTTTTCTTATATTGCTCAAAGGCCTCACCAGTGCCAAAGTTGGGCAATTTTTTAACCGTTCTCTCTTACTTTCCACTGATCTCTGCACTTTCATTGCTCTGTGCAATTCTTTCACAAAAAAGACTTAATTTATATAATAAACACTAGATCCCAATTAGCCTTCCACCACTACGCCTTAGACATGGACCGGTATATTGTTAACATAATTTGTACTATTTTTGAGATTTTAAGAGTTTTGGACATTTGGCCTTCAGAGGAATAGTTGTGAATATTCAGTTTCAAAACTGGATGAAATATATTTTCTATGCAAAATTGATTGTGCGTTAATCTTCATTTCTGTCCACGAATGGATGCAAGAGAATGTATGATGTTGTGAATGTGGTGTGTCAGCCCTGCCCACTGAATGGGCCATGTGTACTGATCTGCGCCTTATATAGCTTTTGGGGATGTGTTGTCTGTGCGCACACATAGCTAGACCGTGGACATCCTGAGACTCGCGAGTTAAGGGGTTTGGTTAGTTCTAAACATGGCTTTGCTCTTCTGAACTCTTGGATAAGTCAAGACTTGAAGGTCCTGAGTTGCTGAATGTGTACAAACATTTACGATACTCTAGGACATAGATTGCAGAACCAGTTGAACCGGATCGAGATCAGTCTTTGCCTATCTAATTTTCGTTTGGAGAGGCGATCCAGGATAAAGTTATGGTGGATTCCAATCCAATTCTGGCAAATCGGTTGTTGGATCGGAACCACCCCATCAGCGATGCCACGGCAGCTGTGCCGCCTTGGTGGCAATTTTGGCTCTATTTTGGGGTCAAAATTGGCCCCAAAATAGTTATATCAGTTATGAATCTATTCTAACTTCTTATTTTACAATTTTTAGGGTTTTTAAAGGATCGGTCCCCCCAGAAAATTGGCTGATCCAATCATGATCTGGATCGGATTGGGTCCCACTAATCTAGGTCCCAATTTTGATTCCGCAATTCTTGCTCTTCAATGATGAGGAACTGAATGAGTTTTATTGAAACGTGATTGACATGCACATTTTGAACCATTTGTGTTAGATAGATTTCATATGTGCCTTTTTATTTAGTTGACACGCATATGCTATTATTTAATGGATTTTATGTATTTCATCATGAAATTATGTGGTCTTATTTTACATTCTATATGAGTTTGTTGCTCTCGTTCGCAACCACTTTTCTGTAAGTCTTCTTTTTATTTGTTTCACAGCGGTGGCTGGGGTACCAACGTTAGGAGAGTCCTCTTGTGACATTGGTGAAAGTAAGTTGGAGAATCAAGTGAAGCAACGAAGAATTAGATGGATCCAACTTTTGCCTTTTGATCGTTGTAGGTTGCTAGCTATGTGTAATAGTATAGGTTGTTCTACTTATGTCACCAAGTCAATCCTGTAAATCTAATACTTTTGCCTATGTTCTATTGCTTCTTGGTATCTTACTCATTGGATGTAAATGGATG
This sequence comes from Cryptocoryne crispatula var. balansae, assembly GCA_036172225.1. Classification (NCBI taxonomy): domain Eukaryota; kingdom Viridiplantae; phylum Streptophyta; class Magnoliopsida; order Alismatales; family Araceae; genus Cryptocoryne; species Cryptocoryne crispatula. The sequence continues at coordinate 39,220,458 of CM069928.1, forward strand.
TGGTGATCAAGTGATTGGTTTTCTTAAATCAAAAGCTCTTGAAAGGACTACGGGAGGATTAAGCAGAGCTAAATCGAGATCATCGTAGGTGGTGTCATAGTTAGTTTTTGGTAAGCCTTGAAGGGTTAATCTTGTAGCATAATTGACCGGAGTAAGATTATTTCATAAGACCACAGACAACAAGGGTAGCTTGTTTTGACTTTTTATTGATGGATATGTTATTTGTACATTTGACAATATGAAACGAAAGATCCTTACTTTGGTTGATAAAGAGAGGAGGATATTCTTAGGAATTAGCAAAGAAATGTGAAAAGTGAATTTGAGTCACATGAAGTCCAACAGCATGTAGATGAAAGTTTTAGAGAAGTGTGTTGACTTCATTAAGCTTGAAAAAGACAATTATCAGAGTTAGAGGAGAAAGTAAATCAACCAATGTGGATTCAATGCCTGTTGGAGCTCAATCCTTCATCCTTTTGGGGAAAAGAGTCTTTCTGAAACAACATATTTGTGGTTATGGATTATCTCGAGTAGGAGAAAGTTTAATTGGTAACTTTTATGTTACAAATAATGTAATTCAATTGTGGATATTGAGAAGAAGATTACAACTTCAGAATGTCACCCAAAGGTTGTTAGATGAGGAGTTTTTAGAATGTCAATGAGCAATACTTTCCAAACATGTTTGAGATAGAAAGAAACATGAATTTAAGAAGCTTAATCGAAGAGACATTATGGAAGGAATATGAGCGAAAGTTCAGAGAGCTAAGTAGATATGCACCATATAAGGTTGAGAGATGATATATATATATATGATGCGATTTTGATCGGGTGACAAGTACGGAAGATGGATCCAAGAAGACCCGATGTTATTAGTCAAATTCGATCGATATTGACATCAAGGTTATATTATTTTAATAATATTAAGGTCTTATCTATTTAGGAGTCTAAGTTAGAAGTGTTAAAGTTAATTAGGAGAAAAAAAGAGTCAAAATAGGATATAAGTTTAAATATATCGGTTCTCTGGTATATTTGTACTTTGTCAGATTTTGGGGATCAAACTCCTAAGTCATACTATAAAATTATGGAAAGTGTTATTGAATGTCAATTACAAAATTGTACAAGGATTTCAGCTAATCAATTTAGATGTATGCTCGGTCGATTTACAATTGAAGTTCTTTTTCTTATTAAAAGTTTGATAAAGAAATATCGAGATATAAAGAAAGATTTATATATGTATATGGTTTTTATCTACTTGGAAAAGGAGTATGATAAAGTCCCAATAGAGATTTTGTGGTGGGTATTGGAATGGAAGATGGTGTATGTTGAAACGACCACTAACGTATGCACAATTGGAGGAGAAACCAAAAATTTTCTTATTTCAATTGATTTACATCAAGGGTCTGTGGTAAGTCTTTATCTTTTTGCATTAGTTATGGATGAATCAACAAAGACTATAGAAGATGATATATCTTGATGGTATTTGCAGAAGATATCGTATTGATAGATGAGACACGAGGAGGAGTGAATATGAAGTTAGAACGGTGGAAAAATATTTAAGAGATTTAAGGGTTTCAAGATAAGTAGAACTAAAATAGAATATATACATTGTAATCTTAATGAAAATCAAATAGGAGTAGGTGATGGTGATAATTTGGATGTGGTAATATTATTTAAAAGAATTCGATTCAAGTATCTTAGATCGATTATTAAAAAGATGGAGAATGTAATAAAGATGTTAATCATCAAATTAAAGCAGGTTGGATGAAGTGGAGATTGACTACAAAGGTTTTATGTGATCGTAAGATTCCACTAAAGTTGAAAAAAATTTATTGTACAAATATAAGACCTACAATATTATATGGTAATGAGTGTTGAAGAATAAAAGAAAGACATACTTCTAAAATAAATGTTGTTGAAATGAAAATGTTAAGATGAATGCGTGGTCATATACTCATATTAGATCTGATAGAGTCAAAAATGAATATATTAGAGAAAATGTAGGAGTAACGACGATTGTAGATAATTTGAAAGAAGGGAGATTGAGATAGTTTGGACATATTAATCGTAAACCTAAGGAGGCTCCAGCAAGAAAAGTAGAAAATATTAAAATAAAAGAAACAAAAAAAAGAACGTGGTAGATGTATGTTAACTTGGAGGAGGGTAATTCGATATGATTTAGATGATTTAAATATCTTTGAAGAGGTAACTCAAAATTAACATGAGTAAAAAAAAAAGAATTCGTATGGCCGTTTCCAAGTAACTTGTAACTAATTGACTAAGACTTGAGTTGAGGTGAGCTGAGTTGATCATTTTTTTGCATTTAAAAAAATTTTGTATTAAGGGTCTATAAAATAATCCAAGCCAATGGAAAAAAAGAAAAAATGACGTGAAATATTCTCCCCCCCTCTCTCTCAATCCTTCTTTTTTCCCGTCTTCTTTTTGCTGGTCTTCCTCTCCCTCTTGATCTCCTTTGTACCTTTCTTCTTCCCTTCCCTTTGCAAACCTTCTTCCTCTGTTCATTTGCTCTTCACGGTTCTCATCACCCTCTTTTTTTCCTCCAGACCTGTCCGGCACGCCCTTCGCAGAAACCACCCCTGCAGCACCCAACCCCCTCTGTCCGAGCACCCACCATGCCCTTCCGGCTCCGTTGTGCGACCTTGGAGCACCCACGACTTCACACCAGTCCCTCAGTTCTTTCTCCACCTCCACTCTCCCTCCTCCTTCCTGCCTCTAGACCTCTCAGCCCCGCTGTGACCTCCTCCAGTCCCCACACTCCCGTCCTGCAGCACCCTGGCTCAGCCCCCTTCCTTCAAACCCGTGTGGCACCCTCCGGTTTCCGGAGTTCCTGCACAGAGCCCCATCCCTTTCCGGAACCCTCACAAACCAACACCCCTTGGTTTCTCTGGATTCCCGTTGTTCTATGTGCCATCAAGGAAGAGGGACAAGGACAAAGAAGGGCCTGTCACGGCCTTTCACGTGCCCTTGGGTGGCCACGACCCACTTCGCCCTGTCACCTCCAGGAGCCACCTCTCACAGCCCGGTCCAACCGAAGGCTCACAGCCTGGTCCAACCAGGTCCGAAACTGGTTCAGCCCGGTTCTCAGTGGGCCAATCCGGTTCAGGCCTCTCCAAGCCAGTTCTGATCCTAGACTGCCCGGTTCAGGCGATCCAGATCTAGCTCAGTGTGGTTCAGTCCGAGGTTCAGCATCTTTAGCGTGGTTCAGCGCGTTTTCTGATCGGATCAGGCCCGATCTACCCATTTTTGGTCCGGTCAAGCCGTCAAGGTTATGGCAGTGATTTGGTGACTTGTTTGGGCCTACTAACGCTTGCAGATGGCAACTTCTTCATCCTTGTGCTGCATCAACACACAGTGGCGTGACCCTTCAAGAGCACACATCAGCTGAAGCGGCGCATGGTGCTTATGATAGGAGGATCAATGGAGATTTGTCTTGACTTTTCAACGAGAAATGGCACATGAAATGTCTATTAATGGAAAGTTGGTGATACATATTCATCAAGTGGGAAAAAAGTATATTTAAGCAAGATCTCATAAATCATAGAAGACTCTTTCAACAATTTTGTTCTTCAAGTGTGTATATCTATGTATAACCGTTTGAGGGATACACATGATATGGGGGCAACTTTCATTTAGGGAAGTTATGCCATTGAGGCAGTGGAGCTTGCTTTGGTTGTGGATAGACGCGATATCTCTTAAAAAATTATCTCAAGACAAATTCAGGAGTAGACACTTTTGAGGTTGCTTCGTTAGTTACTGACGGTGGGTAAAGCAAAGGCAAATACCAGGGCCGAGTATTTGCTTTACTAGTGTCGAGAACACGATACCAATAATTCTGTCGTGTAAAGTACACATTCATTTTCGAATGTGAAGTTCTTACTTTATATGATATTGTTGCAACTTGTTCATTTGTGTTTGGATAATTTCTTTTAAGAGTTGATATTTCTTTTACAAGTATTTCAAATGATGATCTACTATTTGTGGATGCACCAGCATGGTTTTTTACCAGCTATTAAATGTTTGAAGACGGTTGATATTGTGAGTGATGAATATCATCTATTAGCCAACTTATATGTTGTAATTCTTATGGATTTTGATTTGAAATTGTTGAATAGATTGTTTGACTAAATATCATGCATATATACATTGTCACAAGAGAAAAGTTTAGTTCAGAAAATCTAGAGAACATGTTGAAACTTTATTTTCCTTATTTAAAAAAATTAATTTTATCATCATTTGAAAATAGATTTTTCAGATGATGTGTGATATGGTATGGAAGGACAAATGATTTGGTGTGATTTGTATAAGTAGGAATATCCAATTTGAGTTCCAAATTTTTTAAGTGTTGGAATTGGGAAATCCTTACAATAATACTCCATTCACATTTTTATATATGATGTTATTACATGGTATAAGAAATTTTTTTGACCTACGCTTACCAGATTTGCCGTGTTAATTGCATGTAGCAACTACTCAATTACTATTGATTAGCAATTCATTTATTGAAGTCATCCATCGTCATGAATTTTAAAAAGAATTAGGGGACATATTTTTATGGTCTTGTGAGATTTTATTTGTTTGTATCATGATTTTTACATTTATAATGTTATGGTTTCATTGTTTGAATTTAATGGTTATTTTTTGTTTATTTCTTTGTTTATGGGATTTAATAGGGGCATTGGTTTGGAGCAGTCCACATCGAGATTAGGCGGTTGATATCATTTGACTCAGATCTGATTTCATCTCACGTTTTTTTTTTTTGGAATAGTGGCCTATTTACCTCTTGTTATGAAGTTTATTAATTGTTAATTGGTAGGTAGTTACTTTTATTTTGATTAATTATAAGGTTTAGAGTTAGTAGTTGCTAGATAGTTAGTTTTAGCATTAAGATGAGTAGTCTTTCGAGGATTAGTAATTACTTTAATTTAATAGGTAGTTGTTGAATTAAGAAGTGTTTTTTGATGATTAGTAATTAATTTATGTTGACATGTAGTTGGTAGGCGGGGATTAGGGGTGTCAATGGGTCGGGCTCGGCCCAGCTCGGGGTCGGCCCGCTTACGGCCCGGTCCAAAATATATTGGCTCGGCCCAACCCGGCTCGTACTACATTGTTGGCCCAGTCCGACCCGATCCGCAAAAATTGTTAACTTGGCCCGGCCCGACCCGGCCCTACCCAACTTTATAAATAAATATTTATTAAATATGATAAATTTAATTGTTTAAGACAACATTATAAAATTGATAATAATTTAATTAAAATATATTTTTAATAAGTAAAAGTGATATTTTTGACATAAAAAGTGGTATTTGGCCCGCTTCAGCCCGTATGTCGGCCCAACTAAAGTCCGTGAGCTAAAATCTTTGGCCCGTCAAATGGCCCACAGTCGGGCCGGCCTAGCCCATTGCCACCCCTAGTGGGGATGTATTTGAAGGGGAATCAATTTTTGAAAGGAACTTTGATAACTATAAAATCCTTCAATGTATCTTTTTTGAATCAATTTGAAGCGTTGTTTTTCTTTATTTTTATTGCCTATGTGAAGGAGAAACTTGTGAGGGGTACCCATTCATCTGGTATCAAGGGCTCATGAAGAGCACTATTTGCATCAAGCACCTTGATTGGTCAACACAGGTACCTACTTAACGTTCCCGAAGAAGAGTTTCTAATGTCAGGTCGACACTTCTTCTATCCAACTTGGCATCTCGGAGCCTCTTTGACATTTGTCCACCATCAACCGAGGAGCTTTTACCTTAACTCTTAACAATGGACTCCTGGAATGAGCAAACAAGCGAAGCAAATCAATTTGATCGATATTTGTCAACCTGAATGGTCCTAAGAATATGTTGCATATAGCATATTACCCTTTTATAAGATGTGGGTAACTTGATAATTTTATAATGTATTGTTTGAAAATGTAGTTTTCAACTTCTCGGAATATATGTCAACCAAGCTCTCTCAGAGCATTGAGATAATTTTTGACCTTTCCTTCAATTATTTGTTCATTTATTTTGTATGTGGTCATGAATGTTCATATCGAACCCAAGTTAGACCTTACTCTCTCTATTCTTCTTCTACCTAAAGCTCACCTATCAGACATCTTAACCCCTATTGTAGTTTCCTAATTGCGTTTGTCCATTACCCTCAAATTAAGTTCGAGTACATAGTTTTGTGAACTTGATCGTATGTGCAGTCAATTTAGAGTGTCAATTTGGTTCATCCCACATTAAACTTGTTATTAAAGTTTAGGTTGGCTAGGGTGTCATTTAGTGTCAATTAATAAAGAAAAAAAAGAAATTTTTAGATAAAAATTTTTATTTTATTTTATCTGTATGTCGATTAGGTCCGGTAAAACATATTTGGTCAGTCATAGCCAACTAATTTCAATTTGTGAACTCAACTCAAACATCACAAACATCATTCTATGAAGGCTTGGTATTTGATAGGATGAAGCGATCCTTGGGGCGAATAGATCAATTAGAATACTCTTTTATCGAAATCAAGGAAGGGTAGAAACCAACCATGAGGATCAAGAACAAAGTAGTAATCACTCTTGAAGTGAGTTTTGCACTTAACCCAAGGGGACCACTTGAAGCATCCCATGCCAGAGAACTTATTTATAGAAGTGTTAAGGTAGAGATTCCATACTTTAGTGGGTCTTTAGATCTTCAAGTTTACACCAAATGAGAGATGGATATGGATTACCACTTTGATCGGTATCAGTTGTCTGAAAAAAGAAAAGTTCATTTTGCCCAAATGAAGTTGACCGAACAGACTAAGGTCTATTAGAGTGGAGGAACATAAGATGAAAAAAAGATGTTAAGAGAGAAAAATATCTCTCGTTCTTTTACTGCCTAAGGCTCTTAGGCCAATGTCAATGCTTAAGTCTAGGAAATCGGTCCATGTCCGAATGCACCACCAAGTTTGATAAACTCTTGATGAGATGTTAGGTGAATGAGGAGCATGTTCTTGTTCAAAGAGAACTTTATCTTTGGGACATCACTATTTTGGAGCATGTTTACCAAGTGGCCCAAGATGTAAAGAGGTTCTAAGAATCTCAAGCACTTAAGATTCTTGTTTTACCTAGGATGGATCTACGTGATGAGAGTTGATATTAGATTCAATTGAAATTTATTTTGATGATTTTTCATTATGTTTGGAAAATGTTTGATTTGGAATTACTTCAATCAGAGAGAGTTAAACTAGTATTACTAAAATTGTTACAAATTATAATCTCATATTACAATACATGGATTTTTATACCCCGCAGGGGCCTATATAAGGCCCCTAAGGGGTTTTCTCTTACCGTCACATCGCCCCTACTCACTTTCTCTCGTCTTTAAACTCTCTCGCTATCTCTCACAAGCATTCAAATAGTGCAATTTGATTCAATGCTTCTTAGAGATTTTTTATTTAATTATGTACTAATCCATTTTTAAGTGTTATATTTATTTATTTAACTTTTTTATGTCTTCTCCAAGCCGTCCATGACCTCAAACTTCCGCCGCGACTAGAAACGATTTGATAGAGAAGAAAATTCAATGTAAGTATTGTGAACAAATAATGCACTGAAAAATTTTCTTGTTGAAGCATCACCTCGCCATAATGAAAGGCAACGTTGTTCCATGCTTACGGACTCCACCCGAGGTAGAAGCCTAATTCTATAGACATTTAGCTGATTTAGAATAGACAAAAGAGCAACAAAGCAGTGTAATGACATCGTCCGGGAAGAAATTTTTTAGCTTTCAAGTCGTGGAGTTCACATATATGGGTAATGGGATTGAACAAGAGTGCTGGATGGTTTCTCGGGATGAAGGTTTCGATGAAGGTACGTTATCATTAATGTTTTGTGAGTGATTGGCATTGATATTTAATCATCGTTATTATTATAAACATATGACATGATACGCTCAATGGAGGTAGGTTTATGGGTTAAGGTTTTGGAAGTGGGAGTAGATGTGGAAGTGGAAGAGGATCAAACAATAAGGAAGAAGAGGAGATTCACGAACTCAGAAGAAACGACGACCCAAGAGTAGGTCTTATGAATCTCGTAATCACATGCATACGAAAAAGGTAAACTACGATCACAACGACAATGAAGAATTTGCGTATATATAAGGAGAAGATCGGACAGACAACATCAATATGGTTCTTTATTAGTAGCATACTGATGAACGTTACAAAGGGGCCATAGTCGATAGGGGAGTGCTTGGATTGACTCCAAAAGAATTATACAACACTTATATTTTGATACATGTGTTAGATATTAAACAATATGGCAAGTTGTTTGAGCGCATTTGGTAAGAAAGAGGATCTCCTTTGAGGACAGACGACAAGCTTTTTTTTTCTAACTTATTACCTTCTTATCTTTACAAATTTTACAATTTATAATTTTTTATGATCTTCTTTTTAATATGTATAACTAGAACGACAATGATCAACTTTCTGATACATTGACAAGTTGAGACTGTATTCTAGAAGTCCGTTGACAATATCCAGATAGGTAAATAATGCGAACTACTTATTTGAATTAATTGACGATGTTATAGAAGAGATCAGAGAGGATCGAGTTGTCTAAGTAGTAATAAACAACACAATTGCATATAATAAGGCATATGGAGCAATGTTGATGGTCAAGAGACGGCATTTGTATTGGGCACCGTTGCGCTCATTCGTTAGGTTTGACGCAAGAATTCACAAATTGATTGGGTAGTTAAGATGATCTAATTTATATTATCTTTCATGTATTATCATAACTTTATCATTAACATAATGAAGGAGCATACAAGGGACAACAAACTCCTACAGCTCGGGACAACTCGATTTGCTTTTCTTTATATTTTCTTAGAGAGTATAATCTAGCAGAGGCGTCCTCTTACCCAAATAATATTATCGCCAAGATGGTCAAGTTGGATTGTGAGGGTTGCTACTTTAGATAAGGGGAAAGAGAGAAAGATTGAGGAGACGTTAGAGAGTGTGACTTCCGACGAGTTATAAAGAAGACACTTCTTATGGTGTAACCTTTAATTAAAGTTTAAAGAATAGTGAATAGAGATACGGAAGCTTACATGAATTATCTCCATGATGAATTTGAGTGGGCAAAGGAAGAAATCGCAAAGATGGTGTCGGACTTCAACAAGTGGTGAGATATTATTGATTATCAGTGTTAGCAAATGTTGTATCATTCTATACATACAATATGTACTTTCTTTGTCATTAAGTCAAAACATGATTTTTTTTAAATATTGCCATGCTCTTCAATGACATGTATATGTTGCCAAAGGTTATTTCTTTAATCATAGATATTGTTATAGTTTTTTGTTCAAGGCATCCAATGACCTTCTAGATGGTGTGAAATCAATCATCCGTAGAGTGCTTGAAAACTATAATTGATTAATTATAACATGTAATAAGATACATAACTATATAATAAGTTTATTTCAATTTGGGACATCAAGAGAACAATGAGCAATTATGCTTTTAAGTCAATATGTACCTTGAATGTTATTTGTAATTCAGATGATTAACTTATTCTAATTATCTTCTAACATATAATAATATTATACAACTGATTGATGGATAGACCATAGCAAGATAACGTGATATGAGGACTTAATGGACGTTGCAATAAGAGTTTTGAGCCAAAGCACATTATATTTAAGATGTGAAATAAATTGGTCAACATTCAACCTAATCCATACAAACTAGACGAATAGATTGACGTCAAGAAGATTAGAGTAATTAGTATATTGTCATTATAACATCAAATTGAAGCTGAAGAATTTGTAGAGTATGAGTGACAATCAGACAGAGGAACAAATGTGGAAAGAAGAAATAATGGGACGACGAATTGAGACGGTTACTATACATGATGACAACATTGATTTGGACAAGATCTTCGACAAACAAAATGCTCTGTAAGCTTGGATGAACAATTAAGAAAGATCATGTGAAGTTGAGTTCAACTTAGACGATTGTGAATGGGCTCAAATAGAACTTCACAACATACTTTTAATTAAGAAATTCCAGTTTTCTACTTCAATGGCAAAGAGACAAAAGTTTAGAGAATCTTCTCGCTAAGGTAATAAGTCATCCGGTAAAGATAATAAGTCATCCGGTAAAGACTTTACAGGTCAAGAAGCGATTAATGAGACGGAAGAAGACACACTGGAGTTGAATACCTATGTTCAATACCAGAGTAACAGTGGATGGTTTGACGATGTTGGAGCAACCGTTCCAACCATGTATAGAGGTGAGCCATAATCACAAGTTCCACTAACACAATTCACGTGAGAAGAATATTATATGCATGCCATGTAAGATAAAGATTATGGTGTGTACACACAAGGTGGAGATAGTATGCACCGAGGTGGACATCAACATTGCATCTTATCATTCGGGGGGAGAGGAGGTGTTGAGTTATCACAAGACTCTTGGTTTTTTTACTTATTTCCAAGAGGGTTATGGGATAACTTAATTATGGATCTTCATGCACTTCTATGCGTTCCACTTACGACAATTATGGTGGATCTTGAGGATCTCATCTTAGAGTGACTATAAATGGGAGTGCAATAGTATGACCACATATGTACTTATAATTAAATGTACTCTTTCTAAATATCTTGGAAAGAGTATATTCTTCATGTAAACGAACAACAATACATAAGATTTGGATAGAAATCAATAAAAGTTTCTAGTTATATTCTTTATTTTTCATAATTTTTTTGTATTTTTTATATTTAATATTTAATATTTTTAAATTTTATTGAGTTTGGTTGGATCGGGTCACGTTAGGTTGGATTTGGGCCAGGCCGACCCAACCCTGACCCAAGACCTCACCTTGGTTTGTACTACAAATTTAAAAACTGATGGTATTAGTTAAAACATGTTTTGATGATTTATATCAATATCAATTTTATTAATGTTGTTATCGAACATGATATAAATACTATTGTCTACATCACCTCCTGGACAGATTTCATAGATTGTATATATCACCTAATTTGAATGTTATGATATATATATGTCATGTTCTAAATTTGGTTTTATTTGATGATGTTTGTGTTTTTTTAACATTTATGGAGAAATTAACGAAAATTTTACAAGTTGATATATTTTTGTGTATGATGTTTGTAGATAATATCATATTAATAGATGAGATACAAGGAGTGAATATGTAATTAGAACTATGCAAAATATTCTTGAGATGGTTGGTTTCATGATAAGTTAAAGTAAAATTGAATACATATTGCAAATTTAAGGAAATCAAAGACAAGAAAGTGAAAGTGTTAGTTTGGATGGTATGATATTATCTTAAAGAACTCATTTCAAGTATCTTGAATCAATTATTCGGAAAAATGAAGTATGTGATTAAAATGTTAATCATATAATTAAAGTATGTTGGATGAAGATGAAGTGGAGACAAGGATTCCGGAATCGGAATCGGAATCGGTTGGGACCGATTCTGATTCCGATTCCCGGAATCGGCCGATTCCTGGGAAGGGAATCGATTCTGGATCGGTCCGGAATCGGTTTTTTTTTTGAATTTTTTTTTCGTCAAAAAAAATCAAAAAATTTAGAAAAAATTCTAAAAAAATAGGAAATGAGTTAGAATTTTTTTTAAAAATAACCAATGCATTCATCCACAAGACCACATCGAATAAATACTAATGAACTCCAATTGAAGACTTGAAGTTAAGTACATATTCCAATTCCATTGATTCAAAAATCAAAGAGTTGATACATCATAAAAAAAATTACATCATATCAATCTACTACCAATATCCAGGATATAGATATGGGTCTTCCTCCTCTCCCTGCTGCTCGTGATGCTCCTCCCTCGTGCTCAGTCTTGTATACTGTCCGGGACCATATCCATATGAAAATAATGTCGATGCCATGCCATCAAGGTCGTATGGATCGGACGGTGGGACGAGCGGGACGTAAGGAGAGGATGGTGGAGGCTGGTGGTGTAATCCACCGCCGGTCAACTCGGCCAAATCTTTGATACCGTGGCTCCATAATATAAGAATGCGGTGTCCGCTCATCCGGCGTGTAATACGGCTTTGGAAGCCGTGAATCGGGAGACTCGGTGCCGCCGATGGGCCGCGTCGGCGGTATGCACCCCTCGTCCTCATCACCTGAGGAGTGAGAAGGAGCCTACGTCTTTGTCATCCGGGCCGACAGACGCCCGACCTCTGGCTTCCTTCTCTTCACCTCTTCGACCATCTGTGAAGTACCAGAAGGACCGGAACCCAAAGTTTTTTTCAACTTTGCAAATCCTCCCATTTTCCGTGCAGTCATCTTTGTTTTCGTTTTCCCGGACTGCGAATGGGCTGGGTAGCGGCATTGTGGGGACGGAGCCGGGCGGGGCTAAAGCTGCGGTGGGTGGACCATAGGCTGGCAGGGCGAGAAGAAGGCCTGCCCCGAGCACGAGAAGTAGATGGAGGTGGAGGCTGGAGCATCCTCCTCGGCTTCAACACCATCCAACTCTCCTTCGGCCCGTGCACGGTCATCGGGATCAAACTCGGTGCACGATCCATGGCTTCCCTCTCCTCTATCCGGGAGGCAAGTGCATGCTCCTCCCGGAATATCGGTCCACGTCCACCTCCTCGGGTGGTGGTGTGGCGGAGGAATGCCTCTGCTCGTACGGGCCACCCGCGAATCGTGCAAATCGTGCCTCGGCCGATTTTCGGTCGATCCTTGATGTTCTTTATGCGCAGCCTCATATTGTAATGACAGAAGACCAGCTTCTCCAGCCGGTCTGAGGTCAACCTGTTCCTCCTTTTCGTATGTATCAGGTTGAATGTACTCCAGTTCCTCTCACAATGGGAGGAACTGGTGCTCTGGCTGAGTATCCTGATACCGATGGCAGCAAGTGGATTCCATCCACTCCTGGTGTTCACATGAACCCACCACTCAGCTGCAAGAAAAAAACAAGAGAAAAGGTAAACAATTAGTCCATCATCTACCATAACTTATATGAAAAGAAAATAAAATCTTCATCAAGCTATTACTATACCAGGTGACACTTTGTCAACTGAATATTTAAGGTCAGCATCCGAGTATACGTCGACCCTCATCTTGTACTTCTGCATCTGAAAAATTTATAAAAAAAATATTAGTTGTCTGGTAAGGCTACTCCAAGGTATTTAACGAACTCTAACTTACTTCTATCTCAGCCTCTATCATGTCCTGCTGAGATCGGCACAGACGCTGAATAACTGCAAGTGTACCCCGCATCACCTCGTTGTCGTTCACCACCTGTCCTCCATATTGGATGCGGGGGTTCAAAAAATATCCTGCAAGATTTTATTAGTTAACACTGTGCATATAAGACAATTATACAGCAAAAATAATTTTCTAACCAAGTTACCTGCAGCATGGACATCGTGGTGCAAGGTCTTGTCCCATCGGTCATCTATGATCTTCCACCACTTCTTGTAACCTCTGAGATTTTTTTCTTTGATTTTCAGCTTTGCCCGGTCCATCGCATCATACAACGTGCCCATCTGGTCCCTGTCATCTGAGTCTACCAACCTCAAGACAACTACCAGTGGCTCAATGATTGCCAAGTAGTAGGCAATCCTCTCCCAAAACCTCTTGTCAGTGATCTGCTTCTCAGACCTGACAAGAATCTCCATCTGTTCTTTCTTGTCATATAGGTTGTCCACCATATAGTTGTAATATTCCTCGGACTGTGTGAACCTAACCAATGCATGCCTGTGCCGGTGTAAGCTCTCTAGCGCAATGAAGTTCGTGGCAAATCGTGTCGGACCGGGCCTAACAAGATCGTGCCCTCCTGTGTTGGATCTCATGATATGTAGGAGGCGTGGATGCGAATAAATAAAAGATGTGATGGTCTGCGCCTGCCTGACAAGTGTAGATACACCCTCCTCCTTGCCTATATCCTCTAATATGAGATCTATGGAATGTCTTTGCACGGGGCACCCGTAAGATGTGCTTCTTCTTCTCCATCAACTTCCTCCAACTCGGCTTATATGATGGTTCGTTGTCAGTGACAACCGGAACCACATTGTCCTCCCCGATCTCCTCCACCACCCCATCCATCAGAGAAAAGATGAAGTCGGCATTTTTAATCTTCCCAGAAGCATCTACCGACTTCAAGAATGTAGTCCCCTCAGAACAGTACACCAAGAAGTTTATTATACTCCTCTTGGTGATACCTGTCCACCCATCGCACATAATTGTGCAACCCCTCTCATTCCACACCAACTTAAACTCATCCATCCACTCCCTCAACTCCTGGACCTCCTCATCCAGGCCAGCGCCGTATATGTGTCCGCTGCCCGGGGCTTGCAAACCCGATCCAGCCTCACCCACGGCATCCACCATCGTCTGGAAGTAGGGGCTGGTGGGCACGTGTCTTTGGAATGCCTACATCAAGTAAAAAAAATTTGGGATCAGGCTAAAATTAAGTTTAAGTAAATAAAACACATAATGTCAATTTTAATTTAAAAAGTGATACCAGCATGTAAAAATCATTTCACAATGTGGCGAACGGCTCTCTTTGCAGCCGTTCCTGTTGCCTTCACCCCTTTCATTGCCTGTTTTATCCCCATCTGCCCAGCACTCTGTTTCCTAAATAAATACTCGTCACTCGGTGTAAATCGAGTGCTGGTAGAAGTGGAACGGTGGTATGGCTCCTGTCTCCTGGGGTCAGTCTCTCGGTCCCGGTCCGGGCGAGCCGATGCTGATCGGCCCAAAGCTGGGTCAACTCTGGACCCAGACCCTCGTGCTCCCCTCCTCCCCTCCTCCTCCTCAGCAAATGCACGCTTGCTAGCGTGCCTAGCACGTCCAAGCTCGGAGTCTGTGGACTCGTCCTCGCTCTCTGGCTCGGGCTCAGCTGGTGCCTTCCCCTTGCCTTTCCCTTTCGAGATAGGCAAATCACGGTCCCTCCTCCTCTGGAGTAGCTCGTCGTGCAACTCCTCCCTCTGCTCGATCCTAATCGCCCGTTGAGAGGATCTACCTGTCATGTAGCCTCTCATCTCCTCACTCTTCTCCCTGGGCACCTTGTCACATTTCTTGACATTTCCACCTGTTCCGGCAATATGTTGTTTCAGCCGGAACACCCCCCCGTTCATCTCCTTCCCACACCATTTGCATTGTACCCTCTTCCTGACTGGGTCTACCATCTGCCCGTGTTCCCAACCCACGTCGGAAGCACGTGCTGCTGCTGCATCACCTTGATCGGCCATCGCTTATATCTGCAAAAATTGTAAACAATGCACTAAAAATGATTAGATAACATAAAAATTGATTTAGATGCTGTTCGGGAAACAGACAACCCAAGTAACACACCATTCGGTATGTTTAAAGGGTTATGTATTTGCCGGAAACGGTCGTAAATTAACGTACGGGATATCCGGAATTTTTCCCGTGCAAAATGGACTTAAACGGATAGTTCAAAACTTGGACGGACTTGTTCGGTCGGAAATCACAACGTTTAACGACGCTCGGACTCGTCGAAAACGCGTAAGAATGGACGTACGAAGCTTTCGGCGAAGAAATCTTACCAAAAACCGGTCAAAGATCGAAGAAGAGGTTGATTCGATGCCGGTCCAAGCTTGAATCGTCAGAATCGGCTGAAGGAATCGCTTGGAATCGCTGGAATCGCCGGAATCGCCGCGGGAAGAAGTTGGAATCGGTGCTGAATCGTTGGAATCGGTGCTGGCAGCTCGGATCGACGCCTGGATCACCGGATCGAAGCTGGAATCGCCGCGGAATCGCCGGAATCGAGCCCTACAGCCGCGGGATCGACGGAATCTACCGCGGCGGTCTATTCCGGCCCTAAAAGGGCAGGAATCGGTTCGATTCCCGGTCCAGAATCGAACCGGGAATCGAACCGGGCCGGTTCAACCGGTCTTCCGAAGGAATCGGTCGGAATCGGATCGATTCCGACCGATTCCAGGCGATTCATACCGATTCCGCGGAATTATTCCCGGAATCGGTTTTTCCGCCGGGAATATCCGATCCGATTCCGGAATCGGTCGCAATTGGTCCGATTCCACCGATTCCGTAAACCATGAGTGGATATTAACTATGAGAGTTCTATGTGATCGTAAGATTTTACTAAAGTTGAAAGAAAAATTATGTTGTATAATTATGAGACTTGTAATGTTGTATGATGGTAAATATTAGACAATAAAATAAAAATATGTTTGTAAAATAAATGTTATTGAAACAAGAATGTTAAGATTAATGAGTGATCATACTAGATTAGATAGAATAAGCAATGAATAAATAAGAGAAAATATAAGAGCAACAACAATTATAGACAAATTGAAAGAGGAAAGATTGAGGTAGTTTAGACATATTGAACACTGACTTAAGGAGGTTCAAGTTAGAAAAGCATAAAATATTAAACTAACATAAACAAAAAATGACGCGATGGACCCAAATTAACTTAGAGGGTAATTCAATATGATTTTGATGATTTAAATATCTCAAATGAAGTAACTCAAAATCAATGTGAGTGAAAAAAGTGAATTCATATAGCTGACCCTAATTAATTTAGGATAGGATTTAGTTGAGTTGAATTATACATCATATCATCAATCCACAAATTGTTCTGTGCAAAAACTAGATATTATCAATGGATTAATCTAATTTTTTAACTAGACATGGAGTGTTATATTGTAAACAAAACATGTACTATTTTGAGATTTCGCATTTCACAATGTAGTTATAGATACAATTAAAGTATGGTGTTTTTGTAAAAGTTATTTTTAACATCAATATACAGGTATGAAAAGTGTCTTGGACATTTGGATCTGACAGAAATGGCTGTGGATATTTAGCGTTAAAATTAAATGGTATATGTTCTATGCAAAAGGAATTGTGCTTCAACCTTCGTTCTCATTCCGAAGGGGACCTAAGGAAATCTAGGCTTGCTATGAGTATGATAATATCAAGTAAGGACCAGATATATCGGTCTAGACTTGTCTTGGCTTATGGGGATAG
Organism: Cryptocoryne crispatula var. balansae; assembly: GCA_036172225.1. Taxonomy (NCBI): domain Eukaryota; kingdom Viridiplantae; phylum Streptophyta; class Magnoliopsida; order Alismatales; family Araceae; genus Cryptocoryne; species Cryptocoryne crispatula. The sequence continues at coordinate 39,237,447 of CM069928.1, forward strand.
CGTGTTATTGATTGTATGCACACTTGGTTAGATCATGGATCCCTCGAGACTCACTAGCTATGGAGTCTTATAAGTTCTAGATAGTTGTTGAAGGCAGGGCGTTGGTGAAATTGCTTGTTAAGGAAGTGGTAGAGGAGGGTCATGGGTAGGAGGGTGGATCCTACCCTAGGTTGAAGGAGAAAGATGAGGAATAAGAGTTCATGGGGTCTTGCTTGGTGTGCACGGACTGGTAGAGCAAAAGGTACCCGACCATCACCTTGGACAAGTTGAGAGAGTCGAGAATAATAAGTTTATAGAGGGCCTCAAATTGGTGGAGCAAAAGGTGTGCACGGACTGGTAGGGCAAAAGGGGTACCAGACCATCACCTTGGACTGGTTGAGAGAGTCAAGAATAAGGAGCTTATAGAGGGCATCGAATTACTCATACTTGATGGCAACCTCATTGGTATGCTTGAGGGTGGTCACATCCTATCACAATAACTCTCCTTGATACTAAAGGCGGAGCCCTATTCAAAATTGAGTGTCCTTGTATGCTGCTTGTCTACATCACATCTAAACTATTCATTGAACTCCTTGATGTACACAAAAACAAGTCTGTTCCGTAGGGTGAGAGTTTGCCAGCTGCCAAGGAGGTGCTGATGGTACGATGGAAGTTGATATTTCTCTCGAAGCTTCACCTTCATCTTATTCCAAGTTTGTATTGGCTCTTGATGACACTGCTTAAGTAAGATCTCAACGTTTGATCATTGCACTTTGGCCAATTTTATAAGCTTCATTTTTGTGAATCGGACTCAATAAGTATCGATATGTCATATCAATCAGAATAATGATCAATGCTAGCTTTCAAAACCAAATAGATGCTCAGGTCAAGGGATCTGTCAAAATTAGGAGCATCATCTCCATTTTTTGTGAAGAATCCGATTATCGGCATTTGCCTAATCATCACCGTATTGATGTCTTGGTCAAGTTCCTCAAACCTGACGTGTAGTTCCCAATGGTCTTGGTGGACCATGGAGCAGTTATAAGAGAGCATGTGGCCATCGCCGAAAGGTAGGGCGGTCTTCGGTCAGTAGTCATGTGACATTTGACCTAATCGAGTGTAGTATGGGTTGGTGGGTCTCGAATGTTGTAAATATGTTAGTAAGGTTGTGAATGGATTGCTTAAAGTGGGTGAAACACTAATCTCTCTAACTAGGACCTCTGAGATATCAACTTGATTGGCTGATTAAGTTATTTGTGGGTCCATAGCTGAATCAGAATGATCATAAGACGATCCATACATGAGATATGTCAAGTGGTAATAGGTCCTATGACAAGTGGGCATGCAAAGGTTGACCTAACTAAGACCATACAAACAACTTCTCTAATATCAAATTGATGTGGTGTGACCTCTAGGATGGGCTAGAGATAATAACTAAATGGTACAAATCATGTATCAAATTGTGATCGAACATGGTATCTAGGTAGTTGACTAAGTGAGCATAAGTTGTTCTGAGTAGTGGTTTGTGAGTGGGTGTACCTACAATAGTTGGGATACTACCGAGCCTTGGATGCTTTCTATTTAAGATGATTGATCGAATGGTCCAAGATGGGTCTCTCTCGTGAATTGACAGTGGACATTAACAAGCTAGTGGTAGTAAGGCTTAAACGACACCGCAGATGAGTGCATAACAAAAGAACAAATAAAAGACAAGTCAAGAAGCATACATGCATGCCTAGGTGTTGGATGTTGGAGTCAATTGCTCAGCTGTCCACTTTCTCAGCGCTTTATACAATGCCAAATACAGCTATCAAGTATTGATCAAGCCTACACCTCACAAGATGATACAAGGTAACAAATCCAAAATTATCTGGCGAAAAGGGGGTATTGATGCATTATGATGGGCCCTACCTCTCCGTCTCACATCAATTTGGTATCAAAACCGGTGCCAACTTGTCTCCGTGAATTGGGATCCCTGTGGTGTGGGACAGTGACACTTCAAGTTTGATGTCACTTTGCGACATGCAGTGTGTGCTGCAGTGTTTTTGTAGATAGTTCGAGAAATTATTTCTCGCAGTTGCAGCTCGAGCCAGTTGCTTGGAGCTTCATCAAGATTATGGACAGCCATGCTTTAGTTTGCATGTATGGTCATAGGTAAAGCAACACCATGGCCTCTCCAGTATGTAGATGACGCCTTGCTCGATATTATTCTATATAATTGTTGTATCACTTTGGGTTGTGATTAGCTCCTTGATCGGCACATCGATATGGATGTTACCGTTTAGGAGATTACTTTGCAGCCCGAGGAATATAGTTTCTTCATAGAGCCGATATATATTGGTAATACTTGTAACAATGCCAGTTTTCAAGGAGCACATCGACATAGTTATCAAGGTTATTTACAAGGTTAGTCCAGAGCTTGTTGCAAAGTGTGCATCAATATATTTTGGAAGATGAAGCTGATAGGGTTAATGAAACCGAGTTGACTGAGCAATCTATTGAGTTTTTGATTGCGTTGATGATTGCGCCACCACTTGTTGAAGGCTCGACTCTAGAGGATCTGCATATAGCCATCCCTACAAAATTTTTAGATCTAACACTTGATAGATAGTAGATACTATGATACTGTTTGGGATGACTTTTGCTAGAATTGTGGAGATTTCAAGTCCCATTTTGTTGTCATCTAAGTGTCATACATTTACACTTGATAGATACGTATGGATTTTTTCTGCATTGATTCAAGTCTTTTTATAGTCTTCTGTATAAATTTAAAGAATCCCGAGTTGATATCCTCATAAAAAGGGTTATGTTTTCAATTCCACTATTAAAATCGGTGCCCAACTTGATAATTTTTGAAATATCTATTTTATTATTTTTTTAAAAATAAACTAATAAATTTTATGTAACTACTAAAATTTGATTTAATTACTTTTAATTTTTAAATTTTAAATTTTTTTATTACCTTATTATTAGAATTTTTAAATTTAGGTATTTGGTTTTGTTACAATATTGACTTTCATAGATGTATACTAAATTTTTATTGAAATCAGGTAAATGTATATGGACTTGATAAATTATCTTAATATCTGATTTTGATTTTGATAGTTTATAGGATACGTTCGTCAATTCCATGGATTGTGGGATTGGAATCAGAGTCGGCATCGGTGGGTATTGATCCAATCCGGATTAGATTGGATCGGATTGGTTCGATCCCAACCGATCAACTGAAACAAAATTGATCCAAAATCGGTAAGTTAAAAAAACACCGATTCCAATTCTGATCCGATCCGATTCGATCTAGCCGATCCTGGCCGATTTTATCAGAGCTTTTTTTTGGATCGATCCTTCGGCCGAGAATCAGTCAGCAATGATTGATCCGATCTGGATCAGCCAATTCCACAGTCTATGGTCTATTCCAATTCTATTAAGTTATCATAAAATCCAGTTTGGCTTCCTATTGTTTATAGGATGCATTAATGGGTTTCACACCTACTAAATTTTTGTCCAAATCGAATTAGAAATTTGGAATCTTGGATTCCGTTTGCGTCCATAATTCTTGTTGACCAGGAAGTAGTCAATTAGCCAATGCTGATTCGGGAGAAGTCGGGCAGGTTTGGAATTTAATTAAACTAGTCGAGTTGAATATGGCACGGCCTGTCAAAATTGAGCTGCATTACGCTGGAAAAGTTCACATAAAAAGGTTGTTTCTATGATTTGTTATTTCTTTTTTAATTTTCTTGCTTATTCTATTTCTAGTATCTATTTTTTATTCTTTATTTCTCCAGCTCAAAACAACCTTTTTCCATCGTCAGCATTGTGGAGATCACCCCATCATGCTGGTGCACACGACTCAGATCCCCCTCCCACCCACCCACGCACACGGTGTTGGGAGATAGGCGTGAAATTTTGGTTGCATTTGGTTGGAATCGTGGAGTTGATTTCTAAGGAAGCGTAATGCTCATTTGTTCTTACAAAATCTACAATTTTGGAAGGTGGAGAGATAAAGATTATTTAACAATCTCTTCCCCATACAATCCCAAGCGAATGCACCTTAAATTATACATGTACATACATCGAAGAAGGGAGAGTGTAAAAATGTGCACATGAAAAAAAATAGACATTAGTGGAGAGAGAGAGAGAGAGATACTTATGGGGTGTTTGGTTGCATGATAATTTTTTGTGCACTTTCATGATAAAAAATTATATTAAAATAAAAAAGTGAACTAACTCGTGACATAAAATTATCATGTTTGGGATGATGTGATAACAAAAAAAAGAGTAACTACCATACATGACTAAACAAAGTGGGGCCGTGGGGGACCACAAGAAAAAAGAAAGAGGTGAGACTCTCTTTTTTTGTTTAAGAAGAAAATCACTTTCAAAACATAAAATTGTCATGGCTGTCAAACACCTTTTTAACAAGTTTTCTTACAATTTTTAAAAATTAAAATAAAAACCTCTATTATCATGTAACCAAACACCCCATTAGGCTTCAAATTGGGCCCAGGTCTAATTTAGGTCTCGCCCCCGGTAACGTTACAGTAAAAAGGTTTTGCTCGTACGTATGTGTCATGTTGCATTACGTAGCCAAATGTTGTGTTGAAGATGTCTTTTTTGATCTAGTACGTCATCACACTTTTGAGATATGTACATGCACACCAGCGAGGCCTCTTGGAGGAGGATATCTCAAGCGTCCTTTGCCAGATTAAAGAAAAGAAAAAATAGTCCATTGGTTATTTTGCCTTGTAATTTTTGGGCATCATTGTCAAGATAAGTTTTTACCTCACTCCTTTTGTACAAGGTTCGCATGTGGTTCATTACTTGGGTTACCTTCAATCGTGGAATCTCTATTTTTGTGGTTGCCGTTGATCATGGATTATATATATATCCCGTATCTTCTTCATAGACCGAAGAAACGCGGCTAGAAAGTTCATCCACAACACCGAACTTACATCCAAAATGATGGCTTGATGATGCTGCAACTTTTGTGCTGTCTTTCCCTTCAATTTACTAAAAGCTTTCCCTTTTGTTTTTCAAGTTAACGTGGAATTCGGTGATTCTACTCGTTGCTGGAGCTGGGGAGAGATGGCGTAGCCCAGCGTCGGCGAAAGACCGACAGATTGTCCTTTATGGTTTCGCAATCAGTTGCTTGTCCATCGCAAGGTGTATTCTAGAGAACCTTACTATTGAGTATGCTCATCTCGACGTGAAAGATTGAAGAGAACCCGAAGCAGGGTTCGGTTGGCGTAGGCGATATTAGACTGCAAGGAATGAAGGATGTCTTCTCCATCTTCACCGAGTATTGGAGAAGACAGACCAATATCCTTCGTTTTTATTTAATTTTTTGCAGATTATTAGCCATCGCTTTGAAGCTTGGCGTATCCTGTTCAAGCTTAGATGAACAGCCTTCTTCCACGACCATTTTGAAGGGGAAAGCGCTGAAGAAAATGCAGATTAGAACGGTTATCAACGGTGTATTGACCTTCAGATCAAAAGTTGATGTGCTTGTATCACTTGTGCGAGCCCTAGCTGTAGAAAAATATTAGGCTCCGTTCACACCTTGATTTGTTTTTTGACCCATTCCCCAGTCTAAACCGCACAGTGCAAGAAACAAGAGACGTGATTATAAGAGGGTAACGAGGAGCTACCATTAAAGAATCAGGAAGATCCATCTAGATGCAGCTGCAATGACGTCGTTCTCTTGCAGCAGAGGTTTCATTATCGTTTAAGAATCAAACTTATGTATGTATGGATGGATGGATGAATGATGATTGATTTCCAATGTAGCACCCAGGCAAAAGCCCTCTAGCTTTTCAATGGGACTGCACAGTTCCTAACCTCTGTCAAAGACAGTTGTAAATACTTCCAGTCCTCAATTAAGTATCAGATGTGGCAATACGATCTGTTCAATTTTACTAATGTTAACATACGGCCAAAAGAATGGCTTGAGCTGAAGAATTTCCAGAAGCGAGTCTTAACAAACACGCACAACTCAAACCCCATCATCACATGCTGGACTAGCAAAGAAAGGGGGTAATTCTAGTAACGTCCTTAGAAACAAGAGGACAATCAGGGTAGATGTACTTGAGGGAAGCTATATAGCTGAATGCATGCATGCCCTGAACTGCAGCTTATTGTTGCCGAGAAAGGGGAGATCTTCATGCACGAGAAGCTTCTTCAAAGCTTTGTTCTTAACGTGGTCCTGAGTTTGTGGGAAAGGCAGCATTTGCGAAGGAGATGGAAGTGGAGTTCTCTACGCTGCTGTGTGTGTAGAGTGAGGAATCAGCCCAAGGATCGCACGCCTCAGTGTCAAAAGAAGTGGCCACCGGAGCATTTTCTTCTTCCTGGACTTGTTGGATAGAGCTGGGGAGTCTGATGGGTGCCTTCCCTTCAAGCATGCTTACCACCGTAGACATGGGAGGTCTGAGTGCAGGAGACAAGCTCGTGCACACAAGTGCCAGGTTCAAAATCTGCTCCACCTCCTTCTTGGAGTAGTCTTTGCCAAGGTTGGGATCAACCATTTCAAGGAGACTTCCATTTTCTTGCAGCACGTAGGCCTGAGATCACAGAAGAAAGATGGCCGTCACCGTGTGACCTGATCCGATTTTTCTTTAGAATAGGAGAGACCAAGTAGTTGAATCATAGCTGCTAGATGCACATATATCTGATAGAAAAGCATCAAACCTCTATGCAATTTTCTGTGTAAACTTGAAGCAGCTTATTTATATTATGTCTGATCAAATTGACAGATGAAACACTGTCAATGGGAGGTTACATACCCAATCAAGCAGGTTGAACAAATCGTCCTTCGGCCGGTAGGTATTGTTGTTTTTTCCACTGACAATCTCCAAGAGGACCATGCCAAAGCTGTAGACATCTGCTTTGTCTGTTAGATAACCTCTCATTGCATACTCAGGAGCCATGTATCCCCTGGAAGAATCAATAGATTAGCATGGAAATGAGAGTCCAGCAATAGAAATTTGCCCACATTTCTTTATAATTTTCATGAGATTTTCTCAACCCCGGTAATCAAATTAATTTTCCCATTCATGCGGATTTGGTCAGGCAAATTCTTTTTAATCTTTTACTGTAACTACAAACAAGGACAACGACATGCATACAGTTTCAGAAAATGTAACATTTATTATAGAAGTTAGATGGGTTTATATATTCTCTCTACCATATTGGCTTACATGGTCCCAGCTATCCGAGTGCTAATATGGGTGTTTCCCCCTTCATCAAGTTTAGCTAAGCCAAAGTCTGCTATCTTTGCATTAAAATCCTGATCAAGAAGAACATTTGTTGCCTTGATGTCTCTGTGAACAATCTTCAAGGTTGACTCTTCATGAAGATATGCTAAGCCCTTCGCTATCCCTAGGCAGATCTTGCACCTTGTTTGCCAGTCCAGATTTAGCTTCACTCCTTCGGGACCTACAGAAATAATGATGTTTGGCGATTCTCCACATTAGAGATAAGATAAATATAAACCAAACAAAGATGATAGAGGCAAAAATAATGATCACATTATTAGAATGTCGAAAGAAGAGCGGTACTAAAGAACAAAGTTTACCAAAAAGAGCTCGACCAAGGCAATTGTTTTCCATGTATTCATATATCAAGAGCAACTGGTTTCCTTCAATACAACATCCAAAAAGCTTTACCAGATGTGGGTGTTGCAGAGCTGATATCATGCCCACTTCATTTATAAATTCACGGTTCCCTTGCTTGGAATTTGGAGAAAGTTGCTTGACAGCGATCATTGAACCATCTGGGAGAACTCCCTGAAAACTCATATGCAAATACTGTCAAGATACCCCCAAAATCACAGATCTTTAATTAGATTAAAAAACCAGAAGAACGCGATCATATAGTTATGTGGTTCACCTTGTAAACTGCTCCGAATCCACCTTCGCCAAGCTTGTTTTTAGGATCGAAGTTATTCGTGGCAGCTTTAATTTGCTTCAAGGTGAAAAAACCCGTGGGCAACTGGAGACCTTTCAATTCTGGCAAAATTTTAAAGTTGACCATGCTTTAACCGGTATGAAGTTTTAAGGAATTCTTACTTTAAACCATTAACATTATCATTATATGTCAATATTTTACCATCAATGATGTATAATTCCGAAGAACACATGCATCACTTGAAACATTTTACCAGTTAAGGGACGATACTGAAGAAGCTCTTGGCATAAAAAAATGGTAGAAGGGCATTCTGCGTGAAGGAAAGCAAAACGACCCTAACTCCCTAATTGATCGATTGAAGGCTGTGAACAAGAGCTAAATTAACAAATATGAAGCAAGACCGACTTCTCTCCCAATTTCCGTCATAGGAATAATTGAAGAAAGCATATCACCATCCTCCAACCTTGACATAAGGAAAGTAGGAAACCAGTCATGAAGTCATTTCACCTTATTTTCAGGCCTCCCTAAAATTAATCCCCCGCTTTATTTCAAATCCATATTTGTAAAGGAGGTATAATATTAATGCTAGCTTCACAACTCTTCTTTCCCACCTTTTTTTTGAAGTGAAACTAATATAGCTAGTGAGCTGCCATTCATAGTTTACACATCCCATTACACCTCTTGAACTGTCCCCAAACTACCAATTGAACACATATTAAAAAATGCATGTCAATCCATGGTATGTATCTCCCAACAGTCCCATAAATAAATAGGTCATGTAAAAAATGTGAGCAAGGTGTATTTTAGAAGCTTCTTGTGTGTACATTCGAAGAGCAAAACCATGAAACGTAAGGAGGACAAAATCAAGTAGAAAAGGATGCTTTGAGCATAGGATAAGCATCTGACCTTTGTTCTCACTGCGTTTCTTCCTGAGGCAAATCCACCAAAAGATGAAAATAACGATCAGCCCTATGGTAAATGCACCAACAGCAATTCCAACAATGGCGCCGACAGGAAACTTCGTCTTGTCCGTTTCAGGTTCAAAATCTACATAAATAAAGAGTTTGTAAAAGGTGATGGATTAAAGGGGTGCATATATGAGAAGGTGAAGCTAAGTTAATTAGATGCTCCACACATATATGTACGCACTTGGGGTGACTGAGATCGCCGATATAAGAGGCCCATAGACACCCTTCCGGGGAACGGAGTTTGTCCCTTTGCCAACCCACTGGAAGTGAAGTTCCAACGTGCCATCTTCTACAAGGGCAGTAAACGTCTTGACAATCTCTCTGCCAGTTCCATTTGCTGCTTTTGCGATATTAAAGTTTCTTAAAACTTTTTCTCCCTGCAAAGACAACCCGTACTCAATGTTAGAGCTTACAAACTTGAATCCTAAGGAGTTTTTTGAGAGTTTCCCTTATGAACAGTAGTGTTTCTTTTCTCGTTGGTCTAGCACAAGGAGAGTTAAATTATAGTCCGGTCCTTCTCGATTGTAAGAGATCCTACACAAATATCTTCTTAATGCAGAGTTTTCCTTTCAGAATTTGCTCTATTTTTTGGTGTTTTTTGGCTGAAGTGTTCTCTATGATTCTCTATATTTATCCTCAGTCCTTGATCTATTTATAACCCAGAGACAAATTCCTGGTTGCCTAAATTCCAACACTAAAGCGGAATACTAATATAGCTAGAATTAGAAAAACTACAACCAGGCAGCCGATTATGCAATTGGGCAGGTTCTGGAATCATAATGTTATTCCAAGTAACTACGACAATGGAACAAGATATCTAGGCAAATAACATAAAACTATGAAATGACAAGTATTAATTGGATAGCATCAAACTCCTGATCTCTTTGACAACAAAGTCCTAGAATCTCATGTAGTCATGAACAATTAACCTTCAGAGATATATGACAAGATTCAATTGTTGGAATAGTGAGGATAGTCCTATCGATAATGTGACTAGATTTAGTTACTTATATTATATATCATGGACCCTTCAACCACAACGTCATGGTTTCGAGATTTGTATGAAAGCATCAAATGATGGTACTCACCTTATTATAAATGTTTGATCATCTTAACTCTTATTCTCACTACCCATCTTAGCCTTCAACCTCAACATCATAGTTTTGAGGTTTGCAAGTGAAGTGAACTAAGTTTTTCATAAAAAAATGGAATTCCGTGATTGAATAATAGCAGAAGATGCGACGGAATCGAAAGAGACCTGAACTGACACATCAAATATACGCCTTCCCACGCTGCTGAATGTCTGATCATCAGTAAACATTATCTCTGAAAAATGCAGTTGGACTGTATAGCTCCCCTTCTGCAAGCAGAGACCGTAGTATTTAAGGGAGAGGGGATTCAGACGAGCCGTCATGTACAATTGGGGGTCAGGCATCCTCAAAATCGATACGTTGGCCACAGTGTACTTAGCTTTGTAATCTCCCAAAAAGTCCCCTGTGCTGCTATACGCCCAATTTTCTCTTCTTGAAAGAAAATATGTTGATGCACCCACCGGTGATGTATCTTCTTCATATTCCACATTTTCAACCACCACTTTTTCTCCACCGCAGTTTATGAAGAGCTGGTAATCTTGTAAGAGAACAAAAATAAAAAAATAAAAAAATTCATAAGCTGTACTCTTCAATCATGGGCGGCCTGGTGGGTCGATGCATCGCTACTAATTAAATAGTCCCAGTGGAGAAAGCAAAGAAGCCATCTTACTTCGTGGTTTCCCATAACAAGGAAGGTCCTTCCTCAAGCATGAAGCTATTCTACAAAATGAAGAAAACAAAAATGTAGTTCAGAGCGCACTCTAATGTAGTGGGATGTCAAATTGATTGCTCCTTCCATTGAATAATCATGAAACTTACGAATCACTTTCGGTCAAAGAGAAACTTTCTACGAGATTTCTGCAAATAAGATGAAGATGGGATGGTAAATGCTTCGAAGAGAATCTAAAATATAGAAACTGATTGACGAAACAATATATATATGATATGTCCCTACTGGTTTCCTTGCCCACAGCTGCTTGGCATGGAATCTGGAGAAGTAGCTGTGAACGTGTTATAAGAGACGTCCCTGGCAAACAAAAAAGAGCAGAAACATATCATCACCAATGCAGATGTGTATGAATAATTAGATTGCCGGACAGTCTGCAGGAGGTGATGCATTAATCTTGCATACATGTTATATTTGCTTCGTAATATCCAGCTAGGTATCGGTCCACTAAGTTTGTTGCTAGTAAGATACCTGCAATGGAAAGAAATTTGACAGAAGTAGAAAATTCAAAAATAATTAATATTTTATTTTACCGGAATCAAAATCTGAGAAATATTTCTGAGGATCAGTCGCATGACTGCTTACATGTAAGCCAAGTCTTTTAATTTCTCAAAGTTTGTGGGTACCGGTCCGGTCAAATTGTTGAAGCTCAGATCTCTGTATAAATTTTGTATCATGTAAATGAAAAATAGACGTCCGTGTATGCATACAAAAATATGAAAAACAATTAATCAACACACTCTTAGATGATTTCTTTTATAATTTGTCCAGGAGAAATATAAATGGGAGATCATGAAGACAAAACAGGAACAACGAATAAGCTAGGAACGCAAGCCTTGTCTCTGCATTATGTCCAGATACCAGCGTGATATATGTTGGATGACAAAGTTTCGTTTACTTTTTATTCAACATATATGTTTTTGCCGTGGGTTAGATATTCTACCGAGAAAAAAAAAGAGGCTAGAAGAGACGTACTAGCATTCACCAAAATAAAATTAGGCAAGTTTTGAAGGATGGTACATGTTAGTTAGCTTCGTCAAGTTCCCAATGTATTCTGGGATTGGACCAGATAATGAGCAATTCCGGAGAACCCTGAAGCAAGAGTAGGTAATCAATAAGCTATCGAATATATATATATATATATATATATATATATATATATATATCATGAGTAGGTAATCTGGGCGTATATATGCATGCTCACAGAAGAAACTTACAAAATTGTTAGAATCTTCATGTTTTCAAGAGGAGGGAACCTACCGTCTGAGTTCTTCAGGTCACTGACTCTCCTGCAAGGAATAAAGGTCGCAAATGTGTTAATGTTGCCACTGTCCTTAGTATGAGGTAAGGGGTATTCATACCGTTCAACCCAAAAAAAAATGTTTGGTTTTGTTTGAAGTATTGATTATCGGTTTGATTTGATTTTTAAATATTTTTCAAATCAAATTCAACGGGTAAATCAGATAGCCCAATTTAGATTGAATGTCTTTTAAATTAGATATAATAATTATATATTTTTTAATATAAAATAACATATAACAAGAGTTTTTGGCCTAGAACGACTAATCATACGTATAAATATATACATTAAATTTCAACAAAATATGATTTACATCAGACTAAATGAAATTATATGTCCACTTATATATACTCTATATTGATAACATATGACTTGAACTGGACCAAATTGATTCGAGCCGAATTAATTTTAGTTGGTTCAAGCGATAAGCACAATTAAGTTTGGTTTGGACAAAAAATCCTCCAAAACCAAAACAAAACCCTTAAGCCTGGAGGTCCCTAGCACAGTGCCTGGGGAACAAGGCACTCAAACTTACAGTTGCGTTATGACGTTCAAAGTAGAGAAGACTGGCGGGAAGGGGCCTTCCAGAGATGTGCCTTGCATATCCCTATATATAAGAATGTTAGGAAAAATAAACCATGTTATCTATGTATGTGCCAAAACTTATACGTACGGTTATACCCATGCGTGAAATTCAAACCAAAGGGAAGGAAATTAAGGAGGAGGAAGGCGATGGTTCTTTGCACTAACAGTCTATCTAACTTGGTCCAGTTCCCTACGAAGCTGGGTATCCTCCCGGTGAAGTCATTCCCATCGATCCTACTGCAGAAGAGGTCAAGTACTTGTTATTTCAAGAAAAATAGCCATAAAAAGCAGTTGAATGACTCTTGTTATATGCCTGATCAGCGCATATAATAAGCAGTTGATTTTTTTTTACAATATATAGATGATGTGGCACTATATATATATATATATTCTCCAAGATTAATGATAGTGAAAATTATACTGGGAGAAAGGTATCCTTACAAATCATGACCTTAAGGTTGGGAGATCCAAGCTATAAAAATATATATATATAAGAACTAAAATGAATAATCGAAGTAGGGTTATGTAGTCCAGCTCCAACGCAATATATATAGCTCATTAGATCAAGAGCAAAGAAAAGGATGAGGCTTACAAGTCTGCCATGTTCTTCAGATTACCAAGTGTTTCAGGGAGTTCTCCGGTAAAGTTGTTGGAGTTGAGAAACCTGCGTCGACATTTGTCACACTATCATTAGTTTTTGGTCAACATAAATATATATATCTAGAGAGAGAGAAGCATGTGTTATAGGCTTTTAGCTAATTTATGATCTAACACCCACAGTTTGTGACGATCCAACCAGAGAGAGAGAGAGAATGAAAATCGGGACAACTTACAGCCTGCTTAGGTTCATCAAGGAACCGAGGCTGGAAGGAAGGGCACCCTGCAGCATGTTGTTCTCCAGGACTCTGTAAACCAATTAAACGATGCAAGCAGCTGGGGTCAATTAATTAACCAGAAGAACGACACCAATATAATTAAGACGGATCGATCGAACAGGAGAATTAATTAATTATATAATCAAACGTCGACTTTATATTTATATATGTATGTATTTACAAGGATTGGAGCGTTGTAATGTTGCCTATCGCGTCGGGAAGTTCCCCGGAGAGCCGGTTTGCCAGAATGGATCTGCAGCAGCAACGACAGACGCATGGGGGGACAACAAACTTTGTAAGAGATCAGTTATATATTATAGTCTATATATATAGCATCGACATGAATATATATTAATCAACAAGAATTAAAATCATCGACATGAATTAATTACATAGTCTTGGAACCTTACATGTTTCGGAGGGGGCATGAAGCCCACGCAGCGGCAGGAATGGGGCCACTGATGTAGTTGCGAGTGAGGTCGCTGCGTGTGTGTATATATATATATATATATATATATATATATATGTAGTGTGTCACACGCACGACGTACGTACGGTCGATATATATATATATGAACAAGAAAAAAAATCACGAAAGATTAGTATATATTAATCCAGGGCTTTATGATTTGATTAATTGATTCAAGACCATATATATATATGGGAATCATCGTCAGCTAGCTCTGATCAGATGAATTATTATAATTTGAACGGCGCCGTTCGAATCGGATATTCGCCGTGTGTGTCGATGGGGTGAAAGGGGGAAGACGTTAACGCTTCTTTCTCCTTCACCCGATCGAGGGAGCTAGATTGAGAGATTTGAGCTCATATGAAACAGTACTGCATCGATCGATCGTCAACATACATACATCAGTGTAAGAAATCTGAGCTCGCCGAACTCCTCCGGCAGGACGCCCGTCAGGTTCTGCCCCTTGAGCTGGCTGTAGTACTCGCCGGCCGGTGTAGCGCGATCAAGACACGGTTTAGAGATCGATCGATCGATCATCACAGGAGAAGCACATCACATATATATATATATACGACGGTGGTGACCGACCGGCGGCCGGTTAATTTACTAGAGGCACACACGTACGTACATGTCGGAGACATGGCAGACGCCGGTGGTGGTGGTGTTGTGATTGTCGTCGCAGACGCAGGTAAGGTTGCTGACGACCAGGTTGTCGGCCCTCGCCGCCCAGCTCCCTTCGCCGGAGCAGGGGTTCAGGCGCAAGTCCCACAGCGTCGCCGGTATCTTCAGCTTCGCAGCTATCGACTTGAGCGCCTCGACTGTATATACGTACACATCGCCAGATCGAATTAATGCATGGGAAAATTAGATAATTATATAAATATCAGTGTTGAGAACTATATTGTCTGCTGTGTTATTTTTGATCATCTATATATTTCACGTTCTGCTATATATCTGATTATTATTAGTGCGAGAATAATAAAAATATGCAATTTTATTCTAACTAGAATTAACAGGATATATATATCAGCCAAGCCCATCGATCGATCGGCTATGCATATCTTTTCTCTAATGGATTTTATTTGGGGTTGTTCATATATATATAGATCTTAATTAAAGCCAGATCGCTATACATAAACTACCTTTGCTTAAAATGTGCAAATTTATCTATGTGTATTATTTATGTCGAAATTGGGGCATTCAAACTCAAAATCTTATGCCGATGAACTTGGGTACCTAGGCACCTCTTGGTATCATCAAATTCAATTAATGTAGTCTGTACCGAGCTATTACAACATATAAATATATAAACTCTAGCATTACCAAAATTAAAACTATATACACTAGCTAGGAGATCTCTAAAAGGAAAACTCAAATCAAACCTTAATATATATATAATCTTATCTTTCCTATTTTTTTATCCTTGGATTACGCTTGATCTGGTTCTGCATGTTTCATCTCAGTTACATATGTGATTAAGTATATGTTCTAATAATACGTTACAGCAAGAATCATATGATCTTAATTAAATACGATGTCTAGCTAGTCATTGTTCAGTTATATATATCTTGCTCAAATTCTTAAAGCAACGAGACTGAAGTATTTTTTTTGGGATGCTGTGTATATATACATATATATGGCAATATTCCTACACATTAATTGTACCTATGAGTGTTGAATTATGAGATCGATGCACGCCTAGACGATATACAATATCTGCACTTAATTAATTGCTTATATATGCCTACTGATAAGCATTTCCCTAATTTTAGGATAGTTAGAATGACCCAGTAGGGATTGATAATGTATGTATTTATGCTCAAAATGTTGGGAAACAATCTAGAAGCTCATGAAGTATATATATACATTTATATGTTCTTCTGCACTAGATCATTATCATGTGCTAAAAAGAAATGGAATACGTATCATTGCAAACACCCCCCTCATTAATACTCGATCTGAGTTAAAGTATATATGTATATATATATCCGATATATGATATGGAGATTGACGGTCAATTAATTAAGGTGGATATACATATAAAAACGGATGCGTTGGAAGTAAATAGGAAGTCACTCGAGAGATCGAGAGATCGAGAGATCGAGAGATCGAGAGAGAGAGAGAGAGAGAGAGAGATGCAGACCCCGGGATATGATCTAGATGATGATATACTTGTTGGGTCGTGTTCCTGAAAATCGATAAAAACACAACTATACGAACATATTAAAATTAAATAAACGAAGTTAGAAACATAGCCTGTCGGGTCGAAGCGCGTAATCGTTAGAACTAAGAGTTCTATTGCCAACGGACGTGCGGTTCTCGCGACAACGTCCTCCTAGAGATACGACGACCCTCGGGTAGGTGAAACCCTTCTCTCCAGTCAGCACGTCCTTCAGGAGAGCTATGCGAACCGATCTTGTTTTGAGTGTTTCTAGCCAAGAAGAACAAGAGAGAAATGGAGAAGAAAGAATCTCCCAGCAGTTGTGCATCCGATAGGAGAGCTTGGAAGAGACGTTCGTGAGCCTTGCGTCGAACACCGGGGAGTGCAAGCCAAAAAAGAGAAAGAAAAATCCCCTTTTTAATTGCCTTTTCCTTCCAACGACAAGGGATTAATAGGGATAACGTCCGCGCGTCACTAGCGCGTGTGAAAGAGCCATCCGTCCGTCGGGTGACACCTTTTCCTTTTTTTATTTAAGAAAATAACTTAACAATACCTTCGTGGGCGGGGAGGGTACCCTGCAGGGCATCCGACCACCGGATCATGTCCGGTAAGCAGCCGCCGAGAGCGAGGAGGAAGACGAGAAGCGTCGCTCCGGTGAGCCTCGACGGCACAAAGCCAACGGTCAGCAGCACCGCCGCCGCTCCTCCTCCTTCCATGCCGCCTTTCTGCGCTCCGAGATATGCCGCTTTCCAGTTTCCTGATCACCTGATCTTCTCTCGGCGACGCAGGCGTGCAAGGGAAGAGCCTGCGAGAGGTGGGGGAGAAACAGCTAGCTAGCCGTCGGGAGAGGGGTTGAAGAGGATGGATACGTAGATATATATAGATAGATAGATAGAGGTTTACTATATAGACATCGATCACCAGGAGAGAAAACGTCAACGTTGAGAAAATCTGCAAACCTTACAGAGAGCTTGTTTAATTGTTCTATATGTTATATATAATGATGGGTCTCTATCTAGCTTCGAAATCCAAGTGTTCTTCTTTTTTCTGGATTTTAATGCCGCGCTTGTTTGGCAATATATATAATAGACGTAAGTAAATATATCTATACACACACACACCCCCTCTATCGCTATCGATTTTAAAGTCGATCATATTGGTATATATAATTAGTGTTCTTGATGTTCTGGTTTGCAATAATATCCCGTTTGAAACAAGAGTCAAAACTTCAAAATACCATGTTTTATTATGATAACCCAAAGGATTGAAAATGCTGCGGAAATATAAAACAGGTGCGCCAGATCAGACTTGTGGACAGGCCGACCTTTATCTCACCCTGGTGATGGCGGTCCTGTGTTCTTCAGTAGTGGGAAGCATGCAGGCACATTTTTTTTAAAAATTTAACTATATATATATATCCTCAGATCAGCATCCTGACGCCTGCTGTTTAATTCCACGCGTAATGGCCGTACACAGAATTATCGATAGATGTCGTCAGAGCAAGCTGCTTTGGGAATATACATACATATACACACACATATTCTAGGTATCTACTACGTACGACATCCTTACAGCTGGTCTTTGCTTATGGGGGAGAGAAAGAGAGAGAGAGAGTACCTAAACAAAATGCATATAAATATATTCTGATACATATATTAATGTGGTGAAGAATATTATTAGAATTGGTCTCAATCCCAATGCTACGTGACAGTTACATTAAAAGAAATGAATATGAAATTAATGTGCCGTCTCCACGATGATGTGTATCAAAACATTTATACGTTGACTGTTGGCGGGAATGGGGAACCAGAAAGATCGTGAGAATTCGTATTTATTGCTTGATTTCATTTAAGTATTAGATGTTTTATCAATAGAAATTTTGATTGCTTTTGTAGCTTGAGCATAAAATAATTTACGTCAAATTTCAACTTTATTAAACCAAACCATATACTAGTTTTTTTTCTCTAGCCTAATATATCTTTTATGGTAAACGAGGTCGAAAGAATTGATTGTCTCCGTTCGGTAAATGAATAAGTTCCACCTTTGGCTAAAACTACCATCTCGACTAGTTTATAAGTATGAAATTTACATGTAATGAGCAAATATACATATATATATGTGCTACATGAGAAAATAATGTTATTTTTAGCTGGTTATACGTACTATATCCTTCTGATGATGTGAACAATAATGACATATATATATTTGTAGTTGAGTATCATCTATTAAAATTAATGGACATTGCTCTCAGGAAATCAGTACTGTTTTTTTTGTAACTTATGCCAACTAACCGTAACTTAATTTCTATTCGGAGAACAGAATGATATTGGTCATCCAGAACTTTTGAAACATATGTATATGTATATTACACGCCCAAGGTACGTATACTCATTTTAGCCTAGCTATATTAGTCTTACTGGTTTTAATTCGTAATTCGTTTTGTGTTCCTGGACGCAATGAATATTAAATTATCTTGTTGACGTCTCCTCATGACAAATATAATGTTTTATACATGATTTATGACTTAACATCTACATCAGCTAATCATATTCCCTAAATCTTGTAATGTATATGAAACATCATTATTTTAATTTTTTTATACATATGCTATTACTAGCGCTTATTCTAATACTTCTGTACATGTAGGCATTTCATTCCAGCTAAGAAAAACTGGATGACCAGGTATGCCTTAGTGCAAGCATGTCTTTGGATGAGGAAAATTATAAAAATTAAACTTACATATATAGCTGTCCCACAACTATATATATACATATATGAGCTGACAACTTTCTTTGAGCGGAAAGACAGTGTATTTGGTTGCACAATAATTTTTTATATATTTTTGTAATAAAAATTATACTAGAATAAAAGCTAGGAAAGCTAATTAGGGACACAAAAATTATCATGTTTAGTGAAATATGTTTAGTGAGATATGATAGCAACAGAAGTGAGAACCATGTATACAACTGAAGTACAGGTGGGACCGTGGGAGATCGCAAAAAGAAAAAAAAAATTCACCGATTTAATTTTTTGTCTCAGAAACTATTATAAAATATATTTCTGGAATGATTACCAAACATTTCTTCAACAATTTTTGTTGCATTTTTATAACAAAAACACAATTTGTCAATGCAGCAAACTAAACACCTCGTTAGAAGTCTTTTCCTGCTCGACTTCTGAAAATATATAGCTTGCTAGAATATGTCGTTGACTGCTGCATATCTCTGTTCGAGTATTATAAAATGAGTATACCTTGAGAATGCAATTTTATACATAGGTATACGTATACACACATCTGTATGAGTGTTTTTTTTTGTGTAATCTGAAAATCTGTAATTTTGAATGTCTAAACTCCTAGAATGTGGTAAAATAAGCACTTAATTTGATTTAGAATCAACTTAGTTCTTTACTTAAATTATATTATATATGTTACTTCTATTATTTACAAAGAACGAACAAAAGATGAAACATACAACTTAATTTTAGGAGAGGTTTATTAAGTTAAAATAGATGTTTTTAGAGGTTAATTAAGACATCACCAAATATTTTAAATATCCAAACCTTATAATCAGATATCAGAGATGTATCAAGAGCAATCAAATGAAGCATAAAATGATACAGCAACCTCTTATAGTTGTGCAGTAGCTGGGTTGAGTCAAATGCAGCATATATAATATCCTTTCAACTGGTTATTATAGAAAGAGATGTGAGACGGGTGGAAAGAACAGCATGGCGCAAGTGGAAAGAAGAGCCCACAAGACAAGTTGGGAATCAAACTTGTCATTGCCGTAAATCGTTTTATATGGCGATGCTCCTTGACGTTTTGATCAGGTTACAAATATGAACAAATAGAATTACTTATTGCATATATATGTATACGACATTGGATAATATTTCAGATAGGTTCATATACGACGGTTCTCAAAAGAAGCACAATACAGTAGTAGACAAATAATACCAACAGTGTTTTGTTTATGTTGTCCCTGTCACGAAGGTGGAGAGGAATTCAATTGCGTCTCAACAATCAGATAATGAATTAAACCGAAATGTAGAGCAGATTGAGAACTGAACATCTACAGGTGAAACGGACCAGCAGTCGATCATCATTAGATTCTTTACAACCACACTCTTTGGTGACCTTGGAGCACATAAAAATACAAACAATACTAACTTCTAAGAATACAGATCAAGAAGTACGTACAACAGGGTTATAATAAACTCCGGGGATTTCTCTCCAAACCCAAGAAGTTACTCCATTAAGTCAGAGAAAATAGTTGATTGTGGATGGATAGGAGTCGGTGGCATCTCCCTTGGTAGCATTCATGGAAAGCGAGGAAGCAATAGTTGTGGTTGTGCTTTGGTTTTGACTGTCATGTGAGATCTTCTCGAAGGACTTGAATCTTAGCTCTTCGCTTCCTTCGTATGCATTCCCGAGAGAAGGAACCCGGATAGGTAATCGACCTTCAAGCATACTCACCACAATAGACATCGAAGGCCTGAGTGTTGGTGATGGGTTGGTGCACAAAAGAGCCAGGTTAAGCATCTGATGCGCCTCTTCATTGGAGTAGTCGGCACCCAGTCTAGGATCCACCAGGTCTAGGAGATTGTGCTGCTCTTGTAACACGTAGGCCTGAAATTCCAATAGATACTTGTGTCATTAAGGAAAGAAACAAGGTTGCAAGTACATTGTTGGCAAGTACATCTGAACACTTGCATCTTGTGTATTTGATTGATAGAAAGCTACGCCACCAACTGACAAAAGATGAGGCATGTGCCACGAAATATTTGGGTAGAGATGACCAAACAACTTGAGAAGTTGGAAGGATTATGTAGCCTTTCAGGTTGGCTTTACTGCTTTACACCATGAAATTTCTATCGATGCCCATGCACACTTGAAACCATTGATTGCAGAATCAGCGGAATCGGTCCGATTCCGGAATCGGATCGGTGAATTCCGATTCCTGGCGGAAGGATCCGATTCCTGGCGGAAGGACCGATTCCGGGAATAATTCCGCGGAATCGGTATGAATCGCCTGGAATCGGTCGGAATCGATCCGATTCCGACCGATTCCTTCGGAAGACCGGTTGAACCGGCCCGGTTCGATTCCCGGTTCGATTCTGGACCGGGAATCGAACCGATTCCGGCCCTTTTAGGGTTTAGGGTTTAGGGCCGGAATCAACCGCCGCGGTCGATTCCGTCGATCTCGTGGCGGTAGGGCTCGATTCCGGTGATTTTGCGGCGATTCCAGCATCGATCCGGCGATCCAGGCGTCGATTCGAGCTGCCAGTAGGGCTGTAAACGGAGCGGATACGGAGCGGATATGACATTTCCGTATCCGCTCCGTTTAGCTATTCGGATAATCCGTATCCGGTCCGAATCGGATACGAATACGGATCGGATATTATAAGTCGGATAATCTTCGGATTCGGAGCGGATACGGATAATATCCGCTTCGGAATGTTAATTAAATATTATTTAATTAATATATTTAATAATATACAAATACATAGAAATAAAATTATAAAATATTAAATTTATCATATATTTATCAATATTAACTTAGTATATTAATATATAATAAAGAATACTTAATCATATTTGTAAATATAATGATTTTAAATATATAATTATATATATTATGTATATATTATCAAAGGTGGATTCGGAGCGGATCTTAAACGGAGCGGAGCGGGCATTTCCGTGTCTGCTCCGATTAACATTCGGATAATATCCATATCCGGATATCCGCTCCGACGGATATCTAAAATCAGATATTATCCGCCAAACGGATACGAATTCGGAGCGAATCCGAATTTTATCCGCATCCGTTTACAGCCCTAGCTGCCAGCACCGATTCCAGAAGGAAATTTATATTTTTTTTATGATGTAATTTTTTTTTTTGATGTAAATTTATATTTTTTTTATGATGTATCAACTCTTTGATTTTTGAATCAATGGAATTGGAATATGTACTTAACTTCAAGTCTTCAACAAGTTCAACTGGAGTTCATTAGTATTTATTCGATGTGGTCCTGTGGATGAATGCATTGGTTATTCTTAAAAAAATTTATAACTCATTTCCTATTTTTTTAGATTTTTTTCTGAATTTTTTGAATTTTTTGACGAAAAATAAAATTTCAAAAAAAAAACCGATTCCGGACCGATCCGGAATCGATTCCCTTCCCAGGAATCGGCCGATTCCGGCCGATTCCTGGAATCGGAATCGGATTCCGATTCCGGAATCCATGCTTGAAACAGATAAATGTCTAATGATTAACATAATGACACAAGTTGTTTTAGAAAAAAAAAGTAAAAAGTACAACAATAGGGGTGGGTTCTGCCTCCGATGTTTGCTGAGAAAGTTACTATAGTCATCTAAGAAAAACAGTAGGTCTCAGGTCACAATGATGACAAACAAAACAAAACGCCAGTTTTTCTTTTATAACTAGGAATATATTATCAATATCAGAGTTGTTCCATATCAATTATACGGAAAAGAAAACTTCACGGGCAAAATATCTCATACCCAATCAAGAAGAAAGAAGAACTCCTCCTTTGGTCGATAGTTTGAGTTACTTTTTCCACTAACAATCTCCAATAAGACCACACCAAAACTGTAAACGTCTGCCTTGTCTGTCAAGTACCCTCTCATTGCATACTCAGGAGCCATATATCCCCTAGAAAATGCCATTTCCACATTAGAAACAATAACATCCAACTATGACATGAAAAAGTGAAGACATTTCAGAAGTCGGTAATGGTATCTAAATTTGTCCATTTATGCAAGGCAACCATCGACTAATAAATGGTCAGGAAAAGAAATTGATGTAGACAGTTTGATGCATTTGGTTACTACCTATGATGCACATGAGTATTGAACAAGAACATCGGTTATTTGACTTCCAGGTATTCACAAAAAAAGCTTTATGATTAGCAATGCGCAATTCTGCATATGATAATTTGAAATTTGAATGGTAAGCAATTGGCATATGCCACTACAGGCAGAACTGACATCCATCTCTCACTTAATTAACCCATTTCCTTGACATCCTTGTATGTCAAAATATTCAGCAATCTATAGCCACGTACATTGAGTGAAACAATTAACAATTTGCAATGCGTAGCCTTTGCACTCCTCTTTCATTTCTTAGTTAGGTCTGTCTAGTTTCAAGCTAAAATGTAGGCAAATATGAAACTGCGACAATCATCTCTTTTTTAGATGTGGAACTATCCTATGTAGATTTTGATGATGAACATGTTTTATGACAAGAAATAAGTGTCGTACAAAACATGAGCTTATTATTAATTAAAATATATAGAAGAACATGATGAAGAAGTATAACCCTAAACCAAATTAAAATAAGATGCATAAATGAGATGTCAGAATACAGAAATCGAATGCATCAGTTGACCGCTCATGATGCATCAGTCAATCAACCAGATCGCATCAGTCAACTGATATTTCAGAACAATTTTGAGACAAGAAACAACAAACTCATTGGTCAACCACCAGACCTGAACGAAATTCCGATGGAGTCACACCATTCAACCAATGTTGTTAAAAAAACTGACATAATTTAATGTTTTCTTAGGATATGGATACTTCTCTCTTCAAGAAAGAGAGATGCGTTCTGAAAAGCAAGATACCCAATGAATTTGGGTGCTACAAGGGCTGGAAGTAAAACACACAACACCATCTTGAATACAGAAACCCTAAAAACCAAGAGGAGTAATTTGAGTTGCAAAGAAGGGTAATCTTGAGAGGGTGTTAGAGCTCAAAGCAGTCAAATAAAAAGCATGATTCCAACTTCCTCAAGCAAGAAGGCAATCTCAAGGTGTTTGTGACTTCATCCCAAATGAAGCTCCTGAAGCCAAGATTTGGTTCATTTTCTTTCGCATCTTTTAGTGTTTAAAGATCATTCTTGAGTTTAGTCTTTGAAGAAAGTAATGCTTTTTCCTTGTACGAAGTATAAAGATTGGAATTCTTGTGGAGGAGTTCCAAGTGTGTAAAGTGTAAACACAACCATGTGTGTGTGAGAATTGCCCTAATATAGTGTGGTTTAAAATTCTCACATCGGTAGGTGTAAGGTAGTGAATGTAGGTCTTATGGTGTGTTATCTATTTCAGACCAAACCATCATAAATCAGTGTGTACATTGTGGTGTGCTCCATGTTTCTACCTCCATTAACATGTGTTCTTCTTGATTCGAAAGAATCATTTTTTTTTGGGGGGGGGCACAAAAAAGGAGAATCAAAATGAGCTAGGGTTACCAACCCTTTGAAGCATAAAAATTACAACTGGTAGCACTAACAGGGATTTCCTAGTAAGTTCAACCAGTTAATTCATCTTGCATTGGAAACAAAAAGATATTGTTTTCGGAAAAGAATTTGCTCACATAGTTCCTGCAATCCTGGTGCTAATGTGGGTATTGTTCTCTTCATCAAGTTTGGCCAAACCGAAGTCAGATATCTTTGCATTTAACTCCTTGTCAAGAAGGATATTTGTTGCCTTTATGTCCCGATGAACAATCTTCAAGATTGATTCCTCATGAAGGTAAGCTAAGCCTTTTGCTATTCCTAGGCAAATCTTACATCTTGTTTGCCAATCCAGGTTTAATTTCACATGGTTAGGACCTACAAACACCATTTCATTACAATCGATTCAGACAACAGATATAGTATAAAAAACATTAATTAATAAACAAAATGGAAAATAGAAAATGAAAAAATAAAGTAATCTACTGACCGAATAGAGCTTGAGCAAGGCTGTTATTTTCCATGTATTCATAGATTAATAGCAATTGGTTTCCCTCAATGCAACACCCAAAAAGCTTTACAAGGTGGGGGTGCTGCAAAGCTGATATTATGCCTATCTCATTTACAAATTCACGATTCCCTTGCTTTGACTTGGCAGAAAGTTGCTTGACAGCAATTGCCGTGCCATCAGGTAGAATCCCCTGTAGGCGCATCACATAGAATACCATTAGTCATAATATTATAGTTTTAAGTTCGGAACAAAAAGAAGAAAAAAGAACAAAATCTACCTTGTAAACAGGTCCAAATCCACCTTCACCTATCTTGTTTGCAGAGTCAAAGTTCCTTGTTGCAGATATTATTTGCTTTAAACTGAAGTAGGCTGCCTGCAAGTCTAGACCTCTGAGCTCTGCCAAAAGAAAAGCATGAAACGTAAAGACATTCAATTACCATAAAACGAATAAGAATGGCATTATAATGAATACTGGCTCAAATTGATGTCATATTTATGAGACTTCAACCATAAGTAGACCTAGAGGAATTTTCTTACGAAAAGTGTTTAAAGCTCCTGGGTGTAACATCTAGAAAACAGAAACTAAACGTTAATTACAACTATAAAAATAAATCATAACTCAGAGTGTCCCTGTCCTTGATTTTTTTTTTTTTTACGTGCCTGCTCCAATGTGTATCACTCATCATCTATTTAACCTCATTCTCATCATTCGAGGGCTTTATGCAACCAGCCCCTTTAAGGAAAAGAGTTACTAATTTACCTGCCAAATGCAGCGAAAGGAAAGAGAAAAAAAATCCAGTTTATCATAAAGAGAATGAATGTTGAACAGTTAGAACTACATAAACACATCCCTATGCTTGATAGTTTCACGACAATGCTTCCCTAAATGCCTCGTAGCTGAAACAGATAGGACTGCAGCGTACAACAGATTTTCTAACTAATAGTTTGTCATCAATGACTTTGATTATTGAAACCTCCAGCAGAAATGTTCTACAAAGGCACATTCCAACAACAGCCAACACTACTATATAGTGAATAAATTGTTCTAGCCAATTGAAAAGCAAGTGAAACCTTTTTCAACATAAATAAACTGCACTTGGGGTTTGTTTGTTTCTTTGAAAATCTGAAAAGTTTAGAAACTTCTTTTGTCTCGCACAGTCTTCCTTTTGCTTGGATCATTTGAAAACACTTCATCTTGGAAAAGGGTTCTTACTTCACATTACATGGAAGGGGACTTGGAACTGAAACAATAACCTCAAGCATGAACCAGCACACTCAATCACACATTTCCTTTTCGCCCATAGTCCAAAAACATATTAGGTTACCTAACATATTTTAGCACGATATCCTTGTGACGATAAGACTACAATTTCCAGAGAGATAACAATTCATGGATGTAAACGATTAGGGAGATGCAAAGATATGATACACACAAATCAAATGTATATCATGAATTAGAAAATATGTTTTCGGTAAAAAGCCAAATTAAATCTCACCGTTGTTCTCCCTGTCTCTTCTTCTAAGGAGAAAGCACAGAAAAGCTAAAATTAGCATGATCAGGGTGCATGAAGCAGCAACAATTCCCACAATGACACCAATTGATAACTTCTTCTCGCCCAGATCAGGTTTAAAATCTACATGCAAAACTGATTAGACAACAGGCTTTTGAGGAGGTTAAAGTTGAAGAAAGAACATACACACTTGGTGTTATTGAAATTGCTGATACCAAAGGCCCACAAACACCTAGTCGTGGGATAACATTTGTCCCTTTTCCAGTCCACTGGAAGTGGATCTCTAATGTGCTACCCTGTACAAGGGTTGTGAATCTCTTGATAACCTCTTTACCAGTTCCATTTGCTGCTTCTGCAATGTTGAAGTCTCTGAGTACCTTGTTACCCTGCAGAAACAACAAAGTCCATCAAATGGTATTGTTGGCACCGTAAATTTTTTAAGTCTATTTGGATTGGGTTTAAGTCTAATCCAATCCTCATAGAGTTGCAGTGCTCAATTTTCAGATACAGACTATCAAACAGAGCCTATCTTCAATGTCAATCCATGAAGAAGTGACCTAATGCCAAGATGGCCCATTTTGGTCTTGACCCAATGAGGGATAAGCCCTCATACGGTATTTTAGCAATCCATCAATTAAGAGCTTAATGGTAAAAACTATGCAATGAGATGAGATGATGATGATATGGAGTCAAATCTAATGGCTAAAATCATTTAATTACTTAATTTATGAATCTTCTGCTTATTGGGTCCTTAATGAGATCCGGATCCTACTTAATTAATGGACAGTCAAGATTAGACAATATTAAATGATGGACACAAGATCCAATGAACCAGATTTTAAGACAACTTAATTTATGGATCATATCACAAATGGGTCTTCAATAGGATTTGGATTCTACTTAAAAATGAGTGGCTATGATTGGATGGTATGCTTAAATGTGCACCATTGGATCATATGCCTAGGGATGAAATCCTGGGTCAAAGAGCAGCCGCCGCACTGCCCTACATAATAGGATGTCTCCGGGCCACTTGGCAGCTACGGCAGTTTATTTCAAAGCAGTCCACAGGAGAGGCCTACAATATAGGAACAAGTGGCAGAAGAATCTGGTGCACCTTCTCCACGGTTATGGGCCTGACCGTGTCCTCTCAAGGCCAATAGTATGATAACTCGTCTCCAATGGCAAGGAGGATAAATACAAACACTACACAAGATGGAAAAAAGTTGTTGTGGAGACCCTCAGCAGGTCACCTGGCCGCTGCCTTCTCTTCCTCCTTACCCTTACTGCTGTACACATGAAAGAAGAAAAAGAAGATGAGGCCAAAAGAAGAGAGATATGTTGCTGCTACTGTCTTCCCCGCCCCTTGCTGCTGCTGCCAATGCTACCACCACCATGAGATGCTCCCATTGATGCCAAGAATGAAAGAAGATGCTGATGTTTATGTCTACTCCTGATGGTGTTACTGCCACTCGAGGAGGAGAAGACCAAGGAGGATGAGAGGAAGAAGAAGAGAACGAGAGGGAGCAGGCCCAAAAGATAGAAAGAAAGGGAGGACCAAGGAGAGCAGCTCTTGCTGCTCTTATTGCAGCCTGCCTAAGGAGGAGGAGCCGAGGGGAGCAACCCCTTTTGCTGCTGTTGCCATCGTCCAATCAAGAAGAAGGGGCTAAAAGAAAATCAGCTCTTACTGTTGCTGCCGTCTGATCAAGGAGGAAATGCTGAGAGAAGCAACCGCTACTGCTTCTGTTGTCATCAGATCAAGGAGAAGGGGCTTGAGGAGAGTAGCTTATGCTGCTGCCATTTGATCAGGAAGGAAGGAGCCTGAGGGAGAGAAGGAGAAGGTGGGTTATGAATGTATGAGCAGTCCCCTATGCCCATATTCAGTCCTCTCTCTTCTTCCCTACATGTTTGAATATCCCATCAGCCCCTTCTCCCTCCCATACTGATGACCAAAACTCCACATGAGCCACCCCTATACCCATGCTGGGTAACTACAACTCTACGAAGGGTAATCCCAATAATTCTCATGTTTGACCCATAGTCAGAAAACCCATTCGGAATCTGTTCAAATTGGCTATTTTTTATTTTTTTCGTGGTAAAAAACACAAAAAAATCAATAAAAATCTCAAAAAATAGGAGGAGTCTTAACAAATGAATGAAAATCAAATGAATTTTCAAACCATACAAATATAAATATATATTTTTTATATGTTTTATGAAAAACACGAATTCACAGGTATATAACAAAAATTATGAGAAAATTAAAGAAAAAATAACAATCAGTAGTCCGAAGACACCATTTTAAAGTGAAGATAAAGTGCACAGATAAATATACCAAGTAAGAAATAAAAATGAACATATGAAAGTATCAGTTGCTTCTGTTTTCAACAAACTAAATCAAAATTTAACCAGCATCTTAAAGAATAAAAAAATACAATGGCATAACGTGAGTATCATGTCATGCACAAATAAAACGATGTAGACATGTGATTATCCTGAAGTTAGCTAGCATAATGTGATGATTTTCTCATAAAATATGCATTTCAGATAAAAGTGCAAGTGTAATGAACTCAAGTAACCTGGATTGATACATCAAAGAATCGCCTTCCAATGCTACTAAATGTCGGACCATCAGTAAACATAATTTCTGCAAAATGAAGTGAGACCGTGTAGTTTCCTTTCTGCATGCACAGGCCATAATATCGCAGAGACAAAGGATTAGCACGAGCTGTCATATATAATTCTGGATTTGGCATCGTCAAAATTGATGCATTTTCTACTACATATTTTGGATTGCTGTTGCCCACAAAGACACCCATACTACTATAAGCCCATTTTCTGCTGTTTGAAATAAAAAATGTTGAAGGGCCTTGGGGTAAGGTATCTGCTTCATATTCATTGTTGCCAACTTTCACGCTTCCTCCGCCACAATTTATGAAAATCTCATAGTCTGTTAAATTGAAAAAAAAAATGTCACGTTTCCATTTATTGTGGTAACAACAGCTAAATGAAGCATGCAGGAATGCCATTTTGCACCCACTGTTTGCTCTTTCACGGCATGGTATATCCTTCCTTAAGCATGGAGCCACCCTGGAAAATGAACAATATGCGGTAGGCAGCTCATACATACATACACACACAGAGTTTTAATAGTATCAGCATTGGCAGTGTAAGGAATGTACAAGTTATCTTGCGCTGATGAATAACTGGCAACGAAGTTCCTGCAAGTAACATATTAGTGGTGAATTTGATCCAAGGAGAAGACTCAGATCAATATAAGCTTGGAAGGACAAAGAACACCCTTCTTACTGGTTTCCTTGACAAGTGCTTGGCATGGGTTCACTACCAACTGTAAAATTGTTGTAAGAAACATCCCTACAAACAGGGACCTTTATGGATCAATACAATGTTTTGAGATGAACAAAATTGTGTCACAATTGTAGAGAAGATAAGGTTCCTGAGTTAAAAAGATACATATTCTGTGTGCTGCTTATCATCCAAGAAGGTATTGATCCAGTAAGCATATTGTTGGTTAGATATCTGCTAACAGGAAGAAAAATATTAAATATAGTATATGAAACTAAGTATGCAAATTTCTGCTAATAGACTGGTGGTAGGTAAACTATACATCATTGGATCCATATTTGCTTACATGTAGTTTACAGATGTTCTCAAATTTATAAAGTTGCTTGGTATAGGACCAGTTAAGTTGTTGAAGCTCAGATCTCTGAAAAGGACAGTTAAAAACTTCATCAGCTTGAATGTTTAACGAGGTAAATGTGTCCCTTTCACAAAAAATACAAAAACAAAAAGTGAGGATTTCTTAGGTTCATTAAAGATGCCAACATAGAATGAAGTAGGATGACAAAGATTGAAAAAGTAAGAGGATCAGTAACAGGATCACATTAAAATCAAAGAGCCAGAACTATATTACATTGTTTATGAATGAAATGGTTAAAAATTGTTAGCACTTAATCTTTAGTTAAAACTTAAAAACTTTAATACCATACACAGATGAACTGGCTATACTGCCAGAAATATACATGGAAACATCACAAAATAATTGCCCTGATTTCTTTTATAGTTCCTTAAAGCCATAAGTGAGGCTGATTAGTAAGTGTAGAAAATTAGAAATGGATCGGATCAGATCGGGCCAGTGCTGATTAAACAGAGTTAATATCAAATCACATGATAGTCTACCTTAATTCCAACAAAATGTGCAAGCATGATTGCAAAAAAAATAAAAAAGACCCAAACCCCGTTGCCCCTTGCTATGTTTTTATGTTTCAAATTTCATTTTAGATTAAACTTAAAAGTTAATGTTATAGCCTTATTTCTTACTTCCATTCCTGCTTTCCCTTCCTGCATGGGTACCTATACCTAGGGTTCAAACTTTAGGCATAAAACGCATATGAGGTTACATTTTGATACTAGTATGTTGTTGAATTATCAACGCAGGTACAATCTTACTGTCCTTGGATGTAAAATGGTTACCAATTGAATAATTTCCTTCATATTCTTTTGGGATACGAGGTACTCTTGAAATTGAGAAATCAACTTCTGTTTACTACCCCCTTATCAAAGTGAGGAAAAAATAGGCTTGATAGACTATACAGGAACTTTAGACCACTTGTGCTTCCGATAAATTCAGGGATTTGGCCAGATATCGAACAATTTCGAAGAACCCTGCAACATAATGCATGGAGAAGTATACATTAGTAAGAATCAATAAGCCATTCATGGTCCTGAAAACTTAACATAAATATACCCACAAATACTGCATGTTTGGCATACGCCCAAGGGCAGGGAAACTACCATCTGTCTTTTTCAAATTGCTGACTCTTCTGCAGAATTTGAAGTCCAAGAAACAGTAGAAAGAAAGTTGGTACATTCAGAATGCAAAAAGAGAGATTCTCGTTATATCCCAAGACATGGTTGAGCAACTTACAATTCAATTATTCTCTCTAAACGAGAGAAAATGGATGGAAATGGGCCCTCAAGAGATGTGCCTTGCATATAACTACAGACAAATTTGAAATGAGAATATACCATTTATATGTCAGAAGAAGCAACCACATTATGAAAAAATAAGAAACATCAAATTTAAGTATAAAGATGACACTTCGACAAGGAAGTTTGCACTGACAGTCTTAGGAGATTTGTCCAGTTCCCTATAAAACCTGGTATTTTACCAGAGATGTCATTCCCATCGATCCGACTGCAAGAAATGCAAGAACAGTAATCAAGCAAAGAAAACAAATAAAAATTCTTTTAATCACATAAAAGAGAGTTGTTTAGACTTTAGAGCATACAAGTCGCTCAGGTTCTTAAGATTGCCCAGTGCCTCTGGCAGTTCACCAGTGAAGGAGTTGCAAGAGAGCAACCTGCATCATTGTATGATGTGTCATCAGCTAATGACCTAACCTAGAAAAGGTTTGCTGCTGTCCTAGTATAAGCAAAAGCAATCTTGAGAGCCTTACAGTCTAGTTAAGCTGGTCAGTTTACCAAGGCTTTGAGGAAGAGGCCCTTGAAATTTGTTGTCATCCAAGACTCTTCAAGCAAACTTGAAGTTAGGCTGCAGCTTACGCCGATCGACAAAAACAAACTTGATTACAAGAGGAGGATCGGGAGGCAGTACAATGACTGGAGCGTTGCAATATTTCCCAACTCAACTGGAAGTGGACCGGTGAACCTGTTTCCCAAAAGTGATCTGTAAATGTTGCATAGTGAAGATATCAGAGAAAGCCAAAGGAGTCGTTTGTCGTGAATAACATAACATACAAAAGCAAATTCTTTTGAAGCATTTGTGGCACTTACAAGTGACGAAGGGGAAGTTTAGCCCATGCAGAAGCAGGAATAATGCCACTGATACAGTTGAGAGAGAGATCACTTGGTTCCCATCAGACATGTTGAAAATTCACAAAACATTGTAAGGCTTCCGTAAAACCCAAAATGAACAAGACCGGCAACACAATTGGAACTGAGGGCGTACAGTTCAGTCAGGAGAGTAAGGTTGCCGAACTCCTCCGGCAAGACTCCCGTCAGGTTCTGTCCCTTGAGCTCGCTGTAGGCATTGTTTTGGATCAACACGCAACAGAAAAAAAAATGCCGAAGGGATGGTAGGAGGAAATTACATGGTGAAGACGTTGGAGAAGTTGGTGGTGGTGCTGGGCGTGCAAGTGAGGTTGCTGGTGACAAAGCCATCGAGCTGGGGGTCAACAGACCAGTTGCCTTCGCCGCTACAGGGGTTCAAGCTGAAGTTCCATAAGGTCGTCGGTATCTTGAGCTTCGCTGCTATCTGTTTCAGCGAGTCAACTGAAATCCGCCCACGACGGGGTTAGGCTTCGATGGGTACGACGCAAGATTGGAAGTAAACACTAACAAAAAAAACTCAGGCGTCGCCTACAGCGATCGATCTACAATTGATTCTTGAAAGAAAAAAAAAGCAGTATATTTAACTAACCAATAACGCATACATAACAAAAACCTGTTAAAATTAAAATCAACTGACATTTCCGAGTCCCACTCTGAGGAGATAATCGAAGGATCTAATTACAGCGGCCCGCTGCGCAGATATATAGACCTGTGATCATCCAGCGGAACGGCAACAGCTTCCAAGGTTCAGACAGCGACTCATCTTGTTCTCATATATATACCATCGGGTACTTGAGTTCACATGTAAAACCTCTGCTCTCTACGCCCCTTACCGTGATGTCAAACCTCGAATTTACATGCCTTCGGCATTCGGGCGCTACCTGAACTAATCATCCTTAACCCTCGACGTCATCAAATATCCATCTAAATCTAACTAGGGAAAAGAAAATTGCCGATTGCACGTGTCGGGCAGCACAGAAATGGGCGCGCGCTTGGATCTGAAGAGTCAGGCAGCAGAGGAATTCCAGGAGCAGAGTGATCCGTGTACCTTCGTGAGGAGGAAGCACCCCCTCGTCGCACCTAGCGTGCTGCAGACAGCAGCACAGGATCACGAGCAGCAGCAAGACGAAGAGCGCATGTAGGGCCGACGGAGCCGCTTCTGATGCCCTCATCTTCTTCTACACTTCTTGAGAGGCTTGCCGGTGAAGAACAAACGGGAGGGAGATGGGAGAGAAGCTTACCTGTTACCCACCGGCCAGACCCCTTCGCGCACAGACCGTGGAAGCGAGAACGAAGGGGAGAGCGCCCGAGGGAGCGAGCTGTAGCCTGATCCGTCGCCGGTCAACGCACGTGGTGTGGTCGGTGAGTTTGGTCAGATCTTAGTTTGGGAAAATTACAATCCGCTCCATTTAATAAAATAATTTCACCAAAAATTTTATTGACCAAATTTTCACTCTCATTCAACCGTTGACTCTCGTTTCACTGATCACCCGCTTCATTGAACATGGCAATATAAGGAGACTTGACGACAAAATCCCTGTTTTGTCCTAAGAAACAACCGGATGAAATTAAATATTAATTTGATTAAGATACGTGTATATTAATTAATTTAGTATTTATTCAAAAAATATATATAATGCATACTACTAATGTTATTCCTTTTCCTTCTATCGAGGATTATATTTGAAAATTAAAAAGTTAAATATTGACATTTATTTTTATAAAAATCATTATGATATAAGATGTAACTTTAGATGTTATCAAGGCAAAAAAAAAATCAAACAGTTTAAGATAGACAATTGTATTGACTTGAACCTAAATTGTAAACTCTTAAGTGGTGTTTGATTATTTGACTCAATAGAATATCTAAAGTGTTAAATTTATCTCTAGTTTCAATTTTGAAATGTAAAATATTAATTATTCATCTCATAAACAGAAGTTTGCGGTGAACAACTTAAATTTAAGTAGTTCACGGAGAAATTACAATTATATTTCGACATTTTATCAAGGATCTCAATTTCTAATCTTTGACCGATTTAGAGACTAGACATCGATCAAGCCAAAACAACCAGGACAATTTTGCCTAATCACAAGCTGTGATAAAATTAAGTATTTAATGAAAGTAATATGTTCAATATAACTTAATCAATTTAGTGTTGACTTGATATATTATGTATGTTTTTTCCATATCATTCGTAAAAGGTTACATATGAAAAGGGAAAAGTCAGGTCTTTTAGCTTAATCACTGTTAAGAGGTTAATTAAGATATAAGAAATATGCTTAGAAGTTGGTTAAGATCTAAAATCAAACTGTCTGAATCACCGAATCTCTAAATCAGTGATCAAAGGTGTGTTAGACTCAAATTATTATATGACTATTACATTAATAGCATAGTGATATTTTTATTATATTTTAGTAAATTGATTTAGTTTGATTTTATCAGTTTAGGAAGCTCTGCAACCCAATCGATCCAAACCACTAGTTCAAACCGACAGTGTAAACATAGATCGATATTTAAAAATTGGATTCTATTCAATAAAAATTAATATATTTAAATTTTATCAATGCATCTTATAAATTATCAAACGAGATATTTTGATAGCTTGCAACATTGCCTGATTTTGATTAAAAATTAGTGTACATAACAAATAATAATAAAACACAAAAATAAATAACTTAAAAACACTATGTATAAAGTGACAAAAATAGTAAAGAATAAAACTTTGAAGAGATTATACCAATTTTAGTGATCATACGTGATTTATTAACTTATTTTTACGCAAAGATATATATCAATGCAATATAGTATGTATTTACGTTTCCCTACAAGAAAGTATTACTTAATTAGTTGACGTACGTAGGATTCAATATTCACTAACAGAAGTAGACATCGTCTATGTCATATCGTGAAGCAGATTGCTATCATTGATTTACAAGATCGCAGTATTAATTTGATCATGTGTCCATTGAACGTTAGGAAATTTTATTGAATGATATTGTTGACTGTCGAAGAAGTATATTCTCTTCTTTTTCAAAGAAATAAGTGAATATTGTAGTAGAACTTTATCGTCGGTACCCAATTTCATCAAGAGAGTTGTTTAGAGAATTCTCTGATAATGAAGTAGAAAATCTTTTCAATGTTGCAAAAAACTGCATCTGTTACAAATAATGATTAAATTTATTAAGAATAATTGTATATTAAAATCTCAGAGTTGTTTAGGAAATCTATTAAAAACGATTGACAATCGTGATAAGCACATGCTTTGCAAAGAATTTTCTATGATATTTCTCGAGTTCTCTGCATTAATTATCTCGATTATATATATACACGAGTCTCACCTTTTTGTTCTCATCTCCCCTAACATAACAAATTTATAATCTTTCTGGCTATTTTAAATTTGATTCTTCGTGGACAATGTTATGTATCATGAAATACATAAAATATTTACATTTTTTTGGCCATTGTGGGGGGAGATCGGATCACCTCGTACACCCAGAGGGAAGTTCCTCTGTCTCCATATATAAGAGGTAGCCATGACTCCCAGCCACTCAAGCGGCGGTTCAGGGGTGAACCAACGTGAATTGTTACCGAACATTATATAGTAACGAATTACACTGTAATTCGTAACGAATATGTTATGAATTACCCGTTACAATGTAACTTCTTACGAACGACAATGTGACATGTTACGAACTACAGCATAATCTATTACGAACCACAGCCTAACACTACAAGAAAATAGGTTACTAGGGACGGCTGTAAGCCGTCCCAAAAAACCAAAAAGCCGTCGCTAATACATATTAGCGACGGCTTCAAAGCCGTCGCAAACGCGTCGCAAATAACGCCGTCGCCAATAATATTAGCGACGGCTTTTGTTAAGCCGTCCCTAGTGCATTTATTGGCGACGGCTTATGAGCCGTCGCATAAGTTATTAGCAAAACGACCATTTATTGGAGACGGCTTAACAAATTGCCGCCTAATAGTTTTAGCGACGGCATAAGCCGTCGCAAATGATAAGAAGATTAGACGGCCGACGAAGTTATTTGGGACGGGTTAGCTTCGCCGAATAATCTTAGTGGCGACGGCTAGTGAGCCGTCGCCAATAAATTTATTTGGCGACGGCAAAGAAGGCCGTCAAATGGCAAGGTAAACCCCACGCCATCGTCGCGGGAATTTTTACTCGTATTGCGACGGCCGTATACCCGTCGCCAATAACTTTATTGGCGACGGCCATACCGTCCCATTATACTGCCGCAATACCTGTAGAAAAAACCGGGTTCCGGATTTTCCTCTCGGTATTCAGGACGGTCGTTTTATATTAGGGACGGCTTTAGCCGTCCCAAATAATTTATCGGGCGACGCTATACACACGGCGTCGCCAATAATCAATTTTCGAAAAAAAAATAATTTGATTGGCCGGATTGGATCAATTATACGATCCAATCCGGAAAATCAATCATTCTTGAAACTTTCGTAAAGATCTAAAATCGGATCTACCAATCCAAAAAATTGAATTATATTAATAATTTCGGTGCCGGATTGCTCGTTTCAAACTCGGAACGGACACCGAATTAGGATGAAACAACACACATTAACATACCAAAATTGAAATTCATCAAATTTAAATTCATATTCACATACCATATTCGTTATAACATTCATACACAAAATGTTTTGATACATACGAATAACATTCATAGAGAGTAAAAAATACATCTTCTATTCATCTTCTTCATCTTCATCTTCATCATCATCTTCACTCTCCTCGGCATCCTCGTAGTCCTCGTCGTCATCGCCATTTCGTCCTCTCCGTTTGTTGAGGCGGAGGATGCCCCGATGTGGATGGCACATCGAGTCGGGAACCTTTGAGTCAAGCCTTCAATGATCGATTGAGGCGATCGAAATTATCTTGAAATGATTTCGTTGGTTGTCCAATTGTTGTTTCAATGAAGTTATTTGTTCTTCATAACGTTCATTGATTTCTCCTTGCCTCGCCACCCGATCTCTAAGCTCTCGAACTTTCGAGTCGAGCTAGAAAGCACCTCCGCTTGCCTCACCATACCAAGTGTGGCGAGTTTCACCTCGCCCCCCACATCGGATCCGTCCCGGTCGATCTCTACCAAACACGGATACGAAAGCTTCCTCCGCGGTGAGTGGAGGCTGCGATACCCCAGCATCCGAGGATTCAGATGCTGGGGGATTCATCAATCCTTGCATATTTTCCTATAAATAATATCAGGAATAATTAAAATCCCACCGTGATGAATTGTGGATTATAAAGAAAAATAGGTTATGATAATCAATAATTACCATCATAAGACGACTTTGGTCATTATCCCAAATGACTGCTCCATCGAGTTCTTCATGCATTTGACTCATCCGGAATACCTCCGGACGAGTTGGAGGTCAACCTTCTTTTCGTACCTTACCAAAAAATTAAAAATAAAGATAAGAGATGATTACAGAATAAGAATCAACTAATATGAAATTTTAAGTTTTAACTACTTACAAAGTCTCTTTCTAACTGATGTATATTTGTTCTTCCTCTTCTGTATGGCATTGTTAATTGCCGCCTATTACCGGCATTCTTTTCACTCAATGCCTACATATATATATAAAAATGAAACAACATTAAAAAAATGCAAATGAAAAGAATAGGATCTAATTATAAGAGGAAATAAAATTTGGAGTTACTCTAGCATCATCTTGACTCCATAAATGGCACATATGATGCCATTGTTCCTCGTTGCACTGTGGAGGAATGTTGGCACGAGCTTCCTCATTTGATCGTCCTGTAAAATATTGTACACAAATATTGTTAACAAAAAAATAGTTATCTCGAATTTACATTCTAAATTATATTTTACCTTTCTTTTCAAATGATTTCTTTGTTTTCTTTGCATCTCTCCCATATGCCTTAATATCTGTGCATCCGATTGAGGATTCTGCTCA
Source organism: Cryptocoryne crispatula var. balansae (assembly GCA_036172225.1). Taxonomy (NCBI): domain Eukaryota; kingdom Viridiplantae; phylum Streptophyta; class Magnoliopsida; order Alismatales; family Araceae; genus Cryptocoryne; species Cryptocoryne crispatula. Next base: position 39,275,606 of record CM069928.1, read on the forward strand.
AAGGTAAAATGTTGCTGCATTAATATAAAAATGATTAAAAAGTTCACCAAAATTTAGATAAGATGAAGCTACTTGAATGTTACCTCTAAATCACGGAATATGGCATCCTTTTTCTCCTGCGGTAGAGCCATGTAATTATGCTCCCACAAATCGCAATAAACTCTGTTCATAACTCCTAAGTACGAGGTAAACTCCTGTCCATGTGATCCAACGCCGGATCCTCCTACTAGAACGACGTTGTAGGACTCATCAGGGCCAAGTGTTCGCACACTGATGGCCTTTGCTGGACCTCTCCCACGTCTAACTCCTAATCGGCAGGATGACGCATTTCACCTCTCAATTGATATGATCGTGATTGACTGTGCCATGTCATCCACTTAGCCGTATTGGATGATATGAATAAACGCTGCAACCTAACTCCTAATGGAAAATAATGTAAAACTTTTTGTGCTATTTTTTTATTTTGATTTTTAGGATCATTTTTATATCTGGAGGTGTTACAATATGGACAAACATTTTTATCTTTATTCTCTTTCCAAAATAGAATACAATCATTTTTACATGCATGAATTTTCTCATAAGTAAGTCCCAATTCCTTAACTAATTTCTTAAGCTCATACCAATTATCGGGAACACATGCCCCATTAGGTAAGACTTCCTTAAATAAAGATAATATCATATCCATACATTTTCTAGTGAGACCATTAATGGACTTAAGTTGAATCAACTTTAATATAAATTTTAATTTAGATACATTTTTAACACCTTCATATAGAGGTGTTTCAGAACCTTTTAATAATTTAGAATATTGAAAATTATCTTCATTGTGTTCTTCCTCATTATGTCGAATAGAAGATTCGTTATTTTGAATATCTTGTAACATTTCCATTACCTCATCATCTACATAATTATCTTGTGGTTCATTTAAAATTGAAATGTCCTCATTTATCATATTGACTTCAATTTCACCATGGCATATCCATTTTTGATAATTTAACCATATACCATTGCATATTAGGTGTTCTTTGACAACATTTCTTTTAAAAATAAATGTATTACAACATTTTTTACAAGGACACTCTGTATTAGATCGTTATGTTGTCCATGTCTAAATTGTATTCTAGAATCATGAAAAGAATAGTTTAAAAATTCTTCGATTCCTTCAATATATCTAGAATCTAATCTATTAGGAATATGCATCCATGATTTGTCTAAGTTACTCATCTTAATTTGTCAAAAGATTGAAATACAATGAAGAAATGTTAATTTAATAAATAAATCAATATATAACCGAACCTCCACCGAAAGAAGAAACTCTCAAGTATATATCTCGATTGAAGTTTCTGAAAAGAGATAAAATGATCAAAATTAGACTTGTTGTTGAACAATAAATGTTTATACATACCAATTAAATATTTTTATCACAAACGAATAGTTAGACATGAAAACTAAGAATTCAGATTTGTTATATTAAGTTAAAACAAAACAAAAAATTATACAAAATCAATAGTTGGAAGTCCAAAGGTCCTTAAAATAAGTAACCAAATCAAGAACTAATAATTCAAAAATTGAATATCCTTAGTCTCGAAGACACTTTTGAAATCTAAAAAAAATGCAAATCAATTCCCAAATTCACAACTCTCCAAACTGAAAGTTCAAATCCAAAATCTCAAACTTGAAAAACTCATCAAGACAGAAATTTCAAATCTCAAAGTTTAAAACCTCGCAAATTTCAAATATGAAACTCGAGCATATCAAAATCCCAAATCGCCAATATCACCAATAAAGAAATCTCCAAGTTCTAGAATTTGAATCAAGAATCCCAAATCAACTCTTAATTTGAAACTTCAATCTCTTGAACCTAAACCTAAATCTCCAATCAAATTCAAAGCCGAAAATCCCAAACAAAAAAATAAATCCTTAACTTGAAACTTTGTGGTTCGATCTATATACCCAAATATCCCAAATCACTTGAAACTGAAATGTCAAAGCCCAAATCAAACAATTGAAATCTTAAAATTGCCACTCTGAAATCTAAAACAGAAAAATCGAATATTTTTTTTTGATTCCGGAATCACAATCAAATCTCAAACTCCCTCAATCTGAAACTTCATGTTTCAAACAAAAAAAATGAGATCTCAAATTCTTCCTTGAAGTTTAAGCTCTAAAATCTCGTGTTTCGGTATCCGAAATTTTCAAAACGTAAAATTATTCTAAGGCTCATTCCATGATTAAATAAATTATGCACCTATCTACCTTTGTTCTATCTCCTAAATAATTAAAGTGATCAAGGTGCTACATAATTGGTTTGAGGAGGTCCTAACCTATTAATTTGTTAGGGCTATTTGGCACATATATGCTTTGTGATGTATATAAAAAAAATTAAAATAAAATTCGTTTGTTGAAGATGTATACCTCAAAGGAGGTTCGATTAACCCTAAGTAGGGTTTAAATCTAGCACAAAGGAGGTGGCGGCGGCGGCGGCGGCGGAGCCGGCGACACCCACGGCGTGACGCGAGGTAGCTCTCCGTGCCCTACGCAGAAGGGGGCAAGCCGGCGGCGGCGGCGACGAGCGCGGCCACGGCGGCGGCGACGGGCGACCGGCGGCGGCGGCGACGGCGCCCGGCGGCCGGCGGCGATGGCTGAAGCGGCGGCGACCGGCGGCGGCGGCACCAGACCGTACGTGAGAGAGAGAGAGAGAGAGAGAGCGCGGCGGGGGAAGAAAGGAGGGCGGCGAGGGTTTTTTAACCCAAACTTATTGGCGACGGCTTTTGAAGCCGTCGCCAATAACAGGATAAGTTACATTGGCGACGGCTTTCGCCGTCGCCAACAAAAGTCGACCGTTCAACGGTCACCATGGATTAGCCGTCGCCACTAATATTATTAGCGACGGCGTATGAAGCCGTCGCCAATTTTCCGAGGGAAAAAATTCGCACGGGGCGTTTTCTGGGTATTGCGACGGCTTAAGCCGTCGCCACTAATATTAGTAGCGACGGCGTATCAAGCCGTCGCCAGTTTTCTGAGAAAAAAAACCCGCACGGTCGTTTTCTGGTATTGCGACGGCGAAAAACCATTATTTTCGACGGCTTAATTGAGCCGTCGCTATTTACCAAATATTAGCGACGGCGTTAATTTAGCCGTCGCTTTTATCATTATTGGCGACGGCTTATAAAAGCCGTCGCAAATAACCCGTCGCCAATGACCCAGTTTCTTGTAGTGTAACATGTCATAAAATTCGATTCAATAACGATTTATGTCACTCGAGTTACTGAGAGTCGTAATTGCCTCTTATCGGAGATGGAGAGACTTCTCTCCTCTCGACGTACGAGGTGATCTGAACTCTTGTGGGGATGGTAGGGCACTGGAATACCTCCATCGGGATCGTCTTGGGGATATCCTCTTGCGAGAGAAAGAGGCCTGGGTGTGTCCCCCCCGTTAGCCTAGGCGCCGAGAACATAATAACTGTTAATTTACCACTAAAAATCTTCTTTGAAATTATTTTTTTTTCGATGATTTTGGGGTGTCAAATTCTTTTTTTCAAGCTCGTGCAGGGTCGGTGAGTTTGACTAATTAACCGTTAAAACAGATGACTGTTTCAGTCAAATTAATGATTGGTCAGCTATCGACCTCATATGAGACGCGCCACCGAGCAAGACGAAATAAAAGAGAGAAGCGCGCGCACCTACCCCTACCAAATTTCAGAATCATGATATACATGCGAGTCATCGATATTAATTAAACGAGAGACGAGATAGATCAGATGATAAAGCTTTGACAAGTTATCAGCTTAATTAAATCGATCACAAGATCATGATGATGTCTGGGTCGGTATTCTATAGAGAGAGGGGGGGAGATAGAGACGACGACGACGACGAAGAAGAAGAAGAAGAAGCAGCAGCAGCAACAGCAGCAGCAGAAGCAGAAGCAGAAGCAGAAGCAGCAGCGGGCGGGCGGCGTCAGGTGGAGGCGGAGGGCTTGCGGGCGAGGGTCCTCAAGAAGGATCCGCTCTTGGTGATCTCCCGCAGCGGCTTGTCGGTGAAGCGGATGAGGTTGTAGGCCCAGGCGCCCGCCACGGCCCCGCAGAGCGGCCCCACCATGTACACCCAGATGCCCTCGAAGCGCCCCCCAACGATCGCCGGCCCCAGCGTCCTCGCCGGATTCATCGACGCCCCCGATATCGGCCTGCGCCGCCGCCGACGATTCCGGCGGCCAGGTTATGTGTATATATATATACAGGAGAGGAGAGACGGACGTCCGCCCGTCCGCCGAGCAAGAACGAGGAGACGACGTCAGTCAGAGAACGTACAAAGCTATATATATGTATATATACACGTCGACGGTACGTATACGTACCCTGCGAAGAGAACGTTGATGAGAACCGTCGCCCCCACCGCCATCCCCGCGAGCTCCCCCACCTGCATGCAGCAGGTCGCCGTCGCCGGAGACGGAAGCAGTCAGCAGGATTATTTCGGAAAAACCTGCGACGATTTTTAATCCCTTTGACTCATAATTAATAGATAGCGTTTGGTTCAGATTCTGAGGGAGAGAGAGTAGAGGTGGGCATAAAACGGTTCAAACTGACCAATCAAATTGAACCACTCCTCCATTCGGTTTGGTTTGGTTTGATTCAGTTCAAAAAATCTCTAAATCGATTTAAATCAAACTAAATCGTTTAAACTAATTTAATCAAAAAATATAAAAAAATTATTATAATATTAATAAAAATTATATTTTTTATACATTTTATAATAAAATAATGATTATTTTCATTATTTTAACTTAAAAATTAGTATATATATGTGTAAAAAATAGTAATTTAAATATTTTTATTTAATTTTAGTTTAAACTGAACCAAATTGTTCGGTTTGATTTGAGAGGGTGATTTAGTTTGGTTAGGTTTAGAAAAAATAGTCCAAATCGGATCAAACCGAACTGTGCCCACCCCTAAGAGAGAGATAGAGAGAGATTTCATTTTGAAATATCCAACAACTTAAAAACTCAACCAAAATACATCAATTTCTTTTTTCCTTGTAGGCAGTACATGAAATCGAGAAATTGAGGGAAAAAAAAGAAATTGAGAGAGAGACATAAAATCGAAAAGAGCCCAAATCTCCTCAAATAGATATCTAGGGTATGACATCAAAATTATCATCTCATCATGTGGCATCAGTTTCTCCGTGAATAGATTAGGTCTCAATCAAAAATATCTGGCTCATGTAGGAGGGATAGCAGCAAACAGGTGGGACAAGACAAATTTTTATTTCTGATTTCGACTTCGGAAATTGAATACAAACCAATTTCCATAATTTTCGAAATGCATCGATATGCTCTATGTTAATTTTTATTTAAAAATAAGATGATAATTCACATGTAATTACTGACATTCAATTTGGTCTCTTTAAAATTTTATTTTTACTATTTTATATCATTGTATGATTTATTTAATCTTACTCTAGTGAAATGATAACAAATCCGAAATCCATTGATTTTTGCCAAAATTGAATCGGATTAGGGATGTCAACGGGTCGGATACAAGTCGAATAATAGTATTATCCGTATCCGTATCCTATAAGAAGAAGGTGTATCTATTTGCTGTTCGTTAACTATCGGTATTAGATGTATTCGTGAACCTCATTGTTCTATCCGCTTAAAAACGGTTTACGGTCGAATAACGGATGGTTATCGAATATATAAAGAGATAACATGTGTATGATACAACCCAGCAAAATAAAGATAATTTTATCGATGAAAACACACATAAAACATATATATTACAATTAAAAGCATCTATTTATAGCAATGAAAAAAAAGAAAAATCTTAATTATATATCTAACACAAAATATGAGATACAAAAAAACATTTTACAAGTCTATAATAACAATAATTTTTTAGTCTGTGGTAAATAATTAGATGTGCAACACAAAATATGAGATAGAAAAAAATCTTAATTACATATCCAAAATAATATATGTCTAACATAAAACATGAGATAGTCGATTTGCAGCAAAAGTATGTACATAGATTGCACCATAAAGAAGCGGAAGAGGACGTCAGGGCAAGGCTTGTTCAATGTTGAGGTCTCGAGGAGGAGGGTGAACTGATGAGTTAAGGACAATAAGATTTTTTATATGGGACATATATATGCTTAGATGCCATAAATTGTGAGTTATTGTATTATATATTAATTAACGAATACGAATAACGATTTTCGGGTTTGGTTTATGGTATATCCATGACCGTATCCGCTAAGATAACAATTAATCAGTAGACGAACGCGAATAACTTATTCGAAAAATTTAAATTATCTATTAACTGTTCGTTAACTAATAAACAAATTAGATAATCGGATAATCGGTAACCAGTAACATCCCTAAATCGAATTTTATCCGCACCCCTAGTCATTTAAGCCCGTGGATATTTTGAAGGATTTTGGCAGCACAAACTAAAATCCGAACCAAGCGGAGCCCCACGAAGCGCCGGAATCTTGGACGGATCGAATCGACGTGGCCAGTCGGCCGGTCGGGTCCTCCGGCCGGCAGGACGCCGACGCCGGTAATCGCGCAGAAGCTCGACACGGCACGGGAGAGGAAGTACCGAACGACCGGGAAGGGAAGGTGTGGTTGACCCACTCACCGCCCTGCTGTCGGTGGCGACGCCGGAGATGACGAACATGAGGTAGAAGGTGATGATGAACTCCAGCCCCAGCGACTGCACGTCGGAGCCCCGAGGGACCGTCCCGGCGAAGTGCTCCCGCTTCCCGCCGAACAGCAGCCGCAGGGTCCCGCTGGCGAGCGTCGAGCCGAGCACCTGCGCCGACACATACGCCGGCACCTGCAGCCGGGCGAATCGGTTATGGGCCGGGGGCGCCGCCGGCCGGCGAGGTCGCAGAGAGGGCCGATGAGGGAGGTACCTGTGCCCAGGGGAACCTCCCGCAGGTGGCGAAGGCGAAGGTGACGGCGGGGTTGAAGTGGGCGCCGGAGATGTGGCCGAGGGAGTACACCATCACCATGACCGCCAGGCCCCAGACGATGCTTATGCCGGGCAAGGTCACCGCCGACCCCTTGCTGAGGTTGACCGTTACGGCGGCGCAGCCGGCGAAGATGAGGAAGTACGTCCCGAACACCTCGGCGATGAGCTGCCGACGCTCGATCGGCAACCGGGAGAGAACGACATTTCGGAGATCGAATGGATTAATTAACATATATGGGTCGATCCAAGATCGGCAAGAAAGAAAGAGGGAGAAAGATCTCGGACGGCCCGAAGGATCATGTTGACGGAACCCTAAAGCTCACCTTCTGCACGAAAGGGATGGAGATGGAGCAGCCGCGTCCCCTGTTGCCGGGGAACCGTCCCCGGCGGGCCTCACCCTCTCTCCCCCCGCAACATTCCGAGTTATCGGCTACCATGTCACCCAGATTAACAACCACCGCCGCCGCCGCCGCCGCCTCCTCCTGCGCCGGCCGCTCCAGATGGCCATTCGACCCGGCGGAGCCCTCTCCCTTCCCGGCGCCCATCTGATCTCTCTCTCCGCTGGTCAACCGAGTGAGAATATAGCCGGAAGAACAAGATGGGTCTGCGTGACTGCCAGATCGCCGCTGCTCTCCTTCTCTTATATAAGATTTCTTCAAGCAATAGAACAGAAGCAACAGACTCGAAATAAATATACGATGATTAGATAAGCATGAATTCTAACCCAAAAAAATCAAATCTGCTGCTTCGTATGCGTGATCCAAGGGTGGTTAATTACGCCGGTCTCCCCCTCGGCCACCGGTAAAATGGCCGCGCGGCAGCACCAACACAGGCGAGAGGACCTACCGGCGGCGTGCACCGCGAAGACCGGAGAACCTCCGGTGCGGACCGGCGGTGGCCCTCCTTTCACACCTGCAGCTTCACGCGACCGCGCATCTCCGTTGACTGCTCGGCCTTGAAGAAAGTTGGAGGCGCGGCCATGGTGGCGGTCGTCGTCGGAGAGCTTTAGAAGCGTGCGGGACTTACAGAGTCGACGGAGAGGAAGATGAAGAAAGGGATCCGTGACGTATTTTAAAAACAGCTACAACAACCCACCGGTAGAACAACACACACACACCATAGAGGAGCTCAATAACTGCTAACAGGCGGGAGGAAGGGGGGGGACGGGGAAGAGCTATAGCATTCATTTCTCTCATCTTCTCGAAGGTGTTCCTTCGCGAATCATAGCTCTCAATTCTACAGATAGAACAGTCACATATATATTTATCTTGAATTGCGTTGATATCTTGAAATCGGGCTGCTGCCAGGGTTAAATATACGTAGGGTTTAACGGGATGACGGAGATGAGATGGAGACCGGTTTGGCAGCTTGCATGGTTACTGCGAGAAGAGCCACGCACCCGCCGCTAGACCTGTTGGCGGTCTCTGTTTTGAGCTCTTCTGTTCTGGGTGCATAAACCCTGACATGTTAGTATTTATGTCAATGCCCCGAGACATAATTATAGAATGAATACTCCACAAACCATATTCCTCATAGACTAATTCAATTGTCCAATTTCTCTCTCTCTCTCTCTGTCTGTCTCTCTCTGTGCGTGTATGTATGTATGTAGTCTGTTAAAACCATTTTGTTAAGGTAAAAGGTGCAGAATATATAATTATTAAGGATAGACAAGTGCATACAGTTTTTAAACCTAAACTGTGATACTGAGATTGAAAAACAAAGATATATAATTGTTATATCTATCTTGACATATACAAGGTAAGGGACTAATATCTAACTTAACATATACATATATATATATATGTATCTATTTGTCTGTATCTAATTTAGCATATCCAATTAGAAGGGCGATGTTAGAATTTTAGAATGTTGACTGTAATACAGTTTTACAACTTGTAATTTAGTTAGGATATGTTACTGTCATCATATATATAGAAATGATATTTTGAATTTTGTGGGGTATACCAATACATATTCCTTGAGGTACGTATAGATGTGTTCAACTACAATCATTTATGAAGAGATATGTCAAAAGTCCTTTCTCTTTATCATCGACCAAGGAGTCATTAATTAGGGCCCTGTGCAAGTTGAAACTTCTTGGTGCGCAATTATAAATGCTAGAAAACTTAAATTGGACCGAATGGGGTAGTTGGGAAATATAAATAACATATAGACTCTTTCTAGAAGACTACAGGTCCTCACATTAATCTCCTCATTAATCTCTTAATTTGCCGTCAATGTCTTCTCACAGACAGTAGATACGTCGTTTGGCAAAATGCCTCTCCGGCCGACTGCATCCAAACACACCCGTATAAAATTAGAGGTACCTATCTTGATTTAATTGACGCCCAAAGATGTAGTTCTTGAATTTCTTGGTTTGTTTGATGGATCTTGTGATCGTCTAACTGTATAGCTCAGTGTCGTTTAATTATTTATGGTGATAAACGAGGCAGCCGCTGACCTCGTCAAGAATCACCAGTGTCATCACTCTTCGTGATCTTGGAGACTTCAAAGAATATGAAGGTCCATCTTCCACACGGGGCACAAGAGATGTTCACACCAAGAAAGAAGCATCCAAGTGTGCATGTGTGTGTGTGTGTGTATCATCGGATGCTTACGTATGTCAAACAGCATAGTTGTTAAGAGTACTAGTTAGATGATTTAATAATGATTGTATATGATGTCAGAATTACTGTGGCCTAACTAATGCCCTGTTTGGTTAAAGTTTCATTTTTGATACTATATCAATATTGATATTAATATTTTCAAATGTTGGAGTATCAATATCAAAAGTAATACAAGTTGTCACTTGTATTACATAATATGCTTTGTTTGCACTATGAATTTTAAAATTGATACAATTAACCAAACACCTCTTAATGGTTCCTATCAATATCAATTTTAAAATTGATAGTGATAGAGATACCTAATAGTGTTACCAAACCGGGCATAAAAAATTAATTGAAACCAGATGTGATTTCCATGGCGACTTCGAATCTTCGGGGGAGATAATCAACAACTCTACTTAATTGTTTTCAAAAATTAAGTTAGAAGAACTTCAAAATTAAATATACCTTGTTACGAATAAACTCGAGAAAGAAAATCTCTAAGAGACTATCTATCAATCAACAAGATTATCGAAGTAATCAACCAATTTAATCGTTACATATGTTAAATTAATGAAGATGAAATGAATTTTTTTCTCTCGTTGATTAACAAACTGAAGGAAGATGGAGACATTGAACTAGTTAGAGCTGAATTAACTGAGAGCGTCTCCTCTCCTCCAGATATTCAACTAAGAAAAAAGATGGGAGTCACAAGAACCAAGAAAGAAGTCTCATCTCTCTCTCTCTCTCTCTTATCCAAGAAAAACAAACTCCCAATTCAAAAAACTAGGCATCAGAACTGTAATCTTTTAACACCACAGTGAGATCTTTGGCAGAATCTGATTTTGATGCTTCAGAGTTTCTGGAGATCCATGACAACGGCTGCATATGCCGAGCCAGCAAGATCCAAGAAAGTATTTACAGAGATACAGATTTACGTTTGTATATATTATATATATACACGTACAATTTCACCTGTACAAAACCGGGCGACTCAGAACTCAACACCACTGTTCAACTGGACTGAGAAGGAAGGTCGGCCAACGCTGCTCAGCGGTGTTTCAACTCTCAGAACCAATCCAGAGCTCCCGACATGCCCATTCCACTTGGACCTTCCGAGCTGCTCGGAGACAAAATGAATGAGAATAAAAGATGAGGAATTTCAAGAAGGGTAGGCAGATAATCGGCTTGAACAAAGAAACTCACAGCTATTGACGCATAAACAGAGGGGTAAGTTGCGCACAACCAGCCCAAAATAAAACTGACTTTCTCCTTCACGGAATGTATTATCTCTGTCTGCAAACCGGGATTGCTTCCACCAAAAGTGGGGCAGACGCTGGCAAGAGCGAGCAAAGCACTTGTGTCAACAACAGCGATAACATTACAGAGAAATTTTTGCATTTAAGTGATATTCCCAGACTCGGTAGGGTTTAGTGAAGTCTTATCACGTAAAATTATTGATCCTACATCAAGAATGGCAGAGGCATATAACAAGTTAATTATAATAAGGTTGGAATATGAATGGACAAGGGGAAAATGACCAAATATTTGCTACATCTTGAATTAAATATTTTCTTCCATCTAAGCAGGAAGCAACAAACTGTCACTCTCTTCGGCCTCTACACTTCCAAGCATGGCATCCATCAAAGAAATTTTGGAAAAATTGATGCCAGCACCATTTAGCAGGTCAACTTTAATGTCCAGTCTGCTGACTATAAGATCTCAATTCTTAGTCTTTTTATGATTTTTTATCATCCCTTCCTGTCAACACCCGAATGTTTACTATTATTCTTTTAGATAAATATAGGTCCTATTTTGTCCTCATCTCCCCTCAATCTCGCATCAAAGAATCTATATGGGCTGCGCGACCCCATATTGAGCCGCCGTGGAGTTGCCCCGGTTGGGTCAGGGCCGGGCTGGTCGGCTCGGAAACCGGCCAGGTCAGGTGACCCGGGGCAACCCCTGGGCGACCCGGCCTTCCATGGTATTAAGTTATTAACTATCTGCAATGGTGTTCAGCAGTGTTTAACATCCCATCCCATAGCACTATTGATTGACATTAGTCAACATCTAATCTATATGATATAGATATACAGATTTTAAGCATATAAAAAATGTGTAGGGAAAACTGGAGGAAACGTAAAATATACCGGAGGCAGTCTGGTATTGTTAAAGTAAATCAAGATAAAAGGCATACAATTTGATCTTATAAAAGGAATCCAGATACTACAATGCAAAGTAATGAGTTGGTAAAATGAAAAGGGGGGAGATGTTGAAGTGTTTTCATGCAAAGAAGGTAGGTAGAGACGTAGAGGCATACCTTAGCTGAATGCTTGGGCGTAACATAAGACCAGATCTCTGCAGAGATAAAGGCTGAACAACCCCAAGAGAAAAGGATTTATCAGGCCACTGCACCATTGGTGAAATTCGGGTTCCCCATTTATTCTGCAAGTGACACGTATCGTCAAAAATGTTGAATAAAGATAGCCTTTAATAGTAGATCACTCAGCACAACACTGCATTGAAAATGAAGACGGCAAGGAACAGAATGTAGAAGAAGGTACAAATTCTTGAGTAAAAGAAACTTCACATTTTGAATTAAATTTTCAAGTAAAAATCTAGGATGAACATTCTAAAGCAGTGTTAGCTTAGCAACTGAACTGCTACATAACCATAACGGACATATAAAATCTGGTAACTTCACATTTAACCCTGTATTTATCGTAATAACTCCAAAAAAACAGAAATAAAAAAATATAAAGCTTAAAGCTGATTGGGTGCCCTCAATACATATGCCTGTCAACATCATTTATTATAGATATTAAGCTTACTTTGCAAGAGAAGCTAAACTTCATTTCTCCAGGATATTGACCCTGAACCTGGAGCAATCCTCCAAATGCAGGAAGGAAAGCACTAGTGGTCAGGCCCTCACCAGCAACATAAGTAAGTTGACCATTTGGAAACTGCAAATCCATGAATGACTGAAATACAACAATCATAGTAGAATAGAGTAAGCCCATTTAACCAGTAAAATGATCAAGTTCTGTGCTAAAACTTGAAAATATTTGAACCTCAGCTGAAGAAATAGGATGTTGGATAGAACTAAACAAGACAGACAAAAGTTCATGTCTGAATATGGGCAGACATTGCTTCCATGGTTAAGTTTGAGGAATCATAAAATCAAGAACTTTACTAACATTTGCATGAGTAAATCAGAAAGTAAGTAAAAGTTTTTTTCGTTTCAGGAGTTTAAAATTTTATCTAGGACTTGAATTGAAGGAGCAGTATAATAAAGAAAAGATTTCTAGATCCCATCACAAATACAGAAAAATCCGCTGGCCAGTTTGAGGTCAAAGCTACATATAATGGACCATCCACTCCACTTGCGGGCATTTAAATACTACGGAAATTTTCCAAAAGACGGGTTAAAGGGTGCACTTGTGTGTTCTGCCCTATGGCTTCACCATTTCTAGATACAGTGGTCATGGTAAATCATCCTCTACGCTAGCTGGTTATCACCATGAAAAGATGTTTTATCCTATCAATATGAATTATGTTTGTTAAGGTCTTGATGCAAAGTTCTATGGTTCTAGATGCAGCATCTAGCAATAGTATATCGTCATGGAAACCTATTCTTATGTTGTCATAACTCATAACTTACACTGTCTTGGGTGGATAGATCCACAACAAACAGTTGAAATAAATTAAATTTCAGAAAGTTACCGATTTAAAAGTATGCATATCTATCAATAACCAGAAACAAAGGTCTTATTAAGTGCAAAAGCAAGTGAAAATAAATCAGGAATAAGCAAACACTAGGAGTGCAAGTTTACCGTATAGTTATAAAGTATACAGCAATTTTTTCTTTCATGCACTAAGATTCATTTAACTAGCAGGAAAGCACAAAATGGACAAGGAAAAAAACAGTACTATACAAATATAGAGAATGGTACAGACTGTTTCTCATAACATCGAATGGTTTGAAAGTTCAGTAAATTTCATATAGTTACTCAATAAACTAGTTCTATTAAGTTTAGCTCATAAAATAATTTCACTGCAACCTTAAAACCTGATACAGATACTTTTAGTTTTATATCATGGTGAGTGTTGAATTCAACTTTATTTAAAGAATAAATCTCATGAAAGTTTCAGAAACAAAAGTAGGTAAACAGTATGAACCAGATACGATATGAAATAGACTTACACAAGCAAATGGATTGAGACATATCATTGACATCAACAACCATCTTCTGTGCTTCGACCATATAGCTGGGCAGATAGAATGCACTCCATTCTGGAATTTATCAGGAAAAAGAATCCACAGCAAGTTATACCAAATAAAAAATAATAGATGAAGCTTCCAAACAGAACCCACAAAGTATGCAAAATCACCAAGGGCATGTATCTTTCTTTTCTTCTGAAATCTAATAAATAAAATTAACATTTGAAGACAATTTGTCTACAATAATATGACAGATTATGTGAGCATGCATGTTAGTGCCATGGACATCCCCAATAGAAAATGCCAAAAGATTGGAGGAGTCTACAGAATAAATTAGCATTCAGCTATAAAGAAGAGGGGTTCATCCATCAAACCTGCAACAATGTAAAAATGTATAAAAAATCCAATAACCACTTGCTCATATTGATTTTTTTGGAAAAAATTTGTTCATGCTCCCAGTTCATACCATTTCTCACAGTGATGAGAAATTTATAAAGCAAAAAGTAAAATAAAAATAACTAGCACATAAGAACCAGTAATCAGTAAAAACTGATTAATAAAAATCTTTCACAACACAAAACCAAGTTGACAGCAAGCTATTCCACTGGGATCGGCCAATCCAGGCCCGATGTGAACTGATTCAGGCCCTCACTTCCCCTCCCTCTCTTTTTTTCTCCCTCACTTATGGAACTCCCCTCCTCTCTTCTTTGCCCTCTGAGCTCTACCTCTGTTCACCACTATGGTTTTGTACTCTCCCCCCCCCTTTGACACTCAATCTCCCAAATCCCCACCCCCTGTTTCTCTCAGTCACAGCAGAGGTCATTCCTCCTCTCTCTTTACCTACTCTCTCTTCTCTGCTCAGCATCCATCTTGTCTCAAGCATACAGACCCACTGGCAGAAATCCCGCTCATCACACCAGCTTCACAGAAACCAGAAAGCCACACAGTCCAGCTTGTCACCAGGTAAAGACTGTATGTTGATTGTTGTTGTTGATGTGACCAACTCATGGATATCTTACCAGGCAATATTGTATCACCAGCCCAGCTGCCAGAACTATCACCAGCCCAGCTGCCAGGACACAAACATACCACTCACTCTTCTGCCTCCACAGCTTGTTCTCACTCATTTTCTCAGTCATACTCTCTCAATCACTTGCTTTCTCCCTCCCCTCTCTTTCCCACTCCACCATGCACCCCTTCATCATGGAGTGAAGCAGCCAGCTGCAACCCCATAGCAGGCCCATGCCAGCCAAACAGGGTTGTCTAGCCAATCCACACCAATGTACATCAACTATGCATACCATGGACCAATGAGGACAACAACCAAGGTTGGTTAATCCAAGCATGCCTACCTTATGGAGTTGCTCGTGTAGCCTCGCTCCAGATTGGCCCTTACAGTAAACATGACAAGGCAGCCAATCAGCTTAACTGACTGAAGTCGCCAACATCCAAGTGCATGCAATGGCCTTGGACAGAAAACCAGTAGGTTGGCAGCTCGGCAAATTCAATTGGCAGCCCACTCCATCAAGTCAATCTGTGCCTTTTTCTCATTCATGCACTAACTAAAAGATGCTTGAACCAACCATGGACCTAGCAGGTTAATGTGAGATGACACCTGGGATTGTGGTGAATCATGGCAAAGGCAATAAGCCTGTCTAGGAAGTCTGATCAACCTTGCCCACATCACAACTACTAATATGATGATGGCTCATATGTAATCTTAAAAGTCCTAAAAGATAAACCCAAAATATCTCCATGAACAAAGATGATACTCACTGTAACTAGAAAAGAAGCATCAGAACAATATGACATTGGAAAAATAGAAAGGCAACACTTCAATAATATCATCAATATACAGCATGCAAGGATTATACATAGTCTGAAGTAGAAAGAACCAAGCTGTATGTTGCCACCGATAGCAATATCATGGTTACCTTTCGATCGTAACCATACCAAAGCAAATGCTGCTTTGATAAATGAATTGGCAAGAGAAGTGTTGTGTCCCGAACAAATAGTACTGGTCCCAACTGAATAAGAAAAAGGGGTGAATTCTCGTTTCCAGATCTGGAACCCCCATGTGAAGCCTCTGCTCTCCACAAGTCACCTCTGGCCACTAATGAACTTTCAATATCACGCATTCTGCTATCATATGTAGATGTAAAGTTAATGCTCCCCTGCAGAAAAGAAAAATAAATAAAAATTGATTTTAAAAAAAGTATCTGAAAATTTGTAAATTATGAATAATAAAATATAAGATGCATACCAGTCCGGAAATAAAACTCACATGCATGCCAGGCAAACAAAAACACCCAATATAAAATGTACCATAGCTACTGCTACAGTTGAAATACAACAGAAACAAAATTACACTAATATGATTAATTTTATTCCACAAAAAGAATGAAGATGTTTCAAAGAGAAACTTCAGCCTTCTCCATACAGCATGACAGTTATACCATTAAATGCCTTTCTCATAGAACTTGCTTATGCAGCATAATAAGAAGACCAAAGCATAGCTTCAACATTTCAATGGAGTAGCGAAGTTCCCCAAATTATCTTAGTACAAACTGCAGCTGGAACTGGAAATTTTCAAGGCTTCGCTTTTATGGATAGGAAAACATGAATGATTCTGTTGAAAAGGTGCACAGATGTCTTGTAGGTCGTGGAAAATAAAAGTAATACACGGCAACATTCTGAAATTTCTGTTTTTTTAACTACAGAAAAGGAATCGCAGATAAAGAAACAGATAATCTGTTAAGATAATCGGCCACTACTTAAGATGATGATTTCTTAATGAAACCACTCTGAAATAAACTTTTCCCATTGTCTACCTCAAAAGAGTACTGTGGAACCTAAAAAAAACTCCCAAAATCTAAAAGAATAAAAAAGAGCTATATGTCTCGCTAATTCACATCCAGTTTCAAAAAGCATACATATCTTTGTTATCGTTGAAGTAGGTAGATACCTGTGGCCTGCCAAAATAAGTCGAAGGTTTCGAATCAAAGCCGAGCCCATCTTCCTCCCCAAGTACATCTGGACAAACAACCGACTCCAGCGGCCCGCGTTCCCCAAGCTTCCCTCCATCTAGCTCGATCTCCACTCCGCTCCTCTGCACTGCTTCGCTCCTTCCTCTCCGGCTCTCTGTTCCTGCAGTGATCGGACCCTCAGCCTTGACACCCTCCTCCTGCCGGAACGGCACCGGCAGCTGCCGGGAGAACTGATGGACCAACCCACTCAAACAGGCCCCAAACTCGGCACCCACCTGGCCCAGCCTGTTTCCTATGTCAAAGATGGCGGACACGCCACCACTTGCGGCAGAGCGATCCGCAGCAGTCGCAGCGGCAAAACCCCCTCCTGCGCCTGCGGCGGCGGGGTAGTCATGGTCGAACGGGTTCTTGAGCTTCTGTTGTGCGGGCCAGGAGAAGGGCGGGGGGGAAATATGCGACTGGATCAGGCCGGTGAAGCCCTGCGCTAGCCTATCCGCGAGGTCCTGCCCATGGCGCTGCATCTCCTCCCATGCTTCCAGTGGACGCTCCACTGATAGTGACATCGCTCAACTCCTGCTAGAGACCAGATTCCAGTCCCTGAAGACGAGCAGAAGCTAGGGATTTCCAGAGATCAGATCGCGGCGGTAGAAATCGTGGAAGCGAGCAGAAGACCCTGAAGATCCGCAGGAAGATCGGGAGAAGAACGGGGAAGATAATCGGAGATAATGCCGTCGCGCCGAGCGAAGGTGGGAATTTTGCATTTTTAACGAAACAAAAAAAAAATAGAGCTGGATTTTTTTTTTTTTAAAAAGTGCGAGATAAAATTCGAAGGAACCGGAAAATCCGTGGGCCGCCGGCCGGTCACCGCTGGTCCGGTGCAACGTACTAAGTTGCACCTCCTTTGTTTCGCCAGTCACGTGCATCCTACCCAGGCGGTGATGCGCCCGAAAGGAGACCACCACACCCGCGCACGCGTGCGGAGCAGAAGATTTTTATTTTACGCCTCTTCCCCCCTCCCGTCTCCCCTCGCACGTGCGAGGTGAAGATCGTGTGCTCTCTAAATTATGAGAAAATTATTAACTATGCTCATTTACCATAAAAACATCGAATGTATAAATATTATTATTAATTTATGGCACCCGGTTAACTAAGAGATAATTTGGTGAAATTTTGTCAAAATAAGCTGTTGATTATATGAAAGAATGATAAATAATTTGGTGTTAAAGGTGTGGAGTAATGATATAATAGCTCTTACATTTAATTGGCATCAGATACCGACATTTTTTCAGACTGTTTGAGCAACCTCTACTCCCTTTAAAGCCCGCATAAAATTAATATTTTAAAAATAAAAATAAGGTGCTAGAAGCACCATCAACATTTCAAACCAATTTTTTGTAAAAAAAAATTGTTGTCTTTGTGTATTTAAAATTGATTTGTCATGCATGAAACCAAAAGCATGATACAAGCTACACTAGTGTCCGGTAATTCTTGAGGATACAGATGAGCAAACACTGATGATGTGGTTTTTAGATAGGTGATGGGTACCATATAGTGATATATATATATCATATAAAAAACAATCAAAAGGAGAGAGACAAGGAAGAGACACAGTAAAAAGGTAGGGTGAAAACTCCAACTCAACCTATTCTTAAACAAAATACACCATAGTCTATTAGTCTCCCTCCCTCATCCAGTCCAAAAGTTTACAAGAGCTGTTCATCAGAAATAAAAAGCTTGTAATTTAAGGGCATGTTTGGTATCAAAATATTTTGAGGATATATCTGATTTATCCCTTAAATTTTGGGGATAAACCAGGTTTATCCTCGAGTTATCCCGATACTAAACAGCCCCTAAGGACTTGTTTGGCACCATAAAATTTAGGGGATAAACCTGGGTTATCCCCAAAATTTTGGGGATAACTCATGTTTATCCCAGATTATCTCCGAGTTATCCCGATACCAAACAGCACCTAAGGCGTCGTTTGGTATCGGGATAAAAATATAGGGGATAGGGATAAGTCACTCCTTATGACTAATCTTATCCCCACTATGTTTGGTTTGACTTAGGATAAATTTTAAGGATAACCTATCCTATGTTTGGTATGTTCACAATAAATTTGAGGATAACCTTATATTTTAACTTTTATTTTTATAGTCTTATTTTATTTCCTATAACATATTGATAAAGATCTTAACCAACTTACATATTCATATAATAAATATAAAATATAATTTTTAAAATATAAATAATAATACATTTAAAAATATACATTTGAAGATATAAATAGTATAATTTTAAAAATCCGATAGTGCAAATCAGATTTAAAATTTATTTTTAAAATCCAATTAAATTAGAAAATATTGATTTCCGGTCCGCTCGCCGTCACGGTGCTCGTCTTTCGGTCCCCGGTGTTCCCAAAGGTTCTTGGGCGACCTCGGAGGTGCCGCGGAGAGGGCAATCCACGCGGTCCTCCTGTTTCTCGACGATCGGCTCTTCCGATCTTCGCTCCACCTCCGACGAGAGGCGGCTGCGGACGGACCCCCCCCGGCGGACCGACGGTGCTCCCCACCCCCTCCTCGACGGACGGAGCCCTCCCCCCCGGCGGACCGATGGCGCTCTCTGCGGAGCCGCTCCCCGCCCCCCCTCTTCGGCGGACCGACGATGCTCCCCTCCGCCCCCGGCGGACGGACCCCCCCCGACGGGGACGGCGGTGCTCTCCGTGGAGCCGCTCCCCGCCCCCGCCCCCCCTCCCCAGAACGGACCGACGGTGCTCCCCGCGGAGCCGCTCCCCGCCCCTCCGGCCCCCCATTGGCGGACGAGCCCCCGGCGGACCGACGCTCCCCGCCCCCACCCCCCCCCCCCCCGCGACAGCGCCCCCCGCCCCCCGGGCGGACCCGCGTTCGGTTCGATTCGGTTCGGTTTGGGACCCGTTCAATTTGGTTCGGTTTGGAAAACCTCTAAATCGATTTAAATCAAACCAAATCGTTTAAATCGATTTAATAAAAAAAATTTATAAAATATGCACGGTGCTCCCCCTTCCCGGCGCCCCCCCCCTTTCACGGCGGATCGCGGCGGCACTCACCGGCGGCCCGCGGCGGCGCTCCCGGCGGGCGGTCGGCAAACACCCCCCTTCGCGGCGGACCACGGTGGGGGCTCCCCACGGCGGCGGCATCGGCTAGTGAAGCCCCCCCTCGCGGCGGCTCCCCGGCGGATGGCGGCGCTCGGCCCCTACCCTCGGAGCTCCCGGCTCCCCCTCCCCCCGCGGCGGCTCCTCGGCCGGACGGCGGCGCCCAGGCCCTCCCCCCGGAGCTCCCCGCTCCCCCTCCCGCGGAAGCGCGCCCCCTCCCCCCGCGGCGGCTCCCCGCCGGACGGCGCTCGGGCCCCCTCCCCCTCCCCTCGCGGATGACGAGCCCCCCCGCTGCCCGGGAGTCGCCTCCCCGCCCGCCCCCGGCTCTCTCCCCCCTCCCTGCGGACGACGAGCCCCCCCCGCCGGCCGGAGTCGCCTCCCGCCCGCCCCGGCTCTCCCCCCCCCCCCCCCCCGGCCCTCCCCCCCCCCCCCGCGTCCCCCCCCCGCTCCCCGCGGACGCCGGACGGAGCCCCCGGCGGCGCGTTCGCCCCCCCCCCCCCGGCCCGGCGTCCCCCCCCCTCCCCCGGCGCGTTCGCCCCCCGCGACCGCCGGCCCCGGCGGCCGGAGTCCCCCCCGCCGGCTCCCCCGCGCCCGTGGACACACTGCGGGCCCCCCCGGCGTTCGGCTCCCTCCTCCCCTCCGGCGGCGTTCGCCCCTGGACCCCCTCCCCGCACGCCTCCCCCTCCAGACGTCGTATCCCAAATGTGACTTCAGGATCAGTTTAACCCAAGTATTAGGTGGGATGATTTATCCCCACACTTGTCCCTAATTTTGAGAATAACCTGGATTAACTTAATCCAGGTTAAACCCAATATTAAGTGTGTACCAAACAGGAGATTGGGGATAAACCAAGTCTATCCTAGGTTATCCCCATACCAAACAAGGCCTAAGAGTCCATTTACTTGCCGGTAAATGGGCCAATGCACCAACTTTAATTGAAAATATAAATCTTTTTGACATCGGGTTGCACATAGAAGTATATCGGCGGAAAGTACTCTCCTTTCAGAACCTGGATTTATCTTCAAAAATTAACAGGACACCTGACAACAATGGACCATGAAAAGAAATGGAAGGACATAAAATAAAATAAAATCAGATTTCGAGATGAACGCAAATGTTGTAATGCATAAGATTTTGCATAATATATGTTGGTAAGCGAAGATCTCTTTTATGAATTTTTGAAAACTGATTTGCAAATAAATAGACGGCCGAGATTATTTGTAGGAAAATTTACACACATCGCCAAATAGAACATCAGTGTTTTAATGGAAAGTGATATGCAAACAACCAATTGGGAGGTAATATTTTTAGTTTTATGAGAAAATGTAGTTCAGGGAGAAAAAAAATCTTTTTAGATAATAATATAATCTAATGGACACCAATAGAGTGCTTGGTTGGCCGATAAATTGAGTTTTTATTATAATTTCATGTTTTTTATAATAAAACATGCTAAAAATCGTGTTTGGTAACTATTACAAATTTATGTTTTCGAGCTTGGGCACGAGACAAGAGACTCGAACTCGAGATCAAGTAAAGATAAACTAGCCCCCAGCTTGATTTACACCCTTATATCTGAAGATTGATTTGGTCATCTCGAATGGGGATGAAACTTTGTCTGGACAGAGAAGGGTGATGACCAAGGAGTCAAGGATAAACTAGCAGCGTGAAGATGCTCGAGATATTACGGGGGTGTCGAGTTGTACAATAATAATTTTTTAATATTTTCATAATAAAAATTTATATTAAAATAAAATATAAAACATCCAAAGATAAAAATGTGGCGTTTGATGAGTGAGAGTGTGGGTCATGTATGACTATAAAAAGAAAGTGAGAGACCACAAAGGAAAGCGCATACTGTTGAAGAAACTTACGGGGTGTTCGATTGTATGATAATGGAGGTTTTTATTTTAATTTTTAAAAATTATAAGAAAACTTGCTGAAAGAGGTTCTTGGCAACCTTGATAATTTTATACTTTGAAAGTGATTTTCTTCTTAAGCAAAAAAGAAAGAAAATCTCGCCTCTTTCTCTTTTCTTGTGGTCCCCCACTCTGGTTGGTCATGAATGATAGTAACTTTTTTTGGTCATCATATCCCTCCAAACATGATAAATTTATGTCATGAGTTGGTTTACTTTTTATTTTAATATAAGTTTTTATCATGAAAGTGTACAAAAAAATATCATGCAAACAAACACCCCATTAAGCTTAAATATTTGACCCCCAACTCCATGTATGAACCGTGATGAGTCCCAACAGAGCACAGACAGGTGATTACAGGTGCTGGTCGCTGATAATCCACTTTCCTACATTATTTCTGCCAAGGCAAATGTCTAGAAAGCTTATTTGGTTGCACAATAATGGTTTATTCAATTTTATGGTAAAAAATTATATTAAACTAAAATCTCAGATAGCCAAAGACATAGAGTTGTATAACAACAAGAGTGGGAATCATGTATAACTAAAAAAAAGGATGGGGGACCATAAAGAAAAAAAAAGAAGTGTCACATTTTCTGTCGAAGAAAAGATTCTGTCCAAAAACATATTTTTAATGACATTTTAACAACTTTTATTACAAAACATATTTTTGTAACAAAACCTCTACTTATCACGCAACCAAGCACCCTCAAATACAAAATGGTTGTCATACTCGTGTCAGTCAAACTTGTTCACCAAAACATGTAAGACAGCTTCACATGAATCTAATCTGACAAAGCATGTTTCAACTTTTTTCCCAAGAGAATGGAAAGGAACAGACTGTCAAACGGAGGAGAAGAGAAGATGGTGAAGCGCAGGTCAAGCGTCAGACCTCCTCTTCGACGTCCAGAGAGTGAGATCCAGATCATCCGAAGCACACTCCTCATGGATCCTTTCTCCCTCCCATGCCTTCACCATTCTGGTCACCGGGGAGTGCCCATTGCTGCCACTGCCGCCGCCAAAAGTGAACTCGTCCGATCCCCCTTCCGACATGGGAACATCATGGTCTCCGGGGATCACCGGAGAGCAAGTCCCACT
The DNA here is from genome assembly GCA_036172225.1 of Cryptocoryne crispatula var. balansae. NCBI lineage: Eukaryota > Viridiplantae > Streptophyta > Magnoliopsida > Alismatales > Araceae > Cryptocoryne > Cryptocoryne crispatula. Next base: position 39,298,529 of record CM069928.1, read on the forward strand.
CTGTCCTGGCGTGCACATCTGGGAGGAGCACCCCCCTGCGGCGGAGTCCTTGAAGAAACCAGCAAATGGGTTGGAGGAGACAAGGCTGAATGTGGGGGACAGGGGGGCAGTGGGCACCGGAAGCCCGGCAAACCAGCTGGGGCCAGTGGTCATCGGGTGCCCAGGGCTTGCTGGGGTGGAAGACGGCAGAGTTGCATAGGGGGTCCCCGCCCACGACGGGGAGGCAGTGGAGTCATCCCAGTCGGTCTTGATCCGTGGTGTTCTGGCGGTTGGGGAGCTGAGAGGGGGGGTTACCGGGGCACTGATCGACCCACCATGCATGAAGAACTGGTGAGAGCTCGGTGTTTTGAAGGAAGATCGAGACGGAGATGCTGAGGACAGATTCTTGAGCCAGGGTATGAGGGAACGGGGATCCGGCGGACTGCTGGAAGTGTTGGCATTGGTGAAATGGGAGGAGGATGCAGGGCTGGGCAAGGAAGACGAAGTTGGGCTTGGATTGTAGGAAGCAGAAGGGCTTAGCTGGTATGATGCACATGGACTGGGCGAAACTGAGCCACCTACGACGTCCATATGCTCCGATGGCTTGCATCCCTGAAAAAGAAGCAGCAGCAAAGTAGTATCAGCTAACTGGATTAAACATACAGTAAACAGATTGTCGTATAAATCCCCGTTTAATTTTGCCAGCAGCCTTGGGTAAGAACTGCTGGAACTATTAGGATAGCAACGTTTAAGGAGAAATGTTGTTGAAGTTGGAAATGGAACCTTGGCCCTGTTTGGTAATAGTGTTAGACTCCTCTATCACTATTTATTTTGAAATTGATATTGATTTAACTCATGAAGAGGTGTTTGCTTGATAGTATAAAATTTGAAATTTATAGTACAAACAAAATACGATATGTAATACAAGTGCTCAGCTGTATCAATTTTGATATTGATACTCTGTCATCTAGAAATATCAATATGTATATATAGTATCATTTTTGATAATCTAACCAAATTATAGGCAGTAGAAAGGATGCACGGTAGAACTGACTGTCTCAATCACAGATTGAGCCCATAGTTGTTAATGGCCCGTTTGGTTAGAGTTTTAAATTTGATACTATATCAATATTGTTATTGATAATTTTAGAGGTTGGAATATCAATATCAAAATTGATACAAGTTAACATTTGTATTACATAATGTGTTTTGTTTTCACTGTCAATTTCAAAATTGATATTACTAACCAAACACTTCTTAGTGATTACTAAGAATACCAATTATAAAATTGATAGTGATACAGGTGTCAAATAATGTTACCAAACAGGGCATAAGGCGGCCAAGGCGATCAAGGCGACATAGTACCGCCTTGGCGCCTTGGCGATAAAGCGAGGCGTTAGGCGACGCCTTATTTTATATAGTAAAATAGATAAAATAATAAAGATATATGTAAAAAATGATGCAAAATAACTTTGACACCATGCAAATCAATCAATAATGTGGGAATTGCATAGTTACATAGACTAAATTACTTGACAAATTAGTTAAAATTACTATTTAAATTATATCATCTATTAGTAAACACTTAAAAAATCATTTAACCCTAGCTATTATTCATCAAAATGTTAATTTATAGTCAAATTAACTATTAAAACTAGTTGTTTTTACTCTAAAACAACTTAATTATATGATATTGACACTTAATTAGCATTATTTATTATTAAAATAAGTAAAATAGTTATTTAAGGCAATGGGCGCCTAGGCGCCCATCGCCTTGCCCCCCTCTGGGGCGCCTTGTCGCCTAGGCGACGCCTAGGCGACGCCTTGAAAACAGGGATTGAGCCAAATACTATGAATTGAAATGAAAGTCATTCTTCACAAGTCACCAATGTGGAGTTGCACAGAACTTGTTAAGTCAAAATCTTTCAATTCATTTAACCATATTTTGACCTAAATGTCAATGGCCGCTCAACCAATCTTCAACCTTTTGCCACAAAAAAAAGGAATGGAAAAGTCAGAGGACGACAAAATTGCGGGGCTGATAACATGTGTGATAGTTCTAACAATTAGTTGGCATGTAGTGGTTGACTGCATCGTTGGTAAAGTTAGGACTCAAGAAAGAAGAGAGAAATAAAAACACAAACAAAAAGGAAAGAAAATCAAAGGAAAATTCCCAGGTTGTAATGAATGAGCCTGCCACAACCACATAGCATTACACAGTCGCACACCAAACCAAGTAATAAGATAAAGCATGAAGCAGTACAGGAACTTAGCCTTATAGCAGGGTCATTCTTCTTCATGTACTGCCAACGAAGACAAGCTCCTTTGCACATGATTTTCTTCTTTTTTATCGTATCGAAAGTGGGATCAGCAGTTCTCCATAGACAATGATCAAATAATCATGGGTGCTAATTATTTATTTAAAATAAAACAGGTTGACATTAAAAATTCCTCCATATACATATACAAATACGTCAAATCGGTAATTTCATTGCATAGAAAACCAATTTAAACTTGGCCCAACAAATCTTCAAACCCCACCAATCCCCTGTTAAATGTTTTTCACAATATGACAATTTCCCAATCATTGTGAATCAGAGTTGGGCTTACTGAGCATACAAACTTTTTTTTCTGATATCCACTCTCATAGCTTCTGACACAATCTTCCTCCATTAAGTTTAAGTTTGTCTCTAAAATTCTCATTCAGCTCCAATTCATCGAGCATTCAATTGTGTTCTTCAATGGGCATGGAACTCCAACTTTCATCTAGGCAATTGCATTACAATCTTAAGGTGATAAGCATTCAACTAAACTTTATAAATTCAAAGATGCTTTGTGGCTTATCATAGACGTCTGTAAGAGCCTTTTGCATATGCTTGGCAAAAGCATCACCCAGACAACATACTGTGACAAACGTTAAAGAGAGCAGGAGGAATCCTACAGAGCTATAGCAAACATAAAATCTGGTAAACAAAAAACTGCAGCATCCTTCCGATAATAATACGTCATGTCTTGCTTCTTGCTCTGCGGTTTACCTGTTATCCGTTCCCTAACTACAATAGCCAACTGTTATAAAGTAGATATAGATATTTCTCTCGCTTTTTTTCTACTAAAAAAATGAAAACCCACTTCGTCGTTTAAGCAGCCCGTATCAAGATCTATGGAAACACATCACCCAGGCACGCTATCCCTCTTTAAAAAAGTTCCATCGATATCCAGGATAAGCAGAAAATTATCCAAAAAAAGAAAAGCAGGAGAAAAGAAAACAAAAAGGCCTCGCACCACATAAATCTTCTGAACCACACGGACCTTCGAGTGCCGCGTGAACGAAGGAACATTTACGAAAGAAGAAATTTAAGGACGAAAGCAAGCAGAGTCCCCGCTCGCCGATACATCATAACCATATCATAACCATAAAGAATCTTACTTTGCTCTTTTTTTCCCTCCCCAATCGCGTTACTGGGATAGAGACAGATGAAGGACCCTGTGGAAACCCATGTTCGGGAATCCGTTGCACGAAGAACTCGTGATTCTCCGCTCACATGTTTGACCAGACTGGTAGGAAATTTTCCAAGTAAAACAAAAGGAAGGAGAGAGAGATCAGAAAAAAAGAAAGAAAGGAAAACACAAGTTGATCAAAGGCGCGGACTTTAGGCTCTTTACTCCCAACTTTAATCCTTACCTCGCAGCTCTGCGGGCGTCAAAGGAACCGAATTAAGAGCTTGTTCGGCTAGTATATTGAAATCAATGCAATATTGAATTCGATATTGACATTGGACACAGCAACTATCAAAATCAATAGAGGTACAAAAAACTGGTCCGGAAGAATCACCAAAATTTTATATATTGATGAGCGTTTTATGATGCAGGTGATTCAATCCAAACAGGACCTAAGTAAGGTATTGTTTTGTGGTCGCCCGAAAGTGTAAAATTTGCGAATGAACAAATTAAACTGGTTGAACGGGTTCTAGTTCGAGATCGACCGGGACGGGCACGCAGCAAGCGCACAGCCATGGAATGGTAAGGGCAGAACAAAACATACGCACCTTGCGGTAGGTGGTGCCGTCCTCCTCGACGGTCCACCCGGCTTCTCTACACAGGGCCTTGAGCACCTCGTTGTTGTCGCAGTGCTTGGGCAGCTCGTAGTTGCCATACAGGCGCAGGCCTGCGAAGATCTTGGAGGCGATCGCCCGCCGCTTCCTCTCCCTCCGCTTGTTGTTCTCCCTCTCCTTCCAGGTAGGGAGACGCGTCCTCGACGTCATACCGGATCTTCACCTCACCCCGCAGCCCCTCCCTTTCCCGCGCAGAGGAAACCGGAAGGGAACACCTTCCTCGGCGAGAACAACCGCCTGCAGAGCCAATTCCCGCCGCAGCGCTTAAATTCAGATGGAGGACGATGGGAGGGAGCGTCCTGCGGCGGCGCTCCCGGCGGAAGGCGGGGGCGGCACGGAGATGTCTTGGAAGAGGGGACCGAGGAGGAGCCGAGGAGCGGAGTCTGAGAGGGGAGACGAGATCAGTGCCTGTGCCGTAAATGGGGAGGCATCCGGGGCAGGAAGCATTAGACCACATAGACGAGGGACTTTCTCGTAAATGATCCCAGTCCCGGCCGGGGATTCCGGTCAAAATCACGAGAAAGCCACCGCTCCACCGATCACAAGTCACAAGCACGACGCACGCTTTAGCTTTAGCCCCGAACTTTTGCATATAAACCATTAGAATCACGCAAATTAATGATTCATCGTCCTCACGTCAGTATGCTATTTGTAGACTCAATAAACCATTAATATCACGCAGATTAACTATAGTTTAAATTTAATGAGTTCCTTTATAAAATTTTGATCTGGAACTCTACTAAGATTAAAATTTTAGTTTTTTTGTGAAGTTTGATATAAATTTACTTCTAAGTCCGTTAACAGCATATGTACGATTTAATACACCTTCTGCAGGGACACACGTGCAATCAAGAATATTTTCGTGGACAAGTCTCAGAAACGGACCAACCAGGCACGGACGCCGTGCCAACGTAGACTCAGTTCAAGCCGTGTGGAAGGCGGGGGAAAGAGACGTGGCGCGGGGCGGGCCCCACGAAGGCGCGGCACGTGGGCATCCACGTGGAAACGCGGCACGTGGGCATCCACGTGGTCGCGCCCCGCCCGGGCGTCGCCGGCCGCGTGCTGCTTATCCGGCGGTGGCGGACCGGTCGCTTCGCACCGGCGTCGGACGCGCCGAGAGGCTCGTGCGGTGGCGCACGTGCGGTCGGCCCGAGCCGGAGCAACCGGACCGCGTTTTCCGGGAAGGTGGGGGCCCGTCGGTAGATGAGTGAGGCAGGATGGGGCACGTGGCGGCGTGCAGTTGGCTCCGGGTTTCACGTTTATGGTGGGGTCACCAGGCGCGCGCGGGGGACGAGAGAATCCACGTGGACATTGACCGCGGGCAAGGCGAGCGTCTGACCAAGTCCTCGCGTGCGGAGATACGGGGAGAGCACCAGGACCGTTGGACTTGTAGGTGGGCGATCTGATCACAGCCGTTGGTTTTATAATAGTTCGAGTTCTTGAAATAAATATTTGTTTAGCATAATTTGTTAAAAAATTAAGTTATAATTTGTTTACCCGTTAATCTTTATTTTTAGTTTTAAGTAACTTTTAAGTATATCTTTTATGTTTTAATAAACTTATTACTATTAGATTGTATGTTTCACTTGCTAATTTTTGTGAGGTCATCTTTCCTAGAGGAAAAAGTAACATATACAACACATCTCTTAAGTACTTAATTTTATAACAAACCAAGATATTAGACATAAAATGTAATGATGTAAAATTTTTGATTATGTCAGAACAAATACAACCTAAGCATAAGAATAATGGATTCACAGTAACAACGCTTAAAGCATGTCTTATCATGAGTGAGAATCTATCATTGCAATAACTGATTCTAAGACAAGTTCAAACCAAGAGCTTGTGGGGGTGTTTTGCTTAAAATGAATTTTTGTTATAAAAATATGTTTTGTAATAAAACTCATTGAAAAAGTGCTCGACAATGACTACAAAAATATATTCTTATAGAGAGAATTATTTCTTGGATAAAAAGTGAGACACTCTTTTTATCTTCTTCTCTGTTTGTGGTCTCCCACATTTTTTATTTATATAAGGTATCTACACTTTTTTGTTGGTTATATCTTGCAAAACATGATAAATTTATGTGTCTGCTTCTTTTAGTTTAGGTCAATGTATATTTTATTTAAGAAATGTATAAAAGTCATTTTGCAACCAATCACTCTATCAGAGTTCTTTTGAACTCAATCTCTTTAACATAACAACTAATTTTTTAATTCACTGATTAAATATCTTACACATTTGTGCGCTGGATGTTACAATTAAAAACATTTCTTTTTAAAAGAGGAATTTTATGATATTGAGAACAAATAAACAAGATATCTCTGGGCTCGGCCCAGCCCAATAATGTTGGACCGAAAAACTATGCTTTTCTGGGCTCCCTCGTCCTTGTCCAGTTCCACTTACCGGGCTGATCCGGAAAAATTATTTCAGAATTATTTTTCTCAATCAAACAGAATTCAGCCTTAATACAAAATAATAGATTTCGAAACCTACGTCATCAAAATTCAGTACCAGAATCAGAATCTTTTAATTTTATATTTATTTTTTCAATCAAGACAAAACAATATAACGCATCGAAAAGTTAATGCTGCGACAATTAAAGTAGATATGCATAAAAATATATTAAATTAAATTTTAGTAATGATATAAATTTTATCAAATTATTTTTTAAAAAATACTATACCATAAAATATTTAAAAATCATTAACTTTTTTTGAGTCTATTAGCATGGTCAAACTTATTAGCCAATTAAAATATCACATAATTCGATTAAAATAAAATTCTAAAAGAGTCGACGGAATCGGATCTAGTAGCAGAATCATATATATCCAGCTCTGATTCCATCCAATTTTTGATATGCTATCCGAATCCAATCCGATAATTCTTAAAATACACATTATATATGAAGTTGTATCTAAGATATTATAATAAATTATATAATTAAAAAAAATTATTTAATTATTAAATTTTTTATTTTTTATACAATTACAATCATTTTATATCATATTTTGTAATTTATTTAATTTTTTTGGTTAGCTTTACCCATATATACTTATTTTCCATTGAAATCAAACAAGCAGAACCTAAAATCAACTGATCTCGGTTCTAACAAGCTCTTTGAAATGTCAGATTCCATTATAACTTATAATATATATATAAAAACACGTTTCAAATTTGTTAGTTTTTACTAAAATAAAATTAGAATATCGGAAGATCAGACGGCGTGGAGTCTTGGACCGTAGCGGCGGGCGGGCGTCCACGCTGACGTCACCCTCCCAGCTCGTGGTACAAGATCCGCCTTATAATAAGACAGTCGTGCATCCGGACAAAAAGGTCGACCGATCTATAAAGATTCTGTTTGACTATTTTATCATGGCAAATCCGTAATATTAAAAAAAGCACACAGGAGTCCAGCGAGGTCGGGAGGGGATTAATTAATTAACTGGTTAAGTAATAATCTCTGTTCTACCGGATAAAATTCACTAGTAATTTATTTAAGTATTTGATTAGTTATTTTATTGAATATTTACTCAGAAGTTAATTAATCTAGACAGTATTGTTAACTTAATATTTTTAGTGAGTTTTACAGACAAATTTTGATTAAATTTGAGTTTGGAACAAAGAAGCTGAACATCATCAAATAATCAATAACTCGACTGCATCAATATATATATATATTAAAGAGAAACAACATGATTAGGGGTAATGAACCACGAGCAATCTGAACGTGTGAAAAGCTAAATAAAATAATATTATCTAAAGCTACAAAATATGCACAACAGTCACTCAATTAATTAAAATCAATCAAGAAAAGTATATATATATATATAGCAGTCTCTTCATGGCCGGCAACCCATAAACAAGTTGCAAAGCATGATGCATACTAGAACCTGCCATGGAACCAATCAATCCACCAATCATGGGCTTGTGTTGTTTTATATATATATATATATCATAATTCTCTTGTTCAAATACACTATTTTAAAGTAAAATATTTTTGAATTTTAGCACAAGAGTTCATGTGTCAAGATAAGGTTTGTAAAAGAGACACCGAGAACAAAGCGAAAATCGCATGATGGAGATGATTTTACGACTATAACGTGTTCTTGTTTTGATTTTAACTCTTTTCCCCGATTTAAAACAAGAACCATAATGGTTTATATCAACCCAAATAATTTAAAACTATGCAACATGGAAATAGGCCATTATTTTGCAAAATTTCAACAACCAAACAAAACAATCCCCCGCATAGAACAAACAAGTGCATGCGTTATTTAATTTGCACACTATTGCATCATCATCATCCAAGAGTTCAAATTTCCCACGATATGAATATGAATAATTATCATTATCCTCATCCATTGCAAGATCTGAAAGATGATAATATTTATCCTTCTTCACTGCCTATGTATAAAATGGCCTGTCATGATCGCATGCGTGTGCATGTCATCCTCAGCTGAACCCATCTCAGCCCCCACTTCATGCGTGATGGTTAATATTATTTTGCGACGGATTCTTTTGCGACAGTTTAACGATGGCCTTAAAGTCATCGTCAACATGTTTTCGTGATGGTTTCTGACTTATTGGCGAAGACTTAAAAACATTATTTTTCTCCTAGTGTGACTTCTTTGTCCTGCATAATCATATATATATTCTACTGGTATTTTAGATGGCCATTGCAAAACCGTGCAGGCCTGATGTGTCAAGCTGAAAAGGAATATATCTATGTATATACATTCAATTTATACAATGACGTGTAACAGTGAAACCCACCTTTATATATATATATATATAATTTTTTTGTTATGTTTGCAAGCGTCATATATATATACATAGCAGAAGAAGCCAGAAATCTAGATGCATAAGCATCGATGGCAAGATTACATCTAGTTCTGACTCATGTGGGTTTGACCAAAATAAGATGGGTTTCATGCTACATACATATACATGTTAATATCAAATTGGTTTGGGCTTAGACAACTTAATGAATCATAATCAACCTTCTTAGCTTGTTAGGGGGAAACTACAAGAGGGTGTTCGACTCACAGGGACCCCAAAAAAAATAGAAACCTTCCGAAGTTATCGGGAATAAATGCGTTAAGACTCCCTTTGTTTTGGTTTAATCGACATCTAATCTTTTTTTGGGAGAATTACTCTTAGGTCCATTTAAGAAAATGACTTTAGTAAAAACTCCGTTGACCACATTTCGTTACTGTTTAGTCCGTTGACACTGAATTTCATTATCACTCAGTCCATTTCTTCATCCCATCATTTTCAAATCCCACTTTTACCCCCGGCGGAGGGAGCGCCGCGGGTGGGAGCCTCGCCGGGGGGCGGGGGGGTGTTCCGTGGGCAGAGCCTGCCTTGTGGCTGCGGGGAGCCGCGGGAGGGGGGGCTTCCGCAGGGGTGGGAGCGCCGCGGGGGGCGGGGGGAGCGCCGGGGGGGGCTTCCGCAGGCGGCGGCGCCGCCGGGGGGGGGCGGGGGAGCGCCGGGGGGGGGGGCTTCCGCAGGCGGTGGGAGCGCCGCGGGGGGCGGGGGGAGCGCCAAGGGGGGGGGCTTCCGCAGGCGGCGGCGCGCCGCCGGGGGCGGGGGGAGCGCCGAGGGGGGGGGGCTTCCGCGGCGGTGGGAGCGCCGCGGGGGGCGGGGGGAGCGACAAGGGGGGGGCTTCCGCAGGCGGTGGGAGCGCCGCGGGGGGCGGGGGAGCGCCAAGGGGGGGGGGGGGCTTCCGCAGGCGGCGGCGCCTCGCCGGGGGGCGGGGGAGCGCCGGGGGGGGGGGGCTTCCGCAGGCGGTGGGAGCGCCGCGGGGGGCGGGGGGAGCGACAAGGGGGGGGGCTTCCGCAGGCGGCGGCGCCGCCGGGGGGCGGGGGGAGCGCCGGGGGGCCTTCCGCAGGCGGTGGGAGCGCCGCGGGGGTGGGGGAGCGCCAAGGGGGGGGGGCTTCCGCAGCGGCGGCGCCTCACCGGGGGGCGGGGGGAGGGGGGGCGGCGGGGGGGCATTTACGACATTTCAAATCCAAATTGGAGTGGGGGTGACGATATTTCGAAAAAACGAACCTAATGGTAAGATGTTTTTGAAAACGGACCTAGTGGTAAAGTGGTTTCTTTAAAACGGACCTAGTGTGCATTTACACTCTTTTTTTTTACCCCAGATTAAAATGAGTGGATCAAAATCTCTGCCCCCCTATGTTGGCCCGGTGGCCGACCTATCCCTAAGGGTTGGCCTGGCCTGTTGCCACCCCCTCTGAGCTCCACAGAGGGTTCTGATGGCCATGCTCCGAAGATGCATGGTGCTATGCTATATATATATATATAAATTCACCCTAATTAACGTTCTTCTTAAGAAAGGAGGCGATGGTTAGGTCAGCTGACGCACGCAGACGCCTTCGTCGTGGGCTGTGTTGTGAAAGCGCGCGGAGGAGAGCATGCACTTGCTTGATCCCTCGGCGTTGAGTACGGAAGAGAGGAGAGGAACGTCTGTGTGCGATTATCTATATACATACATATATATATATATATTTATATATTTATATAAAGAGCGTCGCGTCCACGCCGGAGCAACTCGAAGCTGTCACCGGCGGCGGAGCCCCCTCCCAGGGTGGGGGCGGCCGGAGGAGCCAGCTTATACAGAAGCGAGACGACAAGGGCGGCGGGCAGAAGCGAACAAGGCCAGCAGCGCTCGCTGCATATTAACTATCCACGCGGAGCTGATCATGATTTGGGAAGTTTATGTTGGCCGAGAAGGGTCTTCCTTGGAAGGAAGAACAATATGTAGTTGCTTTCCCAACAGCCGCGGATCACAGAGAGAGAGAGAGAGAGGAAGGGCGAGGGAGATGAACCAGAAAGGGGGAGCTTGGGGAGGATCGGATGCTCCTTCGCCGGCAGAACTGTTGCTCGTGTAGACGTTGTGTGGAAGGAACCCAGCTTCTGCCATCAAAGCTGTCCCTAGATACGTGAAGACAATATCAAAAGAAGTGAATATATATATATATAGAGAGAGAGAGAGAGATACATATTTTGTGTTAACTAATACCCTTTTGATGAACATGATTAACGGCGGCGCTCCAGTCCAATGATTTATCAAGACCCTTAACAGCTGCCCCAGATGAGAAACCATCGGGGGCTCTTTGGTACAAGAGACAAATTTGGGGATAAACCTGGTTCATCCCCAAATTTTATTAGAAGATCATAAACTAGGTTATCCCCTAAATAACCACACCCCCCCCTCCAAGAGATAGGACGAGCGGTGTTGCATGGATAGGGTAACCATGGCCAAGAAAGCTGCGTGCAGAGTGGAAATATTGAATGAACCATAAAAATAAATTTACTTAACTTTATTGACAGGCTCCGTCTCATGTAAAATCTCTTGCAAACGACTTGTCAAGCGCCTTTATACTGCGAAGTTGGGCTTTTTAACCTTGTACGTACCACATTGAATCTCACTATATATACACATACCATGATATATCATAAACCAGCCTAATTATATATCGCCTGATGTTTTGTTTTGACTTAATTTGCAATTTTGAACCTCTTAATTTTGACTTGGTATGTGATGAGGAACACAATTTAGTTAAGATATTGACCAAAAATCCTATTTAATTTACTTGAAAGATTTAAAACATGCAACTAAACTTCAAGAGTTTTACTAAGATAGAGATATCTGGTGTGTTTAATTAGAGGTTAATTAAGACACACGTTATGCAAACCTTTGACCTGAAGAGAGAAGGTTAGAAGTATGTTTGGACGACCAATCAATCAAGCATAGGCCTAACCAGGCGACCTTAATTAAATTTGTCCGACCTAATTCGACGACCTCTGCCTAAAACTTCACCTCCTGCTTGAATCCTAATCGAATCACCGGGATTGACTAGATCAGTTTGAAGAAAGCCTGATCTGCGAAGCTTCCCGTGCAGCAGTCTGCCTCTGTGAAGCTTCCATGCAGGGCAGACGTGAAAATTCAAACGCTTGGCCGAAGAAGAAACCCCTGCATGGAGGAGGAGATTTTGACTGCAACAAGGAACGATTAATCTCCACGTCTCTCTCTCTCTCTCTCTCTTTCTTTGTATGACAAAGAGGGTTCTGTCCGTCTCTTCTTCTCATTTTCTCCGTGTTTTACGGGCCTCGGTAATCCTTCGGCGACCCTATAAGAGAGGGACTGATGCGGCCTTCTTGCCCTCCCCCATCAACCCGATCACCATCTCCTCTCCTCCTCCGCCGCCGCCGCCGTCGCAACCGGCCTATCGATCAGCAATTCTGCAGGTGTCTTAGCCAGGTGCGACGGTGGCAGGAGCTCCAGAGAGCTGCTTGCGATGGCCTCGGGCAGCAGGACGACGCCAGCGCGCGCGATTGTTCTCTTCTTCTTCTTCTTCTTCTTCACCTTCTCCTTCATGGCGGGCTCTGCGCATGCGAGGAAGCTGCTGATCGGCGCGGCGGCAGGGAGCAGGATTCCCTTGGAGGACGGCGGCATGGTGCTCGGCGCGCTGCCCAAGGGCCGCGCGCCCCTTTTGTTCCCCATCCCGGGGATCAACGTCGCCGGCGCCCCGGGAGCGCGGCCGACCTCGCCGTCGATCGAGCGCATGCTGGGGTCTGTGCCGAGCCCCGGCGTCGGGCACTAGAAGAGCTCCTCCCCGGCCTCCTCTGTTCTTCTGACCCCCTGCACGGAACCCTCTGCCTCTATCGACGCTGCGGATGAGGTTTAAAGATAGATTTTTTGGTTGATTAGATTTTGGTGTTTGCTTCCTCCGATTCTCTGCTTCGTCTTCTCGAAGTAACTGTGAATACCAGCAAATTCAAAAAATAAACTAAAATGCATCGCCGGTGGAGCATCATCTTCTCCTCTTCCTCTCCTTTTTTTTTCCGTCTGGGTACGTATCAAAGAAGACGATCCCTTGAATCCCCTGATTTCGCTCTTCCTTCCGTCAGCTGTGGGTCGTGGGACCGGCGGCTGACGGCGGTGCCGCCGTCGGGAGGGCGGCGGAGACCCCCGCCTCCGCATGTGCGCCGCCGCCGCGGATCGGATCTGCTTGACGGCCCCAAACGCGGCTCCGGAGCAGAGAGGCTGGCTGGGAGAGCCATGCAAGACAAAAAAAACCTACGACCGTGTCTAGTGTGATTGATTATACCGAGAGACCATCAAAGATGTGGTCTAATTGCATCATAATATCTTAAAATAAAGTATATTATAATGCATGTACGCGTATTTTAATGTCCGTAGCTTTACATGGCAACAACGTATCGGACAGGCTGATACGTACACACTGCCTTGAATCCAGCGGACCTTTGGTATAAACTAGTGTCGGCATGCTAGAAGCTCAATGCACGTCAATCTTGGTCTACTACTGCAGTATTATTCTTTAACGTTAAAAAATAATCATTTCATCCCATCCTGTGACTTTCTTATATATATATATATCTATATAGTTTGTTGATGATTTGGAGACTACCCTGCTGGAGATTCTAACTGATGACCCCAGCTGAGTCAAGCGGGTCGGCAAATGGGGTGGTCGTCGGTTCTTGGGCAGTCAACGGGCGGATAGCGCCGGGTAGTCAACGTTCAGTTTAATGGATTTAGACCGGGCTTCAACGGATATGGCGTTTAATCTACGAGGAGGGTGAGTCACAAGAACTCTCGAGAGAGTTTTATCTCATGTATTTAATGAACTCTAGTGTTGAGATAGCTCATAATATATACATAAGCACATAATTACCAAGTTTATAATAATCAATACACGCTGCCATCGGCGTACGTCGAGCTCCACCCTGAGTTGCTCGGCGCGCACGACAGCAAACATGCACCTTCTTCGTCCCCGTCGGAATGTTGTCTTGAGCCGGACCCAGACGGTAACCCCAATTTTGAATGGTAACCCAATCTTGAACCGAACCGAGCTTGACTGGACTCGAAGTAAGGGTGTAAGCGGAATCGGATATTCTGATTTGATTCCGATAAAAAATAACAGATTCGGAATTTGTTTTTGCATCTTATAAACTATCGGAATCGGATATTTCGATAGTTTATCGAAAGTAGTTGGTTCCATTTTTGTTGATCCGATTTCGATAAAATTAAGTATATATAAATAAAATTAAATATAATAAATATAAGTAAATCATAAAATATAATATATAAATCGATAAAATAATAACAAAAATTTTTTATAGGGATGAAATCGAATTTTAGTAATTATACGTGAATTATTAACTTATTTTTAAATAAAAATTAATGTTTAATATATTTTTATAAATTATCAGATTTGATTCTAATTCAGATAGCGGAATCAGAATCGGATCGAAATCGAAACTTTTTAATCTTTATCGAAATCAGAATCAAATTCTGGTGATTTTACTACCGAATCAAACTTATTTACAGTCCTAACTCGGACCAAATCTAAAATTTCGCCAAAAAAAGTTAAGTAGCAAATTTGAGGTAAACCGGTTATCGGCCAGTTCGATGTTGAAGGGACCAAAGAACGATTCGGTTTAGTTCGGCTCAAAACCCGAACAAGTGACTTGAAGGAAGTCATCGAACCCGGTTCAAATCGAACGAGTCTGCTCCCGAGACTTGTTGAGACTTGTTCGATTCAGGACACTGTTAGCTCCAGGCTTGATGGTTGGGATGGTTATATATATATATATACACGTGTGTGTGTATAAATAGACGAGAAGTCAACTCTTACGTACGCCTAGCGTTATGTATAATTAGCTTTCACACGTAAACAGCAGATCTATTCTTGATATGGGTATTTCTTTTCTCATGTAACAAAACTGGACATCTGTACCATTCCTTATTTTGATATTGATATTGGTATAAGTCATGAAGTTTTTGAGTATTAATATCAGTCTTGAAATTTATCATGGAGAGCAGGCAAGACATGAATCATATGGTGCCATGCATGGTCCACTTTACGTATCATTTTTGTTATTTATAAACTATTTTTAAAATTCGAACTAAATAAGGCATCATAAATATTGAAGTTAATTACAGCGACTGAACCTTACTCACAACCATGGAATGCCCCATCGAGGTCAGGTTGGCTGCCCGACTTGAGGCGGCCGGATTTGGGCGGGGCCGATCCGATGGGGTCGAAATCTACTAGGTTAACCGGGGTCAACCGGCCGGGTCGGCTAGGGATGGGCTTGGTCAGCAACCCTTGTGGGCAGAGTCAATCTCAACTAGTCCAATGACTTTAGCTCGTCTCGACTAACACATTCTAATCCGGGGCCATCAATGGCGGATCTAAAATTTATGTACAGGGGTTAAAATAAAATTAGTAAGATCATCTCTTTTAAAAACACGTTAATATCAAATATTTCGATAAAATATTTAACAATATATAATAGAAATTTCGAATTTTAGTGGAATAACTTGACCCCACCAAGTATAGCACTCCCAACCCTAACCGGACTAACCTTGCTCACAGTAACTTTTGCAACCCATTTGACAAAAGTTTAATTCACACAGATTTGACAATAGTATTAAATATCTCTGTTATCGTTAGCGTTGCAGTTGAATGATTTATCATAAAGTATTTGGCTATCAAATCAAAATTTTAAAAGTTAACTTATAAATTCATATCTTACATTCAATTTATAAATAAATTTGGATTTATTTGATATTTATAATAACCACAAATGAAGATGCTATATATATCTGGACTATATAAATTAAGAACAAAGAAGCACTTTAAGATATTTCAGGTGTTCGGTTTAAAAACAAATTTTTGTATAGTCTTGTGGTAAAATTATATGGTAAAAAACTAAGATAGATACAAGCATAAAATTATCATGTTCCGTGAGATATGATAACGAAAAGTGTGAGGGCATGAAAATCTAAAACGGTGGAGGACCACACAGAAAAAAAAAAGTATTATCCGAGAGCCTCTCTAAAATTATGTTTTTAATATAACTCCCAAACGCCCTTTTTCCAACAATTTTCGTTACAAAAATACATCTCTTCTGGAGAAAAAAATTATGCAACCAAATACCCTATTAGATAATGGGTAAAATTAAGAAGCATATATAAGGTAGTGTTGACAATTCCTCATTCTGAGAAGAAGTTGCTAAGTTCAACCAAACACCATCATACTTCTCCAAGTGCATCCATCATACCCCCCATTCAGCTGATCTTCATATATGTTATGAGCTCCTAAATATCTATTTACTTAACATTGCACACTATGACATGCTAAGACTGGAAACTGTGGAGCAGCCAAAGCTGGCTAGACATCCCATGCATGCAACAGTTGAAATTGGAACTTTGAGTAAGAGACAATATTCATGTTCCCAAAACCATTGCATGGTCACACATATTCCAGGAAGGAGATCACATCACACGATTACAATATAATCTGTCATAGGAAGAATCCATCTTGACCTTTGATGCCCGGACAACCCTTGATGGCCTATCCAATCATGGCCATGTTCACTATATTTCTTTAAATTTTTTTATTTTGGCAATGCCACATGGTAAAAACAAGTTTTCTCCACAGAATTATATTTTTGTGAAAATTTTATTGCACAAAATGTGTTTGACATTTACGATAAAAAAATAATTCATACATTCTTCCGTCAAGGATAAAAAGAGGGGTGAGACTTTCTTTTCCTACTGTGATCCCCCACCATTTTTTATACAGTTCCCAGCTCTTATTGTTATCATATGTATCATCAAACATGGAAAACTTGTATTTATAGCTATCAAAGATTTTATTGAACATATAGATTTGTCACAAAATTACATGAAGTTTTATTTTGCAACCAAACACCACTTAAGTGATGAGACAGTTGGTTACGTTAGATCAAGTGTGTGTATACATTATATATATATACACACACACACATATACATATACATATATCGTCGACACTCGACGTAACCCCCCAAAATAATATTTAGTGACTGTGTTTGATGGTTCAAGCATAGCTCGGTTGGCATTTCTCATGCGATTTTAAGCGGGAGGGTGGGGTTCGAGGGTGGCCATGGGCACCCGGCCCTCCTCTGGGGGGAGGGTTTCCTTGTGGGGATTGAGCCAGCGGGGGCTCGATCCCTCATCGGCTGGGCGAGGGTTAGGCTTCCGGCCATTTAGGCCAGAACGTGTAAACAAAAGAGACTGTGTTTGATCGTTCAAATCAACAAGTTTCGGAGGTTTATGGAAGCCTCTCTTGTAAAATCCCAGAATTTTCGGATTATCCTCGTGGCCCCCTTGCTTGGTACGTACCCTGGCTTCAAGATAGGTGGGCCACAGCAAAAAGCTCAAAAAGGTGACCTTCGGTCCGCTTCAAGGTATCTTAGTGGGCCTAATTGGGTCAATATCAGAATGGAACATTTGAGGTCCGAAAAGAATACACAATGGGAGTAGATCATCTCCGTCTCACGGTGAAGAGAACACCCTCAGTTCTCAATGAGAATATGCCACAACTCTTATACCCTTTAAGTGACGGTTCGGTGGCAATCGGTTCGCCGTTATTGAATCGATTCATCATTACTGAACATTGCCGAAATCTTACTCATTGTTAAACCATTTCCGAAATTTTACTGAACGTTATTATTAAACCATTAGCCAAGTCTTGCTGAAGTCGGTGCAATTCGTTACTGAACATTATTGAAATCAGTGTAAGTCGTCACCGAATGTGTCTTACTAAACTTTTATTGAAATCACTATAACTCGTTGTTGAAAATTTTATCTAACCGCTACTTAAGATAGTGTAACTCATTCGATTTAGTAACGGCTCGATATAGGTTCAAGGATGAGAAATCGATTATTATTGAATCGTGGCTTAGATAACGGCTCGATATAGGTTCAAGGATTTAGTAACGGCTCGATATAATTTTACTGAAGTCAGTGCAATTCGTTACTAAACATTACTGAAATCAGTGTAAGTAGTCACCGAATGTGTCTTACTAAACTTTTATTGAAATCACTATAATTGTTGAACTATGACTGAAATTTTATCAAACCGTTACTTAATACCATGTTTGGTAACACTATTAGACACCACTATCGCTATTAATCTTAAAATCGACATTGTTGGTAATTATTTCGAGGTATTTGACTAATAGTATCAATTTTGAAATTTATAGTGCAAATAAGACATGTTATGTAATACAAGTGTCAACTTGTATCAATTTTGATATTGATATTCCATCTTTTAAAAGTATCGATATCGATACTAATACAGCATTATTATTTTCGATACTGTAACCAAACAGGGCATAAGATAGTGTAACTCATTCGATTTAGTAACGGCTCGGTATAGGGTCAAGGATGATAAATCGATTATTATTGAACCGTCGCTTATGGCCCGTTTGGTTAGAGTTCCAAATTTGATACTATATCAATATTGATGTTGATAATTTTAGAGGTTGAAGTATCAATATCAAAATTGATACAAGTTGACACCTGTATTATATAATGTGTTTTATTTTCATTACCAATTTCAAAATTGATACTATTAACCAAACACTTCTTAGTGATTACTAGGAATATCAATTTTGAAATTGATAGTGATAGAGGTGTCAAATAGTGTTACCAAACAGGGCCTTAGGTAACGTAATGTGGGGGTCGTGAGACATTGGAAATTGAATGTGTTTTCTTCACCACCGTGACACTGAGGTGATCCGGCATGCGCAGTAGGTCTCCAAGTTGCCCGAGGCACGTCGGCAGCAACCGGTTACCGGCAGCGAGATGGAGGTTCTGTCGCACGCCGCCAAGTAGCAAGAGGAAAGTGCGGAGGATACTACTACTGCCGGCGGCGGCGGCGGCTATTCCGTATCGATAACCCATGCCAACGTCGGTGGACCTGCGCACAGTGGATCGGCGCCGCCCGTCGCAGTCGAATATATTGACCACCGGCCGCCGACGCACTCCGGCCACCCTGCCGGACTCCCTCCCGGGCAGGCAAGCCACGCACCGACCCTCCCATTTCTATCGATCCGATCGGAAGCGGTCAGGCGGCGCCGCCGCCCGGTTTTCAACGGCGACCGTGAAAAACCGATGAGGTCGGCAGAGTCGGCGTTCACCGCGGCGAGGATCCGACCGCCGCGCTACAGAGGTCGACCGACGCGTCTTCTCAGCTCCATCGCCCACTTGAAGGTATATATGTTTAGTCTTTCCACGGCGGTGGCGAGTGTCGCGACAAAACACCTCCGTCTGTCCACGCTGATCGAGCACGACGACTAGCAGCTAGGGTTTGTCACGTCGCCGGAGAAGAAGAAGAAGTCTCCCGTCCACACCGGAACTGACCGAGCAGAGAAGCTTTCTCGCCGGAGGGGGAGGGGCGGGCGTCAATCGCCAGCCCCACCCGTCGTCGACTTCAAGCCGCCGACGGCGTCGGAGTCGACACTGCGGTGCCCGCGCTACGACAAAAACACCCTTCTTCTTCTTCCCCCCGTTGAACACGTCGACGAATGGGGTTCGATTCGAGACCGAGACTTCTTGAACCGGACGCAAACGATGACCCCATCATCTTGAGCCGAACCGAACCGGTTCCTCGACAACATCTTGAAGCGAAGTCGAACTAGGACTTGGGGGTCAACTTGGTTACCGGTCAGTCCGGACCGAGATTGAACCGAACAATCTATAGTATATTTCAGTTTGGTGGTTTGATTCAAAAATCCGAACAGGTAACTCATGCAGGGGAACCCAACCGAACCGCCCCGTCCACCCTGTTTGCACGAACACCCCTACCGACCGGGGGCGGGTGAGGGTGTTGGTCCAACTTAAACTTGTGCCAAACGAGCATTGATTTTACTTAAGTCAGAAATTATAAACATCTTGTTCAACAATGTTTGCTATTCGTTGCGGTGAACACTCATTTAATCGTATAACCAACCACAAATAAAGATGCAATGTTGACCATCTAAGAACAAGGTAGCACTTCAAGATATTTCTGGTGTTTGGTCGAAGAACAAATTCTTGTATAGTCTTGTGGTAAAATTGTATATTAAACTTTTAAGATAGACATGAACATAAGATTATCATGTTTGGTGAGATATGATAATTTAAAAATGTGTGGGGGCCATGTATAGCTGCAAAGGTGGAGGACCACAGAGAAAACAAAGAGATTCTCACATCCTTTTATCATAACTTCCAAGCACTTTTTTTTGAACAATTTTTGTTACAAAATATATCTCTTTTTAATCATGCAACCAAATACCCTATTAGATGATGGGTAAAATTAAGAAGCATAAGGAATTGATGAAAATTCCACATTCCGGGAAGAAGTTGATAAGTTCAACCAAAGACCATCGTACTATTCTCCAAGTGCATCCATCACTTATAGATTGTGTGTGTGTGCGTGTGTGGGGCTAGACATCCCATGCATGCAACAGTTGAAATTAGAACTCTAATGGGGTGTTTGGTTGCATGATAATAGCCATTTTTTTAATTTTTGAAAATTGTAACGAAAGTGACCTTAAAATTATGCCTCGTCGTATCATTTTTTGTTTTAAAAAAATCTTTCATCGACTGGGCATGGTAAAAGAAAAAAAGGTAGAGACCATTTTTCTTTTTTTGAAAACGGATATCACCCTCTCACGAAGCCCCCTGCAGATAAACCCTCAATACCTCCTGATGATTTGAACCATCAAGCATAGTTATTAAATATTATTTTGAGGTTATGTCTAGAGTGGATGATATATATATATATCATTAAGAGCTGGGACCTGTATAAAAAATGGTGGAGGGATCACAATAAAGAAAGAAAGTCTCACCTCTTTTTATCCTTGATTGATGAAAGAATCTATAAATTATTTTTTATCATAATGTCATACACACGTTAGACAATATTTTTTACAACAATACAATTTTGTAGAGAAAACTCATTTTACCATATATCATTGCCCAAAGAAAAAAAATTAAAGAAAATTAGTGAATATGGCCATGGTTGGATAGGCCATCAAGGGTTGCCAAGGCATGAAGGTTCAGGAAGATGGATCCTATGATCCCCTTCCATGAATATGTGTGACCATGCATGTTGCATGGTTTTGGTAACCTGAATATTGTCTCTCTTACTAAGGTTTATAGAGGCCTCTCTAGTCTATTGTAAAATCTCAGGCTTTTCGGATGGTCCTCGTGGCCCTGGCTTGAATAGGTGGGCCACCGCTATGAAGCCCAAAAAGATCTTCCGTCCGCTGCTCGATGCCCGACCGAGACGGTGTCTTAGTGGGCCTAATTGGGTCAATATCCGAACGGAACACTTGTGGTCCGAAAAGCATGCGCAATAGGACCCGAGTGGATAAGGCTCTGCGGGACCCAATTCAGTTGGATCCGATTCTGTGTCGGAAAAAAGAAAGATATTCTATTTACAAAAAAAACATATTGTAATTTAAAAATCTTCTGCACAGGACATGAGTTATATTATCTATGAGAAAATTTCTAAGCTGCGGCTATGACAAAATTTATTGCTGCTAACGATATCGTTGGCACTAGATATGAGTTATTTATGATAGAAATTGATTGAATAAAAGTAATCGATGCTTTACTTACCGAACAGGTGGATACAAATAACAAAAGATATTGGTCATCTTAATTACAAAAAGATATTATCTATCTCATGAATAAAAAATATCTCTATTTATTATTTATTGACTTTCTATTTCTCTTAACTTACATCAAGACAATGTAATAAATTGGTATGATTTTATATTAGTTACGAATGAATTAACAAAAATTACGATGTTTACAAACAATATTATTTTGATAGTCTAAACCTAAGAAGAAGTAAATTACTGGGACTATGGAAAAGCTAATTTAGAAACTAAGGGCCTGAAGATTAATAAAAATAAGACAAAATACATGCATCGTAAATTAATGAAAACCAAAAAGAAGAATCTGATGGAGTTAGTCTTATAAAACTTATGTTTAATTATCTTTGATCAATTATTCAAAAAGATAAAGAATGTGATGGAGATATTAACCATCAGATTAAAATATATTGGATAAAGTAGTGATTGAATATACAGGTTTTATGTGATTATAAAATTACACTGAAGTATAAAAAAATTATTATATAACTATAAAACTTGCAATATTACATGTTAGTAAATGATGAACAATAAAAAAATATACTTCTAAAATCAATGTTATTGAAATAAGAATGTTAAGTTAGATTAGCAATTATACTAGACTAGATAGAATAAAAATGAAACATTAAAGAAAATATAGTATCAGCAATGGTAAACAAATTAAAAGATGAGCCATTGAGATGGTTAGACATTGTAAACGTAGACCTAAAGTGCGTAGACCTAAGTTAGAAAAGTAGAAAATATTAAAATTACAAAAATAAAAAAATGTGGTCGATCTAAGTTAATGCGGAGAAGGGTAATTAAATATAATTTGAATGTTTTAAACATTTTTCAAGAATTAACTCAAAATAAACATAAGTGGAAAAATAAAATCAATATGGTCGATCCCAAATAATTTGGCATCGAGACTCAACTCGAGTTGAGTTGAATGGAGATTATCAAAAAAATATTTGTGAACCATTTTATATCGTGGGTTGAAGGATTAACCGAAAATTAATGAAAACAAACATATAATATATAATGATCTAGAATATTAACATATAATAAAACTTCCGACAAAAAAATAAAACATACAAGAGAATACGTTAGAAACATCCACAAACAATTCTCATAAAACCAGTAGAAAGCCCTAAATTGAAACACTAATGGGATGTTTGGTTGCATGATAATTTTTTGTACATTTTCATGATAAAAAATTGTATTAAAATAAAAAGTGAACTAACTCATGACATAAAATTATCATGTTTGGAGGGATGTGATTACAAAAAAGAGTAACTACCACACATAACCAAACAAAGTGGGGGGACCACAAGAAAAAAGAAAAAGATGAGACCCTCTTCTTTTTTTAAGAAGAAAATCACTTTTGAAACATAAAATTGTCATAGTTACCAAACACCTCTTTTAACAAGTTTTCTTATAATTTTTAAAAATTAAAACAAAAACCTTCATTATCATACAACCAAACACCTCATAATATTTTTAATTTTTTTATCTTTGATATAGGGTAGATGTTGGATGATAAGTTTTTTTTAGAACACAAATATGGATTTGATCTATTTTTTATTTATTAAATGAATAGACTATAAATATCGTAAAATTATAAAAAAATATCTAACCATCCTATAATTTTTAACATCCCCTGCTACAGATCACACGTCAAATACTATTTAATGTAATAATATTAGAGAGCATTCAAACGAAAATATATTTAATATCATTTTGTTGAAATAATTCTATTCATTCAACGGTTCAAACTAACCTCCGTCATCGGCTGCTGATCACGTTCTCGATCGGTTGCCGCAGCTCGAGGAGGCGGCAAGAACGGTTCTTTCTTCAACCTCCCGACTCCATCCAAATCCTGCCGGCGCCGGGCACTCGCAACCATGATCTCCAGATCGTACACCAACCTGCTGGATCTGGCGACGGGCAACTTGCCGGCCTTCGCGACCTCCGGCGGCGGCGGCGGGGGGCAGAACGGCCGGCGCATGTCCCGGGCGATGACGGTTCCCGGGACGGTGAGCGAGCTGGACGACGAGCAGGCACCCAGCGTCGCGTCCGACGCTCCTTCCTCCTACGCCCAGGACCGCATGATCATCGTCGCCAACCAGCTCCCCCTGAGCGCCCAGCGACGTCCCGACGGCGGCGGCGGCTGGAGCTTCTCCTGGGACGACGACTCCCTCCTGTTGCAACTCAAGGACGGCCTTCCCGAGGACATGGAGGTCATCTACGTCGGCTCCCTCCCCGTCGACGTCGACGCCGCCGAGCAGGACGCCGTCGCCCAGACCCTCCTCGAACGTTTCCGCTGCGTACCCGCCTTCCTCCCCGCCGACGTGCTGGCCAGATTCTACCACGGCTTCTGCAAGCAGCAGCTCTGGCCGCTCTTCCACTACATGATGCCCCTCTATGGCTCGGGCGGCGGCGGATGCAGCCGCTTCGACCGCAACCTCTGGGAGGCCTACGTCACCGCCAACAAGATCTACGCCCAGAAGGTGATCGAGGTGATCAGCCCGGAGGATGACTACGTCTGGGTGCACGACTACCACCTCATGGTCGTCCCCACCTTCCTCCGCCGCCGCTTCAACCGCCTCCGCCTGGGCTTCTTCCTCCACAGCCCCTTCCCCTCCTCGGAGATCTACCGCGCCCTCCCGGTCCGCGAAGAGATCCTCAAGGCGCTCCTCAATTCCGACCTCATCGGCTTCCATACCTTCGATTACGCCCGCCACTTTCTCTCCTGCTGCAGCAGGATGATGGGGCTGGAGTACCAGTCCAAGAGGGGGTACATCGGGCTCGAGTACTACGGGAGGACCATCGGCATCAAGATCATGCCCGTCGGAGTCCACATGGGGCAGTTGAAGTCGGTGCTGCGGCTGGCGGACAAGGAATTGAGGATCGGCGAGCTCCGGCGGCAATTTGCGGGAAAGGTTGTCCTGCTCGGCGTCGACGACATGGACATCTTCAAGGGCATCAACCTGAAGCTGCTGGCATTTGAACAAATGCTTAGAGTGCACCCCATCTGGCGGGGCAGAGCGGTGCTGATCCAGATAGCCAACCCCGCCAGGGGAAGGGGGCGAGACGTCGACGCGATCGCGGTGGAGATCCAGGAGAGCTGCAAGCGGATCAACGACGCATTCGGGCGGGAGGACTACACGCCCGTGGTGTACATCGATCACCTCGCCTCCTTCGGCGAGCGGATCGCCTACTACGCCATCGCCGAGTGCGTCATCGTCACCGCGGTGCGGGACGGGATGAATCTGACGCCATACGAGTACATCGCCTGCAGAGAGAGCGTCGATGCCCCGGCCGATCCCGATTCGTCCGCCCCGAGGAAGAGCATGCTGGTTGTTTCCGAGTTCGTCGGATGCTCCCCTTCCCTCAGCGGCGCGATCCGGATCAATCCCTGGAACATCGAGCTGACCGCAGAGGCGATGAACACGGCGATCTCGCTGGAAGAGGCCGACAAACAGATGCGGCACGAGAAGCACTACAAGTACATCAGCACGCACGACGCGGCCTACTGGTCGAGAAGCTTCCTGCAGGATCTGGAGAGGACTTGCAGCGATCATTTCAGGAAGAAGTGCTGGGGCATCGGCTTGAGCTTCGGTTTCAGGGTTGTGGCCCTCGATCCCAACTTCAGGAAGCTCGGCATCGACGACATTGCCACGGCGTACAAGGGCACGAAGAGTAGAGCCATACTGCTGGACTACGACGGGACGGTGATGCCCCAGACCACCATCAACAAGGAGCCAGACAGCAGGGTTATCTCCATCATGAATTCCCTCTGCAACGACGACAAGAATGTGGTCTTCATCGTCAGCGGGAGAGGAAGAGACAGCTTGGGGAAATGGTTCTCTCCTTGCAGGAAGCTTGGGATTGCGGCCGAGCATGGCTTCTTCACGAGGTACGTCCGAATCTCCTCATGAACGGCACCATTACAACATCTTACAGTACAGGATGGCAGGGGAGCTTGGAAGACGATGGAATACCACCACTACAAGAGGGGTGTTCACTGTTGGGTTCAACCCGAAAAACCAATTGGCTTGGTTTGAACTTTGAACCATGAAAGGATTTGATTTGATTTGATTTATAAGGTTTTTAGAACCAAATCAAACTGGTAAAACAAATGACCAGGATTAAATTAAATATTTATTTTAATTTAAATATATTGAAGATATTTATTTATCATTTCGATAAGTATAAAATTGTTTCAAGAGTTTTTAATGTGCAACTAATGAAATGTATAAGCATAGATCCTGAAAACTAATATAGTATGATTTAAAACAAATCAAATGAAACCATACATTGGCATACCTACTATACCATGATAAGATATGGTTTGAACCTGGCTAAACCAAACCAAATAGAATTACTTAGATTTGGTTTGGGAGGTAGTCTGTTTTGGTTTGATTTGAGAAAAGAATCCTTAAAAACCAAATAAAACCCAAATAAAACCAAACCATGATTGAGGAATATCTTTATATTTCTTACCATGATGATAGCACTAGCCTGTGGATTTATTTATTATTACTATTTTGATCTTAAGACTGGATTCTACTCACCAAAAGACTAGCCTGTGGGTGTGCTAAATTGAACATCTGGGTTCTGCTACAATAAAACCATAAAAGTATAGGGAAATACCTGGATTCTTGCATTGCAAATATCTGCACTAGATCACTTGTACAGATCATTTTTTTTCAGCTGATTCTTGTTTGATGTGCATGTTCTTCAATTGCAAATAACTGCATTTTATCTCCTCTGGAGATATTATTCTTAGTTGGTTCTCCTTTAAAGCCCTGTTTGGTATCAAGATTAGACACCTCTATCACTGTCAATTTTGAAATTGATATTGATAGAAATCATCAAAAGATTTTGACTATCAATATCAATTTTAAAACTTGTAGTACAAATGGCTACAAAAATTCACTTGTATCAATTTTAATATTGATATTTTTTCTTGATAAATATCAATATCAAATTTGATATGGTATTATTTCTGATACTCTAACCAAGCACGGCAAAGGTAATTTCAACCTCCTCTCTCTGCTTTTACTGATATCCACTCGGTAGGTTGGCTTCCACTCTGTCCACCACATCCAAATGGGTACAGAGAAGAAGTTGACGATCTTGTGAGCAATCACAGTGTCATGCTTCTGAAGCTTCTCTTGTGGCAATATCAACAGGTGGAATGGAGATGAAGGATGGGAGACGTGCGGGCAGACTACAGAGTTTGGATGGCTAGAACTTGCTGAACCAGTAATGAAACTGTATACCGAAGCTACCGATGGTTCGTGGCTTGAGAAAAAAGAGAGTGCCCTGGTATGGCATCATTCTGATGCAGACAAAGGATTTGGATCTGCTCAAGCAAAGGAGTTGCATGATCACTTGGAGAGTGTGCTGGCTAATGAACCAGTCTCAGTGAAGATTGGCCAGTACATTGTAGAAGTAAAACCTCAGGTCTGTTGAACTAACCCTTACAGTTATGAACAGTAATTGAATTGCTCACTTTTCATTCTTCTTACACCCGGTAGAGGAGGGTTTTGGTGAGGGAGCAGCCATTTTCACAGTCACAGTTAGGAGATATCATTATTCACTTGAATAATTACAAAAAGAATCAGACAAATAATCCGTTCTCTGTCACATGTAACACATGATTAAAGAACTGGGCAGTTTGGTCTAGGCAGATGGACCACATATAATATAGTTCTTGGAGTCATCCATTTCCTTGAGTAGCAGGTGTTTTCATGTGCTGTTTTCCTTGTGGTGTTTTTAGGGAGTAACCAAAGGCTTAGTAGCACAGAAGATCTTGTCATCCATGAGAAGACAGAATAAGAAGGCCGACTTTGTACTATGTATTGGTGATGATAGATCAGACGAGGACATGTTCGAAGGGATTGCTGCTCTGGCAATGCAATCTGTGTACTCCAAGAGCTCCATCTTTGCTTGTACAGTTGGGCAGAAACCGAGTAAAGCCAAGTATTACTTGGATGACATAAATGAAGTCATAACATTGCTTACGGCTTTGGCTGACGCATCTGACAGCCAGTTTTGCTCACCTGAAGCAGACAATGAAGCCTGAAAATGACCTTCCACCTGTTAAATAGTTCCATCAGCAAGTACCCTTGTGAGGAGGAACTCAACAGATCAACAGAGGAAACGGCAACTATTAAACGATGCTGGGAAGACTGACTGATTCCATGAAATAAACCTGCTCTTATGTCTGACCTAAATGGGGTCATTCCAAGAATCATAACCAGTGTTGACTAGCTTATGCTCTGTATGCCTGAAGGATCCTCAAGCTAAGCATGCAAAGACATACCACATCCTGAAGGCGTTTTGTCCAATTAATTTTTTTTCTCCTCGTAGGATGTTTGATTCTATTTCATTTAGATACTTAAATTTGTAGTGGGAGTGAAAAAGCTTCTGCCACAAATATAAGAATAAAATTGGGATGTTTGATAGTATAATGATGGTGCCTCTCATGCAGTCCTATACCATATTTGTTGATAATGAAGTCAACATTATCATGATTTTCTTTCTTATGAAATTCGTTGCCTTGTATGAAATGGCTATCATGTATGAAATCCCAGTCAATTATGTGGCTCTGATTATATATGAACATGATCATTGGAGCATCAGTAGAGCTACATATTCTGCATTCCTTAATCATTCTTCAAGTGAGGTACAGAAGCAGGTGCAGAACTGATCTCCTTTAGGTGAAAATTCTGCAGTAGGGTCGGTTGAATTGAGCTGCTAGAGCATGATTTAGCAGCTAGTCTTCCTTGCATTCTTGGGCACCTCCACATACTGAGGTTGAATTTCACTGGAGTTGTGGGGAGGATTTTATGTCAAAATAGTTAAAGTTCTCCCCAAGATTCCTGAAGTCAGAATTATAATTTAAAATAAGTATCCCAAGATAATTTGTTCGGTTCAGTCAACTTTAGCCGACTCCACCCTATCCAAAATTGAGAATCTCTGGCTCCATCCCCTCCGAATGATTTATATTAATTATAAGAATTTTTAAATATTCGTTTATATAATTATTGGTATTTTCTGAATAAGTCATTATAGGAAAAAAATTTGATGTTAAATTACTGAAAGCTTTTGTCACAGAAAAATAAGTTCATGCCACAACTAAAATTCTTAAAGCAATATTATTTAAATCGTTTTTAGATGTTTGTGACCAAAAAATACCTCTCTTTAACATTATTTTTTTTTCTTCTCTGTTCTAAACTCACTTTACCTCTTTACAACAATGGGAGCACTCTTGTCAAAAAAAGTAAAAAAAAAAAAAACTTGAATCACGACATTTGTGGCGTCTTTTAGGTGGATGTACTTATTTTTCTTAACTCAATTTCAAGAATTTGCAAGAATATGAAGTTTTATGAAAACATGTCGGTAGAAAAACCTTACTTAAAATACATATACTTAGGTGTACAATAGTTTTATATTGCCAATTATCAAATGCCTATTTTACAATGCACGTAAACACATCAAATACAATATGTATATAGTTCATTTCAAGCATGCCTCTTTGTTTTGATTTGAAGCATTCTTAATCAAAACAAACCACAGATTCAATGAGGTTATAATAGTGGAACCAAATGATGAACATCCCATCCTGTATCACAAAAACGGAATCAAACATCACATCCGGGCCATCCAATCAATCAAATCATCAAAATACTAAAATAATCCTATCCTACCAAGATCGAATATTCCTCATCCCAGACGCATCCCCATTTTGGGATTATTCATCTTAAAAGCTTCCCACCATTTTTTTTCCTGGTTCCGGCACTGTTACGATAAATTTTTTTATTTACCTGGGGCCTCCATGTAATAACATCTAATACATATAACACATATAAATGTAGTCATATTGTCGAAACCATGTCATGCATGTACATCACTGATTATCACTACCTTAATACCATGATTTTTCTTCTGCCCAGAAACTGAACGATCTCCGGTGCTTCGTCCTCGCCGGCTCCGGTCCCGGCCAGCGCGCGGGCCCGCCCAGCACCACCGCCGGCGACCGGCCATCCTCCGCCCCGGCCTGGCCGTCTCCGCATTACGAGGCGCGCCATGCCCGGCTGACCGGCCTCACCGCCGCTCCCCCGCCACCGCCAGGTATACTTTGCACTGTATCACCGTCTTCCCCACCTGGAACCCCGGCACGACCGTGAACCCCACGACGGGGCCGGTGCCGCCCTCCGGCGAGGCGGCGGCGGCCCCCTCGAGCTCCGCCACGCTCTCCATGTACACCTCCGAGAAGCGGCCGCCCTTCCTCGCCTCGAAGATGGAGGCGGCCCCCTGCAGCGCCTCGGGGTCGAACGAGAAGAACAGGCGGTGCAGCAGCCAGACCCTCCGCGCCATCTCGGCGAAACCCAGGAAGAACTCGGTCTCCGGGAAGCCGCCGGCGGCGGTTCCCAGCAGGTCCCTGTGCTCGAGGTTGCCGAAGAAGGATTCTTCCATCCGGGGATGCACCAGCTCGAGGTACTTGGCGCGGCAAAACTCCTGGAAATCCGACCGGGTGTCCCCGCCGTCGAGCAGCTGCTTCAGCTTCCCAGATTTCAATTCCGCGAACTCGTCGAAGAACCGCCGCCGATCCGGCGGCGTGCCGCGGGAACGGCGATCGCCGGCGGCGAATTCCGGGTGCTGGAAGCCGGAAAACATCGTCCGGCAGACATACGACTCGAACACGAACACCCGATGCTCCGGGCTCCGGCACATGACGCCCCGCTCGATGGAATCGGCGGCGGCGTCGAGATCCCACCCCGCGCGCTCCATCCCCGCCGCCATGACCTTGGCGAACGCGCGGGTCGACTTGATCGTGTGCCGGAGAACACCGAGGAAATGGGCGGCGCTCAGGGCGGCGGAGCCATCGTGCATCACCCTCCCTTCCATCACCTTGTTCGATTTCTCCGACCCGGCGAGCTGCTCCGTGAGGCGGAGAATCTCGGCGTCCTTGCTCTGGAGATCGCTCTCCATCTTCTTGGCAGTGATCTGGAAGGCCTTGATGAGGTTCCTCTGCTCCTGCACCTCCGCGAGGATCATGGACTCCCGGGCGCGGCCGCCGCCATGGATCTGCTTGCTGTAGTAGGACTGCTTGAGCAGGGACAGCTGCTTCAGCTCGGCCACCACCACCCGGTCGGCGGACTGGATGGTGTCGGGGTCGTACGGCGACTGGGCCATCTGGAGCTGCGCGTAGGCGGCCTTCACGGCGGACAAGCTCGCGAACAGGCCGGCCAAGAGTGCCTCCGCCGCCTCCCTGTCCTGGAGCTGCTGCAGGCGCTTCTTCTCGTCCTCCAGGGAGTAGTCGGACTGAGAAGGGAGCGAAACGCCGTCGAGATCGAAACACTCAGGAAGCTTGACCTTCGCGACGCTGCCGTCTTCGGAAACCATGCCGACCGCCGCCCCGCTGCCATCCTTGGCGCGGCGCCGGAGGCGGACCATCCTGGTTACCGCCCGCATGAAGCCGCCCACGTCCGCATGCTGCGCGGCCATGGGCTGCGCGGTCTCCATCGTCTGCAGAGAGCTACACGATCAATGAGGAAGGAGACAGAAGCCGCTGCAAACACAAGATCGGAACGGGGATCGAGCTGCGGAGGAAGATGAGGAGAGAAATCCGCAGAACGGAAGGTGGCTCCTTGTCCTCGCCTCCCCCGGCGAGCTACCATTCTCCTGAACCGCAATGATAACGGAGAAGACAAAGCCGAAGCAAAATTTAAAATTTAAAATTCAAAAAAAAATGGAGCAGACGGGAGAGAGGATCTAGACATCGTATGAATTTATTAAGCAACAGCCGGTTTTTGTTAATTCTTCGGGCCCTGTTCTTTAAATTTAAAGAACTCAAATAATGGCACCGCCATATCCGATACGCCAGCTGGTCGCACGGTGGCGGGGACGAGGCATGAGATAGAGAACCTTTGGGGCCCATTCTGGCATATCAACAAACAGTTTGGGGGCGGGAGGGGGGACCAGGTATAGGAATAGGAACCCCCCTGGCCCATACTGGCATATTAGCAAGCACCTCAAGGGCAACTTGTGACAGTAAGCTCTTTAACTATGAGGCGCCCACACGGAGCAGCGGTCTATGCAGCCGTCCTCCCCCAATAAGAAAACGTGGTTTTAATCCAGGCGCGTAGTTATCAACGGATTCGTATCGAAGATGCGAGACCTGGGAGGGCATGCTCTTGGCCCCTGTTGATCGAGAGCGAAGGTCGACGACCGCCGTCGTCTCTGGCTCCTGAAGACGAGTGTCAGAGGACGCAGGCTAAGCTCCGAGAGGGCTCTGCGTCTTGACCCGGGGGCCACCCGGCTGTTCTGTGGGCATCCGAAGCTAATCAATGGCAGTAAAATGGATTCTACTCCCCCCTCTCACCGGGTTTCCGCGGAGGAAAGCCTGTCTGTCGTCGCGGCTAAAAAACTAAAAAACTGGCCTTTTCCCATCATTAATTTTCCTTCCATCACTGCTGTTCCTGCCAGAGACGTACCCAAGGCGACGAGGATGCAAGAAGACAACCTAAACCTGGGAAGGGGTCTCGATCTCTCTCCGTCAGGAGAGCTCACGTGCGACCCCCTGAGACGGGGGGGGGGGTCCTCTCCGGCGACGGACGGGGACGGACCCACGGCGCTGCCGAACGGCGGAGCTTCTTGTCGAGGCGCACCGTCGACCATCACGGGGCAACAGGCCCGCCGATTCCGGGGATTAGCAGGTGACGGCACGCGGAGCATTTGCGAGCAGGGGACGGCAGTAAATCCCCATCGGAGAGTGACGACGTCCGCGGAGACTTTCGTCCGCCGGGTAACATCACGGCGACCTGTTTCATCTTACCAACGACCGCGAGACGGAGGGAGGAAGGAGCTGGGAGAGGGGGAAACCTCAAACTTCTTTAGATACAAGAGAAACTTGAGAAGAAAGGGCAAGATAAATCAGAAGACAAGATAAGGGGCTAAGATCAGGGCGCCCGTGTAGCAGAATGAGAAGAAAGCCGAGGAACAGAACAGATTGACGGAAAAACGGAACCTTTTTTTTTCCGAAGAGCGAAGTGGACGGTGCCCCGTCGGCGAATCTCTCCCTCGACGGCGACGGGAGCACAACCCGGTCAACAGCTCGTTAAAAGCAGGGTCTTTTCGAAAACTGTACGTCCTGATCCCTTTCTTCGGGCTCGCCAACGGAGCCTTCGAAAGAGAGCCCCAAAGAAACAAGCAGTGAACAGTAGCAGGAAGACTCACCGGAAGCGTAGCTCACTGCGAGGGAGTAAAGAACGGAGCCTCTAGCACCGCTTTCCCTCGCCAAGCTCCCACCTTTCCGCCGCCGCGAGCCGAATATACCTCCTTACCACCACCACCTCCTCCTCCGCCGCCCGGTTTCCCGACCAAGACACACTTCAGGCGCCGAAACCAGAATGCCGCCCATCTCGGGTCATCCGCCCCCGTGTCTGACCCCGCAGCAGCGCAGAGGCGGCCATCGGCGGCGGAAAAGCAAGCCTGCCGGCGGAGCCCCCCCTCTCCTCTTTCCCCCCCGGATGTACCCGAAAAGGTCGACGGAACCCCGAAGGAGAGGCTTCCGCGGGTTGCTGTAAACCTCACGCAGGCCCCTTCGGGGGAGAGCAGCGCCGGCGGGGTGGCGGTGGACGGACGGGAGCGGGGAGTTGCAGAGGGCGGGAAGACGGAGGAAGAACGAGCATCGGGAATAAAAACCGGGCCGCCTCCGCCTGCCTCCCGGTTGTCGCGTTGTTTCCAGTCTTGTCACTGTGGTGAAGACAGGCTGCCTTTACCGCCGCGTCGAATTTCCCGTTTTAGTCCCTATCTTTTTTATTAATATCAGTTATGCCCTGGGGCACTAAATTTACGCATTTACTTTTATCTGATTTGGTTCCGAGGGAAAATATGACTAGGGACGTGAACAGAACGGATACGGGTCAAATAACAATATTGTATTATTATCCGTATTCATATCCGGTAAGAAAAAAGTCTATACACTTATTGTTTATTAATTATTGATATCGGATGTATTAGCGAATCGTATTGTTCTATTCACTTAAAAATACTTTACGATTGGATAACGAATGATTATCGAATATATAAAAAGATAATATATATATATGATACAACTCAGTCAAATAAAGAAGTAAAGATAATTTTATCGATGAAAACACACATAAAAATTATATATTACAATTAAAAACATCGAATATAAAAAATGAGATAAAAAAATAATTTACAAGTCTATAATAAAAATAATTTTTGAATATGTAGTAAATAATTAGATGAGTAACACAAAATATAAGATAGAAAAAAATCTTAGTTAAATATCTAAAATAATACATGTCCAACATAAAACATGAGATAGTTTTTGTAGCAATGTTGAGATCTCGAGGAGGAGGGTGAACCGGTGAGTTAAGGATAATAAGATTTATTAGATGGGACATACATACGCTTAGATGTCATAAATTGTGAGTTATTGTATCATGTATTAATTAACGAATACGAATAATGATATTTAAATTTGGTTTATGATGTATCTATGATCGTATCCGCTAGCTAAGATAATAGTTAATCGATAAACAAACACAAATAATTTATTCAAAAAATTTAAACTATCTGTTAACTATTCGTTAATTAACGAACGGGTTGGATAACTATTGACATCCCCGAGTGGTCGTAAAAAAGGCATGTGTTCATTTATTTGGCTAGTTCGGACTCCTTTCGATGAGCCCCGACTCCTCCTCAACCCCCAGCTCCCCATATCACCCCCTTACCAGCTAGCTCCTCCTTGATCTCCCTTGTCGACCTACCCCCTTCTCTTCTAGCAAGCACCAACTCCCTCTCAGCTCTCTATATTGCCCCTCCCCCTCCCCTTCCAACAAACCCCTAGCTCCACATATCGCCCCCGTCTTTTTCCCTTCCGGGTAACTCTCCACTCTCTATTTCCCCCTCACCTCTCCTTTCAGCTAACTCTCACCCTCCCCTTTGACAATAAAGCCCCCCTCGATCCCTTCACCCCAGTTCTCCACCCTGCCAGCTTGCCCCACTTTTCTACTCCCCAACCTCTTTATCAGTAACTCTCAATAATCTTCTTCGATAGTGTCTCTACGCGTGGAACAACGACCTTGCTTTCTAATGTGATCGTTCCATTTCGTGACCGTTGTCAAACACCGTCCATTCATCGATTTTTTAACTTTGCTGTTCAACCATCGTAGTATTTATGTACGTTCATCGATTTATGATTTCTAGTCGATCTTTATTTCTATCGTGTATTTTTTATTATTTAAGTTCATTGTTGTACTATAGTATTTGTGCCATGAATATCTCTCGTTGCTTTAACCATAAAATTTTATTTTGTTGCTGTCTAAAAGAATGTCTGCCTGTTTGAGTCATCGTTGCATTTTCAAATATCAGAATCGTACAAGAGCACTTAGAAAATAGAAAGAAACAGTAAAAGTCGGCCAAAAAGTGCAACGACAAATAAAACAGAGACAAGGGGTCGTGCCAAAAAAAAAAAAACCAACGCCTCTGACGGCGCGCAGGGCATTCTCGTGATTCGGGCGCCCAGGGCTCTCTTTTTTTTCCGAAGGAAAGAATACCTGACTGGGTCAGTCCAGCTGGACAGCACACTCACGCTCACACGCATACAGGGATCCGATCTGGCGCCACGTGTAGTGTGAACGGTTCATAGGGTGTTTGGTAGCGTTTTTAATTTTAAGACAACTTCGTTTTTGAAATCAAGATTATTTGACTTCTCAATTTTATTTTTAAAATCAAAATAGTCTAATTATTTGGTGTTTGGCACTCGGAGACAAATCTCTCCGGCTAGCCGAGTGGGTTCCCCCTCGCCCCTAGCTCGTTCTCTATCGGAACCGTTTTTGGCGGAGTCCCCTTGCATTCTTTTGAGCCGTATCGGCCTTCGGGCTACCCCTCCGGGCCTCCCCCTTGACATTGGAGGAGCTTCTTACCATTAAGATCCCTTCAGACACCCATTTTGCACCCTTCGCTCGGTAGACAACCCCTCTCCCGCTCCGGACCTCTCTCGCTTCTAAAGACCCCTTCATCTTTTGGTTTTTTTTCCTTAGCCGCCGGTCGAACATTTGTGGTTGGTGATTTATCTCGGCTATTTTGAGGTCATTTATGTTCGGGGAGGGAGGGAGGTTCCCTCCCATGCTCCATTACCGGTGTCTGGCCTAAATATGTTTTTAGGATTTTTGTCTCGTTTTGTTGCACTGGAATTGTGGAGTCGGCTTTATCTATGTCCGTTCTATGTTCTTTACTTTTGTTATTTGTCTGTCGTAGGTTTATTGAGTTCTGTATCGTTGTCTCTCCTTGTTAGCTCCATGGCCGCTAACTTTATTCTGAGACTGTTAGTTTGGGCAATATCCACACTTTTTTGGTGTGTTCATCCAGTCTCACGGCAAATGTTCAACTCCTCTGATGGAATCTTTATATTTGCTCTTCGATCATGTATGCACTCATACGTGCATGTCGATCTGTGGCTTTGTCCTTGCTTCTTGGAAATGATAATTTCTAACAGAACTCGCGTGCTCGGTCTAATTATGTGTCTTCTGTGTTTTAGATCGGTCTTTGTTGTATCTTTTGGTATGTATCTTTTTATGCCAATGAAATGTTTCGTTTGATAAAAAAAAAGGCTAGCCGAGTGGGTTCAAAAAATAATAACAAAGTCAAACCTAAAACTGCCGCGTCTACAGCAAATATCTAGTCCCTACATCTGTACAGAACATATATCTTTTTTAATACTGTCGAGGTTACTTTCTATTTTGCCTGATATTTTAGTTAACTTTGCATTTTGGAAATTTACTGGTGTATATATACTTGGGCTATATAAGCCCATAATTAACTAAGGTGGGAGTGGAAGAGAGCCAGCTCAAGAGATCCATCAAAACCACAAAAACAGTCAATTAATCTCATGGGTGGATCATCTGTAGTTGTATGAGGGGGGGGGGGGGGGGGGAATGATCAGGTGTTGCCATGTCACCAAGAAAAATGAAATGTGTTAAACAAATAGTAATGAATAAAGTAGACACTTTTCTTATATTTTCACCGAACTCTTTTTCAATACTCAACAATATATTATTTTAACGTCCCGTTTGGCAACACTATTAGGTATTTCTATCACTATCAATTTTAAAATTGATATTGATAGAAACTACTTGAGAGATGTTTGATTAATTTTATTAATTTTAAAATTTGTAATATAAACAAAACAGATTACGTAATACAAATGTCAAATTGTATTACTTTCGATATTGATATTTTAACATTTAAAAATATTAATATCAATATTGATATAGTGTAACATTACGTTAATTTTTAGTTAATTAAAGATAAAAAAAATTTAGTTATTAATTATTTATTATTTTACCCCCCCTTTTTTCTCTTTCTATGTTTTTCTCCCCCCGTCGAACCCCCCCCCCCCCCGTACGCACCCTCCCCGCGCCGTTTCTTCTCCTCGCGAAACCCTATTTTTTCCCCTCTTTTACCCTCTCGGCCGCCGCCGCGCGGGCCCTCGCGCGCCTCCCCGCCTTCTTCTTTCCCCCCGGCACCGCCGCGCGCGCGCGTGGCCTGTCGGCGCGAGACGCCGCCCCGCCGTCCTCCGTTGACCCGCCCGGCGCCACCCGCGTGCCGCGACCGCCGCCTCGGCCCCCGCGCCTCGCCGCGCGCGACGCGGCCGCCCGCCCCCCGCGTCGCCACGTCTCCCCGTGCGAGACGCCCGTGCCGTTGGACGCCCGCCGCGGTCGCGCGCGCCGCCCGCTTCCTCGTACCTCGTACGAGTGCTCGCCGCCGCCGACCGCCGCCCGCCTCGTCCCGCGCGCGCGCCCCCACGCGCCGCTCGGCCCCGCGTCGTCGCAGCCGTCCTCGGTCGCCGTGCGACCACGTCGCCGTCCGCCCGCGACGCCGCCCGGCCGCGAGACGTCGCGGCCGCCGTGCGCCCGCCTGCGCCACTGCCGTGCAGCCCGCCGCCGTGCGCCGCAGTGCGCCGGCCTCCTCTCTCCCGCGCGGTGATACAACTTCCCTCCTATCGCCCTTTATCTTATTATCTTCTATCAAGTTCCCTAGTTTATTATTTTCCCTTCTACCGACAGATTTCAGGAACACCTACTCGGATCGATTTTCCGTCGCCGATGCAACCGCGGCAGTCTCGTCACCAAATTCAATCTCCTTGGATTTCCGTGCGCCGTTCGCCGTTGCCGTCAAGGTAGGCGTCTCGGCTATCCTTAGCACTCTAATATTTTAATTAAATCGTAATAATCATGTTTAGATCACCAGGATTAGAATATTGTAGTTAATGAGCTGTTTTGGATTTATTAGCATGTTTAGTTAGAGTTAGATTAATTTGTCTAGATCGTGCATGCTTAGATTAATTCGGTTATTCAAGTATGCTGGTCATCATGATAGGTTGTATATGTTTAATCTAGCTAGTTTAGTATGTTTTGCATCACGATAACTTTAATCATGTATATTCTGATTTGATAAAAAGCCGTTGTAAAGTTTAGGCATAATGTGGTTAGAATTTAGTTTATTTTCTTCTATTAGATAGATAGTTCTGTTTAAGCTTGTAATTGTCATGTTTAGGTTGTAAATTGCATGATCCCATGTATATGCATTAGTTCATGTTAGATTGTGGTATGGTATGCAAATATGTGGTGCATAGAACCATGGGTGTTCATCTATGTATTTCATGTTTGATTGCCAATTAAATGTTCATGTGTTTACTGTCTGAGTTAATTATATGCTTGCATGGTGTGGAATGTGGTTAGTGCAGTGAGCTGCATTGTGGTTGTATGTACTTCACCTGACTAAATTAGTGGCCCGTGGGCGTGAGATTAGTTGAATCGAGCATCCTTCGATCCCAGATACCGCGGTTCATCCTAAGTACTCCCCTACCTAGGGGTACTATGGGATTTAGTTACTATATGTTACTTCCTACTATATGGTAAATACGAATTGCTAATTTTGTGATGTGACTACATTTTATCGTACGGGAGCATGTTATTTACTCGCATGTGTGTGTAGTTGTGTATGTTGGCATAGATGGTACTGTTATAGATCTGTCACTGGTTTTATGTCAGATTGTGTATATTATGAGCATACCTAGAGTAGTTTAATGAGCAGGTTGTGATGGTTTTTAATGCATGTAGAGTCTGGTTATCATATGGGGTAGTTGATTGACTTTGTAATCACTTAATTGGAGATATATATAATTAGTTTAATCCTATGTATTAAATCTGATTTTTTTAGGCTTAATATGTATAGTATACCACTAGAATTGTTATTATAATGGGGTAGTTCGGGTGTAAGACCTGCGAGTCCGTTTGTGACTCACCCCTTCCCATTATAAATTTTTCGGTGATTTCGAGAGCCTCTTCCCGAGGAGGACTTTGGAGAAGATTTCGAGGAGGACCTTGGAGTTGATCCGTAGCAAGTTGAGGACCCAGAAGACGAGGAGTTTGGTGAAGAGTGATCACCTCATATCTTCTAGGTTGCTTGAGTTTCCTTTCTATTGTTGGTTTAGTAGTTGTTTGGTGTGATTTTCAGAGGTTGTTTGGACTATGTGTTAAGTTCTCTTAGTTGTTTGGTTGTGGTTGTTTACAGTGTTTTCTTGGAGTTTGAGTTTAATTGGAGCATTACAGGTTGTTTTGATCATTCGGATTTGATGGTGTGAATTTTGGTTTGTTCTCCTAAACTGTCCCGATATTCCGGATTTATTTTCCGCTGCGCTATTGTATATTCCGGGTCGTGACATATAGTACCAAAAATGAAACTCTAACCAAATAGGACATAAAGTAGTGGAAGGATGCCAACAACAAGGGTACTTACGTTGACAAGTAGTCCAGAAAAAGGGGTTAAGTTAACAAGAGAAATAAATGAAACATAGTGATTTAGAGGTACATATGTTTTAAATAAATGTTATGCCAAAGATCTCAAGGAATGAATTGCATTACATGGTGACCAGGACTTCACTTTGGGGAGTTCTGTGAAGCAGGGTTAGGCTGTTGCAACTTGTATAGCACACATCTGTTCAAACTTTACATTTCAGATATATATTTTTCTACAAAAAAAATGCATATACCTACACTTGGATGTTGTCATGGCCATTGAAATCCAGACAAAAGTCCCCCGCCTCGTGGCGGAGTGGGACACCATCGCCCTGCGGGGCGTCTGATCCCGGGTTCGAACCCGGCGTATCCGCTCCGTCGTGGGCGGCATCCCCGCGCAGAATACCACTGCGCCATGACCAAAAAAAAATTCAGAAAAAATACGGTGTAAATCCCAAGATATGTGATGGTTTTTCTTCCACATAATGGGATACACTAGTTTGTCAGGAAAATGAGAGATTGACACGTCAGTACGTTGATGGTGGTCTTTTCTACATGGAAAGACGTAAATGTTTGCATGCGATTACGAGGAAGCAAGTCATTGTCTCCCTGCCCCGAGCCGTACCCGATCACCCAACCGTGTACCCGTCCATACGATCCGGAACCCGCTTCGCCGGATATCGGATCCCAGCCGCTGGCCGCTGGGCCGGATACCGGATTCCGGGCGGTCCACGTCAGGCGCTCTCTTTCTCTCTGCGCATCTGAGATGGAGGCGGGAACGGGACAGCCAGAGCCAGCGGCTGACAAGACCAAATAAAGCGAAGGCGGGCCCGGAGGGATGGGGTGCTCCTTTACTCACTACGTCATTGACATTTATCGTGAAAGTCCCTTTAGTAATCTTTCGTGGAGAAAAGGTCCCTGGACTTTTTCGAAAAAAAGGAGCCCCGTCCGTCCATTGTGAGTCTACACTCTACAGTCTACACCGGTGTCTGCCAGTGTCCACAGCTGCAACCATCACCGTCACTGCGCGCCTCCGCCTCTAGGGCGGTCTCGATCTCGATCTCGCTGTACAGCACGGAGCCGAGCGCCGTGCGGGGGAGCAGCGGCCGGTGGCTAGCTGTTTGCAGTAGCCGGAAGCCTGGATCATCGCTTTCCGGCCGATTCAGCCGGCAGCGGGGACAGTGCGGAGCTGCGGGGGACGAGGCTCCATGAAGCGATCTCTCCGCCTAATCCTCCTCCTCACCTTCTCCGTCTTCTTCGAACTCCCGGTGGAAGCTTCTTCCGCAGGTAGCATTCGTAACCCGCTGCTTCTGTTCCCCCTCCTCCTCCTCCTCCTCCTCCTCCCCCTCATCTCATTTGATGTCTCCGTCGAGGACCTACTGTCTGCTTTGCCCGTGCAGCCGCGTTCGCCAGGCACCTGTCCTCTCTGCTGAAGTGGACCTCCGGGTCTTCCCCCAAGGTCCCTCAGAGCGGTGAGTTTCTAGGGCCGTATGGTAGTTTTTGTCTCTTCAGGAGCCTATTGTTCTAAGATTCTCCTATTCCTGCCGTGGGATGAAGTTTTGCATCGAATGGTTTGCCGTCTTTCAGGAGACGGGAATGTGATCCAATTTGAGAGCGGCTATCTGGTGGAGACCATCGTCGAGGGGAACAAGCTCGGGGTGACGCCACACACCGTCCGCGTCTCTCCAGAAGGCGAGCTCTTGGCTGTGGATTCTGTGAACAGCAACATTGTCCGCATCACTCCTCCGCTCTCTCAGTGTATGTAACTCTGTGCATACCGGACTCCAGGCCTTGACACCGTTGGCTAAAGCTGACTGAGTTTTCAGATAGTCGGGCGAGGCTAGTGGCTGGTTCGTTCCAGGGCTACTCTGGGCATGTGGATGGCAAGCCTAATGAGGCCCGTTTCAACCATCCCAAGGGCGTTGCCATGGACGAGAAAGGAAATATCTATGTTGCTGACACATCAAATCTGGCTATTCGGAAAATTGGGGAATCAGGTGATCTCCAATGACAAATTATCGGGAATCTTTCTTCCTGTTTGTTTGATTAGCAATAATATTAGTCGCATAGGCATGGAATTTATGTAGAAATGTTTGTTGAAGGTGTGACAACAATTGCGGGAGGAAAGTCGAATGCAGCAGGTTATAGAGACGGGCCCAGTGAGGATGCAAGGTTTTCAAGTGATTTTGATATTGTGTATGTGGGGAGCATGTGCTCCCTGCTAGTAGTGGATAGAGGAAATGCTGCCTTGCGCCAAATATCTCTCCAGCAAGAGGATTGTGATTACCAATATAGCTCTTTTTCTGCATCAGGTTTGTATAGCCATATTCTTGCTTATCTGTGAGGCCATTTTTGTGTAGACCGAGGATTCTCTGAAAAAAGCAACAAGATTGTTAATCCTTACGCCCTAGTCTCAGTAATTCTTGTCTCTTGGATGCCATAACCATTCCTAGTTCAGTTTCTTGTTTTTTGTTTACTTCAAACTCTATATGCTTTTGATATTGCGTCCTTATTGAATCTTGCTGTAAATGTGCAGAGATAACTGCATGGTTGCAAAGCTTTTGCCTCTAGAGACTATATTATTTGAATTTTTTCTTGAAGTGGTTGATACCACAGTTTAAATACGAAAAAAGGCACTCAACAGGACATGAAACGAAGCTTTGAACATCAAGTGACTTGCTGTATTGCCAGCAAAAACTGGTCTCCTTTGGTTTTCTTCTCTGAACAACACTTTCAATTTACAAAGAGTACCTCCCTGCTGAAAATTTGTCTTCTTTCTTTTTCAGCAGAGTTAGTAATCGGCTAACTGGTTACCTTTTTCTATTTTACGATGTTTGGCCTTACGGTTTTTTTCCTTCCGGTCGCAAGAAAATATCCATTCATTGTAGGAATAAACAGGAAAAAAGGCACATTTATGCAATTACCCACCAAAATTGCGTCTGGATAATCCTGAAATAAGGATCAATGATGTCAAAAGGCATCAGTAGGGTGTGATAGGAGACAGTTTTTGCCCACATTGCTGTAATCGTGCTTCTGACTACTGATGTTTCTATTAACCTATTTTCTTCCATTTTTTCTTCAAGTCCTTTAGTGAAAGTGGTAATTACTGGTATAGGTATTCTGTTCATGCATGACTTTGTTTTCACAAAACCAAGCCATGTACGTAAGAATAGAATGACTTTTCCTGTTATTCTTGAAGATGAAGCTTGGGAAAACTTGTTGTAAGATATGTGGGCCTATAATTTTTATTTTCATTCATCATGATCTGATGCTATAGCTTTATTTGACTGTTCTGAAACTATTTTGTGGCTTTTTATTCTAAAATGTTTGTCGACTTTTTCAGAAGTCACAGCTGGTGCACTTGGACCATGTTATTGATTAATAAGCATCCTTACATGGTCATATCTTTTATGCCGTTGATATAACTGACATTTTTTATATGTTCACCAAAACTTGCCTGCTTTTACTTTTTTTATCATTTATATTCTTTATTTTTTGTTACTGTGTGATGACTGTTTTCTTTGTTGGCATTCATCTTCTGGCTTTACGTATCACAACATGCTTTGCTTGAACATGGATGGGCTTGTCTCACAATGTAATCCTCTCATGGAGAGGCATGTATAGTTACATTCTTGCAATTATGTGATGCAACATATAAGGAGTATTAAATGGAATTATGTTTCCATGCTTAAAGAAGTTGTTATTTCTTGTGTATTTGTTGCATTTAATGGTCAACTTACTCATAAATGCTCTAACATATATAGATTTCAATTAAAGATATATTTGTTTTCCCAAATGTTCTCTAAACTTTATTGCAGTTCTCCTCAGGATTCCCTTCCAAAAGAAATGTAGCTTCACAAGGTGATTCCAACTTGAGACTCAGTGGAAATGGTTCTCAGTTTTTCTTATCTTAAAATATCTCTGGAACACCCATAGATTTCAATCTCTCTATGCGTCCCCATTTAGAATAAATACTTGAATCAAGAAATGAGAGGGAGGAGTAACGATGGATCCGTCATTGAAATTTACAGTTAAGAAATAAGAGGTAGAAAGAATGAGGCGGGATAACAATAAAAAGGAGACCAAAATAAGTTAAAACGGCTGAAACTGGAACTGAATCGGTCTTAACCAGGCTAAATCAAGTCTGGATCAATGTGAACCTATCTGAGCCGGGTTGAACTGGGATGGATCAGTATGAACCTGTCAGAATCGGCTAAAACTGGGTTGAACTGGCCTGAACAGGAGATGAACCAGGCTTTCTGCGTTAAATTGGCCTGAGCCAACGTTGAACAAGGCTTAAGGCCACCTGAACTGGCCAATGTTGGACCAAACCAGTCTGTATGAGACCTGTAAGGGCCCTGCCACCTGGACAATGCAAGGCTGCACTGAGGCGACATGGTAGTGGCGCACTCACCCTCCACTGCACAGACGATACAGGGGCCAAGCTGGAGCGGGGGTGTTGTATGGGTGACCTGAACTGGTGGATAGTGGGGTTGGTGTGCTGCAGGTGGCCAGTGGGCTGACAGGAGCTGATAGTTGCTCTGCAGGGGATGGTGTTAGACTGAAGCAGGGGGGCGATATCGCAGCTAGAGAGAGAGGGTGGTTGTTGTCAGTGTTGGAGGAGGTGACAAGTGTGGCCAGGCAGAACGGACTGGGAAGGGGGTTGGGGACGCTGCAGGTGTCAGGAAGGGTGGAGAGTCATGTGATGATGCCCGTGGTGTGGAGGGGTGCCATGTGATTCTACCAGACAGAGAGGGATGCTGGAGACGAAGATGGTGGGTGTGTAGTGTGAGCCACTGGAGGCAGGACAGGTTGTTGGAAACAAAGAAAAAGAAAAGGGGGGTTTCCATAGGAAGCCAGAGTGGAGCGAGTGAGGGCCGATTGCAGTTTGGTTCTGGGGTCACAGGTAGCTGCCATCATAGGTGCAGTAATGTTATTGCTCTGCAGGTGTTGGAGAAGAAGGGAGATGGAGAGCTGGACTGCTGAACAAAGAGGAAGAAGATGGGAACTGGTGGAGGGAGGAAGTCTGAAGGCTTGATGGTTGATTGGGGGGGGAGGTCAAGGAAAGGATGGAAGTCCTCCTTGGCTGGGTCAAGAAGAGATAGATGGGAGAAAGGAGATTGGAAGGCCTTCTCAGTCTAACCAGGAGGAGAGAGGAGAGGATAAGCGGACAACCCCCAAGGGGGTTTCAAAATTTTCACTTCATTCCTTTTTACTTGGATTGCAAGATGGGCTTTATTAAATAGAGCAAAAGTGAACATTTA
Organism: Cryptocoryne crispatula var. balansae; assembly: GCA_036172225.1. Lineage (NCBI taxonomy): Eukaryota > Viridiplantae > Streptophyta > Magnoliopsida > Alismatales > Araceae > Cryptocoryne > Cryptocoryne crispatula. The sequence goes on from CM069928.1 coordinate 39,343,229, forward strand.
ACCCCTTAACCAAAAAATATTTACAAACATGCCCTTACATAATATGACTATCCAACATTACATTTAAAATGTTGATAGCAATCATTTCATCAAAGAAGAGTTGAAAAGTGGATATAGGGTCCTCATGAATTTGCTCAAAGTTCTCCATTCTCCCGGACCTTTTCTTGCCAACTTGTCATGGAACTATCAATCAATTTTGCATTGTTAATATGGTTCGTATTGCATAATATCAACATATAAATGACTGGGCCTTTGGCTATTTGGCAACAAAATATGAATGATTTTTAGTGAAGTCCTCTTGGAAACACAAGGTTACCATGGAAGAAATATGCCAGATTTTATGGTCTTCAATGAACTTGCAAGATCTGAAATGGAATTCCTTGTCTTGGTGTAGATATGTACGTCGGGCAACTGGGCATCAGAATTAGTTGTTAATTATATTCAGGCAACTGGGTATCAGAGTTGTTAATTATATTCCCTAATCAGTGTGGTGGTGTCCTTAGCTTTTATTTGGTGATCTTGTATTTTTAATTTTGCTTTGGCACGGTATGGCGTCGACACTAATTTTTTATTGATACACGGTATTTTAAAGTTAGTTGAATGTTACTTTAATTAACTGTTCAGTACCAGGCAGTATCCTATGTTCAATATTGCATTTACTTTTTATGTGCTTTTAGTTATGATTATATCAGTTCTTTGCTCAAGTATTTTACAGCTGATGGCTGTATCTGGACAATGTTATTTGCCTTTTCAGATATTTTGATGGTTGTTGGTGCTATTTTTGTCGGTTACGTTTTCTGCTTGCTTCAACATGGACTCGGATCTTCCTTTATCACTACGAAGGTATAAGAACGACTCTTGAGTTAAGTAGGCACTGCACTTTATCATTTGTCAAATCTTCCTTCAGTTGTGGTCCATGTGCAGTCCTTCAGAAATAGTACAACTAGATGTTAGATGTATATCTATTTGATGCGGGACATGAAAGAAGATGCTGCCATCCGGGAGCATCAGTGGGCCCAAATAAACGTCACGTGAACGTGATCGAGCCCGAAAGGGACCGACGGGCTGAAACCATGTTGACATTTTGCTGAACTGAGCTAAAATCCACTGAACCAGGCCGAAAGTTGCCGAACCAGGCCTTAACGGCACTGAACCAGTCTGGGAAGCTGTGAACCATGCTAAACCGGGCCAATAATTGCTGAATCACCTGGTTTAAGATCTGAACCGGAGTTGAACTGCCTTGAACTGCCCTTGGATGTGCTGAACCACCCGATTGGGCACTGAACCGGGCTGAACCGGCTCAAACTGGATTGAATTGGTGTGAACTGACTTCAGACCTGGTTAAAGCATCGGAAACTGGCCAGACTGGCCTCAACTGCAGAACGGCCCATTCGCAAACTGAGCTCGCACAGATGCCCCTCGGCAGATCACGAGGGTGCTGGCCCCACACGGGGGGGGGGGGGAGACGGGGGTGCTCTGGGCGCTGCACAACTGAGCAACTGAGGCGAGGAGGGTGGGGCTCGTAACTGCCTGACAGTGCACCCAATGCGCGCGCGCGAAAAGGACTACCCGAGGGCTCCTTTGTCTTTCACTGTCGTTGCATTCATCCATGTTGCATTCATCCATCCAGACGGGCAGGATGGAGCAGCTGATGAGGCAGCCAGAGGCATCAGAAGGTGACGGTGGTCCGGTGGGGACCGTGTGTTCCCCTCACTGTTGGCTTCGGATCCTTCTTAGTCACTGTCGGATCTTATCTTCTTGCTTTACCTTCTATGTCATTGTCCAGTAGTAGGGAACAAGGGCAGGCTTGGCGCTGCAATTGGGTGCTGCAAAGGGAGCCAATGGCTGGTGCGGGGCCTCCTAGGGACTGCTACTGGTGTCGACTGCCCAGTGGCCATGACTTATTCCCTACTCTTCTTGGTGTCTTTGGCTTCAGCTTCAGCTTCTTCGCTGGGCCTCCTCAGAGGCGGTGCCACGAGGTGCAACAGGATGATAGCAGAGTGTGAAGAAGAAGCTGAAGCCTACAATGCCAGGAGAGGTAACCTACTCTGGCAACTGCGGCGGGGCTGATCGCATCACAGGGGGGGGTGATGTTTCGCCTGGGTATAAGAAACCCGAAATTAGAGTCCGGGTTTCATCTAAACCGAAAGCCGGCGGTGCTAACAAGATGGTTTACTCGATAAGTGCCCAAAATCCAGTGGATTTTTTGGATGTGGACATGTTTTCGGATCTTGTGGATCTATTTTAGGTCTACGTCACTTCCGAACATGCACCATTCACATCTGATCTGGAGGACTTCTTTCACCAGCCCAAACCTTCCCCACGACGCTCGAGGCCCCACTTCCAGCCCCTCTTCACCTCCTGTTCTGGCAAATCTGGTAAACACCCTCTGCCAGAATCACCAACAGCTCCAGCAGGGACTTCCTTGAGCTGGGGAGTCACATACCGACCTCCATGGTCCTCCTCCCCCACCCCCTGGATCCATTCCTCCATCAGAAGCACCAAGCGAAGCATCATCGACGGCTTCCCCTAGTTTTGCAAAGTCGATGCTACAGTAGCACACGGAGGATTTCAAAGGAGGCTTATGGAGCTAAAGTGCTCCCTGGGTGTTCAGCTGCATGCCCTGAGCCCTAGTGCTGGAGAAGGCTCTTGCTACATCTTCATGCCACAATGACCCCCCCTCCGGGGGGGGGGGGGGTCATTGTCAAAGCACACCACGAACCCTCAGGGAGGGTTAAATTTGAGCTGGCTGAACCAGCTCAGGTTCAGCAAAAGGTCAAGCCAGGCTGAGCCGAACTGCCTGGTTCAAGGCTGTCTAGCACCGGTTTAGCACAATTTGACCTGGTTCAGACCGGTTCATAGCTTCTCCAACCTGGTTCAACTTGGTTCGGAGCCAGTTCAGGTCATTTTAGATGGGTTCATCCCAGTTCAGTAGGTTTCAGGGTTGGTTCAGGCCTGGTTCACCTAATTTCAGTGTCGTCAGATATCTGGCAGCCATTGGGTGACAGTATTTGGACAGCAGATGGTGGCTATTTCATTTTTTTCCCACATTACTAAGAATTCCTCGAGTTTGCTTGTCGCTGTGATTTTGATTCCTGGAAGGTTCCTCGGTTCTTTATTTCTTGGGTTTCTAGATGACTTGGGGACTGAGTCTGCCACATTAAATTGACTTACCATTCATCTAAATAAGATTTTCTACGGACTTTAAGTGACCATATCAAGCATTGCATTAAAATATAGGCATGGTGTGATCATTGGCAGCACCGCAAGGTGGATATGGATAAGGTTGCATCACTGGCGATCGGTGGTTGACCACTTAAGAACACTATCGTGTCAGGCGTTATGTTGAATTGACTTGACATGCACTACAATCAAGATTTTATACAAATGTTTTAATGCAGCGTCTCATTATGTGAAATTCAAAAACGCACGTGCGCTGAGGAGATCCAGGTCCAGGCTATGATAAAGGTATGGAATACTCCTCTGGTGGCCAATATGGGATTAAACCCTTCAACACTCCCCCTCTCGGCCAGCCACCACCGTCAGAGCCACGATAGGAATACACGGGGCAGGACCGAGCGAAAATAGGAGCAAATCCACCGGAGGACAGAGCCTAAGCCCACCTGCTCTGATACCATGTGAAATTCCAAAAACGCACGTGTGCTGAGGAGATCCAGGTCCAGGTTATGATAAAGGTATGGAATACTCCTCCGGTGGCCAATATGGGATTAAACCCTTCAACACATTATGATAGATACATGCCACATCATTTATAGAGCCACGGGTTGACTATGAATAAGGCAGTACCACAGACCATCAGCGGTTGACAACCTAAGAACATGACCATAATGGTTGTCACGATCTTAACATGACTATTGTCAGCCGCTGTAAGGATAAGAGCACTTTAAATGCTGTCCCGATTCTTATATATATTCTTTGGATTTATTTTGCTCATAATAAGCCTAATGCATTTAGTTTTCTTTCCCTATAACCCTATCAACAAATTTTATGGTGCATTATATTTGAAGTTTAACTATATGGTTGAATTTGATCATCAACCATGGATGATGCAGATGGATGATGATTTATGAGGCAATCTCACATACCTCATGATGCACAGAGATTAGTCATGCTCACATTCTCTTCTATCAGATAATATGTTACCAGTTCGGCCTGTACATCTAGGCAACACCAAATTCTTGCATTCGGGTGTGCTAGCATGTCCAAGTTGTTTCTGTATGCAGGTTGTGGGCACATCTCCTACACCCTATTCCTACTGGGCATAGTTTATTAGATTACTTCCGTTGCCAAAACTGGTAAAATTGATTATTTCTTTTGACAGTTTCTCAAGAAATCAGTTTTGGATCACTTGAAGGAAATAATTGGCAACTAGATAAGCATGTTCCCTATCTTGTCCATGGCAGCTGCAAATTTTATTGCAACGCAAAATCTTTTACTTGGATTTTCGATTCTTCTTTAAGCTAATAAACATGTAGACTTTATCACCCATATGTATCCTTCTTTATGGCAATACGTATGTGCCCCCAGAAGAGGTGCATGCTTTGACTTTTTATTTCGTAGGTTAGGTCTAGACTTTTAACTTTTTCTTGAGTTCTCATGTGGACATCATTGGTTATAACTTATTGACCGGGAATCAAGAACAAGTTGAGGTTGTTGATTAATTACTTCTTATCGGCTAGATTCTACTGATTCACCATGTTTTGTCCGTTTACTTCTTGCAACAACTCCAACCCAGTATCATGCATTTATGCAGAAGGAACTTCCGGGCGAGGAATTTCAAGTTCTAAAGAACGAGAATGAGAAACCATCTCTTGTTATAGAAAACCTGAAAGAAGATGTAGATGCACCTTGGCCGTCCTTTGGGAGGCTTCTATCAGATTTATCCAAGTTCGCTGTTGAAGCATTTGTCAGTACAGTTCTTTGGCTGAGTCCACTCAACTTCATTCAGGGGAAATCCAAGAAAGGCCTCACTCCACTAAAAGACAGATTAGTTATGCCGGAGGACAAACCAGAGCCGCGGCCAATTCAAAAACAGAGGAGTTCGCCTCCTGTCAGCGAGACACTGCAGGCTCCCAATGCCGGTGGTCCCTACATCAATGCTTACACCACATACAAGCAACAGAAGACCATTAAATCCTCCATGCTAAAGGATCCGTTGCTGCCCAATAAGCACAGGAAAAGGCAAGAATTTGCAGAGTTTTACGGATCAAATGAGGCTTCCCAGACAGGTTCCAGGAGTGGGAAGGAGCGTGTCAGACATCGGCATCGTGAGAAAAGCTCAGATGGTGCTTTTGTGACTGCTGGAGGTGAAGCAAAATCTTCTGAGGTGAACCTTATTGATCAAGCATTTGATAATTTCAAGATCAGGAGCAAGTACAGCGCGGATGATGCTTTCAATTTTTGAGATTAGTGAATGTTGGGGAGGTAGTTTACAGTGACGGACTTTGTGTCATCTGTGCACACTTCACAGCTGGAGTCATAAAGAGCAAATCGACCGCGTCTTATTCTTGCTCGTGTGATACGACGGAGTGATCTGTGTGCTTCATGCATGACCGGTGATGAGCTACACCCCAATTCTTTTCTTCCGTCAAATCTTGTAAGAGTCGGTTAAAAGGCTTTGCAAGTGGAGGGTTTTGCAGGATGACTTTAAATGGATCACTTACTAGAGGAGAGGGGGGAGGTGGTGCAGATTATCCTACCGAGCGGTAAAAGATGAACGTGTTGTTAAGAACTGGTTCTATTTTCATGTATTTCTGGCGATATATATTCTGGAACTTTTGGCATCGCCAGTTTGTTATGGGATCTACCCTATAAGGTGTCAAGCTTTCTCATTTCCGCCTGAACGCTCATCCATATTTCGTTGTCCTTTGATCTGATTGTTTTCAGTCTGAAAAGTCTTAAATTTCTAATATAGTTTTATTAAAAATGCTTTTTTATTTATTAAAAATAAGTTATAATTTAAGTAGGTATCAATCAGACAGGGTTGTTTTAATTATTAAATTTATTGGTAACATATGTATAAAATCGAAAACAGTCGAGCAGGGTATGGTAAAAATTAAATTATTCTACGCATTTGACGGGACTGGGTGATCCGAAATTTTATGGGCTGGGCTTTGATGGGACGTTTGCACCCCCTGTATGCACGAGAACCTTATCACATACATGAAGTGTTTTGAATCCTGCTACTACGTACGTCCACCTCCGGTTGGGTTTCGCATGCGATAAGATTAATTGTGATGGTCCTGTCATTCAAAATGCAACGACACTAGGTAGGTAGGATGTGAACATGTACCGAAGGAGGAGAATCTTTCTGGCCGACGATTATTTATTACCTGCAACGCTTTTGATGCTTTCAACAAGGACGACGAGAATGATCCCAAGAGCAAGCAAACAATCACATGATGAAATGAAACCTTTCACCTTGATCGCCCAGCTGGTAAAACCAAAAAAAAAAACATTCCGCAATTAACATGAATTAGCGAGCGAGATTGTAATTTTATATCGTCGACTATCCAATGTAATTAGCTGGCTAGGTAGTTACCCATCACGTAATTAAATTGGTTTCAAATAGAGACCCATGAATATTGTGATCTCCCCTCTCCGATCGATTCTTTGATCAAGCAGCTGATCGATTGTTAGGATCAAAATAGTTTCAAGTGCACAGCTACTGCTTGTTACATACACATATACATACCATATCATCCAGATAGAAAGAGTTCTACAACTACCGCACAATCTCACAATCTACGACATGTATATATATGTACATATAGTAACTTCCCAGAGTGAAGACGTTATTACTTCCCTTCTTGATTACCCTTTTAAGTCAGGGATGTCAACAACTCATGAGCTCTAAGTTAACAACCTGTTCATTAAAGAATAATGTATCTAATTAATGACTTTTGGCAAGTCAATATTTTTAAGGCAGAATCATTTTTTCATGATACCACATTCTTTTCACCTACACAACCACTCTCGTTATTTCAACCTCCACCCCTAATTTCTCTGTGGTAAAATTATATAACTTCTCGTGTGTCGCAAAACTCTTAGAATTAGACATAGATAATAAGCACCTCGTCAGGATTCTACTCCTGTACTAGCAATCTGGCACGCGAGTTTTCTTCTGGTATATGTTTTTTTATGAGATTGCTAGCTAAATGTCAACTAATCGACCACTAATTATTTTTCTTAAATTGTTCCCGAATATAAATACCCATATATGGGGTGCATGTTTTCTCACACCGGTTGGAGGGAATTTTAGCTTGGCAGATAATTAAGGATCCATTGCATGATGCTCTCTTGCGTAGTGCAGCGATCCTATATATATATATATCAATAAGATATGCCGGCCTTTAAAATTAAATTTGGTTCATTGGTAACTACTCCTTCCAAAATGTCTCTTTTATCCCCTCTTTACCTTCCAGTAGCTTGAGTGCAAGAACACAAAAGGGGGAGATGACCAGACAGACTTGGATTGATTTGGTGATGCTTTTTCTTTCCTCTAGAAGTCATTATATTTATATTCACTCGGAAATCTTCATCAGAGAGTCTTTTCTTTCTGTTATTTTGAGTTTTGCTTTGGTATAGAAACAAAATCACCCTCCCTCCCAAAAATATAATTAGGTTCTGTAGTGTTGTTCCTAGTGTAGTGCGCTGCTTAAATGTTTATTTAGGTGTTTTATTTCTTCTTTGTACACTACATACATGTAGATCGATTTATCTATATTTGTTTCTCTATCAATTTTTGTCATTTTTAGTCGGTGCCTTGCGGTTCAAATTTAATCACAATCAATCTTTCAAGATCGTTAATCTAGGTGATATCTACGTCTCTTTGATGTGATCATCAAGATATGTGATTATATCTTGATCTGTTAGACAAATTAATCTCCAATAGAACCTAGTTTACCTTCATCTCAATCGGTGACTGTTTCTTTAGTGGCACCGGTAATATGTTTATTATACTCGTTTACTATATTATGAATATGTTCGTGTCATTGCTGTTCTTCCAAAAAAAAATAAATCTGGCATGCACCAAACACGTATGATCCATGATATTGTCCTGGTGACCGAGAATTTTTACATTAACTCCTCCTCCTTTTGCATTTGACTCTGGGTCCCCCCGGACCGCTACGAAAATTCCCCTCCCCCCCTCGGAAACACTCCGTTTGGACGGACAGCCTCCGGTACGGCGTTCCACGTACGCCTGCAGGTGCGCTTCCCCACTCGCTACGCGACAAAACGCCCACGTCCCCCCCGGTCTACCCGCCGCCCGCTGACTGGACCCCCCCAACGGTCCAGTATCGCTTTCAATCCCACCGTCCGATGTGACCGGGGGCGGGGACCACCCTGCTCCGCTCATCTGGGCCGTCCGATGGATCGCGCGAGGTCGGTGCCCTCGGGTCACGTGCGACGGCTCTCGGATTCGTCGGCGGCGTCGCCCTCCGCCGTCGGGGCTTGTGACTGCGCACGTGACAGCGACCCCAATCATGCGTACTCCTCCGAAAAAATATATATAAAAATTAAAATAAGTACCATATAATAATAATAAAAAAACTAATTAAAGGGCAGCCCCGGACATCCGCCGGGCTTTACCTCCTGCAATTTTCACCGGACGGAAGATAACAGTAATATCGATAATATGATTGCCATTATCCGTTTCAAGTTCCAAAGCTGGACGGGGAGCTTCAGATGTTCCGCCGGAGAATCCTAGGGCTAACCCTGTTCCCAAGGGGGTAAGTAGATCCGAACTCAACCCATGAGCCCCCAGATTTTCCGGAAAATTTTATACAAAATTTATAAGATGTACCGACTTTTTTTATACATTTTTATTTTAAAATCTATGTTAAAACAAAATTTAAACTGATTGGAGACATAAAATTATTACGTTCGGAGCGTAGTGAATTTCTTAAAATATAAAATTGCAATAATTGTTAAATACTTTTAAAAAAAGTGTAAATTTATAATCAAACTTAATCTATCACACAACCAAACATCCTATTAAATCTTTATTTGGGTTGACGACCTCAAATGGAGTAATCCAGGGTTTGCATAATAAAGACGGTGATATTAAAGTATAGTAATTATTTCGGAGCCAACCGGTAACCCGGAACCCGACCCGACAACAGAAGCGGCCCGCTTTTCCCATTTCTACGGTTCGACGACGGCGGCATCATTCCAGTCGCAGTTCCTGCTTCCCTGTTCTCTCTAACGGGCGTCTCCGCTCTTCCCTTCCTTCTCTCTCTCTCCTTCTGTCACACCACTGTCCCGTCCTCTTCGATCCCCTCTCTGTAGGTGGTGATTTTGTGGCTCTCGGGAGTCCAGGGAGAAGATCGTCCAATGCGATGAGTGGTGTTTCGTTGGGAGCCGAGGAAGTGGATCGAAGAGAGCCGCTGGTGCAGGTGTTGCACATGCCCCGTCCGTCCTTCGGGAGGGAAATCTGTTGCTGAGCTTGATTTCTTGCTGTTTATAGATTCAGCTTGCCGGGTTCGTGTCCGAGTGGGGGGGAGGTGGTGCATGGCCGGGAACTCGCTGGGTTTTGGATCCGGGTTTTGCGTTTCTCTGTTGGAGCAACTCTTTTTGGAGAGGTACGAGGGGGTTTTAGGGATGTGTTGTTGCTTGTAGGGACTGTTAAGAGAGGAGACGAAGTGTTGCGATGTTAATTGCTCCAATTCCACTCCGTCGCCGCGAAAAGGATGATGCTTTCTTGGTGCTTATCTTTCTTGCCTGATCTCGTTTTGCTGATTTAGAGCTTCGGTGCTCAATACTCTGTTTCTTTTCTTTGTTTTAGAGGCATGAAACTTCTCAAGCACCTGACGGAGCGTTACTTGGCTTATTTTCTAGTTGCTATGGCCAGCAGAACGAAATTGTTCGATTCTATGGAATAAATAGCATACTATGTTCCCTCAAATTCGCCGAGAGCGACAATGGGTTCGTGCTCTCTGGAAAAGATTGATTCTTCCGACTCTAACTTGAATTTTCCTCACAAGTCTGAAAAATGACCAGACCTATATTCAGTGAACTCAAGGAAGAAAATGGAACTATCAGCGACCATCTTCGAAATCATCTTCATCTCACAAACTGCATACACTTGAAGAACCATATTCACCGCCTCAGCCCTCTTATGGCTGATAGGTCCCTCATAAGGGACCTTATCATCCTTCAGCGATCAAGGTCCCTTAGAGACCCTTCCACTAGTCCCCCCTCGTGGCATTCACCTTCAGTTGCCAGTACTTTGGCTAGGAAATTAGACAAGGATGGTGTTCCGCATTCTCGAAGAAGATCCGTGGGCATGGAGTTGAGGGAAGAAGGCGGTCGATTGTCAGTAAGTTCACCGCAGATCCCCAGCATGGCTACGTCAAAAGTTGCTGCTGATGAACCAAACAGTGAAAGTAACAGTCTTGGTAGATATAATGATAGGCGAATGAACAAAGGAGAAGAATCCAGTAGGAAAAACCGAATAAGTAATTTATCTGGTGCAAATGAGAGGCCTGCCACCTTGCCTGTTACAAGGAAGATGGACATGAGAGAGACTAAAGTCTTGCAGAAGTGTATGCGTGGTCAAAATATTCATCTAAAAACTCTTTCGGAGAGACTAGCAGAAGCCACTAACCATACAGATATTGAGGATCTGAAGACATCTCATGTCCTTCAATGTGCAATGGATTCTGGTGCAGGAAAAGCTTCTCAGGAACCGGAGGAAGATGGTCACATACAATGCAATGGCTTGAGTCGGCCAAGGAGGCACAAAATTAAATCTCTGAGGAGAGGTCAGGGTTCTACTGGTTCAAGAGATATGGGGGCTCATAGAGACTTCTCTGTTCCTTCAAACTCATTTGCTGAAGACCCATTGCACCAAAATTATTATGCAAGGGGAGGAGAACGAGATGCTGATCTTGACATGCCTCAGGCTCCAAGAAATGTGTGCGGAATTCCCTGGAACTGGTCAAGGATACATGACAGAGGTAGAACATTTCTTGATATGGCAGGACGAAGTTTGTCTTGTGGGCGGACTGATTTGAGACTGAGAAGGACAGAACACGCATTGCATTCGCAAGCACAAGCAGATGCTGCAGACATACCGGTTACATCTGGTAATATAAGCTCCTCATCGAGGTCTGATTCCGAAGTTCTACCATTACTGGTTGAGCCTCCAGGATCTCAAGGAAGTGCAGAAAACCCATATTTGACACATGAACTCTCTGGAGAACTTGGTCTATATGCCAATCATGAAGAGGATTCTGATATTGCCTCTGAAGCAATATCGGGAAATCACGAGAACACTTATGGATGTCACCGTGGTAGGCATCGCAGCCTGACACAGAAGTACACGCCAAAGACTTTCAGGGATTTGGTGGGGCAGAATTTGGTTGTTCAGGCTCTTTCAAACGCCGTTGTAAGAAGAAAGGTTGGGCTAGTTTATGTGTTCTATGGTCCACATGGAACTGGGAAAACTTCTTGTGCACGGATATTTGCTCGAGCCCTGAATTGTCAAGCACTGGAGCATCCCAAACCGTGTGGTACGTGTGGCTCCTGTATCTCTCTCAATGTGGGTAAGAGCAAAAATATATTGGAAGTGGGTCCGATCGGTAATCTTGACTCTGAAGGCATGATTGGTATTCTTGAGAAAATGATGTTGCCTTTGTCATCTTCTCGATACAGGGTATTTATAATTGATGATTGTGATACTCTGTCCCCTGATTCATGGAATGCCATCTCAAAGGTTGTTGATCGAGCACCCAGGCATGTGGTTTTTCTTCTTATCAGTACCAATCTTGATTGCCTACCACATATGATCATATCCAGGTGCCAGAAGTTCTTCTTTCCAAAATTAAAGGATGCAGATATTATTTATGCTTTACAGTGGATTGCTACCAAAGAAGGACTAGAAATTGATAAAGATGCACTTAAGCTAATAGCGTCAAGATCAGATGGGTCACTGAGGGATGCTGAGATGACACTTGATCAACTAAGCTTGCTCAGTCAGGCCATATCCCTTAATCTGGTCCAGGAGCTAGTAAGTTATTTTTCCTTGTTTCTTGATAAAATTTTCTAATACAATGTGAACTTCTTAAAAACAATAGCCCCCAATGTGATGAGCCAAATAATTTGAGATTAAGCTTGAGTTGAATTATGGCCCTCATTATGTATGAAAAGGTGAGATAGAGAAAGATAACATCGTATCTAGTTCTTAATCTCCTGGTTACTCTGACATGGTATATTGGTCTCTGATGCATATATGTGTATATATATACACATATTTAGATAGAGACACACACATGTACAAACATGCATAAGCACATAATGGTATTTATCAGTAATAAAATTCTGAGTTCAGTTGTGAAGGGGTAAATTTGTCAGGGCGCAAACCTAGTACAAGATTCACACTTCACAGTGAGATCTGTAACTCACTTTCTTAGAATAGGGTATTAGAAGATATAGAGTAAAAACCTAGGAAATTGAAGGGAACCCCCCCCCCCCCCCGCGTGTAATTGTAGGAAAGAAAATGTACTAGAAGGATATTCACACAAAACAAGCAAGATGAACAAGTAAAACAAGTGCCTATTCTTGGAGAATTGCAGTTGATGTGGATCATTGAACCAGAACCACCATTCTCCAGTGAGCAACTATCCATCTGTTAAGAAGTGATGAGGCCATTCAAACCATATCTGAAGCTGATAGCTATTCATCATTATATAGTCTTGTGTTTCTAGTGACTTAACCCAAATCACCCATAGATGCTCTTAGGCATATAATGCACAGCTCTGGACGGCTTCAATTAAGGCCCCTCATAACAGATCTGAATATCTGGTAGATCGCATAATGAAGCTTCCAACAGTTGTTTATCTTTACTCTTTGAGCTTGAGCCCTACAAGTAGGCTTGACCCATATTTGAGCTTGGTTCGTTACTTAATTGAGCAGAGTTTGAGCTCGAGGTTGAATAGAAATTCAACTCAAGCTCGGTCCAAAGTCAAGTTCTAGCTCGATATGCTTTCATTTACAAAGCTCGGGCCAGATCTAAACTCGTTTATGAAACTTTAATTTGAGTTTGCTTACTCAAACTAAATTCTATTTCAGCTTATTTAATAGATTTGATTGGTACCAATGTCTATAGAGTTTTGATGCAGTCTTGAGTCTTTTTGCCAAAGTCTCACGTGGTGTAAGCCTCAAAACTTACTGGGACTATAAGCCTCAATTTAAGGAAAAATACAATCTATAAGCATTTTAAATAATTAATCATACAATCCATGAACCATCTAATCAACTAGCATCAAAACACAATATATTTCTAATTTTAATCCTACAAATGTATACTTATAATTTTAATCCTACAAGATATTCTGCCTTGCATGTACTTTTTATGATCAATAAGCTTGAAGAATTTCTGCAAAAATGTATTACTCATTTAATATTGGCAAAAATTATAGCGTAAAACCTTTTGAAAGTGCAGCCACAATATGTTAAAAAGATACTCTTAAGTCATTTTGACTTCAGAGTCAACCAGTTTTGGCTCTTAAACTTTGATTTTGGTTTGGCCAGAAGTGGTTCAATTTATGTTTGGAATGTCTTTGTTTTGAACATTTTTTTAAAAAAACTGTTCATGTAAACAGTTGTACGATGAGATAATGAATAATTGGGAGATGACTAGCTATTATCATCTAAATCTTATTTTTATTAACAAGGTAGAATAAAATAAATTGGTTTCTTGGACCTCGTAGTGTTTCTCTATGTCGATTCATCGAATCTTGGTAAAATAAGCATGTACCAATGTTATGTAACAACACTACTTGACTATTTTATTTTCAGGTAGGTCTGATACCTGATGAAAAATTAGTGGATCTACTTGATTTAGCATTGTCTGCAGACACTGTGAATACTGTGAAACGGTTAAGGGATATCATGGAAGCTGGGATTGAGCCCCTGGCATTAATGTCACAGCTGGCTACTGTAATCACCGATATCCTTGCTGGCAGTTATGTGTTCACCAGAGAAAGGCTGCGTAAGAAGTTTTTTCGTCGGCAAGCATGTAAGTGCAAATACTTCTACATCTTGCCGTAATCCTTGGATTTGTGTTATTGACTAATTGCGGTGCATGCGATGCCTGAGCTTTTTGACATTCAAAGACGTCTGCTATCTTACCCTACGGTCATGGCAGTTTTCTCTGAAATTAGAAATATAAAGTACAGTAAAAGTTTTTGAGGGGGCCTATCCATTTTACCACAGGACTTATGCATTTGAGACTACTATCCCCTAGCTCTTCACTTATTGTATTTGGACAAGAAAATGTATCGTAGGCATCTTTCTCCAATACTAAGGGTCGTTGATAATGCTATTAACCCACTAAATTGCACACTAAATAAAAAATGTCTATACCCTGAGAAATAAAATTAACTTTAGCAATAAATAGTAGTTAGGTAATATCTTATGTTATGGCCTTGTTTGTCAGGGTGTGTTTATATCATGGTTAGATAATATCTCATGTTATGGCCTTATTTGTCAGGTTGTGTTTGTATCATGGTTAGATAATATCTTATGTTATGGCCTTGTTTGTCAGGTTATGTTTATATCATGCTTGTTTTTTTTTCTCTTTCTTTCAGTATCCAAAGAAGATATGGAAAAGTTGCGCCAGGCACTAAAGACACTGTCCGAAGCAGAAAAACAACTGAGGACGTCAAATGATAAGTGGACATGGCTTACTGCTGCATTGCTTCAGCTTGCACCTGATCAACAGTACATGCTACCAAGTTCGTCTGCAGAGACAAGTTTTAATCAAAGCCCGATGCTTCTCAACAGAGAGAGAGATATTCCAAGGAAGTCCACCAGCAGACAGGATTATGTTGAGAATGGAGACACAAGCATTTCTAGAGGCATGGTAGCAGAAGCCAGCGATAGAAGGGTCAATGACAGCTTGCAGGATGGTAACAAGATAAAGAATGCAAGTGACTTGACATATGTTGGGATGAATCCCTCACGGAGTTCTGTAATGTCAGTGGATTTGCCTGAGATGAGTGTAGGACATCATCTTTCCAAAAGGCAAAAGGACATTCAAAAAATTTGGCTGGCAGTGCTGGAGAACATTCAGATAAACTCACTAAAACAGCTTATGCTTCAAGAAGGAAAACTTATGTCAGTCAGTTTTGGTGCTGGTAAGCTCTGAAGTCATTGTGATACTATTCTTAAATCAACTGAAGCCTTAATCCTAAGTTATTGGGGTTGGCTATATGAATTCTCTTTCTCCACTGGCATCAATTTTGAGTTACATCTTTAGAGATAATTAAATCATCAAGATCATATTAAATCACCCACCTCCAAGTTAACTTAGGTCTATCACTCTTTTTTTGTTTCTAAAAATTTTCAATATTTTAAGTTTAGTCGAAGTTGTAAATTGTTGTAAATATGTGAACTTTGTTGATTCAGCTGTTTTGCAGACAGGAACTGAATTATAACTTTGCATGATTCTCTTCATTCATTACTTTCTCTCTCTCTCTCTAAAGGATCACGCCTGAAAACGTGATTCAAAGGTTCACATGCAGCATGCATCCTCAGTTTGGAGCATGGGAGCAGCTGATTGGACATAGCCGATCTAATGCCACTGGGCCTTAATCGGGCCTTGTATAAATGGGCCAAGACAAGCTAATCAGCCTATTAGGTCTTATCAAGACATAAAAAGGAAATATTTAAATAAAACCGAATCCCTAAACTGTGGCCTGTCGGCAATTACCACTTTAAAGGACTAGAACAGTAGAATGAGGACCATAAGGAGGAATGTTGTTGAGGTTAAACAGCTGTTGAACCCTAAATAAATGGAGTTAAAATGGACTGAATATTAGTTGAATTAATTGAATTTGATGAACCTGTATTGACTGCCTTGATAACTAGAGGTGGGATTGACCACTTTGCGACAGTTATGTAGGCATATATGATATAAATGCTGATTTACTTCTTGATATATTTAATGAAAGAAATCATGGCTGAATGTTAATAAGAAAATTCAGGCTCAACAGTGACAGGCCAAGATCAATGTTCCTTTTTGAGGTTCATGAATGTTAAATGGTTGTATTCTTTTCTTTATAGGGGATTTTTTGTATCGAATATTTTCCTTGTGTCTCTCACTTGTAGTTTCTCCATCATAATCTTCTTCCTCTTTTTAATTCATAGTTGGTATTAAACTATGCCTATCATTTAAAATAAAAAGGATTTCAGTGAAACAAGATTGCAGGATTGGTCATATTTAAACCCCAATCCAACTCAGATCAGATCATTCAAATTGGTTGATCTGCATGATCAGGTTGATCATGGATTGGTTTGATTAAAAATCATTAAAAATTGCAAAAACTGGTTGCATCAGAAATTGATTATAAAATCTAAAAAAGTAGGATTACCATATTTACTGAAAAATCTAGAGATAGAAAATATATTAGCATATTTATAATTAATTAAAAATATGAATGTAAAAGGAAAAAAAGGTAAGGACGGAGGTATGAACGGATGCCAACTATAAGAACATTCCTTCAAATGCTTCTCATGTCTCCTCTCCCTTTACTTGAAAAAAACCAAAGCAAGCACCCATTATGTCATCCATTTTATCAACCTTCCATCATCAAAAGAACAAAAAGTAAATGATAAATATCCACAATGTCACCCATCTTTCTTATCTTTTATCTTCCATCCTCAAAAAGCACAAAACAAAAAGAAATCAATTAATTATCTGTCTACCTTCCATCATAAAAAGGTTCTGACAAGGGAGAAAAATAGAAAAGCCCCATAATTATCCAAACAACCAGGATAGGTATATTCTGACTGATATCTCTTTGCTTCTCTAGTTTTGGGGATCTTTGGCTATACAGTCATGTCTGGTGTAGTGTAGCTGATTCCAACATGAAGTAGCCAAATTTTATCTGGATGGTCTCTTTCTGCATGCTTACGCCCATCACTGGATCTTGAATATATTGCTTCTATTGGCCATCATGGTATGGATGGCAATACATATTTACATGACTTCCAAAATATCAGTGGGCATAGAGGAGCAAATGTAAATGAACTTATGTCCTTGATTTCATTCTTTTCTTCTCTGGAAAACAGATGCTGAAAAGGAATAAATGCATTTCTGCTTCGTACTCAGATAATCCACACAGGAGATTGTGAAGCAGAAATACTTTTCTTTTTTATATTGTATTCATTATATTTTTATCTCATAGTAGCTTCATTCATCATATTGCATTGACCCAATTTCTCTACCTTCCTTTGCAGCTCCTACAGTGCAATTGGTGTTCAACTCACATGTAAACAAGTCAAAAGCTGAAAAATTCAGGGGGCACATTCTGCAAGCATTTGAATCAGTTTTATTGTCTGCTGTGACACTTGAAATAAGGTGTGAATCCCGGAAAGATCTGCCGGTAGATAACCAGGATGTGTATATTCAGCAAGCTTATGAAAATGGCTCCTTTCAAATGAAAATGAGGAGAGAATCAAAGTCTAGTGACCTCAGTCGAATTGGTAGAAATTCAAAAGATCAAGTGACTAAAGGACTTGGTTCTGCCAATGTCTGGTGGATGCACCCTGGTACAAGAGAAATGGGCAAAAACGAAATTGTTGAGGAACCTAGTTCTTCTCAAGGCCTAGCTAATGCCACTGATCAATATGTAGGTGATAGAGTAGAAGGTACATGGAAGGGAGACCCCACAACTTCATGTGGTCCAGCCGCCTTGGTTCCTTCACAAGAAATAAGAGGAAATGCAGAAAACCCTAGGAGGCAAAGTTTGGTTAAAAGTAAAGTTTCACTTGCACATGTCATTAATCAAGCAGAAGGATGCACACAGAGAAGTGGATGGTCCAGGCGCAAAGCAATCTCAATTGCTGAAAAGCTCGAGCAAGAAAATCTGTAAGTAATTTGGAAACAGTAGCTTATCTCTTTCCTTGATTCATTATGTTGCTGACATGATGCCACATTCTATATAAGCCACCCGACAGAGTACACTATCTTCCAGAAATTGTTGCAATAATTGTTTTCATTATTGTATGCTGAGTTGCTCTGTCCACTTCACAGTAGTTTGCATGGCTTCTTGGTAGGGCACTACCGTTCCACTAGCGCCTTTGTAGGAAGTTCTTTTTATCTGAGCCATCTTAACGACATTATACATCCGTTCTTTATGTTACATATTTTTGATAATATTTACCTAGACATCCCTTCTTATGTTACATATTTTTGATACTATTTGCTTCCAGGAAAAATTAGAACCTTCTACATTGGAACTTGATTTAGACTTAGTTGGAAAATGGGTACTATTCACATAATCCAACCTTTTGATGTGTTCTTGAAACATGTAGAAGTTGGGAAGGTCGATTGCATTAATAAAAACATGGGGAATTTGAGCTGTACAACTCCACCCCAACTCTCTGATGCTGTGGGTGGAGTAGACTATTGTTGTCACCTTAAATATTCAAGAGGAAAGTAAAAAATGACCATAATGGAAGAAATGGACAGATGGGTGTTAATTCCCAATTAAGGGTTGACATTCTGATCAGCTAGAGGACTGCAGCTACTGAAATTTAGCCGACCCAGCTGAGCCTCAGTCCGATGGGATGCTGGCTTAGCCCCATAAGCTCTGCACTTACCCTCGGTCATCTATGCAAATGAAGAAAATGATTCCAATAAAAGAAGGGGGGATGTGTAATCTTGGCCGGCTTATCTTGGTAAAAAAAGAGAGAGAGAAAAAAAAGGGTAAGCAAAACAATGGTGACATCAACCATTGATGACGTAGGCTCAATGAGGCCTCGAACCGGGCAGCCCTCGCAACAGCTGTAAGGCGACGTAGGCGATCCGAGCAAAATGGGAAAAAGCGGGAATGTCTACCTAAACGGATCCATCGGAGCTGTCGAGGAATCGAGGATGTGATCCTGCACGGGTTCCGGACCTTTTTGAGACCGTTCCGGAACAAAATCCCTATCCACGAAGTCGCTTAATGGTATAAGGAAGTGGGGGACAATCCCGCGTACAACGGACCCTTCCGAGTCCGTTACGGAGCAGAATCCTTCTTTACGGAAGGTTTCCCAACACCGGATGGGAGGTCGAGAGCCTATAAAGCGGCATCAAGACCCGAACGGAAGAAGGGAGAAGAAGGGAGAGAGAGCATCGAAAGATCAAGAGAGGGAGAGAGGTTCCCGGATCGAAGAGAGGGCAGACAGAGCGAGAGCAAAAAACAATAGAGGGAGAAAGTGGAGGGTACCGCGACGACAGCAAGCCTTCTTCTTCTGCTTCCCTTTGCGTCGACGAGCTCTTATCTTTCTCCGCGTGGCGCCATCGAGTATCGGAGCTCCCTCTTTCCACTGTCGAACCCAGCTGCTGTCTCAAAGCTTGTTGTCCGCTTTGAAGGTCACCGCAGGCCGCACTAGCGGGAACTAGTGAGGGGGATTGCGACCGCTAAGATTTTTGGGGCTACCGCTGCCGTCCAGAGTAGCCGATTGAGGGAGGACCTCCGCCGGGAGCCGCAGGTGCCATGTCCCTGCCAGAAGCTGCGAACCTCCGCCGTCTTCCTTTGTAGGGAGGAGAGGCCGTGGGAGGGCAGTCGACGCCGCATGGGAGGGAAGGGATTATTTTCCCTCCCCACTTTGGTCCACCGTGTCATGCGGTGGGACCCACAAAAAAAAGAAGAAAAAACGCGCGGCCGCGCAAGGCTGGGCCGCGGCCGCATGGGAAGCCAAAGGCCCAATAGCCACAGTGCCTTGAAGAGGGACAATTGAAAAGAAAAAAAAGTAAAATACACAATCAAGAGGAAATCTAAATAAAAAATTTACTAATTAATTAAACAAACCGAGGCGATCATCTGGCCGGCTAAAAATTCATCACATGGTCTCGACATAACTTAAAAGAATCAAAATAAATAGGAAAACAATAGGCCGGCTTCAAGCACGTCTCTTGATCCGTAAGAAAAAAATAAAATAAAATAAAAAATAAACAGAAATTAAATAAAAATCTATTAATTAATTCAACAAACTGAGACGAGCATGCAGCCGGCTAAAAATCCGTCTCATGATCTTAGCTTAATCTAAAAGAATTCAAAATAAATAGGGAATGCAATGAGCCGGCTTTAAGCACGTCTCTTGACCCTTTAAGGTAGACATACAAAGGTCTATTAAAAAGACCTCAATGTCTTACCATGCCCCAAGAGAGAGTTATTTACCCATTATGCCATGGGAAGGTTGTGCATATGATCAACATGCCGATATACCAAACTATGAGTTAATGAGGTTCATCAACTATGAGAGTAGTCCCCACAAGTTTATCAAAAGTCGGGTGTGCTCAATCTCAAATCAGTGAGAGGAATGCCCATAAGTCTATCAAAGACCAGGTGTGTTCCATCTCAAATTGATCAAGCAAGTCCCATGTTCATCAATGACTCAAAGGACTTGATTTTTGGTCAAGTTGTAAATCATGACTCATATTGAGCAAGCAAATGAAAAATCATGTTCGGTGCACAGATTAATGTTGCAAGGAGGAGATAGCCACATGAAATTTCTGGAATGTAAGGAAAAAAAACTAATAAAATATTCCAATAAAAATTTGCAAGAAGAGGAGGATTGAAGCGGGATTAAGCAACGAAGCTTGCTTGACGAAGGGACTGGGTCTAAAATCTGAATACTATTGTGGACCGATTCATGCATCCAGAATGAAATCTGAACACATCAAAGGAGTAAAAAAAACAAAACAAAATACGCAAACAGTGAGAAGTCTGAAATTGCAGGTTCCAACCGAATTTCAACAAAATTTTGACTAAGAGTTAAACAAATCAGCAGTGCATCAGAATTGGAAGCCAAAACGACTGAAATCAAGTTAAAATGAACAGAAACTCAGTTCACCAATTTTCAAAGTAAAATCTGGATATTAAACTGTAATCAAATCCAATCAACTTATCAAATGAAGTTTAAATTTGATCCCGCCAACATATCATAATCACCCTGATAAGAGGAAAGCAAACTCAAGAGGCAGAAATTTCACATAACTTTGAATCTGGGAATAAAACTTGAGAGAACAAAAAAGGAAGCATTAAAACAATCTCAAGCAAATATTTAAATTAATAGGCATCAAGTCTTAACCCAATCTTCATCAAACCGAACTTGACTCAAATAATACAAGAAAATGAACGACCAATCTTTAATGAACCCTAAAATTAAATCCCCAAATAAATTTGCAATCTGGAAACTGTAAAATTCAAAGTGATCAAAATAACATCATAGTAAACCTGCAAACAGAAATCAAATCAAATTAAACCAACAAGCAAATTAAACTCAAATTAATTCAAATCCATTCAATACATTTAAACATGTTTCAAGCTCAAACCATAAGCTTAATCAAATCTGTAATCTGAACATTCCAAACTGTAATTAAAACAAATCAGGAGTTAATAAATAAAACTTTAACCAACTCATTAAATTCAAGCACCAGCTTATTAAACGTCAAGACAACTTAAATTTCTTAAACTAAAGTCATTAATTTTTAATCAAACAGAATTGAAACTTACTTCAGATTCAGTGCAGGAACTGAGCAAACATGGGTCAGTCGAATTAAATCCAATCCAATCTTTCAAGTAAAGCTCAAAATCAGCATTAATCAAACAGAGTCCATTCAAACCAAAAGTGAATTAAAACCCATAAGCAAAATTCAATTTCTGAATTAAATCATATTAATTAACCAAACTAATAAGAAACTTGTAAAACAAATTTGAATCAAATAAACTTAAATCAATCCAGCCAAATTTAAATAAATAAATCTAATTAAACTGAATTTCATCTAAACAATACACTTGAAATCAAATCACAGTAAATCACCAAGATGCTAATAAAGCCCACAATCCATATAATTTCCAACCTGTTAAGTAACAAGTTCCAATCAAGCGTAACTAGACAAGTTTAACTCAAATAATTCAATCCCAACAAAATCCATTTTAAATAAATTTAAATCAGTTTTAACTAATCCAAACTCAAATCAAATTAAATTAACTTGAATCAAATTTCCCAAATTAAATTCAAACCAAATTCCTTAAGTAAAAGCCCAAATCCCATTCAAATCAATAAATTCAGAACAATAAACAAACGGTCAAATACCAAACCCAAGTTAAATTTCTACTAAACAAACTTAAATCAAACTGAATTTAAATCAACAAACAACTTACAAATCAATCAAATTCAACTTAAATTAAACTCAAATCAAACCAATTCAACTCAAATCAATTCTAATCAATTCAATTCAAATCAAATTTCAAACAAATCAAGTGCTTGCATTCCACCAAGTTCATGGGGCTTCTGTTTCTCCTATGTCTATGTGAATGTTTATTTCTTATGGATGCATGTTCTTCTACTCAATGAGCTGCTATGACGGATAGTCAAGGGCATTCGAGCATTCTCAATGTAATTAACGTCGGATCTTCGCACCATCCGACGGGGAGAGGTCAAAATCGATTTCAAAGAACCTAACAACCTCAATGTATAATTTTATACATATCATGGACCCTAGCTAATACTTTTATGGAATACCATCTATTTTCCTAAGAAGTCAATGCTATGGTCAAATCAAATCTAATTCAAAACAAACAGGAAAATGAATTTCCAAAATAAAAGGTTTAAATTTTAAAATTTGAGATTACATCAACTATATTGCCCATTTTTGGAAGATAGACTGAAATAGCCACAATGCATGTCAACAAGTTTTGAGTTGGAAAGCTGTATCTGGTCAAAAGTCAAATGTTTGCTTGTTCCTGACTTCCTTCCTATTAACTGCCAGACTTCATATTCTGCATCAGATAACTTGGATGTATTTGATAATGCATATTTAGTAACATCCAAAGAGCACTTGTATGCTATTTTTTGAAGGCTGCTGTAGAAATTTCCCAACACTCCGTCCTTTTAAAGCCCTTGGTAAAAAATTGTCACTGAGTTTAATAAAAAACGGTGCAAGTTCCTATTCACTCATTTTCTCCTATACACTATGAAGTTGACGTGCATGTGCATAACCAATAACTTTTTACTTATCATGTCCTCTAATGGTATATCTTCTAAAACGTTTACCCAACTTGGAATTGCCCTATTGGAGGGAAATCTGTAGAAAGTAACTGGAAGTATGTGTTCAGAGGATACATAATAATGCCCTCAAAACCAGGTTGCTAGAGTTTTATAATTGGCTTTCTACGCATGCAAAGTTGTACACTGTTGGCATCAGATTTTTCAAAAAAAAAACAGCAAAAAAGGGGGGGAATGGCATGATCGGACCAGGCTCCAGCTGGCCCAGACCTTAATCGGGCCCAAGCAGGCCTCAATTTAACCCAGGGGCACTATTTCCAGCTGTCCAGCCCTTTATTTCATTTAATATAATTATTTTCCAGCTCCTATAGCCCACCTACGTACAGGCCCATAAGAAAGGGAAGAAGTGGGCCGCGGCCATTGAAAATAGGCCCAATTCAGCCACATCAGCACCCCTGTGCGCACCAAACCAGCCACCTGCCACCTCAGCTCATTCATTAGTCAGTTTATGGAAGGGGGAAACCGAAGAGGCCAGGGGGAGATCAAGGGACAGCCAGCCATTAATTTGGAATTAATTGTGTAACCACCATGGGGAAGGCCAAAAGCCATCCACGTACGGCACATAGCCTGGCTCTTCATCTGCCCCCCACCCTCTATAAGAAAGGAGGTGCGCACCAGCAACAGGGGGGGCTTCTTCAGATGCCGATAGGCTGCCGGTTTGTCCACTGCGCACCTGCTGCCCACTGCACCTGCTGCCTGCGGCCAAGAGGAAGAGGAGGAAGAAGAGAAGAAGAAGGCAAGGTAGGAAGGAGTAATACGTACTAGCTATGTAGCCCTCTAAGGGCACTCTTTTCAACCTATTCTAGCAGCCCTTTTTCTGCCTTTTATTCATCCGCAGAAAATGCCTCACCCGGGCCTAACTAAACCCCCTTAGAGAGGACCACGCTGACCTCTGGACAGGCCATTTTTAGGTCCCCAAACAGGTCCATTCCTAGCCTATACACGACCCCAATCCAGGTCCATATGCAACCCATGTTTCGACCCTAGTTCAGTTCAAATCCGGCCCACCTGCAGGCCCACAACCGGCCCTCCTGCAGCACCCTCTCAGACCAACCAGAAACAGGCCCAAAAACAGAACCCTGGCTGAGCTTCATTTCATGCCAACCTCGGCCCAATCAGGCCCACCTGCAGGACCTGCTCAAGCCCTCTTTCGGCCTGCTGTTCTAACCCCCTTGCAGCCCATCCAGCAGACCCCAGGCTGGCCCATAATCGGCCCATTTCCTGGCCCTTACCCAGGCCTTGAACCGTACCCATTTCGGCCCACCTGCTGGCCCTTCTACAGGCCCAGTCCGAGCCCACATATCAGGCCCAAAATCTGGCCCTTGCCCAGTCCAATTCGGGATCTGTTCAGCCCATTTAGCAGACACCCTGCAGGTCCACTTTCAGTCCAGCCAAATGCCCTTGCGCAGACCCATCTCGGCCCTCCTGCACCACCCAAATACACACTTGTTCAGGCCCCTGTCCAGCCCACAAACAGACCCCAAACAGGTCCATTCCCAGCCCACGTCTGGCACCCAATCCAGGCCTTCAAAAAAGTCCATTTTCCAGCTCCCTTGCAGCAGAAAACAGAAGAAGAGGTTGCAGCGGCCCCCTTGTGGCTTGTTGTACCGGCAAAGTGAGGGATGAACCTCAACGGCTCTTTCACGGGTCCGGTTCTCCCCTCAACACATCAAAGGAGGAGAGAGCCTCAACGGCCCTTTCACGGGTCCGGCTTTCCCTCCTAGAAGCTGTCCTCCCAAATTCAAGCAAGAATTGAAGCCCGGCTTTGAACGCCGAAGGAATGGACCGGCCCGAAGTGGCCTTCAGAAAATTAACAAATAAAAAACCAGAAATGCGAAAGCTACATTAAATTAAGGAGATTCACCCCTAGCGGGGAACTCCACCTTGGGCGGAGGCGCGGGCATGAATCCCGTAGCCGGCGACCCGGACGGAGGCGCGGGCATGAATCCCGTAGCCGGCGATCCTTCCCCCAATATGGCTAAGCTAGGGCTGGCTATTTTGGATGGGTAAATTTTCACTAAGTTGGAAAAATAGCCGGCATGCCGTTGTAATGCCAAAATTTTTCCAAAGTAGTGAAAAGAAACCTATGTTGGGGGAAGGATCAATCACATTGTACACCGATGTACTTCACCCCATCTTTCAATGAAACGAAACTTTGATGTTCATATTGATGCATGAAATCGGGCACCCGATGGTAGCCCGATGGGTCGGAGGCGATGCAAACCGCCAAACAAAAAATAAAACCATTTCAAAAATCAATCTGGAAATTCAAACAGAAAATCAAAAAATAGAAAATCAAATCTAACAATTCAAACAAAAACAGAATTAAATCAAATCCGAAAATCAAAACAATAAAAAATCAGAATTAAAATAAATCTGAAATTCAAACTTGAACTCACATCGATCTTCAACAAAGGAGTGAACCGGTTTTGAAACTCATTAAACCAAAAAATCAGATTTTGACCGAATCCAAAACAGACAAAATTCAGATTCCAATTAAATCTGCAACCAAAAAAACAGATTTGAACAATCCTTCAAAACAGATTCTAACCAACTTCAAAAAATCTGGTTTTAGCAATCTGAAAATTAATTTAAAATCCACCGAACCTTGTTCAAATAAATGACATAAATCAACCTTTTCAAAAGAAACCAATCAAACAACTTCAAACACCCAAAATGGATCAAAAAACCAACTCAAAACCAAAAAATCCAGAATCTGAAAACTCCGAAAACAAACCAAATAAAAAATCCAAACATGCTTAAAACACTTTAAACTCATCAAAAAATCAAAACCAAAACAGATTCAAACCAAAACAACTTGAATCAACCAAATTCAATCCAAAACAAATAAAAAACCAAACAACAAATCAATCAAACAAATTGATTCAAACTCCAAAACTCAAAACCGACTTTCAAGTCAATCCAAAAATCAACCAACAAACAAATAAAACAAACCCGAACCAAATCGGTTTGCATCTCATCGGACCCAAAAGGCCGCTGCCCTTTTGAGTTCTTTACTTTTTGTGGATGTGCATGTCTCCAAAAACAGGTTGCCGCGACGGTTAATCAAAGGCGTTCGAGCCGTTGCTCGATGTAAGTTAACGCCGGGTACTCGCACCATCCGGTGGAGAAGGGTCAAAAATGAAATTTTCAAAGAACCCGAACCTCGGTTCTAATATTTTTAAAACTATCACCGGACTACCTAGTATTTTTAGGATATCACATATTTTCCTAGAAAAGTCCGGAGATGTCTTTCTTTCTAAAGAACAGACGCAGAAAAAAGAGGTTCACACATACACCTACCAAAAAAATTTAATACGAGGTGTAAAGGGATGAGTTTTTTTTGTGGGTGCCTCTTTTTCACACATTTCTTTAGGAGGATGATGCATATGAAGGCGTATTTCTCAAGTTAATAGATACATTTCAGGCCTTAAGCTCAACAGTAAAGCTTTGATTTTGTCTACGTTTTAGGAAAGGTTTATATTCTCCAAACAGTATTGAATTGTTCCCCAAGTTAATTAATGTCTACCTTGGCCTCTCTTTTTATTTCACTATCTTAATATGCTCCAATTTTCTCCATACCACCTCAACCTTGCATCAGTTTTTCGTCAATCGATATTATTTTACTTTTTATCTGATATATTCATCATGCTCTTCATCTACTTTATATGTCTGCATAAGTGCATATTCACTTCAGCATTTCTTCTTACCAACATGTATTTTACAAGCATGCTGTCTCTTTGTTACTAAATATTGTATCAACATAGCGTCTTATTACCATTTCATAAAGTTTTAGATACACTTGACACCTACTTTCAAAATTAAGGAAAAGGGAAGTATCAAGGTTTTGGGGAAACAGAGGTCCTGAGACCACCGGTTGTTGCTTACAAATTTCATTACATATGGCAGATGATCTTGATAAATATCTTTCCCACAGTTACATGTAAGAGTAGCTAAAAATATTTTAAAGAGTTTTCTTATTTGGCTTTGTCTTGCATAATGATTATGAAGATTTTTTTACCGTTAATTTCAGATTCATTAATCAGTTTTCAGCGTTGATTCAAGGTTAACTAATTTAACTTCTGGTTGGATGATGTGGTCGGTCTTACCAGGAGACTGGAACCTAGATCAAGAAGGTTGCTTTGCTGGAATACTTCCAAAAGTGCCCATAAGAAGGTAACATTTTCAAGACATTCTTTTGTTGTATGGAACATGCTTAGATATTCTTTTTGTATTTGGATGTATATCGTACTTTGTTGCCCTATTTAGGTCTAAAATTTTGATATGTCAAGTGCAGGAGTCAAATCGTAACTATCATTTCTTATTGAAAACGGTTGCCATGATGTGCCATTGTAAGTCCGAATTTCATCAAATCATAGTTGCAAGGCGACAAGGCACCCAAGGTAGTCATGGGTGAAATTTTCACTTAGGCGACAAGGCGGGTGTTTGGACGTCGCCTATGCTGTAAAAATTATATATTAATATATAAATATATAATATACATTTATACATATAATATATATAATTTAATATCACATATATCTACATATATACTGGGTGTGAGAGAGAGAGAACTAGGACAAATATAGAGTAGACTCAAAAGGTTTAGTATAAGAGTTTTATATATAATCATATATAAGGTTTAGTATGATGTCCTGCCGTGTTATGACCTGAGTATAGAAGGCAGACTTATGGATTAATGGAGATCATATCTAAATCACAGCAGTTCATGCTATGGTCAGATTTGTTATTGTGTCTGGAAAGCAACCCCTTTGAAGCTAAATTTTGGGAGCTCCATGTAGTATCAAGATGGGCTAAATGAGAGCCCAAGTGCTGGGCATATGCTCTTAGATAGAAAATTCACAGCAACATACAAGCTGTGAGCTGTGAAGCGATGCTTGTGATGTAGGAAAGAATGCTCTCTCAGCAGATGTGTTATTTTGTAAGTAAACATTAATTTCAGATCAAATAGATCCTGAGAAAATATTCAGGAACAAATATAATGATTGAAGTTTCTTTAAAATAGCTGGATTATGTTTTTTTTATGGCTCGGAGATTAAGGGGAATTTCAAGATAGGTCTTTAGATATGCCTTGCTGAGACTAATCATGCTGGGAAGGTTACTAAGCGGCTAAGCCTATATGGACAGTATGCACACTAATTTGTTTATGATTGGTGCTTGGATGATATGTCATAAATTAAGGAACAAATATCATATTGTTGATTTGGGTGATAAAGAATACACCGGCAGAACTTGTACTTTGGCTGGGGGTAAATTCAAGAAATAAACAGCTTCCAATTTAGCTGGTCATGGGTCTTCAGTTGGGAATCCATGGCTAGATATTCTCTTGACCATAGATGTCGTGGCTTATATTTTGTACTATCCTTTGACGAAGGAAAGGCCGGATTGGGATTGGAATGGATTTGGGCTGATCCTGATCTGTATCAGGATCGGATGGCCAATCCAAGAGAAGAAAAGCTGATTGTGGATTGAGCAGGATCAATTGTTTAAAAAAAATTGAAAAAAAAAAGATGAAAGGAAATTTGATCTCCCATGGATCTGCAGGTTGATTCAGAGCAGATACAGTGGGATCGAGTGTTCCTGATGCTGGAGGAGTGGCCGCCGCCACTTTGCTCCTTCCTTGCCCGATAAGGGATTGACTGATCCTGCAAATATTTGATGATGGAGCTTAAGTAAAACTCTTGCCTATTCTCTTTTTTTTAGCAAGATGCACCAATAGTTGTGTTTAAACAGTGTGTGCAAGAGAGAAAAGTTGGGGATTGGCTGTTGATTTAAATGACCGATGGATGTCACCAGAGGCATTGATCTAGTGCAAATAAAGAGCCAATGGGCTTTTGGTGTGATAAATCATAAAAAATAATGAGAAAGTAAAATAAAGGGTCCAATCCTTCCTAGGCTTGGATTCTTCCATTCATCTTCCATCAGATAAAGTTTTGCTCTTACCACATCATAATCTGGTGAGACCTCCCATTGGACTGTTCTGAATATGGAAGGTTAATAATAGCAATACTGTAATAGTAATAGAAATAAAGCAAGGAAGATGACCAGATTCCCTTTTGAAATTAGATCTGTCCATTTAATCAATAGGATGTGGGCCATGAGGCCAACCACAAGCCAAATCATTAACTGGAAGAGCTGCTCATCGGTTTCCACTTTTTAGGGTGAGAAAAAATACTAAAATAATATAATAAACAGGAGATGGTCCAATCCTCGCAGAAATTGGATATAACTCAATCCAACTGATGACACCCTCATTGGTTCCTGAAAAATTGGAGCTACGTCCATGTGATGGTACCCTTGTACCCTTACACCGTTTGCATCTCACGTCAGCAGAAGTGGATCCCTAAAAGCCGGATGATGGTATCCCATCTCTGTTATCCTCCTTTTCCTTGCTTCTCTTTTCCCTCTGCATGGTATCATTTTGGGCCCTGAAGGGAGCTGTTTTGCAGATGCTATGGTAGTTGGGCTTCCTTAATTGGAATTACAGAGCTATGACATAATCAAATCCAAATAAACAAAATAGTGAAGTGAATCGTTCCAGTTTATACTGGGCATTAATACTTATTTTTGTGTAGACTATTTTATTTTTCAAATATTTCTTCAATTGAAGGAAGGAACCAGAATGGTCATCAAATGCAGCAGGGGGATCTTCAGATGTTCGCTCTCAATGGGATGGAGAACATATTTGGAAGTGTGGCGGGCAGTGGAGGTAGAATGAGCGGGTAGCTGCACACAGATTGATGGCCCTAAGGAGGTTAGCAGTGGGAGAGTAAAAGGATTTGAAGATTCGGAAGAGGTGCTCGATAGATAGGAGTGGCGGGCAGTGGAGGTAGAATGAGCGGGTAGCTGCACACAGATTGATGGCCCTAAGGAGGTTAGCAGTGGGAGAGTAAAAGGATTTGAAGATTCGGAAGAGGTGCTCGATAGATAGGAGTGGATTGGAAACTTTCATGGGCAACAGTGGTGGTGATGTGAGTGGTTGACAGAGAAAAACCTAGAGAACTTTTCAAGAGGGAAGGGATATTTGAGATTCTAGTATTATGTCCAGATATAGAAACAGCAGATCGGTGGTTGTGATTGGTTAAATAAAAATAGAGGGGAGAGCGTGTAGAATTTCCGGGTAGGAGGAGATGAGATAATCATTTCCCAATCTGAGAATGGAGAATATAGTAGGGTGTATTTCATGGGGGTCCCTCATAGTTTTCAACGAAGAGCATTCGTTTCATTGTGGGTGTGTGGGTGTTTTCACGGGAAGATTGCCCAGAAGTGCTGCTCAGTTTGGGATTGGTGGCTCTTGGCCGATCATTGGCTTCTGCCGGTTTAGGGTGACATTTGTTCTGGCTTAAACCATCGCAACCCAGAAATCTGGTCCAGATTGGATTGGCCCTGGCCGCTATCCCATCGCAACCCAGAAATATTTTAGATGCACACAGGTTAGGCTGCTAAAAATGTGTATGCTCAATAAAAATGTTTCGGTGTACTTGCAAGTGTGATTGGCTATTGAAATATGAACAACCAAATTAATAATATCAATTTGCTTGTAATATAAGAATGCATCTCAGTTTTTGTTGCCTTCTCATTTGCATCAATCAAATGTGACCTATCTCACTCTTAGCTTGCTCCTTTTTTTTTCCAGGTATTGCACTTGAGAATTAGGTCAAGGAAACCACTCTCTCTCCTAAGGAGTGTTCCATGTGGAAGGTGCTTAAGAACAAAGTCTCCAGGATGAAACACGGTCTTGTAGAAATAGTCTCTCAATGTTCATGTAAGATGCTATCCTGCATTCCTTGAATTCATCCATCTTTCATCGTGCAAATTGGTAGTTTATCTTAATGTAGGGAATGTGTACACTACTCGAGAATCAGGCAGGAAAGAAAATTAACACTGTTCCGCTCACACAACGGCATTCTTGCCCTTCCGCGCACACGTACACGTATCTTGGCAGCCTTCACAAGAACAACCAAGAACTGCAGCAAGTTCGTAACGAAAGTCACTGTAGTCTTGTCTGTTTTCCTCTTTGTAGCTATCATCAACCCAGAAATCAGATGCCAACCCATCTGCGTAGGAGAGAACTACCTTTTTTTGACATTATTCGATATAAATTTATAATAATGTAGATTTAAAATAAATCTGGTCGAGCAGTTTAGTTCGGGTTAAGAGGGTTAACTTGAATCAAACCGAAAAAATATAGTTAATGGCTTGGCTTGGTTCAAAGAACAGAACAGTCAGATTTCCAAACTGAACTAAATCAGGTTCGGTTCAATCATTCAATAACAGAGCAAGATGAAACTTATTCCTCCTCCTCCTCCTCTTCTTTTCCTTGTGGATCTTCCATTTTTTTTTCTGTCATACATGGTCTCAACTCTTATTGCTATCATGTATGATTCATAGCTCACCAGAGATGGTTTTTTTTTAGCTATCTCAGATTTTATTTGAATCTGTAATTTGATCACAAAAATATGTACACTATTTATTT
This sequence comes from Cryptocoryne crispatula var. balansae, assembly GCA_036172225.1. Taxonomy (NCBI): domain Eukaryota; kingdom Viridiplantae; phylum Streptophyta; class Magnoliopsida; order Alismatales; family Araceae; genus Cryptocoryne; species Cryptocoryne crispatula. The sequence goes on from CM069928.1 coordinate 39,374,817, forward strand.
ATATTGTGCAACCAGACAGTGAACCATATTTAAAACTGGAGAAGAGAGCAAGAGTACTACTTTCCCCCAATTTCAGCAGGCAGAAACAGAACAGAACCTCAAGAAACCATTCATGGAGAAGGCCCTCAGAAAATGCGATCAGCGGGAGAGATTGATCCAGTTGAAGGCCTCCTCCATGGCTCTCACGAGGTAGAAGAGCTCCTCGTCCGGGAGAATGGCGGCGCCGCGGCCGTTGCCGTCGATGCCGACGCTCCTCGGGGCCGCCGCCGCCGCGCCCGCCCTCCGCCCGATCTGCCGCCGCGCCCTCTCGCAGAGCTCCATCCTGCAGACCGGGCACTGCCCGCGGCTCTTCACCCACGGGACGATGCAGTCGTGGTGGAACATGTGCTTGCACGGCGTCATCATCACCTCCTCGTTCGCCCCGAACGGCTCCAGGCAGATGGCGCAGTCCTTGCCGCCGCCGCCCCCCTCCTTGTCTTCCTCCCCGCCGTCGGCGTTCCTGTTGCCGAACAGGCCCCTCGGCCAGGCCTTCCTCCTCGGCGCCGGCGGGTTATGCACGTGCCGCCGGAGCTTCCTCATGGCCCTCCCGAACTCCTCCTCCGTCAAGCCCGGGTCCTCCGGCTCATGCTGGTCCTGCCGGAGGATCCGCTCTCCTCTGATCGGCGGCGGGGAGTGGTCCCGTACGAACTGCCAGAGCGCCGGGTCGACCGCGCCGTCGCCGTCGCCGGCGCCGGCGGTTTCGAGGATGAGGATGCGCACGGGCGAGTGGGGGTGAGAGGGGAATCTGCCGGGTGACCAGATAATTAAATCGAAGGATATTGAATATTCTCTCTACTCGGATATAAATAAATGGTCCGTAAAATAAATAATTCAAGTGCATGCAGAAAATATAAATTCTATTAAGAGTTTTTGTGCATGCGTATGTGTCCATACTATCATTTGATATCCAAAAATATATATATTTAAAATTTTTAAAACTCTCCAAAATATTCCTCCATTCAAAATCAATCATCCGCTTAACATTTAGGCGTCGTTTGGTATCGGGATAAATTTAATGGGGATAGGGATAAACCAATCCTTGTGGTTAACCCTATCCTCATCATGTTTGGTTTAACTTAGGATAAGTTTAGGGATAACCCTATCCTATGTTTGGTAGGTTAACAATAAATTCGAGGATAACCTTATATTTTTATATTTTTATCTTGTTTATATTATCTTATTTTATTATTCATAACATATTCATAAATATCTTAATAAACTTATATATTTAAATAATAAATTTAAAATTCTATTTAAATATATAAATAAAAATAAATTTAAAAATATAAATTTGAAAATATAAATAATGTAATTTATTAGGCAGAATATTTTAACGGGAAGCAAGTATGTTCCTCGCGCCCCCTCCACCCGCCGGACGGAGCCCCCCCGGCAGACCGACGGTGCTCCCCACCCCCCCTCCTCGGCGGACGGAGCCCTCCCCGGCGGATCGATGGTGCTCTCTGCGGAGCCGCTCCCCGCCCCCCCGGCGGATGGAGCCCCCTCGACGGACCGGCGGTGCTCTCCGTGGAGCCGCTCCACGCCCCCCCTCCCCGACGGACCGACGGTGCTCCCCGCCACCCGGCCCCCCCATTGGCGGACAGACCCCCCCCGGTGGACCGCGTTCGGTTCAATTCTGTTCGGTTTGAGACCTCGTTCGATTTGGTTTGGTTTGAAAAACCTCTAAATCGATTTAAATCAAATCAAACCGTTTAAATCGACTTAATAAAAAAAATTATAAAAGATGCACCGTCTTTCCCCAATTTAACTTATGAGGTGATTTTTTCTCTTGATCTCTATTTATTTATATATATATTATGTACATATATACGTAATAAAAGTCTTTAATTAATTACATGTGCCAATATATATATATATATATGTATAAACAGACCGACCTTCGTCACCATATGCAAGAAGAGATCAGTGGAGCGCTTCTCCTCGGCGCCCTACCTGGCCACCCTCCTCAGCTGCATGCTGTGGCTGATCTACGGGCTGCCGTGGGTGCGCCCCCACAGCGCCCCGGTGATCACCGTCAACGCCGCCGGCCTCGCCATCGAGTTCACGTACGTCCTCCTCTTCGCCGCCCATGCCCCCCGCCGCAAGCGGCGGCGGCTGCTGGCCGCCGTGCTCGCGCAGGTTGCCTTCGCCGCCACGGTGGCCGCCGCCGTCCTGGCGTCGGCGCGGACGCACCGTCGCCGCTCGCTCGTCGCCGGCAGCATCTGCGCCTTCTTCGGGACGATGATTTACGCGTCGCCGCTCGCCGTCCTGCCGGCCCCCTCCCCCCGCAGACGCCCCCCGGAGCTCCCATCGTATCCTCAAAATGTTAGTTTGGGAGTAAAATATCCCAGGTATTAGATGGGATGATTTATCCCTGCACTTATCCTTAATTTTGGGGATAACCTGAATTAACTTAATCTAGGTTAAACCCATTTTTAAGTGTGTGCCAAACAGGGAATTGGGGATAAACCAGGTCTATCCTAGTTTATCCCCATACCAAATAGGGCATTAAGGTTGAACTTGATTAACTACATTTAAGTGGCATCTGTTCCTGCTCAAACGGACCAAACCGTTAATTTCATGCCCAACTTTCTAAGTTCATGGTAAAGTTAGTTGGTGCTTGATTATTGGTTTAAGATGTTTATCAATTTAGTACGTATTTTGCTTAAAGAAAGGAATATTATGTATGCTATAATTTCTGTCATCTATAAATGATTATGTCTACAAAATAAGAAATAAAATAGTATTATTTAATTTTAAGAGATCTAGTAAGATGTAAGAAGTATACTTAGAGGTTAGTTAAGATACACGATGACTAAAAGGTTTAAAATTACCGATCCCTAAACAAACGGCCGGTTAAGATCAATCAAATACAGTGTTAAGATATTTAACTGATTTATCTCTTTTCTTTTAAAAGCAACGATATTTTATTTCATGAAACTCTCTTCATATATATATATATATATATCTGTCTAAATAAAGAGTACGTAATTGAGTAAAATTACTTGTAGAATGTTAAAAATGACTATAAAGTAAAAACAGTTAAATCGCATCAGGTAATAATCGAAATGAAGTAAGATTTCAGATAGCTTAAATAAATATATATATCAAGATTACCCATGATCATATCTGAAATGTCAAATAAATTCCAATTTTAATTATGTGCGTGTAAATATATATATGTTGGGGGTACGTACGTACCGCCTGAGGCCGAAAGGACCCGTGCGAACCCTGTCCTCGAACAAACTCCAGGGAGCGTACGTGCTTCTGATTCCACCGTCGAACTGCACACGTGTGCACACAACAGATAACATGCATGCATGGCCACGTACGTCACAGATAGCGATGATCTATCTATCGTCTTTGGCAAGAGAGCGGATCCCCTCGGGTGCCCACCTGAGGGGATCCCCTCAACCCCCTCACAAAGAGGATGACATGACCGGGACAAGACAGTGATCTGACAGCGCGTCAGATCACTGTCACCACCTCAGCCCCTTGTGAGAGGGGTTGAGAGGATCCCCTCAGGTGGGCACCTGAGGGGATACGCCCTCCTTTGGCAATCGATGTTAGGGTTTCTTGTAGGGGGATGGAGGTCATGCATCTCTACACGTATATATATACATGTTATATAGATACATGTTCTTAGATATATATATATATTTATATAGAAACAGTAATCTTACTTACTGATCGGAGACGAGGGGGCCAAGACGGCACGGCCGGCCGCCGGTTCGCCTGTTCTTCGCCGGCGTCGGGGGAAGGGCTTCGTCTGTGGCCGTTCCTCCAGCTCCACCCGCCGGTGGGGGTCAAGGGAAGGTCGTCGGGGTCTCCGGCGGAGGATCTCCTCATTCTTCGCCGCCGTGCCCGCCGGATGGAGCGCAGAAGCGGAGCTGCACGTCTCTCTCTCTCTCTCTCTCTCTCTCTCTCTTCCGAGCAGAACTGGTAGCTAGATTATTGTGCGGCTGAGAAGGGGGGGGTGGATATATATGGTGAATATGATGCTGGTGCGATGAGAGAGGCAGGAGAGAGAGATGATTGGGAAGAAGATGCTCCGCCGTGTGGCAGACAGTAACACTCCAATATATATGATACCGGAAGGCAGAAGGCATCGGATGCTTTGCCCCCATGCACCGTCCAAAGTGTGGAGATAAGGAGCCTTGAATCCTTTTGCATGGCTAATGGGCAAGCGTCTCTCTCTCTCTCTCTCTCTCTCTCTCTCTCTCTCTCTCTCTTTGTGGGTCCATCTTACATACAATTATTGTGGATTCATAGACATCTACATTTCACTTTATATTGATTGATGAGGAATCGGAACGGAAGGCTTGTTAGGTACCAGTTTAATTCGGAGGTGACGTTGTTTCATCTTTGAATTTTAGTTATTAACTAATTTTATCTTTTAATTTAATTTATTTTTAATTACTTTTGTATTATATTTTAATTAATTTTATTGTTTTTTAAAAAAATGGAGAGAAAATTACTTAATGATTTGTTCTTCATACAGTCGACCTATTCTTGCAAGCGCCAAATCAATATGAGCCGCACTTAGGGGTGTCAATGGACCAGATTTGGGCCGGTCGGCCCAAGCCCACTTCAGCCCATATACATGGAGCCCAAGTCAACGCCCATGTAGAAAGCTCGACAAACTTAAATTGTGTAAATAGGTTTTAGTCCGCCATAGCTCACATTAGTCCAAAGGACTTAAGTAATTTTGTGAAACAATTGAAGGATATTCAAACTCGACTTTAATTGTACTAGGCAAAAAGCTGTCTGTATATGTAGGGATATATACGACTACTAATATATTCTCTTTTAGGAGTTATATATGTTGAAGGGTTCCCAAACGAAATGATCACTCGGTCACATGAAATTAACCACCAAAGATCAAGGTGCTATAATAATTGTTTAGAGTCTTATGGGGTGTTTGGTCGTATATATAGGGCAAATTGAATTTTTCTTACAAAATATAGTAATTATAAAGGATACTTCGCAATCATTACAATAAAATTTATTTTTATCGAGCCTTCTTTTCCTTCCTGGAGAAAAAAAAAGAAGATGTGAGACCGCCTTCTTTTTTCCCTTGCGGTCTCCCACCTTTATTAGGCAAACCCTGTCCCGACATGTTGTGTCTTTAACAATCTTAGATCTTATTTCAGTATGTATACAAGTTTATCATTAAAGTGTAAAAAAACATATATCCTATTAACTCTCAAGATTTTCCCATCTGAATGCTGATGGTCATGAGTTGTTCTCTCCAGTACTTCTTGAGCTTGAAATCAAGAGTCCCATCATCAAAAGATTAATTAATCTTCTTTTTCTTTGGACAAAAGCCCTAAAGGATGTTTAAGTTTCACAGATAACGTGAGTGCACCGTTATTATAGGGGAGTAGTATATATAGAACAGACCACTATGAAGAAGGCTGCAATTAATATTGCTAGAAGGTGGGCACAAGTACCAAACTATTATATGAATTGGGGGGCTCGTCTGTACGTCCTCCTCAGCCTCTCAATCTCAACATAATTTTGAGGCTCATATCAGATGACACGAGAGTAAAATATATCACCTGAATTTAATATTTCATTATCTGTCACTCCTACATAGTCTTCACTGTCTATTTGGCGGTAGAAAGAGTGTTTTGGAGATAGGCAACACATATATATATATATATATATATATACAGTCGAACATCAACTTGTCATTAAGGCTTTGTTTGTTTGATTGTAAAAGTTCCGCAGAATAGACGAGGAAGTGGAAACTAAAACAAGAACCGATTATAACTGTAAAATCATCTTGATAGTGCTGTTTCCTACTTTGTTCTTCATGTATTATACAAAGCCAACCAAACAAAAACTCTTGTTTTGAAATCCAAAGAAATCTTTGTTTTAAACAGGTGATCTTGATAACGAGTACAGTTTGAAAAGGGAGTATACTCTAAAATGCGAGCGAGACCTAGGAAGATGCATGATTTACAGAAAATGGCACACTAAAAAAATAAAGCACAATACAAATTCAAGTAACAATATATGCATTTTTGAGGTGAGGAAGATGATGGATGGAGACAGCATGGCGAAAATAGGAGGCTAATGGGGTGTTTGGTTGCATGATAATTTTTTGTACACTTTTATGATAAAAAATTGTATTAAAATAAAAAGTAAACCAACTCATGACATAAAATTATCATGTTTGGAGGGATGTGATTACAAAAAAGAGTAACTATCCCACATGATCAAACAAAGTGGGGGACCACAAGAAAATAGAAAGAGGTGAGACCCTCTTTTTTTGTTTAAGAAGAAAATCACTTTTAAAACATAAAATTGTCATGGTTACCAAACACCTCTTTTAACAAGTTTTCTTACAATTTTTAAAAATTAAAATAAAAACCTTCATTATTATGCAACCAAACACCCCGTAAGGGATTGGTTGGGTGTTTGGTTGTATAATAAAGTTTTATACTTTTGATTAAAATAAAATGTAAATTAACCAATGACATAAAATTGTCATGTTTGAGAAAATATGATAGCAAAAAGAGGAGACACAGCACTGGATAAAAAAAGTCTCACATTTTTTGTCTGATTAATTTTATTTTTAAAAACTATGTAAATTTGTAAACATTTCTTTTAACCAGTTTCGTTACAAAAACATAAAATTAGCATAAAAACTCGATTTTTTATTCAACCAAACACCCTATAAAACAATATTTGGTTGAGCTAGTGGAGAGGACATTGTTGTTAGAAATCTCCCGGAAGACTCTAATCCAACTAAAGGATATTCAGTTGTATGCTATATGTAGTTGTTCTCCTCAAAATGACAAAACTAAAGATATTGCTCATTTTATTCACTTGTTTTGCAAGTAATATTGACATACAATTCTCTCTCTCTCTCTCTCTCTCTCACAAGTTATGTGATAGATGGATGACAAATATTGATAAAGGAGCTGTATGCAAACTGAAGAAAGCATCTCAATGTCAGTTGAATGAATCCTTTAGTTATGATTTGAGGAAATCCTATCCAATTAAGACAAACAATACATAATACTCAACTGTGTTTAATTTATTTTGTTACAGTACATCTATAGGTCCATCCTATTCTCTGTGTATTAAGTTAGAGAAACTACTACTTGAGTGTATCTCCGGCACAGCTGGACTAACTTATGTGTTGTTTCAGGCTAATAAGAGGTTTGATTGTATAATAAAATTTTATATATTTTTACGATAAAATTTTGAATTAAAATAAAATATGAGCCAGGCAATGACATAAAAATGTCACGTTTTGGGAGATGGAATAAAAAAAAAACGAGTGTAACTCAAATATGACCAAAAAAGATGAGGACCACGAGATAAAAAAAAGATCTCGCTGAATGAAATCTCTTTGAAAACATAAATTTGATATGGTAGCCAAAACACCTCTTTTCAAACTAGAAAAAAACCAATGAGTCTTTTTGTGTTTTTATAGTGACATGTTCTTTTCATATTTGGAACCTTCTTTTCAAGAAATTAGGAGGGGGCAAAGAGGCCATTATAAATGGTTGTTCTCCTTTGGACTCTCTCTCTCTCTCTCTCTCTCTCTCTCTCTCTCTCTCTCTCTCTCTCTTATATAAGCTACCAAAGAACTGCTTAGTCTTCCAAACATGGTTGTTTGTAGGGGTGTCAATGGGCCGGGTCGGGCCAGGCCCGAAGTCGACCCAATAAAAGCCCATTTTAAATTATAACGGGCCGGCCCGACCCGGCCCGCATTATATTCTTGCCCGGCCCGGCCCGGCCCGCATAAAAATTAAATTTGGCCCGGCCCGATCTTTCTAATATAAAATATATATATAATTCAAAATAATAAATAATAAAAAATGATAAAAAATTTATAAATATGACAAAAAATGTATAAATATTTATAATATGATATAGCATAATTATCTATGTTCATGTGATGAAAATAACACTCAACACCTCTTAATTTGAAAATAAAAAATAGTTATCTTTTTTTTGGGTTGGATGGTCGAGTGGCCGAAGCACGCACAGTGCAGTGCGTCGATGGACGATCGAGCCCCAGCGCTCGATCAACACCCGATCGTCAGTCCCCCCTGGGACAGACGGCATTCGAGCGGCAGACAAAATGACGTTTGAGCTGCCGCTCGTACGCGAGAACGCTACACCCCATGAAGACGTCTATTGTTCTGACCTAGCTCAGCTCGTATAATAAAATATAGATTTGGCCCGGCCTAGTCTGACCTAGCTCGATTTTTCAAATATATACTATTTTTAAAATTTTTAAAATATCTCCTATCAAAGTCTTGATATGACAAGCAAAATTAAAACTAAGATTTTTTTTAAATATTAAGGTACGGTGAGTTTGATAAAAAATTGAAACATGATTAAAATAAGAATAGTAGATGCAATGTATTATACGCATTCATAATTTTTTAATTTATAATAAAATATATAAATTTGATGAATCGCTTAAATTTTCTATGTATATCATATTTTTAAAATTTTTAAACATCAAACCAACTACCAAAGAAATATTTTGAATCTAGAAATAAAAATAAATACACAGATAGAAACATACTATTTAACACCCAAATAATCATAGATATGTAATCAGAGTTAAAGCAAAGTATATATTTTATTATTTTAAATTATTACTCTTTTTTAAAAATTTATTTGATAATCTACGTATATTGTTCTTACTCATGCATACAAAAAGTTCTATAAAAAAGAAAATATGACTTTTGCATGTCTCCTTAGAACTATGGGACGGCAGACATTGCTTGGAACGAGGCCCGCGGGCTTGGTTTCTGGGCCCACGTAACCAGTGAGGGCTGGTTGCTCTGCCCCGAAACGATGCCCAGGGCTGGCCCGGCCCTAGGGCCCGCAGGCCAGCCCTAGGGCCCGCAGGCCAGCCCTGTCCATTGCCGCCCCTAGTTGTTTGTCACATGGCACCGACCACTGCTACACCGACCAAAAAAAAAAAAGACACCTAGCTAGTTTATATGATATATCTATTTAATAATATCAAATACTTTTATCATTAACTGATCTAATCAGACATCTTGACAAGATGTTTAATTGCTAATATTAAATTCAAAATTTACGGTACAAACAAGGCATGAATTATAATACAAGTGTCTAGATATGTCATTTTTTATTATGGATACTCTATCTACAATAAATATATATATGAAAATCAATATCGAAATTGATATAATATGTGGGTGGAGATCGATGAGCCTCTCCGAAGAATTAATGCAGAACATTAATGCTGGTTTTCAAGTGACCAAAGTATATATGAGTGTGTGTATCTCCCTCTATTGAAATTTTAGAAAATTATAGACAGAGAAAACATGTTATAGGTTTTTGTGCATCATTTTTCAGCAGTATAGATCTAATATTCTATATATACGTACCTTGTATATGAGTTGGGAGTAATACATATATTATCCAGCTCATGTATGTATATATTGTGTCAACTAGAAACGAGATATATATGTTAATTAAGAGTTGTGGGTGGACTTAATTAGAAAGTACATGCACACACATACACCTCATCATGCATGATGGTATATAAATATTCCAATATTTAACATGAACAATTAATGTCTCATGTGGGCCATAAAGAAGTTAGCTAGATAGATAGATAGAGATCGATATATATATATGTATGTATGTATGTATACATTTATTGGGAGATCAGTACCAGACTTCAACGCAATCTCACATCACAGGCACGTGAAGCGTGCAAATTAGATGGAGCCACACCTTCGAACCAGCTCAGACGATAAGGATAACAACTTTAAAAAGCTTGCCACCGTTTTAAGTGTGACTAAGCTTTTATATATATATATATATATATATATATGTATATTGATCATGGAATACCAGGTGGGTATGCGTAGCAGGGTTGGTTTAGAGCTTGATCCAGGTCGACCCAAGTCGCCGGGGTCTGATTGGGTCGGACCCGGGTCGGACGAGGTCGGACATGATTGGTCTAGCCGGCATCAACCAGCCTGGTAACTCTGGAGCATCTCAGTGTGCTAACATGTTCGGATCAGACATGACCCGAGTAGGGTTGCAAACGAGTCAATACACGCTTATTCGAAGCTCGACCGGCTAAAAATTCGGCTTAGACTTGTTTATTATAATAGAAGAATAAGTTCGAGTAAAAAGTAAAATTTAATTCATTAAACGAGCCAAATTTAAACATACTTGTATTTAGATTTCGTAAGCTCGTGAGTATCTGAATTAAATATTCGATACAATCTTTAATTTTAAAAAAATTAAATTTTAAATATTAACAATTGTATAATTTAAATATATAAAATAAGTTGAAATAAAATTTAATTTAAATTCAAGTTCAAATAAATCTTGCAGACGAGCAAAAGTAAAAGATTCATAAATAATTTTTGATTAATTTTAAAATTTATAAATGAGTTCGTATTATTATGCATTGAACTTAAGTTGAGTTCGGCTCGAACCGGACTCGATTAATTAAAAAATTAAATTTGAACAAAAAATTGATATGTTAAAAAAAACAACTCGGGGGGCAAAAGTTATATTTGTAAAAATTTCGGTAACATCGGAGGTATAAACGTAAAAACAAGATTCAAGCCGTGCCACGGTTTGAACGTCGAGGCGGCGGAAAGCAGGCGGCGGCGGAGATGCCTCCTCGGTGCTCGCGCACGGCTGCCGGCGGCGTGCACACGGCGAGCCCGGCGACGGTCGTTCCCTCGCCTCGGCCGTCGGCAGCCGGAGAGCCCCTTGAAGGCCCCCTCCCAACGTCGGGACAGACGGAGGAGCGGTGCGCCGTCGCCATCAGCGGTGCCCTCCGCCGCCGCCGCCAATGATTGAGGCCACCACCGCCCCGGACACCCTCCCTCCGCCCGTGCCGGGCCTTCGCACGCAGGAGCCGGCGGTCCCCCACCACCGCGCGTTCCCACCCTTCCGCCGCCGCCGCCGCCGCCGCCGCCGCCGTAGCGGAGTGTACCGGAAGCTTCTTCATCTCATCCGACCGAGTGCAGCGAACAGCGGAGGAAGGGTGGAAGCTGAAACCAATTTCGTAATTTCGATTATATAAAAAAAAAGATCAACGAATTGTTAATATATCTTAAAATCGGAATCAGATATTTTTGACGGTTTGTCAAATGAAAAAATCGAAATGAGTTGATGCTGTTTTCTTCACATCTAATTTTGATAAAATTTTATATATATTTAAGAATAATTAAGATAAAATATAAATATGTAAGTGATAAAAATAATACAGATAAAGTTTTGAATAAAAGAGATTAAATTTTGGTAGCTATATGTGAATCGTCAACTTATTTTTTTTAAAAAAAAAGAGTTGATGGCTACGTATTTTAGTAGTATCAACTCGGTTTTAGCTCTGGTAAGAAAATAAAAATAAAAATGAAATCGAAATATAGTAATTTAAAAAACCATTCGAATAAAAAGTAATCCGGCCCGTTTATCTCGTGTCCGGGGGTACGTAAACGGAAATACCCCCTGGGCCCGGCCGCCCGCGTGGCTCCGGTCAACACGAAGACCCCGCCCCGCGTGCGTTGCACGTGACCGAAAATCCCCCGCACTTTATTAACGCGTCGTCAACGCAAATGACCTATCTAATAGGAGATTATTGGAGGTACGTGTTCAAAATTGATTGGCCGAGCAGATGTATTTATATGCGCCTTGTTTTATTCCCGGTGTCAGTCCGACACCCCCCCCCTCTTCCTCCGCCGACCAGACCAGACCGTCTCATCTCTTTGTTCTCCCCGCATCTCCCCGGCCGCCATGGCGGAACCGAGCTCGGAGCTGCTTACCCTGCTCGATTCCCTGTGGTTTCGCCACCTCGTCCTCCGCGGTCGCCGCTTTCCTGATGCCGCGCCTCTGCCAGCCGCCGTCCCCAGGGTTCCGGTGGCCGCCGCTGCCGAGCCCGGCGTCGCAGGAGTCCGTTGCGTGCTTCCCGGCGGCTTTCCCCCTCTCCGCCGGTCCCTCAGCCATGAGATCGGCCCCTTGGGGATTTCTGCTTCCGACTCGGCGATCCTCGCGCGCCATCCCCTGAAGCTGGAGACCATCCTCTCCGGCAAAGCCAGAGCCGGCTTTGGAGATGGAGCCGAAGGGGAAGGGGGAGCGGAGGACGCGGTCAACGTGGGGCACGGCGAGGGGAGGGGGAAGAGGAGGGCAGCGAGGAGCAGGAGCCAGGACCCCAAGGGGAAGAGCATGTCGGAGCTGGAATTCGAGGAGCTGAGGGGGTTCATGGAGCTGGGCTTCTCGTTCCCCGAGACGGCCGAGCCCGACCAGCGCCTGCTGTCCCTCGTCCCCGGCCTCCGGCGGAGATCCTCGTCGGAGGAGGCGATGGCCGGGGAGGCGGAGAAAGGAGGGACGTCTGGCGGCGGGGACGAGCCCGCCGTCGCCAGGCGGCCGTACCTGTCGGAGGCCTGGGACGTGGCGGAGGAGTACGAGGAGAGGCGACGGAGCCACGCGCACGATCATCTGCTGCGGAACTGGAGGCTGCCCGCCGCCGGCGAGGGCGTGGACATGAAGGACCACCTGCGGTCTTGGGCGCACACGGTCGCCTCCGCCGTCCGGTGAGAAGACGAAGATTGCCGCCCGCAGATTTGCTTCCGTCGACATCCTCGGAATCTCCGGCTTGTCTTTCTCTCTTCCTGCGTCTCGCTCGCCCTCGTACTGTAAATATACCCATTCCCATCCATCTGTATACGAACATAGCTCTGATCGATCGCTAGCTTCTTCTCGGATCTCGGAGACGCAAGCAAGGCTGGTTGAACTGACACGGGAAGTTCTGCAGAGCCGGCGGAAGGCACAGACCACCTTCCCGTCGAGCTGGTCTTCGGTAACCAGGCGATGGATTTTCCATGGCCGGCGAGTAAGCAGAGCAGCGGGACAGTAGACGGCAGAGTGGGATCTGGCTCTGGCATCGGAACAGCGACCGGCCGCCGGGACCGGATCCTCTGTGCACTACCGTGTGCACCTCAATGCACACCACTTCAATAATCTATCTTATATTACACTCAAAATAATTAGTTTTAATATTTTTAAAATTATAAATATAAACAAAGATTATATATCAATAAAAATATAATATTATCAAATATTTTTAACATTTATATTTTGTTATAAGTTAATTATGTATTAAATTCAAATAAATATGTAAAAAATATTTTTGATATTAATTTATATAGAATATAATATCAGATGATACTTATTTATATTTGTAATTTTAAAAATATTAAAAATAATTATTTTGAGTGTAATATAAGATAGATTATTGAAGTGGTGTGCATTGAGGTGCACACCGTAGTGCACAGAGGATCCGGTCCCCCGGCCGCCGGCGCACATAGAATCGGTCGGGCGCTGCCGGCGGCCGGACGGGATTTTGGCTGCTTTTTCTTTCTTTTTTTTCTTCTTCTTTTGTTTACACGATGACGAGTTAAAAAGATATCAATAATGATTCAATTTTTGGACAGCGAATTATTAAGACAGTGAATCATTATCGATTTTTTATTAATTTATTATAAAATTTAATATAATTTATTATCGACAAATAATAAATTGTAAAATATATATTTAACTTTTTTTATCAAAAGTTCACCGAACTCGTTATTTGAATTGATACTTAAGTAACTAAGATCGTGATCATTTTTTATCGAAGACTGGCATTACTCTCCACTCGAGGAATAATTCGAGCTTTTTTTTGATACGAAATTATCATCTCTTATCCTAGTTGTCGGAAGTTATACAACAATTTTAGATAAAAGTAAATACAATATAATTTATATAAAATTTTATTTATTTTTATGATAGAAAATTGTATTAAAATAAAGTCTAAATTAACCAATGACACACAATTATCGTGTTTTGAGATATAAGGGGGACAAGAAGATAAAAATCTCACTTCCTTTCAAAAAAAAATCTTTAAACATATAAATTTGTAATGATTTCTAAACACTTTTTTCAGGTATTTTTTTGTCGAAACATAATTTTTTGATAAAAAACTGGCAACCAAACACCCCCATAATAGTGTTTGGTCACATGTTAAAATAATCTTTTGTCACGAAATGTAAATTTATAACAAAGTTTGTTAACAATATCTGATAATCATAATAAAAAACATTTACGTAGAGAATTGTTTTTAGACAACAAAGAGGCTGTCCTCTTTTTCTTTTTTTTCCTTGTGTTCTTCTATTATTTTTTAGACTGCGTATGGAATTTTATATTTTTAATTTCTGTATAATTATTTTAAAAAATAATGTTATGAGAGCAATATAGAAAATTTATCTTTGACAAAACACCCTATGGAACAAATTCTAAAATCTAACTGTACCCTTCTAAAACAAATTATTTGCAATCACTTGATACAGGGATCTCATGATTTTTTCTGGGAAATTAGTGCTTATGAATTAGGGGTAGTTTAATTTGACTTGATTAATGTATAATCCACGAATTACTAAGAAATTAGGCATTGAGATGTTGAAACATATATATATGTAATGTTAATTTATTGATAAATCATTTAATTTTAACTGTTTTGTTATAATTATTTTATTTTTGAAGATGAATGATTAAGAGTTTATGTTGCATGAGAGAAATTAGAGATAACTAACATATTCAGACTTTTCATTAAATCAAATGAAATGTTATCACATACGAAAAGTTAATTTGTCTAAATTTACACTGTAAAATAACTATTTAATATTAGTTACCAATATATTTAGTAAGTAAATCTTACTTGATCTCATCAATATTGAAGTGTTTTTTTATCATAAATTATCTTATAGATGCTGATATCCACTGCTTGATCATTTGATCACAAGTTTTTTATATTATCATAATATATACTAATCTATTTGCGCATAGAAATGTGCATTTTCTTTTACAGTTTGAGCCAAGCGATTTGTCCCAGCGTCTCGATATGGGGTGTTAAGATGAATTTAACATGCATATCAACTTCAATATCCTCGGTTCTGGCCTCAATCTCACTTAAATATCCTCAAAGTTTTTTTTTTTACTTTCTAGCCGGACTTTTTTAACTCTGTATTTAATTTTATGTCCAAACTATTTTTCTCTTCCTTAAAATGTTCATCACGCATTGTATCACTAATATATTCATATATCTATATTAACATTCTTATTTCGATAAATTTTGTCAATAAAATATTATTTTTGTTCTTCGTCCAACTCTCATCATTATGCAAAAATTTAAGTCTCTTAGTAAAATATTGTGATCACATGAGATCTTTTTTTATCCTATTATACTTCAATCATATGATTAATGCTGTCATCATATTATATTTTAGACAATACTTATTTCGAATACTTAAAATAAAATTAATATATTCAAATTAACTCTTTATATTTTTTTTCTAACCTTCGCTTACTGTAGGACACTTGGTTTAAAATTTTTAGATCATAAATATTCTTTTTATAATTCTAATTTTTTATTAATTTATATCTACTACTAATTCATTGTTAAGATATCATCTTTAAATCTTTTTTGGTCACACGGCACAGCGGCCAAAAATATGCACGGCGCCGGGTGCGACGAGAGATCGAGCAGCGGCTCGGCCAGATCTCCTCAGAATCCACCTCCCAGGGGGTGGGGCCCGGCAAGAGCGGGTGGTTCGAACCCCGTTTCTGCTCTCCAAGGAACAGAAAACACGTCATTTGAGCTGCGCTCGACCGGCTATATCATCTTTAAAATTCATCCCAAATTTTAAGGACTTTTTCAAAGATTGGGTAATTGTGTGATAATCAAGAAAAATAGAATAGTAGGGGGTATGATAGAATTTCACGGGCACAGAGATGGAACGGTTAAGCACTTTCGTGGCTACCTTTGAGATTCCGAGGTATCTGATGATTACAGCCAGGGAGAGAAAAACCCCACGGCCGTCGAATCCACGCGCCACCGCCGGAAAGCAACCCCGGCAAGTCGCGGCGAGGCGGGGAGGAGGGAGGGAGGGAGCGATGGCGAGTGAAGAGAGCACCGCGCTACGCGAGGGAGGAAAACCTGAGCCGGCGAAGCCCAGGCGGTTGAAAGGTCACAGTGGAGAGGTCATCTGCTGCGTCGCGTCTCGCTCCCGCCCGGGGACCTTTGTTTCCTCCGGGGAGGTACTTCCTCTGGCTTCCTCACCTCTACATCTCCAGCTCTCGTGGGCACTATGCGTTATTTTCTTGGAGGATATGCGAATTTCAATGGTCCGACGGATGCGCGACGTCAGGAAGGTGAATCTCAAAATGCCTTAAGTAGGTTTGGGTAAGTAAAATTTAAGAAGTCAGTTTTATTGATTGTTTTTTAAGTGGTTTAGTGCGCAGTACAGTCTTGTTGTTGGATTGCATGAAGGTGCAATGCAGAAGTGAAGTTTAGATTGTACAAATTTGAGTTTAGAAACCTTTTTCTCTCTTTTCCCCCCTTCCCCTTGGTGATGAACTCCGAGTCTCTGATGTTGATAAATATTCAAACAACCAGACTACTGACGTGTGAGGAGCTGAGCTGCATGTTCCTGTTAGGCATCTAAGTTAAGTCTTTCTTGTTAAACCATAGTGGCATGGTAGTAAAGGTACGTCGAGATATGACAAGCAAGTCCAATTTCTAAGTCTGTGACACCCCTAGTAAGGTCTTATGCCGTCTACAAAGTATGAAATAGATAACATCATGGTAATACATGCCAAAGGTCTGCTACTACCCGCATGCTCCAGGTTTCGTTATGGGTCATAAACGTAGGATATTCAGTTATTGAGTTGAAGGTATATTGCAGAACTGATTGGACCAGATAAGAAAGCAATATTAGTTTGCTTCTCCATAGAGATTGCTGGAGCCGAGCACTCCATCATCATCCTACATATGAGTTGTCAAGTCCACACTTTCTTTGCAAGAAAATTGCTTTCTTCTGTCTGGCATTGTTAAAGCCGTCATGTCCTGTTAAGAAGCTTGCCTGCACGTCTCAACTTGTTGACAAACATATAGCATCCCATTATGTTGAAAAAATAATTATGGTTCTAATTTCTGCCTATAGTCAAAATTATCTATTAACCGATCCATAGTTCTGTACTTATGTATGTGTTCATGTGCCTTTAAGCATTTTTTCTTGGTACTTGTTAGTTGTTACTGAATAACTAATTTATGTCTATAGAATTTATATGTTTATCAACTAAAAATATCTATTCCTGAATGTTTCCTTTTCATGTTTATTTTTTTAAGGATGGCTCTATATGTTGGTTTGATATTCGGTGTAAAGATGTATTGTTCAGTTTGAACAATGGAAAAGAACCTGTTACATCATTATGCTTCCAAGCAGGTTAGTGGAACATGTTTAGGCCATACTTCTGTTTGATAAAAGGTGATTTAAGAGTGTATTGTAGTGAAATACTTTCTACCTTTAAATTGTTGCTGGAACTAGATTGGGCTTCCTGGAGGGATTCCAATTAATGAAATTTCTATCAAGAAATGTCCAACCAAATATACCATACTTGTCATCAGCTCATGCTGGATTAATTGGGCATGATTTTTCCAAGAGGAGAATGATAGACTCATCTGGCCCCTTTCCCTCCCACTCTTCTGAAAGGCTCATATAGGATGGATTTTAAGGATTATGCTTGTTTCCTATCCATGAAAGCTGCTAGAAAGGGTATCAGTCAAATAGTTCCTCTTCGCCCCATCAAACAAGCTTATAGCATTGAATAGTTCTATTTCCAAGCATCTCAAGCAAAGCAAAACTCATGCAAGTTTCCAGCAACATACTCCTATTCCTTCCTTTATAACAGGCCCAACTTGTTAATTATTTATGGTGGTGATTTTCATTATCAAGCATCTCAAACAAACCAAAGCTAATGTAACTTTTCAGTAACATACTTCTCTTCCTTCCGTAAAACAGGCCCAACTTGAGCATGAATTTTCAAAGAGGAGAAAGATAGATTCATCTGGCCCCTTTTCCTCCCATGCTCCCAAAAGTCTCATATAAGATGGATTTTCAGGATTATGCATGGTTCATATCCATGAAAGCTTTCAGAAAGGGTATCAGTCAAATAATTCCTCTTCCTACATACCCAATCAAACAAGCTTATAGCATAGAATAGTTACATTATCATGCACCTCAAGCAAACCAAATCTTATGTAACTTTCCAGCAACATACTCGTTTTCCTTCTGTTAAAATAGGTTCACTAAGGTTGGAAATTCTTACTTAGCTTCAGATATTTATTACTTGCTGTTCGAATTATGTAATATGTACTTTCAACACATCGTGTTGTTGTGTTTCTTTATCATAGTCTAAAGTTATGTAAAATAAAAGAATGTAATGTGGCTTCAATTGACAGGGAATGAAGATATCTTATATGCTGCATCAGGAACTGAAATTGTTGGTTATGACATTCATATGGTAAATACCTGTACTGGAATACTTATTGGTTCATAATAAGGTCATTGGGTGGGATTTTTGTCCTCATTATATTTTCAGGTATTCATAATTAGAAATGCAACAGAAGGAAAGGAAAATGACTTCTACTCAAGTCTAATGCAAATTTGGAATGTGTTTAATGAGTGGGGACTTCAGATACTGTAATTGTATTTTAAAACAGACGCTTTATGAAAAATACTTAAAGTATTAAAATTAGGAAAATCCAATGAAATCTTGACACTTCTTGGAGTCCCTTGCTGCTGGTACATTATTTCTAAAAAGCTCATGCTCTTAATTTGCTTTGAACTCACACATTAACTACTTATGATTGGAGATCTATAACTCAAGCTAGTACAGGACCTTTCGGCTGTTGACTTTGAACTCAAGTTAGAGGAAATTTCCACTTCCATGTATACAACCTGTAAACATGTTAGTCATGGTGTATGTCAGTATGCAATAGGCAGAGCTGATGGTGGCATGCGGTTGCTGGAGGCAGTGAGTGGGAATGGGAGATAGCATGCAGCTTGACCACAGTGAGTGATGGTAGAACTGAACGGTCAACAAGAGAGGGATGAAGTTGGTATTTTAATTTTCAATAGTTGAATAAGATGGAACCAAAAAACATCATTGACTGCAAGGGTTTCTCAGAAATAACATAATTTTTTAAAGGGCTCTTGGGAATAGTCAATTATCTGCTTTTCTGAAATTAGATATTTTAAATGGGCTCTTAACAAAAACCCTTTTAAAAATACTCCTTTCATTCAACATTATGGTTATGATCTGAGTTGTCAGATAATAATAGTTAGTTAAGGTTTGTTGTTTGAACATCCAACTGTCATAAAATTGTCCATGAGGTAAACATTGCATGTCTTCCTCAACCTAGATTTATGAAAAACTTAAACTGGATTTTTAACTCTTTGGAAACATATAAGAAGTCTCCATGCATCAAGTGGTCAATGTAAGTTCTTCATGCATTAGGTCATCAATGCAAGGTGTTCGCTTTCATGTATAAATGCAAATATGTTTGCAATAAATTTCAAGTGGTCAATTTTGAGCTGATCTATGTTGAATACTTATTTGAATGGTCAAATCTTACAGGGCAGTTACTTGATAATTTATTTAGTTTTGATCTTACCTTGGTCTGTTGTAACTTGTGAGGATGACTGAAATAATGAGCCACAGTCATGAGAGGGATCGTGGATACTCCTTGGAGTATATGCTGGGATTGCACTATTTTTAACTTAATTGAATATTTTCTGGTATTAGAATTTATAATGCTGATTCCTTGATTGATGGTTCCTTAAAATTACTGACTTATTTTGTACTGCAATTTCTCTGTTTTCTAGTACTACGTTCTTAAAAATCTAGCGTTCCTTGAATCCCTGGTTTGTGAAAGTTTCTGGAGATCAATTTTTTTTTCTTTATTTTTTCTTCATCTATGAAAATCAATTTTATTTTAGAACTGTAGTAGTGTAGTGTATGCTATAAGAACTGCATCTTAAAACTTAAGTTATGGATGTTGCTTTAAGTAAGCTCTTGATGATATTAGTCCTTAATTTGATGAACTTAGATTCTTATCCAATGTGATGCAATAATTTCTATTAAATTGATTCACAAATGTCTAAATTTTTAACCCTCACAGGCATCGTCATGGAAGCGTTTGGAAAGCTACAATTTTAATAAAGAGGAAATAAATCAGGTAGTCATATTGTGTTATCTTCATTTTGAGTGTAAATGTACAAAAATCAACACACTTGTCAGATGATTTTTTATGGTACATCACGAGGTCATGGCAGTTGAATTTTGTTTCTTTCATCTGCACTCTATATGATTCCATGCTGGAGTTAGTTATTTTTCTTGTGATTGATTCCAGTTTGAGAATTTTCTTCTCTTTTGGTTTATTGACAGATCATATAAATATTGAACCAGAATTCATCATTCAATTATTATATCATATGAGTACCTTTTCTTCATTCTTAAAACTGGCAGAAATAAACCTAGTGAAGGTTGTTGTGGGAATTTTCCCTAGACTATACGAAAACGGTGGAAAATAGACATTAAACTTGTTCGTTACTGTTGAATATGTAAGCTTTAGTTGGAACACTGGGGGAGATTCTTAACCGAGAATATGGAATATGAACTATTAACTAGTCTTTGGCATAGAGTGAACAATGATTCTTTATTTTAAGTTGGTGCAACATACTAGATATATTATGGAATGTCCGCTTGATCTTTGGCTTCATCAAGAGATCAAAGAGATCTTTTGGAAGTCTCAGGAAATCAGTGTGACATTTTGGTTGCATTTTCACTTACACAGTGTTATGAAAATGGTGACTCTTCAAGACATAGGTAAGACAACAAGAATAAATATTGGACGCTGGCTGGGAATTAGGCTATATAATGTCCAAATTCCGCAATCTGAACAAGTTCAGAGGGTGGAGACTTGTGGTGGCTGGTTGGGGTGGGGTTTTTGGTGTGACGGCAGTCTGTGTTCTTGATTTGCAACGAATTACATTTTTGTTTTGGTTTGGGAGTTGCTTTGAAAGCCTGGAAGCTTCAAGATAGATGCAACGATGGAGTTGCTCATTAGGGTGGACAAGTCTAAGCTGCCCAATGGATCCATCTGCACTTTATCTAGCACATCCATCTGCCTAAATCAGAATGAAGGCAGCAATTGTAGGGAGTGGAAATAATTGGACCTTTCAGTGGCTAGGTTGAAGAAGTGGAGAAAGGGAAACAATTTTGAACCTTTTCAGCTCTTATTCCTCTTATGTATATACACATGAAGGTGAAAAAGAGAGCAGATGGAGATAATGACGATTTCCATTGTCCTGTTTCTTTGAATCTTGGGAGTTTGAAGAGAGAGAGAGAGAGAGATTAAACTTTTATGAGCCACCATTTCATGCATATCAATGCAAACTCGATCTGTTCATGGATCAGGGGGATGTTATGATCCCTGCCACGAGAGACAGCCTGGTATAGAATTTCAAATTATTTTATAAAATTTTAGGGTTTTATCAATGGAATTTTACATTATTTAATGATGGTTATTCAAGGGTGTCTGAAGTACTAACTCTAGCATTCTATTTTCTCCCAAGTTCCCAACTAGAGTATTGGATATTATAAGTATTATCGTACTTTGTAGCTACATTGTCAAAGGCAAGATATGACTAAGATGGGAGAGGGTGCCTCAGACAAGTGCCTAGGCGCTAGAGAATTTTTATTTTCATTTTATACTTGCGGGAGGCCTCATTGGAGGGCTGATGGGAGGGCAGGTGTGTTGCCAGATACCTCGTCAGAGAGAGCTGGTACTCTGCATCCTCCAAGGTGTCACATTCAGGTTGCGAGAAGGAACACTGCACATCTGTCGGACATGATCCCCCAACCTGTGATGGCCCACCTTTCCTGCACAAATAGGGCACCCTGGAGACCGCATAGAGTACCAAGACTTCCAGCAGTTGTTCTGACATCACCATAGATGCTCAAGGCATTCAGGGTAGAGGTGTACATGTACATGGTTTGGTTAGGTTCGAATTTAGAGTGAATTTTCCAAAACTGAGACCAAACCGGAACCAAACCAAACCGGATCAGCTAGATGCCAAACTGACAGTGAACCGAACCGTTTTGTTTGGTTTAATATATATTATTATTTGTCAATTTATTTTAATAAAATTATTTAATCTTAGCATAAACATTTTGTCAAAATGATAGCCAAGCCTTAGCATAACCACTAGGCTAATGCCACTTCTCTTTTATAGATCAAGGAGGAGCCCATGGTTCGTCAAGTTGCAACCAGGCTGGACTAGGTTGTCTTAGCTTCTCCCCACTTCCCCCCACCGTTCTCACTCACTCTCTCTCATTCTAAATTTTTTTAAGCTTTCTTACTCTCTAGTTTAAGTTTATGTTAATTATCTTGCTAATTTTTTTTGTTAGTTCACTTGCTATTCCCATTTTTGAAGTATTCTTCTTAGTTTGTTAATTTTTATTATTCGACATGTCTTCTCTCATTATTCAATTATCTTCTAATATACAATGATATCATGTAATTGACTGGTGGATGAACCACGACAGGGTACCGAGATATGAAGAATTAACCGATGTTGCAATCCGAGTCCTGAGCCAAATCACATCAGCTTCGGGTTGCGAAAGAAATTGGTCGATGTTTGACTTTATTCATATAAAGCAAAGAAATAGGCTAACATTAAAGAGACTTGAGCAACTAGTCTACTGCCATTACTACATGAGATTGAACTTGAAGAATTTGCAAAAGATGAGAGACAACCAGATGGAAGAACAAAGGTGGATAGAAGAAGCAAGTGAAAAATGAAGTGAGTTGGCGACAATATATGAAGCAGAGATCAATTTGGAGGAGATATCGCAAGAGCAAGATACTTTGCAAGATTGAGTCAACGATCGAGAAGGGATGGACAAACTAGAGTTCAACTTAGAAGATCAAGAATGGGCTTAAGGAGAACTTGACAACATTTCTCTATTTGAGAGATTTTGAATCCGTCATTCAATGACAAAGAGACAGAAGATTGGAGAATCTTCTCGCCAATGCAAGCAATCAGAGAGTAAAGGTAAACAAGTTTTAATTGACCTTTTTATTATTACCAATGCTGAGATGATTGACGAGACTCAAGAAGACACACTGAAACTCAACATCATAGTGTAATATTAGACATTAGAGGATTCTTCTTCAAAAAGCAGTGATGATGGAATAGGGAACGTAAAGGATAGATACACCACCGTCGACACTGCTTCTGGTGGAAGGAGAACCAATCTGAAGATGAACCCTTTGCAACACTTCTCCAAAGGGGAACATTATACACATACGACACAAGACGCCGACCATAGAGTAAGACAAAAACATGGAGATGGAGAAGTTGGACGCACATCGGGGCTTGGTTCCACACTACGAGTATGGACACCTCCATGTATAGATTTGAATCATCCCAAGATTTTTGATGTCATATGTATCACCAAGAGAAATATGGAATGATCTAACCATTATATGGAACATCTTCCAATAGTTCCATTCAGTCCACATATGATAGTTATGGTGGATCCTTTAAATCATATACTAAAATGATTATATGAGGTAGTGATGAGCATAATCAGTTTGTATATATGTTTAATACTTCATATTCTTTCACAATGTCATGTGGAGAGTACATATAATATGTAGAACAACAATACAATGTGACATTTGATTGAAAGTTGAATGAAATATTTTTCTAGTCATATTCTCCAATTTTTCAGATTTTTTGAATAATGTCTCCTATTTTTCATGTAATCCTTTTAACAAATTTTTTAAAATAATAAATTCGACTCAGTCTGACCGGATCGGGTTTGGGGCCGATCGACCCTGGGCCGACCCCCAACTCGGCTTTCCTTGCAAAAGTCAAGGCAAAAAGGTGCAGATGATGTGGGACTAAAAGGGTGGAAGGGCAGGGTCAACTGGATCAACCATTTACTTGTTCAGTCTGGTTTAGAGAGGGTCAAACGGAATCAAAATGATAAAAGCCTATTGGTTTGATTTGGTTAAAAAACTGAACCATCAAAAGTTTGAACTGAACCAAGTTGATCATACCAGTTTGGTCCAACTTACTGGTTTGTAGTTTTTTTAAACAACACTAGTTCAAGGGCAAAATTTCTCTTTAGGAAGCAAGGTGGCTATTTAGGCATTGTCTGGACAGTAAAAAGTTACCTGTTAATACTATATATACATAAATATATATAGAGAGAACTAATAAAAATATAAGGTATACTTTAAACAGTTTAAGCACGAGTTCTACACATAATCATATGCATATTTATATTTTATAATTGATTATGTGTATTATGTGTGCATGTATGCTATTGTCTTTTGTATGTGATCATGTATGTGAGGGTATACTTTTGGAAAAGAGATAATATTCATCAAGTGAGAGTGAGAGAAAGGGGGTAGAGAGAGATTTTTTATAATATTTAAGTATATATTTATAGTTAATAATTTTATATGTATGTAATAGTGTAAATGATGAAGAAATATATTAATATGTTTACACTATTATTAAATGGGTATCCACAAATCGCCAATTGACATGCGCGATCAGGTCATTGAGGTCAAGAGGATATGCTCTTTGTAGGACAAGGTCCCTACAATGATTTTTTTTAAAACCATGTAAAAGGGCTAGGGCTGCCTAGACGGGCATCTTCGATGTGTTTTGGCCCCCAATAAAGGTACCTGTGCACCTTTGCACCTAGAGGCCACCTAGGCAGGTGCCTTAACTATGGGCGTCACCACCTCTTGCAAGGCCCTCCAACATCTGGACCACTTTCAATCTCTCCTAGGACGTTTGAGAGGTTCTCAAAAGCGCCTTTGGTGCCTACCTTCATGTCAATGACGGCTTTCATCTAAGCAATTTGGCCCAAGTCGAGGCAAAAGGGGTTGTGCCTCAACCGTTTTTAATAACATATCTTTAGAAGATGTTGCAAGTCAATATGCTTACCTGATGAGAACCTTTTTAAGTGAGTTATGGAAATTTTGTTGTTATATGTCAGCAACTCAACTATGGACGGGAAAGTTCTGTTAGTAGTGGTTTCTGACAATAACTTTTTTTTTACAAGCTCGGCCATGGCTGTACTAAATTATCTCCTCTCATCTTTGCATAAATTTTTTTCTGCTGGATTTTGGTATGTTCATGTTCATTCAAGTATTTCATTGATATCATTTTTCTCTATACAGCTTAAAGAGAATGCCATCATTACAATGTTTGTATATAGTGAAATGATACTTATAGCATATGTATTATTGATAAAATATTGCTATTTTGTTTAAAATATTATTATTTACATGCTTTCTTTTGTTGTATTTATAGCTTATGTGCTACTAACTCTTATTTGTAGGGATGCAAATGAGTCGTGCATAATATGTTGTTCGAGCTCGCCTCATTTATTTTACACGAGTTCGAGTTCAAGCTTGAGTTTTTATAAGTATGCTAAACTCTTGTTCAAGGTTGGCTTGTTATTTAATCGAGCCTTAGTAGCTCGACTCAAGTTGAAACTCGATATGAACTCGTTTATAAAACTTAAAATCAATCTAAACTGATTTATGAAACTCTAACTTTAGCTTCTTTATTAAACTTGATCTAAGGTTAAACTCAAATCAAATTTATTTTGACTTAGTATATTGATGTAACCTCAAAAATCAAAATGCTTTATGTTTTGGAAATTCATTTTCCATTTGAATTTGAATTTAATTTGATTAGACCTTAGCATTGACTTTATAAGAAAATAGATGATATTTCATAAAAGTACTAGCTAGGGTCAAATTTATATGTTGAGGTTGTTAGGTTCTTTGAAAATTTATTTTGACATCTCCCCGTCGGATGGTGCGAAGATCCGACGTTAATTATATCGAGATAACTCGAATACCCTTGATTCTCGTCATAGCAATCCATTGAAGTAGAAGACATCCATCCACAAAATAAGCATTCACACATAGGAGAAAAAACAATTCCATGAACTTAATGGAAGGCAAGCATTTGATTTAATTGCATTTTGATTTGAGTTTGATTTAATTTAATTGGTTTGACCATGTTTGGAATGGAATTGAATTTTGAATTTTAAAATTGGGTTCAACTTAACGTTTGACAGGTTATTAAGTTCACTTGGTTATGGTTGGTTTTAATTTGGATTTTTGGCTTGTTTGATTTTTAAAATCGGATCTGATCTTATTTGTTGAGCTTGGATTTGTTTAGACTTAGTTTGATTTGAACCTGTTTTATGCAATTATGACTTGAATTCATGTACAGATTTTACTGTTTTGAATTGATTACAGGCGGCCAGATTTGAGTTGGCTTGGACGTTTGGCCTGCTTAAGTTAAATTTGTTCCATTTTGATTTAGAAAATTGGATGGAGTTGCTTAAGATTTTGAATTTGTTGAATTAAAATTGACTTGGACAGGTTGTTGTTGGTTTGGGCTTATGGGATTTGGGTCATACCGGATTTGCTTGGATCCTCTGAAGAAAATTCTTAATCCTACCACTTTTAATTTACAGATTTGTGCAGGTTCAGATTTGATTTGGGGTTTGATTTAAGTTATTTGAGGATGCTCTCAATTTTGCAGATTTCAGATTTGAATTACAGATTTTTGAAGTGTCGACTTCCAGATTCTGCAGTTTTACAGATTTCAGACTACTGATTTCAGATTTCCAATTTCAGATTTTTAATCTCTGAATTTCAGAGGTGATTCAAATTTCAGACTTTGCAAGTTTCGGATTATTCAGATTTTTACAATTTCAGATCTTTTGTTTTAGTTGAATTACATATTTTACAGATTTCAGATTTTTTTATTGTCTTGCCTTCCAAAATTTCATGGTGCAGTCCTCTCCTTGTGTCATCGACATGTGCACTTAACATGAATTTCATTTGTTCTCTCAAAAAATATGAGACATGATTACAATTTGTCCAGGAATCTGGTTCCCTGAGTTCTTGATGAACATGGAACTTGTCTGATTGATTTGAGATGGAAAGCACCCGGTCTTTGATAGACTTGTGGGCATTCCTCTCACTGATTTGAGATTGAGCATGTCCCGGCCTTTGATAGGCTTGTGGGGACTCATCTCCTTGTCTTGAGACTGAGCATATCCCGGTCTTGATAGACTTGTGGGAAATTAGCTCATGTCGATCTTCATGGCTCCTTCATGAGTTGATGAACTTGTCATTTCATGGGCGGCATGTACCCGGTCTTTGATAGACTTATGGGCATCCCCATTTGTTTTGAGATTGACTACACCCGGTTTTTGATAAGCTTGTGGGCAATCAACTCAACCGATTTGAGATTGAGCATGTCCCGGCCTTTGATAGGCTTGTGGGGACTCACCTGCGATTGATGAACCTCATTAGCTCATAGTTCGGCATATCGGCATGTTGATCGTACGCATCTTCCCATGGCATAATGGGTAAGTAACTCCCTCTTGGGGCATGGTAAGACATTGGGGTCTTTTCATTAGACCTTTGTATGTCCACCTTAAAAGTTAAGGGGAAGGTTTAGAATCGACCCACAAATTCTTTTAAGTTTAGCAAGACCATGTGGCGGGTTTTTAGCCGGCCGGATGCTTGTCTCGGTTTTGTGAAATTAACTCGATGGATTTTTATTTAATTTCGTTCATTGTTTGTTTTTATTTTGATTTTTTGAATTATAGGTCAAGAGGCGTGCTTGAAGCCGGCCTATTGCTTTCCCATTTGTTTTGATTCTTTTAAGTTATGCCGAGACCATGTGGCGGGTTTTTAGCCGGCCAGATGCTTGCCATCGGTTTGTTTAATTAGTTAATGAATTTTTATTTAAATTTTTATTTGATTGTGCATTTTAAAAGAGAGATCTCTTTTCTTTTTATTCTGTCCGCATGCCTCCAGTTAATGGGCCCGAGCCCATTTTTC
Organism: Cryptocoryne crispatula var. balansae; assembly: GCA_036172225.1. Classification (NCBI taxonomy): domain Eukaryota; kingdom Viridiplantae; phylum Streptophyta; class Magnoliopsida; order Alismatales; family Araceae; genus Cryptocoryne; species Cryptocoryne crispatula. The sequence continues at coordinate 39,402,673 of CM069928.1, forward strand.
TTCTCCTTGCGCCCGCCGGGCCGGTCCGGGTGCCTTTTAACTTCTTTCACCCGAGTGGGCCCCACATCCGACGCATTGACCCGAAGGTCAAAGCTCTCCCACCGGCGCGCGGCGCGCGCGTGCGGCTCGCGTGGCCGGCGGACCGGCACCTCCCTGCGCGGCTTCTCTCCCGGCGACCCATTTTTTTTTCTTTTTTTATCTCCACCCCACAGGGCCCGCGACATGTCCATGCTGGACCAGTCGGGGGCAAAAATCCCCCCCGGCCTGCTGTTCACCCGACCACGGAGGGGCTTACGGCGGAGAAGGAAAGCCCGCGGCGGCGACGGTAGCGTCTGGAGAAGGCAGCGTCCGGAGGGGACTCCGGCGGTGATGGCTTCTTCCGGAGGGTGCTCCGGCGGCGATGGCTTCTTCCGGCGGGTGCTCCGGCAACGGCTGCTTCTTCCGGAGGGTGCTCCGACGACGACGGCTTCTTCCGGAAGGGTGCTCCGGCAACGGCTTCTTCTTCCGGAGGGTAGCTTCTTCTCTCCTTTTTTCTTTCTCTCGGGCTCTCGGGGCTCCTTCCGGGGGATGATGCACCTGCGGGACTCTCTTCGCCGCTTCCCTCTTGCGCGCGGCCCTCTTCTTTTGATCTCTTCTCTGTCCCCCAACGACCAGCCTTGGCCAGGCTTTTATAGGCCTCGACACCCCCTTCCTCCACCAGGAAACCTCCCGAAATAGGGAGTCCGGCTTCGAGACGGACTCGAAGGGTTGGCGCTAGCCCGAATCGCTCTCCTTTCCTTCGACGGCTCCGTCCACCTTATCTGGCGGTCTTTCCAAGTTTACGGGATTCCTTCCCATTGAAGGATTCCAACCCAGCGTGGCAACCGATCGGGAGGATATCCTCTTGCCGTGGAAGTCTCGGAACGTCCCAAAATCTCCTCGGATTTGTTTGAGTCCGGCGCGTATTGTCTAACACGCCTTGACATGGGCCTATATTGCTCAATAAATTTGGGCTTGACCAAAACATAGCCCGTTCACCCCCTCTTCTTCTTTTTGTTTTTGTAAAAAATTGTGCGCCAACATATATCTATTTAAGTGACAATATATAACTATTGATTCTCATAAAATAATTTTTTGAATATATATTTAATTGATTATTTAATTGAGATACTTGCTAGTTTATCAAGTCAAGTAGGAGTTTGTTCAAGCTCAGGTTGTTTAATGAATCGAGTTTTATTTTTTTGTTCAAGTTTGTTTGATTAACATAATAAACCAGTCGAGTCGAGTCAAGTTTCTATTGAGCTGAGTTTCGAGATACTTGTCGAGTGTATTGGTTTGTTTGCATCTCCACCCACCTGTATGCTCTTGCCTCAAATAATAATTATGTTGTACATTTTCAGATTGCGTTCAGTCCGAAGTCACCATTCTTAGCTGCCGCTGATGACAGTGGTGACATTAAGGTAAGCCTCTTTGATAAGCTATTTTGCACACTAAGCTTTGAATGCAACGTTTGTAATATGTAAAATAATGCATGATTTTGGATATCGCCGTTGACCATAAATAAAAAGCAAATATTTCATTTCCAGGATGACTCATAAATTTTAAGCATGCCATGACCTCAGAGGCTCAGACTTGATTGATTCTAGATTTTTTTGGGCATGTTCTGTGTCTGAATAGGACAACAACATGGCCCGTAGTTCATAAAAAGGTTGATGAATATATGATTTTTTTATTTGCCCACATTGTGGTGTTATTCATACGGCATATCTTACTTGTCTTTCATCTGGCACAAGTAACCACCCTTCTGTTAGAAAGAACGATTTTTGAGATCAGTTGAAAAGTTAATTTTGGGTATAAAGAGTTACAGAACAATTTTCTTGCTGAAAAAACTTCATAAACCCTTAGTCGAGTAGTATCATCCACTAATTTGGTTTAAATTTTGTTTCTTTAATTATATTGTGTGTTAGTTGGATTTTTTTGATGCATCATGGAACTAATAGTTGCATTTCTCTTTCAATCTTTCTCTATGTTCTGGGTTAGTTGCCACTTAAAGTTTTTTTTTGACGTGTCATGGAATTTTTCTTTCATTTTGCATAACCTGTGGTCTATACCTAAGGTATTTTTGCATTATTTTTTTGGATTTCTTCCTTAGCTGTTACCCATAAGTTAGACATGATATGAACTAATATTTCTATTATCTGTGCTTTTGATGCAGATTATTGATGTTCGTGAGAAAAGTGTTTACAAAACTTTAAGATCTGTCCATGCAAATGTATCCTTGTTCAATAACTTCCATATTATTCTTGGTTTTTACATTTAAGTTACGGTACCATAGAATTCGAACAGGAAGAGTATGCAATCTTCTCTATTTGTTCTTTCTGTATTGAAACTTTGGTTCCTGTTTGTATTCTCTCGACCATGGAACAATTGTAAATGGGATACTCTTTTTTTTATTTTCTGGAGATCAAAAGGGTCCGGAAGTAGAATTTGGAATTCTCTTTATAAATTATTCTTTATGGTTAACTTAAGTTGTAATTTTCTAAACATTATTAACAGATCTGCAGCGCTGTTCAATTTGTTTCTTGGAAACCATGGTCAGGTAAATTTACATTCCTCACATTCTTGAGTTGCTTTATTATCTTTCTGACATGGAAAGGACAAATAAATAAATAAACGGAAAAATTATGTACTTGGTAATCAAATGAGACGAAATGTGTAATTTAATCATTCTTTATTATTTTACCATGCTGACAGTTACATTCATGGCTCTTGCTTGTTGATTGTTGTTTCTTGTTATCAATTGGGAAAATGTCAACCTCCCTGTAGGAGGTTATAAAATAAATGACTGGTTAAGCAGTGTGAAGTTAAACAGATGAGGTATCCCACATCGGAGGCAGCATCAGTTGCAAACAATGACGGGCTATCAACCTGAGATCTCCTTGGTTCTTTAGAAAGTTCTGTTCACATAACTAGCCTAATGCATTGACATATGTTGTTCAATGATGCTATAGATCCAAAGTATGTATTTGTGATATACATCATGCGATATTATGCTATGCTCACTTCACAATGCTTAATCTGGGTAGTTTTGCAGTCATCAGTGGCGGTCTTGACTCAAAGCTTGTGGCCTGGGACTTATCCAAAGGAAGACCGCATAGTATCATAAATTTTGGTATTTTAACTTCAAAAAGTTTCTGTTGTCTTTACAAAAAATGGAAATAGCTCTTCAAGTTTATGCAGCGATCAGCCATTTTACTTCCTTTACCTTTATCCAACTTCGTGTGTTAGATTCACCATGAACATGAGAACATCTGCATTCAAATTCTGAACAGCCAATATTATTGTTTTTGCTTCCGTAGGCTGGATGCTTTCCTTTAATATTAGTTGACGGTGAGATTACATCATTTTGCAATTTGAAGGTGCTAAAATTTTCCCATTAGCTTTGTCTAGCACCTATCCTGTAAGGATGGAGCTTGACATGTTGCACTTTTTTTTACTATTACTAGTTTGTGCTAGACTGGTGCAGCGGTATTGCATGGACTTCTATGCTATAAATTTTTTATTCTTGAAGGCATCTAGCGTGCTATGTATTAGGAGTCAGGACTAAAGATATAGGTTATAGGTTATAGGGTACTTTGATCTGTATGATTACTCTTTCTTGACAAATGGTCTGCTAACTTCTCTTTTCCTCTTTGCCACAGGGCTGCCTAATATGGACTCCATTGAATCTAGCTGTAATCCAGGCCAATCTTTTAATCCACCTTTCGTTCACTCAATAGCAATATCTGAATCAGATCGAGTCACTGGATTGGATAAGTTCTGTGCTGCTGCACGGGGTGATGGCATGGTGGAGGTAATTAATATTGAGTCAGAATTGATCCCTGGTAAATTGAGTTCTTCCCTGCCTAAAAGTGGACCGAAGTCAAAACGAAATGGGAAGAATGTTGCTGTAGATGAAAAACAACAGAAAAGGTTGCAGTTAGATTATAGATTGGGAGGGCATACAGCTGCCGTGTCCTGTGTGTAAGTGCATTTGATTTCCATCTCTTAGTGGTAATTGGTGTTATAGGCATTATACTTTTTTTTCCTATTTCTCAGGTGTTTCTCATTGTTCGGAGAGAGAGGAAAGTTAATTCTTTCAGGTGGAACTGATGCACTTATAAAGGTGTGGGATTGGTCCAGGCTTTATCACACTGAAGAAAACAGCTCAAATAATTGCTTGCCTTTGACAATTAATTTGAACAGGAAGGTGAGTAGCATCTGCTTCTTTTGTTTGATGCATTTAACTTTGATTTGGAGAAGGTAGATATCCCTTTTAATTAATTCTACTTCATTTTGTTCTTGATCGTTTGAAATGTGTTTATCTTCTCATATCTTTCGGACAGAAGGGGGTTATTGATATATTTTACACTATACTGGATGTTGGGTTAATAATCTCATGACCCGTGTGCCATGTGTACCATAAGAATTTGAGTGTGTAAAGATGTACAAGAGTGTTAGATTCGGCAGTCTAAGTTAATCCCCGATTTGAGATTAAGACTTGAGTTGAGTTGGGTAATATGCTGACTGGATTCCTGTCAGAAATATCTAATTTAAAAGTCCAATCAAATATACTAGGTTCTTTTGGTTGGCATGAAGTAAAGGAGAGATTTTGAAAAGTGGAGAGAGACATAAATATGTGCTAGAAAAATCTCTCAACGCTCATAAACACGAGCTTTTGGCGAAATCTCTGAACCAAATGCACCCTTAGCATTCACTCGGGAACACCTCAGCTTCTGGGAAATAAAGTACTAGTCATAAAATCTCTCTCTCTCTCTCTCTCTATATATATATATATATTTATGTGCGCGCTCGCACGTGTGCCGTGGCAGAAGGTTGCTAGGTGCTTCCTTGCTTGGGTTTCTGGTCGAGGTAGGTGGGTTGTGTCCGAGCAGGACAATTTGAAAAAAATATAAAAATTTAATGAAAAAAGAAAAATAGTAAACATATTAAAATGAAAATTAAGTTATTTATATTTAAAACTTTGGTTTCTTTGTCCTTGCGGTTTCTAAGATACTCTATCCAAATTTTATATGTAAATTTGTGTTTAGGTGTTTTCACTAAAAATTCTTATGTTATAATCAATATAATACTTATGTTGACTAAAAAAATAAGAATGTTTAGTGAAAATAATATTGGAACACAATTTACATATAAAAATGAATAAGTGTGTTTCATTAAGGAGATATCTTTTGCTGGATGCAAAAAACCACAGAGCCCGATAAGAAAACAAAAAAAGTATAACTAAAAAAAAGATGGTCATTCAATGCGATAGAAACTACTTTTTTAGGTTGAAATTTTGTTCTTTTACAGATAAACCCCTTTGAGTGATGGAGAAGTGGATGAAGTCTTGAATGATGGGGAAGTGGGAAGAGTGTGGGGGAGTGGGAAAGCCCCTCGGGGGCCTTATCAGGTCTTGGGGATCAAGGAAGAAACTGTCGGATGTTGGGCTGGGTTTGACGGGACCAAAATCGACTTAGTCGGACCAGGTTGGGATTTTTTTAAAAAATAGACAAAAAATTATAAAAATAAAAATATAAAAATGTTATTTTTTTGTAAAAAATAAGGATATGTCTAGAAAAAAGAAAATGAGAAGATGGCTCACATAAAGCGGCAAGCAGACATGCGACAATAAAACAAATTATTCGCTATTTCAGCATTACAGCATGGTTGCGGAGGGAAGGCACAAAAATTGAGGAACTCTGATGAATGTTGGAGCTAGCGGAAATAGTGCTCGTGGAAGAATGGAACGGAAGAGAAGAGAACGAAGAAGATCGAGATGGTTGTAATGACTGCAAGGGCCTAAATGTGTACAGTTCCGAAGCTGGTACGAGGTCTGCCAGTGTGCATGGGAGGGTTGAGCCAGACGAGGTTCTCGATCCTTCCATAGAGTGTCTTTAGCTGAGATTGTAGGTGGGAAGACACAATCTTTTGGACAAAAACTATCGCATAGTATTATATTTATAAAATTAATCTCATCCGTAAACTAAAGTGGCCTTTTGGGGGGGGGGTTTAGCAACTATATGAAGTTTGATTTTTTTTTAAATATTTTGCCTAGTTGACGTAACTTTCAAAATTTAAACTCCCAACGGTTATACCATCATTCACAACCTGGTCGACCGGCTGACCAGGTCACAGGGTCACACAACCCAGCACAGGTCGCGTGACCCAACTAGGTCGAGCGATAGGTCGCTCGGCCGGGTTGCGACTGGGCCAGTCGCGACCAAAACTGACCAGGTCGGATGACCCGGCTTACCATGTTAGGGGCCTGCTGTTGGCAACCTGGCCCCACTGGATCACGACCTGGAACCGGGTCTCGCGACCCCATTCCAGATCCAAAAAGGTCGGGGAGGGCCTGTGTATGATTGGCTTTGTAGCTATCATTCAGAGATTTGTCTAACGTGCTTGCCTCCTTCCGTTGCGTGGTAAAGTTTGAAGGCGTTTACATGCGGTCATTTACTACCCCTACTGAATCCTTCACGTGTGGGTTTGATGCTAAAATCGTTGTTGTTACATGAATTTATTTGTCCTCTCGTAATGGTTTTCATCTTGTCTTGGTGAACGCTGCCGGTCAAACACCATTGCTTCCTATTCCACGCCCTTTTAAAGTAAACATGAATTTATTTATTTTTTACAGGTCAATTGGCTGTGTACTACCCCGACCGATACGGATAATCTAATTGTATGCGATACATCAAGCGTCATAAAAGTTTACACGGTTCGCTGAAAAGTTGTACTTTCATTTCAGCGCCGCACCAGATCATGATCTAATTCTGTAGTATATTCAAGCTTCAGCTTCGACCTTCACGCCACGCCCCGGAAAGTTCGCTTGGTTTGATCTGTATTCTGCCTGTAGCTGGGGTCTAAGCTGACGGACGGGAGGGGGGTGTCAGGGGACGGGCCTATTAGGTCATCATATCACAGGGAGGGAATAGCATGCAATGGTAAAAAATAAAAATAAAATATCAATGCACCCCTACCTTGCCGTTTCTTCCAATGTCTCACTCAAAAATTACTCACTCTCTCTCTAGAAATCTTTCTTTCACTCTACCATCTTAATCACTTTCTCTTTCTTTAAACTTCTCGATTACTGTTCATTTAAGATCATGATAAAAATTTTCACTTATTAAATTTTTTAAGGTATCTCATAAGACAAAGGCAACGTGACAAAATTTATCCTCCCGCTTCTCTCACCTCCCCTCTGATAATTTTCTCACTCTCTCACTATCCGTCCGAGGAGAAATTTAGTAAGTGGAGATGGATGAGCGGAGAATCGAAAGAATCCGTCTCTAAGAAATTTATTCATGGATTCGTATTATTTTTCATGTGTCTGTCTCTATGACAAGTATTTGATTTTTTTTTTTTACTTTTTTGTGAATTCGGTCTAAACCCACATGCTCTTTTAGATGCATTTTGTTTTAAAAATATTCTATTTAAATTTTCAGTTGTCTGGTTCGCTTCTCAACCATTAGTCCTTGCTCACCAAATCATCCATGAGAATGTGCCATTCAAGAATATGATCTTCCAATGCGTGACAAATGAAATACATGGAAGCGTAGTCTTTACATAGAGAACACCAATAACTAGTCTTTATCATGTGTCAACTTGTTTACTTTTTGTAATGTTGAAAAATTTTGGAGGAGTTTAATATGTATGTCTTTTTTTTATCTTCTAAGAGTAACAAGATCTTTTCCTGTGAGCTTCTGGATAACTTTAACAACATATTCTAAAAGAAATGAAAAAGAAACCTCTATCCTTAACAAATATTAATGGGATGGATGTTTTTATCATCCATGCGAAATTAGCAACAATCGGTATCTGAAGATGCCCACTTTTTGTACTAAAATCTAAATAGATTTTTTTTGAACTCCCACCAGATAACTTTAACAACATATCCTAAACAAATCAAAAAAGAAACCTTTACTCTTAACAAATATTGATTGGAGTTACCTTTTTATCAATCATAAGAATCAATATCCGAAGGTGCAACTTTTTAGACGAAAATCTAAATAGAAAGTTCAGGGTTTTTTTAAGACTGCAAGGCTTTGGCGGCGGATAACGTACGTCGCTGAAACTGCGGAAACGACACCCAGGCTAGCCGGCCATCGGCCAAAATCATCCGAACCTGGGTGGGTGGGTCATCATCCTCACCGCCGGGAAACCGTCGGAATCAGGCCCCGCCGCCGCCGACGCCGACGCCGTTCCCTCCATCTTCCCCGTCTCTCCCTTCCAAACACCGCAATGTTTCCCTACACACTCACACCAGACGCTGCCATTCGCCAACAGAAGAGATCCTTTTCCCCTCCTCCTTCCGCAGAAAGGATTCAGGAGGAGTACAGAGCAGCCAAGCCAGATCGGCCTACATTGCTTGCATTGTTTCCCTGCAGCTACCGACGCCGACGCCCCAACTTCTGAGCTCTCCCTTGCGACCAAACCTTCCTCCTCTGCCTCCCATGGCGGTTACAAAGATCCCGACGGGCGAGGTGGCCGCAGCAGCTCTTCGCCTGTCGGAAGCTCCTCTCGGAGGTAAGGGTGCTTCGGGAGGGATCGCAGGATGGAGCCCGGAGCTCCTCTCTGCAGCAGCTGCGCCCAGCCGGTGGGTTTGTCGTCGGAGACCGGCGAGGCTTTCGAGCAATGCCCAGGTTGCGGCGATCCGATCTGCCGTCGTTGTCTGGAGGAGGAGATCACACTAGGAAGAGAGGTCTGCCCGAGGTGCGGCACGCCTTACGGTGAGTTGCCTGCTCGCTTTCTATCTCGGGTTAGGTTCTTGTTTCTTCCGGACTCCCGATTAGGTTTCGGAATTTTGCTGATAAAAACCCTAAAACTTCCCCCAGAAAAGCTGACGCATCTTCGAGAAGCGCCAGGCGGGGGGTCAAGGATGGCCGCACATCTCAGCTACGATAAGGTGCAATCATCTCATGCGCTCAAGATCATGTTGCTTGCATAATCTGTCGTGCAAATGATCGAACATGAGGACTTTTGAACATGCAGGACAATGGAGTTCATGTGAGGAATCTCAGCAGCCTGTCTGCAGTTGACAGTGGTGAGTCTGAAGATTTCGCAAAATTTGTTTGCGTGCAGCTAAAAGTGACTGAACTTTTTTTTTTTACAGAGGTTAATGGGGAGAACCCTCTCTGGAAGAGCAGAGTGGAGAGTTGGAAGGAAAAGAAGAGCAAGAAGAAGAAGAATGCAGCAAACAAGAATGTAATGGGAACTCAATCTCCATCGGACCAGCAGATGGAGGTGAAGCAGTAAGTAAACTGTTGACACTATGATTTTATTTTCTCCTGTACCGTTCATGTTATGAAGCTTCGACAGTATGGGGAATTAGATTATGACCCCTGTTTTCGGTGAGGAATGACATGAATTCATGTATTCCTCTCTTGCTTCAACCACGAGCTATTTTTCAGTTAATTTTTGACTCCGTCTTGCTGTTGAATCATTGAAGGCCTATTTTGAAAGAGAATGCAACTTGTTTCAGGTTTGCAGAAGCTGAGGAGGCACTTTCTAGGATTGTTCCCATTTCTCCTAACAAGCTCACTCCATATAGGACTGTGATTATCATGAGATTGATTGTTCTTGGGTTCTTCTTCCACTACAGGATAACAAACCCTGTAGAGAGTGCTTATGGGCTGTGGCTTACCTCCATTATATGTGAAATTTGGTTTGCCATATCTTGGGTGTTAGATCAGTTTCCAAAATGGACTCCTATTAATCGAGAAACTTACGTCGACAGATTGTCTTCAAGGTATGCATCTGAATCAGACTGTTCAGCAGTCAGATCTAGTGAAGTCTTTCTAGTGCTATTTATATATCTCATCAACTTACACAAGCTCGAGTGTTCATGTTACCTAATATCCTGTGTGTTGTTACCACAGGTATGAAAAAGGAGAAGCCAATGAGCTTTCTGCAGTGGATTTTTTCGTCAGTACAGTGGATCCAACGAAAGAACCACCACTGATCACTGCAAACACCGTCCTCTCAATTCTAGCTGTGGATTACCCTGTCGAGAAGGTGTCTTGCTATGTTTCTGATGATGGGGCTGCAATGCTTACCTTTGAAGCTCTTTCGGATACAGCAGATTTTGCAAGAAAATGGGTACCCTTTTGCAAGAAGTACTCAATCGAGCCTCGGGCTCCTGAATTCTACTTCTCGCATAAGATTGACTATCTGAAGGACAAAGTGCAACCATCTTTTGTCAAGGAACGCAGAGCAATGAAAGTAAGTACCTGAGCACTAGCAGTATTGTGACAGTTCAACAGTCATGTCTTGTTCATAACAAGTGTAAAAACAAGCAATCGAAGGCCACATGGAAAAAATATAATTGCCTTTTGCTTTATTATACAGAGAGACTACGAGGAGTACAAAGTGAGGATAAACGCTTTGGTTGCCAAAGCACAGAAAACCCCAGATGAAGGCTGGATAATGCAGGATGGAACACCCTGGCCAGGAAACAACCCCCGGGATCATCCAGGGATGATTCAGGTTTTGCCTTGAACCCTTGAATAGGATTACCTTTATGCTGATAGCTCTTGTTTCTAGTAGTAGAGTTCAATTTGCGAAAGAGCCTGAACAACACAAGGCTATGCCATCAAAATCCCATAGAATTTGATATACAATGCAATCTGTATATTCCTTATATCATTAAATAAAGACACCAGTGAAATTCATATTTACAAAAAGCCTTAAACATTACTTGAAGCGGCAATCAGATGAACATCCAACAAATATCAACACCATTATTCACCTCATTGATTTCACTTGTTTTTCTAAATTGCCTTGCATTAGATGCGGTATTCTTGTCTTACCAGTTACCACCACTGCAATTCCTCTATATCAGTGTGAGATACATGTATACTCCGATAACATACTCATGATCTAGTTCTCGGTTGATGATCTTCTCAGGTTTTTCTTGGACATAGTGGAGCACATGACATTGATGGGAACGAGCTTCCGCGACTGGTTTACGTATCTAGAGAGAAGAGACCTGGATATCAGCACCACAAAAAGGCTGGCGCCATGAACGCTCTGGTGAACAGATGAGAACTGATAGTCACATAAGTTTCTGAAGGGCCATCCCAGGCTTGGAATATGCTTCTCAAAATTGCTGGTGAATGCAGGTCCGCGTCTCGGCAGTCCTCACGAATGCCCCTTATATTCTTAATCTCGACTGTGACCATTACGTCAACAACAGTAAAGCAGTTCGCGAGGCGATGTGCTTCATGATGGATCCCAGAATCAGTGCAGACGTCTGCTACATTCAATTCCCCCAGAGATTTGATGGTATCGATCGCAGCGACCGATATGCAAACAGGAACATAGTGTTCTTTGATGTAGGTTCCGGATCAGAGGCATTAATCCAAAGGGACTGAAGAGAGAGCTTCATTTTTCTCATATTTACCTCTTCTTTTATCTATTCTCAGGTGAACATGAAAGGCCTTGATGGCATTCAAGGACCAGTATATGTTGGAACGGGCTGTGTCTTCTTCAGGCAGGCACTGTATGGTTATGGGCCACCCTCTCTTCCAAGCCATCCCGAGCCTTCTTCCTGCTCGCCGTGTTGTTGCTGCTGCTGCTGCTGCGTTCGTCGTCGCTCTTCCAAGAAGGATTGCAGGGATCAGAAGGAGATCTACAGGGATTCACTGCGGGAAGATCTCAACTCCGCCATTTTCAACTTGAGGGAAATTGACAGTAATGAGGATTCACCGTCCACTTTAAAACTTCCAGGAGCCTCTGATAAAAAGCTTCCGGAGCTTTGCTGATGCTTTTACCCCTTGAATGCAGACTACGACGAACACGATCGGTCACTGATAATCTCTCAGATGAGCTTCGAGAAGACCTTCGGCCTCTCTGCGGTGTTCATCGGCTCCACGCTGATGGAGAAGGGGGGGCTTCAATCGGCCGATCCTTCCACGCTGATCAAGGAAGCGATTCATGTCATCGGCTGCAGCTACGAGGAGAAGACCGAATGGGGAAAGGAGGTGAAACCCGTCCCTTCTCCGATATAATGAGCATTCACGCTGGAAGAACTGGACTGCCCCCAAACCCTTCCATATATCGATCACCGTATTATCTGGTTGAGCCTCTTCGTGTGCAAAATTTCCCCAGATCGGCTGGATCTATGGGTCCGTGACAGAGGACATCCTGACGGGATTCAAGATGCACTGCCGGGGATGGAGGTCGATCTACTGCATGCCGTCGAGGCCGGCGTTCAAAGGGTCGGCCCCCATCAACCTCTCCGATCGGCTGCACCAGGTCCTCCGCTGGGCTCTGGGCTCCGTCGAGATCTTCCTGAGCAGGCACTGCCCGCTGTGGTATGGCTTCGGAGGTGGCCGCCTCAGATGGCTGCAGCGGCTGGCTTACATAAACACCATCGTCTACCCCTTCACCTCCCTCCCGCTTGTCGCCTACTGTTCGCTGCCGGCCATCTGCCTCCTCACCGGGAAATTCATCATACCGACGGTAAACAGAGAACGCAAGTCCTTTATCTTCTCTCTCTGTCTCACGCCGTGAGAACCAGGTTTAATACCCGATGATGATGCTCCGCGTGCAGCTTTCGAACGTGGCGAGCATCTGGTTCCTCGGGCTCTTCGCCTCGATCATCCTCACCGGCGTGCTGGAGCTCCGGTGGAGCGGCGTGGGGATCGAGGACTGGTGGCGGAACGAGCAGTTCTGGGTGATCGGCGGGGTGTCGGCGCACCTCTTCGCGGTGTTCCAGGGGTTCCTGAAGGTGCTGGCGGGGGTGGACACCAACTTCACGGTGACGGCGAAGGCGTCCGACGACGGCGAGTCCGGGGAGCTGTACGCGTTCAAGTGGACGGCGCTGCTGGTGCCCCCGACGACGCTGCTGGTGGTGAACATGGTGGGGGTGGTGGCGGCGTTCTCCGAGGCGATCAACAGCGGGTACGAGGCGTGGGGGCCGCTGTTCGGGAAGGTGTTCTTCGCCATGTGGGTGATCGTGCACCTGTACCCCTTCCTCAAGGGGCTGATGGGGCGGCAGAACCGGACGCCCACCGTCGTGGTGCTCTGGTCGGTGCTGCTGGCGTCCGTGTTCTCGCTGCTCTGGGTGAAGGTCGACCCCTTCCTCCTCGGCAGCCGGGTCGACGACGGCTCCACCCTCGCTCAGAGCTGCATCTCCATCGACTGCTGATCAGGTGGTTAAAAGAGTGTCCTGGTTTCCTGCTTCCATTCCCCCCCGAGAGGATGAGCGCGTTGTATTGTCTGTCTGCATTGTACCTGAAAATAGCAAAAAATAGAAATTGTCGACCCACCCAGTGAGATTAATTATTATGTTGAAACTCTCAGTGTCTGTGACATTTATTTTTCCACGGTTTTAATTTTATATTCATTTCTTCTTCTTGTGTCACATCTCGTCACATCTAACAATACGATATCATCAACTAACAATTATACATCAAGATATATCATCATGTTAATTCAACTGTATATTTGGTCGAGCATAAATTTAAATTAGTTAACTGAAATATTTATACAATTTCATAATCGTCACTTAATAACACATTCTCGTGATTTTATAATATGACACGTGAATTTGATCCATATATAATTTACATGATCTTACACATCTCTTTTATATATAATGATATTCTTTTTTTATTCATTAGACCGTTTTTTTGATATTAAATTTTGTTAAAAAGTTATAAATCTTTCAAAGAATAGGAACACACATCTTATTTGTATTCTTCATTTTCAAGATTTTTTTAACTTTTGAAAATTAAATTCTTATATTATAATTCAAATTAAACTTAGTCGCATTCTATATGTTGTCTATATTTTTAGCAGAACTGACATTAAAAATATTAAAATAATTTTTTCATTTTTTTGAACATCATGATCTTTAATCAAAACATTTCTTTCTTCATCTATGATACATCTTTGTTCAAGTCTCGAGACATTCTCTATCTCATCCTTGCTAATCTATAATATATTTTTAGTTTTCTTTTGTTCTAAGTTTCTACTTATCTAATAGTGTTCTTTTGCTCAAACTTTTTCGTTATCTTGTATTGTTTAGCAAAATTTCTACTTATCACACACATGAGCAATCTTTTATACCAATCTCTCTTATCCTTAATCACCTACTGGATTGTATCATTCCGTCACCAAGTCTCCTTTTCTGTGGACCATATTTAGACTCTCCGAATATATGTTTTTTACCATTCTCCCTAATCTTTATGACCATGTTAATTCCCGTAGCATTAAAAGGAGAACTAGCAATAAAGAATTTTTGTGCTAGCAAATAAGAGATAGTTTTGTGCATTATAATCAATTAATTTTAGAACCACTGGTTTCACACAAGGAAGGAATAGTCGGGGGTCGGCCCCGGGTCGGTCGGCCCCAAAACCGACCCGGGTCGGTTGGGGTCGCGACCCGGGTCGGGTCGGGGTCGGGAAAAAATATAATAAAAAATTCAATTTAAAATAATAACCGGGTCGGGGGGTCGGGGCCGGGTCGGGGTCGGTCGGCCCAAAAAGCGACCGGGTCGGGCGACCTGGCCGACCGGGTCGCCGACCCGGCGAACCATGGTTTCACAATCATCGATTTTAATTTTCAGCAGTAAGAACATGAACAAGAAGAAATGGTGCATCTAGACAAGGAGAGCATGAAGGCAAATAAAAGCTAAACAAATTCATCGGGATTACTGATTCATTATCGATTCTACTGGTGAAGGTATGACAATCTCACATCACAATTTAATCAATGACATGTGATAATCACACACCGGTTGATATTTCTGCGTTTGTACTCACATGAGAAACAGATGCTGATGCCATGTGAGGACGTACATCTCTATGCTCTTCGTAGTCCTAAAAGGAGAACGTACGTAGTGCTGGACATGATGAATCAGAACAGAAATATATCAGATGAAGGGTCTCTCTACCTGGGCTCGCCAAAGATGCTACTGTCGCATTTATCAATTCTTTCATCAATACACAGTTGCGAATTTTGCAACATTGAATGAATGGTTAATTATCAAGCCAGGAAGCTCCCTATAGCCCATCAAGCTGCCAAATTACTTCGTAATGCAACCCACTTTCTCCTAGAAAAACGACAATATTGGGTTAATCAAGACCCCCCCCCCCCCAATCATAGATGTCACTAGCTCGATCTGCAGAATGTTGGCCAATGTATCAAAATATTGCATATAGAAAAGTAATTATTTCAGTAACCATCTTCCATGTCTCCAATTTCAAGATTATATTGTCTCTACTTAGATTGAAGTATATTAGTAGATGATTCAGACTGCATTTGAGAATAAACATTGAAGAAGATTTCTCCACGTTCCCATCCTAGGAGCAAAACCTTGTTGTACCATCTGTTCCAAAACTCTCTCTGCATCAGTTAATAGGTTTTCGTCACAAAGCCCTTGAACTAGCGATTTATAAGAGAGGAAACTTGGGCAACCTCCTTCAGCAAGCATCAAGTCCGTGAATTCCCTGGCTTTGACAAATTGTTTAGTGCTGAGAAGACCATAGAGAAGTGCTTGATATGTGTCTGAATTCGGGTAGCATCCCTTTAATTTCATTTTCTTTAGGAATCCCATACCTTCAGTTATATTTCCTTGTCTACAGAGGCCAGATATCAGTATATTGAATACCACGGTATCGGGATAGCATCCATTACTTTCCATTCTCTCATACAAGTCAAATGCATCTTTCACCTTGTCGTTCTGACAGAGAAAATACATCAGGGTTGAATATGTCTTTACATTGGGTCTGCAACCTTGTTTAGGCATTTCATGAAGCAAGGAAAATGCTGCATCCAGCCTCCCGCATTTGCACAAACCTTTGATAAGAATATTGAAGCTGCATGTATCAAGAGCAACACCCAATTTAGGTGCACTTAAGTATATCTCATGAATCACCTCAAAGTGCTTGCCGCAGACAAGCATGTTGAGAACAAAATTGAATGTCTTGACTGTTGGCCAACAATGAAATTCGGGCATTTTATGCAGTGTCTTTATAGCCAGTTCAGGATGATTTGCCACATTTCCAAAAGTCTTGATCACCTTATAGAAAAAATCGTCGGAGACCTTGCATTTTTCGGATTTTATCCTCTCCAACAAGTCTTCGATTGTACTAAATTTCCGTGCGTAAGCAAGCCGATCAACGAGTAAACTATATAAATCTTCGGTAGGTTTATAATCTTTACGCGTAGATAACTTCTTGTATGCATCAGACAACAAGTCGGGATTCCTAATCCCCTTGAAGACTTTAAGGACTTCATTTGGAGCAAGCCAGTCTTTGTGATCCAACCTCCCCAGCCAAAATCTGTCATTATCATCAATAGTCGTAAATTTATTAAGAGCAGAAACTGACCTCCTCGAAACAGGGATGATACGAGAAAGAAACGGTGAAACTCGCCGTAATGAACCAATTGTTGAATGGAACATTTTGACGAACAGGTGCCAGGCGCCAAAGAGCGACGGTGTAAGGGCTGCGCAATCTCCTCCTCGCACAAGCCGAACATCGAACACTTGTCCCCAGCAATGAACCGAAAACTTGCACTATAGATTGTGGGGCGTGCCTGCTGGACTTCGAGGACCACTACGTCGGTCCCGATAACCTCTCCGATGCTTGGGGATTGGAAGAGCTAGGGCGAATATCGGGAACGATAGCTGCAGCAGAGGTAGCAAAGAAGCGTACCACTGATGAAATGTCCCAGTGACGGCTGCAGATCCTCTCCTAATACAGGAGCCCCCGCCGGGCGCCGCCGATGAAACAGGCACAGACATGTTATTGCGGCGGCAGTTTCTACGGAGCTGCTCCGGACGGAGGCGGGTGGAAGAGGAAGAATGCTTTGCGCGCGCGCGCGCGCGTATATATATATATATATATATATATATATATATATATATATATATATATTCAGGTCAATCTTAGTCAAAGATAGATGGAATATTTGTACCATCTTTAATTGAATCTTACAAGGTTTTGGTTACACAATATTTTTTTTTATATTTTCATATTAGAATTTTATATTAAAATAAAGTCTAAAAACATAATAATGTGGCGTTTGGAAAGAGGTGATAACAAACAAGTTCGGAACTATGTATAACTATAAAAGGATGGGGGATCGCAAAAAATTAGCTAGTGTCCCACCTCTTATTTGTCTAAAAATCCCTCTTAAAATATAAACTTATAATATTTGAGAAACAACACTTTTTACAATTTTTTTGGAAAAAAGGTGTGTATAAAAACTTAATTTATCGTACAATAGAATACCTCACTAAGAAGCCTTTGTCATGAACAATCCTAAAATTCAAGATAATGATTTTACTTCTAACCACTTCTCTTATGACAAAAAGAACTACAAAATTTAATTAATATATATATATATTCATTAATCAGTACACATTTGGATCAAAACTATTGGGGTGTTTGGTTGCATTTTATTTTTTTATATGGTTTCATGATAAAAAATGATATCACACATTGAAACCTGACAAAATTTAAAATTAAAAACTATAAAAATATAATGTTTGGCAAAAATATTATCATTTTTAGAAATGATGGTAAAATGTTTGTTGCATAAATGAAAAGTCACTTATGTAGCACATGGGTTAGTCTTGTAGACCATGTGCATTGGTTGTGCCCTTTTGAAAAAAAAATTACTCAATACCTCTTTTTTTCTCCATCACGTGGAGGAGGGTGAAAAAAATTTTAAGATAAAAAATTGTAACCCATGCCACACACTTTTAAAATAAACTTTTACTACAATTTTTAAAAATTAAATTAAAAATACTCATTATCATGCAACCAAACACCCCATATAGTATGTAAG
This sequence comes from Cryptocoryne crispatula var. balansae, assembly GCA_036172225.1. Classification (NCBI taxonomy): domain Eukaryota; kingdom Viridiplantae; phylum Streptophyta; class Magnoliopsida; order Alismatales; family Araceae; genus Cryptocoryne; species Cryptocoryne crispatula. The sequence goes on from CM069928.1 coordinate 39,420,493, forward strand.
TTTATATTCTTAACAATACCTCGTCAATAAAGAGGCAAAATCAGAAAAAAAAATAAAAGACTGGAAATTAAAACATAAATTTGAGAGGTGGGGTTTTGAAATATAAAATACAGATTTAAGCAAAACAAACATAATCTTAGACCCTGCTTGCTAATTAGATATCCCCGTCCCAATTTTGAAATTGATATTGATATGGATGTAAGCAGGTTTATGGGTTGGGGGGTACCTCTTGTCTGTTGCCTGTATGTTTTTGTCTCTATTATTTTCTTATGAAGGGAAGGGAGATGCTGGGTGAACTGATCGATGGAAAGAATTAATGGTGAAACAAATATTCCAATATTACAACCGAAAGTCAGCACTACAATCTAATGGGGTGTTTGGTTGCATGATAATTTTTTGTACACTTTCATGATAAAAAATTATATTAAAATAAAAGGTGAATCAACTCATGACATAAAATTATCATGTTTGGAGGGATGTGATTACAAAAAAGAGTAACTACCACACATGACCAAACAAAGTGGGGGACCACAAGAAAAAAGAAAGAGGTGAGACCCTCTTTTTTTATTTAAGAAGAAAATCACTTTTAAAACATAAAATTGTCGTGGTTACCAAACACCTCTTTTAACAAGTTTTCTTACAATTTTTAAAAATTAAAACAAAAACCTTCATTATCATGCAACCAAACACCCCATAAACGTATTACATTTAAACATTTTTATATATTGAAATCAAGTAGTCAAACCTTAGCAGGTAGTTTAGATCATATTTAATATCTTATTGAGCACCTATGTCACTGTCAATTTTAAAATTGTTACCGATATAAATTATAATAGATGTTTGGTTGTCAATATCAATAATTAGAACTCCAATTGCAAAGTGCACATGATATGTAATATAACGTGTATCAATTTTTATATTGTTACTCTTATCTTTTACGAGTATTAATATCAAAATTGATATAACACTGTCATCATGCAAATTTACGGAGATGGAAGACACAAGTCATTATTTGTATAGATAGACATGTCCCTAAAGAAATTTAAAACAACCCTTGAAACCTTGTGTTTTTTTTTCCGGAAAATAAGTACCTGCCTAAAAACATCCCAACTCAAATATTTTTGTAAACAGTCTCGACAAAAATATCCCTTCTTCTTCCGCAGTGACAAAAAAGGAGAGAGAGAGAGAGAGGGGGGGGGAGATCATGAAAATGAGAAATTTTCGACTAGAAATTTTTTTTAAAGGTTTTCTAGCGGTAGAAACTCGTGTTTCAGCGACACGCTTGTAGGATATGTCGTAATTTTTTGTTTTTACGAAGACAATTCACAATTATGAATTAATGATAGGGATCAATATCAAATTTTTTAAAAATAAAATGGCTTCTAAAATTATGTTTGCCTATTTCGGAACTTAAACAGAAAAATAACAAACACGGCAAGAACACCCACGTGGGGCATCCTTCTCCCCCATTTCCCAGATGGGCCAGATCATGATCACCATCATGCGGCTCACAGCGACTAGCGATGTCAATGGGTCGGATACCGCTCGAATAATAGTATTATTCGTATCCGTATCGTATAAGAAAAAGGTGTATCCACTTGCTGTTCGTTAACTATCGGTATCGGATGTATTCGTGAACCGCATTGTTCTATCCGCTTAAAAACGGTTTACGGTCGGATAACGGACGGTTATCGAATATATAAAGAGACAACACATAAAAAATATATATTACAATTAAAACATCTATTTATAGCAATGAACAAAAAGAAAATAAGATTTACAAGTATATAGTAACAATAATTTTTTAGTCTGTGGTAAATAATTAGATGTACAACACAAAATATGAGATAGAAAAAAATCTTAATTACATATCCAAAATAATACATGTCTAACATAAAACATGAGATAGTCAATTTGCAGCAAATGTGTACGTGGATTGCACTATCAAGAAGCAGAAGAAGACGTCAGGGCAAGGTTTGTCCAATGTTAAGGTCTTAAGGAGGAGGGTGAACCGGTGAATTAAGGACAATAAGATTTTCTAGATGGGACATATAAACGCTTAGATGCCATAAATTGTGAGTTATTGTATTATATATTAATTAACGAATACGGATAACGATTTTCGGATTCGATTTATGGTGTATCCATGACTGCATCCGCTAAGATAACGGTTAATCGGTAAACAATCGCGAATAACTTATTCGGAAAATTTTAACTATTTATTAACTGTTCGTTAACTAACGAACGGGTCGGATTATGGTCGATAACCATTGACATCCCTACTTTGGACCACGGGTGGGACCCAGCTCTGAACCGGATCGCCTCCCGTCCGACAGTTCGGAGGGTATCCGTATCCTCTTCAGTATCGGTAACCCGGTATCCCGCCTTATCGGATGGTCGTCGTCTTCAAGGGTACGGCTTCCAATGCAACCCTACAATACAACCTTGCCCTCTTTCTCGGTCTCTCTGTTCCTCTGTTTACTGCTCTGCTGGCTGATCTCTCTGATTCGCCCGTCAGCTTCTGCAATGGCGATGGGGGATCCTGGTAGGAGGCTATTAGCCCTTCTGCTGCTATCCTTCTTGCTGCCATACACGGCGGCCGCCGCCGCCGCCGCTTCACCTGCCCCGTCGCCCAAGGCCGCGCCTGCCGGCCCCGCCACCCACACCCTGCCCAGGAACCCCGGGCCAAAGCCGCCATCTTCGTCATCTCAGCTGGACCCTAAGCAGCTCGCAGCGCTCCAGTCCATGAACCTTCCCACCACCCAGGATCCTTGCTCCCTCCCGCCGCCGAACAACTTCACCACCTGCGACTCCGGCGCCCCCTTCCGCCACCTCCGCGCACTCGCCCTCTTCGACTGCTCCCCCGACCTCGACATCTCGACCACCGCTCTCCGTGCACTCTCCCCCACCCTCACCTCCCTCTCCTTCCGCCGCTGCCCGGTCCCGCTCGTCAAGCTTCCCTCACAGCTCGCCTCCTCCCTCCGCACCTTCTCCTGCGTGGCGAGTCTCCGCCGCCTCACGGGCGTGTGGCTCAGCCGCCTCTCCGACCTCGTCGACCTCACCGTCACCGACGTCCCCATCGCCGCCAGCGGCGCGGCCATTATCCTCTCCCAGATGCAACGCCTCCGCTCCCTCACCATCTCCCGCGCCAACCTCACCGGCTCCCTCCCCCGGCGCTGGCACCCACTCAACCTCACCCACATCGACCTCTCAGAAAACCAGCTGCAGGGCCCCCTCCACGGCTCCATCGGCCTCCTCCACGACCTGGAGTTCCTCGACTTGAGCTCCAACTCCCTCTCCGGCGCCCTCCCCGGCGCCATCGCCAATCTGGTGTCGCTCAAAAACCTGTCTCTGGCCGGGAATTCTCTGTCGGGCCCCGTACCCACCACGCTGGCGGAGATGTCGTCTCTGATCTACCTAGATCTCAGCTCAAACCAGTTCAACGGCAGCCTGCCGCCGTCGTTGGCGGGCATGAAGGGGCTGAAATACCTCAATCTGGAGAAGAACAACTTCCACGGGATCTTCCCGTACAACGCCTCTTTCGTCCAGAGGCTCGAGATGTTGAAGATGGGCGGCAATGGCAACCTGTGCTACAACCGTACCCTCCTCTCCTCCAAGCTGAAGCTCGGGATCGCCCCCTGCGACCGGTACGGGCAGCCCTTATCCCCGCCGCCCAGCCGGTCGGCGCCGTCGGACTCCTCCGATTACAGCCTGGACCAAGGTTCGGACGGCGGCGGCAGGGGCAGCCGAGGCAGCAACGATCACCACGGCCCCAGCAGCTTCGTCCTGGTGGTGGCCATCGGGCTCTCCTGCCTGCTCTTTCTCATCATCTTGATCGTGTGCCTTTTGAAGGCGTGCCGTTGATCCATGGCGCGCGGCATCAGGGGGGAGGCGATGAGATCTAGCCGGAGAAGCCGAGGCGCCGAACCCCGCCGTGATACTACGCTCTTCTCATTTATTGATTCTTTTGGAGGCGGATCCAATGTGGAAGAAGAGACGGGAAAAAAAAATTCCCCGCTCTCGAGAGGGGGTTGAGGGTCCGTTGAGATTTAGCAAGATGCAGAGTTGTCCCCCCCATTGCCAGCCGACGACTGTTCTTCACTTGTTCTTGCCGATTCATGCTGCGGAATGCCGTCCGAAGATGATGGTGACGACGACGGGGGAAGACTCGAGGGATTGGGAATTGGCAAATTTTCTTTTCGACGATTTGATTCGATGCTTGAGCCCTTCGAATCGGCCGGCTGGAACTGTGAAGTGTTGCTCCCCCCAAGATCTCTCTTTTTATTTTCTTCTGTGCCGCCATGTGAGCTTGTTTCTTGCGGACGCCGTCGCCAGCTACTTTCCCGTTGTCTATGTCGGTACCGACGTCTGAGGCAGCTGGAGATCAGCTTTTCCGGTGCATTGCCGCTCCTCCCTCCCTCCCTCCCGTGAGTTTTCCTGGCCTTGCTTGGCGACGGCGGGCTTGGGTCTTTCTGCTCCGCCTTTGTGAGGTGGGAACGGAGAACGGGATGAAGATCCCTCTGGCTCTGGCAGCCGTGGGATGAAGAAGTTTGAACGAACAGGCGGTTCTGAGGAGACGATTATGAGATGTCGTCGACTAAGATTCTTCGGGTAATCTCAGAAAAAGAATTTTCTCAGTTTTCAATGAAACGTAATCACAGATTTCATATCACTGAAGTGATGATTTCATATCCAATTTACTGAACTGTTACCAGGATGGGTGAACTGTCGGTTCAAGAAAGATTCATTAGCGACCTACTACGAGTTTAGTAGCAGTTCAATATAATTGTTATTTATGTCATTGAACCGTTACTAGATCTTTACTAAATTGCTATTGAATCCTTACCAAGTTGTTAATAAATCATTATTTAGTAGCGACCCAGCATAGGTTCAGCAGTGGTTGACGTAACGATTTAATAAGAGTCCAATAACAATTTAGTAAGAGTTTAGTGACAGTTTACATAACGATTTAATAACAATTTAGTAAAGGATCTAGTGATGACTTAGTAAGGATCTAATAACTGTTCAGAAACAGTTCAACAACGGATCATTAATTTGATATTGAACCGTCATTTAAGTGACACAAGGTTGTGATGTATTTTGATTCGAAGACTAAGAAAACTACCTTAGTCTACGATGTGAGACGATTCACACTCTTCTCGTGATGCCTAATCTAGTGAATGAAAAACTTATAACATTGAGTCTAATTTGTATCTCCATTAGCTTTCATTTCGCCATCCAACCTTTTTAATATCTCGAAATTACTCTTGTTCGGCGATCTTGGACCTCCGTCGAACATGAACTTCCTCTCTCCCCAGTCGATGGTGCTTTCTTTCGCAACCCCACGATGCTATCTCAACCCCGCGACCGTCACATCCTCGTTGCACTCCAGAGTCCAATCCATCGGAGGAGGAAGAGAAGGCGACACCCAGGAGAAGGTGATCTTTGAAGAACCTTCTCATTTGTGCTCTTGAACCACTCCATTGAAGGACCTCGTTGCATTCCCAAACCCTCGTCGTGCTCCAATTGATCGGAGGAGAAGGAGAAGATGGCTCTTTGGAGGAGACGACCTCACCCCTCGCTTTGCGCTCTCATACCATCTCCATTGAAGATCCTTGTTACATTCCCTAACCCTGGTCATGCTCTAGTCGATCGAAGGAGAAGGTGACTATCTGAAAGAGGTGACCTCACCCCGCTCTTTTCTCGAGCCCTCTCCATTGATGGACCTTGTTGTGTTCCTAACCCTCACCATGTTCCAATCAATCGGAGGAGAAAAAGAAGGTGGCCGTCTTAAGGAGGTGACCTCGTCCAGCTTTGTGCTCTTGAAATGTCTCTATGTATGGAAAGGACGACACATTTTCTATGCACATTGAAAGAAAAGGTCGTTTGCATCTAAAAAGAAGGAAGCAGGAGAGATCACGTTACAAGAGAACTATCCTTAGATGTTAGTAGTATTATTGCCTAGCACTTACATTACACAATAATGCATTATAATCTCATATAAAAGAAATGAGAATAGATTCTCCTGAGGAGATTTTCTCAATCTCTCTCGTATAAATAAGGGGACAAAGATAAGAATGATTTAATATTTTCATTTAATATCTTTGTTCCCTCATTTATGCGAGAGAATTGAGAGAATCTCCTTGGGAAGTCTCTCGAGGAGATCCAGTTTCAAAAGAAATGAGATATGTCTAAGATGATGGCATTGTCGTCACACTCACTGTAACGCATTTTAATCTCATATAAAAGAAATATATCCAAGCAATATTGTTTCGATGTACAAAGATTATTTATTACATTTTACGCGACACGATCATTACAATTTTCTTATTTGGAGGTTATCGTGCTATTTGATATGTGAGTTCAATATCTTTTCTGTGATGAAGGTACGTTTTGACAGGGCATGTATGTCATATATATTATACGTAAGTCTTTTTTTTTTTGAACAAACAACACCACCACCATATTTCATATACTACGTAAAAGAGTACATACAAGCAGATAGACCTGGAGATTAAAACCACAGAAAAGACACAAGATTAAACCACACATAACGACAGCTCCAAGAGGATACCTCTTTTCTAGGTGACTCAAACATAGCCACAAATCGACCAACACATATAAGTGTTTAAATGGTCGAACAGTAAATGAAGGGACTCCATCAGAGAAGTTTGATAATTGTCTTGAGACCGGAAGATCACACCAAGAAGGTGTGGATAACGCCCAGGCCATCGGTCTCGAGCTAAACCAGGTGACTATGTAGACAACTAGAAGAGACACCATCAAGAAACCAGACCACACGACGCCAAACAGAAACAAAGACCTAAAAAACACAAGCCTATATACGTAAGCCGGGCTCCGCATCGTCAACGCCGCAAAAAGATACAAAACGTCTAAACCCATGTTTAGGCAGAGCGTTGAAGAGGGAGCGGGGGAGGGAGGATGAGGTTGACAACAGAAAACAATTGGTGCAAATTTCACCCTTCGAAAAAGATCGCTTCCACGAAGGTACCGAGGGAGGGTTTCTGGAGCCGCTGACAGGCACCGCAAGCAAGAGTAACGCCCCCAACCGAGGAAGCCGCCCCAAGGTCTTGCCGCCGACGAGCGCCACGAGGATGGGTTGCTACTGCCGCGAGTGAGGTGCCGCCGCGGTTTCCGCCGCCAACGAAGGGGCCGCGGCGAAGGTTCCGGAGCCGAACGAGGGAGTCGCCGCGAGTTCCGCCGCCTACTAGGGCCGCGAGGGGTTGTCAACCGTCGCGAGATTCCGCCGCCGGGAGAAGATGCCGCCGCGGAGGAGAGCCGCACTCGAAGAGTCCGCCGCCGACCGAGAGGCCGCCGCGAGATGCCACCTCCGGGGGGACGTCCGCCGGGTGAAGATGCCGCCGCGGAGGAGAGCAGCACGAAGATTCCGCCGCCGGCCCGGGGCCGCCGCGAGATTCCGCCGCCGGGGGAGCGTCCGCCGGGGCGATCGAGCCCTCCGCCGCTTAAGTCAGATATGGCTTTCAATATGTGACAGCTGGCCTGCTTCACTGCAGGTAGAATATAATACTTGTTCCTGCGTACTTATTGACGCCGGACCTTCATTTATAAGGGATTATTAAATTAAATCTTCATACTTTTATAATTCATAATATATCTCCCAAAAACATCCGAATCACACAAAAAAAATTTTATATCTTTGGTTGTTGGAAAATAACTAAATAAGTACCTTACTACGAAAATCCTTCAACATGCATGTTGCTAACAAAGCTATTTTTTGATTTCTTGACCAAAAATCCCCTCTATTTTTTGTGGTAAAAACACTTAATTTTATTAAGACATTTATATTTTAATTAATCAGTATTTACTTGGAAATATTATGTATGTACCTTCTATAGAGAAATGACGTTAAACAGTAAAAAAAACCGTTCAACAGTTTATTACTGCATATATAAAGGATATATTAATTTAGAAGTTAAAAATATGAAAACAAATATTCTAAATCCACAAACCGTTGACGGTTAACCAAATCACCCTTAATCAACATGAATATTAGGTGTTTAAAGAGTTCTGAGCCATATACTTAATACAACCAAGTAAATCTGCCTCTTAAAGATGACGCTTGGAATCTGAAGACTCTCGAAAGAAATTAAAGAGAGGTTATTTATTTGTCTTCTCCCAATGTGATGATCATACTCTTTTTTTTTGGGTATGCAACACGTACAACCATCGAACGAAGTCCTTAATCATCTCTGCTCGGAGAGTCCGAGAGGAACTCGAGATTTTGTCGGAACACGCGCGTGGATGACCAAGATCTGACTCTGATCTTGTCTCGACGAAAGATTTGTTCTTTTCTGTCCGGCCCCTTGTGTGTCGATCGACGTCAATCACCCCCCTCGGCAGCCCGGAGGCGGAGGAGAGGGCAGGACCGAGCGCCGCCGGAAGCAGCCGGCGGAGCACCGCCGCCGGGAAAAGGAGGACCTTTGAGGAGCCCCCCGAACAGCTCCCCCGGATCGTAGTAGATTTCAACCTCCTCCGCCTTCAACTGCGCGTCCACCTGAATTCACCAAGTCAGGCGTCACCACCACCACCACCACCATCATCATCAAACGGAGGTAGACGCAGAAAGATAGAGATCGAGAGAGGGGCCTTGAGGACGGCAATGCCGAAGAACTCGACGCGCTAGCCGGTAGGAGCGTGGCCCTTGTAGGGTCCCTCCATGAAGCCCCAGTGCCGGAACTTGAAGGTGATGGCGGGGGGGCCGGAGTAGACGGCCAGCACTTCCCAGGCGAAGCCTCTCGGGAAGGCTCGCCGGAAGACGTCGTGGGAGGACTCGAAGGTCTCCTCCCGGGGCTTGTAGTACTGGTACTCCTCCGGCAGCGAGGTCTGCAGCAGGGCGTTGTAGCTCCCCAGATGTAGAGTCTCCTCCGCCGTCAACCCTTCTCTCCCTGGCGCAGATCCATATATATATGTATGTATGTGTATGTACAAGTTTCAGAACATTCTTGTGTAGTTGTGCTCGGAAGCTCGGAATTATTAGCTGATCATATCACGATGATGGGCTCGGCAGACAAAGCTACGTACCGTTGACGATGAACTTGAACTTGTCAGGGTTGATGGTCTTGAAGTCCCCCAGGCGGGTTTTGTGAGACAACTCCATCTCCCACGTCTTGATGGCGTTCTGCACCGTCTCCTCCAGCGACCCCTTCGGCCATTCCTGGGAGAATTCTCTCACCAAACATCAGGCATCGAAGATGAAGCATGCATTTATATAAATATATACGGGGGTAGTGTGTGGAAATAATATACGAAGAGACGATGACACCTGTGTTCGTCCTTCCTCGAAGAGCTTGTTAACCAGGTGATAACTCGGCGGACCGCCATGTCTCCACTGGGTATTCTTCTCTCCATCACCGTACAGATGGGAACGATATGTATCCTGATCTCTTGTCGCTTCAGAGTCTCCGTCCCCCGCCATCTTGACTATCTGTTGTTGAATGGCCAAATGGGCAAAGCAAGGCCGTCCCTTCAACGTCATACATACATATGTGAATCCGGTTCACAGCAGGTAGGCGCGCGGCGGAGGGAATTTTGTCATTGTAGGATGGTTACGTACTTCGTCTCAATTTTACGGTGGAGAGAATACACTTAATTCCTAATCAAAATAGGTTACGAATTCCCCCCATACCACTTATACCACTTAAGTAACAGTAAATCGGTTGTTACTAAACTCTGATTAAATCGTTATCGAACCAACTAGTTTAGTAACACCTTATACTGACTTCAGTGACCATTCAATAATAATCAGTTCATCATTTCTGACATGTTACTAAGTTGTTATTGAACTACCACTTAGGTGACACAAGAGATTGTGACTTATATTCTGATTGGAGACTAAAGATATTTCTTCCGCCGTGAGATTGAGACGATTCGAACTCTATATATATATGCATACGTATACATACATACATATATATATATATAAGAGCTGCAGAAAAATGAATAACTCAGGTAAACAAGTCCCGCTGAGATTTCCTGCTCTCCTTCTTTAATTATAGGTGTACATGTGTTCGTTTGTTCCAAAACTTTTTCTCACTTGCCTCTGTACAAAATCATTGTTCTTTACAGAAATTGTGGCATTATAAATTTCAAGAATCTAATTTAATCGTATACTGCTCAATCTCTTTCCCAATCTGATGTGTTAGACAACTATATATTCAACTATATAATTTAATCATATCATATACTGCCCCAATTAAGTGTCATATGACATAAAGAATGATACTATATGATACAGTTTTGAAGCCAACTAACTATCTGATTACATTTGAAATTAGAGAATTGGCCCTTGGGGTTGATAATTATACCTGAATCATTGAGATAGTTGAGTAATTAATGGCATAAGTAATCACTGGATGTGTTTGGTTGCATGATAAATTAAATATTTTTTTTTTGTAATGAAACTTGCTTGACCGTTACTATAAAAATAAGATATTTGTATGGAAAACTCCTAACTAGTTAACGAAAGGTATGATCGATCGATCTCCCACCCTTCTAAGTTATACTTGGTCCATGTTTTTTTTTATTATACCACAAAAATACTTGCATTTGACCGAGAGAATCTGAGAACATCCAGAGCTGCGTATGTGTACCACGGTATCGGGATAGCATCCATTACTTTCCATTCTTTCATACAAGTCAAATGCATCTTTCTCTTTGTCGTTCTGACAGAGAAAATACATCAGGGTCGACTATGTCTTTACATTGGGTCTGCAGCCTTGTTTAGGGCATTTCATGAACCAAGGAAAATGCTGCATCCAGCCTCCCACATTTGCACAAACCTTTGATAAGAATATTGAAGCTGCATGTATCAAGAGCAACACCTAATTTGGGTCCACTTAAGTATGTATCTCATGAATCACCTCGTAGTGCTTGCCGCAGACCAAGCATGTTGAGAACAAAATTGAATGTCTTGACTGTTGGCCAACAATGAAATTCGGGCATTTTAAGTAGTGTCTTTATAGCCAGTTCAGGATGATTTGCCACATTTGCGGACTCGAGTGTGTTGACTGTGTGTGTCTCCAGCGGAAGGAACCCTCGTTCCTCCGGCACCTGCGCCCCTGCGGCGGAACCTTCGCCCCTCCGGCAGCATCCTCGCTTCTCCGGCACCTGCAGCCTTCCGGCTCCTGTGCCCCATCGGCGGACCCTCGCCCTTCCGGCGGCCCTCACCGGCGGCTTCCCCGTCCGGCGGTTCCGCAAACCCTCGCCGGCGGCCCGTCCGGCGGCCCTGTCCGGCGGCACCCTTCGGCAAACCTCGCCGGCGGTTCCTCGTCCGGCGGCGTCCCCGTCCGGCGGCTTCCCCGTCCGGTGGTTCCGCAAACCCTCGCCGGCGGCCCCGTCCGGCGGCCCTGTCCGGCGGCATCCTTCGGCAAACCCGCGCCAGCGGTTTCCCCTGTTCGGCGGGCCCTTCGGCAACCCTGCGCCGGCGTCGATCCCCTGCGGAGGCCCCTTCTCAGCAAACCCCCTGTCCGGCAGCACCCCCGTCCGGCGACTTTCGTCCGGCGGATCCTTCACCGGCGGCCCCTTTCGGCGGACCCGACAGAAGGAGGACCCGGGGTGGTTCTTCGGCACTTTTGTTGAGTAGTATCATCTTACTCTTGTTGGTCCTCCAGCTCTCTTGTTGAGTAGTAATTTCCGTTTACTATTTTGTAGTTGTTTTGTTTTGGGATCCTCCCTCCCACACTCCCTTTCTAGCGCTCTACCTAAAAATGTTTTTTAGGTCTTTGTCTCTTTTTGTTGGGCTAGAAATGTGGAGTCCGGCTTATATATGTAGGCGTGTTTTGTTCGGCTCTTTGTTTTTGTTTGGTGTCATGTGGTCTAGTCTTTTAAAGGTTTCTTTTCTGGTTCTCTCCATGGTCACTTACTTTATCTTGAGACCGAGAGTTTGGGCGATATCCACACTTTACTGGTGTGATCATCCGGTCTCATGGCAGTTGTCAAACTCCTTTTATGGAGTTCTTTTCTCTGCTGTTCGACCCTACAAACACCTTTGTGTGTTGGTCGATTTGTGGCTTTGTTTGAGTTCCGTAGAAAAGATACTTTCGTGTCGAACTCTACTTTTTCTTAGGTGGTCTGTGTGTACTTGTAGTTTAAGCTCAGTGTTGTATTATCATCTTTGTACTATTTTCTAGTTTGAATATATATATGGTCTTGGTTGTTCAAAAAAAAAAAAGATTTGCCACATTTGCAAAAGTCTTGATCACCTTGTAGAAAAAATCATCGGAGGCCTTGCATTCTTCAGATTGTATCCTCTCCAACAAGGCTTCGATTGTCCTGAATTTTTGTGCATAAGCAAGCCGATCAACGAGTAAACTATATAAATCTTCGGTAGGTATATAATCTTTACGCGTAGATAACTTCTTGTATGCATCAGACAACAAGTCGGGATTTCTAATTACCTCGAAGACTTTGAAGGACTTCATTTGGAGCCAACCAGTCTTTGTGCTCCAACCTCACCAGCCAAAATCTGTCGTTATCATCAATAGTCGTAAATTTATTAAGAATAGATACTGACCTTCTCGACGCAGGGATGATACTAGAAAGAAACGGTGAACCTCGCTGTAATGAACTAATTGTTGGATGGAACATTTTGACAAACAGGTGCCAGGCGCCCCAGAGTGACCGCATAATGGACTGCACAATCTCCTCCTCGCACAAGCCGAACATCGAACACTTTCCCCAGCAATGAACCGAAAACTTGCACCATAGATTGCGGGGCATGCCTCTGCAGGATTTCCAGGACCACCACGTCGGTACCGACAACCTCCCTGGTTATTGGGGATTGGAAGAGATAGAGCGAATATGGGGACTCAACCGCCCCTCAAGAGGCGCTCCACAGCTAAAATCCCAGAGATGGCGGCGGATCCTCTAACGCGGGAGCTTCCGCCGGGCGCCGCCTATTCAACAGGTGATAATGATACTGCGGCGGCAGTGTCTACGGAGCTGCAGGGGGAGAACTTGACAAGGCAGACGACTCCGTCCAAAAGCGGAGTTCGGTCAGAAGAAGCGAAGGGAGGAGCGAAAGATAAATAGCAAGAGGAACATGAAGAGGTGACCTCAAGCTTGCGAGCAGGAGCGCGACGGCGAAGAAGGGAAACAGTGGCCTGGAGGTCAGGTAAGGAAGAGGGAAGCCACCCCAGGCGGCGGCGGTGTGGCAAGCCTGCGGAGGGAAGACCGCCGCGCGCGGTGGTGCAAGCCTTTGCTGACTATCATTTTTGCTGAATAACATATATAAATATATATATATATATGTTCAAGTTTGGAAATGATCTCCACGATATCGGTCTCTCCATGTACCATTTTTCTCTGGCCAAATAGGAATTATTGAGATGTACACATATAATAAATATATTGAATATACTTTTTGATATTCCCAAAATTTATCCCTGGTATGTGGTGATCATCACAACCTTTTTTAACCCCCACTTTTCATTGGTCAGGTCCACGTAGGCGAGGTCGCTTCGTGTCACCGCCGCCTGCTACCGAGGTCTCCTCCTTATAAGCGTGCACCGGCGGCGTGTCTTCGCCTGCCGCCGCCATCCCGTGGGTGCTCCTCTTTCCTTCCCGCCGAGGAGAGAACACCGCTCTATCCGCACTCACTCTCCGCTTCTCTCGAGTTCTTCTGGAATCTATCGGCGGCTGCGGGCGGAGATGCTGGCGCCGAGGTGTGCTCTCCGCGCAGTGATCGCCAGGCGGAGCCATGATTTCTCCGCCGCCGCCCGATCCGTGTCCTCGTGGTGGGGAAGCGTCGAGCCGGCGGCGAAGGACCCGATCCTGGGCGTCACGGAGGCCTTCCTCGCCGATGCCAGCCCTGACAAAGTTAACGTCGGAGTTGTAAGCCCTCCTCCCTCTACGATCCCAGACGGGGTGGAGTTGGACTTTGTTTTTCTCGCCTTCGTTGAGGCAGAATCTTCTTTAACTGGATAATCATTCTTGCTGCTCTGTTCTTGTTCTTCCGTTCTCCTTTTGATTTGATCGCGCCTGTGATCTTAGGGAGCTTACCGCGACGACAGTGGAAAGCCGGTGGTGCTGGAATGCGTGAGGGAGGCGGAGAGGAGGATCGCCGGGAACCAAAACATGTAAGAAAGATTCATCCACTTTTTGATGTCCTTTTCTACTAGATTATTCGATTCGTTCTTTGTTCGGATGTGTTGCTTGGCACTTGGCGACCACATAGCTGAAGCATCTGTGCTTGCGCGAAACATGTGGTTCTGCTCTTCGGCTTACCCTTTATTCTCGTATGGAACTGCCATTTTTCTTGGTTGTGAGATTTTGGCCTCTTGCCTCCGTCTCCAATCATTTCGATAAGGAATCTACTTTTGTGCAGCTTGCCCTCGTTGGTTGGGCTCCTCTTTATCCTTTGTGTACCTTCAGAATCCTTTTTTTTTCCTTATGTTCTTCAGACATGCCGTATTGATGCACTTGGGGAATGGGTTTGATGTCCTTTCCTTCCGCTTTTGCATTATGTTCCCGCAGCTGATCCTTTAATTCTAATTTAGCCACACGGAATCGGGGATCACAATTGTAACGGGGGGAGGGGGTTCAGGCGTCCGTGATGGAAGAGAGAGATGAGTAGGACCGGCTGCAAGCTTGTTCAATATTAAAATAGAAGTGTGACTGTGTGAGATCTTGGACTGATCTCTTTGTAATCTCAGGAGATTGGTAGTTGCTTCCTGAGTGCACTTCTAGATGTACAATATAAATGGGTTTCTTACCAAATATACATGGATAGAATTAAGACTGAGAACAAAAAACTAAGGTTTCAGATAGGTGCAACAGTAGATATGTTTAACTATCATACAAGCTTATTAAGGTCATCTACCTAAACTAAGAACCCAAAAAAATGAATGAGAATGAGTAAGAATGTTATAGATAACTGACACCAGTACAGAATTTGAGTCAAACAAGTGGAAATAAGTTATTATAGATACTGTGACGGATATCAGAATTCTCATTTCTTGAAGCATGGTCAGAAAACATGATTTTAAGAAGATTGCATTTTATGCCATTCATCTGTTAGTACATGAAACTGTGTTCTCATCTATTTTTTGGGGTTGGGGATTTGGGCTTCCAAGTGAATTCAACTTTCTGGAAATCATTATTTGCTTTGATGGTAGAAAAGCTTCTCATCATTGTTATTTCAGCTTTCAGTTGCTCTGTCTCTTTCCTGATGAAGCTAGAATTACAGGGAGTACCTTCCAATGGGTGGAAGTGTTAAAATGATCGAACAGACATTGAAGTTAGCTTATGGAGAGAACTCTGAATTTGTAAAGGAAAAAAGAATTGCAGCAATCCAAGCTCTCTCAGGGACAGGTGCTTGCCGAGTGTTTGCAGATTTCCAGAAACGTTTCCAACCCGACTCCCAGATATACATACCTGTGCCGACCTGGGCCAAGTTAGTACTTTCATCTTTTTTTATCATATTTTTCCTTTCTTTGCACTTCCACGTCTGGATGCAAAATGTTGATTGGTTCAATTTTTCTTCCTTTATTTAGGCATACATCTTCTCAACCTTTCTGTTAAGAAAATGATTTCTCAATAAACTCCATGAAAATGGATAGTCTATATTGACATCATCGTTTATTTACTATTTTACTGGAATTTCAAATAGTCTTTTCGTTTTGAATATTCTGTAGCCATCATAACATCTGGAGGGATGCTCAAGTTCCACAGAGAACTTTCCATTATTACCATCCGGAGTCAAGAGGCTTGGATTTTGCTGCATTAATGGATGATGTAAAGGTGCATGACATCTGATATAATCTTGATCATTGCTCAGCTTCGACTTTCCGCTTGCCTTACATTTCTATCATACAGAATGCTCCAAATGGATCATTCTTTCTGCTGCATGCATGTGCCCATAATCCTACTGGCGTGGATCCCACAGAAGAACAATGGAGAGAAATCTCTTACCAGTTCAAGGTAATCACGGTTTCTTACGTCTGATCAACATCTTGATTTTGATTTTGGACTAATAGGCAATATGTGGATTTTTAGGTTAAGAATCATTTTGCATTCTTTGACATGGCATACCAAGGATTTGCCAGTGGTGATCCTGATAGAGATGCGAAGGCTATAAGAATATTCCTTGAGGACGGTCATCTTATTGGATGTGCCCAGTCCTATGCTAAAAACATGGGGCTGTATGGTCAGAGAGTAGGTTGCCTCAGGTACTCTTTTTTTTTCCTTCATCCTCCCTTTGGCAGCTGAGTCTTTCACCCTGTCCAGTTTTTTGGTTGAGTTGAATCATGAAATGTACTCAATGCTAAACAATTGAGAAGTAAATATTTCTTCTTAATTTTCATGCAATAGATTTGGGGAAAAAGTACACAACCTGCCTGCGTTTGACCTTACAGCTCACACCATAGTCAATTATAAGTTTATAACTACTCCGTATCAGGTACTAATTAAATAGTACATCATTCTATTGCTGAGGTTGGTGAGGTGCAGTCTTGGGCTTCAAAAAGGTAATGATCAGGAAGGAAAGTTAAAGGAAGAGTTTTCATATCTAAGAGCAGAAATGTTGGAGAAGATTAACTGGACAAGGTGGACAACATACTCCAACCAGTTAATGTTCGACATTCTACATAGGCGCATGCTTCTATGTTGATCTAACTTCCGTTGCCCTTCCCTACACAGATATCTCTTAAATCTTCTATCCTGCTGCTGCTCACTGCTCAGTTACAGTGTTGTCAAATAGGATAAACTTCATTTGAACTGCTGTAATAGTTTATGTTGTGGATAATTTATATACCTTTATATAAGATAAAATAGGATTTCTAACATGTTAAACTCATACACCACGTGCAAATAATATTGTGGTGTGAAAAGTTATCTAATTGTTTGATGCATAGTTCACGGAATCAGCCAATCCAGATTGGAATCGGCATCCACCGATCTGATTTTGGCTTAGAGTCTCGATCCTAGCCAGACTTCCTCTGAAATCGACCAAAATTGGTCAAATTGGCATAGATAGGGACCAAAATTGGTCGGATCGGTCAATTCCTCATCACCAGATTCTGCCCAATGGCAGCCGCCGCAGCCTCTTCCCCGCTTGACTATCGGACCTGGTAAGGCTGTGGTTAAGTCACTGGATCCCATCCTGTCTTCCTCACTCGATGCCGCAGCGGCCATTTCCAGTCTATTTGGCGCTGATTTCGGTCCCAAAGAGACTAGATCCGATTGGAGTCCAATCTAACCTATTATTTTGTGTTTTTAAGGTTTTTTGAAGAACCAATTCAGATTGATTCCAGATCGGCTTTTCTGCAGAAAAATTGGCCGATTCGGCTGATCCAATCTGGATCAGATGGAATCGGGAGCCACCAATCTAGGTCCCCATTCCTATTTCACGATCCTTGGTTTCATGTCTCTAATCTGCCATGTACTTGTTGATATAGAGTAAATTGCACCTTTCTCTATTGCCTGCCTGTATTAAAATCTAAAACTGAAATGTAACATTACAAGTTTTGGCAAGAATTGGTCATTTCATTTAGTTGGGAATGGCATTTTACAACACTTACCCACATTGTTTAAGAAATTGGCATGGCAGAAAAACGTTATTTTTTGTATAAAACCGAAAAAGATGATCAATGTATCTGGTGTTTGGCAATATCGGCATGACATCAAAATCACTCAGCAGGAGATAGCCTAAACTATAGTTTCTTTCATATTTATCTTATGGGGTGTTTGGTTGCATTTTATTTTTTTATATGATTTCATGATAAAAAATGATATCACACGTTGAAACTTGACAAATTTTAAAATTAAAAACTATAAAAACATAATGTTTGGCAAAAACATTATCATTTTTAGAAATGATGGTAAGGTGTTTGGTGCATAAATGAAAAGTCACTTATGTAGCACATGAGTTAGGCTTGTAGACCATGTGCTGTGGTTGTGCACTTTTGAAAAAAAAAATGCTCAATACTTCTTTTTTTCTGTATCACGTGGAGGAGGGTGAAAAAACTTTTAAGATAAAAAATTGTAACGCATGCCAAACACTTTTAAAATATACTTTTACTAAAAATTTTAAAAATTAAAATAAAAATGCTCATTATCATGCAACCAAACACCCCATTAGTTATCTCCACCAGAAACTTTTTATTCCCCGTATTCTTGCGATGGCAGCATCTTATGCGAGGATGAGCTTCAAGCTGTTGCTGTGAAGAGTCAGTTGCAACAGATTGCTCGGCCCATGTATAGCAACCCGCCTGTTCATGGTGCTCTTATTGTTTCAACCATCCTAGGTGATCCAGAGCTGAAAAATCTATGGCTTAAGGAGGTGAAGGTAACTAAGACCAGCTTTGATCCGTTCAGTTTATTCATTAAAATTTTGAAACCCTTTGTGATTGTCTATTTGCGCCACTTGTATGGAACAGTGGAGGGCCTAATGCGTCTTTTTTTTTTTACGTTAAGGGTATGGCTGACAGGATAATTGGGATGCGGACTGCCCTCAGGGAAAATCTTGAGAAGTTGGGTTCAAATCTTTCTTGGGAGCATATAACTAATCAGGTGAAGATCCTGTTTTCTTTGTAGTATTTGCAGTCCCGAAGAATATAATAGTTTTTTGTGATTCGTGCTACTTCAAACAGATTGGAATGTTCTGCTACAGTGGCTTGACGCCGGAACAGGTTGATCGTTTAACAAATGAATACCACATTTACATGACTCGAAACGGTCGAATCAGGTGAACAATTCTAGCTAAACTGCATTCTCTTTGGTTACTTCCCTTCATGATATGGACTTGTCTAACACTTCGAGCCTCTACAGCATGGCGGGTGTTACAACTGAAAATGTTGGCTATTTGGCCAACGCGATTCATGAAGTCACAAAAACTGGGTGAGGAAATCTCACCCGTCTTCATCCCAGAAGCTTTGAGGAAGATGGAAGGCGACCTCGAGCTTCAGAGGCTTTTTCATTGACCTACAAATAAAAGAATTAATGGTTGTCGTCAGCATTTTTTATTTCGGCTTTGTGGAGGGAAGAACTGAGTAAATAATTTATTTAGACAATCCTTTTACAAAGTCGCCCCTTTTTTCTTATTTGGGGAACCAAATTGCTTTAAGCATATTCACCAGTTGCAGAATGTACCCAGTTCTTTCGTCAATTTTCAAGGATACGCTGTGCATAGAGAAGCCCTTTTCATCCTAAAATTACCCTATGTTTATTAAACTGCAAAATCAGGAGATTCCTTTTCTCATCATCGGTTTTCTCTGTTCAGTAGAAAATTTGTGTCTGCTGTTCCGTTCATGGGTAAAAATAAGGTTACTTTGGGAAAGGCTTGCATCCCACATCTTTTTGCATGAAGGTTGCACTGTAGGAGAAAATCATTACATCAATTTAATTGGTTTCTTATTCATCAATTCTCATAGGTGAATGTCAATCCCCCAACATAGTATGTAAAAAACTAGGCAGCCGTCGAGCGCACCGGCAGTACGTAAGGGTCATCAAATCCGATGCAGAACGATTGGCTGACTGCAGAGGCTGAATCGGGTAGGACCCAAGTCGGGACCAGTATTCCATGGGTCAAATATTTAAAAAGAAGCAGCAGCAGCAGCGGCAGCTACCGGGTAATGCTCATACTAGCTGCTGCTGCTGCTCGTACCTTTCATTTGTTCATTCAAGAAGGCGAGGACGTCCAACAAGCTCCTCCATTCCGGGTGCTGGAATCTGTCCTTGGCAACAAAGCGGTGCACGCCCTTGTCGACTTCAATCCAGCTGCATCCGATCTCTTTCTTCACCCCTTTCTCATTCATCAGCTCCCTCGTCTCCTCCACCTCGCTCCATCGGCCGAACTCCGCCAGTATGTTCGACAGCGTCACGTAGTACCCCGATGATCCAGCGCCGCCGCCGCCGCCGCCCCCAATTATTCGAACTCCCGAGTGCATCCCCACGTCCAAGTTGCAGTGGATCTTGCTCGCTCCGAGCAGCGATCCCCAGATCGCGACGCCGGCACCCGCCGCCGGCATCTTCCCCGCCAGCTCCGCCGCTCGATCCAGCCTCCCCGATCGCCCTAACAAGTCCACCAAGCAGGCATAGTGACCTTCTCCGGCCTCCACTCCGAAGCCCTCCATGCTGTCGAAGATCCGGATCCCTTCCTCCACCAGCCCCCCGTGGCTGCAAGCCGACAGAACCGAGATGAAGCTGACCTCGTCGGGCTCCTCCAGACGGCGGAAGATCTCGACGGCTTCTTCGCCGAGCCCGTGGAAGGCATAGCCCCCGATCATGGAGTTCCATGTCACCAGGTTCTTCTCTTCCAGGAGCTCGAAGACTCTCCGCGAATCCCCGATCTTCCCGCCTTTGGCGTACATGTCGATCAGAGCACTGCCGACGAAGGTCTGGCCGTCGAGCGCGCGCTTGATCGCCCACAGATGCACCTCCTTCCCCTGCCTCAGAGCGGACACGCCCGAGCACGCGGCCAGAACGCCGGTGATGCTGATAGGGTTCGGCTCAACCTCCGCCCGGATCATCTGCCGGAAGACCTCCAGGGCTTCGCCGCAGTGCCCGTTCTGAGCAAAACCCGCGACCATGGCGCTCCAGGAGATCACGTCCCGTTCTTCTGCGGCCGTGAAGACCCGGTACGCCTCGCGGACCGAGCCGCACTTGCCGTAGACGGAGACGAGGGCGTTCCTCACCCTCCGGTCGGGCTCGATCCTCTGCCGGTAAGCATAGGCGTGCATCTCCCTGCAAGAGTCGAGGCGGCGCAGATCGGAGATCGCCGGGAGGATGCTGGCTATGGCGACGGCGTCCGGGTCTAATCCCGCCTTCAGCAGCTCCCCGAACATCTCCATCGCCTCCCGCGGCTTCTCCTTTTGAACCAGCGAGGAGATGATCCCGCCGTAGGTGACCACATCCGCGTCGAGTCCCGAGGCCCGCATCTCCTGCAGGAGCTTCGTGCTCTGATCGAAGCTGCCGTTCTGAGCACAGCAGGATATCATGGCGTTCCAGGAAACCTTGTCTCGCAGGGCGGAGCCGTCGAATACCCGCCTGGCTTCTCCGACCTCGCCGCACCTGCCGTAGGCGGAAATCAGGGCGTTCCGCACGGCGGCGGCGGATGCCAGTGCAGTTCTGACCGCATAAGCGTGCAACTCCCTGATTGTCTCCGCAGGTAAGCGCGCCGTGAGCGCGCTTACGACGGTCACATGGCCGGCTCTCAGCCCCCCGCCGCCGCCCACCATTTCTCGCAGTTTCAGCATCGTCTCCCCGTCGAGTCCGGCCTGCGCGTACGCCGAGATGATGGAGTTCCAGGAGACGGCGTCCCGCTGGGGCATTGTCTCGAACACCCGAGCTGCATGCTCCACGCTCCCGCATCGTGCGTACATGTGGACGAGGGAATTGGAGAGGAACAGGTCGGCCCCCAGACCGCTCGCCGCGGCGAGGCCGTGCGACTGCCGGAGGGCGGACGGGGAAGCGCACGCCTTGACGACGGCGGAGAACGTCGACGAGCCCGGCACCACCCCTCGCCGCTTCGCCTGGCGAAAAACTCCGACCGCTTGCCGGTACATGCCATTGCAGACGAACCCCTTGATGGCGGCGTCGACCAGGAAGACGTTGAGATCGGCGATGCCGTCGAAGACGGCTTCTCCGGCGGATGGCTCGCCGCAGAGGAAGTAGAGGGCAATGAGCTTGGCGGAGAGGAAGGAGTCACCTTGCAGCCCGGCGATCACTATTCTGGTGTGCACCCGGCGGCCGGCGGCCAAGTCCGGGACGAGGAGGCACTTCTCCAGCCGGCGCCGGCAGCCCTCGCGAACAGCCGCCGGAGGTTGCTCGGTAGGAAGGAGGCAAGGATCTGAGGAGGTGCTGAGACGGGATTTACGGTGAGAAGATGCGGCGGCGGGGCGGGGGAGGAGGAGTAGGATGCGGGCGGAGGAGGAGGGTCTCATGCTGGTGCTGCTGCTTCCCCATGCTATGAGTCGGAGACGAGGGTGGCGGTGGCGTGCTGCAGGCCATGCAACTCGGCGGCGGCGGCGGCGGCTTCCTCGTACATAACAGACGGCAATATCGCTGTCAAAAAAATTTTCAACAATATCGCTAGATCGGAGGCATTTTAACAATCTGTTTGGTTAGTTTTCTATAACATTTTCCCTGGGGATTGTGTCTCTTGACTTCAATCTATTAACAAAATATTTTTTTGGTAAAGAATTCTTTTCTGGGACAAATAAAAGGTGAGATGTTCCTTTGTTGCCTCTCCATCTTTTTTTAGTTCAACACGGTCCCCCATTATTTTATCGATCACTCTACACATGATAGTTCTATGCCACTACAAACGGAACACCCCGTCAGACTCAGGGAGATGCTTGATTTGACTTAATCGAACATTTAAAATTTCATCACCTAAAGCACAAAATACTGGTTATTCACCTTCAAATTTTAAAAATATTCTTGTCATATCCTAAGAAAACACTCCTGCCGAGATCATGGTTCAAAATTATGATAATCCGACGCAAGAAAAAATCTCAACAACATGTTTCTTTAGGAACCCAGCTAGGCCTCCCCAAAGATGAAATGGTAGCCACTTAGACGACATGCGTACATTACACAAATTCAGTATTTGAAATAACTACACGAATCATAGTAAATTCGAAGGAAACCAAGTAGAAATATTCTGGTAAACAAGATGTCTCCCCCTTTGAGTTCCTCCCCGCTCCCAACAACCCACGGCAATATAAATTTATAAAATAAGCCTGGATCGCTCAGTGACGTAGTCATGAAACAGGAAGAAGGGGATGCAACTTCGACCAGTTTACAGGTAACGGGCATTCAACCCACAGAATCATTTTTGTTTTTTCTCCGACTGATCTTGAAAATTTCAGCCATCCTGTCAGCCTAAATGAAGGTTTCTAGTTGCTACAGCCGCAATCAGCGGGCACAGCCGCAAGCTCTCATCATCACCTCATCCGACCTACGTTTGAACACCCGCTAACAGTAGTAATCAACAGGTTCTTAAGGAATTGTGTATGGGTTTCGTGGATCCCGTAAACATGGATCCAAAGATGCAATGAAATCCAGGTTGAACTACAGGGCAAATTCCTCCTGTACCAGGTTAGGACCGGACCGCAGCTCCAAAAGCTATTTCTGCCTGATTCAATTCCCACATTCTTCGTGTAACTACTTGCCTCGTGCCTTATCATAGCTATCTGCAGCAGCTGATAGTGATTGTATCGAAACACGATATCCGGGACCCATCTGCAGTAGGAGGAAAACATTTTCGTAGCATAGAACAAGACAACTGGGGGCATTATGTTAATCAACTTGAAGTTTTCAAGAACATCGAGTGCTCACCGTACTGCACAGCGAAAAGGAATTGAGGTAACCCGCATACTTGGAAGCTGCAGCACAGAAAAAGGATGCAAATCATCAAATCGTGGTCTTGATCTCTCTGTCAGGACTTTGTTCACGATTCAATGTTAATGATAAAACCGCATACGAAGATAGTACTACATATGGGAGGGAGCTGAGAAAAGAACATTCCACCACAAGGCCACAACGGAAAAAAGAAAATACAAGCAGGATGGACACGAAACTGCCCAGCAGGTAGGGGTGGCAATGGGCCGGGCCGGCCCACGGGTTCGCGGGCCGGGCTGGCTGCGGGTCATTTGACGGGCCAAAGATTTTGGCCCGCGGGCTTTAGTCGGGCCGACATATGGGCCGAAGCGGGCCAACGCGGGCTAAAACGGGTCAAATAACTTTCAATTTTTTATGTCAAAAACATCATTTTTACTTATTAAAAATATATTTTAATTAAATTATTTTTAATTTATAATGTTATCTTAAATAATTAAATTTATCATATTTAATAAATATTTATTTATAAAATATATAGTTGGGCCGGGCCGGGCCGGGTCGGGCCAAGTCAATAATTTTTGCGCGCCGGGTCGGGCCGGGCCAACAATGTAGTGCGGGCCGGGTTGGGCCGGACCGATATATTTTGGACCGGGCCCTAAGCGGGCCGACCTCGGGCCGGGCCGGGCCCGGCCCATTGACACCCCTACCAGCAGGTGATGCTGAAACGGTAATATGATTTGAAGGCAGCCTGAAGTAAACAAGGAATTAACGAAATACCTTCCACCCCCATCTTTGGTGTGGATCGCTGTATGATCTTTGTTTTAACAACAGAAACATCATATTCATTAACAACACAACATATGTCCAATAGTAGATTCCTAAAATGATTACACTAGGCAGACTGAGGAATTTAGATTGCTTAAATAAAATCCTAGCAATGAGGGAACAAATTTATAAGAACAATTAAGGCTTACTCTTCTTTAGTCCCACCGGTTTGGCGAGCAGAAGTGCGTTAACAAAAGCTGCTATATTTTCACGTAAGGCCTCATCTGACAATGTTACCTGTGAAGAAAGCAGCGTGGTATAACAAACCGTGCAATCCTTTAAAGATGAATATCTGCTTCAAATTAAACTAAAGATAAGTTTTCTACGGTTTTAACAGCAGAAGCAAGTACAAAAGTTTGCAGAAGCAAGATTCTTAAGAATTTTGACCTCCTTCAAGGTTACCTCCAAACAACTTACGAGATGGCAACACTTGTAACTCTTAGAGATGAAAGCATCGAAACAAAAGTACACAAAAATGATATAGGTCAGGTCAGGCCGTTGCATATGCAAATTTTTTAAGCTTCCCAGGACTGAATTCATTGATTACTGAATGAAAAAGAGAAAAAGAGACGATGAAAATTAGAAAAGAAGTGTCCATCAAGGAGATATCCTTGCATCCCGCAGTTATAAAGATATAGCATTTATTATTCTTATGAAACTTTAAAAAATCATTTTGCATGGTTATAGTTTTATTAGATGGCAATCGCTAGTAGATTCATACGGATTAGTCATTGTTGAGAGAAGACACAGGTAAAACCTCATTTGGACCATTCCATAATTTTGGGCAACGGTTACAAATTACACCTTTATTTCTCTTGGATATGCACAGGAAGCACAACCCTAAACAAAAGAAATACAAAAGCTAATAACGTACTGCAGCCCATATATGAGAACAAGAAACCCAATTAAATCCAACCAATGGAAAATCAATCTTGCTGCCTCAAAAGCCTGCTCATTTCTCGCTAAGGGAACCCCAAGAATGTGGTGCCCACATAAGGCCCATTGGAAAATCCAATTAAATCCAACCAATGGAAAATCAATCTTGCTGCCTCAAAAGCCTGCTCATTTCTCGCTAAGGGAACCCCAAGAATGTAGTGCCCACATAAGGCCCATTGGCCTTCAGGCCCTCCAGTACCCCTTAAACACCCATTTCCTCCGGTGAAACACCCATTTCAATCTTTAGATATGATCAACTCCACAAACATCCGGAGATCAAATGTTAACCAGCTGGCTGCAGCAACATCAGCAAACTCTTAACGAATATCTGATCATTGTAGGCATAGAAGCCTCGCTGATGGATGCCCATTAATCATACTATCTAACACAACAATACACTTCCACCTCAAGCATATCATGGACACAATGCACTTGGAATTGAACTTAGTTGCCTGCCAACCCAACTTGTCCCAGCCCTTAAAAAAAGATTATAATGAGTCTTGAAGATCATATCATGTGCACGTTGAGAAAATTTGACCCAAGTCATTCCAGGTCAGGAAAGGTCAGAAATATCAGACAAGGTGACAAGGGCCCACATATGAGCCCTGTCTTTTAGACATCACCTGCTTTACATGTCCTGGCCTATCAGGCATGGGTCAAAGAAGTATAATTCAGGTAGGAGGTCAAGCATTGAGTTAAATGTATTGACAGCCAGATCTAACCAAACATGACCAGTTGCAACCTCTGCCCATCAGGCAGAATCATGCTTAGGAAGGTAGTAAAGGTAACAATAGATACAGACTGTTTCAGAAATTTGAAGGATCAGTTACACCATCTCTAGAGGAGAGGGGGGAGCCTAATAGGAAATCATAAATTATGCAAAGCTATCAAGTAGCTAGAAGACACTGATATGTTAAAAAAAGAGACTATTTACTTTTATCAAAAAAAAGTTCGATGTTGTGAAATTTTATACAGATGCAAATTAAAACTAAACCATTTTTGTCAAAAAAAAATTCACTACACCGTATTTTTAATTAGAGATCTAGCAACTGAGATACATGGGGATCATTCCTAAATTAGTTGCATCTAAAATGTTTAAACTCTTGATGTAATAGAGTACATCAGTTAAAAAATGCTCTGGCCAAAGAAGGAAAATTGGGTGATATACTAACTGGTCTAACACACTTAGTAATATGGCAATTCACAAATGTGAAAATGAAGTGGGAGCATGACTGAAAGAAAACACATTATGTTCTGACCATCAGAAGTTGTACGAAACACTAACGCAATTAAACAGCAAATGGCTATGCTTATAACTACCACAGTGTCTGTAAGGGCGATATCATATAAATTCTTCCACTAAAAGAAGAAATGGCTTGTAGACTATTGAAAGTCAACAGACAGTATGAAGAGCTTATCGGTTGGGAACAACCCTAAGAAAATTTCACAAAAGAATAAATAACATTTTTTTCCAGTTAAGTGCACTGCGATTGTACCTTGCCAAGCCCAACGTGCACAATGGCAGTTTTATCAATCTTGAAGTCAATACGTCCACATTTTGCTTCTTTCACTGCTCCAGAGACATCACTAGTCACAGATCCTAACTATGCAACGTAAAAAGGAAAAATAAGCGCTTGTGCAGGCCAATGATTGGGAAATCAAAAATTCCTTAACAGTGAAAATGGTGAAGAAACTTACTTTAGGATTGGGCATTAAACCACGAGGCCCCAAGATCCTTGCAATCTGGTGTGCAAAGGATTACCATGTTAACATACTACCATAAATGTTAAAAAGAATATATAATTACACAAATTCTTGATATGTTTAAAGTTCCTTATTTGATGGTTCTATAAATATGCTAAATTCTATATCACACTGCATAATGACTTAAACATGATATTTAATATATAAAAGCTTACCTCTTTCCTGTATCAATTCACGCTGAAAAATTCAATCTTGAACTACATATTTTATGAATACTCCATCAGTTTTGACATAAAATTGTTATCAATTAAGATAACAAAAATATTGCCCCTACCTGCTATTATGGTGGAGGGACAATGGATAGAAAGAGAAGCATTGATGGGAGACAGGGCACCAGCACGGCTGCAGGTGGAGAAAGCACCACCTATGAAAAGGGGAGGGGTGCAGCTGCACATTGACGGGGGAGACCAGTCACATTGATGAGGAAGATCAGTGTACCACAGGTAGAGAAGGGAATGCCACTGATGAGAAATTGTAGGAGGGACGAGATGCCATTGCAGGTTGGAGAGGGGGATCCACCAATCAGAAAGGGAGAAACGCTAAGACACGTTGGGCACTATAGAAAAGGCAAGTTATTGAGGCCCCAGATAAAAGAAGAAAGGGGCTTCAGGTGGAGGGGGCAAAGCAACAGCAGGGTGAATAACTTTAAGTTCAACAATTAATAAGGGATACTGTCAATTTTTCTATTTAAGTTAAAAAGCAAAATACATTATTAAAAGATATGGTCTCATAAATGGTGATGGCTAGAGACTAATATAAAAATTGAAATGAGATATAGGATTACAAACAATTCATGAAAAGAAGTGTAAAATGAAGTTTGCAATTTTAGGAACTAACAAACACCAGATCCTATACTAGAGTGGAAAAAAATATTAAGAGAGGCATGATATATAATGGTAGTCGAATGGGAGAGATACATCCACAATGTGGCAAGCATATTCTCACAAAGCATGAATTATGAAGAAGTACAGCCTACAAACCTTTCCAAGTCGAGGCATGAATGCAGGAACTGCAATGCATTTGTCAAAATTAAGTTTTCCGCCTCCTACAAGAATTTGGTTTAGGATGCAAACAACAAAAAGGAAGATATAAAATTGCAATAGATGTTCAAACTTCAAAGTAACTTTATCACAAATGAGATATGGACATCAAAGACATCATCTAATCCAAATGTTTAAAGCTCAAAGTTCAAACGAATATGCTACATATGAAAATCATTTCAGAGTTAGAACACAAAGTTGATGAACAAAGTTGATTGTAGTATAAAATGAAGTTACCTTAAAATAGTAAGTTGTCATGATCATACTTAAAAGAATACATTACACTGACAATTAAATGTTAAATCATCACACAATATATTATAATTGAATGCCTTTAGAAAAAGACAACATGATTTCTATAAAAGATTAATATTTAGTGTACCATTCATGATTTCTTCGATAAGTTGATCCCCTCCAACTATATCAGCTCCAGCAGCTCTAGCTTCATCAGCTGCAGCTCCTTCTGCAAAAACAGCTACTCTGACAACCTAAGCAAATGAACATGCTAAAGTCGGTCAATGATTTGATATTTGCATAATATACCATGAAATCCTTTTTAACCTAAACTCAAGCACCTTTCCAATTCCATGAGGCAGCGTCACAGCACCACGAACCATCTGCCAGAAAATAATCACATCAACAACAATAACCCCACTTTATATAAAAAGGGATGAGAGAAACCAGTGCGAAAAGCCTAAAAACATGTTAATCAGCCAATAAATGCCATAAACTGTTAAATGTGTCGTTTCTTCAAGTCCTCTCCCCCTCAAAATAAGCATATTAAAATGAGTTTGATTGGCATTAATCATCTATCAACAAGACTAGTGGATTGCGGGATTGACAGGTGCCAACCCAATCCTGGGAAACCCTATCCCAGTGCTGATTTCCGCCTGTATATAATTCAACTTGGTTGGATTGGCTTGTGTCAGCCGATCCGGGCCAATCCCGGTGGCAGAGGGGCTGCATCGCAGCCTGAACTTTCACCACCTGTGAACCTGATATGCTTGCAAGTTGACAGATCCCGCTCACATTGGGTGGAGAAGGTTCAAGCAGCGGCCACCGTTCCTCTGCCACCGAGAGCACAAGAAACCACCAGAATTGGCCCGTAGATCTACCGGGATTGGTTTTCCATCTTGTTTTTTGCTCTTTTTTCACTTTTTTATGAAGAACCGGTGACCACGCCTATCCTGAATGAACTTTTCTTCCCTCGAATTGGCCAATCCAATCTTGATCTAGGTCCAATCCTGATCCAGAATTCCTTGACAAGACTTCAATAGTTTTATCCAGTAATTCTCTACAGTTTACATGTGCAGAACTTCTCTTTCAAAATTGATAGGCAGCACATTATTACCTTCAGGAACACAAGTACTTTTCTTGACAAATTACTACTACTGCATCTCAAATTTCTTACAAAGTTATAGGTGGAGACACATCATCACTGGTTTGACCAAGGAAAACAACCACCCTGTCGTCAGGCGGATGCCTTGCCATCTGATTGCCAGCCAGCAAAGGTGCACTTGTCATAAGCAACCACCACCATGATTTTACTAGCAACCAGGACTCCTAAACATAAAAAAGCAACTAACCAAAGAAAGTAATACCATGCAATTACTCAAGCAACAGGAAAGATGCTTGTTCACAAGTGGCTTGACTATACCTGACTCAAATATGCTAGTTAATTTTCACTGAATATTCCAACCCTCGAGAGCATGAATGAAGAAGAAAAAAAGAGAACAACTATACCTGATCACCTCGTTTTGGATCTACTCCTAACATAGCATGGGCTTCAACTGTTTCTGTGAACCTTCTTCTTGCATTAGCCTGATAAAAACTAACA
Source organism: Cryptocoryne crispatula var. balansae (assembly GCA_036172225.1). Taxonomy (NCBI): domain Eukaryota; kingdom Viridiplantae; phylum Streptophyta; class Magnoliopsida; order Alismatales; family Araceae; genus Cryptocoryne; species Cryptocoryne crispatula. The sequence continues at coordinate 39,450,217 of CM069928.1, forward strand.
ATCATAAAGAAAGTTAGAAGATAGTGGTCAAAAGGGATGCAGCGCACTCAAGAAAAGCACGAAGTCCAAGAAATTAACTACTGTAAAATACGCAATCTTCTACGAGACACTTCTTTCAGTTAGGCTGCAGAACCTTGCAGATACCTTAGTATCATCAATCGAAGATTCTTCTGAGGGCAAATACTGTGTATTGCATTTCTAAAAGAAATATTTGGCGCTATGTCCAGTTGTGATGAGCATATAAGAGACAAATGTTCTTCACTTAAGAGACAGTAAGAATTAACTCATTTCAGCATACACGCTAAACTCAGCCATATTATAAAATTTCTACTTTGTTTTGTCTTATGAAACGGATTTCAGAATATATTCAACTTCGCCCATAATTGAGATAATGGAGTTATTATTAGTAAAAACTAATGACTCTGAAAACATTTTTATACATTAACTCCATTTGATCCAAACATCACAAAACGCTAAGAAGTCGATGCAAATGGACTAGAGGAAGATCCGACCTTTATTCCCCTGATGGCCTCCTGCAGATCAATAACGGCTTTTGGACTCTTCTTCTCGTGCTTGATTATTGTCGGAAAGGGAACGCTATCCTCCTGCTGCTGCAATTGAAGGGCCCTCCTCACACGGGCGTTGGCCTCAATTCTCCTCCTTTCTCTCCGAAGCTGCTCGTCCCCCGCATCAACCTTCACCTCCCCCTCCAGCTGCCCTTCGGACTTACCATCCCCCTCCTCTACGGGACGAGAGGGCTTATCTTCAGGTAGCGGCGCCACTTTCGGCGGGTAGAACACGGGTGATATGACCGGCGCATCCTTCAAAAAGCGAACATCCTCGCGCGTCCATGACCGAAAGGTGGTCTCCGCCCTAGGTTGCCGTCTATCAGCCTGCGGGGCAGCCCCTCCGTCCGCCTCCTGCGAGCCCTCCGGCGGTGCCGCGGAGGTGTCAGCAGGCGCTGCACGGGCGTCCTCCTTGGAAGATGGATCATCCTTCTGCTTGACGGCGTACGAGACTGGCTTGATCGGAGCAGAGGAGGAGAGGAACCTCCCAAAGGGGAGTAACCGCGCGAGGCCAGAGGATCTGGCGGCGCCCACCGGGCCCTGGAATGACATCGAAGACGGTGGTGGGGAGGAAATGGACGAAGAGAAGGGGTCGCGATCGAGTGAGAGCGGAAGGTGTCCGGTTGAATGCTTGCGAACGCGCAAGAGCAGGATCCGAGACGGCGGCGCCATGCGGAGAGATCGCCGCCGCCCCCTGCGTAGTAGCTGGGCGAGCAGCAGCTCAGCAGCCTTGTTTGAAGGTTGTTGTTCCAGACGTGAAATCTGGACCGTCCAAATCTCGTTTGCATGGAAATATTATCTTTATTTCAAAAAAAAAACTCGTTTGAATAGGTAGGCATTGAAACAAATAATCAGAATGATTATAAATTGTTTGTTACGACCAAAAAAAGATTATAAATTGTTTGGAATCAAATAATGATTCAATTTAAGAAGATTTGCTCCATCCTTATCCTTGGAGCGGTGCCTTCCGAAAATAAAACTTGCTCCTAGAAATTGGACATGCTTTACCTAATTTAATATTGAATCACTTTATTTTCGATGTTTACTTTTTTAGAATTAGTTACGTTATAATTTTAGATATTATTTATATTTCTGAACGTGTCTTTAATATCTAATCGTTGAAATGTAAGTACTTGTGGCTTGAAAATCTTCACGATATATACCAGTTAAATACTTTCAAAAACTATACATATTTTAAAAAATATATGCCATTTCAAAAAAAAAAATATCGTTAATTTTTCTTAGTATGAATCACAACAAATGACCGAGGAAACTCCGTCGATCTCTTTGTCAAAATACAACATTACAACTCTTAAGTTGCGTAAGTGACGGTTCAACATCAAACAAGATTACTTGACCGTAATCTTTTACCGAACTCTTATCAAGTCGTTACTAAACCGATGATTCAACCAAGAAACTGATCAATAAATTTGATAGTATTTATTGTTAAACACCAAAGACGATCCGCACGGACTATATCCCACTTTGAAAATGGCCTTCTTTTAATTGTAACTATGAAGAAACATTGCTGTGGGTGGTGTAATCTTGAATATGATTTTTTTTGGTTCATTGTTTCTGCATTTTCGATATAAATTATATTAATTTCTCACGACTCTGCGCACCCAACTTGAACATTTAAAAAATAGTTTAGATATTGAGATCAAAATTTTCTTGCACAACATGCAGGGGGGGGGGGGGGGGACTATACATTCTACATGCCAGTCGATCGACCGTCCGACGATTTTAGATCTCAACAAGAACCGAACCCATCTTTGGAGCTGCTGCTACTGCTGCTGCATTCATGGCTTCTTCCATGCAGTCAAGACGGAGGGAAGAAGCGGTTGAGGTTGAAGGGGAGGGTGTAGAACTCCTCGTTCCGGCTGTCGCCTTTGAAGGTCCTGAACCTCACCCACCACGGCATCCCCCTGTCCCGCGCCGTCCCCTTGTAATCCAGCGTGTTGTCCAGGAAGACGGCGACGATCAGGGCCACCGCCGGCGGCGAGGAGAACACCGTGTTCAAGAAGTCGTCGAACTGCGAGGACGACCGATCATCAGTTGTTGAATTAATTATATGCCACGAAGAAGAAGTAGAAGAAGAAGAAGAGGAGGAGGAGGAGGAGGAGGGCGGCGGCGCACCCATCCGGCCTTGGTGTGCGCCGGGCCATGGCGGGAGAGCATGGTGTAGCGATAGAAGTACTGCGGGATGGACAGCCCGAGGAAGAGGGCGACGCCGGTGATGAACAGGTTCCTCATCGAGTTCATGTTGGTGAACTGCAAGAACGACAGCCCGACGGCAGCTGCACCACCCCACCACAGAAGCACACCGCTCTCAATTAGCTTAGCGCCGGCGAATTGCGCCGGCAAGGAAACGAGAACACGATCGATCGAGTCAGTACGCACCAACCAGACCGAAAAGAACGCAGTAGACGGCGGCGAAGATGGTGAAGGGGATGGATGCGAACAGAGCTCCAAATTTGCCTGCACGACGACACCGCACAGTTACAAGGACGTTCGTTCTTCTGCCCTCCGCCGGCGCCGAGGACGAAGAAGGAAAGAAGAATGAGCTAAGTAACGCTCACCTAGGATGGAGAAGAAGATCATGAAGCCTGCGGATATCTGCACCACCCTGCGGCTCCCCACCCTCGTGGTTCCCAGCAGCCCGATATTCTCCCTGTGTCAAGTCAAACATCGATTCCGGTGTGAATCGCCCGCCGGCGGCGGCTGCCGGTAGAAACGGCGGAAGAGAGAGAGAGAAGTGCGTACACAGAAACCGTGGAGCCGGTGCCCGTTCCGAAGAGCCCGTCCAGCAGAATCCCGATGCCCTGAACACGAAAGAGCCGGTGAGACGAGGAGGAGACGAGGAGGAGAGATGAGCCAGTGAAATCACCTGCCACCCAATGCCGCGGCTGAGGACGTGCGCCGGCGGCGGCGTGGCGCTCGCCAGACGCGCCGCAGCCTTGTATGCCCCTGTCGACTGGAAGGAGAACAGAGCGCAACTCTCAGCTCGACGGAGAAGGGCAAGGGCAGAGGGAGGGAGAGGAGAGAAGAACAGAGGGGGTTTGTTTTGAACCTCAATAAGGGAGACGAGAACAGCTGCCATCATCCCGAAGGAATGCCCTGCATCAAATGTCGGCGCGCCCCACTGCAGCGGGTAAGGGACCTTGATCCTAGGATTCCGCCGCGCGGGCAGCCGCCGACGTCGGCGAGCTTCCGATCAGCAACAGAATTGCGGAAAATCGCAGGGGGGGAGGAAGATATGCAGGGGCGGCGGTGGTTCCGTACCAGGGAGCGGAGGAGATGAGGTTGGCCCGGTCGGTGCGGCAGTTGATCTGGGTCAGCTCGGGGCGGTGCCGGTACGCGCCGCCGGCCGTCAGCAGGTGGGCGTACGCCCAGATGACCGTGATCGACAGTAGCAGGGCGAACCTCTCCACCACCGGTATGTGCCTTGCATGTATGTGCTTCAGGTACTGGGTAACGACGGTCCGCCGCCGAGTTTAGGGCAGATGAAGAAGGGGGGAAGGAAAAAAAGGAGGAGGAAAAGATACGATTTTTTTGGAGCATTTGGCACCTGCGAGAGGGCGACGAAGAGGAGGAGCATCGGCAGACCGATCTCGACGCATCTGCCCACCTGATCGATGCATGACGGAGAAGATGAAAAAAAAAAGAGATTTTGAAAGATGGGTTGTTTAATTTCCATCAAGAAAAACAAAAAAAAGGCTGCAGAATTCACAGGGAGAACGGCGACGAAGAGCATCGAACGTACCACAGGGAATCCTCTGTCGAAGAGGCCAAACCCTACAAGAGCGACGACGGGGACCATCCCCAGAGGGCTGAAAAATCTGGCAGTACGCAACACATAGAGAGAGAAAGATAGTCAGAGATAAGAAGATTATGTTGCAATTACAACGAAAAATCTGGCTTCAACAGGATGTCAGATCAGACCTGGAGCAGATGCCCCACAACTGGCTGTAGCCCAGGATGATCTGAATGCTGGAGGAGACTATCAGAGCTCCTTGGATGGCCCTCATCGTCTGAATAAACCTCTGCACAAGAAGAAGAAGAAGATGATAATGAGAAAAGATGTATCATCATAAATAAACGCGGATCGATTATTGGCCAGATAAAAATTAAAACTTCGTAGATTTCCGGTCTCCGCTGACCTCGTGACCGTCCGCAATCCGTGCCAAGGAGTCGTCGTGGATTATGGATATGATGGGAACGATGAAGGCGTAGGAGCCGCCGACGACCGTCGGGAGCCGGGTGCCGAACAGCGTCTGCACCAGCGTGTTGAGCCCTCCGACGAAGAGCAGCGTCTGCACCACCCTCACCTTGTCACCCTGCAGTTCTCCGGCGGGTTGCATATCATCTTCCGTTAATTAGACAAGGAAAGGCGTAAAATTAAACTAATTGCATATATTTTCGTCTGGCATGCGATTTCTGCAAGAACAAGATCAGAGCTTTTACATCGTTTCCGCCCATCAAAGGCACGAGCATGGTGGGGATCATGACAGCGGTGCCGAGAGACAATATGTAATGCTGGAAGCCGAGCGCGATCGCTTCTCCTGCATTTCATAGGAGATCGATTATCCGAATGAGGAACCAGAACGAAAGGAGAGGGGGGGAGAGAGTGCGAGGAGAAACAGGAACACGAGGCGGCGGCGGCGCCGGTAGCAGTGCGCAAGCCACGGCCGCCGGAAAATACGAAGAGAACCAGGCGTGTACCCCAAGACGGGTTGGAATCGATACAATATTCGAAGCCCTGGAGCTGATCCATGGGCGGGTGGCTTATCTCCTCCGGCTTAGGATCCTCCATACCCCCCCAGGTTATCGGCCGCCGGGCGAGAAGAGGGGCAGAACTCCGCCGCCACAGACTAGCTAGCTTCTGCTGCTCTCTCCGCGGGTACAGAGATCCGAGCAAGCCGAAGGAAGAAGAGGGGGAAGGAAGCGAACGGAGGAGGGGGATGTGATCAGGTGGTGACGAGAGCTGGTGGCGGAGTCACTTGCCGGCCACGGCGGTGGGGCTGCCGTCGGCTTTTCTTCCCTCTAACCTTTTTATCGGTGGCGGCTTGCGCTTTCTCCGCCCCGCCGCCGCCAGGCCCATAAATTCCCGAGAGATTCCTGATACGGTCGATAAATTAAATTAGGGGAATGTCCCGTTGGATCTCTTTCTGACCGAAATGCCCCTCTCGAGACGGGCGTTAACCCCAGGTTACCGTTGGGCCGTTGTCTTGTTTGGAATTTTTATCTGGATATATACGCCAAGTTTTGAATATTTCTCAGGTAATTTATCTGATCCGAATTTTATCCCTCCGAGGTATCTATCTGTTTGAAGCCTCCTGGGATGTCTGGTTGTGATAAGTTTTTGAGTACTCTTGTGGCACGGTAATACATCTGAATAAAATCTAAGATGCCAGGTTGAGGGTGGGGAGCGGGTCGAGCGGGGCCCACGACCACGGTCAATCCGAATCAGAGCCGGTTAGCCGATAAGAGTTGGAACCATTGGGCTAGACGAGGCTGATTCTGCCAACCCTATCCGGCCCTCGTCACCGACTCCATTTGACCCTAGCCGGCCCCATCCCAACTGGATCAACTCATTTGGGTCGCGATCGGATCGATAGACCCGAATCCGACCTAATCAGGACAGGTCGGCCGACCCGACCTTCACCCGGCATTCCACATCTAACATAGTTAATTCGATGAGACCGGATCCCCTCAGGAGGTCTCCTGAGGGGATACGGTCAGGTCACACACATATGGGTGATGTGACCGATGATGTGATGGGGCATTAAATGTGATGTGATAGCGGTCACGTCACCCATATGTGTGTGCACCTGACCAGACCCCCTCAGGAGGCCTCCTGAGGGGATCCGGTCTCTAATTCGATTAAAAAGATTACAAAGTGGATATTATATTGTATAAATAAATACGAGAGATCACATGTAGAACTGTAAATGGGTTGGATTCGGGTCGGATTCTTTAGGATCTGAATCCGAATCCAACAAGTAAAACCCAGATCCGGTACCTGATCCAACGAAAAATGTTTTTCGGATTCGGATCAATATCCAAATTCGAAAACACATCTCGGGTTTAGGGTCAACCCACTGTCCTGACGAGCGGTGATGCTCGCCATCTCGCGGCGAGGTGCTCGCGGGACTCGCGGCGGCTCGCAGACTCGTGGTGGGGTGCTCGCCATCGGAGGCTCGCCGGCGGCGGGGGGGAAGGGGGCTTGCGCAGGCGAAGGGGGAGGGGCACTCACCGGCCGGGGGGCTCCGCAGGTGGCTTGGCGGGGAGCGTCGGCCGCGCGGATGGGGGGAGGGGGTTGCCATCGGAGGCTCGCCGGCGGGGGAAAGCGGTGAAGGGGGACTTGAACAGGCGAAGGGGGGGGGGGGCTCGGAGGTGGCTCGGCGGGGGGAGTCGGCCGCCGGGCCGGGTGGGGGATAGGGGGTCACGGGACTCGCGGCGGGTGCTTGCCATAGGAGGGGGCTCGTGGAGGGCGAAGTGGGGAGGGGCGCTTGTCGGGCGTGGGGGCTCGGAGGGGACTCGGCGGGGGAGGTGGCTCGCGGGGAAGTTGCCGTCGGGCAACGGCGAGAACACCGGGGGTGACGGCCGCAGCGGGAGGACCGATCTCGGAAGCGGCGCCATGGTCTCCGTCGTCGCGGAGGTCGAGCGCCGTGGGGCTGGTACGGCTCCCCTCCGTCCGTCTCCCTTTTCTCCTTCCGAAACCCCCCCTCTCGGAACCTCTTGCTCCGTCCGATTCCGCCGCTTCGGGAAGGGGATGTCGGGGACGGACGCCGAGCGGCCGGCGGGGGCGGGGGACGGAGGCGGCGGGGCTTCGGCCGCCATCCACCGCATGTCGACGGTGGCCGGAGGCGTCGAGGGGCTGGCGGAGTTCGGGGAGGCACCGGCGGCGTCGAGGGGCCGGCGGAGTTCCGGGGAGGCACCGGCGGCGTCGAGGGGCTGGCGAGTTCCGGGGAGGCACCGGCGGCGTCGAGCGGCACCGCTGCAACCTCACGAGGAGGGTGAAGCTCCTGGCCCCGCTTTTCGAAGAGCTCGAGGATGGGGCATTCGGCACCGCCGCCCCATCCGTAGAGAAGAACATCCGTAGGAGAAGAACGGAGGGAAGGAGAAGAAAGGAGGATGGATTAGGAGGAAGACCGGATGAGGCCGAGCGCCCGAAGGTACCGTCGACAGATCGGGTCCAGCAAACCCTATCGGGTTCTCGATTGTATCCTGAAATGTAAAATTCGGATATATTTTAAATCGGGTAAAATCGAACCCGAACTGTATTTGCTTTGACATCACAGGACGACTATCCAATCCTCTTTTTCAATTTCGGATTCGGGCAGGCTTACGGATTTCTTGAATCCATTGACAGGTCTAATCACATGTAAGTAAAAAAAGATGTACATATCACTTATTTCCTATCCAATTAGGAAATATTTCTAAGAGTATATTTTATCATGATCGGTGAGCTACCATTTTGGCAATTAAGTTTACATTACAGATTAATGTCAAGTAGATACTTGTACCATGCAACCAAACAAACTATAAGATTTCTACATTAAGACAAAGCAAAAATTATTCTTAAAGCACGGGGCAACAAAAAAAAACAGGGATACTCTACGAATTTTTTTTAAAATTATATCCTTTTTATTCGTTTTATAGTTTGCTATGATACATGAACGACACAGAAATTAATTTGATAAAGAAACGGATCACTTAGAATCACAACAGTATTTCTCCTATGGTACGTAGTTGATAAAATAATGGCTGTAAATAATTACATGTTTTTATTTTTTTACGCCAGCAAATTAATTTAACAGCCTTGCTTGTCTTCTCCGTTTGCAAATTAGGGCTGCCTCACTTTGGCATATATATTTCCATTCCCAAGATATATATATAGGCACATATATTCTTGTTAATTATAAAGCTAGCTGGCTAGCTAGTTATAAAAATTATTTCTGATAACAGTAATTATGAAGCTGCCTGAATAGGAACTAGCAAAACTGGCAAGTTGTCTTTTATACAAGTTTAAGCTCAAATGATATTTAGTTCAAATGAGGCATATATTAACAATATTTATATAATTTTTCATGTAAACAAGTTTAAGGTAAAACTAATCACGTACATAACATAGTTTAAACAAACCAGATAAAAGAATGTATAAACTTATATACTATATCTTAACAAAATATGATGTTGAACTGGACCGACTTATCAAATAAAACCTATTTTTTTGGGGTCAAGAATAAGACATAATTAGTAATGCTTGAGTTGGGTTTGATCGGGAGGCACGTTGGATTTGGTTTAATTCACAAAAAATCAAAAAAAATATATAAAAAAAAACTAAACCAAACTATTGACACCCATATCTCTTACTGTTGTTATCACCCATCCCTCACACGTACTCTTTACACATGTTAGATATCGAGACTAATTGTAAATAACTTTCATCTTAACAATGAAGAGGTGTTTGGTTACGTGATAAATCGAGTTTCCGATACAAATTTATGTTTTTAAGAGGCGAGACTTTTTTTTGTCTAGCGTTCCCCCTCCCTCTTGCAGTCATACTCAGCTCTCAGTCATCGCATCTACCACAATTTTATGCCAATGCATGAAAATATATAAAAAAAAAAATCTGAGCAATCAAACAACCTGTTATGTATCATATTGGCGTAAGATGCGTGAAAATTTTTTTTTTTTTGAACACGGCGCAGTGACATTCTGCGCTGGGAAGCCACCCACGGCAGGGTGGACACGTCAGGTTCGAACCCGGGATCAGACGCCCCGTCGGGCGAAGGTGTCCCACTCCGCCACGAGACGGGGGACTGATGCGTGAAAACTTAGTTTCACAGATGAATTACAGGAGAGCGGTGGAGTTGGGACAACTTACAACTGCGCATCAAAAATAAATCTAGAAAATAATAGGATTTCATCGATAATTTTCTTACATCATAAGATACCACAACATTGCTTGAGCTTGGATTATATGGAGAGAGAGAGAGAGAGGGGGGGAGGGATCAGGGATGCCCCCTAAGCAAAGCCGCTTTATTTAAATATATAAATATTGGATGGCTAAAAAGGCGGATCTTTTTGCTTTCTATCCTTCGGCCGTTGAATTGTTTATCTGAAAAGATTCTTTCTTCGTCTTTGGGCTTTCGGCCGCCACCCTTTACTTTACGGCTTCGATCTGGACTCGCTACCCACTGAGCAACTCCGGGTCTGCCCGAACCGATACTTGAAATGGGCCGGATCTTTCAAATCCGACCCGTTAACAAAAGCAGGCTCACTTTATGCAAGGGTGGCAACTTTGGGTCTCTCTCTCTCTCTCTCTCTCTCTCTCTCTCTCTCAATATATATATATATATATATACACACACACACAATTCATTATGTGAATTACAATCCGGTTGTTGCTCAGGGTTAAGGGGGGGCAAAATGGGTCAATGTAGACCTAAGATTTGTTAGATGTTCATGGTTATTCAATGGTTTTATTTTATTTCCTCACCTCTTTCTCATACTTACAGAACTTTGTCACATGCTCCAATCTCTCTAACAACCCACAAGTGTCATTGTTTTTTTTTTTTCGGTTCTTTTTAAACTCACCAATGTGTGACAATATCTACTCGTTAGAAACATAAGAAAGAATACGATTTTCTCGATCACCAGCTGTGTAAAAAAAAGTCTTACAAATTAAACACGCAAAAACAAGTTCCACGTATTTAATTAATACAATGCATCATATATAAGTGTAATATGTAGATATCTTTCACATGTTTGTGTTCAAGTTAAAAAAAATAAACGATTGAGATGATCCATATATAGCAAGTACTGCATAAGGAAACATAATTAAGTATGTTGCTTGCAAAATTAACATAATGGCATCAAAACATGCATGTTAATCTCCGTTAATTAGACTCCAAATTAAGACGTGCTTTTGATTCAGCACGTACGTAATTGCATATATAATTGTAGATGCACCCCCGAGTGGAGCCAAGAGAGAGAGAGAGAGACTAAAATGAGAAGACAAATTGAATAGTAGAATTTAAATCTTCATTGTTAATTAATTAATTAATTAATTAAGCCGTGCTGATCGGAAAGTATTCCTGCCAGCATTTTTATTGTATCACTCAAAATTAACACCCAGGCGTTCAATCTCGTCGACGGCAAATTAATGAGTCAATGAGTTGTTACTCAATAACTATTAATACCTTACGAACTCACTACTAACTTTAATATAATTTTTAGTGTTGATGAATAGTGATGAGTAGTGAGTTAGTAAGACGTCGACAACAGTTCACCAAATTTATTATTTAAACTCTCGTTTAAATAATTTGAAATCGTGATTATTATTTTTTAAGAACTGAAAATGCTTTTTCCACTTTGGACTGAGGTGATAATAACTCGTTAATTAGCTATTCACAGATGTATTGATGTGAAATTTTCCGTGTCCCTCCGCAGCCGACCGTGCGGGCGGTGGCGTAAGCCCGGGTGTTAACCAAAACTCAAAACCGCGGTACAGAGTTAGAGAGGCCCAAGCTTATAAGCATAGGAATATAATTTTTAGTGTCGATGAATAGTGATGAGCAGTGAGTTAGTAAGACGTCGACAACAGTTCACCAAATTTATTATTTAAACTCTCATTTAAATAATCTGAAATCGTGATTATTTTTTATTAAGAACTGAAAATGCTTTTTCCACTTTGGACTAAGGTGATAATAACTCGTTACACAGTCTAAAGGGGGTCCACAGCCCTCTGATACTATATTAACCAACGAGTTAGAGAGGCTCAGGCTTATAAACATAGAAAATCTTCCCTCATTGTTCAATATGGGACTATTCTAACTCCCGGGGCAAAATCGGACCAAGCCCGGCGGTGGCTTCTGCGGCGAGCGACCGCCATGCCTCCGCCGCTATAAAGCTCGGCAATATCGGTGTTCCCAAAGGCGGTCGTCTTCTCCCCGCAGCCTCCGATCTCCAATTCCCCCGTATTTAGAGACACGTACGACCATGGATATCGGCGGCGGCCCCCAGGATCGCCGTCACCGCCTCTTCCGGGAGTGGATGCACCGACAAGAGGCGGACCTGGAAGAACTCCTCCGAGCCAAGGCGGCGGCCGCCGCGGGCCACGGTGAGCCATCCGGCGGAGATCGGGAGGGGCTCAAGGCTCTGGTGGCGAAGGTTGTCCGGAGCTACGAGGCGTACGTGACGCAGCGCTGCGCCCTGGCGGGGGAATACCCCCCGCCCTTCTTATGCCCCCGGTGGTGCTCCGCCTTCGAGAGCTCCGTCCTCTGGCTCGGCGGCTGTCGGCCCTCCATGTTCATCCGCCTGCTCTACACCCTCTCCGGGACGGAGCTCGAGGCCCGGCTGGAGGAGTTCCTGAACGGCGTCCGGCTCCGGAGGGCGGACCAGCTCGCCGAGCTGTCGGCGCGGCAGCTCGCCGCCGTGAACGACCTCCACCTTGAGACGGTGAGGGGCGAGGGCGCCCTCGCCTCCCGCATGGCCTGCTTGCAGGAGGACGTCGCCGACGAGCCCCTGGTGCCCCCGGCCGTCGCCGCCGCCGACGAGAAGGCGCACGCCGCCTTGGAGTCGTACCGGGAGTCCCTCGCCGCGGTCGTGAGGGAAGCCGACGGGCTCCGGATGAGCACGCTGCGGCGGCTGGTGGGCATCCTCTCCCCCCTCCAGGCGGTCGAGTACCTCGCCGCCGCCAAGCAGCTGCAATTCGCCGTCCACGAATGGGGTCACAGCGCCGATCGGGCGCACGGCGGTGGCTGAAACTTCCCCGGCGACCGGCCGTCGCCCGGAGACATCGTCGTACGTAGAACCCTAACCCGTTGTAGCTCTCTCGCCGATAGTGTACGTATTTCCAGCGGAGCTCCGCAGTCTGCCTGCAGGCCATCACCACGCCCGCAGATCCCCGTTTTGTGAAGCCGCCGCCGCCGCCGCCGCTTCCGACGGGGTGTATAGTATAATTGGTTCTTCTTCCGATGTCGTTGATTTTCGTGCATATGTATGTCGACAATCTGTATCAAATAATATCAATAAGGCCGCCGATCGTGATCGCAGTTCTAGCAGCTGGCTGGCGTAAATGTGGTTCATATGCTCATCTGCAACCGGCGGTGGCGAGGTTGCCTGCAGAAATTAGGGTTCCTTGCATGCGCGGTACGTGTCACGAGCAGTTCTCCACGTGGCGAGCAAGCAGCGTTACGTGGGAATGACCATGCCGGGCGTCGGCGGTCGGCCTTCGGACGTGGAATCTGTTCGTGCAACATACCGGAGCCAACGTGGCCGAGAAATCCCACGTGTCGCGTCCTGTGTCTATCTTGATAATGAGGTGTTTGGTTGCATGATAATTTTTTTGTATATTTTTATGATAAAAAATTGTATTAAAATAAAAAGTGAACCAACTCATGACATAAAATTATCATGTTTGGAGGGATGTGATTATAAAAAAGAGTAACTACCACACAAGACCAAACAAAGTGGGGGGACCACAAGAAAAAAGAAAGAGGTGAGATCCTCTTTTTTTGTTTAAGAAGAAAATCACTTTTAAAACATAAAATTGTCATGGTTACCAAACACCTCTTTAACAAGTTTTCTTACAATTTTTAAAAATTAAAATAAAAACCTTCATTATCATGCAACCAAACACTCCATAAGTTTTCGATTTTCAAAACATATGTTTACCATGATAAAAAATGTGTATATACTAATGGGGTGTTTGGTTGCATGATAGTTTTTTTGTACATTTTCATGATAAAAAATTGTATTAAAATAAAAAGTGAATTAACTCATGACATAAAATTATCATGTTTGGAAGGATGAGATAACAAAAAAGAGTAACGACCATGCAGGACCAAACAAAGTGGGGGGACCACAAGAAAAAAGAAAGAGGTGAGACTCTCTCTTTTTGTTCAAGAAAAAAATCATTTTCAAAATATAAAATTATTATGACTGCCGAGCACCTCTTTTAACAAGTTTTCTTATAATTTTTAAATATTAAAATAAAAACTTCCATTATCATGCAACCAAACACTCCATAAATATTTGCCTTATCAACAACTAAAATTATTATGTATTTTTGGGTTCAAACTAAACCGAAGTAATCTCGATAGATTCCGATCCGTTCAATTCGAGTTTTTAGTCCAATGGTTTGAGAAAAAAGATGACCCACCGGGCACACCCCTACTTAGAGCTGTCTCTAACCTTCCTCACCTCCTCTCTCATGCATATATTTCTCTCTCTAACCTCTCTCTGAATATTTTTATTTAGCTTTCTATCGGATCACGTTAATATTTTAATCATTTATTGGTTCAAATGTTAAAATAACTATAAAAAGATAACGAGGGTATTTGGTTGAGTTATAAATTAAGTTTTGTTAAAATTTTATGTTTTTGTAACAAAATTGGTTAAAAGAAGTGTTTGGCAACCATTACAAATTTATATTTTCAAAAATATTTTCTTCTCCGGGAGAAAAAGAGATCTAGTGTCACCTCTTTTTTCATCTTGTCATCCCCCACCTCATTTAGTCGTATATAATATTTCTCTTTTTTGTTATCACATCTTCTCAAACATGATAATTTTGTGTCATTAATTAACTCACATTTTATTTTAATACAACTTTTTATTATAAAAATATTAAAAAACTTATGGGGTGTTTGGTTGCATGATAATTGAGGTTTCTATTTTAACTTTTAAAAATTATAAGAAAACTTGTTAAAAGAGGTGTTTGACAACCATGATAATTTTATGTTTTGAAAGTGATTTTCTTCTTAAACAAAAAAAGAGGGTCTCACCTCTTTCTTTTTTCTTGTGATCCCCCACTTTGTTTGGTCATGTGTGGTAGTTACTTTTTTTTTGTAATCACATCCCTCCAAACATGATAAATTTATGTCATGAGTTGGTTCACTTTTTATTTTAATACAATTTTTTATCATGAAAGTGTACAAAAAATTATCATGCAACCAAACACTCCATTATTGTACAACCAAACACCTTGCAAAGGATTAAAAGATATCTGTCATAATAATTAATCAGAGTGTTTGATTACCGATAACATACATAAGTTTTCTGTAAAAAATAATATTCCTATGACAAAACTTGTAAAAAAGGGAGTGCCCCGCAATCACGACACAAATAGGATTTTTAAGAGAGTTAGTTGTTTACTAAAAAGGTAATTCCTTTTTTTTCTCTTTCGCCCGGTCCTCCATATTTTCAGTTGTATAGTTATCCTTTCTCAGGCAACATGACAATGTTATGTTTTATTTATCTTAAATTTTATTTCAATAAATGATTTTGTCATAAAATTTTATCAACAACTATTTTGCAACTAAACACTTCATAAAATTTAAAAATGTCATTTTTTCTGTTAGAAAATAATCTCTTGTAAGGTGGGCACCATGTATAACAAGAGAGAGAGCGAGAGAGATGTAGAATGGAAAAATAGGTCGCATCTTCCATTTAAGAAGAAACTGTTAATAAAGTGTATGTCTCTATCGTGATTGTCAAACACCTTATTTAACAAGATTTATCATAGAAATATATTTTTCTTAGAGAAAATCCATTTTATATGTAGCCATCACTTTATAATTAAGCCTCTTAGCCCCTGTTGCTTCGACTTTATTGATATCTAACATCTGGATCGGTCAAAAATTAGACATTGAGATCATTTCGGTAAGGCATATAAATATTATAATGGTAACTTCTTGATTAATCACTCAAATTTAAGTGACTTTCTATTTTTTATTTTTGGAGGTGGATAACTAAGATTTTATGTTCTACTACATGAGTGACAATTAGAGATGAAATTAAACTTTAGATATTTTATTAAATTAAAACAAACTCCATGGAAGTCTCCCAGCTGTGTGTTGTATATATATGGTGGTCATAGCTGTGTCAAAACAGATGACTTTCATGCAGAGAGAGACTATCGATTATCTTTTGATCACAAGTCTTCTGGGTCGACCATTATATACGTGTATGCATATATTGCAATGACTGAAGATCTCAATCAGTATAATTTTGAATTCCTAATGTAACCAAAATAATTATTTAAGGGAATAAGAAGGTGTGGTAAAAGGAAAGAGTCTTGGCTCTGGAGTCTATAATCGATCAGAGCCGATCATCTCGGGCGGGCGTCTAATTAATTAATATTCACCAACGAGGAGAAGTCACACTACGTACGTACGTACTTCTTCCCGTTGTTCAAGTTTTATAGTTATCTTTGTATCATCAGGAGGTGCAATATATTACTTGGGATGTGTAACATATCACTAATCTCCCTATCTTTGGATTACTAATTGCATGGGTTAGTAAGTAATCAAAAAAAATAAAGTGATTAGTATAACATATTGCATATAACGAAAACAAAATCTAAGAGACTTAATTATGTGCCCCCCTTTTTGACATGGCATTGTCCTGTTGGCAACTGTGCAAGACTCCCGTTAAGCCTCCTCCGCCTGAGACAATTCACGCTCGTAATTAATGAACAGTGTGTGCATGGCTTATATATTGAAGAAAGGAAGAGGTGATGAGATCCTCTTTTTCTGTGTTTAAGAAGAAAATCACTTTCAAATCATAAAATTATCAAGGTTAATGTCAAACATCTCTTTTAACAAGTTTTATTATAATTTTTAGGAATTAAAATAAAAACTTCTATATATTATCTTGCAACCACACACCCCATTAATTAATTCTGAAGCTTATATTTTTAAACAGTCGGTCCAACGACTCATTTCTACTAACTTCATCTATAATTTACTAATATCTATTTATTCCCCCCTCCCTCGACACATCTATCTCATCATATTTATCTGATTTGCATGTGTATTTTTTCTATATCATAATAAAGTATGACCGTTGGACTCTCGACTCGGTTCCGGTTCCGACTCAAGAGTCAGAGGCGCGACCGTCTCTATTCTCTCCTCCATAAAAGAGGGTGGGTTCGCGGTCGTCGTCTTGGTGCCGCTTCTCGGCTCTGGAACCCTAAACTCAGCAGCCCTCGCGGGTCGCCAGCATCAGCTGCAGCGAAACGCCGCCATGACTTGCGACCATCGCCATCACCTCCAGAGAATCGAACCGACCGCGGAAGGAAGAAGGCTGCGTCGTCTGTCCTCGCGCACGAGACCCGCCCGCGGAAGACGGCGGAGCTTCTCCCGCCACAGAACGCCCGCGGCGGCGAGGGTGGAGGTCGACGCCGGGATCCCTGACGTCCCCGGCGCACCTCTCAACACCACATCCTACATCATCAAGTCGAAGGCTTCCCATCATCACCCCGGCCGAGATCACCGGCCGTTCAGTTACGGCATTGACTACCTGGAAGAGTTGCTGGGGCTGCGGCCGACGGGCGCCGGGACCGGCGGCGACGACCTCCGCGGGGACAGCTTCCTTTCCGAGGAGCGCCCCCACCCGGCCTCCTCCCGATCGACCGCCGCGGCAAAGCGCCGCGAAGACGAGGATTGCTCGTCTGCAAGAGAAGAGCCGGATGCTGCGCCATCGGATGGCCTGGATGGAGCAAGAGGTGCTGAAACTGAAACTTAGGGTTCACGGGTTAGAAGAAGACAGGGAGAACACAAGTACCTTGAGCTTGAAGAGGAGAGCCCCTGCGATGCTTCTTCTGCTCCGCGGTTACCGAGACCTAGGGTTCTTCCCTTCATTTCCCTGTAAAGTTACAATCTTGCGACTGCGCCGCCCCGGCGCGGCGGCGGCGACTATGAAGTATGAGCAGCCCCTATATAAACAGACGATTCTTTCTTAAACATCTTTTGCGATGGAAAATAGAGGAAATTAACATCAGGTTCGCCAGTTCTGCGGAGGATCTTTAATAGAAGATTCGACGTCCGGAAATCTTTTGATAAAAGATTATCTTTTTTTTGTTCAAAGTTTTGAAATATGTGCTCCAGTCTCTGTGGTTGAGATGTCACCTTGCAGTTACATATATAGCTTCTAGAAATAATTGGCTTGTTTTGCACATTCGTTTATTAATTTTCTTATATAAAACAGGCAATTGTAGAAGGTCTTACGCACTCAAAGTTACATTTCTTATTTAATTCGATCGATAGTTTTTATTTTCATCTCCACAAATCTTCATAGACTGGATAATAAGTGGTTTTATTATCCAGGCTTAGTTTAAACTTGTGTATGACTCTCTCTCTCTCTCTCTATATATATATATCTAAGGACTAGCTAGTACATGTATTTATGAAGGATTAATTACAAGAAGAGGAGAACAAATGGATCAGTATATCTAGTTGGAGTTGGATTGATCGATATCTTTGTTTTAGTTTCGAATATCCTTCCAATAACCCAATAATCCGAATTAAATCGAATATCTATTTAACTTAGGTATGCTAATAATAATACTTGTGTATCGAAATAATTTTTATGGGGCTCGGCCTGCCCAAAACATTTTGTACTGGACCTTGATCAGGCTGACTTGCTTCGGCCCGTTGACAAGAACCTCTTGAAACTAAGTTATAAATTTTAGTCTTAATCTCTCCCTTTCATCATAAAAAGTTGTATTAAAATAAAGTATACCGACAAAATCATCGTATTTGGAGGAATGCGATAACAGAGGAGAGTGACTATTATATATGATCAAACAAAGTGAAACATCACAAGATTAAAAAACAAGAGGTGAGATCCTCTTTTTTTTTGTCTAAAAAAACACTTTAAAATGTAAAATTATCTGCCAAAAATCTCTTTTAATAAGTTTTATTTCAAAACATAAATATGTAAGAAAAACTCAAATTATCATGCAACAAAACACCCATTAATAATCATCATTTTTGGGTTAGAATAAACATGATATCTATTCATCACATAAAGGAGTACAAATAGGATAATACAACAATTTACCTAAAAAAGAAAAGGAACACGACTAAGCTTAAGATAGTTAAAATTTCATTGAAAATTATCTTTTCCAGTAAAGACAAACATGGCCACAAAATGACCAACGCACATGAGTACTCAAACGGTCGAATTGCAGAGTTAGAAACTCCATCAAGGAAATTTGACAACCGTCATGAGACCGAATAATCACATCAAAGAAGTATGAATATCACCCAAATTAACGATTTTAAAATAAAGTTGGTAAGTACAGAGATAGTAAGGAAAGACACTGATCTCCTCTGACGAAGATTAACTATAGGGGCGAAGGGTTACTCGCAGTGACCTCTTGAGAGGGCGGGAGATCTTCCGGAAGTGGGAGAGAGAGAGTCAGCCAGAATGGAGGTGGAGACGCTGCGTGGAAGGGGGTCTGCCAGAAGCCCGAGGCATCAGATGCCAGCGAGGATGCCGACGGTGAAGTAGCGCCGATGATGGACCGCCGTGAACGACGAGGGGGCCAGTGAGGACGTCGGGAGCCCTGTGTCTAGCTGAGTATTTCAATATAGTTAGGAGTGGCAATGGGTCAAGCCGGCCCACGGGTTTACGGGCTGAGCCGACTGCGGGTCATTTAACAGGCCAAAAGTTTTGGCTCGCGGACTTTAGTCGGGCTGATACATGAGCCGAAACGGATCAAAACGGGCCAAAAAATTTTCAACTTTTTTTGTCAAAAATATCACTTTTACTTATTTAAAATATATTTTAATTAAATTACTTTTTATTTTATAATGTTATCTTAAATAATTAAATCTACCATATTTAATAAATATTTATTTATAAAATATAAAGTTGGGTCGGGCAGGCCGGGTCAAGTTAATAATTTTTGCGAGTCGGATCGAGCTGGGCCAATATATTTTGAACTGGGCCGTAAACGGGCCGACCCCGGGCCAGGCCGGGCAGTCGCCCTATTTATGGATGCTCGCCGCTTACCGAACGAGGCTACAACGTCCTGCCCGGCCCATCCAACAACCCGTGTCTGCGGCTTCTAATTGGGCCGGCCCGTTCTGTATACTTATTGTTTCACAAGAAGTTTTTATTTTTTATTTAATTACAGCAAAGTAAAATGAAATATGAAAAAAAAAAGACAGCACTGATTTGCCACCGTGAAATGGGCTCGTGGCGTATCTGTACTATCCCAGATCAGCGTGCACCGCGTGGGTCGCAGCGGACAGCCCGGTCCGAAGGAGCTACGGTAACTGTACCGCCCAGTAGCTCGCAGCGCACAACTTTCGGCCCCTCCGCATTTCTCTCCTCTCCTCCGAGTTCCGACCACCGCCGCCCGTTGGGCCGTAATCTCCGCCTCCTCCGCCTCAGCCTCGCTCCTGCCGACGAATCTCCCCCTCCGCCGCCGTCGAAGGGCCGCCTCCGCCTCTCTCTCCCCAATCCGCGCCAGGGGGGGAGAGAGGGAGAGAGAAGGGAGAGGATGTTCCGGCGGAGGGCCTTCCTCCTCCGAAAGTCCTCCTCTTCCCCACCGTGCCCCTCTTCTTCTCCGCCCTCCTGTTGCGAGCCCTCTGGCGACGGTCGGGGGGCTTGTACTGCTTTAACGCGGGTGGAAGATGAGGGTGGCGCGGAGGGAGCTGGAGGGGCGGGGGGGCTGGCGGCGGGGGAGGACGACCGGTGGTCACGGATGCTCCCGGATCTCCTGCGGGAAATCATCCGGAGGGTGGAGCAGAGCGAGGACAAATGGCCGCCGCGCAGAAGCGTTGTCGTCTGTGCCTGCGTTTGCCGGAGATGGAGGGAGGTCACCTTGGGGATTGTGAAGCCGCCCCGGGAGTCGGGCCTGATTACCTTTCCCTCCTCCCTCAAGCAGGTAGGTTTTCCTCGAGTGCCGGCATTGAAGTGGCTCGTCGGAGTAATCCCTCTCTGGAATTCCATTCCACTTTTGTTGTGTTCGTTCTGCCGCCCTTGTGTACTGCGGCTGTCTGGATTCTGCTGTTTTCCTTTCCAGATGTGTTCCTACGGATATCTTCTTCGCTTAGTTTGTGTCTGTACTGATGCAGCCAGGGCCGAAGGAGTCCCCTCTTCAATGTTTTATCAAGAGGAACAAGAAGGCTTCCACATACTACCTTTACCTCAGCTTGACGCATAGTAAGTATTCGTGTCAAACGTGTAGATGCTTTGCCCTCAGTCGTCGCACTCGGTTGTTCTTCCCTTTTTATGCTCATTTCTTGAATTCTTGCCAAGTCAAAAGTCAATTTTGACTTGTGGTCGCTTGCGTTCAATTTTTGCTTGTTTTTATTTTCTAGAAACACTTGTACCGTTGCGTTTACGGAGTTTTTGTCCAAGGGGCAGTGGTACTGTTGTTCTTTGCGCTGTATTATCCAGCGTGGATGACTAATGACGAGGAAAATTCCAACAATTTATTTTTGACTATGCAAGAAAATTCTTGCGAAGGATGGCTAATGTTCTTTATAAAGACCTGGTCGCTTTCCTAGAACACTTTTGAGCGTTACTTTTGGATGGTAGCTCTGATGAATGATACTTGTGCTGTTTTCTCCGACTAAAACTGCATATTACGTAAGAGTCGACTTACTTCATTGAACCATCTTGTAAATTGCTATGAAATTTTGTATTTTCATAAGTTTTAATGAATTCCATTTAAAAATAATGGTGACTGTTTCTAACGTTACGCATATATGTGCATAAGATAACGTATTTGTAGTTTGTACAAAGTTAACATGTTAATTATTATTTATCAACGTTTCTTCTTCGAAGGACTTACTGTAGCCAAGCTATGCGAAGATGTTCCGGTCTACTGGGATATCAGTATCAGGGCAAAAGCCCCCTTGTTATTGTTCATCGTGTGAAGTCAACATTCACACTTGTTCCAAACTAGAGTCTATATTTAAGCTATGGTGGTCTTGCACTATGTACATCTGATGATTGCTGAGATAGATTGAAGTCACTGAAAATTGGAACTTGCTTTCTAAGACTCTGAAACACCTAATCGGCTTCCTTCTTTCTAGACTACAATGCTTTTATGCTCAAGGAAGGTATACTGGACCGGCAATTGGAGGTAGTGACCACCATTGCACTGTATTTCTCCACTTCCCCACTCATGAAGAATTTTATTGGGTCCATCAGACTGGATACGACTGGGCAGATCCACTTTTTAATGGGTCCAGAGACTTCATACGACTGTGGATCGAATGTATCGGGTTTGGATTTATTAATAGCTGATCTGCCAACTTAGTTGGATGGTGCAGCCCTTCTTCGCAGTGGCATCTGCCCACCCACAGCCAGGAGGCCCGATCAGGCTTGGTGATGCTCAGAATCAGTCTTGAATCGGTTGATCCCATCATAATGATCCCAGTGGATATTGGCCCTAGATTGGGCTCCCCCAGGATCGGCACCTGCTTATCCCATTCCAGATCGACCGATCATTCAAACCATACTCTCTTCTATCATATGTTACCTTTTAGTCAGCTCATTTTTTGTTTGCAGTCATATTGTTTTCTGACATGTCCCTGGTGGAATAGAAGTATCTTCAAGTATCAAGGATTTCTTGATCGTGATTGGCTGGCTCAGCTGATCTGAGGGAAGAAAATCTGATGCAGAGTCAGCTTAGATCAGCTTTTTCCCAAACATGAAAAATACAATTAAAAGCAAAAAAAATCAGTGTAAAACATATCTGCCAGCCACCAGCCCTGTCCCTTTGTCTACAGACGGGGAAGATGAACTTATTGGATCCCACGGACTCAATGTGTCCTGCCAACCTGATATGTATATTCAGTCCATGGGTCCAAATAGGACTAGCAGCAGACCCTTCATTTCCCCACCCATAATGGGTAGGAAAGATGCAAGGGGATGGCAGTGGCCACCCCTCTACCTTCATTGACAACAGTATCTATGGGATCGGGGACATCTTGTTCCAGAATCGGTTGATCTAGGCCAATTCGGCTGTGTTTTGATGAACCCCATGGAAGCTTTGTTCTTCAAGGATTGGGCTCCCTCCCCTAGAAACTGGTTGGCAGGTGTTGATTCTATTCCAAATCCATTGATCTGGTAAACCATGTCAATTATGATACTATATTAGTCCATCATAGCTTTTTTTTATTATGGCTGAGGCTAAAATTCTATTACTGCAAAAGGTAGTACAACACAAAAAATGGCGACGGGTAGGTCATCTACAGTCTACCAAGATGCTAGACTAGAAATACTGCTAAATAAAAAGGTTTTTGAATCGCAAAACTTGTCCTTGAAAGAAGTCTCTTGTAGATGATGATTGATGGCCATAATGAGCCAACAACCAGTCTTTCACAGAGATAGACATCATGCTAAGAATCATCCTTGGATTCTCATATCGATCCTTTGCTCCTTGCATGCCAAATAGACCGGAGCATGACATGTAGAATGAGCATCCACACATTAGGTTCTAAAGGCCAAGGGTTCAAACTGTAACCAAGCATACATAAGTGAAATGGTATTAGTAGGTTCTAACTAGTGAATCTTCCTGCATTTAAACATGACTTTCTACAGAAAATTAATTACCTCACATCGTATAAAAACATGATCATGTGAGTCAACCCCACACCCACAATAAACACAAGTTGTGGAAGGCAGAGGAAAGATCTTGTGAAGATGGCCCCTACTCAGCAGTCTCTACTTACCAATCTTCCAAAGGAAGAGCTTAATTTTGATAAAGAGCAAGGGAACCCAAACAACCTTGTACCATGGAACCTCCTAAGTCCTAACCACCCGAAGTCAACCTTCTCAAGGCGGACTTCACATATAAAATCAGCTTCTTACAGGGTAAGCAAACTATTCTATCTTCTTTATTCTCAGCACACTTACGGTCATCTAACAGCACCAATAAAGAGGAGAGGTCGCAGATTTCCTTGTCTTTTAAATTTCTTCTAAACAAGAAACACCAATGAAACCTGGCATCTCAGTAATGGCAGAATCAAGAGGGTTATGACTTAAAGAAAACAGAGTATGAAACATATTAGCCCAGAGGGCATATGCCCAATCCAGTTATCCTCCCAAAAAGACATCTTTCTTCTGTGCCCAAACCCAACCTCAATAAAAGAAGAGGAGTTGAAGAGGTCACAATTATGAAGAATACCTCTCCGGATGCTCTAAATACTACCTTTGTCCCTGGAATGTCAAATCCACAACCTACCATCTCCAAAGTCATATTTGGATCAGATAATTTTGGCCCAAAGAGCACTTTTATTAACATTCAATTATCTCTCGCTGAGAACATTCTACTTTTTCAGCCTTGAATCTCTTCCATCTTTTGAACTACACATCGTTAGTCCCTGCTCTTAGTCCCCTTGTCCAACATTGGTAAGCTAAGGTATTGTATAGGTAAGGAGGTCTGGGGCATATCGAAAATCTCATGCAAATGGTCCTGATGTTCATCAGAATCATAACTCAAATTGATGTCAGTGAGTTCACATTTCTCCTTGTTGATTTTCAACCCAGTCACAACATGCAACATAATAAGTAGAATCCTCAAGTGAATAGTAAGGTATCATCTGCAAAATGTAAGTGAGTAATACGTTACGTACTAGACCACACCTCGATACCTTCAAATAAACTGCACTTGCTCAGCTCTGTCCCACATAACACTTAAAACTTGACCAACAAGAACAAAGAGTAGAGAAATAGGATCTCATTGCCTAAGTCCTTGCGAGGAAGAGAAGAAACCCTAAGTTTTTTCATTAATGTCAATTACTAACTTAGCCGTAGTAATACAAAATTTGATCCATTTAATTCACCTATCTTTAGAGCCCATAAGTTGTATGAGTATGAACAAACATGACCATCTCACTGTGTCGTAAACTTTCTCAAAGCCTAATTTCAACATGATGCACTTTTTACGTCTAAGTCCCTAATCGTGTAGGCATTCGTGGGCTGCCTGTCATAAAAGTTATCCAGAATAAATTAACCTTGGATAAAAGTTAAGTGAGATGAATTGGTCAGCTTGAGACTTGAGGCTTTGGACTAAACGCACAATAAATACTCTCTTGGTATGAAATTCTAAATGAGGTGCTACTCTTCTAGAGGTCCCATAGCAGTCAACATCACCATTTTTTCTATCATCATAAACCTTGTTCCCCCATTCATTATGTATTTAATCAACAAAATGTAGGATTTAAAACGTTTTCTATTTTCCTGACCAGCTTCATGATTGGAATTTGATATTGCACCCTATATAAGCTATTGTAATGAGAATTAGATATTCATATAGTTTATCAGAATCGCAATCAATCAATTCTACCTGTTTTCCAAAATTTCAATATGTACCACTAAAACATAATATTATAATAAAGTATACAAATTGTATATTGATGGCATATAAAGCGATAAAAAGTGAACTTATCTTTTTTAAGTCATTATAGCAAAATTTAGTAGTTATACAAAATTATTACTTTATTTTTTGGTAAAAATTAATATGTAGTGTATGTTTCAGAAACTATCGCATCCTATTCTGATTCTGACAACAACCCTAGTTTGAGTCCATTTGATTCTTTTCGAAACCAATTTTGCCTTCAATTTTGCTTTACGGCTATTGCATACTGGTAACAATCTTTTTCTTTCTCTATATTTGATCTGCAGGCCTTCATTCCTTTGTATTCCCATAGTTAATGTCAGGTTTAGTTAGAGTATTAAACATGATATTATGGGTGGACACTTATATTACAATTCATGCCTTGTTTGTATTGCAATTTTGAAAATATTGATATTAGTAGTCAAACACCTCCTGGTGTTTTATATCAATATCAGATTCAAAATTTTTAATGTTAGAGACTAAATACTGCAACCAAATAGAATGTAATATATCAATATATTACTGCTGCTGCTGCCTTTTTTAACCCTATGGAGATGAGAAGTGAATCAGGTCTTTGCAATCATGTAATTGGCCGTTGGCTATTACGATTCATGGCTACTAACCTCAGCATGGCCCATTGACTGGGGTCGAGTCAGGTCTCTAGCAAAAGGCTTGATGCCCTGTTCTCGATCTTTTGAGGTCACGGGGATGAACTGGACTGACGCTCACCTTGGCGGCTACTCCACAACTTTAGTCTCTGCACATGGTTCCCGCCAAGCTAGTGTTTGAATTGAGTGCATTTCACCTTAATAATTTAGAAAATACTTTTTTTCCATCTGGTGCTACAAAAAATGTTCGCCTAATATTTTGTTCTGGAGTTCCCTTTCTGAATGTCTAATGTATTTGGTCTTGATTGTTCACATATTCACCTCCGTATGCTTTATTTGGCAGATTTTTTTTCTCAACTGAAGGTGCAGTTCCGGTAATCGTAATTTGTTCTCCACAGGATTTATGGACAACGGGAAATTTCTTCTGGCTGCCCGAAGGTACAGACGTGGTGCTCGCACAGAGTTTGTAATTTCTCTGGATGCTGATGACATCTCAGAGGGAGGCAACGCATATATGGGAAAACTTTGGTAAGTGCTTGCCCTTTTTTTAGTTTACATAATGTCTGGTACAAAAAATTCTTAGGCATCCTGTATGCACTTGTATACGACTTTTATACAGAGTTTCTGAACAATGCATATGTTTTCTGGTGTTATGTACAGATTGATGACTGATATTGTTATATTGTTAATTATGTGAAGCCAAGACAGCATGCCTGTCCGCTCCTCTTATCCTCTAGCTACTGCAGAGTTTTGAATTAGAACCACGTTTAGAAGTTTTATTTGCTGCATAGGTTCCTGGCTCGAGGATGCACCTTGTTTTGGAAAGAACCGTACTGTGTGAAAATATAGGAGGGTTTTAATACAGATGGTGTATGTCCTTTTCGTTGCTATTTGTGAAGGTTACTACTTCACCAATAATACCCATTAGAACATCCCCTAGAGGTCAATAGAGTTGTGTATCCCTTGGGATAATTGTATGTGCTGTCACATAATTTGCTGATACAGCCCGATCAGACAACTCAATTAAGAAGGGACGAAACGAACTACTAACCTAGCTCTCATATGCCCATGAAACGTACTAGAACCATTTAAGGATGCTTCGGTGATTAACTACTCAAAGATACTGTCTTTTCGTCTCATCCCAAGAAGAATGTAGACTTTCTGGATGGAGTTGAGAACTTGCAGGAGAAAGGAACACACTTTTTTATATGTTCTTTCTTTTCAGCCCCGACTTTCTTGGCGCAAGGTTCACGATCTACGAAGGCCAGCCTCCGCAAGGTGGCACTGAGGTGTGGAGCAGCAAGTCAGGCCGCCGTTTTGCCGGCAAACGGATCAGCCCACAGGTGCCATCCGTGAACATGGAGGTCGGGCAAGTCTCCTACAAGTTGAACTTGATCAAATCCAGGGGTCCCAGGAGAATGACGTGCGCGCTCCCCTGCCATTTGGCAAGAGCGAGCTCTGAGAAACCCTGCCCGTGCAGGAAGGAGGAGATTGCGCCGCCCCCGTCGCCGCTCATCCTCAGGAACAAAGCTCCGCGGTGGCACGAGCACCTGCAGTGCTGGTGCTTGAACTTCCATGGCCGCGTCACGGTGGCCTCCGTGAAGAACTTCCAGCTGGTGGCGGCGGGCGACGAGGAGACGGTGCTCCTCCAGTTCGGGAAGGTGGGGGACGACATGTTCACCATGGACTTCAGACACCCTCTCTCTGTTTTCGAGGCATTCACCATCTGCTTGACTACCTTCGGCACCAAGTTGGTGTGCGAGTGAGACCATTTCTGTCGGGGTCGGTGTATCGTTGCCTAGTTAGCTCCACCCCCGCAATCACCATGTCCGCCAGCAGCTGCAAGGATCAAACCCGTGCTTTTAATACAAACTGCATAAGTGTGTCGCTTCAGCTCCATCAAACGAAGAGAATGCGAACATGTTCTCCCCATCCTTTGTCTGTAAAACTTGTGAAAGAGAAAGATGGCATCTTCTAAGATCGTGCCCGGACCCAGAGAGACAAGCAGGTCTACTTTATCTTGCAACTCACCTTTGATCGGATATATAAACAAAAATTGCATATCCTTGTCTTAATCAGTCGATTTTTATCGGACCAAAAATGATACGTAGGAATCAGGAATTCTTTGACTCCTGCACCGGGACACCATATATACAACAAGGATGAAAAGCTTAGATACCCATTATGCCTTGTATGTCGACGTACCAATCTTCAAAATAGTTTGATGAGCGGCATTGGTAAATGCTGCTGAGAAGTGGGCTGCTCTCTGGAAAGTGAGCTGCTCTCAGTTTTTTATTCGAGGAGGTCGGGTATCCCTCACCGAGTGCTCTTCTACTTCTGTGAAAAAGGGGGATCAGTAACAAACCCTTCTATCTCACCTCTGCTGTTTGAACCTCGATACTGGCCTCTCACATTATACGCAAAAGGCCTTCACCCACTTTTTCCCGTCGGTAACATAAAACTAAAATGTAATAGGCTAACTCTGATCGGTTTTAATGGCTCTAGTTTCTTAATTATGAAAGGAATTTCCCCGTTTCCGTTGCAAACATCGAGATCAACATAAATGCAGACAACTTAATAAAGGGGCAGTATATGCGCCTCGACAAACTCGAAACAGAGTTCTTTTTATGACAATATTCCCAAGGTGGGAAGACCACACACACGGCAAACCCAAAGGCAACATGCTTGGAGGATTTTTCCATTTTACAACATGGTATCCGACACCAACAGCAGACACATCGAGGGGAAGAACCAGAAAAAAGCGCCACTGCTCACGCATATCGGCAGTTCGATTTGCAGCACCGAATTATCATTTCCGTGACCTCAACTTGACACCGAGGGCTCTCTCCAGCTTGCCAACGATCTGCTGATTTGGAATCGCTTTTCCGGATTCGTACTCTTGGATCACTTGTGGCTTTTCATTGATCAGCTGGGCGGGCAATAGAAAAGAGGCATTTTGCTTGACTTAGGGCATTCCCAGGAATCGAATTCAACAAATAAAGATTCCAATACCTGAGCAAGCTGGGCCTGAGTAAGCTTTTTATCCATCCGTGCTTGCATGATATTCTTCTTCAGTTCTGTAGGTACCTTATCATCTAGCCCCGCAGTAAAATTGGAGAAATTATTCCACGAAAGAGTAAGGTACAGCGATGTTTGCTTCCAGCAAAAGACATCTCAAAATAAATAAATCAGGACTGAAACTCAATGGCAGCACCAGTCTGAGTAAACCCCCAGCAAACTCAAGACCTTCATGAACTTTGCAACTACGATTATTTTCATTATTGAAACTCAATATGACCTCCAAAAAATTAAATATATCTGGCACTTCGGAAAGTGCATGGCACAACAAGATAATAAGGAACAAATTTTACAAGGAGAGGCAATCGCAAAAAAAAAAAACTCAAAATTGTGTAACATATTATACAAGAGAAAACCCCAAACATCTTAATCCTTTGTTGCAACAAAGGTAATTTATGTGCCGCTGAAGCTTCTCCTACATCTGACAAGTTAGAACGAAATTGATTAATTTTTCAAGGTCATTATATGTTTTTAGTATGTATCCTTATATCGGTCCTAGTCATGAAACAAATGCGCTTACGTCATTGACATTCGATAAATGGTCAATTTACACTTCTTTTGAACAAGCACCAAGACATGTTACACTGGCCTCAAGGTCAACTAGGACATGAGTAGAAGCATTCACAAGCTTATACCCTAAATTCTATATTACCTTGATAACTTAACAAA
This sequence comes from Cryptocoryne crispatula var. balansae, assembly GCA_036172225.1. Taxonomy (NCBI): domain Eukaryota; kingdom Viridiplantae; phylum Streptophyta; class Magnoliopsida; order Alismatales; family Araceae; genus Cryptocoryne; species Cryptocoryne crispatula. The sequence goes on from CM069928.1 coordinate 39,479,298, forward strand.
ACTTATCTTCTGCAAAAATTGTTGATACTTGATACAAGTCCTAGAACACATAATAAATCTGCACAATATCAGTCCAAAAACCTATTTGAGTCCATCGTTTCAATTCCCAGTAATATCTTCCAACTTATTAGTTGTTTCCCGTACTTTGTTCTCTTTTTTCCTTTAATACTTCTCCGCAATAGCTGTATACAGACCAGCACAAGGAAAATCCCCCATCCCACCGACCATAATCTGTAGCCTCCCCATAAAATGTCCAAGTCAAGAACAATTGAAAGGATTACCAACTTAATTATGGATGGTGTCCTAGAGTAGTCTCGAGCCAATCATAGTTTTTTTTGCTGACATACTTTGTTGAGGTTTGTGGGACACTGAGGAGAGTGGATTTACTTCATAAGTACAGAGTTCTCTTCTGAGTTTTCTTTGATATCTCCATAGCACACATGTACAGCCTCATTCTCATATACAAATATGTGGTACAATCCATGGAATGCCAGGTCCGGGCTCTCAATGGGCCGGACGATGTCCTGAAACCCGGTCACCAACAGCTAGCCATTGGAGGCACTCCAACTGCCCCCAAGGCCCCTTGGGAGCCTATATAAGACCCCAAAGGGGCCTTCTAACATCTCCAACCCCCCCCTCCAAAATATAAGACCCCAAGAGGGCTTTCCACTTTCCCTCACCTCCCCTTTTATAATTCTTTCATTCTCTCATTCTAAAATCTGTCTCATCATCCGTCCAAGGAAAATTATCTTATCTTAAGATCTTAACATTTATCTTCTCTCCATTCTAGATTATAATTGGAGCCCACCTATAGTGTAGACTATGAAATTTTATATATAAGTGGGGCTTTGATTATAGTCCGGCTTGGAAACAAGATGAAAGTTATCATGGAAGATGCAAGGTGAAGGAGACAAAGCTTGTCCTCAACATGTAAGATTTGACTAGAAATAATTAAGTTTTGTAAAATTTTTATATTTATTAATTTTTATTTTGACTGTGGCTGACCCAGGTCGGCTTGGGACAGGCCAACTCAGTCTCAACCCGCGACCCAGTCAACCTTGGTGCAATCAAATCACTCCAAAAAGGAAGAATAAGAATGACATGCAGGTCAGAGTACTAGGAGACATGTAGACCATGACACAAGGATCGCAGGATCAGAATCAAGACACAAATCGGCGGGACCCAATCCGATCTGGATCAGGATTGGACCGGCCAAATTGTCCGATCTTTCAGGAGGAAAACGGATTCAAAATCAGTCCAAATCGGTCCTTGAAAAAGTCTAAAAAAATACATAAAATGGGCCTAGATCAGATTCCAATCCAAATGGGGCTGTATAAGGCCTCTGCAGCGGTGCAGGGCCGTCACAGCATCAGCAGTGGCGATTCCAGCAACTGATTCCCTAGAATTGGATTGGAATCAGTCGAATCGGCTGATTCCGGCCCTGGTTCTGCTGGGATTTTATCCCGGATCAATCCTCCAGTCCCACTGATGACAATCCGATCAATCCATTTTGCAAACTAAGCCACGACACAAAGTTTATCAACAACAAAGCTAGTGTCCGGTAAAAATAATTAAGAAAACAAATTTAAGCTCTAACAACATCTTTGTACAGGCTCAGCCGTATTATTGTCACGGGTGCTAAAGATGTTTAAGAATACAAGAAAGTAATAGAAAGAACCAAACCGTAAATGTAGAAGCAGACAAGAGACTTTTTATATTGGTTCTTGTTAGCCTACAAAACATACTGTCCTTTACCATTCTTTTTTTCAAGTATGACACCGTTGGAGAGCAAACAAAGTAAAGAAAATAAATAAGTATAGATACAATAAAAGGATGGCAAACAAGATGGTAGCCCAGAAAAAGTTAAAAGGGGGTGCAACAAAGCCTTCAATGAGAGCCTAAGATCCATCAATAAAGATCCTCTTCTAGAAAAAGAGAATTGTTTTTGACCATTTACTTCAACAATCTTCTCTATTTAAGAGGAAGAGCCTTCACCTTAGCTATAAGGAACATACATGAATCAGACAATCCTTCACCAAAACAATTTGAATTGCATGGAAGAGTTGGGATAGGGCATTTTAGCTTATAGTTGGAACATGTCAAAGAAGTTATTTTCAGCAGTAAAGTTATTGAATCACCCAGTCATTTTGTTCGAAGATCTTCAAGAAGGAGCAAACAGAGAGGAAGAATCTATAGAAACAAGTCAACCATAGCAAGCTGATTGGCACTGCAGCTACTGCTACATAATACATACATAAAAGTGGAAAAAACAGAGGCTAGCGGACAATTAGTGTTCAGTTGAGAAAAACAACTTCAATGGTATGAATTTCAGTGGAGACAAGACATAATTAGGCATATGTTTTCTTATTGCAAGCTGCCTACCTCCTACCAGATATGGCAAGCATAGAGGTAACTCCTGAACCTCCATAACAACTAACAATGCTAATCTTTGAAAATTATGTTTAGACAACTATAAGCACAAGCTACAGATTGATCAGAACAGAGATTAAAGAAGGCAACAATAAGCGTCAAACAGCAAACAGATATGCAGAAAAAGATGATAGAGCTTCGCTCAAATATGTGTTACTTATCACATGGTACAAAAACTTGACTATAAAATGTTTAGATACTTCAAAAGCCCAAAGTCATAGAAGCAAAACATGCACCTAGACTGTAGTATTCTATAAGACAAAAGAAATAGTATACAAAAATCTGTTAAAGGTCGAAGGAGGAAACTGCATAAGAATGCCTAATCTAGCAATATTTAATAGGTACAACGAACTCACGGGAAAGATTTTCTGTTTCTTCATCAAGCTTCCTTGTATTCAAGGAGGTGCTGCTCGAAGCGGCTCTATTTGTCCCAGCATTTGCTGAAAATTTCGGTCAAGTGGACACCAATCAGAAAAGCAAAGAATCTTATTGAGGAGTTCAGCTCAATAACCCACCACATTCCCAGTTAATAACCAGAGGAGAAAATCAATCGTGTCACAGATTGTTGCAGTATAACGGCATAATTAGAAAGAACAGAAAACAGCACAGGCAGTTGAGAGGCGGAAATTAAAACTGCCATCTTAGTAGGTCAATAGATAACGCAAAGAAGATTGCTTGCAAGGCGATACACTATATACCTCCAACCATTAAATAAAATGATCACAAGAAACATTTCTACTTGTTTACAAGGAAAGCAGCAGCTGGGACCATTAAAGGAGGAACAAAAGGGGAAAACATGGCCATCGATCACAACAAGAGATCCAGATTCAAATCAACCAAATGAACAATGATTAACCTCGATATATGAAAAAAAATGAACTGGTCGGCCTAAAGCATGGTCATGGAAGCTCCTTTCCATTGCACGAAAAGGGCAATAAATCGAAGAGAAGCAAGGATTCTAGATCACAAAGACAGTATCACTCGAGGTTTCCGGGGGTAGGCAGGCCGAAAGCCTTACACTTTTTGATGGTCTCGATATCGGCACCGCTCCTCCGTGCCGCGTTGACGGCCTTCTCGTCCTTCTTGGCGGCCGCACTTGGTGCCTTCTTGCGGAGCACGATTTCATCCCAGTCCTGGGTGAGCGGACCAACCCCAGCCATTGTCAGCTATCTATTCGATGATCTTAGCTAGGGTTTTGTGGAGAGGAAGGCCACGGCGAAGCTGAGTGACCTCGCGCAGAGACAGAGAGGGAGAGAGAGAAAGATAGCAGCTTTATTTGTATCTTCGTCTTGGTAAATGGAGGCTGCAGTTCGGTGGTCCCCGAAATTTGGTGACCGTCGGATTGATGGTCCTATTAAAAAGTCGGTTCATCAATATATATGTTTGCTTATGTTTGTAGATAGTATGTCTTTCGAAATGTTATGTCAAAAATATTTTTATAAATATATTTTTTATACGTGATGGCCCAATTGACCGGAGACATACCTCCCCGAGGGAAGGACCGAGCGCCTAAGGCAACCCTCGATCTCAGCGTGATGCCAACCGAGTTACGTTCTGCCGGCAAAAATATTTTTATATCCGTCCATAAAAAATCAGTCGCAGAAAAAAAATTTAAAATTTTTTTCTATGATTGTTTATATTTTTAAACATATCTTCATAAGATTAAGCATTTTACTAAAATTTTAAATTCTCCTCTTGTTTAAAATAAATCAGTGTTGTTTGAAAACACCCCGTTAGTTAAATATTTTTTAATTTGTGACAAAGGTGCTCCTCTCTATTACTCTTCCTCAATCTCTCTCTACGTCTCTAAAAGCGGTATTACATTTTATTAAAAATTATATAAAATTTGTCTGATTAAGACATTTCGGGGTTTTTATAGAAAATGTACCTACTTTTCTAAATCCAAAGTTTCTAGATTTTTTTAATATTTAAATTTGTTTGAATATATTTTAAATATAAATAATTGTGAGGTTTGGTGTGTAAAAGTTTCTATTAAAATATTGTAATAACGCCTTGGCAGAAAATAAAACGCGTAAGATAGATGCCAATAAAAAGTATAATGAATGAATTGTGGATGACGTGGTGTAAGATATTATAGGATGTTCTTATCATAAAATAATTCCAGTATTATATGTTACGTAATATAAACAAAGTTTTTAATCTATCAACTTAGTGGAGATTCTGAAGCATATAGAGAGAAGAAAGAGTTCTATTATTTTTATATTTAACAATTGTAAGAAAAAATACTCAAGAAAAATTATTTTTTATGCGGTTAACACTTTCTAATACAAGTATTACCCTATATTCCTTCAAAAAAAGAACAAGTATGACCCTAAAAATAATACTTGTAGTATGAACTGCTGATAGTTCCAAGACAATTTTTTTCAAAGATTCTTTGAAGTAAAATCACTTCTTCCACTTAGAAGAAATTGCAAAGTAAACCCACATCATGATGACCAAATAATTTCAGGAGAAAAAAATAAATGATATGTAAAGATATAGACAAGTAATAATATAATAACAAAACAAGGGCAAAAGGGTCTCCGTGGTAGATAGAGGGAGCAGAGAAAAAGAGAAAGAAATGGGAAGATGAGAGGTGTGGGTATCATATATCTTTCTATGACTAGCAAGAGGGTTGTAGACAAAGAGGAAATGAAGAAGATACCCCTCTCAAGTAAGCTGGTAAAACAAATAAATAGCTTGTTTGGTAATAATATCAGACATATCTATGACTAGTGTTTTTGAGTTGATATTGATATAAATCATTGAGATGTATGGACTATTATTATCAATTTGAAAACTTGTAATGCAAATAAAACATGAGCAAAACAAGTGTTCACTTGTGTCAATTTTGATTTTGATATTCTATCGTCTTAAAAATATCAATGTAAATAATGATATGATATTATTTTTGATATTCTAACCCAACGTGGCATGAGCCAATAACTTAAGGACTAAATAATAAGCTTGGTTTGATTTTAAACTGTTTTCTGACCAAAGCAAATTGATAAAACAAATAATTAAACAAGATTATATAAATTTAAATATTAAAAATATCTGGGTAGATTTTAATATAAAGATAAATGCTTTAGGAGTCATTAAGGTAGATCTCAAAAATCATATGCATAATACCATACATGAATACCACCACTCACATATATTTTGTCGTGGAGAAGGTGGCAAGAGAATTCAATGCCGAGCAACTAGGGTTAGCCCTAGAAAGAAAGTCTGTCTTCCATGATCCCCATTCCCCATCCAATATGAAGATTTGGATCTAATGGTGTTTGATGCAGTATTTAGTTTCAAGTGATATCTTTGTATTCTAAGTATGTCCTTCACATGTTACCAAAACAAAAAGGTCATTAGTTATGTTATGCATTACTGGCCCTTTAAACCCTGATAGAGTTGTCCACCTCCTCCATGGGATGTCTACGGAGGAACATGTTATTAGAAGAATATTTTCCATTGTCATGACATGAACCTTCCCATAATCTTCTACCCATGGTATTATTTTCATAAGGATGTTTATGCATGGAAGGCCAGGTTGTCCCACCAGGCCTAACCTAGTTGGATTTAGGCCTAGTCAACCTGATTGGGACCCAAATTGATGGATCCCGTTCGGGCGGCCGGATCAGCCACAGTCGGACCGGGTAGCCCCAATGGCTCCGGGTTGCCACGACTAGCCTGTTAGGATCCGGGTCGACCCGGATCAGTTTGGACCGGGTGGACCCTTTCCGGACCGGACCAAGCCTACATTGTGTTTATGCACCTGGATAAAGATTCTTACATCTTACCAGAGCTACTTTTACTTCAAGTGTTTTATGAAGTAAGGATATTCCATAACAATGCATTTATTATTTGATAATGTTTTTTTCACCATCCTACATATAAAAGAGACCAATGTATATAACGGTAAACAAAACACTCAACCTCATTAGATATCATATCACAACACTGACTGAGCCAGTCCCAGTTAAAAATGCTCATTTTGTAATGGAAACATTTTTTTCTATATGTTTTTCTTTTGATAACATGTTAATGTTTATATAACATCAGAGACAAATTGAAGTGCTTGGCTAATGAACAATAGACATGTAGCCCAGACTGAAGTGAAGCACCAAGTCATGATTTTTACCAACCAGATTATCATGTCAAATGAGATTTCAAGGATGTATAAGGTAATTCCAACTGAAAGATCATACGTAGGTTTGAAATTGTCTGAATTGTGATATTCTATCAGGCAATTAGCAACATTTGATGCTAAAAGTTATGATTTTTTTTAATCCAAACGGCCGCCTCTTCTATACTCTAGTCCGAAGAAAAAGTGTTTTTCGTTGGCAGCATCAAGAGCAATTCTGGGCGTTGCGGGAACTGTTGCCTCCGGAAACGAGCAACCTTTGAGGCTTCTGAGAGAGCGGCAGACGTTCCCTCTGTTTTCGTGGATGAGCTGATTGGGGTTGAGTCGATGGCAAGGCGGACGCACGCCACGGCGGTGGGGTGGGTCGCCTGTGACGAGCTCTCAGATCTTGGCGCAGGAAGCAAGGAGGGCTGGCTCACCGACTCCCCTCTCCTCGCTTCCCTGCACTCCCACCATCTTGCCCTGGCCCATGGCACGCTCGCTTTCGTCCTTGGCTGGGAGGAGTACCGTGCCCAATCTGCATCGGCTACTCGCCCCACCAGGATCCGCCCTTCCCTCTCCCCTGAAGAGGGAGAAATCACGGCCATCGAGTGGATCGCGATAGACGACCTCGTCGCCCTGGCGCTCGGCACCTCCGGCGGTTACCTCCTCATATACTCTAAGGAAGCCGACTTGATCCACAAACAGGTTTTTGCCTGCTTTTCATTTGCCCAGGATCTCGACAATTTGACATGCCTTTGTCCGATTCGGTTTATGAATCTCGGAAAAGCTTGCATCTTGCAGTTTGTGCACCCGTGTCATGTGCTGAGGTTGCGGATCAGGGAAATAGAGGACAAGGCTCTCGGCAATGGTTTCTCTTACGAACTCTGTGTCGTTATGCCTGGGGTGATTGCACGCTTTGATGGCGCGGATGTCAAGGTTAAATCCTATATGTTCCCTTTCTTCTGTTTCATGGTGGCGCCAATTCAGAATCTTCATGGTTGGCGTCTTTAGCTTATTTTGCTGCAACGCGATGCAGAGCTTGTTGCAAAGATGGTTCAATGATACTTGGGAAGGCAAGTTTCAGAAGAGGGAAGAAGGGGAAGGTGGCGCTTTTGGGAGATTACCATATCAGGTCTGGAATGTTGGCAAGAATGGTACGTGCGCTGATGCTGCAATTACAGGGTTAATGCCACCACCCTTATTGGAGCTTCCGGTTAGACTTTTTCTTTCTGTTCTTCACCAATTTTTCAGTTAGATGATGAAAGAGATTTGAAGAATCACTGGCATTTGAATTTAGCTGCATTTGTTGTTGCCAGACCCGAGAACGCTACTACTGTGCAGTTACTGTGGGGAGTGATGCTGTGATTTCTGCGTATAGGTGTGGTTAGCTGTTTCAATATTGATTCTCTACTTACCTAAAAACTTGAGAGGATATATATCTCCTTTGCCCTTTCTGTTGCTCCTGTTTATCATTTGGAAGATTTGCCTCAACTTTATATTTTGATCATGCATTAGGCTATCGGAAGATAGAAGTAGGTCCTTGGTGGGAGCCATTCTATCAAAAGTGGTTCCTGCAGCATTTTCGACAATATCATCCTTCTCTAAAATGATTTGGAGGAGTGAACAAGTCCAACAAAAGAAGCCTGAGATGAAACAACAATCATTTGCGAAGGGTCAGTCCATACCTCTTTTATTTGATTTTGTTAATCATTCATGCTTATCTATCCACAGCTATTAATCCCATGGATTTGTGAAGTATATTGTTCTATGTCAAGATGAATTGATCTCTTGTGTAAATTACAAAAATTTTCATATATTGATCCGGACAGTGCCTTTCTTTTCTGATGTCTAAAATTGTGATTGCCATAGTTGGTAAATTAGATGACTTTTGTAGATGTGAAAACGATGATGAAATGATTCCTGTGGTTTTAGGAGGCATAAGTCAGTGAAAGAGGGAGTCTTTGACTGGAAGGAAAACATGCAGATAATAAGTTTATTTTTTTCTTGTTGGTTATTATGATACTTACGTGAAAATGTGGATAATTTAGCACTACTGTCTCAGAGAAATAAAGTGACAGCCTGCCCTTTTCATCAGTTCAATTAAAGCAACTGGAGCATTTATCAGACTGGACAATGTCCCAAGAAACAATAATGTCTATAACGAGCTCAAAGTATATCTTGATGTCTATTATAAAATTTAAGGATGCACAACCAGTAGCACTATTCTGAAAGAAACAGCTTCATCCAGAAATGTGGAAAAATGGATGCTTTTAAAAGGAGAATACTATTGAATAAAGGATGTGTGTGTGTTTTCTTCTCCCAGAAAAATGGTCTTTTTTCGGAGTACATGAATGTCATCAGAGTAATAATTATCTTATAGTACGTTAAATATTTATATCTTCAACTAAGTCAGAAATATGAAATAGGCCAAAAAATCCTGTTGTATAGCTTGAAATTTTAATTTCAATATATTTAGATAATTATCTTGGGACATAGAACACTAGTGGGGTGTTTGGTTGCATGATAATAGACATTTTTATTTTAATTTTTAAAAATTATACTAAAACTTTTTAAGAGAGGTGTTTGACAAGTATGATAATTTTATGTTTTGAAAGTGATTTTATATTTAGACAAAAAAGGGGTCTTACCTCTTTTTGTTATCTTGTGGTCCCCCACTTTATTTGGTCACATGTGGTGGTTACACTTTTTGTTATCACATTTCTCCAAACATGATAATTTTATGTCATTGGTTGGTTCACATTTTCTTTTAATACAATTTTTGATCATGAAAGTCTACGAAAAATTATTGTGCAACCAAACACCCCATAGGATAAGTTCCGTTTAGTGGTTGGCTTTCAAAGGAAGTTTACCGATAATGCTCAATACAATCTACAAAGTTTATTAACTGTTCTCTTGTTGTCAGTAAAACCTGCTTTTGTGTATCGAGCTTACCCTTGTACATGTGTCATGTGGGCATTTATCTATGTTATCGATGAATAGATGTTGAGTACTACTTGACTTTGTGGACAAACTAGTCATGTGCATACTCACATTTCCATTTCTTGTTTTGTCAATTTGATCATAATAGCCTATGGCAGAATTTGTTCATCATTCTTTTGCCGTGTTTAGCAATTATCATCTGTACAAGTTATCCTTGAACTTAATTTTTGGCAGTGTAATTTGTGGCAGCATCACCAATAACATGCTTGAAGGATCATCCTAGAAAGGGAGAAAAGCTCACATTGTCTCCAAGTGGTAGTCTAGCTGCTATTACAGATTCCCTTGGTCGGATTCTATTATTGGACACACAAGCACTTGTTGTTGTGCGACTATGGAAGGTTTTCCATTTTGTTTACTAGTTTAAGGATAATAGTTGCCCAACTGGTGTGGTCTATGAACTCTAACATAAAGTATGTCTACCTTTTAGGGTTACCGTGATGCATGCTGCCTTTTCATGGAGATGTTTGTTGGAGGAGATAAGGCGACATCCAGTTCTGCTCATTATGAGCAAACAAAGTATGACTATTGCTTGTGTCTTGCAATTCATGCTCCAAGGAAGGGCATCATTGAGGTGCTAATAATATTATCTTTCTTATCCGTTTCATTTTTTTCTCTCTTGTCAAGTTGACCTTCATTTGGCAGTGCTCATTTTGGTTCTTGTTTACTGGTTCTACACTACTCATATCCCATTAGTTTCCTCGGACTAAGATCCATATGCTATATGTGATGTTTCATTTCGTTGCAACTCTTTAATATTTTTGAAGCTGAGTGCATCTTCATTTAGTCAAGTACTGCTGGCATCATGGGCATGTGCCAGCAGTTTCTCTCTTCACACAAGCTATCCTGGAGGAAGATGAAGATCTAGGTCAATCCAGGATGAAGATAAAGATCTAGACCTTAGCATTTTTTTTAAATATTTAAAAAATGGACCAATCCAGGATCAGTCTGCCTGCCTTCCAGCAGATTGGCCTGTATGGCCAATCTAATATGATTGCAATCAGATCTTTATCTTGCCAATCTTAGATCCAATTCTTTTCAGATCATTTCTTTTTGTTTAGGACATGCTAAGCACTCATATTTGTGGTTGCCATCTTCCAATAGCCATTGGATAGATCTGGCAAGCATCACCACCGAAAATGGTAGCTCCAATGATATATTTGCGTCAAACTGCAACAGCTAGGGAAGTACGTACGTGCAACACTGGTCAACCAAGCTACTGGTCAGCTGATGTCAGCTTAGGTCAATCCAGGATGACAACAAGGGTCTCCTTGACTGTCATCCAGAGGAGAGGAGGACAAAAAAAAGACTATCATCCAGAAGTTTTAATCATCAGGAGTTGATCTAGGTCCGTGATGGTGTCTTCCCAGTCTTTTCAATTAATAGACCAAGATCAGGGGGTCAACCAGGGCTTGAAGAAGGGGTCTACCCAGGTGTTTAATATTTGATTTTGTTTTTGCATCTTCGCTTTGTCTGAAGTCCTGCGCATTTTAGCAATAATGATATTAATATTTTTGTTATCATAAAAAGGTCATTCAAATAGATCGGTATGATGATAAGGAAATGGGATTCTCCGGTATAGGGGAAAAGAAGACATCAGCAGAAGGGAATTGTTTGCCTTAAATAAATGCAATTAAAATGGCATAAAGGGATTAAAGGTGCAGTCATGCAATAGGCAGGTTAAGTCATGGGAAATTGGGAGTGTAGAAGATTGCATTATAAGGTGCTGAATTACATACATGATACATCAAAAGAAAATAAAAAGTGAAACTTGAATTGTTTAGATGGACCTCAAGGACCTTGTTTTTGTGTTTCTTAGACCCCTGAAGGATGGTAATCCCTTAAGGATCATGAGAGATTCCTGGGAGTTCACATTCCACGCTCAATGTTACTAATGAGCAGCATGTGTGTGCTATATGCTGGACTTAGTTGTCATTCTGGGAACAGTTATACCTTGCACACATTTATGATTTCTGTTGGATTACATATTCTATTTCAGTGCAGATCGGTGGAATAAGCAAATATTACAGCATTATTTTTCTTTTCTCTTCGACCTTATCATGCTTACATTGTAGCATTCTAATTAGTTCTTTACGATGAGGGGGACTGTGTGCGCAGTTGCAGGGAGCACATGCACCAATTATCCATTCCTTCATTATAGAAAATTAGCAATCCTCTAAATTGGAGCTTTTTCCTCTGCCAACAAGGGATAGAGATTGCTAGTGCTGCTTTGATAGTTGGATAGTCTTAACTGTGGTTAAGCTTGATTAACTCAGTTCTGCTTTGCTAACCAGTTTTAACAAATTCTGCTTTAAATTATGGGATTAATCTCTCAGTTTATGCCATTCCGGCCATGCCATCAAAATTGGTGGGCTGCAAGTTATTTACCTGCCAATTTTCTCCTCAGCACTCTCCTGCCCTATGCAAAAGCACTTTTGATCGTAAAAGTTTTGGAAGCAAACAAAACTAGAAGTTTATTCATATGGAATTTGAGATTTAGCTCAGTGTGTAGCTAACATGAGTAAGTAAGAAGTTAAATTTACACTGCATACTAACTGAAGTCTTCACATTTTAACTCTACCAAAATAGGAAACCCCAGTTAGCAACAAAGTTGCTCACATGAAAGATGCCCAAATAGTTGCTCTTGCCACATGTTTCTGCTTGGCCAAATAGCTTTTAGTTTCATACAAGACTATCCGATGAATATTGCTCCTTTGTACTTGGAGGTTCATCTAAAAGCTATATGATTTTTTGTACTGCTGTACAAGTCCTGGTTTTGGCCAGAATTCTTCCTGGCCAAGTACCAGGGGGAAATCAACACGTGTACCATCCTGAAGAAAGATCTTGCTGTTTCTAAGAGAGCGTCAGCATCTTGCCTCCATCCCCACCATCCCTCATTGTGGTCTGGGACTGAAATGTAATACTGGAATTTAAATGCAGAAACATAATTAAATTGCTAAAAGTCGATTTATCCAGCAGGATTTTTGGTGGTTCAGTCTTGTGAGGAATATGTCCACAAAAGTAGCGTGAGGTCCAGCTCGGCAGGGCCATCGTGGTGATATGGAACCGTGACTAAGACTTCACGGGCATCACCAGGGCGTATAGGTGAAGGGATTGTGGCTAACGCAGGGAAGGGTGAAAGAACACTGGCTGGTGTAGGGAGACGTGGCGTTGCTGTGGTGGTTCCCCGGTGAGGTGGTCGTGGCATTACAAGGGGCACCCGAATGCAAGGTGTCGTGGTCGTTCAAGAGCACTTGTGGGTGCTTGAAGGTGGAATTGAGGAAGACTCGCGGGAGAAGGAACACCGAGGCGGCATCGTACGGAAGCTTCTGAATGTGCATTGCAGTTGAGGAGGAGAGCATGCCAAAGATGGGAAAGAAGAGAAGCTGCATGCCAGTTTCAGATCGAGGCTTTGCCGTGGAGGAGAAGACGTCATAGGTTGTTTGCCAAAGGGAAGAAGAGTCGATGGGGGAAGAACTAGCCATTTGGGGATTGCTAGACGGTGCAAGGACGCTGCACGATGGTGTGACTAGGTGTTTCAGCGACGTCTAAGGATTCTGAAGCCCACTGCAGCAGCAATGGAAGAGCTGGCACAGGGTGGGATCACTGGCTGGCTTTGCGACGAGGATGTCTGCAATTCATCGCTGAAGACTACGTGGTTTGCCAGTGGCTGGATTGTGCAAGCTCCTTTGATTGACTGGATCCGAGAGAGAAAGAAGATGTCAGAGCTGTTGAAGAAGATGCCAGTGATCTGCTGTTGGCGAAAACCTGTGACGGGTGGGGGAGGGGGAAGAGGAGGAGGTCCAGAGGAGAGAAGATAAGGGAGGGAGAAGAGAATGACCCTCTAGGCTGAGGGGAGAGGAAGTTGGGAAGAGAAGAAGAAGAGATGGGGGCTGCGCCCCTTTGGGGACAAACATGTGTGTAGCGCTCCAAAAAGTCCAATTCACTTTTTTTTTGGGATTACACGGATTATCTCTTATATAAGGGCGGCAATTATTACAAAGGTCATACTAAAAGAAATGTTTACAATCATGTCATGCACTGCAAAAGAAACTAAGAAAACTACTAAAATCGGTCACCATCACATTGGGATTGCTTGTATCCTCCATCTGGGCATGAGAGCAAAATGAACACCTTGGAGGTCTCCCCTGAGTATGAGACATGACAGGGAAGACATGGAGGGCTGGATTGTAGTAGATGGATTGTATATAAGAGAAATAATTGAAATCAGAAATAAAAGTGGCACTCTACCGTTAAACTATCCCCAATATAGGATCAGTTAAAACTGTCCAAGATGTCTCTTAGAAACAATTGAAAAGTACAAGATAATTCCTCACTGGACCTATGCTGTCTGACGTACGAGACACCCAAGGCGAGGAGGCCAGAGGGCCTCACCTCATGGCAATGCTTTAGGCGCATCCGTATATTTTTGTTTTATCATTTTACATTTATATATTTTTATTATGATTTAGATGAGTTAAATATATCTAAAGAATTAATTAAAAATTGTCATGAATGGACAAAGAGGATCTATATGGCTGTTGCCTAGTTAGAAAAGTAGAAAAATCAAAATATTTGAAATAAAAAAGGACATGGTAGACTCAAGTTAACTTGGAGGGGGGTGATTCAATATGATTTGGATGGCATCAAATATCTCTAAGGAATTTAGTCAAAATCATCATGAATGGAGAAAGAGAATTCGTATGACCAATGCCAATTAATTTGTGATTAAGACTTGAGTTGGGTTATTTTATATATACATCTATAAATCACTAATAATCTCATAAGTTTAAACTGTAATGCAAATTGTCTGAAATATAAAAATGCAACTTGCTTTTGTGCCAAAAAAGCTAAGAAAATGTTCAAGGGGTCAGCAAGGAGAGAGAGAGAGGTGTAGAGAGAGAGAGAGAGAGAGAGAGAGAGAGAAGAGGGTAAAGGAGAAAACGTAGGAAGAGTTGAGGGAGAAAGAGTGGTGGGATAGAGTGTTAGGAGGGGTTAAAAGAGAGTGAGAATTAGAGGGAACTAAGAGAGTCAAGAGCTTCAAGGAAGGAAAAAACTATCAGAATCATATGGGGTTGGACAACACTAAGATGGGCTTAATAACATAGTTTGCAGAATCGGCCGATTCGGAATGAGATTGACCGATTCTTGCATTGGATCAAACATATGCCAATCCAATTTTACTTTGGAAATAACCGATCGAGGGCCAACTCTTAGAGGAATTGGCCTAGATTGGTAGCTGCAGGATCAGATCAGGAATCGATTCCCCGAGAACATGGAAAGATCAAAATCGGGTCCGATTTTGATCCGATTTCCCACCCCACCCTAATTCCACTCCCTAGCCCCTCCCCTCCCCTCCCCTCCCAATCTAGGGCACCCCTTCGATATGCAAGCATATAAGCATTAAATTGAAGAGTACGAGGATATAGATCTATAGTATTCCTATGACACGGTTTCTCCTAGTACATATGATAATATTTGGTATATCTTAAACATTCTTATAAAAACGATACACACTTATTATATTACTTGTTTTTTTCTGGTTAAGTGGTGGATACAGTTGAACGTCAGAAGTGAATGGAATCCACTCGCCACTATTACAGTTCGAATATTGAGTCAGAGCATCAGTTTATCGCAATGTAAGGGAAATTGGAGCACTTTTAGCTTTATGCACACACAAAGAAGGAACAAGTTGAAAAGTGAACGAATGGAAAAACTTGTGTTATGCCAGTATAATATGTGGTTGTGAGGATAAAGAATATCAAGAAATGTTAAAAAATATCCGAAGAAAGATTTGTCTGATTTGTAGGTGGTTTGTATGAGCAAATATATGAAGCAAGTGGTCAGGGATTGCCATATAATAATGTTGATTTGGAATATCTTTTATAAGAACAATATCTTTTTGTAGTATGGATGGATGACGAGGAGGTCACACCACCTCTAGAATTCGACCCCAATGATCGAGCATGAGCCGAATGTGAGCTTGACAGTGTATAGGGTGAAGATGAAGAAATGCAAGGTAGAGGACAAGATACTGGCGTTCCTTGTACAACTCCATGACCAGATCCAGCTCTAGCTTCCTATACAGCTTCAAGTGCATGTCCTTCTACTAATTAGAAGTGTTTGCAAAAGGAAAAAACAGATTTGTAGGCTTCAAATCATTGAAGAAGGTCTACTAGTGCAATATAGGTCAAGATACGGTCAAGATATGCAAGACGAAGCAACGGAGAAAAGGAAATTAAAACTTAGGCGAAGATATGTGAGTCCCACATATAGTACCCAAGTATCTTCCTCATGGTGAGGTGGAAGAATTTATTTAAGGTACACAACAAGATGTATGTGGTTCGGGTGGAGGTAGAGGTGGAGAATCAAATACCACTACCGCTGCACATATCAGTGGAGTTGGTCCTGATGATTTGGTTAGGGGCTAGGGGTGCTCATTAATTAGGCTGACCTGACAACCCGAACTGAACCAGTTCAAAACTGTCAAGATGGTTCGGGTCAAGACCCATCTTTAGATCATTCAAGTCCAAAATGGTCAAACCCGACAAAAACTGACCCGAACCATCAGCTTGAACATGTTGGAATTGCCGCCCTTCACAAGCAGATTTCTTCTTTAATGGTGCCCCATTTTTCTCTATGAGAGAAAATAAGTAACGATTTGCATTCGGGATAGTCGATGTGAGAGTAAACTTTTCACCATTCACCTGTCCGCCAACTGTTGCACACTATAGCCTTCCCTTTTGTTCCACATTGGTGGTTTCTGGATAGTGAAGGCAAGAGAATCTTATAAACGGATTGGACCTTCAGGCTAACACCCTGTGGATTGGAACTTGCTTTAGCAAGTTATAAATTAAATAAAAAATCATTATTAGTTATTGAGGGTTATGATCGGGTCAGTTTGGGTTGATAAAAAAACTTTATAAACCAAACAAAACCGACTAGCGAACACCCTTATCAGAGGCAACATTTAAGTGAGAGAAGTCAATGTTAGAACTAGATTGATTTTTTTGATGAGTATGAGATGAGAAATTATCTAGAACCCCATGAAGACTTGGGGCCATATTATCCACCTAGAGCTCCAGTATCTGACTTTGTGTATGATTTTAGTTAAATGACCTAATTATTATTTTTATATGGATACTGATCAATCATGAGTGACAATTCTCAATGGAGTATACAGGAGAATGAGGAATATGAAGGTCAATTCTATTGATTTTGGTGATGCATGATAGGAAGGCATCTTTTGTATTACATATGAATTGTACCATTTGTTTATTTATTGGAATGGGTATTGGTGCTATCTTATATCCACTTAGCTTGAAATTTCTCATAGTGACATGAAAGTGTGTTCGGTATTACATTTATATTTTTAAGTTTTTCTAAATTTTTAGGATTTATAATGATTTTTTTTAAAGAAAAAATAAAAAATTCTAATCTAGACCGATTGTAGATCGGGATTCTTACTGGGGAATAGGTCCTGGCCAGACTGATCTCAGATCGGGTCCCACTGATCGGGGTCCCAATTTTGATCCAACAATCCTTGCTTGTTAGCCCAAATTTCTTACCCGATTTAGTTTCGGTCGAGTTTCTTACCTGACTTTGTTCGGCTCTGAGGCGAGTGGGGTGGACAAGGTAGGCCAGGCAACTGCTTAGGCAGGCTAGGCAAAAGACAACTGTTTCAGGCTATCACGACCAAGGATTGTCGTCTCGGATCTCGGCTTCATCTCGGAAGTGTGAAAGAGAAGAGATCTCGTGAGATTCTCGGAAAAATCTCGGGAGATCGGATCTCGGATTTCATTTATGCACGGTATACTTTACCCAATGATTGCCATCTCACATCTATATTTTATCTCACGGAGATTGAAGATAAAAGATCTTGAAAAAATCTCAAGAGATTAGATCTTGGAAATATCATCAATGTGCATGTTCAGATGTAGAATGTCATATAATCTCTTTAAAAAGGACAAGAGAACTCATATTAAATATTAAAATAAGGCATGAGAGAATTAAAAACATAATACAGAGATGGTGAACTATTGTTAGTATGAGACATACAAAGGATCTTATGTCAGACCAAAGTTTTATCTTGAACAATATAGATAGAAGATTGATAACATTTTGGGTCAATTGTACATATATAGTTATTAAAATATTTAGCTATGAAATTTTATCAAACAATAATGTTGAGATGAATATTTGGAAGGATTCCATAATAAAATTGACAATATAAGAAGGAAACTTAACAAAATCATCTAACAAGTTGGGAATAATAATAGGCGGAGAAGATCAAGGTATCACATGTACTACATAGATATTCTCGTTTCGGCAATCTCGTTTCTCGGACGCACGGAAAAAAAGAGATTCTCGGGAGATCTCGAGAGATTCTCGGGAGATCGCATTCCATGATCACGACCAAGGTGAGGCACTCAGCCATCACCTTGCCTCACCTCACTGTATAGATGACTGAGGCAATCGTAGCACTAGACAGACAAAAAGTAGATACACATTTTACACCTGTCAAAATGAATGTTATGTTGTTATGTGATGATCTATCCTCCTACCAGAATGCTCTCTTGTTTCTTTTCATCCAAACGACCAAAGTGTATCTGTGGCAGAGGAAAGAAAGTGCATCATCCTATTGTAATGGTGCCAAGAATGGAAGTCCTATTTTGCATTATACTTAAAACTCTATCCTTGACAACACAAATACAGAGCTAACATGTAGGTTTGCTATTGAAAACTATTAGGTGCATTACTCTCCAAGAATTGTTGCAATTTATGCTATTGTAGGTTTCTCAAAGTCATTCTCGAAGGTAATCCAGGATTATCCCTTCATTATTCCCATACCATGTGGGCCATTGGGGACATGGGATCAGTATACGGTCCTTTGATGTTTGCAGGGTAAGGGTGGGACTTGGAATTGGCCATAACCAATCCCCAACGAGATTACGACTGTGGTTGTGCCAGGGCAGCTTCAGTCTATTTCAAATTCACAAGTATCCAGATTATTCTATGATTTCAACCATTTTTGTTTCTTTTTTTTGCAAGAAAATTGGGATTTATAATTATCTTATTGGACCTATACTTGCCAGTCCCAACCTAATTGGCTGATGTGGATTGGAATTGACCAAAATCTTTAATACCATTACAGCTTGCATCTCCGACTGCGCAGCAGCTAAAAGCATATGCAATCTTGGCTCCTCCTAGCAGCTTCTTTGCAACAGCCAGTTAGCATGTTATTGCCATTTGTAGACTCTGCAGCATTCCTATTGGAAAGCTGCTGATCTTTAGACACGTGCCATCCCCAATTTGCTGCCCACCATTTTCTTTTACCGTCTCACCATGAGCAATGAGTTCCACAGAGGCCTGCCACTTAAAGGTGCTGCGCTCTACAGCACATCTTGACCTTCTTGAGCTGCCCATCCGGCTCACTATCTTTGAACTGGTCTTCAAATAAACTCTGTTTGAAATTTAACTTGGATTTGTCCTAGCCATCCCATCCATTTGGTGGCACTCTGCACCTTGCTATTTTAGCGCCAGTTTGGGTACTCTATCAAGCACATGTATCAATATTAAATTAAATTCTTTAAAGTGTCAATTTCATTAGTAGTGTATCTAATGTCAATATGAAAAATGATAAAGTATCAATTATTGCAACCAAATAGGCCTTTATATTTTATTTACTATGTTTCTTGTTTGTACTTATGGTTTTGTGCTTTTATGTTTGTATATTAGTTTGCATGCTTTACACGGGTTTCTCAAGGATTGCTGATCACTTGTTCAAGAACAAGCATTTTTCTTATTTTAGACAGCGCTTTTGTTTGGTTGATGTTGTAAAATACATGAAAAGCAAAGAATGGGATGGGACTGCATGAAGTGGGACTGGATGGGTGAGGATAAGGCCCCTTTGCAGACAATTCCATTCCCATCCTTCTGAATTGAAATCATATCTTTTCCAGCATCGTATTTTATGATGAATCAAACAAAGAGAAAATTCTATAAAACAAAACAAAGTGCAGTGTGCTCAACTTTCTTTCCGATGAAACAAACAAGCCCTTGGTGGTACTTGTTTTCCTCCATCCGGTCCATGTTCGTATTCAGAGTTTCTGATCACTGGAACCACACAATTGAACAGATTTGGAAGATGCGTACCGGACCGCGCATGCTGACAATTCAATGCCCCAAGGGGAGTAAAATGCTGCAACCATCGACTAGGTTTGCTTCTTCATCAGCTACATCTTCTCACGTTCCTCTTGAAGTTTTCCTGTGGAATGGCGACTCGGGACAGCTATCGGTGTTGAACAGATTCATTTAGTTAACAATCGTCAAGTATGTCTTGATTCATTTCCTCATTTATCTGAATTAAAAAGCTCATTATTTGTAGAAATTAGAAGGATGGCATGTAAGTAGCTGCTGTCCAGCAATCTTCTTTTACTGTTAGCCAGTTCGGCAGCATCCCAGGTATTGTGTATATATGCATGTACATAACCATTCTGTGACATTTGATCCCAGTTTCCGATGGATAACTAGATATACTTTTTCCGGAAGCAAACCATTGTGCTGAGAAACCAAGCTTAAGAGATATGGAAATTCACATCCTTTTCATTCATCCAAATATTTTCCAAGGTTAAAAAAGGTTGGTAGGGATTAAATTATGTTTAAACTTTCCACATGGTGTATCTGAAGTTCAGATTTCAGGTAAAACAGGTCTGGTTTTACCACACTACCCGAATAAGATAAAACTAAGATGAGTCTTGAGACAGAGGAGACCGATGAACCATATATACACGACTTGGAAATTATATATTCCAAGTTGGAAGTGAACAATCTGAATAGTCAACAGGAAATCTCCCTGAATATGTTAAAACTACGATGAACCTGAATAATCGACGAAGATCTCTGTCAATCTCTCTCTCTCTCTCTATGTTAAACCGACTAAACTGATTCAACAATTAATAGAAAATATTGACTGATGACAACCTGATCGCTGCGGGTCAATACTGGCTGACCGATACAAACTTCCGATTCGACCTGGGACGGGACCGACCATCCGAGTCGGGCCGAGTTCAGTCTACCACGCGGTCAAGGTTTTGACTGTGTCAACCCATGCCTACCGGTGGGCCCGGTCGTGACTACCGTCGAGATCGTGGGCCGTAGCGTAAGGCGCCGCGCTCATTAGCGTTGGCTGCTTGCGCGGTCAAGTCAATTGTGGGGCCCACTCTTTTGACTTTGGCGTTGACCCGGAGATGACCCGGTCTGCGGAGACCTCTTCTCTTCTTGGTGACGAGGCGATCACCTTCTCTTTCATCTTGGGTTTTATTCTTTCGTTTTTTATTATTTTCTTATCTTATGTTGCATCAGAAGATTTAGGCAAACAATATGAACGGATACTAGATAGGCTTCTTCTTGCGGGGTTGCCTTTTCTTCCTTTGCTTCTATCATTTAATTTTTATTATCTTTAATTCCAGTGAAAATATAAATGAATAATTAACACGAGTAGACATGCAGTTCGACTGGAAGTGAAAAGACTAACTGAAGCTAATCTTTATGAGAGTGATCTTCAATAAACAAGTTTCGAAATATTTCATATTTTTCTGATCGTAATTCATGTGGCTACGCCCAGCGTGTAGGGGTGTCACATATGGGGATTTTACATCTAGGTTCTTAAATCCACTGTATTTTACACACATATCCTTAAGTGTTTTAACTATAATTTTTAAATCCTTGAAATCTTAGTCTGTTTTCAAATAGGTATTTTCATCAACAATTCAACGTCCTGATGTAACTCTAACTTAATGATTAAATCTGACTTGACTTAACTCATGATAAAATGACTAATATATATATCTCTCTCAGATAGGTAAGAGATGGAAAATATACATACAAGAGAAAAGTGTAAAAAAGAGTAAAGAGAGAAAATATATGTAGAAGAGAAAAATGAATTAAAAACATGGATGGCGCGTTGATAAAGAGTAGAGTGAGTAGAGAGAAAATAAACAGAGATGGGAAAGAGTTTAAGGAGAGAGACTAGGAATAGAAAATGAAGAGAGTAGAGTGTCAAGAGAGAAAATGTGGACATAGAAAGAGAGAATATATATATATATATATAAGAGAAATTATAAAGAGAATAGATAGAATGTCGAGAGAGGACGAAGATATATTATAGGAAGATGTTTCTTTTGATAGTTTGAATAGGCAAAGGTAATTAATGTTAACAACTCAAAAACTAAGCATTTTAATAGAGCTTAACCATATGAACCTATTTCAGGAATTTAAAATTCGTCATCAAAATGGTGAACATATATAAAAATACAAATAATTTCAGCAACCTAACTAGGTGTAAAACGTACCCCATATATATGTATATGGCAAGATATATATATATCATGGTACACGCGGTACTCTTCAGTAGTACCCTTCATGTCTTCAAATCTAGTGTTTATAAGTTCAAGCAGATCCGCCAAACAATAATGCCAGCTAAAGTTCTGTTTAAACCCCTCTCATAAGTTCAACAAAAATCATACGATTATTAAATATTCATGATCTAGTGTTTTTAACGAAATATTTAATCCAATACTTGATCGACACACAGAGACCCCATACATATATATATATGTATTCTATATATGCAGCTGGGAAATTCAAGGCTCTCCGTCGGTTCGAGGAATCGTCGATCTTCGGGGGCGGAATTTTTCGGAAGCAGGCAGCGGGAAACAGACAGGATAGCCGGAATTCTCAGCCTTGTCTGCATCTGCGACCGCCGACGACCGGACAAGGTTCCGATATATTGAGGCCCCGAGACGACGACGACGACGACGACGACGGCGGCGGCCGGAGGCAAGAGAACGTACGCCCTAGCTAACAGCAAGGGGGGAAAAGAAAAACACAACTCCTCCGAGCGCAGAGCAGAGCGCTGTGTCATGTCAGTGGCGGCCATAAAACAAAAGAGGGATCAGCTGAACGCCTCTCTCTCTCTCTCAGAGACCAAGGCATGTGATGGGGCTCGGGGCCGCCTCCCTTTGCGGCGGCTCTTTCGCCGACGACGTCAGCTAGCAAGCCTCCGACGGCAGATCCGGCCTCGATCGCCGGCCGCGCTGCATCGGCGGCCGCTCCGGGGGGGCGAAGAACAGACATCTGCACGGCCGGGATAGCGCCAAGATCAAGATTATATATATATATATATGTGTGTGTGTGAAGCCCGGAGAGCAAAACATACATACCCAGCATATGCATTTATTGCTCTCTCTCGGCATATTCTTCCTTGGTCTTTCTCAATAATTCTCCGGTTTCTTCAATTCGTGTGCGAAATTGATAGACCGTGCGCTCTCTCTTCGTTTCTAAAGTTTTTGTTTATTAGTCTCCATCGATTCGGTCGATCGATGCCCCTGAAGCAAACCAGATATTACTTAAATAATTCAACTATTACTTTGAATTAATTCAAGTGCATGCATGCATGCTGCCAGCTGGAAGACGGCCGGTGATCTGATCAGGTGAATATATATAGAGAAATGGGGGCTAGTCGACGGAGTGCAAAGAATATTAATTAGTATATACACATATATATCTAATTTGCATGTCATATATATATATATATGGTGGGTTTGATGCATGAGGGCTTACTGATTTGCAATTCCTGGAAGATCCCGGCCTGCAAATATAATACGACAAATGTCAACTCCCTTGCAGGCGTCAAGATTCAACTTTCCAATCTGCAATTCTCTATGTATATATATACGTATCGTCCACAATATATAGGAGATGAAGCCAAGATCCCTCTCTCTCTCTCTCTCTCTCCGCCCTTTTGTTTTTAACGTGGACGTCGTCGTAGTGTAGAAGACATGGGTTCCCCCCCACCACCGTCCAAGGGGCACGGGACCCTACTCGATCGTCTCCATCTCAAGCTGTGTTCTTGTTTTATATACATATATATATACATATATATAAATATAGATAGATAGATACATATATAATATACATTCATGGCATCTCTACTCTACTTGGTATCAGCACTACTTCGAATGCTTCTCCCGCTTAGCCCCCATTTGGAATCTCTAGCGTGGGGTGATTAGGTTTTGGGCGCCGTGCTCTCTCTCTCTCTCTCTCATACGCAGATATAAACCTTACCTCAGATATATATATATATATACACTTAAGAGACCAGAAAAATATATATACACTGGAATCAGAGTTAGCAGCATGCAAGGACCGAGTCGGTGTCATCTTATGAGTACTCTGCTGCCGGTGGCCTTCACCTAATCCTTTGAACGATTCCATTGACCCCTCCCATCCTCCCGAGGACCCATCACACGTCACCCTTAAACAATATATAATATTATCTCCCGCTTGCTCGATCGGCAGAAACCCTAGCTAGATACCCATCTCTCTCTCTCTCTCTCTCACGTTAACATATACACGCCCGTCCAATTCCCTCCGGCGTGCCCGCATATGAATCAGTCATCGGAAAGTAAGGGGCTGGAAGGAGCCGGCGACAACGAAAGCGATTCCATGGAATTTTCTTTTGTTTCGTCGTGAGGGGTTCAGATATATCTATGCAGCTTCCTGTCCGCTGCTCTCTCTCTCTCTCTCTCTCTCTCTCTCTCTCTCTCTCTCTCTCTCTCAGAGAGGCCGTGGCTAGCCGCACTCTCCGACGTACGATTTGCTTCACTGCTTATTTGATAATCGTGTATATTTAACGTTATTAAATTTATTGATTTTATATCGAAGTAAGATGTTGCTTAGTTCTTTGCATTTCAAAATTAAGTTGGTGGCGAGCTCCCAAATATTTCACTCTAATTGACTTTGAAGAGTTATCATGCATATATATGTGCCCATATTGAATTCGGGGAGACGATTGAGTACTCTTATTCTTTCAAGAAATAAATGATATATATTCTTCCAAATAATTTTTATCTCTTACATCATTTATAAAACAACTAGTTGACAGAATAATGGCCCAATGTATACATAGTTATGTGTGTAATTAGTCGCTAGAATATGACTTCTTTCTAAAAATATAAAACTGTGCTAAATTATTTTGGACTAAGTGGTACGTACGTACGTATTGTTCACTTGCTAATTAGTCGCCCAAAACGTTTTTATACAGACTTTTAAGTAATCAATGAATCACCACATATATTGTGTGTATATATATGTATAAAAAACTTGCAGCTTCAGTCGTCGTCTTGTTTTATGCATTATGTAACTCCAATTTTTATCTAGTTTTCTAACGAGTACCAAATTGAGAGAAAATCCTCTCCTGAATCAAGAAGGATGGTTTTCCAACGAGGGTACCTTCCAACTTAAACACAAATATAAATGATATATGTGTATCTTACTTTTGACACACACCGTATTTATTGTATACGCAGAGACCTCATCTTTAATTTGTTTATATCTAGTTGTAGAGATATACAGTACGTAGTCCAGATGATAAATTAATAACCGATCGAGTATATATATGCATACATTGGTCAGTGAGACCACCATATATATTTGCAAATTAACTAATAAGTGGCTGGCTGTGCTAGCATGCGATAGATGGGAAGTGACCATCAATCATATTCTTTGCTATCTTCAGCATATACCAACTATATTCGCCGTCGTATATATATAGTTATATATATATGTAAGTAGCTCTCACCATATCCGCCCAGAAAATTAGCTCCGCCGCCTGAGACGATAGATCTCGACGCATAGAAACACTACGTAACGGAGAGCATGTGTTGACGTCGTATCAGAGAATACAAATTAATAATTAATACCAGGGACACGTACGTACATATATACACGTATCAAATATCTGCATACGGAAGGGGGCACGACGTACGCACGTACGCAGAGAGCTCTGATTCCACATGTAAGCATGCATGAGATCGATATAGCATATATAATAATAATGTGTATATATGCAAACGAGGCCATCAATTAACAATTTAACAATACCGACTGCATTAATTACGTACGTTTTAGGTCAGTTTTGGTTCGATACTCAATTAACAATTTAACAGGGTCAATCTGTATTCGAGCTCTGTGCATTAATATTTGTACGAACTTAATTAACTTGGAGAGCCACACATGCACCTCTTTAATTAATTACTTTGATCTAGTTGAGTTCAAATTCAAAACTTGAATATATAGGAGCTCGGTCCATACTCAAGTTTCTGCTTGATATATCAGCACCCCGATGAAACTCAATCTAAAAAAACTCCATTTTATTATGTTAGTACTATATATATATAACTACTAATCTTAGTTTAGCTTCAAGCAAATATTTAACCAAGAAAAGTTAATCAAGTACTTAAACAGGTATTCACAAAAGTTCCCTACGAGCTGAGCAATATTGGTCTATATATATATATTCGAGCTCGACTCACTTACAGTTTTTCTATACAAATTTACACATTTAGCATGATAAACGAGCGTGGTCAAACTTTTAGAAGAAAATTAATTTTAAGTCCATTGAAGAACATAATTTTACGGGAAGATCCTTTGACTGAATATGTTTAATGTCTAATTCGTAGAAGGAAATTTCTTTAATGACAAGTCCATTCCGTCTAAGCACCATTGACCCACCATTTAGGAAAAAGAAATATGGGTTTTCCAGAAACACCCATCCTGCCCTAATCCCCCGTTCCTTCTCTTGGCACCCCATGAAGGTGATCTCGGAAGCACACGGCCTCGCGGTGAAGGCGGTGCGTCCATCTCATGGTGATTGATGACCACTTCATTGTCTTCTCCATGTTTTCCTCCGTGGCAATACCTTCTTTAATTTTGTTTCGAGTTCAGGTATATATCCTTAAGAGTTTAATATGTTATAGAAAATTCAACGATTGATCAACCATGGAATAAGACGCACGCACTACGAAGACGGCAAGATTTCGGAGAAATCGAACTCCACTAAACTTTAGGCGTACAACCTCACCTACCGGTGACTCTCTCGACACTTGACATCCCGAACGAGCTAGCAGTCTGGACTGTTTATAAAGAGAACAATCCAAGAAACACATCCTAGCTAATTAAGACTCTCTTAGTCCCTATCTAGAGTCCCGATCGACTTGGATAGCCTTGATGCTTATCCGGTTAATAATCATCGCATCTTTATCTCCACTTGGAGAATAACCCTCGTACGTAACTAATTAGTTACACAATGAAGGGAGCGTCCTCTACTTTCTCGTAAAAAACGTGGAACTCACATGATAGTGGTAGACTTCACACAGATCAAATCATCATTTTAATATATGAACTCCACTTTTTTTTTAAGAGAATGGAGGGTGTGTTCTCTGCGCACGTACTTTTGAGGAGAACCGAACTCTCTTTCCCTCCGTTGCCTTCTTTGTGTTCAAAATCCGCCTAGGGCTCCCACCGCGCTTGGGGCTTCTGGAAGAGGGGTTCCCGTCGGGGTTGGAGTTTCCGCCGGAGAAGAGGGGTTCCCGGCAGACGTGCTCTTCCTGCCGGCAGAAGCCCCATCATATCGGTTCTTCATCTCGACATATATATATATATAGTTCCCGACAACGACTACACGGGAAGAAAGAGATCTGGCAGGAGCTCAGAGGGCTCTCGATCGAGGCCAAATTAAAGAGCAAGCATCTACGTACGCGGGCCTAACAGGGCTTCCGTCTCCGTTGCCAATCTCGACTGCCGGCCGGAGATGACGGTAAACTAGCTGAAGATTGATCGAGTGATTGATTTCTTAAGAGATTGTCACGGTTCAAACTTCAGCTCAGACGACAGTACGCACCCCTCCCGGCACAGTTCGGATTAGACATTTTACCGAACATGTTGAAATGATTAACCTCTGATCGATTCCAAAGTCAGACCTAACGGGACCTGGGCGTGATAACTTTCTTGGTTGAGACGAGCACTCTCTTACAAGTCAACAGTGATATATGCTTTCAGAAAGGGTCCTTAATTAATTAAGTTCGGCCTATTAATCTTGACGAAGGAATATATAGTTAATGGACCTTTAAAAATTACGCACAAACTAACATGCATTTTGTTTCTTCTCTTTTAACCACATTTTTTTATTTGATAAAATCTAGCTAGCTAGTATATATCCTGAGCTAGAAATAACACTGACAGAGTTGAAAAGAAAGCATGCGTACAGTAATTAAAGTTATTTAATCTGTCATTTATATAAGGGGACACCTGTTTTTCGCTCTAGACCCGTATGGATATATATATAATAATATATTGATTAATTTTTAACTAGGATACATTGTCAGAAGTGACAAATTAACAGCATATATGGGATATAAAACGTCTCAACAAAAAGCTACCTATATATTATTATTATTATTATATATATATCACTCGCCACCTCCGACGTAACTAGGATACATTGTCAGAAGTGACAAATTAACAGCATATACGTAGTTAATTGTTAACTAGGATACATTTTGCACTTACATCTTTAGAAACACCTATATATATAATTGCACGTATATATCACTCTAAATCACAATTATATTGCATACCCAACATCCCAAAACGTTAGACTTGCACTTCAATTTTCTAAATACATATCTGTAAACTAGAAGTACTTACGTCTGAAAAGTCCCTTGGGCGTTTTAATGATAGGAATTAATACGTACATTGTACAATGAATATTTTATTGTTGTAAAAAAATACATAGGTATATGCAAAAAGCCCATAAAGGAATAATGTGCCTTCCTCTGCGGCATGCTCTAGCTTTCTAAGTGCATACACATCAATATATATATCATTGAATTAATGAAATGTTTCATTTCACAGAAATAAGCCGTAAATTCTTTTCCCTACACATCAAAATCAACAGCATATATCCTAATTCCTATTAGGTAGAGAAAGCAAGCTGTCTGGCATAAAAACCCCTCCCCCTCCCCCTCCCCAACGTCAACGTATATTTGTGGAATTTCCTTCCCCTCCCATCTCTGTCAATGTCTTCCCTTCTGCAGGAGCAAGTGCTCCTGTGACTTGGAGAATGATACCTAACTGCCATCCCTCCATTGATAGAAGTGAGAGAGAGAGAGAGAGAGAGAGAGAGAGGGAGGGAAAAAGCAGGAGAGGAGAACTGTGAGAGCACATGAAGAATCATGAGCTGGAGATCGATGGAGAGAAAGATGGGAGGGCACGGGAGGCGGCCAAGAAGGAAAGGGCAAGGCGGAGCTTGATCACCTCGTGCTCGTGGAAATTGCAATTTGCTCTCACTTCAATTCATACACAGAGAATTAAAAGAAAAAGGGACCTTTCGATTAATTCTTGCTAATCCACATGCTTGGGTTCGATGTATCTGCATCTTGATGAGGCAATTAAGAGAAGGAAACAGGAATTCACATGTGGGTGAAGATATATGGGGAAGTGAGATGAAGGCAGGGATTAGGGTTTGGGTTCATCAGAGAGAGAGAGAGAGAGTTTGGAGTTGCTCGATCGGCAGATTATTTATTTCTGTGATCAGCTCAACCAAAACCCGTGACTTTCTTTTGTTTCCAGCTCCTCCGCATATAATTAATACTGTCCAAGGAATTGCGGGAAAAGGATGAAAGAAAAGGGAGAAATTGGTGTGCGCAGATGATCTTCTCGGTTTTGTCTAAAATCAACTCAACCAAGATCCGTGACTCTTTTTCTCTTTCTGCTTCCTTTGCTGTGTTAATGATGGTGATCGAAAACATGCATTGTGACACAGTTGAATATGTATATATATGCACACGGGATAGTTAGAGGGAAAAAATGTCAAGGGCTATATAGATGATGGCCTGATTCTAGCATAAACGCAAAAGCTTGGTGATGCCTCACGGGTATCAGTATTCAGCAGGAAAATTCTAAAATTATATGAAGAAAAATACCATATAAATTTTCTTGGCCAGGCACCCGTGTGGAGATACAGACAACCTTTCCAAAAATCCGGACAGCGCACAGTTAAAATTAACGATATATCTATTTCTGGACGTCAACTGATTATCGCTGTCGGAATACTCCAGATCAGATCGTATGTACTATTCTAAACTGTTTGACATATATATATATATGATTATCCGCGGATTATTTCACCTCACAACCCCTCTGGTGATCTCCCCTGTCCTTTGGCTCCACCCCTGGTGCATAGGTGCGTGGATCGGCGGCCTCTACTCCGGACACTACCTCTCCCTGGTCGTTTTGAGTTTTTAGTCAGGGTGCTAAATGTGTCGTTAGTGTGATGTCACTCTCTTTCTAGTGTTTCGCCTAAACGTGCATTTAAATTTTTTGTATCTTCTACATGTACTAAAATCATAAAGACCAGTGTACGTATCTATGTTCATCTCTTCTTCATTTTTTCTTCCTGTATTTCATTGTATTATGATCGAGTTCTATGTCCAGTTGTCTTTTCATACTTCTTTCGTAGTTATGATCTCTCTTTTGAAACTATATATTAGTCTGGATGATACTCACATTATTTTAATATAATTTTCCGATATGGTGAAGGTTATCAAATTTTTTGAAGGGAGTCTCTATCTTTATTATTCAACTCTTAGTTGATTTGTGGCTATGTAACAGAATTTTAGCTATCTTTGTCATCGTCGTTTATTTATTTTCTCTTATTTGGATGGTTGTAATGTTGCTCTTGTATTCTTATCTATATATGTGTTCGTTATTCAAAAATAAAAAAGTATGCGTTGGAAGTGGAAAGCATACAGAAGATCGACAGAGTACTCCTCGGTCATCATCTGATAAGCCAATGCCCAAGAGAGCAGAGATTCCCATCGCTTGGAAGCTGTGGTTTTCATCTATGATCTTTTGGAAGAACATTACATCTAGTCTTCCAGATGTGTTTGTTTCCCGCAAACTCCTAGCTAGCTAGCTAGGTAAACAAGAACGGGGGTTTCTTGGTGCGAATCACGGAGCCTACGAGATTCTCTACACGAGCTCCAGCTGAAACAAGCAATATATATATACATATATATGTATATAACACTAATTGAAAGTATAGTTCCGGGCATCTGTGCAGCCTCTCCGAGCTTTGCTTACCCATATCCCAGAACACGTAGCTGTCACACACCAGCTCGGCGAGACCTCAGCTTTCTCTCATCACTGATCACCAAGGTCATCCTTTGATTTCTTCTTCCTGTTGAGAAACATACATGCCTCTCTGATTCTCTAAGTTGCAGTTGGCATGGAAGCCAGCCGCTTTTCTTCTCTTCTTCTGGAGAGAGAGAGAGCGAGAGACGTGTGTGTTCGAAGTGGTTGGATGAGTAGTACTGGACTTGAAGTCTTTCTAATGTCGAGAATACCGTCGTCAATTGGGTGTAGGCCAATTAGAGTACGTATATACGGCACGCACGGAATTAAGGATTTGGTTGCAGTAGATTCGGATGACCGATGAGAAGGGGTGCGGAGAAAAGATAAAGTCGGAAGTTTGATTAGAGATACATGGAATTAATTTCTAGTAAGCCGATTCGATTACTCCTTAAGTTTATGCCCTGTTTCTCAGATTATAAAAAATAATACTATTTAATTAATATTGATATTGATACTTTGAGGAAAATAGAGTATAATGATAGAGGTGGACACTTGTATGCTATATATACATAATTAATATACCCTTGTCTGTGCTAGAAGTTTTAAAATTGACGCTCTATTATTAATCAAACATCTTCTCATGATCTATGTCAATATCAATTTCAAAATTAATGACGATCAAGTACGTACGTACTCTCTAATGCTGCTACCATTAATTAAACAGGGCTTTGGGTAGTTTTATCATGTGTCAATATCAACAATATTGATATTGTATTAAGATGGATAACTGATCAATATACTATGTTTATGGTTCATGAAAAGTTGTAATAAAATCATGTTATACGCAGATACGAAAAAATGGCACTCAATAATGTGGTTAATTACGCTCGTAAATTACCTTAAAATATTGAGATTTGATTGACCCAAGGGGATAGCATATATGCATACGCCACTCAGCTCTCTCTCTCTCTCTCTCTATCTGTCTATCTATCTATCTATCTATATCATATATATCAAGCCTAATTAGACAAACCGTCACTAAAAGCTAGTAAGGCAAGCGAAGTTTAGGCAATCGTCCGGAGCGAAACGGCCGGAGACCGATGTCGACGGTCCCAACAAGTAACGCCTTTGCATGTTGACAAAAACCCTAACCTGTTTCCCCCAGATTCAGCTGCTGGGTTTCGGGTAGCTGCAGAGAAACGGAAGGAACAGAGAGCATAGGACCCCCCCAATCAGTAACCTTTATGAACCTTTCACCTGCATCTCTGGAGGCTCTCTCTCTCTCTCCTCTGTCCTGCTCTGCATATCGTCGTCACGGGTTGCCCTCTGGATGAATGGCATTTACTCCCCGGTTCTCCGCACGGACGGGGCTCCGCTGGCTGTTGAGAGCTCCGAGCTTTCCAGGATAGAAAGGAGTGGACTCCGGCCCTCGAACGCCTCCGCTGTCTGGTCACGAACACACAGATTCACAGGCGCGCGCGCGCACGTGCGCACAGGTACAAAGAGAGACAGACACAGAGAAAGAGAGGAAGGGGGCGGCGGCCGGAGTCTGGCGCCGGGCTGGCGTCAACATGATCTCCCGGCGGAGATGGAGACGAGAAAGGTCCTAAAAGACAAGATTTCTGGGCCGCGCAAGTTTTCTTTTCTTTTTTCTTTTCTTTTTCCTCGAGAGTCAGTAGCATCATTGACCTCTTAATTATATGTTATTATCAATTAATCCTGTGTTACTAGTGTATATATATAAGAAGGTAATAATGTTGCTAATTATCTAAGAAAATGACGAAGAAGATGCCGGTCCGAGGTAATTTGGTCCAGAAAGGTTAGGGTCAAAGTCTTGAACGTCCAAAGGAGAAACCGGTACATTCCGCTGGAGGGGTCAAGGTGTCCTTGTGTGTGGTTTCAGCACTAATTTAATTTCACCAACAGAGCAAAGAAAAAAAATGAAAAAAAATCATATATGTTCGTCTGTCGTATATGCATATAGCTAGGTAGTATCATTTATAATAAACAACAATATATATATACATGCATGCATCGGGCACGGAGGTCCACTTTTGATTAACCATGGCATTCCAGATTCAGATTCCATTACGAGAATCACAAAACAATTTGATATTTCTTAAATATACAGTGTACATTAATTTTTAATAAAAACTAATTAGTAAATAAATCTTATATATTTTACTATTGATTTTTAGATGTAGTATGTTTGCCAATTTGTTTTTATTTTTACTACTTATACATCATATTTTTAATAACATATTCATTTATCATAATATCAATTTCCATGTATGTTAATTTTTATCATGATCAAATGAACATAAATAAAAAATCGACCATTTCAGATTTCAATTTCGATAAAAACTCTATATATATAGAGAGAGAGATATCTTAATTACTTCAAAAGATAGTTTAATTATAGGATACAAAAAAAATCGACCATTTGTTAATTCTTATAGAAATCTCGAATTAATTATGTTACACCCCTGACTAATTTTGGGTGGATGATAATTAATCAATCCAATAAGGAGCAGAGAGATCTGAGACTGCAACTGCGCCTCCGTTGCGCTCTTAGTGTCAAACTGAATCCAAGGAGAGAGCAAGCTAGCTAGCTAGCTCTTGCAGGCGTAGAAGAAGAGATCTAGCTAGCTAGCTAGAAGAGAGAACGTGTACATGTACACATACGAACGCTCATCTCCACAACAGAATTTTTCGTTATTCT
Source organism: Cryptocoryne crispatula var. balansae (assembly GCA_036172225.1). NCBI lineage: Eukaryota > Viridiplantae > Streptophyta > Magnoliopsida > Alismatales > Araceae > Cryptocoryne > Cryptocoryne crispatula. The sequence continues at coordinate 39,512,543 of CM069928.1, forward strand.
CTGCTGAAGAAGCTCCAGATGTAGCCCTCTCCCGGTAGAACTGCTTTCCTCTCCCCCCGGCCTGCTGCAAATTTAATAAATAAGTTTGGCCTCTTTCAATTCAAGCATGCGTTGACAAATCCCTCCGGCCGCGCGCCTGCGCAAACCCCACACACACACACACATATACGCCGCTAGCTAGCGCGCATTACCCATCGCGTCTCGCCGAGAAGAGCTAGCTAGCGCTTTAATCCTCTCCGGCCATCTCCCTCCGACCACCTGGCTCTCGATCTCACTCGCTCGTATATATGTGGCTGGTTTTTGAAATTGCTCCGTGCAGCAGGCTCTCAAGCGCCCACATTTACGGCGACTGATTATTAATTGACTTTCTTGAGAAGTGAAAGATCTGAGAGATCGCGATCTCGAGCAACACGTAATTGATCGTTCGGTAAGTAAGGTCATGGGGGATGGAAGAAGAAAGGCGCCGTTGTGGATCGACATATAAAAAGCCAGAATTCCCGTAAAGACACAGACACGCATATATACATATGAAACGTCGACCTCATTGATATTGAGATCGAATGATCTCCCTCGGATTAGGGGCTGAGAGCAAGGATATATATATATATATATATATATATATATATTTATAATGGGTCTCCTTCGTGATTAGGGTTGAAGGGCTGCTATCTAGCTAGCTATAATATCCATTTTCTTGCAAACCCTAAACATTAATGATATATGTTGATCAGGTTGAAGGGCGCCGCTCTTCACGTCCTGCCAAGATAGAGCGAGAATAAAAATTAAGATGATAAAGAATTATACTGAAGTAAGTGCCCTGCTTTGATACCATTAATTTTACCAACCTAGAAAAGAAAATGTAAGCAAGCGAATTTTCTTAACAGCATTGATCACGGACTTAACCCCACTGTTCCAAGACATTTATGTATAGAATAATTATGCTTATTTAGTTAACAATCTCTGTATTGTATTGAATATATATGTGGTAGTAAATCCACTGAACAGTAAAGCAAACATATGGTGCTCCCGGTCAGGGAAGAGAGAGTCTGGTCTCTATCGCTTGGGGCGGCAAGTGTCAACACACAGTTATTTCTTCTTGCATATATTGGGTGGCATCCACCCTCTCTCTCTATCTATATATCCTCCCACCGTCCTCTCCTCCGGCTACGTACATGGGTCCTTGGCCCCGATGCAAGAGGGGCAGAATAAATATAAGAAGGGAGTCAATGTAGGGTATACTTGTTCATGTCTCGCTGCATATTCTATTTCTCCTCTTGGCGAAAATTCGCCGCAGTTTATTGTTGGGTGCTGCTGCTGTTACTTACCACCCTTGATTGCAATATTTTTTGTGCTGCCGGTCTTCTTCTCCTCCCTCCTCCCTCCGGCCGTACCCCCATTTTGGCCGCGAGAGAGAGATGAACGAGGGGATGGGAGGAGGAGGAGGAGGAGGAGAGGGGGGAGGGACGACGGCGACGACGAAGGAGGTACTGGTGGTGGAGATCCTCGACGACGACGGGGAGAAGAGTGATGAGAAGAGCCAGGGAAGCAGCAGCAGCCGGTCGCCGCTTCCGGGCACCAGGAAGCGGCCGGCTCTCGACCTCAACGAGGATGTGGAGGAGGGCGGCGGCGGCGAATACGAGGAGGGGGAGGGGGAGGAGGAGGGGGCGAGCACCACGGAGCTGGTGGCGGGTGGCGACGGGAGCTCCAGCAACAACAGCACCACCAACAGCGCCGCCGTGGAGGGCGGCGGCGAGAGGACCACTTCGGTGAGGCAGTACAACAGATCCAAAATGCCACGGCTGCGGTGGACGCCGGATCTCCACATGTCCTTCGTGCATGCCGTCGAAAGGCTGGGCGGGCAAGCCAGTAAGCTCCCTTTGCTTCCTCCGGAAGAGAAAATCAGCTTCTTCTTCACCCCCTCCTGCTGTTTCTCTTCGTCATGGTTCATGTTAAACAGGAGGAAATTAGGGTTCTTGTGAATTTCTGTTTCCATGTTTCCTTGAACCACACGGAAAAGGAAGCGAATTGTGTGTTCTTGGGGTTACTGATCTCTGAAATTAATGGGATCTGATGATCTCTATTAATCCTTCTTTGAAATGTCAAAATCAAAATTTTTCTTGAGGTTTATTGTGTGGTATTTCTGCGGATGGTGCAGGGGCGACTCCAAAGCTGGTTCTTCAGCTGATGAATGTGAGAGGGCTCAGCATCGCCCATGTAAAGAGCCACCTACAGGTAAGAAAGAAAGAAAGAAAGAAAGAAAAGACTGCCCGGATCATAGAAAAAGCAATCGATCTCCGTGGCCAGTCTACAAGATTGTGCATGAACCACACACACCCACCCGACGCGGGGGGTGCTGCTTTCATTTTCTTTCCTTTATATATCTTCCTAGCCAGCTACTTCCTGTCATGTTCTTCTCTAAATGCTCTTGTTCATCAGATGTACAGAAGCAAGAGGCTAGACGATTCAGCGCAAGAGAAAGCAGCAAAATCTTCAGGTGGGCGAGCTAATTTAAATCTTCTTAGTAATCATACAGACGGAAATAGGCATATATATATATATATACATATTCAAGCAGTCCGAAGTCAGTTAAATCCGGCCCTATTATTGTGTAAAATTAGTCCCAAAAAAAAGTGTTGCTTGAAATCGATCATCCATAGATCTCTCTCTCTCTCTCTCTCTCTCTCTCTCTCTCTCTCTCTCTCTCTCTCTCTCTCTCTCTCTCTCTCTCTCTCTCTCTCTCTCTCTCTCTCTCTTCTCCCCCGCAATCTCCTGTTCTCCGACAGCCGAGATCGAGGGAGGATTTGATATTATAGAAGTTATGAACACCTTGTGGTTTCGCCTGCAGTGGTGGCGCCGCTGGCGCATGCGCATATGCAAAGAGGTGATCGGGGCCCCGACGGCAGCTTCTACCAAGGAGCCGGAGCTTGCCTGCAGCCCTTCAAGATGGACGGCAGCTACGGCGGGCTCTTTCCGGCGAGGAGCCGCCATGAGCTGAGCAGCCTTTACGGCCTGCTGCAGCGCCCGCTCCACCAGACGGCGTTCGATCTCAAGAACTGTGGCTTCAGGTAGCTAAGATTATAGGAGAATCCGATGCTTAAGCTTGTATATATATTGCTTGCTCTCGAAGGCAGAGGCTCGATTAAAAAGAGTTTCCTTGGTGATTCCCCTTGATTAGTAGGCACCAGGAATGGGCGTTCAACCAGCAGATGGCGGCGAGAGGGAGCTCGAGCACCGATCAGGGGCCTGCCAGGGGGTTGATTCACGACATGATCTTCAGGAAGGACGGGAAGCCGTCTACCTCCCATCTGTTCGACGTGAGAAATGCCGTCGCCGTCGCCGGTGGCGCCGCCGTTCCGCACGCGTTGCTCGAACAGAGGAGACTGTCGTCGCATCCGGCCGGACACCTGGACGGGGTTCCGGCCGTGGTGGCGGACCGGAGGAGGCCCGGCAACATCCTCGACTGGGTGGGAAGCATCTCTCAGCCGCCGCCGCCGCCGCCGTCTCATGCCAAGGTCGACTCTCCGGCTTGCGGCGAGGCTGCCTTCCGCACTTGGAACTGCTTGAATCATCACCTCTACAACAATTTCAAGGGTGATGATACCAAGCAGTTCCAACACCGCCCGCGAGAACCGGCGGCGCTCAACGACGGCGGCGGCGAGCGATCTCAGTTCGGATCACTGTTTCGACCTGATCAAGTACAAAATTTTCGATCTAATCAAAACTCGTCCGTTCGATCGATCGGTCGACCGAGATCATCTTTCCCTAATTTTTTTTTCTACGTACGTTGCAGCTGCAGAAGGAAGTGGAGGTAAACAAGCCCAAATCGGAGGCCGATGGGATATTCTTGGGAAGAAGAGGGAACAACAACAATGCCGAAGCGGAAATTATAACCAAGAACGTCGTCATCGAGCGGGTGACTGATAAGAAAGAGAGGGAAGGGTGGCTCCCGAGCTTACAGCTGAGCCTTCGCCCGGGCTCCTCGACGGCGGAGGAAGAAGAAGCAGATCACAGCGCGCTGTCTCTCTCGCTCTCGCCGGCGGCGGCGCGCAGCAGGCGGCAGCCGCATTTGAGCATGGGGACTGATCTCCGGGACGTCGGTGAATTACCTTTAAACATGCCGCCGTTCAGACAGGCAACAGGAGGCGGCGGCGGCGGCGGCAACAGGGTCGCAATGGGGCTGAGTACTTTAGATCTGACCATGTCGATTGGAGCATTGGAGTGAGATCTTTCAAGTACTTGTCTCAAGGCCCTTCTAGCTAGCAGGACATCTCTGGCTAGGTTATCGTGGATGCTGCCAGCTTAAAAATAAGGTTTTTATGGCCCGGTGGAGAACTTAGTTAGTTAGCTGTCGGAGTTTGAATGCACTGGTGATTGCCCGATTCATGGTTGATGTTGGGATGATCGATCATCGCTATGATCTATCTCCTCAGATGAATCTTGCACATTGGGAAACCATTTCAGTACTCTCTTTATGAAGATATCGGTTATCATCTATATACTCTCTCTCTCTCTCTCTCTCTCTCTCTCTCTCTCTCTCACACACACACACACACACAGTGCACAGACACACGAGAATCTATCTGAATTTACCTGTCGTCATATATAGCTAGGAACCATATATAGATGAGATGAGTAAGGACAGAGAATTTAGTGTCTTCTCCTCTGAACAGAAATTAGCACATGATGATCTTGATCATTGGTGCGCGTTGTCATATATCGCATCTTGTTTGAATGTGATTCCTGTCACACACGGTCGATCGTTTGAAGAGTACGTATTTCATCAATCTAGAGATATAAATTGTGATGAAAGTTCACAAGTACAATGAATACAGGGGCATCAATTATATAACTATACGTATGGATTTCACTTGTGTGTGTGTGTGTCGTCTTAGTCAGAAGATATTCCATCCAGCCGAGGGTTTAATCCTATCCTTTCTCTGTAATATATATATATCTTAGTGCTCGATGTATAGGAGTGTGTCTATATGTTTTGATTTGCTCCACATTAATATATTTTTCTTCTTGGATAGAGCTGCAGGTTCGCACACAGGAAGCTAGCAGCTACTAGTTGCAAACTAAATTTTGTTTGATCAGGTTTTAGATTTTTTTTTTGATTAACCGAACAGTACATTATCAAACTCTCAAGACTGAACCCAACTGGTTTGATTCAGATCGATTCACTTTAATTAACAGTAAATTTTAATTGATTATATGAAGTCATTGAGGTAAATATTATATTATTTTAAAATTTATATAATATCATAACACAGTAATGATCGACTTTCAATTTAAATAACACGATCACACACTTCGGTTCAGTTCGAAATTAGATCTCCAAATTTGCTGAACCAAATACATGGTTCAACACAGAATCAAATCGAACCCAACTGTATGCTTTGACCGATCTCAAAACATCATTAATTAATATTGGCCAAGAAGAACACTTGACAAAGCCCGCCGAAGTTCATTTAAATTGTGGTTGTAATAAATATTAATGCTCTTCTCATCGGTTCTTTGACCATGCATATTGTCGTTTATTTCTTGGATGCTCGAATCTTTATCTAATTATCTTAATTAAAAAGGATGACGTACGTACGCTACTGCATATATATATACTTATTTAAGTAGCAACCTGTTTTTTTCTTAGGAAACAGATAAATACATATGTATATACACTCCTTCGACCTGATGTGTGCACACAGAAAGGTAATTAACGATCGTGTGTACTGCCGAGATATGAACGTCGAAAATACCAAAAAAAAAATCTAACCGGACAAATTAATTAACGAACTTTTTATTTTATAACTAATTAATTTATTTTAACTAAACAAAAATAGTGGTCACATCATGCATATATATGTATATCAACAAAAATAGTGGTCACATCATGCATATATATGTATATCAACCTGGTCATTTATATATATATATTCGATTATATATTTGTGAACACCCATAATTTGCCTTCTCCCCTTTCATCAGATCTAGTCAAGCTTGGAGGGCATTGATCTTAATCAAGCAACAAACTCTAATTAAAGGCTCTAATTAGAAACATTAATATTCAAGCAATATAGACTTTGTTAATATGATTGTGATGGACTCTCCCTCTCTCTTTTCGAAGACGACACGGGATTTCTAGCTTACAAAGACAAAATAAATTGAAACCTTATTAAATGAAATCAAGCAGCCGATGCGCACACCATCGTGGCATCATCGTCGTCGCCATCTTCGTCATCAAACCCAACCATATGCTTCAAAATATATATATTTTTGGTTTCATGTGTAAAAAAAAAATAGAGAGATGATTTTGATAACCGGCGAGAAATAAACACAATAAATTCGTGTCCGAAAAATCCTCAGCAACTCGTGTTCGTAAATTTTTAGGGATTTTAGCGAGTAGAGAGTAAGCACCATATATAGTCTCTTAATTAGCAATCCGCACCTATTGTGTGTGTATAAATATAAATATAAATAAATATATATATACACACACACTCACAAGATCAACAAAGGGATGACAGAAGGGAAATTAAAGGGAGAAAGAAAGAAAGAAAAACATTTATTTGATTTGGAGGAATGATGCCTGATCGGTCTATATCTGCTATATGGATGGCTGATATTTGATACGAAGAATTAATTTCTTCTAAATCCGAATCGTACCTTGACTTGACGCCGTCTATTAACATCATCTCCTATATACGTACGGGAAGTCATCTTTCCCGAATAAACAAAGCCCCTCTTGTGTGATTATATACATATGTATATACATGCATACACACACTCACATATATATATATATATATCTCCCCTTGCATTTCCATGATCTTGATGATCACATAAAGAATTCTGCGCTCTCGGTAGGATGATGATTTAAAACGGGGAGATGATGAAGGGATGGATTCTTTCAGAACATTGTTGTCACTGTCGACAAGGCAGAAAAAGCCCCTTCTCTTTTAAAACCTTTGTAGGCTAAGAAGAAGAAGAAGAAGAAGAAGTCAACACCTTGACCCTGTCTGGTGAATGCAAACAACCGAAGAGAGAATATTTTGTGGGCATGTCTGTCATGGTTGGAGATATATATACAACATTCCAAGTCAACATGTTCACACGTGCCGATCTACCAGAAGTTTGTGAGATTTGGAATACCCATCACAGTCGCTCATCATAGATCATCCGTGCTTAAGCCTGAGGCTACAAGAGCGCAAATTAATGAGCCGAGTAATACGCCGTTAGAGTTCGATTTATTCATCTTAACCTCAAGTTTCGGTTGCCAAGAGCAAGCTCGACCGATATTCGAACTTAGCTCGTTACCTAACCGAGTCGGGCCCAAGCCCAAACTCCAGTAGGAATCGATCCAAATCGGGTTAAAACTATAGTTCAAGTTTGATACGAACTTGTTTGTAAAGCACTAAGTTCAGTTTAAATTTATCCGTGAAACTGGAATATGAACTTGTTTATATTTTTTTTATCTAAACTTAAGCTCAAACTAAGTTTCATTTGAGCTTATGAATAGATTGAATCGACATTATATGATGACAATTATCTATAATGTAAATAAATATTTAATCAGGTAGTTAATCGAGTAATCACCAATTTATCAAGTCAAGCATAGATCACGGCTCCTTAACTGATGAATCCATCTTTTGTTCAAGTTTGTTTATTTAACAGAATAAAAACGCAAAAAAGTGTTTCGGTATTTACCATACAGATTAACAAACTTAATCACCATTAAGGTTGTCCCCTTTATGGATGGTTTTGTCATCATACGTTTCATTTTCGAAATATTCACACATAAAAGTTCGAAGGTGATAGATATAGATTGCTACCGTTGAAACTTACCCCTATGGTTGTTCTTTTTGGGTTGTCTTAATGGTCACTCAAGATCACGAAGACGTTATTATCAATACATGACCAGGGTTTTACATAGTTTTTACATAAACCAAATTACCCACACCTGGCCTCTAGAACTTGGTATATAATTTTATGGTGAATATAAGGGGTATACAGTATCATATCTATAAACAAAGTAATTTTATGGTAAATATTCGAGATATACTGGATTAGATATAAACTTATTGGAGAAAAAGTCAAGAACAGTTAATTGAGAAAAAGGGAAGTTGATACTTGAGATGAACCGGACATATAAAATGAACCGGATACAAGGGGACTAGAATGCTGAAATGTTGGATAAGGGGAGAGTAATATCCAAAATCCACATAGGGTATTTTCAAGGTGCTAGGTGATTTAGGATTAGGAACTGGCAGAATCTTTACGCCTGGAAATAATGTTAGGAAGATGGTGACTGTTTTACAGTGAAGAACTGAAGGTTTGGCTTGTTCTGATTCAGATCCTACCACTATGTCTCCATGTGTCCACGAGGCATGGAAAGAGATTCCAGGAAATATGGTTATTTAAGACAAGGTAGGTGGGGTCGGGAATCAGAATTGGGGGCCGACCTGGGTCGGGTCAGGGTCAGGTCGCGAAATAATAATAATAATAAAATACTAATTTTAAAACATTTACGGAGTCGGGGTCTCGGGGTCAGGACTGGGTCGGTCGGCCCAAAAATTGACCGGGCCAGGTCCGGGTTGCGACCCGGGTCATGACCCCGTATTCCATGATTTAAGAAAGTATGCTTAAAATCTACAAATGGCACGGAGACATGGTTCTAGAAGGAATATTTGGGTATAAAACAGGATTGAGCAACTTGCTATATTGTTCGCCCTTGCAAAACTGGATAATTGGTCGGTGGCTGATGTTGGAGATGTCTTCCCAAGGTACCTTCTTGTGTGCCAGATCCATAAGAACACCTTGACAATAATGAGCAGTTTTTGTACTGCTTGATATATCCTGACCACGTCAAAACAAAGAGAAGCATGTGAGGCAGGTTTCAAGTGAAGCATTAGAGATTTAGAGTCCTGAATCAGCCAATCACAAATACCAAGAAAGTGTAAGATAATTCTGCAGGAGGCTTAGAAGATGGAAAGAGATCCATGTTGTTCCTACTGTGCTTCTCAAAAGAAGAATTTAGAACCATCTCTTCTCTTCTAAGCTATGGCATTAATAAGACGCCAGGGGGTTATTTATGGAGTTAAGGGTGCTTTTGCAAATAGTAGTATGATGTGAAAGCACTGCTAAGTCAATGGAATAACATGAAACCAAAAAGGATGTCCCTGTTAAATGGAAACTATCTCCCTGATATACTGAGCTATCTGGATTGATCTGAATAGGTGTCTCTTCTCTTTGTTATTTGGCTTTGTGCTTTACTTTTACCAACCATGGAATGCTGGATTGGGTCAGGTCCAAAATCCGACCACTATGTTCCCTTTGTTGAAGGGTTTAATCCCATATTGACTACCGGAGGAGTATTCCTTAGTGCACGTGCGTTTTTGGAATTTCACATGGTATCAGAGCAGGTGGGCTTAGGCTCTGTTCTCCGGTAGATTTGCTCCTATTTTCGCTCGGTCCTGCCCCGTGTATTCCTATCGTGGCTCTGACGGTGGTGGCTGGCCGAGAGGGGGAGTGTTGAAGGGTTTTATCCCATATTGGCCACCGGAGAATAGTCCAATGCCTTTATCATAGCCTGGACCTGGGTCTCCTCAGCGCACGTGCGTTTTTGGAATTTCACACCCTTGCTGGATTGTGCATTTTTTAATATCTTATAATCGATATTTGATATAGAATATATTTTCAACTATTTAAATACGTTTTTTATTCATAGTAAATTATTTTAGTATTTTTTGCTATTTTAGGGCTTGCTGCCAGGAGCCAGGTTGCAGACTTCTCAACAAAATACAAGAATCTTAGGTCAACAGAAATGGCAGACCCTCTAACATTAAGATGCAGTATGAAGATAATTAAAAGAATAATGATGAAAATATCAGCAGACTAGAAGGCAAAGATTGTGATCCCCCCCAATCTACAAATATGTTAAGAGATTAAATTAGTGGACTACTAACAAATCTGCTTAACAACATTTTGATTGTTGTGTTGAAAAAAACTCCAAAATTAAATGTGCTTTGTTGGGACTTGGGAGTACTCTTCAATCCTCTGGAAAAGGCTACTAATTAACATGATTGTTGGGCCAATTAGGTGATTCGTTACAAGGACTAACTCATTTCAGCTGAATATGGCAATATTACTGCTCCACTTTATAATATGAATAAATGAAAGATAAAGAAAATAAAAAATATTGATTACAAAATGAGAGACTCACAGTATTATACAATGTTTCTCTGTTGACATATTGTACAGGAATAACAAGCACAGGTAACTTCTACAGGTGTTCATGACATTAGTCAGATAAGAAACCATGAACTTAGGACATGAGATGTGAAGCTAAGAGAAACACAACACGTTAACAAAGAAATAAGTACCAACAGATCCTCACCTTTAACACTAATGAAGTCATCAGAGATACAAAAGCAAAAGGAAGACCAAATTTCATGAACAAAAGTTGGCTTTAATCTTCACTTGCAGGTCTTGCCAACACCTGAAAGAAAACAATGAGTTTTGGTTAGAGCTATGTACTTCTCAAGTCTACGAAAAGTTAAAGGTAATGAAGGGTGAACTTACATCGGCAAACCGCATGCGGACCTTCGGCATCATTGATTTTTTCAACATGGTTTCAAAATCACACATAGGATCAGTTGCTGATGATCGAACAACCTGTTTCTTAGCATATTGTCGTGTATGTAGAAATGATGAATTCTTTGATGGCACTAAAGGTAAGGTGCGGCAAAGCCAGGATTCTGAGGGGCTTTTAGGCAAAGGGGGAGGAACAAGAGCCTGGAAAGCATCAACAACACTTTTTTCTTGAGCTTTAGAAATCTGAAGATCATCCAAGACATGACTCTCAACGGAACTGAAATTTTCAGGAAATTTTAATTCATCAGGATCAACAACTTCGGCGAATTTATGCCGTGTCTCTACATTTTCACAAATTGTTGATACAAGATTCTCTTGAGTTCTCCAGCTCTCCCTCGGTATTACAGAATCATTATCCATGAAATCCATTCCACACTTTTTATCTGACAAAGTCAACTTGGAACAATAGTTTTCTAGAACTTCTACGCAATCAACATAAACATCTTTCTCAATCACGGGACTTTGAGAATCAGATGTATGCTTGCTACTGAAATGAGGGGCTATCTCCCAATAGTTTTCACCATCATCATCACAAAATTTGAGTATGTTATCACGTTTATTGCCCTTATTTTGGTACTCTGAAACACCCTGAAGGCCCTTGATCTCAAGCAAAGGAGAATGAACAATGTTGTTCCTGAAAGGTGAAATACCCTTGCCAGCGGAGCGCCTGAAGGAAGAGGACTCATCTGCTGTCTGCGAGTCAGTCCAGTATGAAAGCTGGTTACTTTCACCAGTCAACTTGCTTGCCTCATCTGCTAGTGGTTGATGAACTCCCCACAATTCATGCTTGTAAACTTCCTCCCAAAAATGCTGCAGATGATGGTTGAGATATATAAGAGGAACTGCCATCAAATGAAAATTCGAAAGGAACAGGGCAAAAAGCAGAACGCTACCTCATCTTGTGCATCGCCATCAGATCTTTGATACGAAGCTCTAGCACGACCTTGAATCCTCCTAGCATCAGGTAGAGGCATGCGGCCCCTTAATTTCATAGCGGGGACAGGGTTCATAAGACAGAATTTGGGAATGAAACCGCAACCTTTCACGGAGAGATAGCCGGCGGCGTCATATTCATCATCTTCTTCTTCATCAGAGTCTTCGTCCAAATCGTCAGTTTTAGCTGCCGTCAACGGGCGATGAACCGAAGCGTAGCGCAGAGCGTGATCAGATCCACGCCGGTGCCTCGAGGGAGCATCCGGCGGCCGGCCCTCCCCAATGTTCCTGGTGGCACGCCGTGATGGATCTTGACACAGCTTCCTCGGTGCGTGCGGCGACGGGTTCGCTGCCATCGCCTGAGCGGCGGGGAGGAAGCGATCCATCATGAACTCTGTCAAATTGGGATCTTCCGAAGCCCTACCGGAAAATTCCCGCGAGTCGACCGCGGCACTCATCCCGGTAACGCTGCAGTTCATCAAGCAGGACTCGGCGCGTGAGAGGCTGTCACGTGCGTCAGAGGAGAAGGAGTCCTCCCCTTCTCCACCCTCTTCCTCGCCGCCGGTGGGCTCTTCTTCCAAGATCGGCGCTTTTTCTGCCGAAGGATTCCCAAACCCCCCCGGAGGAACAGAATAAAAGATATTGTCGTCGACTGCGCTAGCGGCAACTACTTCGATGGTTTCTTCATCCTCGTCCCGAAGAGGCTTGGGCACCAGGCCGGGCAGAGTTGCTCCGACGGGACCGGCAAGGGCACCACGAGGACCGCCCTTGGGGTGACCAGGGGACTGTTCCCAAACGAAAGGGACCGCACCGGCCTTCCTCACTGGCCCCGACCTCATATCCGACCTGTAGAACGGAAGCGACGGCATCCTCCCTCGGCGCCCGTCAATTGCTTGGGTGTCTGCGGCGGCGGCAGTATTGCTGGAGGAAGAAGAAGGGGGTGGAGGGGGTCGAGGCCCGGAAGGATGACGGCGGACGGACAGCAGGGGCGCGGTCAGGTTGAGCCCCTTGTCTGCCATCAAGTTATCCGCCATGTCCCCTTTCCCCGCAGGAACACAGATCCCGGTCACAGGAAGAACAATCAGCGGGCGGAGGACTGTCTGATACCCATACTAGTGGGAATTAGGTGGCTCTGCGCGAGAGAACGACGACGACAGCGAGGAAAGAACAAAACTTGGATGGTAAAGAAGACAAAAGAAAGGATCTTCACACCGGCAGTACAGCCCACGACAATGCAGATAGGGGGAAAAATGCGTCGCCATACACACAAAACACTGGAGATGCTCGAGGGCAGAAAGAGAACCTCAGTTGGTCGACTGATCCAGGGTTCCGCTCTGGTGGGATTTGGCCGGAACGGAGTGAGACGACAAGGGGGTGATCCGTCGCTGGGGTGAAAGGCCGGTGAGTTCGGCCTCCACGGCGGGCGGCTGGCTTCCTCCTCTGCGGTCCCGCCATCGCCGGCATCGATAATTAGCTGCGCGGTTTGGGAAAGGATCTTGTCGGGCCCGCCCGCCCCTCGCTGTTCCTTCCCTGCCGAAGCCGAAAGCTGCTTCTTTTCCGGCCGTCTCCTGCTTCTTTTTCTGCACAATGCGGCGACATACATAACCAGGTATTACTTCGTAGAAGCTCTTCGCCTACGGCTGCGCATTATTTGCGATAACCCCCTAAAAAGAAATAAACGAGGGAAGGAGGGCATGTCGGGTTTTTCTCTTTTGCATGACGTGGGGACCGGCCCCGTGGAGGACACGCGGCGTTGTGTGGGGGCAGGCCAGTTTGCCAAGTCAGCGATGGCGTCCTCGCTGTTCGCCACGTCATCGCCGCGTGCTCACTTCTGACGGTCGGAAGCCAAGACGAAAAATATTCAGCTCGCAAAAAACGAGTATGACTAAATGCCTCTTAAAGCATCTCCGTTTAGATTCACGATGTATCTAAATAGTATTACTCTATGTTACTCTCAAAGATCACAAGAACAATATAAGATGTCACTCATTTGATTTTACGGCTGACGCTTCAAAACTTATAGCGTTTATAAGTTTATTCCCTAAATTTTAGGAGGAAATCAGATATTTTTTATAAATTTTGTTCCGTACGAGATTAGTCTGGGAATAAATCTGATTTGTCCCCGAACTTAGGGAAAAACCAGGTTTATTCTCAAAATATTTTGGTACCAAACGGTATACCTAAAAGAAGAACCGCACCATTTTTATATTTTAAATCAGCAAAATTAATCAAGAAAAACATTTTTATGGAGTATAATTTTCCATAAAATTGAAAACTATAAACTATTGTTTAGTTATATGTGATACAGTTACCTTGAAAACACAATTTATTATTTGGTTGTCCATAAATTTTTTTTTTCTGAAATTTTTTTGACTATTTAGATATTTATAAACATTTTTCAAAATTTCACTCTTTAGACCTTTGTGTGGTTACTAGTTACTAGTTATCTATACAGTAGTGTGATTTTTTAACTTTTTTTGTAGCTAATAGTTATTGATTTCCGTGACAATTATACGACAAGATTTTTCTTAAAACTAGAACTTTCATGAAATTGCCATTTTACTCAAATTCTTTAAATAGAAATATTGTAATTTATGTTTGCAAGATGTGTGCTAAGCCACTTACCTACCCATTTAAAGATATCTTATTTTCTATAAACTTAAATGAGATAACACAATAAAAAATCTTCTTCCAAAACATCTCAACGTTCACCACAATGCAATACAAGAATACAATGCCAGAAAAAAGTAAAAGATCAACAAAAAGCACCACCTCCAAACACAATTCTATATAATAAATTTTTATATATTTTTATGACAAAAATTATATTAAAAAATATAAACTAGACGAAGATATAATTTTTTCATGTTTGAGAGACGTGGAATAAGAAAAAGAGCGAATACCATATATAAGAACATGAAATCAAGAAAGATCGACTAAAATTTTCATATAAATTAATTTATAAAATTAAATATTGTATTTTTATTAAAACGATAAAACCTGTTCTAAGGATATTATTCACATACTCCAGATAATTAAGGAAAGGACCGACGTATAACTTCGGTAGCTTCAACACCCTCGCAGACAGAGGAATGGAACAGAACGTTTAGAACAGAGCAGTATCATCATCATGCACGGTGCTCATCTCAGAGCGACGTAGATCGCAAGCTTTGCTCCTGCTCTCAACGTTCGGCGGCGGCGATTCCTCCGCCTCTTCTCCACAGCCACGGCGGCTGCCGCAGCTGGGCTCCGCCGGCGCCACCAGTCGGCTTCTTCGTCCACGGGAGATTGTGCTTGGCCATCTTCCGTTTCTTTGCAGCGACGCCCATCACATCCCCCGGGCGCTGCAAGACAGTCGATCAGAGAAGAGTTAAGCAGCTGGTTGGCCGCCGCTGATCAGAGGTCGTCGGAGAGGGGGGGGGGGAGACGAAAGCCGAACCTGGAGGCAGAGCCCGTCTACCACGTCGCAGACGGGATAGTCATGGGGACAGCAGTAGCTGCTTCCCTCGCAGCAGACGGCGTCCTCGTAGCCGCAGCAGCCGTGGATGAGGCAGGACTGGAAGAGCTCCAGGAGGCAGCAGCACGTCTCGTCCGGCGGGCAGTAGGAGAAATCTCCGCATTCCGACGGGGAGGGGCCGGGGGGGCTGGACGGCGGCGGACTCGCGGGGACAGGCGGCGGCGGCGGTAGCGAGGGTGCCGGCGGCGTCGCCGGCGCGGATCGCTTGGTGGGATACGACGCCATGGCGTCGATGGCACAAACCCCGTAGGGCAGCGCCGTGTTCCGCTTGATGTATATGTACCCCTGCATTCCCCAGTCCGTCCCCCACGAGTTCTTCACGATCCAGTAGTCGGCGCCGCCTTGCTGCCGCCCGTAGCCGACGACCAGCACGGCGTGGTCGATGTCTTCCGGGTTGCTCGAGCAGTCGCCGTCGTAGATACCCTGCGATCTTCTTCTAGCTTAATCATCCTGGCCGCGAGATCAATATTCAGAGGAGAGAGGTCGCCGTGCTCACGCCGGTGTATAACTGGAAGTCCGTCGACGACGCCGAGATCGCAACGCTGACCGGCTGCTGAACCACCGAGCAGAGGAGAGCGCCGCCGCTCGGCTGGACATCCTTGTACCCGTCGATCGACACCACCCTTCTTGCCTCCTGGTCCGTCAGGATACATGTGAGAGTCGGAGCGGCCGGCGGCGGCGGCGCCCGCCGGAAAACATTTGATCGCAGGCACAGTGTCTCGGCCACTCACCGCGGTGGCGTTGCATTTTCCGTCCCGGGCGGTGTAGGGATAGTCCGCCTCCGTGTCGATCCCTCCGTTGTCGATGACCCACTCGAAGGCGTAGTCCATGTAGCCGCCGTCGCAGCCGTCGTTGGTGGCGTCGCAGTCGACCAGCTCCTGCTCCGACAGGCTGACGAGCTCCCCGGCGGCGATGGCGTTTATCCCCTCCATGGCACCGGTGGACGAGAACGCCCAGCAGCTCCCTGTTGTGTACCCCCCATATTTCATAGAATTAGCTCTTCGCTGTGATCAGCTGATTCGGAAGGAGATCGATCAGGGCCGGATGCGATATGCTCACCGCACTGCCCTTGGTTCTTCACCCCGGTGACGGCGCCCTTCTTCCTCCAGTCCAGCGACGCCGGAGCATCGCAGGTGGTCGCCGCCGCCGCGGCTGCCTCCGCCAACCTCTTCCCGGCTCGCCTTTCCTCCGCCGCCTTCCTCTTCAGCGCCCTCGACGAGTAAACCCGCTTGAACTCCTCGTTGCTCATGTCGGCGAACACGTTCAGCCCCACCGCGTGGCGGCCGGCCGGCGAGCCCGGCGGCGCCTCCGCGCTCCGCCGCCGCACGAACTCGAGGTTGCTCAGGAAATTGGAGTACCTCCCGGCCTTCTCCTCCGGGCTGGCGTAGAACTTCCGATGCTTCGCTATCCACCGCTCGAAGAGCTCCTGCGGGCCGCCCTCCGCGGCCGCCGCGCCCCGGTGGTCGCCGTGCCCGGATTCCGGCCGCGCCCGGCCTTCTTCCTCCGCGCGGCGCTCGGCGGAGGACGAAGTGGCGGACCACCGGAGAGAGTAGATGAGCAGCAGCAGCAGCAGCAGCGCGATCTTGCCGTTACCCATCTCGGGCAGTACTGCCCGCCATCGCAACAGATCGCCGGCAATATGTACGGGGGAGGGAGAGGAAGAAGATCCGGCGGGAATGGTAGTTGCCGGAGAGGACAGACATACTCCTCCCTACCGTTCTTTCCTCTCCCTTTGACCGAGCATTCAATTTTTTATTTTTTATTTTTTGGAAAACCCACCGTATTCCGGAATTAAAAATTTATAAAGTATTTGGTTGGACGATAAATTGAGTTTTACGATAATTTTATGTTTTTTCTTCTTTATCCGGTGGTCTCTCGCGTCTTTTGGTCCTACGTTAGCAGAGGCCTCCACCGCCTCGCCAGGTACGACGGCGCCACCGGTCGTGGTTTTAGGGCCGGCCGGTCGTGGACCAGCCGGCGGTTGCCGCCCCCCCCCCGGCGGAGAGGCGATCATCATGCGGCCCGGACGTCGTCGTTCACGGCGTCGAGGCGCTTCGGCGGCGGCGGCGGCGGCCGCCGGCGACCCCCCGATACCACCTGCACCTCCCGCAGGGTTGTCCTCCTCCCCACGCCGCCATTTCCGACGAGCATGGGGTGGGGCGCTGCGGGACCGCTCGTAGGGGCCGGCCGATCTAGCCTCACCGCCTGCGAAAATGCAAGATGAGTCGACAGCTTTGAATTTTCGTTGCCGGTAAGGTGTTTGTCGAAATGCCAGCAAGAGAAGACGGGGACGAGGGCATTGCCTGAATATTCCATGTTCTCGGCAGGACCGGAAGAGAGGGGATGGACGATAGTATGTATACTTTTTAGCGATGGCCGAGGCAATTTTTCGTCAAATTATACCACCTTGACGCCATGTTTGGTTAGACTACAAAAAATAATCTTATATTAATTTTGAGATTGATACTTTTTCTCCAGAAATACCAATATCGAAATTGATAGGAATGAACACCTGCATTACGTATCATGTCATATTTGTATTGTATTGTACCTTTCAAAATTGATATTTTTTTTGTACACAGACAAAATTGATATTAACAAAAACAGACATCTGTTGACATTTGTATCAAAACTAACAGTTACATATACATATCTAATAACGTTACAATGGGTAGAAGTTATCATGTACAGCCGGTCCTACAACAGCTTACAGAATTAATAAATGTAAACTGGTTAATGGCAATAAAATTGTCATGCTTGGGGGAGAAGGGATGGAGTTTTTTTTTTTAAATAGCACCTATTTTTTATTTTTTATAAGAATAGCACCGTGACTTTTAATTTCGCAAGAATAGCACCGTTTCGATGAAAATCGCAATTTTATATAACGACTTTATTACAAGTCGCTGTATATAATCACGACTGTATACTAAAGTCGTTTAACTACTAAACGACTATTGATCAAGATATCGTTAAAGTTAATTCCCTGACCGTTTTAGTTAAAGTCGTTTAAACATGCTACGACTTTAGAAAATCACATTGTAGAGTCGTTGTACGATACCACGACTTTAAAGTTGGTATATGTTTTTACGACTCAGTTTCGAAATGTGTTTCTTTGGAAGTATAAAGTCGTGATATTATACAACGACTTTAAGTTAGACTGTTAGTAAGTCGTTGTACGATATAACGACTTATTTAATAACTCGTTTAATAATATACCGACTTATTTTAGTTTCAATACATTCCTCGTGGGGTTTAGATTGAAATCCACAAAGTCGTTGTATAAAATTGCGACTTTCATCAAACGGTGCTATTCTTGCAAAATTAAAAGTTAGAGTGCTATTCTTATAAAAAATAAGAAATAGGTGCTATTTAAAAAAAAAACTCAGAAGGGATGACCAAAATGAGTGGAAAGTGAGATGTACCACACCATAAGGGATGGGAGATCGCTAAACTAAAAAAAAAAGGGTCTCATTTTTTTTGGTCCAACTGAAAACACTGTTTGAAAACATAAAGTTACAATAGTTGTTGAACTCAGTTTTGTTACAAAAACATAAAATTGTAACAAAAAAAACTCTAGACTTATGGTACATCCAAACACACTGCAAGCCTGCCTACCTACCTAAACCGAAAGGAGAGGAGGGGGAGAAAGAGACATGCACGTAAACAAGAATAAAAAGGGGTGAGAAGAAAACGATGGGAAGGGAAAGGAGAGGATGAGGAAGAAGCAGATAGAAAGCGAGGAGATAGGGAATGAGAATATTGTCCTCCCTGTGTTCATGGCAAATCACCCACATCAAGATGATATATATATATACACACACACACCTGGCAAGTCATCGTTTCTTAGAGCAAAATTCACGGTAGACGAAAGCGAGGAGTATTCACTGTTGAAGCTCAAACTCTTCTTATTTTAAATGATTTTGAGTTCGAGCTCAAATTTTAATTGGTACATTTAAATTTTTGTTCAAATTTATTTTCAATCTTATTCATTAATTGATCTTGTGGAACTCGAGTTTGAGAAGGAACTTAGACTTGAGTTCAATCCACGTCTCAGTTAAAACTTGATATAAACTTGATTTTTACAAAACTCAAGATTAATATAAAATCACACGTGAAAACTAAATTTAAAAAATTGATCTAAATTTAAATTCGAAATTTGACTTATTTTATATAATTAAATGTTAACATATAATTATTTATCCTTATAATTTAATTTTTTTGATAATTATTTAATTAAACATTCAATCGAGTTTACCGAGTCGAGTAAAAGAATATTGCGATTTGACTCGTTCCTTATTTTTTAAAATTTATTCTTTTAACGTGATAAATAAATCGACTTAAAATTTTATCAAGGTGAATTTCAAGTTACTCGTCAAGTTTACTAGTAGGTACGTCTGCACTCCTAAAATGAGGGACCATGTTATGCTCATTATTAGCGGGAATCGAGTCCAAACACTTGCCTCCTGGAAATCGCTTCCTCCGGATCCCTTTTGGCCGGAAATGCTAAATTCTGGATGTTAATGATTATTTACCTGAAAAACTATATCAGTCAAAACATTTTTTTTCTTTGACTTTGACCCTCTCACATCTTGATTCTTGATTTCGGCCGCCTCGCTCAACTTCTTCTGAATGTTTGTCATCACAGTCTCTTTATTTTCGTAGCGCCGGACAAAGAAAGAACACGTGCCGATGTATGATTGCTGTCTTGAATATTTTATAAAATTATTAAAATAAATATGAGGTCTATTTATTTGCAAGCAATATTTTTCCGAAATTAGAGTTATTTTCACCGACATAAGAAATTTGTTTTTGAAATCTTGTTTTTTTTAAAGATTACTCGAGGGACCGGATAACGCGCGATTATTGATTTCAGTTGATCTGAAATCTTATTTTGAGTGATTGATTAATAATTTCAGTTTATTTGATAGGTTACTTCAGAAAAAAATATTTTCATGTTTTATTTTAACTTACAACCAACTGCACTTAACATGATCAGAGTGATAGGGCAGGGCCTATTTGAAATGAGTATGATTTGGAGATAATCGTATATTGTTTTCAAATTTCAGGCATATACCATTTCAGATGTAGATCAATTTTTTTATAATATATATAGTGCTTTATATATAAATATCTAGAAATTATAAGAAAACATTATTAACAAAAAGTGATTTTTTTTAAAAAAAATTGAAAACAAGCAAGCCCTTTGACAATGTCGAATTTTTTTATTTATTTAGGGCTATTCAATATAAGAGAAACAAATGCTATATTTACATTTTGACAAGTTCTTTTACAATATATATTGTATAATAATTATTCCAACAAGTTCTCTCATGGGCAATCCAATCTTTTTAGGGAGAATTACCACCCACTCCATTTATCCAAATGAGTTTACCAAAAACTCCATTGACCAAATTTCCATCCCATTTAATCCATTGACTCCCATTTCACTTACCACCCACTCCAATGACCATGCAAAATTCATGTTTTACCCTAAAAAATAACTAGATAACACAATGCCAATGGAGTTTTAAACACGATATTTTTTCATTCAAAATATAATAGTATTCTTTTGTTAAAACATTTATATAAATATCATGATATACAAAATAAATTACTCTTAATATTTTATAGTCCAAAATTATATTAAATATAATTTAATAAATAAATTTTTAGTTATAATATTTTTTATTCTAAACAAAACGATATCGTACAGTCAAAATAAAATATGCTTAACAAATGTAAAAAAATAAATTATTATTTTATATTAAATTTAAATTTTTATATAAATAAGATGTGATAATTTATCATATTAACTATAATAATGATAATTTATATTTATAGATTAAATTATTTAACATTATGTAATAAATAACATGATATTTAATAATTTATATCATATTTAAACTTTGATATGAATAAAATATGATAAATTTTTATTCCAAATACATCAATATTTTGCGGTCATAAATCTGATGAAAAATAGAAAATAATTCTAAAAGTTGAAAATAAAATTAGAGATTCTAATTAACCATTAAGTTTGAAATTTCTCGAAATCTAATATTAAGAGGATATACTAGTACTTTGTTTAACATGAAAGGGTAAAAATGACATTTTCATTGAAAATTGGAGCGGGTGCGATGATATTTTGAAAAAACGGACCTAATGAAAAGGTGTTTTTGAAAACGGACCTAGTGGTAGTAAATTGGTTCCCTTAAAATGGACCTAGTGTGCATTTTGCCATCATTTTAACTAAACTTCTTTAGATCACAAATAAGAGTGCACACACATAATAAGATAAACTAATTAAGTCATCGAACTCAAAATCTTATAGCTTGTTTGATAACGATTAAGTGTCTTTATCATTATTAATTTTAAAATTGATAATGAAAAAAATTATGAATAGATATTTAGTAATCAGTATCAATACTTAAACTCTGAATGTAAATAAAACACAATATGCTATAAAGATGTCTACTTGTATAAGTTTTTATATCGATACGCCGGCAATCTACAAATATTAATGTTAAAATTGGAATAATATCACTTTTGTTACTTTATGCCATGTTTGGTTAGAGTTTTATTTTTGGTGCTATATCAATATTAAAAGTAGTATAATTAAGTTGACACTTGTATTACATAATATGTTTTGTTTGTAGTACAAATTTTAAAATTGATACAATTAACCAAACACTTCTTAATGGTTCCTATCACTACCAATTTTAAAATTGATAGTGATAGAGACACCAAATAGGGTGTTTGGATAAGTTTTTTTTTCTCTCTTTTATCTAAAATTTAAAAATCGAGTAAGAGAACTGTTTGGTTACGTTTTTTAGAGGTCTCCTGATTTTTAGAAACGGAGTTGTTTCCTTTGACAGTCTCTCTCGAAAACAAAACAAGGGAAGACTTGTTTTTTTTCCGAGAGAGAAACGCGCCCGACGTTCCGCGCCCGCACGCCTTCCTCTCGACACCCGTCTTCGTCTCGCCCTCGCACCGGAAGCCATTCGAAGACCTGCAGCCGTCTCGACGCCCCCTGCTCGCCATCTCAGCGTCCCGGCGACGATCATCCCATCTCACACGGCCGGCGAAGCACCCGCAAACCGAGTGTAAGTCGGGCCTCCCTTTCTCCGCGCACGCGCCCCCTCCCCGCGGCGCGAGCCCCTCCCCCCGGCGCTGCCCCCGCCCGCGAAGCCCCTCCACCCGGCGGTGCGGACGAGCCCCTCGCGGTGGCATCCCCTCCTCCCTGCGCACCGTCCCCGCGGGCGCGGACGAGCCCCGCCGGAGTCTCCCGTCTCCCCCCCCCCGCGACCTCCCCTCCCTCCGCGCACCCCCCCTCCCGCGGCTGGCCTCCCCTCCTCCCCGCTCACACCGTCCCCGCAAGCGAAAGCAAGCCCCCCCCGGGAGTCCCCGTCGCCGCCCCCGCGGTTGTGGACGAGCCCCGTCGCCGCCCCGCGGTCTCCCCTCCTCCTGCGCACCCCCGCGGGCCCGGACTCCCCTCCTCTGCCCGCTCACCGTCCCCGCAAGCAAAGCAAGCCGCCCGCGAAGCCCCCCGAGTCCCCCGTCGCCGCCCCCGCGGTTGCGGACGGGCCCCGTCGCCACCCCGCGTGCTCGCCATCACTACGCCTCTTCCGACTGCTCGTCGCAGCCGGAGTCGAGCCGGACGAGTTTGTATTCACCACGGCGCTCGCCGCCTTCGCGCACGCCGGATCTCTCGACGAAGGTGTCCGGATCCACGAGTACATCGAGAAGAAGGGCGGCCCGGCTCTTGTAGCCGACGCTCACATTTGCACGACGCTGGTGAGTATGTACGCCAAGTGCGGTACATAGACAAGGCCGTGAAGGTGTTCGACGGAATGCCTCGGAGAAGTTCGTTCTGTGGGCTGCCATGATCGGCGGCTTCGCGATGCACGGGTGTGCGAAGGAGGCGATCGGCTGCTTGCGGCGGATGCGGGGGAGGAGGACGGATTGAGGCCGGACGGCGTGGCTCTCCTCGGAGCTCTCGGCCGCACGCTCTGCGCGGGGCTGGTGGAGGAGGGGCGTCTTCTTCGGGGCGAGAATGCAAGCACACTACGCGTTGCTCCTCGGCACGAGCATTACGGTACCGCGCGGTGGATTTGCTCTGCGGGGTGGGCCCTGTTGGAAGAGGCGGTGGAGCTTATTCGGAGCATGCCCATGAGACCCCTCGCCTCCGTCCGGGGCTCGGCCGCTATCCGGTTGCAGAACCTATAAAAATGTCGACTTTGCGCGAGCTCGCCGTCGGAGAGCTCTTGAAAATAGAGGGGGAGGTCGGCGGCGGGGCTGCCGGCAGGCGCTCATGTGCAGGCGTGGGGCAGGTGTGGGGCATATACATGAAGGCGAACGAGGCCGGATGATGCCGGCGAGGGCCGGGGGGAAATGGGTGGACGGCCGAGGGATCAAGAAGACGCCCGGTTGCGGCGTGATTGGTGGAAGGAACAGCGAAATTCATTCGTCTCTGGGGATCGGGCGCACCCCCTTCGGACCATGATCTATGAGACACGCGGATATCTTTGCCGAGCATGTGATCGAAGAACAGAAGCTCGCTAGTCTCGGAATGCTGTCCAAGGATCGGTGCACACGTTCCGTTGTGTAAATTATCCTCCCGTGAATGAATGATTTCATTTTCATTTTTTTTACATGTTACTTTACATTATATACAATATGGAGGTTTTTAGATATTATGTTGTATTGACATGTTATGTCGTAGAAGTTTTTTGATTTTAAATTCATAACCAAACACTACTGTCTAATTTTTAAAAATTGTGACAGTTTTGCCAAACACAAAATAATTGGACTGTTTTGCTTTTAAAAACAAAATTGATAAGTCATGCAATCTTGATTTCAAAAATGAGGTTATCTTAAATTTAAAAGCGCTACCAAACACCCCATAAGCTATTGTAGATGAGAAGATGAATAGTGTCATGATCGAAGTAGGCATGATACTTATATTATGGTAACTCTTTTTTTTTACATTATCTAATGTGACATTATTCTAACAGACGAGAAAAGAATTTCCTGTTCATCTTACAACTACCCCCACCTTTGGATCTCTTTAATATATACAAGGTATATAAATATATATAACAGAAAATAATATCTTCCTGGCTGGCTAGCTTATCTGATTTGTGATTTCGTCTCCTTTTAATCTTGATCAGCACCTTTTACGTCGCTGATCATGTCAGCATGCACTTGAAAGTAAGAAAGTAATTAGAATATATTCAAATACTATTGCAAGCACTTAGAAAAAAGATTTAAATGCGCATGAAAAGGTGACTTTCTCTTTCGTAGGAAAGGTAAGAGAAAAGCATGGTACTTGATCCCTGTCCTTAATCAAATTTATATGCAAATTCCCGATATCTGGCCACAGCAATTCTCTTATTCATAGAGTTGTCATATGTCCTGCTGGTAACTGTGTGACGCGTATCTATTGAAGATCAGATCAAAGATGGACGAGTATCATGTTCGCACGTTACTCATTTAAAAATAAAAAAAATTAACTTCTGTGTTTTTTTTTTTTACTTCGAGAGAGATGAACAAAAAAATTTTTCTCTCTCTCTCTGTTTTTTTTCCTAAAATAAAAACTACACCACGCATCTGCTCCATCGCACTCCTTCTCGGATCCTTCCCAAATCCGGCACGTGAAGAACGATGCGGCCCGAAACCTGTTTGACCGGGACGGACGCCGTCAATACCGGCACGTGGCCGCGGCGGGCGGCGCTGCTCAGCAGAGATTGATTCGATCAAATCCCGGCGGGGTAAGTGGTAGGCGCGCTAACCTACAAACGTGACGAACCTCTTCACCGGACTTGCCGGGAACCATCCGGTTCCTGTACGTGGACCACTCCTCTCGTGACACGTGTAAGACCGCCGCGGATCTGCTTTCGGGCTGGAGCCCGCCACGTAGTCACCGGTGCAATATATATTTATATATTTAAATATTAGACGATCAATTCAAAAATTGACCCGACAAAGGTTTGCTTTAACAAGAAGAAGGCATCTCATCCGTCGATAAATTGAATTTGAGTAGATTTCTACTCGACAAGATAAAGTACCTAGATCAATTGCTAAATTTAACATTTAAATTAAGTATCAAATCGCGTTCGATTTTGAGGTACACCAGCAGCCGGTCGTTCTGGACCGGCCGTCCGAGCCGGCAGCCGAACCGAGCCCGTGGGCTTGGACTCTGGGCGTCTGTTCGGACGGGGATCCGGAGGACGCATTATTTAAGTAGGCTGTGTCTCCCGGGGAGGGCTCGGCCCATCATGAACCACCTCCCGCAAGTACACGAACCGGCGAAATGATTCGAGCCAGGTCGTACTTCCCCTTCTTTATGCACACCGGCTCGACCGGACCAGCTCACCCACCCATAGAGAGAGAGAGATAGGGGGGGACGCCATGTCCCGCCAAGTTGGCCAACATTTTTTAGTATATATATATCACCGGACCGGACCTTCTGATATGATATCATCGAAGAGAAGCACAGCATTATCAGAGAGCAGGGCGGCGGCGGAGGAGAGGATAGAGGAGAACCATGAGGGAGGCCATAAGGTGCTGCATCGCTTGCATCCTCCCCTGCGGCGCCCTGGACGTGATCCGGATCGTGCACGTCGACGGCAGGGTGGAGGAGATCAGCCGCGCCGTGCGGGCGGAGGAGGTCATGCGGGCCTACCCCAAGCACGTCCTCCGGAAGCCGCCGTCCACCTCCTGGGAGTGCGACGACGGCCCGAGGGTCGCCGTGACCCTGCCGCCCAGCGCCCAGCTGCAGAAGGGCAAGATCTACTTCCTCATGCCGGTCGCCGCGCCGCAGGGAAAAGCGGCGGCGGCGGCGGCGGCGAAGAAGAGAAAGAAGAAGATCAGGGAGCAGGCCCGGGGCAGCGGAGGCGCCAACGACGACGCCGCGAGGCTCCTGGTCTCCGACCACTACCTCTCCGAGATCCTCTCCGAGAAGGCCTCGACGCAGAGAGACCGGCACCGGGACCGGGTCGGCGTGTGGCGCCCCCACCTGGAGAGCATCTCGGAGATCCCCCACGATTTCTAGACCCGGACCGGCTCTTCCTCCATCTTCCTTAATTCTCTTCTCTCCTCCTTCAGTACAGCTCTCTCAGATCGAGCCGATCACCCCGCACCTCGGTTGCCACCGCCGGTCCCGGCTTTGTATATAGCGCCTCCCTCACCCCGTACGTTCTTCTTCGTCGTCAGTCGTCGTCATCGTCATTCTCGTCTCCCCAACTATGCGGCCCGATCGGGATGTATTCCGGCGCCGATGGCCGCCGGCAGCTCTGGTGGCGAGGGCCTGCGGCAAGAGATCTACCGCACAGAAGTGCCATCTCTCATCATCCTCCGTCGCAGAAATTGAGGAGCCGTCCTGATCAGGATTGCAGACACTGTGCGAGGCGGCGGCGGCGGCGAGGGCGAGGGCTGGCCTCTGGGGATCGGAGACGAAGAGGGCTTCCCGATGTCTGTGTGAGCGGGCGCGACTGATCGGCGGTTACCAAACATACGAACCGGAGACAGCCGCGCCTTTTTGCCGACTATTTGGTATTTGTTTAAGGCCCGATAAGACTAACCGCCATGATTCGGCCGGTTCATGCGCCGTCTCATCCCGCAACCGATCCGCATGCTTTTTGTACGCCCAGTGGTGCCGATTATATGACGCATGATGTGATCCCCCCGGCATCCGACCCGAACCCGACGGACCCGACGAAGGCTCCGAACTCCGGTGCTGTGCCGGCGTGGCGCGACGTGGACGGGCTCTGCGTCCCCGTCTGCCAGCTTATCGGCTTGCGGTGATTGGGGGGACGTAGACGTGGCTGCCGACGTGGGACCCGAGTCAGCAAAATATCCGTATATGATTCAGCCCCCGGCGCGGCCGAGTCCGATTCCGGGACTCGCCCCCACCCACCCCACACGGCAATAAATCATGTGATTCAGCGGGCAGGGCGCCCCCCGTTTCTGATGCCCCGTTTCTGACGCGGGACACCGTCTCGGAACAAGCGTCGCAGATCCTACCACGTCGATGTACGGCGCGGCGTACCACGTGGCGCGAGGGAGTCCACTTGGCTGCCACGCGCGAGCGAGCTGCCCCCCGCACAGGCGGCACCGGGCCTTTACCCAACTTGATCCAGTTATGTTCTTAAATTGTTTTTTACAAAATCGAACTTGATCCGGCTTTGCTCTCAAAATCAAATCCATCCAAAAATAAAATGTAATTAAATATGTACGATGAATAAATCTCTATGTACAATGGCTTGATCGTAAATAATTCGTATAAATATTATCTTACCATAAAAACGGTGCAGAGTATAATATTCATATTTTGATTCGATCAAGTTAACTCAGGTGGGCTCGACGTGGCAGCTCGACACCCCGCCGTATTTTTACTCCATCGGATACAGTACAATAAAGGCTACATTCACTTAAATTGTAAATCATCAGACATATATCTCTTGATCAACTGATACAAAAAAAGAATGAGGGATGATAGAGTCGAGCCGATTTAAATGATATTTTTTTTCTCGTATTCCCTGTCACGGCAGGTCATCTTAATCATACCAAAATAATTGAATATCCAGAGTAATTAAATTAAATTATTTTTTGTTTTACTATCCGACATCCTGCCCCATTCTGGAGCTGGGATTAATAGCTGGGTTCTCTGGATGTGGATGGGTACCGGAGGAGGAAGAGGAGGAGGTTGCCGGCGGAGGAGGACGGCTCACCCTCCCAATAATTCCGTCCGGCCCGCCACCGCCGCCGTCGCTCTCCGATCTCCCGCTCTCTCCTTTCCGACGTCCCTTTCTCGAACTTTTGCCCCGCCCGGACAACCTGAAGAGACCCCCCCGGTTCACGGAGCAGAACAATCTGCGGGGAGCGAGATCGGGAGAGCAGCGGCCGTCCCCGTTCTTCCGGCTGGCTGGCGCAGGATCGGATCGAGGCGGGGACGGAGCAGAGAGGGCGCCGCGGAGGATCGGAGGGGGACCGACCGGAGGAACGGAAGCCGGAGGCCTCCGCCACGGCCGGGATGAGCACGAAAGGCCCTCCGGGCGCGGCGGCACACGACGGGCGTCGTCCCGCCGCCGCCTCCCGCCTTTCACGGGCGCCGCGGGGGCGAGGGTGTCGACATGGAGGCCACCGAGGCGACTTACGACGAGAACGACGGGATATCCACGTAGTCTACCTCCCCAAAAGCTACCAGCTCTCGGAAGATTCATCACCGGCATCGCGATCGGAGAGATCGAGCAAGAGAAGGCGGAGGAGAATACCCCCGAAGGGAGGAGAGGAAGGCGAAGATGAAGACGAGACGACAACGTAACGTCGTCGGCGGAGGCGGTCCCGCCCCCAAGAGCTTGAACCCGATATCAACCCCGTGCCGCCGCCGCCAAAACCCCAAGATTTAGAACCGCAAGAAGCAAAGGTGAAGATCGTTCCAACGCCGCCTACCAGCGAAGTAGCACAAGGATCAGAGCTAGAGAGGAAGAAAGATGGATGTGAGAGTAGTGGGCCGAGTGGGCTTAAGGTTACTAGGCCTGCCAACGAGTAATAAAATTGGGACAGAAGCCCAACTTAGCCGGATGAAGTCTACATTGGGCCTAAGCCCGGCCCATGACAGGTCTTACGACGGGCTTTTTGGGCAGGCTCGGTTCGTTTGATACGCCCAACTCTAACCAAATATAATGAGAGATCCGTCGACAAAAAGATGTCAACGGTTAACCTTTCTCGGAAAAGGTATTCCTCCAACCACCACCATCCGTTTGTCGAGCATTTTTTTTTTTTTACATCCCACATTTGCCCGATCATACCGTTACTAAAGCTTTTAAAATTACATACAAAATCAGATATAAGAAAACTTAAAGTATAAAATTATCTGATTGTAAAATAAATACGATAAAAGTTACGAACGCAAAAAGGAATCTTGCTTTTTCTATCCGATAAGATCTCTATAGAATATATTCTTATCACCACCGTAAAATATTTATCGAAAGTAAAATTTCAAAGTAAAAAAATATGTTTTTATACAATCAAACACAGTATAAGTTTATTTATGAATCTATTTTGTGCAACCAAAGGCCATATAAGTTTTTTAATCCCTATCT
Organism: Cryptocoryne crispatula var. balansae; assembly: GCA_036172225.1. Lineage (NCBI taxonomy): Eukaryota > Viridiplantae > Streptophyta > Magnoliopsida > Alismatales > Araceae > Cryptocoryne > Cryptocoryne crispatula. Next base: position 39,541,745 of record CM069928.1, read on the forward strand.
TGATCAAGTCGGCATATGATTAACAGGGTGTCCAGTTGCATAAAAAATCAATTTTAACCTAAAAGTATATTCCATATAAATTTGTTAATATATTCGATATCGGTGAAAAAATATATTTTGCAACCAATGGCATCGGAAACTCAAAGAAAAATATTATTAAACTCATACATTCGTGTTTATTGACATAGTTCCAAAATATCTAATTATCAAGGTGCCAAATCAAATTTATTCGGACACTCTTTGCAAACCCGGGCTCTTCTTTCCATCGACCCAGTAAAATGTTCAGGGTTTTGGTTTGGTTTGATTTTTGAGTATATATATATTTTTTCAAATCAAACTATCTCTCAATTCAAATCAAATTAGGTCAATTTGATTTTATTTGATGTATTTCAAATCATATTTCATTAAGATAGGGCAGATGTCATTGTATAATTTCACTTTGTTTACTTTAAATCGTATTAAATCAAAATTTAGCATAAATGCTTCTGCATTTTATTATTTTTTCTTAAAAAATTAAAAAATATCTTCATGAGAAAATACATAAAGTAATATATAATATACAATTAAAGTAAATTATTTGATGTAATTTAAATTATTCTATTTATTAATTTGGTTTGTTTTGATGCACATTGAAAACAAAATCATTTCGGGTCAAACCAAACAATAAACAATTTTAGATAGCCTAGAAAGAGCTATATATCTAATTGTCTACAGTGTGAGATAATATGCCGATAATTATTTTTATTTGAAGAATTTACGTTATGTGCTGTAAGCATATATTTAACTTTATTCAGATTACGATAGAAAAATCTATTGAATTTGACCAACTGTCGCCAGAGTAAACTGGGTCACAGTGAAACACTCTATGAGAAGCCTAATAACGTCTTAGTTTTTTGTATCATGCTATATTTCATTAGATATACTCTCTTTGAAAGAATACACTACAAGAGAAATTATTATTAAGAACAACTTATTAGATACGACTGGAAAAAAAAACTCTCCTCCGTAATTTCAGCCAAATCCATCCACTGCCCACGTAAAGGGCATGTAAGCAAATTTAGATATTATAAAAGCATGTTGCAACAAAAGAAAGAAAGAGAAAGAAAGAAAACCCCTTCACACTGCGTCCTCTCCTCTGCATTCTACCTTCCTCTCGGGTCATGGTTTACGGCCGCCGAAGCACCACCACCTTGTCAATTCCACCGGCGGACGGCGGTGCCGGCGATCCACCGGAGGGAGAAGGGTCTCGGCAGCCACACGAAAGCATGGCGGGCGGCACACTGAACCTTCCGGTCCGCCGCGACGTCGTCGTCGTCGTCCACCGGAGATCCTTCCTCCCCGGCCGGGTCCACCCGGAAAGATGCCACCTTTGCTCCTGCCAAATCAGACCGCCGCTGCTGCGACGGCGTCTGCTACACGGCCCCCGTCTTCACGGCACGCCATTTGACAGCTAGCCGGCCGGCTCTTTTCGCGAGCCCCCCCGCGGCGGACAGCGAAGGGACCGAGGCCGGAGCCCGACGAAGCACAACAGCTGCCGCTACGGCGCTCCCACCGGCGGCGGGCAGCAGCCGCCTGGATGGTACCGAACAGGACTCCCCCCCACGTACGCTTCCGACTCTACCCCTCCTCGGCCCGCTCATCTACCGCCTCCGCCCGTCAAAACCGCGCTTTCCCGGCGGTGACTCGCCCTCCTCCCCGGGGGGCAGTTGCGTCGCCGAGGAGTCGTCCTGGAAAAAATGAAATGATAATCCCCCCCCTCGGCGAAGGAGGCGGCCGGTCAAGATCGCCCCCACCGCGCCCGCTCACCGACGCCCTCCAATCTCGCTCCTCGCGACCACCCCCAAATCTTCAAAACCAACGGCGGCGATGCCGCAACGCCCCCGGAGGATTACCGTGCGCCGGCCCGAGTCCCCTGGCCCGTGACGCGACGCCAGCGGCGGAAGGGCCAATCTTCGGCGAGAACGTCGGCGCACGCGGCCGCCCCCGGCGACCGCCCGTACCCGCGCCACATGCGCATCACGCGCTTTCCTACTGAGGCGGCGACGGCTTCAACCGAGAAGACCCGGACGGGAAGCAAGGAAATTAGACTCCGAGAGCCGGGAGGCGCAAAGGGCGACCGGAGAGGGAGGAGGTCGCCGGGGAAGGGGCAGATGACGGGGGGAGGGAGGGAGGGGCAAGGGCGTGGAGGAGCGATGGAGGTGATGGAGCGTGCGGCGGCGGCGGCGGTGGCGGCGGCGGCCGGGCGGCCGCCGAACCCCGCGATGCCCAACCGCGAAGACTGCTGGAGCGAGGGCGCCACCTCCGCCCTGATCGACGCCTGGGGGGAGCGCTACGTCGAGGTCAACCGCGGGAACATTCGCCAGAAGCACTGGCGAGAGGTGGCCGACGTCGTCAACTCGCGCCGCACGGCGGTGCGCCGCCCCCTGCGCAGCGACATCCAATGCAAGAACCGGGTCGACACCCTGAAGAAGAGGTACAGAGCGGAGAAAGCTCGAATCGTCGCCTCCGGAGGCTCCGCCTCTAGCCAGTGGACCTTCTACGAGCGGCTCGATGCGCTGATTTCCCCCACGCCTCCGGCTGCCCAGAAGCCCTCCCCGCCTCCACCATTGGCGCTGCCTCTTCCGTACTGTAAGGGGTCCCTCTTGCCGGTGGCGGCGGCCGCGGCCGCAGCCCGGCCCTCTCTCTCCACGTCGTCGACGGGGGAGAAGCGGCATGGTCCGGCGGAGGATTGCCCATCCTTGAAGAGGAAATACTCGCTGTTCGCCGCCGCGGCGGCGGCGGCGGCTCACAAGCGTGAGGAGGCGACATCGGAATCGTCGAAGTCCTGTACGGAGCGATCGGCGGGGAGAGGAAAATTGGGCGTGAGCGGCGCCGGCAGCAACGCCGGCGTGGACATGGAGGGGGTGCGCGAGCTGGCGCGGGCCGTCCTGCGGTTTGGAGAGATCTATGAGCGGGTGGAGGCCGCTAAACAGCAGCAGATGCTGGAGCTGGAGAAGCAGCGGATGGAGCTAGCGAAGGGCCTGGAGTTGCAGCGGATGCAGATCTTTGTGGACTCCCAGATCCAGCTTGAGAAGCTGAAGCGCTCAAAGGGAGCCGCTTCAGGTTAGTTTTCTTTTGAACTTTTCTTACAAAAAGCATAGCCTACCTGTGAAATTAGACAGGGGAGTTGGGTTGCTTGCTCTTGGGATTTTTGAGCTGTTTGGTTTGATTATCAAAAATGATGTTGTATCAATGTTGATATTGATATTTCTAGAGGATAGAGTACGAATATCAAAATTGATAGAGGTGGTGCTTGTGTTTGTTCTACAAGTTTCGAAATTGATACTGTCAGCACAATACCTCTTGGTGTTTGATGTCAATATCAATTTCAACATTGATAGTGGTAGATGTGGCTAATCAAATAGGTCAACGTATCATCTTGAGAAGAATATTTACCCTGAGGTGTGGGGTGTGAGTGATAAATTTACAAAAATCAACTGCAGGAGCTAAATTTTAGTTTTGAAGCTAATTATGAAGTAAGAGTTTTATGGGCTAATATATGGTTTATATATACATGGAAAAATGCCAAATTACCCACAAAAATATTGTTTATAAATATTAAAAAATTATTTTTTTAGATTTTCTCTAAAGGGAAATAGTATTAAAGGCCTTTAAGATGTCCACCTCTAGCAGCTGAGGGATAAGAGGGATTGCATTATTTCATCTCAGCACCTGGGCAGCTGCCTAAACTTTCTCCGATTATTCTGTTGATTTTCTTACTTGTTGTAGCTCATTGTTAATACAGCTTAGCTCTTGATTTAGATAATTTCTTTTCATTTGTCAAGCTTTTCCTGTCTTCTGTTTGGTAATAAATTGATCCAAGCAGCAATTTCATTCCCTGGTTAAAGCGTTGGCTGCTTGACCAAGAGAAAATTGTTTGTTCTTTGAAGTTCATTGGTTTTCCTTCTCCCTTGTGCATGGTGATAGATTTGAATATTGTTTCTGCGGAACTATAACCACTTCATTCTGCCGTGACATGGATAATGCCCTTGGTTATTAGAAATGTTGGGTGCTTGATGTGGTAGCAAGCAAATGGCATATTCATGGGTCAACGATTTCTCTTCATTTTATTTTTCAGTTATATTATGCTGGTCAAAGCAGTCATGTGCTTCCAAGGCTGGTACAGGTGGTGAGGGGATGGGCTTGTGAATGAGGCATACCAAGACTTAGTTGCCAGTCGTTGAATTTAGGAGAGCTTCACATTGAGTAGCAAACTACCCCAAAGCCAGCTCTTGTGTTAGTTGTTCCTTCTTACTCATGAAGATGTATGTATTATACTCTTCAAAGTGTCTAATTCTTTTCTTTTGGGTAACATGTTCAAGTTTTTGAGAATCAATCAGAAATATCACGAACTGTTTGTTCCCACTCCCCTCTCCTCATTGAGTAGTGAGTACCATGATCTATTCTCCCCTTTGTTATGCCTTCTAGCTCTAGGGGTGTCAATGGGCCGGGACCAGCCTGAAGCCGGCCCAATCAAGGCCCTATCCAAAATATAACTGGCTGGCCCGGCCCGGCCCGCATTTTGTTATTGGCTTGGCCCAACCCAGTCCATATAAAATATAATTTTGGCCTACCCGACCCAACCCAGCCCAATCTTTCTAATCTATAATAAAATATACATATTTTTTTAAATTTACACTCTATAACTATTTAACCTTGATGATTCAACCTCTGGGTTTGAAGCTAAATCATTCCTTAATTTGAATTTGCTGATGGGAGTACTCCAATCGATGCATGAAGGAGAGTAACATCAGCTTATAATCGTGCACTAAGCTGAAAGGGGTTGCTCAAATTTATGATTTTTCAGGACGGAAGAGAACCTACTGATGATGGATGGCGTTGCCATTTCATGATCATTCAGCTTGACCCATTCAACCTTAATTTTCTGGTTGAGGAAGCCAATTTGGGAATTGGCAATGGAAGGAGAGGGTGATTTAGGAGAAAGAAACTACAGAGATTTTTGTCCAGTTCTTTCCAGAAAATATGAAACATCACCTTACGAGCAGCTTTACCAATCTCTAGATTTCACTAGATGGATGCTTCCTCAAGTTGTTCACACGCCTCCGGATATCATTCTCCACTCTCCTGACAAGAGATAACAAATGTCAAGCTAAACAGAATAATCTGGTAGGTTGTTTGCTCCATGTTCTGCTGAAATTGCTGTGGAAGCTGTGCTTTGAGGATGCAGCAGAATTTGGGACTGGAGGACGAAAGAAGTTCTACGACAATGCTGATACAAAGAGGATCCCTCTGTTATCATGTTATCCATTGATAGTGAGCTTTGAGCAAAAGTTGGAGGATAAGAAAAGAGGAAGCTGTGGAGAGAGTGCAGGTGGGAAGATGCCACCATCATGGAGCCTGAGATCAAGCTTGAGTTTAGTGGCATTTGGGCCCCAACAGGGATTTGGCCAGATGTTTCTGCCAGATGAGTTGTTCGGGGAGAGAATGCGAGAGTCGGTGACGACCAGAGACGGAGGCCACGATGATGTGGCAGCATGGGAGCAACCACACGAGTGCACGATCGGCGGTGGTAGAGATGAGAAACTTAGATGGTGAAGACGTACTGATTGGGGGAGGAGTCCTTGCAAGCGGTGGAGGAGACCGCAGACATGGACATGCGGATGTGATGGATGCCGACAGCCCGTGTCACCCACGTAGTGGCCCGACCAGGACCCATGGGCTTACTTCTGTGGCCCTAAACTCGGTCCATGTTAGGCCTGGCTCACTGGCCTGCAGGCTAAGCCAGCCCGTTGACACCCCTAATTCCTTCTCTGTGCCCCAAATTGATAAAAAATTGCAAGCCAAGACAAGGTGTTGTAAGCTTTGTATCTTCCAGCAAGGCCATTGTCCTTCTAGCCGGAAAAGGAGCTCCATGACCTACTCTTCTTATGTATAGTGTTTCGGCAAACATGGCCTCGAACACCTTCTACTCATTGTTGTCTTAATACAGAATATTGGAAAGTGGAAACATTTTGGGGGTGGTGGAGGCCGCTAATGTTTTTAACCAACCATTGAACATGAGCAGCTCTTTGAAATGTTTATTTCTTGTTCCATTTAGGTTTGATTCTGATGGATTGTACTATTTTATAATTGTTTATACATTGATCTTATGTTCTACATGCACTTGCTATCTGAAAGCTCTTTCTGATCATGCAAAGGTCGATTGGCTCAACTTCGATGTGGTTTTTGTTACAGATAACTACTCATGATAGTTCTTGGATTGTACTCTCAACTCTGAAGGGGGGGAGCGTTTCTTCTGGTACTCCTCCGCCAGGCGCATGCTGAACAGTTGGGCCGAGAGCTTGGAAGCAGCAATCGCTTAGCTGCTGTCGTCTCCTTCCTTTTCCTCTTTGGTTCGCAGTAGAACAAGAACCCAGTTAAAACTTGAGGACCGCCTTAACCATGGACAAGAGAAGGGACGGTGAACTCAGGTTACCGGATCTTCTGCCGTATGTTATTGTATTGTTCTGCTGCTTCTTTGGTGCAAGGCTAATTTTCCAGTGTTCGGCGTCGTTAATATTTAGCCCACGGGATCTTAGGCGATGTAAATGTTCGATGACTTCTGAAAGGAAGTTTTACTTGGTAATTGGCATCTTTCTTTGGCATGCCTTACTGAAATATAAATTTAACAACATCGTTGAGTAATTAATTTTTTTAAGGTGGTTATTTTAAGATGTATGTTGCTTATTTTAAGATGTGTTTTGCGTGTTGCTTTGTATAACACATGGGTGTTGGAGACTGAAATGAGCATTTAGATTTCTGTGATGATTTTACTATATTTTTAGGCATGCAAACCACGGACTTTTGAAGTGGGTTCATCTGACTTAGATGATGAACCCTTTGAGCTCATCTCTTCTGATCTGGCCCCCCAAGCTTGCTAATTTAATGGAGTCACAGATGATGCTGCTTGATGTTTCCAACCAGGGGTAGCAATGAGTGATATTCGGAACATAAGAGATATGTCTAATCAGGTTTATCATCTGAATAATCTTGTACCGAACTGTTAAAGAGGTGTGTGTGACCTTGCTGTTAAAGATGACTCGCCTCCAATGGGGAAATTAAGATTTTATTATAATTTCATGTTTTTGTAACAAAATTGGTCAAAAGAGGTGTTTGACCACTATTATAATTTTATGTTTTTAAAGGGTTTTTTTTGTCATTGAAAAAAAAAAAGATAACATCACTTTTTTTAATGTTTTGGTCCCCGGCCCCCACTTTGTTTAGTTATATACGGTGTCTCCTCTTTTTTGTCACCGAATTTTTTTTTCAAATACAGTAATTTTAAGTTATTGATTAGTACATATTTTATCTTGATATAATTTCTGTAACATGAAGATGTATACAAATGTATCGTGCACCACCCAAACACCCCCCATAAAACATGTCATCTCAAACGACTGTTTAAAAAACATTAAAAAATTAGAGCCATTTTGAACCTGAAAGGTGGCGCAATACAAAATTCAGCTCCCTTATTATCTTGTTAAAAAAAAGAAGAAATAAATAATGTTCTCCGCCAAGGGAAAGAAGGGTGCTTGAAATTTTCTCAGGAGGTTGTTTCTCAGGAGAAGTAAATAAGTAACCTTGAAATTTAATTTGCGAATATTCAGAAGAAATCCAAATTATTTTTTTGATTACAGAATAAACTGGCAGTTAAAAATAAGACACTAGAATACAAATTATTACCATAAAAATATTTCCTGAAAAAACATGCATACGCAGGCAAGAAACAGAGCATGATCCGCCGCTTCACCCGTTCTTGATATAAACGACGTGCCTGTCGTCGGAGACCCTGCTGAGGGATCCCAACTCCGGCGCCGGCCAGCACCGGCCGGCCTCCTCCCAGTAGAAGAAGCCCCGGCAGCTGCAGTCGCCGTCGCACCTCCTCCTGCACTCCCCGGCGCCGGTGACGTTCACCCCTTCCGTGTACCAGGACAAAAAGTTCTCCACCCCCGCCACCTTGTAGTACGTCGATGTCTCCCCGGCGCCGCCCCTGCTGCACCCACGGCGGCGTTCCGGCGGCGCGCAGCTCCTCGACCACCCGGTCGCCCCCCTCGCCGACGGGCACGCCACGCACATCTCGTCCTCGCACACGCCGAGCGATCCGCACCTGCTCGGCTTGTAGCAGGCGCTGAGGGAGCTCTGCTCCGAGAAGAGGGTGAAGGTCTTCTCCCACGGCCGCTGCTCCACCCGGTCGTCGTAGGTGTAGACGACGACGTCGCCGTCCGGCTCCAGCCGCAGGAACGACAGGGCGCTGCCGTATTTGGTCGCCGACAGGACCCGCCCGTTCAGGGTCAGCTCGTAGGAGACGTTGTCGGCGGCGGCGCGGCAGTCGAACGCGACGGAGCCGTACGTCCCCTGGTAGCCCTCGCCGGGCGCGTAGCTGAAGTACGGGAGCGGCGCCGGAGAAGACGACGAGTTCATGTACAGTATGGGGCTCCACGGCCCCATCACGAGGGTGTAGCTCCCCGGCGACCCGTCCGCCGCCGACTTGCGGCTGACGAGCCTCTTGGCTCCGCCGACCGGGAGGCTCTGACCCACCAGCAGGGTGTCCGTCGGGTGGTCGAAGCTCTGCCACTGGAACTTGCCCTTCCGGTCATAAAGCACGACGTTGCCGCCGGGAAGCACGCGGAGGCCGATGACCCCCCTGTTGGCCGTGCCGGTGGACCAGGCGACAGCGCCGTCGGCGTCGGCGAGGACGAGGTCGCCGTCGGCGCCGAAGGTGAGCATCGCCTTCTCTCGCACGGGCCTGCCCCGGTTGGCCTCCCACACCCAGCGGCGGACGGCGGCGGAGCGCGCGGTGCCCATGCGGAGGCCGACGAAGTAGGCGTCGGGGGTGGTGTTGTACCACATCAGCTGGAAGGGGGGAGCTCCGACGGGGATGGGGCGGTACGTGGCGCCGTACTCGTTGGGGTAGATGCCGTACTCCCCCTCGTTGACGTACCTGAAGTTCTCGCCGGCGGGGACCTTGTCGAGGGCCGTCACGGCGGCGGTGGCGGAGGCCGAGAGGAAGAGGAGGAGGGGGAATAGCCGCCGTCCGGGGAGAAGAGAAGCCATGACTAACAGCTCGATCGGAGAGGAGGAAAGGAGGCTGGAATTGCAGTCGGAGGAAAAGGGAGGAGGGGGGGCTTTATGGAGGTGGTGGGCACTCCGACGGCGAGCTTGGATTCTCCACCGCCGCACTCGGCGGCCTTCGTGGAGTCCAACCTTCCACCACAGAGAAAGTCAACAAGTCGTCTGGTCTAAGTTCGGTCTGGATCGAGTCAACGCGAGAATTTTTTTATTCTTATCTTGTAGTTATAAATGAGATGTAATTAATAAAATAATATTCGGTAATCATTAAAAAAGTATCGTTAAATTGGTTTATCGTATCATCATCTTGGTACATACAAAATATCATTACGTTCAATAGCTATCAAAACTAACCTATTATCACCTTCTTTAGATATATATATATGTTTGATTTATTGCATATAGTATATACTTCGTGAACATAAAATTTTATTTTTTTTGAGACACACATCGCTCACTGGCCATGAGATCTGCTGCACTGCAGGCAACAAAAGTTCGAGCCCCGCCCGAACCTCACCTATCACCCCCCTCGGGGTACCTGGCACTGACGCCGTCAGAAAACGAATCTCCGCCCTGCACCTCGAGTGCAGGGCGAGTGACAATCGACCCACGGTCGACCAGCCTGAACATAAAAGTTTATCACCTGACCTATATAAAATAGTGACATTTTGATCGGAGGTTAATAGGATTTTCTTCACCGTGAGATGATCTGGACTTTAAGGGTCTATTTGACACCATTTTTTTTGAAAATAAACATAATTTATTCCCTAAATTTTAGAACAAATTAAGTTAAATTTAAGAGAAAAATCAAATTTTATCCCCCCGGTTAATCTCATACCAAATAATCTTACAAGGGAATTGAACGAATCCCCTTGAAAGATATATCGAGGAAATTTTTACAATCATCTCACGTAAAAATCTTATGGGGGTGTTTGGTTGAATGATAATTGAGATTTTTAATTTAATTTTTAAAAATTATAAGAAAACTTGTTAAAAAAGGTGTTTGACAACCATGATAATTTTATGTTTTGAAAATGATTTTCTTCTTAAACAAAAAAGAGTCTCACCTCTTTCTTTTTTCTTGTGGTCCCCCCACTTTGTTTGGTCATGTGTGATAGTTACTCTTTTTTGTAATCACATCCCTACAAACATGATAATTTTATGTCATGAGTTGGCGTTCACTTTTTATTTTAATACAATTTTTTATCATGAAAGTGTACAGAAAATTATCACGCAACCAAACACCCCCCCTTGGGTTCTCTAAACCCTAAACCTTAAAGATTGTCTTCCATCGTTAAGAAGAATCGAGAGAATCTCCTCTCATCTTAAAAAATTGAGGGAGAAGGTTGTTGTGCAGGTCGACGCCGGCGGCTTTTGCAGACGGTAACGATGAGGACGAACCTCCTCTTACAATGGGTTTTTTTTTAAGTAACACAGTTTTTTTTTTTTTTTTAAAAGTAACACGGTAAAATTTTTAATTGCAAATCTAGCACACTTTGGTCAAAATCGAGTTTTGAAAACTCGACTTTCCTCTTCTATCCGGGTCCCGCGTGATCCGATTACTTAAACCATGTTTAATAAAAGTAGGATTTGAAAGTCGAGTTTTTACAACTCGACTTTTGAAAGTCGAGTTGCAAAAACTAGATTTTGAAACGTGCGCAAAATAAAAAACAGAAAACGCAGCATTAAATGCGCTACAGTACCAGTGTTGAATTTTTGACTTTTCACCTAGTAAAATTGGATATTCGGATTAAAATTTCTCCGATCCACTCGGACCAATGAATTCGGAACATTCAAAACTATAAGATTGAATTTTTAAATTTATAAAAAGTGCAAGTTTTATCATTGGACGGTTCAGGATGCTCCGATTTAATATTAAAAAATCTAATATTAAGTATTTCGATATTCTAAATTTATTGGACGGAACTGATCGTTCAAATTCAAATCCGATAAATTATAATATAAGAATATAGATAAAGACAATTTGATTTTTAAAAAAATTAATGTGCTCTACCGCGCGCGCACAGCATTAAATGCAGAGTATTTCTTTTTTTTTAAACTCAATTCGATTTTACTTATACTTTTAAATTATAATTTATCGGGTTTGAATTTGAACAATCCGTTCCGTCCAATAAATTTAGAATATCGAAATACTTAATATTAGATTTTTTAATATTAAATCGGAGCATCCTGGACCGTCCAATGATAAAACATGCACTTTTTATAAATTTAAAAATTCAATCTTATAGTTTTGAATGTTCCGAATTCATTTGTCCGAGTGGATCGGAGAAATTTTAATCCGAATATCCAATTTTACTAGGTGGAAAGTCAAACATTATACATTTTTTTTTTTGCGCACGTTTCAAAATCGAGTTTTTACAACTCCACTTTCAAAAGTCGAATTGTAAAAACTCTACTTTCAAATTCGACTTTTATTAAACACGGTTTAAGCAATCGGATCACGCGGGACCCGGATCAAAGAGGAAAGTCGAGTTTTCAAAACTGGATTTTGACCAAAGTGTGCTAGATTTGCAATTAAAAGTTTTACCGTGTTACTTTTAAAAAAAAAAACTGTGTTACTTAAAAAAAAAACTCCTCTTACAATGCCAGCCGCCTCCCGTCGTGCCGGAGAGCATCTTTCTTTACAGGGTGGCGCTGGGCCACCGGCCGGATTGTCGTCTGGCCCGTCGCCCATCTTTCTTTAGGTGTCGCCGTAGAGATCGATTCTTCGTCTCCCCCGCACTAGCTACCCCTCGGCAGCTGCCATGGCCGCCGGCGCCGACGCCCTGCTGCTCCTCCTCCTGTCCCTCGCCGCCGTCGCCGGCGCCGGCGCCCAGGTGCCCGCGTCGCGGACCTTCACCTACGTCAACGAGGGCGAGTTCGGCCCCTACATCACCGAGTACGGCGACAGCTACCGCACCACCGACCTCTTCGCCGCCCCCTTCCAGCTCATGTGGCACAACACCACCCCCGGCAGGTACTACATCGGCCTCCGCATGGGGCTCCGCCGCTCCGAGTCCCTCTTCCGCTGGGTCTGGGACGCCAACCGCGGCCGCCCCGTCGGCGAGAACGCCACCTTCAGCCTCCGCCCCGACGGTGACCTCGTGCTGGCGGAGGCCGACGGCCGCCCCGTCTGGTCCGCCGGCACGGCCAACCGGGGCGTCGTCGGCCTCCGGCTCCTCCCCGTCGGCAACATCGTGCTCTACGACAGGCAAGGGCGGACCGTCTGGCAGAGCTTCGACCACCCCACCGACACCCTCATGATCGGCCAGTCGCTCCGCCCCGCCATGAAGCTGGTGAGCCGCCGCTCGGAGACGGAGAACTCGGAGGGGAAGTACAGCTTGGTCCTGGAGCCGCGGGGCCTGTCTCTGTACATCGCCGCCGCCGGCTCGCCGAAGCCGCTGCCGTACTACAACTACGTCGGAGCTCCGTTCGGCCGCCTCACCTTCTCGAACCCGCCCAACCTGACCTTCTACGCCCATCCGGACGGCAACGGCGTCTGGGATCTGGAGCTGCGGGGGAACTCCGTCTCAAGCATCCTGGGTCGGCCCAAGTACAACGGCACCCTCTCCATCCTCCGCCTGCAGGTCGACGGCAACCTCGTCATCTTCACCTACTTCGAGCCCGCCGACTCCGAGGCCTGGGACCGGACCTTCGCCTTCTTCTCCGACGAGAACAGGGCCATCCTCCCCGCCTGCGAGCTGCCCGGCAGGTGCGGCGCCCTGGGGCTGTGCGCCGACGGGATGTGCGTCGCGTGCCCCACGGCGAAGAGCCTGCGGGGCTGGAGCGAAGCCTGCCGCCCGCCGGCGCGCGGGCCCTGCAATAATAACTCCGGCGGCGCCGCGGCGGAGTACTTCAAGGTGGCGGGCGTGGAGAGCTTCCTCACCAAGTTCTCCCGGGGTTCGAGCCCCGTGAAGCTGGAGGACTGCCGGAGAAAGTGCAGCTCGGACTGCAAGTGCCTGGGCTTCTTCTACTGGGAGGAGTCTTCCCGGTGCTGGCAGGCTTCGTCCACCATCGCCACCCTCGCCAAGGTCTCCAACTCCTCGCACGTCGCCTACATCAAGTCCTCCTGAGCGGCTTCCCCGCCGCCGCCGCCGCCGCACGACGGGGAAGTCTGTGATCTGAGCCTGCTTGCTTGCTCCATCGATCGCTGTCTCCAAGGAGCTTCCCGTCCATGTCAACCAGTTTGCTTCTCGATGAATAAGACTGATAAGAAGAGTCTCTGGTCCCCGAACATTGTGGCAGAATCTTCGCTCCCCCCGGCAGAACCGTTGCCGCGGCGGGAAGGCGGCGATCTCTCCGCCGCCGCCGGTCTTTTCTCGGAAAAATTAAATTGTTTTTTGCGAAACTCGAACAAGGATCAGCCGATTGATCGTTGCTGTTTGAAATTAGGAGGTCTCAACCGTATGTGTGGTTGGTAGGCGGTCACTCGGCGTCCTCGCCGGTCACCCTCGCCGCTCGCAGTGTCCCCCGGCGTCCCGGCGGTCACTCGGCGTCCTCGTCGGTCTTCATCGCCGCTCTCGGCGTCCTCACCGGTCTCCATCGCCGGTTTCAGGAGGTCACTCGGCGTCCTCGCCGATCTCCATCGACGCTCTCATCGTCCCTTTTTCTCCCCCTTCAACCGCCCCCATTTCAGCTTCTCCACTCTTCTCCAAACCCCTCCGGCCCTAAACCCCTAAGCCGGAGGGGCAGAAATTGGTTCCCCTCCCCGTTCCCCTCCAATTTCTTTCCTCCCACCCCTGTTTCTTCCCTCGGGCAACCTCCCGGCCCTAAACCCCTAAGCCCCCCTCACCGCCTCCCGGTAGACCCCTCACCCCTCGTCCCCTTCGGCGGCCCGGGGTTTGGTTCAACCTCCCGAAAGCTCCCCTTCTGCTGTATCGGGCACCCTTCCGGCAACCCCCCGGCGGTTTCCCCTGACCCCCGACCCCCATCTAGGCGCCGGCCAGGAACGGGACCGGATCCTCTTTTTACCACGGTGTGCACCCGGATGCACACCGTGTTGCCATTCGCCCACGTATCCCGGCAGCCCGCGCGAGACACAGCCGGAAACAGGCCGGCTGAGATAAAATCCGGCTTGCCGTGGGCGCGGGAACCGGTAACCGACCCGGCGCACAGGATTAAACAAAATAACGAATCGGAAAGTGGCCGCGCGGGACAGAACCGGTGCACAAGAAACAAAAAATACAAAAATACAAAACACCTTCACGCCGTTTCCGTCTTCATCTCAGTCTCAGCACTATTTATGAAATACGTGTTGACATTTATCATTATTTTTTACATTGGCCCTCGGTTATATACGTGTTGGCATTTATCATTATTTTTACAGCAGTATTTATCATTATTAATATTTTTAATCATCGTCGTCTCTCTCAAACAATTGTATTTAATATGCAGACAAATTACATCTTTTTTTCAAATTAATAATTTGGTAACACTATTATATAGATAAATATTCTTTTTCTCAAATTAATTAAGATGGAGTTGTAAATTATCTTTCACTTTAATTCTTTTTTTCAAATTAATTAAGATGGAGTTGTAATTTTTCTCAAATTAATTTGATCACTCCATTATGCTTCTTTGTTCTACATTTCCTAATGCTAAATCCTGTTTTCTCACTATATCTATGATAAAAATCTTTGGCATCATCAATCATGTCAAATTCCATTCCAACTTTGGGAATAAACTCTACTTCTTTTTGTTCAATATCGCTTCTATCAAAATCAAGTTTTCTTGCAATTTCAGATGTAAATGTATCCTCGTTTGTGATTTCCATGATCGTATAAGTCTATAGAATGTAACAAAAATTCATAATAAGTGATATCAATCTCTAAATAAAAAATATAAACATAATAGCGTCTAATGGTAAAAACTACGTACCTTAAAGTGATGTAATGAACTGATTATGAAGCAACCAAAGGATTAAGAGGATTTGTACGTTCTCGTGACTTCAATCGTTTCTCTGCGACTGTTAGCATCTAAGGACTGGCTGATCACGTTAGGTGGAGTTGACGAGAGATAGGAAGCGGAGAGGATGATAGAGAATAACAGAAACTAAAAAAAAATTTACCGTTTACTCTTCAGAAGGAACGATCCACTTTTTGTCGTTGCCTGCGTGAAGAACACAGCGGCGGCGGTGCGTAGGTCATCTGTATTTCATGGATTTTTTTTCTTCTGTGCGTTGCTCCAGTTTCCGAATCTCGCTCGCACGATCGATTTTTATCGATTTTTTGTTTCTTGTGCGCCGGTTCTGTCCCGCGCGGCCACTTTCCGGTTCGTTATTTTGTTTAATCCTGTGCGCCGGGTCGGTTACCGGTTCCCGCGCCCACGGCAAGCCGGTTTTTATCTCAGCCGGCCTGTTTCCGGCTGTGTCTCGCGCGGGCTGCCGGGATACGTGGGCGAATGGCATCACGGTGTGCATCCGGGTGCACACCGTGGTAAACAGAGGATCCGGTCTCGCCAGGAACCCCCTTCCTCGGCTTTTCGACATCCACCCTGCGATTAGGGGTGAGCACGGTTCGGATTCAACCCCTTAAATCGAACCAAACCAAATTAATTTCAATTCGGTTTGGTTCGGTTTAAACCGAAAATATATAAAAATATTTTAATTAATTATTTTTTACATATATATAATAGTTTTTAAGTTAAAAATAATCAAAATAAATATTATTTATCATAAAAATTATAAAAAATTTATTTTTAATAATATTATAATAATTTATATATATATATTTTTAATTAAATCGGTTTAAACGGTTTGGTTTGGTTTAAATCTGTTTGGAGGACTTCCAAATCGAACCAAATCGAACATGGTTCAAATCGAATCGAACCGAACTGAACAAGCCGGTTCGGTTTGATTTTTCGATTTGAACCGTTTAATGCTCACCCCTACCTGCGATTCCCCTCACCGCTCCTTCAACTCCCTGTCCATTGGGCCCCAATCACCTTGTGCCTTGGTGAGTGATCGGCGACCTCCTTTTCGGTGTTACCGACAGTTTGCCGTTTTGAGTGTCTCTTCGCCAGGGAGGAAGGCGTTAAATGTTTAATTTTTGTGATGTCGCTCATTCTCTAGTTCTTTGTTTATATGTACATCTAAGTTTTTTGTATCCTTTATATACATTAGAGTTATCAAGCCAAACGTATCTATGTTTGTTTAGTCTACGTTTTAGTCTCTTGTTCTTCGTCGTGTTTTGGTTAGGTTCTATTAAGTTATCTTTCCATATTTCTTTCGTAGTCACGATTCCACTTTCGAGATCGATAGTCCGGGCGAAATTCACACTATTTTGGTGTGATTTTCCGGTCTCGTTGCGGTCATCAAACTTCATGAAGAAAGTTCTTATCTCTACTTTTCGATGCTTAGTCGACTGGTGACTACGTTTATATATGTTGGTCAAGATAATTTCTAATAGCACTGTGGTTGATCTGTTCATCGTCATAGTAGATCTGTTTTCTCTTATTTATCTCTATGTAATGATACTCTTGTCCTTGTTTGTGTTATGAATATATTGTATCCGTTGTTCGAAAAAAAAGAAATTAGGTGGTTTGGATCGAGTCAACACGATAAATTTTTTAGTTTTGCTTCGTAGTTATAAATGAGTTGTAATTAATAAAATAATATTCGAAAATCATTAAATCATCGTTAAGTTGGTTTATCGTATCATTCTCTTTGTACATACAAAATATTATCACGTTCAATAGTTATCAAAACTAACCTATTTTCATTTTCTTTCGATATATATATATATTTGATTGATTGCATATAGTATATGTTTGTGCATTCTATATCCTTTTGATTTAGGTTATTAGATAATGTATTTTAAGAAAGAAACTCACGAAAACACATTATTTTCTGTTACATTCTTGTGAAGATAAAAGTTAACCTTCACAGTTACTAAAAAAATACATAATTTTCACCATATGTGTATTTATTTGTTGCAGTAGTTGTTATAAAAATCTAATTGTCCATACATGGTATGGTGACTCATAAATTAATGCATGTATATCTTTTGTTTTTGTTTAGTGGTGATTGTTTTACCTGGCTAGTTATTTATAATTAAAATTTATTGAGATAAATAAAATATTTATTTGTTGATCACTTCATCCCATTTTTCTTGTGACAAACCTGTTAACTTTAAAAACCCTTAATGTTAAACCCAAATATTTATCATTTTTTTAAAAGATGACAAAAATCAAATGTAATTTTGGTGGACCATATCTTTGAACTTATCAATTAACTATAGTATGAAAACTAGGATTTTAAATTTCTATAAATTGGTTTTAAGTAAAAGAAAATCATAATAGACCTAAAGTTGTGATCGGAAGAAGATCTAGTACCTTATCAATATGTTTGGCAAAAAACTCTTGTCGATCAAGTATTTAAATATAAAATTATAACTATTTTCTAAATCTAGTAATATTTTAATAACTAAAAATGCATAAATTATTTACATATAAATATTATAAAAGGTAAAAATAAATTTTTAAATAAATTATATAAAAGAGTAATGATGAAATCAAATTTATTTTTTAACGTTGATAAAAATAATATGTACTATAAGGTTTAAAAATTACGAATTTACTGTGATCTCGACAACTAAATCGAAATGTCAAAATTCTAATCTAACTAGAATCTGAAATCAAAATCAAAATCGCTTCCCAACTCTCAGCGGCATCGGAAGGGTAACATGCATGATGGTTTCCGAATTCTACCGGTTTGGAGCCGCTCTTCTCTTCCCCGTCGGTCGGCAGGAGGAGGACACCCGGCGCCGTCTCCGGCGACGGAATCGTGTGCGGCCCCGGCGCCGGCGGCGAGAGAGGACCACCGCACGGAGAGGAACACGTACGTCGAGACCAGCACCAAAGAAGTCTCCACGCGAGATATGACGAGTTTAACGGCGGAGATCGGATGGCTTGCCGGAGACGAACGTACGTGTGTGGCTCACGTTCTTTGTTTCTGTTTCCAGAGTCCTCTCTCTGAAGTCGGACGGCGGCGCCGCCGCGTCCGTCGCCGGAGATGACAGCGAACGACCACAGCTTGTCCCCGTCGGAGACGCGCTGTGATCGCTAAAAACCCGTAGGCGTATTCGCCGTCTCGGCATCCATCGATATATATGTGTGTATATATATATTCAAATCTGAAGGTCCGACGCTCAACACGTATCGGTCCCATCAACGTGGAGAAACTTAATCTCTTTTTTTATTTTTGTCGAATTGCTCTTGGTTTTACGATACATTTATTTTTGCAATCTATGATGATATATAGCAACCCCGTCTCAGTCTCATCCTCTCCCTCTCTCTCTCTATCAAAATAAATAAATAAATAGAGACAACTTGTATATATAACCATCCGTTGAACTTCGTACTTCTTATTTCCTCATTTTTAATATATATATACACTTTTTTTTTTGAAAACCAGATAAAAAACCCGTGGATAAGAAAAGTTAACCAGTTCCCTCACCGTGTAACGGTGAGTCCGTACAGAGTTGATCAACAACAGAAGTTGGAAGGTCCGCTGAACCGGCGGATAGATTACCGTCCGTCGAAGAGATTAGAAACCACCTTGCCAGGAGGTGCGCCGCTGCATTAGCGGACCTAGGGCAAAAGGCAATAGAGAGCAGAGACGACTGGAGGCTTCGACGGCATTTCCGGATGAAGGTTTGGGACTTCCAGAGGTCAGAGCCCGAACCGCAGATGGTGTTAACCACCGCAAGTGAGTCGCTTTCGACAATAATCCGCTTCCCCCCCGAAGATTTCCCAAGAAGAAGCTTCGGTGATGGCTTCAGCTTCAAGGACCTGCGCATCAGTAAAACAAGAGGTACAAGCTCTCCAAGCCACAAGAATACCTTTGGAATCTCTAGCAATAAGCCCCAAAGCACCACCCTCTCCGTTGGAAGCCGCATCGACATTGACCTTGATGGCATCTTCCGGAGGTGGAGACCAGACGGACTGAGGTATCTTTGAAATAATATTTGCTTGAGCTAGATAAAAGGTAGCTTCCCTAGATGCAGTCTTGATAATCCACATAGGATTTTTACAAATCAGCCTGATGGTGGTCGCACACCGAGCCTTCCATATTTGCCACATGATCGATAAGCCCAAAACTCCCAGAAAGATGTCTCTGTCCATGGGGTTAATAATCCATTCTAAAAATGTGTAAGCAACACTGTTGAAACCTTGATGAAACCAATTGACATTAAGACCAAGGACCAAGCCAAACCATACAGCCTTGCTACGGGGGCAATCGAACATAAGGTGATCAAGGCTTTCACTCTGGGTATTGCAAATAGCGCATGTATCATCCAACTTGGTACATCTCTTTGTGATGGCTTGGCCCGTAGGCAGAGAATTTACCATGCCCTTCCAGATAAATATGATGAGCTTTTGGGGACAGATCTTGTTAATCTTCGGATGCCAAAGTGCTTTCCAAATTCTGATATCAGATGGTCCCGGGGGGATTTCAAGGTCCCGAAGAAATCTGTAGGCTGATTTGGTGCTAAGAACCCCATTTGGGGTGAAAGGCCAAATAATGCCTTCAGGTTCCTCATCATTGTGGATCGGGGTTCTCAAAATTCTGGCCACAATAATAGGCTCAAAATAGTGCCGGCGAGCAGTGGCTCGGTTGGCACGACGCCACCCTGCAGGGGGGGTGGCGGGGGATCGAACCCGGCTGTGAACAGCCGGGACCACCTCTTCATGGGGGGGAGGTGGTATCCAGTGGGGATCGAGCGCTGCACCGGCAGCGCTCGATCCCTCGCCGGCGCTGTGCTGCGCCAGTGGGTTGGCCGCTAGGCCATGGTGTCCAAAAAAAAAAGGCTCAAAATAGTGATTCAACAGATTTCTGTTCCAGTCCCCATTAGATATAAGATCCTTCACATGCTTGGGAAGGGAAGATATATTATCTTTATGAATAGGTGGCCCTTCCCTATCCACAATCCAGTGCTGGTTCCAGATGTCAATCATAGAGCAGGTCTTAACCTTCCAAATGCAGACTCTGGAAAGATGAGACCTAGCACTCAAAATATTCTTCCAGGTGTCAGAATTTTGGGATTTGGGAGTGACATCCCAGAAATTATCGAATTTAAGGTACTTAGAATGCATGACCCGAACCCATAACTTGTGTTTCTCCTGAAGGAAGGACCAGGCTAACTTGAGCATAAGAGACCCATTCATAGTAGCATAATCCCTAATGCCTAAACCCCCACCCAACTTAGGTCTTTTGATGGAATTCCAGCTACGATAATGAATTTTCTTCTTGCCATCGTGGGAATGGGCCCACCAAAAGGCATTCTGGCAGCTATCTAACTTCTTGATAACCCCCATAGGTAGTCTTTTTATAGACATAACATGAATGAGAAGTTGATTTAAGGTGGACTTGATGAGCATGGTACGACCAGCCGTGGATAGGCAATTGGTTTTCCAACCTACCAGTTTCCTCTGACAGTTTTCCATCAACCAAGAGAAATGGTTAATTCTGTTGTCCGAAATGCCCATAGGGATCCCCAGATATTTCTCTAAAGGTGTAGCTTTAGAAAACCCAGAAATATTGCAAATATAATCTTGAACTCCAGGAGTAACATTTCTACTAAAAGTGATGCTAGACTTGGAAAAGTTTATAGCTTGACCTGATGCAAGTTGGTACTCCTCCAGAAAGGAAAGCATACTTTTGACTTCTTCAACTTTGGCCTCGCCACAAATGATGATATCATCAGCAAACATAAGATGAGATATTTTTGGTCCACCTCTGTTGAGAGAAATCCCAAGAAATTTGCCTTGTTCCATAGCTGACTTGATCATATAAGAAAGGGCTTCAGCACAAAGTATGTATAGGTAAGGAGATAGGGGGCATCCCTGTCGGATCCCCCTAGTAGGTTTGATGGTGGCAGAAGCTTGCCCATTCAAATTGACTGAAAATGTAACAGAAGTAGTGCACATCATGATAATGTTGATAATAGATCTTGGAAACCCAAAATTAATAAGCATTTGCTCTATAAAGGACCAATTTAAACTGTCATAAGCCTTGCTAATGTCAAGTTTGACCATGAACTGCCCAGTTTTTCCGGTCTTGTGCTTGAAAGCTTTTAAAATTTCTTGAACAATAATAATATTGTCAAGCCCTAACCTTCCGGGGACAAAAGCCACTTGATTTTCAGTAATTAAAGAAGGAAGAAACTCCTTGATCCTACTAGCTAGAAGCTTAGTGAGAATCTTTAATAAGACATTGCACAAACTGATCGGCCGATAATGCTCAGGAGCAATGGGGTCCTCCCTTTTAGGAATAAGAGATATAGAAGTATGGTTCAGTCCCGGGGGCATAGTGCAAGTAGTAAGCATGTGATTGACCAAGGAAATAATATCCTCCTCAATAGAGTTCCACATGATTTGAAAGAAACCCGGAGATAGCCCATCAGGACCTGGAGCTTTGTCAGGTTTCATACTGAAAAGAGCCCTTTTGATCTCCTGAGGCTAGTGTATCACCCTGCTCCAAGGTCAGCTTATTTAAAATCATACCAGTGACAGGTTGCTGGTGGGATCTCACATGAATAGAAAAAATAGACTTGAAATAAGAGAGAAAATTCATTTGGATGTCTTCCCACTTTTGGGACCAGCGGCTGTCAAGTGTGTAAACACCAGATATCTTGTTTCCTCTTCTCCTGTGGACAACCTTCCTGTGGAAAAATTTAGTACATTTGTCCCCAAAGTTGTGCCAATGCACTTTGGCCCTTTGCTTCCAATAAGCATAGTTAAAATTTTCCAAACATTTGAGCTTTTCATTAAGTTCACCTTCAGAATTGATGAGCTGTTGGCTAACTGGAGCAGCATGTAAAGCAGCAATCTGGTTCTTTACCGAATTGATCTGCAATCGAATATTTCCGAAGGTCTTCTTTTTCCAAATCAGCAAGTTTTTCCTGATCACACCAATTTTGGCAATGTAATTGGAAGTAAGCTTAGGCCCCTGGTTCCAAGCTTTATAAGCCTCCTGATAGAAATCCTTGTGACCGAACTAGGCAGATTCCACTTTAAAAACTCTTTTTCTAGCCCTCTCAATAGGATTAGTATTTAGCAGAAGAGGTGTGTGGTCACTAAAATAAGTAGGGAGGGTACTGACTTTGGCCATTTGATACATGTTGATCCAATCCATTGAGGCTAGGCATCGATCAAGCTTCTCCCTGATGTGGAAATTAAACTGTCTTCTGTTTGTCCAAGTATAGGCAAGTCCCTCAATTCTAACATCCACCAAACCATTCTTTTGGATGAAGTTTTCGAAAGCCAACATGTGGGAAGGAATAGGTTTAACACCACCCCATTTTTCATATTTATGACGAAGGCAATTCCAATCCCCCGTAAGGCAAGTTGGAGCATTGAATTGTCTAATGAAGGTTGACATCTGTTTCCACATTGATTGTCTCTCACCATGCTTGTTTGGGGCATAAGTAGTAATGAGTAAAAAGTTTGACTTGTGCTCAAAATCAGTAACCATACTACCTATTCAGGTATTGCACTTAACCAAAATCTGAATGTCGACATTGTTTGTCCACCAAATCCACATACCACCTGCTCGTCCTGAAGGCGGAACCACCAGAAACTTAGAAATATTTCTACAGTGAAAGAAATCATAACTGTGAGCATAATTACACTTTGATTCTGCAATGAAAAAAATATCCGGCTTGATTGAATGGGTCAGCCTATCGATGTACTGGACTGTCGGGCTCCCATTCCCACCCCGACAGTTCCAGGCAATAATCTTCATTTGGGACTTGGCAGCTTGTTTGGGCCAACTGCGTCTGCCCTAGAAACTTCACAAGATGCTTCCTCTGTAGCTCTTGAAGAACCAGCAAGCTTGCTGTTGATATTCAATTCTGCCATATGTAATTTCCTTCTAGACCGTTTCTTATTCTTGTCAGGTGGGCTTGGTCTCTTTCCTGTCCCCAGGATAGTTCTCTTGTCCTATAGTAAATATTTTGGGTCCGAGCTAGAAAAGGTGAAGGTATTTGGTATGTTGTTTAGAAGGGGTTCAAAACGTGAAGTTTGACCCGAGGGTCTTTTAATATCCCATGGTTGCAACATGGAATTTGGCCACCCGATGGGACTAGTTTGGCTGCTATGGATTTGTAAATAGTTGAAAGTGCTTGTTGTTTTCTGTGGTGGTTGCAATTTTGTCTCTGGCTCCCGTATATCTGTCATTAAAGAGGCAACAGGGTGCTTTGACAATTTTTGTACTTGTTGACTTTTCTCCCCGTCAGTGACCATTTCGCTAGTACATAGCAATGTAGTAGTTGCATTTAAAAAATGTTTTTTGCTGATAGGGGGACGGTAAGCAGCAATGGGGCACCTTGCTTTGAGATGACGTGCCAAATGTACTGCACTGTTTTCCAGCACCTTGGCTCTCATCTGCCTGTAGCTCAATTGAAGGCATCGTATTAATAATATGGGGCATTTTTGGTCTGATGCCCCCACAAGCATCTCTTCCATCTACCGTAAGCCATTCACCAAACTTGAAAGTTAATTGAGCCTTAAAATTCTCTTGAACATGTATAGGGACATTAGGAGTGATGAGCGATCTTAAGTTGCAAAGCTTTTCACATTTGCCATGTTCATGGCCAAGCAAACCACAGAAATAACAGAAACGTACCACTCTTTCAAACGCTAATTCAAAATCTTTAACACTGCCATCCGGAAGCAACACAAATACTTTCGTTGGTAACTGGATATTTACATTGAGAGATACTTTGATTCTGGCAAATGAGCTCCAAGCATCTATAATCTCTTGAGCCGGAACAAAGGGATTTCCCACTTGAGTTGCCAAGTGCATAACAAAATCTTTCTGAAAATATTCTTGAGGTAGATCATAGATTCTCATTCATAAATCCACAGAATTTAGGGAATATTCCGAGGGTGTTGTAAATGGTCTGCTCTTTTCAACCAGAACTAAATCATTACTAAAAAATCAGGGAGTCCTCCTGCAGATTTTGTTAACTTCTTCTTCATTCTGGACTACCAAAAGGAATGCACCGTTAGGATAATCTAGGAGAAACCATGGGTTGGAAGGGTTCCACATTTTCCTAACCCATTCCTTGAATCCAGCTGGTCGAACTCTGGAGGGGGACAGAACAGTAGTTACCAAGGATCTCTTCCATCTCATATCATCCACAGGAAAATCTTGTATAGCTACAGGCTTCGGTTGCTTAGAAGGTGTAAGAAGTTTCTGGAATTTGTTAACTATTGCTTCATCTTCGTCTTCTGAAACAAGCTTCTTTTCTTCCATGATGAAACAGGCCCGGTAGGGACGGACCGAATGCCACAAGTTAGAAGGGGACGGGGGAAGAGGAAAGAGGACACGCTAACCTGGCAAAAGCTGCGCCAGCCCACCGTCCAGGTAGAAGAAACAAGAGCACACGAACTGTGAACACACGAGCAAAATGGAAGACTTTAACGGAAGCTTCGGCTCAGAGAAGAAATGCTTGCTCAGCAGGCAAAAGTACAACCGGTAATGGCACACCAAGAAGATCTCCCAGCACGTGAAATCGCTATAAAGATGAAGTTGATAAGAGATGATCCGCCTGGTGGGTGGCGAAAATAAATCAGAGGCGAAACCAAGAAGCTTCCTGGACACCGACCGCCCAGCCCCTCTACACTTCAACCTATATATACACACACTTCGACGTACGGTATAAAAGAGAGAGAGAGAGAGATTGTATTTTCTCTTCTTCGTATTTAATAAAAGTAGATGATGTGTCCGGCCCTCTCCCCGCCATGTCTCATGAAGACGCCAGCGGCAACCTTCCCCTGCCCCGGACGTTCAAGAAGAAGCGATAAACCGGGGTAAAATTTGGGGATCAGATCATCTCAGTCACCGAATGGAAGAAACACTCGGTCTTGGATCTAAATATGCCACAATTGTTATATCATGTAAACGATGGTTCAGCAACAATTAATTTATTAATATTATTTTTTTATTAAATTAATTTCGAATCCACCGACTGATTCGACGACGAGTTAATTATGTATGCATGCCGACTTCAATAACGAATCGATAAGGATGAACCTCTTAAAAGTCAAGCCGCCTCCCGTCGTGCCGGCAAGTTCCTTTACAGACAGGGTGGCGCTGGGCCACCGGCCGTATGGGATTGTCGTCTGACCCGTTGCCCCATCCGTCGCCATATCTAATTGAAGTGTCGCCGTAGAGATCGATTCTTCGTCTCCGCCGCACTAGCTAGCTACCCCCCGGCAGCTGCCATGGCCGCCGGCGCCGGCGCCCTGCTGCTCCTCCTCCTGTCCCTCGCCGCCGTCGCCGGCGCCGGCGCCCAGGTGCCCGCGTCGCGGACCTTCACCTACGTCAACGAGGGCGAGTTCGGCCCCTACATCACCGAGTACGGCGACAGCTACCGCACCACCGACCTCTTCGCCGCCCCCTTCCAGCTCATGTGGCACAACACCACCCCCGGCAGGTACTACATCGGCCTCCGCATGGGGCTCCGCCGCTCCGAGTCCCTCTTCCGCTGGGTCTGGGACGCCAACCGCGGCCGCCCCGTCGGCGAGAACGCCACCTTCAGCCTCCGCCCCGACGGCGACCTCGTGCTGGCGGAGGCCGACGGCCGCCCCGTCTGGTCCGCCGGCACGGCCAACCGGGGCGTCGTCGGCCTCCGGCTCCTCCCCGTCGGCAACATCGTGCTCTACGACAGGCAAGGGCGGACCGTCTGGCAGAGCTTCGACCACCCCACCGACACCCTCATGATCGGCCAGTCGCTCCGCCCCGCCATGAAGCTGGTGAGCCGCCGCTCGGAGACGGAGAACTCGGAGGGGAAGTACAGCTTGGTCCTGGAGCCGCGGGGCCTTTCTCTGTACATCGCCGCCGACGGCTCGTCGAAGCCGCTGCCGTACTACAACCACATCGGAGCTCCCTTCGGCCGCCTCACCTTCTCGAAGCCCACCAACCTGACCTTCGCCGCCGATCCCGACGGCAACGGCGTCACGGATCTGGTGCTGCAGGAGAACTCCGGCACCAACATCCTGGCTCGGCCCAAGTACAACGGCACCCTCTCCATCCTCCGCCTGCAGGTCGACGGCAACCTCGTCATCTTCACCTACTTCGAGCCCGCCGACTCCGAGGCCTGGGACCGGACCTTCGCCTTCTTCTCCGACGAGAACAGGGCCATCCTCCCCGCCTGCGAGCTGCCCGGCAGGTGCGGCGCCCTGGGGCTGTGCGCCGACGGGATGTGCGTCGCGTGCCCCACGGCGAAGGGCCTGCGGGGCTGGAGCGAGGCCTGCCGCCCGCCGGCGCGCGGGCCCTGCAATAATAACTCCGGCGGCGCCGCGGCGGAGTACTTCAAGGTGGCGGGCGTGGAGAGCTTCCTCACCAAGTTCTCCCGGGGTTCGAGCCCCGTGAAGCTGGAGGACTGCCGGAGAAAGTGCAGCTCGGACTGCAAGTGCCTGGGCTTCTTCTACTGGGAGGAGTCTTCCCGGTGCTGGCAGGCTTCGTCCACCATCGCCACCCTCACCAAGGTCTCCAACTCCTCGCACGTCGCCTACATCAAGTCCTCCTGAGCGGCTCCCCCGCCGCCGCACGACGGGGAAGTCTGTGATCTGAGCCTGCTTGCTTGCTCCATCGATCGCTGTCTCCAAGGAGCTTCCCGTCCATGTCAACCAGTTTGCTTCTCGTTTGATGAATAAGACTGATAAGAAGAGTCTCTGGTCCCCGAACATTGTGGCAGAATCTCCGCCGGCAGAACCGTTGCCGCGGCGGGGAGGCGGCGATCTCTCCGCCGCCGCCGGTCTTTTCTCGGAAAAATTAAATTGTTTTTTGCGAAACTCGAACAAGGATCAGCCGATTCAGTGCAAGGATCGATGCTGCTTGTTATCGATCTTATTATTCGATTTATTTATTAGTTGATGATCAGTTAAAAGAATTTAAAATTTTCGATTAAATTATTTAAGTTCGTTTATCGATTAAAATTTATTTTAATTGATGTAATCGTAAATATATCATAAATCGAACTCAAAAATCATTATTCGTATTCGTTAATTAATTCATAATATAATAACTCATAATTTATGACATCTAAATATATATATGTCTCATATAGAAAATTTTATTGTTCTTAACTCTCCAATTGATCTTCCTTTTGGAGATCTCTATATTGGACAAGTCTTAGCTTGACGTCCAACAATAATGTCTTCTTATTCTTCTATTTCCGGACGATATAGTCCAGATGACTTATTCCCCTTCCACCGAATTTGACATCTCTGTAGATTTGTCATATTGGAGAAATTCATGGACCGGGTGATCAGTTGAATGGTCGATGACAACGTAAAATAGGAATAGACACTACAATTTTGCTATAAGATATTTCATTTTTACTGCAGATCGACTATCTCATGTTGTATGTTGAACATGTATTATTTTATATATGTAACTAAGATTTTTTTTCTATCTCATTTTTAATGTTGTGCATCCAATTATTTATTGCATACTCAAAAATCATTTTTACCATAGACTTGTAAATCATTTTTTTGTATCTTATGTTTTGTGTTAGATATATAATTAAGAATGTCTTCTAGTACATTATTATAAATAGATGATTTTAATTGTAATATATATTTTTTATATTTTTTTATCCGTAAAATTATTTATATCTTTTATTTTGTTAGGCTGTATTATATATACGTTATCTCTTTGTATTTTCGATAATCGTTTGTTATCCGAAACTATTTTTAAGTGGATAAAATAATACGGTTCGTGAATAGGTTCGATACCGATAGTTAATGAACAGCAAGTAAATATACCTTTTATTTTTATAGAATACGGACGATATTATTATTCGACCCTTGTCTCACCGGTCGACATCCCTAGTTGAAATCGATTCAGGCTGGTAAAATAAATTATTCAAAATTTAGTTTATTTTATGTTCGGAGAACCATGTAGGTCAAAGAAAAGTCCAAAGAGAAGGCTGCCAAGGGCGTCTTTTTATGGATTTTTTTTTAAAGTAACGTGCTTTTCAAGACCGCCTTTTTTATATTTTTTATTCACCACCGGGCCACGTGTTCAAAAAGTCATCCTTGCCTTTCAAGTAACAACCAAGCAAAGATAAAATTCAAAAAACAAAATTTTTAATATCTATCAAATTTTTGTAAATTCTCTACAATCTTCGTCACAAGACTAATGTCAAAATTAAGAAGACATCCTGCGGCTCCCGGAAAAACAGGACAATTTCGACCTAGTCCTAATGTGTGTTTCTATAACTAGTTTACCTTTTGTTTTTATATCTTGATGCATTTGATCATACAAGTCTCATTTTCTTTAAGTATCCGTTAACTTTTATTGCAAAAAGAGCACTTTTATGCAGATAAATCAAAACGGTTCGATAAAATGAACAGCAAATGATTATAAAAATTTTTACCACAGAATGTCGACGATGGTATCCCGGGTTTAATAGAAACTCCTTTGATTTCAATTAATAATGATGGTATCTCCGTATTAAAGCCGTGTTGCAAGCAACCTGGTTATATATTTATTTAAAAATTTAATTAACAATAGTAATGTTTATTTAATATCCCTGAAACATGCAAAATTTACTCTCACCTGGTTATTATAAACAAGCGAGTTTCACAAAATACAAAAATAAATAAAATGGGAGGATCGTGTCGGCTGGGCTCTCTGAGAGATAGAGATAGAGAGAGGGGGCGCTGTGGAGCCGTCGCCGGCCGTCATCCGTCATCCCGCCGGCTCCCACCTGACCTACCACTCGCCGGAGCTCACTTTCCGGCACCGCGTCTCAAGTCGGCACCGGGGAGAGCAACCACTCCTCCATTTACTGCTGCTTCCGTCTGGTTGGTCTTCTTGGGTTTCTGCCTCCGCCTTCCCCGGCTCTCTGTACCCGGACGGGCTTCCTGACGCCGGGCTGCTCGGCGGGCAACCGAAGCGGGCGGTGCTAGGAAGAAGGGGGGCGTGGGCGGGAGGCTGCAATGCCGCTGGTGCGGTTCCAGGTGAGAAACGAGTACGGGCTCGGGGATCCAGGGTTCTACGGGGGCCCGGCCAAGAGGGAGGACCCCAAGGCCCTCCTGGATGGGGTTGCCGTTGCCGGCCTTGTTGGGATCCTGCGCCAGCTCGGGGATTTGGCCGAGTAAGTGTTTCCCCATCGCCTCCCTCACACCAATCTCTCCATCTCTCTCTCTCTCTCAACAACCCTGTGGTGGGGGTTCAATCTAGTGGGACAACCTGAAATTTGGGTTCTTCTGTCGCTGATGAGTTTGGCGTCTCTACCTGCGAAACTCGTGAACTGGCCTTTCATGTTCTTTTACTAATGCTGCTCAGCGCCGCAATGCTTGCTCTGCCCACATTCTCCGCCGGCTCCTGACACGCCGAATGCCACTTGCTTGATTTCTGGGTACTGGGCGCCATGTTGGTCTGGTGCTCTTTGGACTCCGCGCAACATGTAGCTCAGGAGGCTCAGCGTAGCCAATCTTCCTCTTGATTTTGTTTTTCTATCTTTTGAAAAAACAGTCTATCAAAGATGTGATGTAGCTTCGAAGGACAAATATATGATGTAGGGAACAAGGCTGTCGATACTAAAATTTCACCGTGCCGCTGTTCATCCAGTTCCTTTATTGGGGCTGAAATAGACGTTTTCTTTCTTCAAAATTGCAAAAAAGGCAATTTTTTTTTTAACTTCATCTACCTCTAATCCCCCCCCCCTACCTTCTCAAGAAAGGATGGGCCGAAGTGTGCTGGAGTTGGGTGCTAGCACGTTTTTTCTTCTGACTGAGCTTTCTATACTGTTCATTATGCTCACGATGGTCTTCAACCGCTAGATCTTGTCTCTGTGAGTCTTAATCATTGTCGTTAATGTTTTATTTTTTTACTTCTTTCAGCCCATGCTTACTTGTGAACTATCATGAGATAGAGGTTTCACCACATGTTCCTAGTTTCTCACCTAGGTACTTGAGGCTAAGCCAGTCACTGTCATTACTCGCTAGGAGAGCCTAAATAATCGATTCAACAGCCAATCTCAAGATATTTTTACGAAAATAGAGACTTTTCGATGGTGCTAACATTGGCTGCAATTCGTTGCAAACTGAAATAGAAACGGTATGGTCATTCGAAGGGATCAACCTAAAATTTTCTTTGAAGATAGAGAAACAGGAGGGGTAAGCAGAAAAATCAGAAGAGAGAAACTATAGTACGGACTGCAACAAACAAGTATCCTAAGAGGTACAACCACAAAGACGGAAGTTACATGAAAAATATTCTACCATAACAGTTCTTTTAACCCACACAAATTGACATATGATGTCAGCGAAACCACATGCAAACACTGGCTTTAATGAAGAGGTAGCCCTACTATGAATGTAAAGAAAAAGGTTTTTCAATATCATATAATTTATGAATTTCCAAATTGCCTAAAGGGTTGCAGCTGTAGGTGTTAGGTAGCAAAACAGCCCACTTCTGATTTCAAAATTCATTAATTACATTGTTCCACTGCATGAACAAGTCACTTATATCCATAAACCCCATAATCTGTCAGCTAGAAATTATTCTAAATTCCATCCGAATAGCTTGAGTAATATCATATTCTTAAATAAATGGTTAGATTTTCCTCAAAGATGCCACAGAAATAACAACATGGAGTTTTACCTCCCTTCTTTCACTATAATTTGTCTGATATAGGTATCTTCTTCAGTGCAATATTCCACATGAAAATTTTGAGTTGTAAGGGGGCAAATCTTTGTTGTACACTTGGCATACTAATTCACCAATTTATCTAACTATTCATGAATCTGTTAGCTGATTTAATAGTCGTATGACCTGCTAGATAGATTTGAACATCTGTAAGGCTGTCAAGTAACTCAGTAAACTGACAGTCAGATACTCTTCATTTCTTTGCAAACATGATATCTCAGAAGGGTGCTGAACGTGAATTAGCCCTTGTAGAGTCTGTAGTTCAATAAAGAAGAGGCATATTCTCCAGCCATGGATCTCTCCAGAATTCCACGTGAGTGAAGGCTAGTTGCAAAGTATAGCTTACCAGCATTTTAAAAAACACATATAACCCTAATTCCATTCCATAAACAAGATATCTTTTCTGTCTGAGCCTCATTTCTGTTCCAAATGCCTTTGTTATTAAAGCATTTAAGCTTCACAGTTGATACCCATTTCCCAAAATGCATTCTGACTTTTGGCCTAATTCTTTCTCTTATTGATTCAACCTTTTATCATAAAGATAGACCTCGGTTCTCTTTTATCCCTTCAACAAGTTTAGTAACCAGCTTAACAGCCGTATTGTTCCAAGGGAGAGAAGAACCCTGTGGTTAACTCTTGGAAAACTCTTAGGATGAACAATTTCAATGAATCTAATTTGTTATTTACTTGTTTCACTTAGCTTCTACCTAAAAGTGCACTGTTCATGATGCCAATTCGAACCATGGCCAACACTTTTTCTTAAGTTTACATGCAGATTTCTATTTAATTGTTTGATCAGATGTAGCCCTTTATTAGACTGTGAAATACCTAATTTTTCTCCCTACCTCCCTGGTGGCTTAAAGTAAAATTTTTCATCAGTAATATTGGGATGTGTAAGCATTCTTGGTTCATTAGCTATCATAACTCCTATAATCCTCTTCTTCTGCTCTTTTCTATGTTATGCTCATAACTTTTGTCTAGGGATCACATATAGGTTTGGGGAGGTGTTACGCCTCTGGACACTCAATTGGAAAATTAAGAAGTGAAGTGGGGGGTGCAAAATTTGGAACCAAAAGGACTCTGCAAATTGCTTAAGAACGAATGCATCATGTAGTTTGTAAGAAAAAATGTCTTAACTAAAAGAAAATAATCTGACAGACATGTGGCTATGACATGATGCATTCTACAGCTTGGCTGTGGGCTATCCTCACCATTTTATGAAGAAAATATCATTGTCATTTGGCCCTCCCTTCTCCTGTATTCATGCCATATATTTATGAGATAGCTTGTTCGATTGCCTTTAAGGGACAAAAATTGGTGTTCATGCAGGTTTGCTGCAGATGTTTTTCATGATTTGCATGAGCAAGTGGCTGCTACAACCGCTAGAGGGCATAAGATGATGGTTCGTATACATCATATAGAAGCAGCACTCCCCACAATAGAAAGGGCTGTCCAAAACCAAAAGAGTCACGATCATTTTGCCTATGTAGCAGGTGAAGTCGTTTTTTATCAGTCTATTTGTTCTGTGATTTAATCATGAAGTATTAAGTATTTTGTTTACATTAATTTCTATTCTTGATCATTTCTTTGTTCACATTCATAAAGATGGTCAAAACATTAACTCAGAAGCATTTTGTTTTCTGCGATTTGGCTATATGGTCCACAGACAGCATCAGGTTTGTAAATAGACCATCTAAATTCTACTCCCATCATCATAAATGGTTCATCCATGAATGGTGCTGGATGTTAAGCTCCATGTCCTCATTCTCTAGAATTCTGTTTTCTTCTTCATCAACATTCCTCTTTGTTATTACAATTGTGAAAAGTTCTCTTTATCTTCTCTGCTAAAATAACAAAATACTAGACTATAGTCAATATACATCCCGTCACCTGATGTGTTGAGGTGACATATGAAATGGAAGTGTAAATGGTAGCCACCATCAGCAGTTGTCCTTAAGGCATCGTGGTCTTCTCTGAGAGCTACCCTTGAGAAGTTCTGGCCTGAAGAAAGGCTGGGGCCCAAAAGAACCACAATGATTTAAGTACCTATTCTATTTTCAATGTGCATTCAGATACTTTTTACCTCGTTTCTAATGAGGAGCGAGTCCTAAAGAATGGACCTTGATAGTGACCAAATAACCTAGGAAGTGCTTTTGCATTTAGATCTGCTTTAGTTACTTTTTATTACCATCATACTTATGTTTGCAGTACTGTCTGGTTAGTATGTCTGTCTGGAAAGTATAGCTCAGCAACAAGCAACCATTCATAGTTCTCAACGTGTGTCTGGCTGCTCAATTAGGTGGTGTATGACTATAGTGAACTAACTGGCATAATGCTTAGTGTGTACTATGAAAGATAAGCCAGTACCCCTATATGTGACATCGTTGCTTATGTTTCACTGGGCAGCTAGTGTGTCTTTGATAAATTGCATAGTGGTTCCATTCTATCACCATTGCTGCTTTTCAAGTGAGACAAAGATCTCAGCAAGTTGTTGGAGGTGAACAGATCTGATCATAGTTATCAATCCTAGCTGTCTCGCTTTCCTACATCTATGGGCCTGGGACAATTCTAATGTCCCAAACTCCCATCGTGATTCTCAAAATACATTTAAAAACATCAAAATATACAGGAAGTTAAATTGTAACATACTAATTATTATTAATCTTACATCAACCATAACACAAATGATACAATGCTTTAAAAGACAAAAGCATTTAGTTCTGCTCAGAGTTTTCATGATGATCAATGCCACAGTGCTGCCTTGTTGCTTAAGCAATAAGGAGAGGTGCTAGGCAACACCTTTTGTATAGTAAATTTGATTGTATAGTGAATATTTAAGTGACAATTAATATAAAACAATAAATAGATTTGTCAATATGTGCCAATTAATAATTTAAAGTGCATAGTTAAATAGAATAGACAATAATACATAAAGCCTAAGCATAATTATTCAATTAAGTTAATACTAATACTAATAATAAATTAATTTTAATTGTTAATGAATACTCATAGAATTATTTTACCATAATTATTATTTCATCAGTATATCAATTTGTAACCAAAACTAACTATTAGAAATAACTATTTGTATTTTAATACTTAAGAAAAACTACCTCTACTAATTTAGTATTAATAATTAATCAGCATTAACTAGTGTTTAGAGAGAGAGAGAAGTGCAAAGCATGCAAGAGACAAAGAAATAGAGAAGAACTGGTGATGAGATGAGGTAGAGTCCGATAGAGATTAGATGGGACAAAAGGGGGGGAGAGGGAGAGCAAGCTTGCTTGCCTAGGCACTATGCAGAGAGAGAGAGAGAGAGAGAGAGAGAGAGAGAGAGAGAGAGAGAGAGAGAGAGATGTTAGTTGGTGTGCTATGGTGGTTGAAAGAGAAAGGAAGAATATAAAGTCAAAGGTTGTACAGGTTCTTCTGGATAGAAATTAAAAAATGAACCTTACAAGTGGTTTTGACTTTTGACTACTACGATTTTGGTTTATTCAAAGAATTAAGAGTCCAGTTTTGTTTGTTGATTTAAAGAGACCCTACCATTTAAACATTGTGCATCTCCTTGCCTGGCAACATAGATCAATATTCTTATGATAAAGTATGTAATACGGTATCATATTATAAATACTGGCTTTGCCTGTCATAACAATCGTCTTCTGGAAGATAATGTTGATATGAATAGTAATGAATACTTCATTTTAGGTTCTGAGTGGCATTCAATTATTCAAATTGAGCATGATCATCTTAGGCATACAGACCTACCACGATTTGTTATGGACTCTTATGAAGAGTGCCGTGATCCTCCTCATTTGTACTTGCTGGATAGGTATGAGATTTGGTTTTTCTTTGCTTTAATTTGAAATGCTTCATCACTAAAACATATATGTGGGTCCAATCTTTCAGGTTTGACAGTGCTGGTTCAGGTTCTGGTGCTTGTTTGAGAAGATACTCTGATCCAACATTTTTTAAGAGGGTATATGCTGATTTGGAGTCAGGGAAGGCTGAAAAGATTCAAAAAGTAAGAAAGAACCGTAAAATCAAGGTATTCTGTTCAGCAAACTGGGTAATAATCAAAGCTGTTTCAGCATCCAGTGCTTTTTTCCTTATTATTGCAATGCATCTGTGAGGTGTGAAAATAATGAAACCAATATCTGGTTTTTCAATTGTGGCTGGCAGCATGCTTATTTGTTCTATAACTATTAAAAGAAAATTGATCTTATTTTGCTTCATTGTTTATATCTTAATTACATTGTGTGGATTGTTTATTTGCTAATAAGTAATGCTGTCGATTGCTTATTTGCTAATTGTTGCCTTTTCGTTTCTTAGCACAGAGAGGGTTGTTTTATTATTAGTGTTCCTGAATGTGCAGAAAAAAATCTCACGGTTGAGAGACGAAGTTCAGCATGTTATGCCCTTGTCTCATCACACTAACAGGTGTTTTAACAAGTCATTATGGCTTTTTGTATTTCTTTTATTTTGTACGTAATTATCTGCCATTGGTTGTCCATGCCTGTGGATATCTCATTTAAATTGGCAATTTGTTTGCAGCCTGCAGGGTACTTCTCCTGGGACTGATGGCTTGAGCATTGCTTCGGAGACTTTATCAACATCAGACATGAGATTGAAGTCTGAACTTGAAAGCAGATCCACGTCCTTTGATTCTAGAACAAGAATAAGCTTTGTGGAACCTGTTTTTGATATGAATTTGTCTGCTGAAACAGAAAGTCTAGATTACACTATTGCCCCTGTCACTGCTACAGCTGATGAAAAAAATGTCCAAAATGCAGATGCTGATGATGACTTCTACAGTAATTATTTTGAGATACAGAGCCACTCTGGATCAAGTTGGAATAAGAAAGTCGAATTAGTAAAACCGATACCAAAATCTAGATTTTTAAGTTGCCCATTTATTGATGTAAGTGGTCAGTTGGCACCTATAGAGCCAGAATATGATTCATCTTCTAAGTTAGATGAGAGCCACATTGATGCAGGAGATGCCAACAAGCCTGAGAAATCATATGTAGAAGGGCATGATGAGGTTGATGATGATGGTGATGGTGGTTGTTCATGTCAAGGTTCTTTTCTAGAACAGCATATCTCTTCACCATCTTCTGTCACATGGGATGAAAAAGCTGAAAAAATGGTACCTTCAGGTAACAAGATGCCATTTGACCTGCAAACTGCAGTTCAAGGTTCAGGTCCACATTCCTTTGCACCTGTGTCATATAAGCAGGAAACTGAGGGCTCTGCATATGGAAGAACAGAGGAGGATTTCCACTATGGGTCTGCAGGCACTCAAGCACAATTACCTGCTAATAGCCATACTGACGAAATTATTAGTGAGACTGAAAATTACGTAGATGCATCAAATACATTGGATTCCGAAATTGAGACAGATTCAGAATTCCAAACTATAAAGGAATTGATGCCACTGCCCAACTCTACTCATCAACAGTTTATGGATGATAACATGAAGGAAGTAGGAGCTCTACCTGGTACCTATGATATCAAGGATTCTCCTTCAGCTAACGTTTCCCCAAAGAAAGATGCATCACAAGTATCAACCTTGGTACTTCCACGGAATGCTGGTTTTGCAAAAGCACAGACACATATTGATGGTTCTTCTGATTCCTCTATTGATGATGGTCATGAAAAGGCTTATAGTAAGACACCTCAGAGGACGACACCTGATGAAACTACTGCTGAAAATCTTACTTCCCATTCCATGGTTTCTAGTTCTCAAGAGGTTCTGGAACTAGTGGCTACAACAACAAAGACACAGCATACACAACTGTCAAAAGCTTGTGATGGGCCTACGAAGTTCTGGACGAATGGTGGCCTTTTGGGTCTAGAGCCATCAAAACCTCCAGATTTCAATACTGTAAGCAGTATATTCAAGAATTCTTTGTCAACTTCTTATGATATTGGTTGTGATTTTCTCAAGGAGGGAGGTGATGCATCATCAAACAAATCTGATGAAGTTGTGTCGTCCAAGGTAACACAATGTAGATCTGGCGGAAGCAACTTTGTTTCTACAGCTTCACATTATGTTGACATGCATTCCAGGATTTCTGTTTCCGATGCATGTAATACAGTTTTTCCTTCCAAACCATCCTTCTCATTCTTCCATGGTGAGAAAAATGATTGTATATCCACAGGTAATCTCAAATCCTTTTCCTATGCTTCCCGAATATCGTCTTTACATATTTCATCAAATACAATCTGTGAAAAGCATC
This sequence comes from Cryptocoryne crispatula var. balansae, assembly GCA_036172225.1. Taxonomy (NCBI): domain Eukaryota; kingdom Viridiplantae; phylum Streptophyta; class Magnoliopsida; order Alismatales; family Araceae; genus Cryptocoryne; species Cryptocoryne crispatula. The sequence continues at coordinate 39,578,762 of CM069928.1, forward strand.
ACTAATGGTAAAAGGGCACACGTTTTGATAAAAGCAGGCAGTCCTTATGGAGATGAGGATTCAGTTTCATTGAATGGTGCAGTCTCATCTGGTCAAAGAGGTCTTTCGTCAAGTCTTACTAGTCTAACAAGGAAGCTTCTCTCAAGTAGTTTACAAAGGAAAGAAGCACTCACCCATTTTCACACACGACCTCCATCTGATACAATACATTCTGATTCCATGCATTTACAGAACATATCCATAGAAAGTGATAAGACAATTAAGTTCAACAGTTCAATTTCTCAAGAAATCCTGGAACCAAATGTTCCGGGGAAGACTGAACTTGGTTCATCAGGAAATATCTCATCAGCGCTAGACTGCTCTGGTCATTCCTCTCCCCCTCTGGAGCAAATGAAGATTTCATTCCATCCAATCAATGGGCTTGAAACTTCTAAGTTGAGATTACAATTTCCTAGCAGCCATCTCCTTGAGAATATTGAAGAATTAATGTTTCCCTCATTCCAGTTGCTCCCAGGTCCCAATGTTACCCACAAGAGTATCTGTTCTGAATCTGATGACGACACATTCTCTAAATCCTATCCACATTCTCAGGAGGATGTCACAAGTCTCCATTCAGATTCAGATTCCGATTGTTTTGTACAGAATGATATGAGTGGAAGTGAAGATCTTGATATACATGATGGTTCACGTAGATTTTCATCATTGACAGCATCCATTTCTGGTTCCTTGGACCCTGAGGGAGTAAAACATGGAGTCATGGATAAAATAACTATGTATGAAAAATTGGGAAGAGAGAATCAAACTGCTGCTTTTCCCTCCGGACCATTTCTGAAGTTTTCCAACTCGTATTCTTCGGTGTGTGCATTGGCACTGCGAGGAGGAAAATATGCTTCTTCGATAGACAAACCTCCGCATCCTTCAAATAATCAGTCATCACCACCTACGCATCCTTCATTTCAGTGGAGAACAGTGAGACCCTCTATTCAGGTGGATGAGAATAGCAATGAGGAAATCAGATATTCAGGTGAAGCACAGTTCAAGAGTTCCGTTTCTCTGTGTCTGTCTGAAAGAGAGGTGCCAAAGCCAACGTACTTTATTGAAAGTGGGATCTGTAGGAAAATTACAGTAAGTTTTTTACCTGTAGCAATTTGTTTGTTATTGTTCTTTATTCTGCTTAACATAAATGCACATCAGTACATCTTACTTGGATGTGTAACATTTCTCCTTGGCATGGATCCAGAAGCACTCTGGAAGCAGTAATCTAAACGATGTTCCAGAAGGTGGAAAAACTGATGAAAGACAAGATTTTCTGCATCAAATCAGAAACAAGGTGTGTTGTCAACATTTCCTTACCATGTTATTGCTACTTAAATGGTATTAAGAGGTGAGTGTTAGCTGGCACGTGAGTCTTAAGCTTGTCATGGTAATGAATATAAGTTCATGGAGTTACGACTAGCTAATCATTTATAACTAGCTCTAAATCCTTAGTAAGTGAATCGCTTTCCATGGACAGTAGATGCATGCCAACAACCGGTTATGTTTATCAAATAGAAGAGATACTGCTTACTGAATTTTATGGGAAATTGGAACCAAAGTGTTGTTTTTGGTCAGGTTTTGGATAGGACGAAGATCACTGCAACCCATGTTTGGTTGCACCTTACTGTGATAGCCTATTTTTATTAAGAACCGTCTATTGATCACATTTCGTAGAGAATGATATGTAGAGCTTTGGCTATTAAGAACTGTTTCTTTCGTTAAGCCCCTCCAGTCTCACTATTTACTTGATATCTTCAAATCCAAAGCCCCATGGATAATGTTTTACATTATTTGGAAAATATCTCACAGAAAATTCCAAGCTCCATGGCATCTGATTATGAATTGAAGCTCGAGTCCCTGTGTTTCCTCCAGTTGTGCAGGATGGGAGTGAAGCCTTTTCTGAATGCACATAGTTCTCAAATTAATAAGATTACAAGGATGGAAACTAGAAAATCCCAAACATATAACCTGTACCGGTTTCTAGTTTCCATGGATGCTTTCATACTTCTTATAGTCGTGGTCATCCAAGTAAATGTTATTCAGTGATGAATAGGTGATTCTTGACGTTGAGCATGGTGAAAGGCCTCTGCCTTGTATATGGTCTGATATGATATTTGACTCTCTTAAGTTTAAGCCAGAAAGCTGACATTTTGACCAATCACCAGACTTTTAAGCTGCATCCCTCAGTGACATCAAGGCCGAGTCTTGTTCCGAAGTCCTCCACGGATGTCAAGGTTGCTGCAATCTTGGAGAAGGCCAAAGCCATCCGTCAGGTTGTCTACCTGTATCCATCTCACTTCCTCTTTTCTTTTCTTTTCTTTTTTTTTTGCATTTACCCTCATCTAATTTGTACCACCACCCATTGTGCCGCATGATTATGAGAGTGAAATTTTACAGGCCTTCGGAAGTAGCGATGAAGGCGGTGATGATGAAACTTGGAGCGACTGTTGATCTTGATCAGTGGTCCTTTTCTTGCATATATTGTACAGAATCAGTAGGTTGAGCTGCTGCATCCTGTCAAAATATGCTTACAGCCTTCATATGCATCTAGTCTTGTGGTGAACATAATTCATCTCACGTATTTGTATATATTTGTTGACAATAATATATCTATGGTCATTTCCTGCTACAGAGATCTCTATATCATGATTGTGATTAGGTTGCTTGACCTTGTTGTTGCTTTAGTACTATATATATCATGCAAGATATCAATCTACAACTCAAGGATTTTTGCAGTACTATCATAAAAGGCGTGAGTGTAAATTCAAGGGAAAATCTACAATCTACAAACATCTAAATAATCATGCAATCCACCAACTATCTAGAACAAAATACCGTCAAAACAAGATGTAATCAGTTATTTGAATTCCTTAAACTTCTGTGGTGTATGAATAAACCATGTTTGAATAATCCTTTATATAAAACTGAGTAAAAAAAATTCATTCATGTAAACATATTAAATTGATGTAAAATTTATAAATTTAGCTTGAAAGGTGCTCTGAAAAGGGAAGAAAAGTATCGGATATTTACCCTCCTTGCACAAGCATATATTTTATACTCTCGAAAATAGATGGTTAGCATCCACAATCTTTTTCCTATAGTTGGTGATATTAAAATCTTGAAAGAGGAAGTTGCTAGCTATCAAATAGAGAAGGTTACCTCTTTGCACCTTATGGAGGGGATGTCCTTCCTTGCCAAGGCATCATGATTCATGGAGGACATGAACGTCCGGACAAGATCCATGTAAAGAATCGGATTCCAAGACAGATTTTGGTGGCATCCACACCACCACACAAAAGGAAATAAAAGCTGAAGTTCACTTTTAAGGTCATCCACAATCTGTGGTTGTAGGTGAGAGAGAGAGAGAGAGAGAGAGAGAGAGAGAGAGATGAATTACTTTATTAGTGGTTAGGTCACGGGAATTCTATACGATTATAAATTTTTTAAAATTAAAAGAAAATTGTTATCACTGACTTGTCACTAAAAGGATGAAATACTTTATTCATAGTTAGGTAACGGGAATTCTATACAATTATAAAATCTCTTTAAACTCAAGAAGGAAATTTTACCGTGCAACTATAGGACCGTCGTGATCTATGATAGTGAATATTAGATAATTAAAAAGAGATATACGGCCAAATTAAGTGAAGTTAAAATACGGATGTTACGGTAAATTTGTGGTCACACACGGACAGATAGAATCCTCAACGAGTGTATTAGGTATAAAATGAGAGTTGCGAAAATCAAGGGCATTATAAAAGAGAGAAAACTTCATTAATTTGGATATATATTTAGTAGTGCCCCTCTCGAAACATCTGCGAGACAAGGCAATAATTCGATATCGTCGACGCAAAAGAGATGGAGAGGTAAACTCGAGTTAACTCGACGCTGACATATCCGACGAATTATATTTACGAGAAGAGTTAACAAAAGATTGCAGAGAATGAAAAAGACGAATTCATGCAGTTTATCTTAATCATTTGAACTCGAGTATAGTTGATTCAACTCTGAATATCCGTCGACGAGAATTCAAACCCACGTATGAGTTCCCTTCCTATACTTACGTAGACGGAACCTCGGGGTATGGTTTAAATTCCGAAGGGGTATATTCTTGATGGCACAAAAAGTAGAAACTTAGATAAGTTTGTGGGCGGGGGTATTTATAAATTTCTCTTATCAAAGAGATATTTCAAGCTGGTCTACTCGTGGGTTATGATAGCTCCTTATAAGCGTATTAATTATATATTCCTTCTGCTTGCGCCTTCTGACTTACCTTCCAGGATGATCCAACAGGTGATGTCAGCCTGTCGGCGCCAATCATCGTATATTATTATGATTAAAAACTATATGCATACATTATTATGATTAAAAACTATATGCATACATTCTCTTATAAATAGATATATATATATATGTACATTGAAAGGTGGCCTGAAGAACGGATGTATATATGATTAAACGTCCTATATACATAGACGGGAACATTACCAAAATTAAAATTACTCAATATTCTAAGTCATCTAAAAGCAAGTGAACTCAAATCAAATCCTAATATAATCTCAACTTTCCTATTTATCTAAAAAGGAAGTTCAAATCAAACGCTGATTTGATACATAATCCAAACACAATCTAGATCTTCCTGTTTTTTTTTTATGTTCCCGGATTACTTCCAAAACGCTGATTTGATATATTATTATAGTAATATATGAGCGGTTTCCTCTAATAAAATACCTCTCACCCATCTTATATCGTTTATACTTTACACAGAATAAGAAGATATTTTTACTTCTATATAATAAATACACTGAAATACCTCTCACCCATCTGACCACTATAAAGAGGAGAAGAGAGAAAGTATACCTATACTCTCTCTCTCGCCGGCTGGCTTTCTCGCCGACCATCGCGTCCTCCTCCTCCTCCCCGTTCGTAGAGCGCGTGCGGGGTTTGGGGAGGCGAACAGCTAGAAACGTCGAGATACAGGGGGCATCCCTGCTGGGTCGTTCTCACTTCTCTTCCGCGCTCGCGGACGGTAAAAGAGCGAGCTTTTGCCTCGCCGGTTGTTCGCTTCCTCTGTTATTTTCATCAATTTCTTCCCTTTTTTTTCTCTCTTTCGCGTATATTCTGGGGTGATACATAGAGTAAGGGAGGGCCGAGGGTCGGGGAGGTGTACACGGTTGGAGAGATGGCTCGGAATGCGAATAACTTGGAGAAGATGGTGTCCATAGACGCCCAGCTGCGATTGCTGGCGCCTGCGAAGGTCTCTGAGGACGACAAGCTCGTCGAGTATGATGCTCTACTCCTTGATCGGTTCCTGGACATCCTGCATGACCTGCATGGGGAAGACCTCAGGGAAACGGTGCGCAAATGACCTTTCTCTTTTCTCTATCCGAATAATTCTCTTTTCTGTGATCGTGATGCAGGATCGTTCCCGCCTAGGAATAGCGGCCTATTTTTCTTGGATTTCTTTCGTTGCCCAGTTGTTTTTGTCATCGCTGTTTCTGAACTTCGTCATTTCTTTGTGGAGTCCTCAACTCTGGGACGGCCATGTAAGGGCATCATACTTTGCTATTAGATGCTAACAGTTACTTTCACCATGGTTTATGCACTCAGTTAAAGGTTTAAAATTCATTTAGTGTTTTCAAGGGCAACAGGGGTCTCTCTCGATGTACTCTGCAAAGATAGGTCCATCCTTTTGTCTGTACAAAATACACGAGTTTTACATTTTCGTTAGCTAGTCTGTCTTTTCAGGATGATCTACTAAGGTATTGTTCTTGCTCTGTTGTTAGGTACAAGAGTGCTACGAATTATCTGCCGAGTATGAGAGAAAGAATGATCCAGAGAAGTTGGACGAGCTTGGCAATGTTCTGACAAGTTTGGATCCTGGTGACTCCATTGTCGTTGCCAGTTCCTTCTCACACATGCTTAACTTGGCCAATTTGGCAGAAGAAGTCCAAATAGCTTATAGGAGACGTGTCAAGCTTAAGAAGGGCGATTTTGCTGATGAGAACTTGGCCATCACTGAATCAGACATCGAAGAAACTTTAAAGAGGCTTGTTGTACAGCTGAAGAAGTCACCCGAGGAAGTATTTGATGCTCTGAAGAGCCAAACGGTGGATCTGGTTTTAACTGCACACCCAACACAATCTGTTCGGAGATCGTTGCTTCAGAAGCATGGAAGGTTTGTGTTGGTATTTTATTTGCGTTCTGTACCGTCAACAACTTATTCACCTTTATTTTACGTTTGAAAATTATAGGGGATGAAACAATATATATATATATATTTAGATTATCGTTTATTTACGATGTTTACAGAAAATGAGCTGATATGAAAATGGAAATTTCCAACTTCTCAGGATTCGGAACTGCTTGGCTCAGTTGTATGCAAAAGATATTACTCCTGATGACAAACAAGAGCTTGATGAAGCTCTTCAAAGAGAGGTAATGATCCATTCTTCTTTTATTCAATGTCTTCATTTGGGTGATGTTCTCACAATATAAATTAGTATAAGCATGATAACAACGATATTTCATAACAATGATAACAACTGATCTTTTAATGTTTTCTTATTAATGAAATTATGGCCTTTGCTACTTTATAAAGGGATCACACTTTGTTGTTCAAACAAGGGAAGGTAAAGAGGTTGTGAAAGCAAATTAAGGCAGCATTTTACACATTTACTATTACTTTGCATATCGAGAAATACATTATGTTTTCTAAAAACAAAAATGTTCTATGGCCTTTGCTTCTTTATAAAGGGATCACACTTTGTTGTTCAAACAAGGGAAGGTAAAGAGGTTGTGAAAGCAAATTAAGGCAGCATTTTACACATTTACCATTACTTTGCATATCAAGAAATACATTATGTTTCCTAATTCCTAACATCAAAAATGTTTTCCTGATTTCTTGTTTTGCTACATGTAACAGGTACTATTTTTTCAAGATTTTTGAGCTTTAACCAGATTTGACAGGATGCAATTGTGGCCAAATGTTATGTCCATCTTTATATTAAAGTAGTATGTGAATCACAGTTAACACATCACATTGCTTTGGTTGATCTTGTTTATCTGTTATTTTTTGTGTAGATTCAAGCTGCATTCCGGACTGATGAAATCAGGAGGACCCCACCAACCCCTCAGGATGAAATGCGGGCTGGGATGAGTTATTTTCATGAAACTATTTGGAAAGGTGTTCCAAAGTTCTTGCGAAGGGTTGATACAGCTTTGAAGAACATTGGAATTGCTGAGCGTGTTCCATATAATGCACCTCTTATCCAGTTCTCTTCCTGGATGGGTGGGGACCGTGATGGTATGTTACTCTTTCTCTATTGATTGTGTTAGGAAGGATTGTATCACTTGGACTGTTGATTGTCAATTAAGCCAGGGAAATTTTCCTTTGAATCTTATAAGAACATGCACAGTGAAAAATGAATGAGCATTTGGCATCCTTTTGTTGTTTCCTGCACCTATATGTATGTGTTATATGCTATAATCAGTATTTACTTGTGTTGAAGAAAATCAAACCATCTTTTATGTCCCATATCAAGTACCAAAGTGCATATATATATATATCATCTAGCTTGCCACTTTTTTGTTTCTAACCTCTCGAGTGTCTTCTATTCAACAGATGAAGGGTCCAAGACCGATCATGATATGATAGGATGTAATTGTACAATCTACCAATCTAGGAGAAGCCTGGAATTAGATGGAATTTGGCAGACTCAGTCTGATTTGACTTGTGTTGAATAAAATCAAACCATCTTTTATGCCCCATATCAAGTACCAAAGTGCATATACATATATCATCTAGCTTGACACTTTTTTGTTTCTAACCTCTCGAGTGTCTTCTATTCAACAGATGAAGGACCTATGAATTTCAGTCTTCAAAGGGTCCAAGACCGATCATGATATGATAGGATGTAATTGTACAATCTACCAATCTAGGAGAAGCCTGGAATTAGATGGAATTTGGCAGACTCAGTCTGATTTTTTGACTATGACTCAGCTGGGACTTGACCGATTCAGCCCATGTCACCCGTACTAGTTGCAGGGAAACTATTCAACCTTGCCTTCACTCTGTTTTTCACCTTGTTTCTCATTTCTCAAATGTCCAAACTCTTGTAATCATGTGATTGGAGCGTTGTTTCTTGCTCTGCTTTCCTCTTTTGTTGCTTCTGTTGGTAATAATTGGCCACGATTAGTCAATCCCAGCCAATTCTAAGCTAGGATTGGCAGGTTCAAACTTAGGATCGGCCTATCCTGACTAATCTCAGACCAGCCGAGATGGTTCCGTTGGGTGGTTAATGCCATTCTAGGATTCCAAATTTGCATCCCCAACACATTATCATTGGCTGTACTCTGTCTGTTCCAGGCCGAAGTTAACTGGGATCATCCGATAGTTGCCAAGTTAGATGGCATCGGCTGATTCAGAATCTCAGATCCCTGTTGACTGATTCTGATCCAGACTGGTTGATTCTCCAAACTATGATCAGAGGTGCACTTTGATGGGAATACTATTATCCATGTCATTGCTTCTTTACTTTACATTGTAAGGAGAGCATTTATCATGTAACAGACATGCTTTCAGCAAATTATGGGGTGAAAGTTGTATTATTTTTTGAAGATGTCCTATCTTTTTTCCTCTTTCTGAATTCTGTGCATTTCAGGCAATCCTAGAGTTACACCTGAAGTTACTAGAGATGTATGCTTATTAGCTCGCATGATGGCAGCAAACTTGTACTTTTCGCAGATAGAGGACCTAATGTTTGAGGTACTATCAGTTATCATATAGAAAATTAGTAATCATGCCAAAAGGCTTGTACCCCGTGCAGTCCTGATCATCTGCGTGTTCTCTTTGCAGTTATCTATGTGGCGATGCAGTGATGAACTCAGAGAACGGGCAAATGAACTTCATCGCTTTTCAAGACGAGATGCAAAGCATTACATAGGTACAATGCTTGTCCACTGCAATTTATTGTCTCTTGAAAGTGTATCAGATAGACGTTAGAACATAATATTCTGTATCCAAAGTATTGTGTGTGTCATATAGTTAATCAATGTCTATGCTAGTAGATTTAACAAGAAAATGAAAGAGGAAAAGGGAAATCATTTTTCTAGACATTGAGTTCATCATCCGACTCAAAGAACCCTGTGTTATTATAAGGAGGTCATGTTCTTCCATTCCTGATAGGTAATTATTGTGTTAAGCATTAAGACATTAAATTGAACCTCTGTCTTTATCTCTATGGCATTCTTAATTTGCAATTGGTCGATAATCTGGATTTTGCCTGAATAAATTATGACATCACTTTGTTATATATGCATCGCTTTACCTCCAAGGTTAATTGATTATGTTTCTTATTGGCAGAGTTCTGGAAACAAGTTCCACCTAATGAACCTTATCGTGTCATACTTGGTGCTGTGAGAGATAAGTTATATAATACACGAGAGCATTCCCGTCAGCTTCTGTCTAGTGGAGTCTCCGACATTCCAGCAGAAGTGATATTCACCAATCTTGAAGAGGTTGGTTATAATTTATCTCAAGATTTGGGATCCTTGTCCGTTGTAGTCAGCATGTGGTATCAGATGGCTCTTGATAAGGTCTTTTCAGAATTAAAATTTACCTGTTGTAGAATGAAGGTTCACTTGTTTATTTTCAAGCATTATCTTCATATCCTGACAGAAGTGGAGAATGCTACATGGATGGAACATGCTTTGTTAGCCCCTGATACCATATCTCTGAGAAATAGAAATTTAGAACATTATGCTTATACTGTCACCTAACATATGTCATTTTTTTTGCATATTCCACTTTTAGTGCCGCGGGCTGTAGGAAAGATTTTGTTGCCTCCCAGGAAAGACAGTAGTCTCTCTCCTCAGAAAAGGCTGATAAAATGCACATGGAGTGTTACATTCTACCTAGCTATATATTCTGCAAACTGATTGACATTTCTTCAGCATGTAACTTGTCACCTTGTTTTATCAACCTTACAGGCTTCTTTAAAATCCTTACAGTTCTAATCTTCATTCAAGTTTTATTTGCAAATATTAAGATATCACGCAGGGGGTAAATGAAGCGGATCTTTGTCAAGATGCCTTCTTATGATATGAGATCCTTGACGAAATTTTCTATTTTTTTATTTTAGCTGATGCTGTAATTTATATCCAAGTATTGTGTTGTCTTATGCAGTTCCTGGAACCTCTTGAACTTTGTTATAGATCATTGTGCTCATGTGGTGACCGTCCAGTAGCTGATGGGAGCCTACTTGATTTCTTGCGTCAAGTATCAACCTTTGGTCTTTCACTTGTCAGACTTGATATTAGGCAAGAATCTGATCGGCACACCGATGTTATTGATGCTATCACTACACACTTGGGAATCGGATCTTATCGTGATTGGCCTGAGGAGCAACGCCAAGAGTGGTTGTTATCTGAACTTCGTGGCAAACGACCTCTTTTTGGGCCTGATCTTCCAAAGACTGAGGAAATTGCTGATGTATTGGACACTTTTCATGTCATAGCTGAGCTTCCTTCAGATAGCTTTGGAGCCTATATCATCTCAATGGCAACTGCACCCTCTGATGTACTAGCTGTTGAGCTTTTGCAGCGTGAATGCCATGTTAAGAAGCCACTAAGGGTTGTCCCACTGTTTGAGAAACTTGCAGATCTTGAGGCTGCCCCTGCAGCTGTTGCTCGGCTCTTCTCGATAGACTGGTACAGGAACAGGATTGATGGAAAACAAGAAGTTATGATTGGATACTCAGATTCAGGAAAGGATGCTGGCCGGCTTTCTGCTGCATGGCAATTATATAAAAGTCAAGAAGAGCTTATAAAGGTTGCAAAGGAATATGGAGTGAAGTTGACAATGTTCCATGGACGAGGAGGAACTGTTGGCAGAGGGGGTGGTCCTACTCATCTTGCTATCCTATCTCAGCCCCCAGACACAGTTCATGGATCTCTTCGGGTGACAGTTCAGGGCGAAGTCATTGAGCAATCTTTTGGTGAAGAGCATCTGTGCTTCAGAACACTCCAACGTTTTACAGCTGCTACACTTGAACATGGCATGCACCCCCCAGTGTCTCCAAAGCCTGAATGGCGTGCACTTATGGATGAAATGGCTATTATTGCTACTAAGGAATATCGATCAATTGTCTTCCAGGAACCACGCTTTGTTGAATATTTTCGCCTGGTAAGTATCTTGTTCCTCGGACTATTTTTGGAATGCGGTGTATCTTTTTGCTTGCACGTGTATGTGTCTTTCCTTTCAAGTCTGATGTTAAAAAATGATACACCGTTGCATATTTTATTTGCATGGTGGTTTCTCCAAACATAGGTGATGCAGTCCAGTGATCATAATGTTCAATCCACCTTTATCCTATGCGACTGTTTTACGAGCATATTGTTCTAACTTTTTAGGTGTAACCTTTGTTCATATCATTCAGAAAGGCCTCTGATAACTGCATGGTAATTGAGTACTTCAGAACTCTGATCCCTGTATGTTTGATTTGATTGGTGAGATGAACCATTACTGTGGATTGCTTGCATTGAGTTATTCACCTGAACCCACTCCAGGAATGAGGAAAGCTTTTACAAAGGAACATACCAGTATCTGGTATTCGCTGTCTGAAGATGAGCGTTGTATGAATGGTCAGCCTGGTTATCAAAGAAGCCCAAAAGGTTTCATATAAGATCCAGGTGGTGTTTTTGTTTATTTGAGTGCCATATGTGAGAACTCAAATAGAACAGTTTAGTTGATTGGCAGCTTCTAGTTATAATTCTTCATGGTTACATATAGGTTCTGATGTGGAACATCAGTAGGCTGAGAGCCATTCTCTTTCTGAAGCTGTCTGAATTTTAAAATTTATTATCTAACAAAAACATATATGGAAACCACACTTTGTCGATGTTAAAATTCAGTAAGATTTGGTTATCACTACATAAGTAACAGTTCATCGTATAATCATGAGGCTCTTTTTTCCTTTTGCACTTCTTTTGAGTTTGTCCAGCCATGTACTCATTATTTGACCAAGAAACCATTGTTGAAAATATATTCTCTACTTAAATTGAGCACTGAAAATTTAATGCATCGCAGCTTGTGGTGTTGGTGTCAGGTAAATAGCACACTTGCCCAAAGCTTATGGGGGCTTGATCCTTGTTACTTGTCAGGCTTATGATACACAAATTAGTCAATCGCTCCTCACCTTGGAATACTTATTTCCCTACATTCTCAACTCAACTTGAGCCTTATTACCAAATTATTTGCCTACATTCACTCAACATAATTTATTATGTCGACCTTTAGTCTTTGCTAAGGAGCTTGAATTATATCTTGTGTATTTTTTACTTTCATTGCTTCTTTCCTTCACTAACCTCATTTTGAACTTTGAAGGCTACTCCAGAGCTGGAATATGGTCGGATGAATATTGGCAGCAGACCATCAAAAAGAAAGCCTAGTGGTGGCATAGAGTCACTGCGGGCAATTCCGTGGATTTTTGCATGGACACAGACAAGGTTCCACCTTCCAGTGTGGCTAGGGTTTGGTGCCGCATTCAAACATATCCTGGGAAAAGATATCAACAACCTTCAGATTCTTCAGGAAATGTACAAGGAATGGCCATTTTTTAGGGTCACGATTGACTTAGTTGAGATGGTTTTTGCCAAGGGTGACCCTGGTATTGCTGCTTTATACGATAAACTACTAGTATCAGATGATCTGTGGTCTTTTGGAGAGAAACTGAGAACAAATTACGAGGAAACAAAGCGTCTTCTACTCCAGGTGAATTGAAGTTCATCTAGCTGAGTGCATCTTGTATTTTTTTTCGAAGTCCAGATATTTATATGAGCTAGTTTGCTAGTTTTGACTTGGGAAATAGGGTGTCTTAATCTGTAGTTTTGTCAGTGACAACTTAAGCGGGAAAAGATGTTGACGTACTATTCTTGAGTTCTTATGGCCTGTTGGGTACTAGATTATTTATGGATAAACATGATTTATCCCCTAAATTTTGGTGATAAACTAAGTTTATTTTTAAATAATCTGGTACCAAACGCCCCTTAAAGGTTAAGCAATGCATCCATGCTTTATAGCGTTCTTAAATGTTGACTGAGTAACATTCATTCTGTGAACACAACCAGTTGCATAATTCACAAGTTCCAACTATTCTTTTTTTTCACCTATGTCTGCCATATTTGCTGGACGAGCATGGCAGATTGTTTTCAGCCCAAGAAGTGCAAATTAGGTTTTCTTATTGCACCAAACAGCATTTTCTATAAAACTAGGTTAATTTTTTGTAGATGCACTCTGTTATTCATCAAAATAACTTCATGGCTCGTGTTTTTTCTTAGTGAGATGATACCATACTTCAGGCCTTTCACCTCTTTTCACAAAACCTTCCTCGACAATGCTGTTCTGCAATCCACTGACATTTCTCGACAGGTTGCATGCCACAGGAACCTTCTTGAAGACAATCCATACTTGAAGCAGAGATTGAGGCTGAGAGACTCCTATATCACCACCCTCAACGTCTGCCAAGCATACACACTCAAGCGCATAAGGGATTCCAATTTCCATGTGAATTTGAGACCCCATCTGTCCAAGGAGATTCTGCAGTCCAGCAAGTCAGCTGCCGAGCTGGTGAAGTTGAACCCCACAAGCGATTATGCTCCTGGGTTGGAGGACACCCTCATACTCACCATGAAGGGCATCGCTGCGGGTATGCAGAACACCGGCTAAGACCTTACCCCTCTTATCGGTTCCAAATGTGCCTCGTACTGGAAAATAAGCACCCTGTTTCAAGGTGCGTCTCTTGGGTAAAGCTAGCACTGATTGAAGAGCACCGTGGAGTGTTACCAGCTGATTGCCCAATCTACTTGTCTTATGATCACAGCACTACAATACGGTAGAACACCCATTTGTTCAACAATAAGTTGCCCAATGTTTGCTATTTTCTTGTTCAGTTTGAACTGCTTGATGCCTGATTGGAAAGTGTGATGCGGAAGGAAAGCAGGGCGACGTTCGATTGATCATGGTGGGGGGAACTTTGCGCCGTCGGGAACTGTTCTCTCAGTCTTCCCAGTGTTGTGGAGCAGATTTACGAGTGTCAGTAGATTCAGATTATTGCTGGAAGTGCATCTTGCCCGGATTAATAAATGTTTGTATAAACTAAATATTGAAGACCCTTCCGGAATCACAGAACATAATTTAAAATCGAAATTAAATATTAACTTAACATAATTAATTAAATTAAATTTATTGATATTTATATCTATATCACATCGCAGTTGATGCACCTATATATGCACGTAAAAATATGATATTTTTTATTATAAAAATGTTGATAAGAAAGGATGCAAGACATATAGCAATGATTATAATATGTTAAAACGTTCATATATAATAAATTATCGATAGTATTTCTTTTCTATATTAGACTTATATATAGAAACAAACTGTACGGTACGTGGCTCTCTTCCAAGATGAAGCTTCACAACGACTAGATATATATATATATATATTTATTTATTTATATATGGCAGCCATAAAAGGCTCAGATAAGTGCTGATTTCCTCACTTAAGCATTAAGATAATAACGGTCATGACAACTAAAATAAGGATCCGAACATTATAATTTTATCAAACAGTCTGAAAGGATATCCATGTGATAGATCCAGATTTAGGACTCTATATATCAAGTGCAATCAAACACCTCCTTAATTATTTTTCCAACATAAATAATATATGGGCATCAATATTTCACCGGTAATTCCTTTTACTCCATCCCTACCACCTTTGACTGCATATAATTAAACATATGCGATAAAGTTTGCTGACACTGACTAATTGGCTGCTTTAAGAAAGGGGCTGTCTTTAGGGGCATATATATGCTGTCATCACATTAATAAATGGGGTGGTTCCTCCGGCGTAAGCAAATGACATAGTCCTCCTTTGCATCACAAAATAAGCAGCTGTGCTAGCAGGGAGAGATGGGATGGGAGGAGACAACCTAACCTTCAGATCTCTCATGATAATGACCAATATGTACTTTTGGGGGGGGGGGGGTGCAAAACGGCCCTCTCTAAGCGTTTTTCTATGGAAGGGGGGGTGCAAAAGGGACCTCTCTAAGCGTTTTTCTATGGAAGGGGGGGGGGGTGTGATGAGAAAGGAAATGCCCCTTGGCATTTTTATAGAGCCTGGGAAGCGGTGGGTGATTGAATTAATATATATGAGAGGGAGGGGGAGCTCTCTTTTGCATCGTGTTTGGAGAAGATTCTCCGATAAAAGAAATGGCCCTCCCCTCGTTGACACTCTCAAAGTTGAGGTTATTTTTCTCTTCTAATATATATATATATGTATATATATTTATATCCTCGCCCAAGCTTATCAATCTGTTGAATTTAAAAGTGGAGTAGACAATCAGTACCATTGGAACACTCAAACAGCTTGCAACAACATGATGCAGAGAACAAGAAAGCTCAGGGCTATGTCATTGCTATAAAGTTTATGGTAGCACCTATCTAGTAGGGTGTTTAAGTTGCACAATAAATTTTTATACATTTATACGATAAAAAATTATATTAAAATAGAGTGGGTCCTAGTTAATGACATAAAATTATCATGTCTGGGATGATGTCACAACCAAAAAAATAGATATCATATACAACCAAACAAAGTGGGGGGCGGACCACAAGATAAAACTTCAGTTTTGTCAAAGAATAAAATCTTCCTGAAACATAAATTTCTAGTGATTGTCAAATATGTTTTTTAACAAATTTTTATATAAAAATATAAAATTATGACAAAAACTCAATTGATCGTGCAACCAAATACCTCATAAAGCATTAAATCTATGGTTGTTGTGCATGTAGGGGTGCTCATATATGAACCGGTGATCTACTGATAAAAGAATTCTGAATTATTCTATTTGATTTGTTGTTTAGCTTTTTAAATAGAATCAAATCGATATACGGTACTGACGAATTTAATTCTGTTTAACCCTCCTATGAGCCGGACTGATAAACATGTTGAACTAGTTGGCTCAAATTTTTTTGTATTGTATTAATTTTAAAAATATATTATTATGAATCTATCTGAAGTGATATAGAAGAGAGATAGTCCTCTTCTACAAACAAAATATCAACGTTGACCCTATCTGGTTATTTCATTTTAACTTATTCTTATATCATTTTATTATAATTTAATCTTTATTTTGTAACTAAATTCTATGTGCTAAACCAGCAAACCAAATCCTCCAGTTCCGTCCGTCAATGGTTTGAACGTTTTACCAAACTGGTTTGGTTCAAGTATAAGTTCGATTGGTCTCTATTTCAGTAAAATTGTCCTTAAAATAAATTGAAATAAACTGTGTACACTCTTTTTCTTTATCGCGCATATTATGGATAAGTTGTTTGTCCCTACAAACAGTTAAAAATTGTAATTGGGAATAAAATTTGGTCACGAGTAATGAAAGAGGATGGAATTTTTCTAAAAAAATATATAAATAGGAAACAATCAAGTATATGTAGGCTGGGTCATAATTCATAATTCAACCCTATTCCCCTAACTCCACTATTTTACATCCCCTCATATTAATGTATACAAGTGTCTTTTTTGAGCTATCGACTAATTATTGTCATGTTTTTTCATCGATATTACTAATTAGCTAATCAATTATACACATTTGCCATGGTACGATGATCTCGTGTTGATCATCCAAATTTAGTGACTTCTCTCGAGTGGGTTGGTTTAGATCTCGAACTTTGTTTTGCTTTGTTGTCAAATTCTCTTGAGATTTTTATGTTATGTCGCACTCTTTGTGTCTACCATGCATCAGTTTGTAATTCGTTTTTAAATATCTAGCAAACATGTTTGTTTAAACAAAAAGGACCTCCATTTGATGAAGTAAACGACTTGAGCAGAGAAGCATATGTTTCAGAGGGCAGCTATTGATTTGATGTTGTAAAGAAACATGTGTTTCAGAGAGGGCGGCTACTGATTTGATGTTGTAAATTAGTACTCCAAATGGACTTCATGCATCTGGGGCTTCTTCGACTTCTTGATTGTACTGGCTGCAGTGCTGGCCGAAGAGGGAAAAAAAAAACCATGGTAGACTTTCAGAGAAAACGGCTTCAATGCCGGCATCTACGTCCTTATCGTCCTATCCATAACCGGTCTTTTTCTAAAGGGGGGAAAAATCAAAGGAGAGATAAGCATCTGCGTGTTGGGGGGTTCTAGTTCAGTTCTGACAAATGATACATACATACACACATATATATATAATTCTCTGTAATCCGAGTCCTCCAAATTCCCGATTACATAAGCTCACGAGACTTGCGTCTATAAATTCTAATCATGACCAATCTCAAACAACCCAAGTTGGGAATCTAACGAGAACAGCTACATACCGGGTTCAATCTTTTTCTTCTTCGACTTTTCAGCAAATCCGTGTCTTAACCTACCAAAATCAGCTGGGATCATCTTAAGAGAATGGTAGTGACTAGTGAGGACATTCTTCACGTTCTCACAAAAAGTAGAGTTCGCATGATCATTTCAAGTCAAATCACTATTTGAATATGGTAGATCTCACTTTCTCACGAAAGAGTGGAGAATGCTCCTTCAACCACTCTTTCGAAGTGACTGGAACTCTACCAAAATATATCTTTAAATATTGCCATAAATAAACCCAGAATGTACATAACTAGCTAGGAACAGATCTACATTTCTTTTAATTAATGGGCAAGTGGACGACGTTGCTCATTTCAATCATCCCCACTTTGCCAGACCCGGATGCCATCGCAGTCTTCTACTATACTGCTTCATATATATAAATAAATATATATATATATTCTCTTCTTGCTAGGAAGAGGAGGATCATCTTGATATATATATATATATATATATGGTGATGTGGTGGAAGCCATGCCCAAGAGCAAAAAAGGAAATTAACCATAACCAAGCTGATTAACGTACATATAGCTAGATTGATTAGTATATAGATAATATAGTTGAAGAACTGGTCTCCAGGTTCCTCTCTCATCTGGGCAGCTTAATTTAGGCGCTTTCCGTGGCATTATAAGGCAGGCGGACGGCTTGAAGGTGTTAGCAGGCAGCGCTCTCTCTCTCTCGGCCGATGGGCGACATCAGCATCAGAGGGGATGATCGGGGATTCATGCTGTTCGGCACCAGGATACCGGCGGAGGCAGGAGAGGCTGGAGCGGCGGAGAAGGGCGACGCGGGGGAGGTCGGCGGCACCAAGGTGAAGGCGGCGGAGGAGGCGGGGGAGAAGAGGGCGGCGGCGCAGCTGCCTTGTCCGAGGTGCAACAGCGCGGAGACCAAGTTCTGCTACTTCAACAACTACAACGTCAACCAGCCCCGCCACTTCTGCCGTGGCTGCCAGCGCTACTGGACGGCGGGCGGCACCCTCCGCAACGTCCCCGTCGGGGCCGGGCGGAGGAAGGCCCGGCCGCCGTCGCGCGGGGAGTGCTGCGTGCCGGAGTTCTCACCGGCGCCGCCCGGCCTGGTGGTGGAGCAGTGGCGCCTCATCGGCCGGGATCTCCCCGCTAAGAGGCCCAACACCGGCCTCGCCAGTAGAATCCGGTGATGTTGAAGATATATACCTAGGGATTTCAAAGGGAACTCCTGATCCTCCTCCTCCTCCTCCTTCCCATGATCCACAAGGGCGAAGTATTCTGGTAATGCTTGGTACGTACAGATTGATCTCTTTCAAGTTTTCTGTTCTCCTCTTCCAATGAAAAATCTCTGCCACATTTCGTCGTCGCCAAATTGTTCTCTGCTCCAGGATGCTGCAAAGCAGCAAGCCCCAAATGGGGGATTGGAAAGGCATCATGGAAATCTACACAGATGCATGGTCTCAAAATATGAGTATCAAAACATGGGTTAATATATATAAGGCGTAAGCGCTGCTTAATTCCGCCGTCTTGATTCATACCCATTTTTGTATGAACAAGTCTGCTCGAAGTACGTACAAGGGTATTAACCATTAACTGGTGGATAATTTGTCAAGGCAACAGTTCATAGGATGCCAATTTTAAAGTTCGAAGATAAAAATGAGAAATAGGGCAGGTGCTCGATCGAGTGCATGGAAAGTGATATATTTCCTTCCTTGCTTAATTATGGTCATGTGTCTTGTTTGAGTATCAAACATAATACTACATTAATTTTGATATCGATATTTCTCGAGGATAGAGTGTTTTGTTTTGCACTGTAAATTTCAAACTGATGTTATCATAGCCCAGCACCTCTCCATGAATCATATCAATGTGTCAGTTTGAAATTGACAGCGTTGGAGGGTGACTAGCTAGCTAATAGCTATTACCAAACACTGGGAAGACGAACGCTTTGAAACTAGCTTCATATATCTTTCCTATCTTCAAGGCGAGATTAATTAATTAGTCCAGTTGTTGTGTGATTCCTTTTCCTTATATTTCAGGCGAAGAGTACGTACGTCATCCCCCAAACCTTCAGCATCAAACGCGCGGTTCTCTCTCTAGCTAGGTCGGCTGCCTGAACTCAACAATCCGCCCAACTTAATACACAGAATTAGTTCTCCAGATCGAAACCAGAAGCAACTTGGAGGAGATCTCTCCCCCGTGTCAATGGGAACAAGACACAAATATATATATATATATATATCCCATCTTCGTGCATTAATCATAACAGCTGGTTGCCCTAACTAACTCTTTAGTATATATTCAAGACTAATCTCTCTTATAACTACAACTAATCTTGAAGCCTTTAAGGTGCAGAAACATCACATATGGCCACAGAATTAGATGCGTGCAAAGGCATTGTTCTACTGAATGATTACATGATCACCTGCCGGAGACCCTGAACAAATGAAGCGGAGACGCCCAGAAGGGAAAAAAAAACTGTACTCATTCAGTGAGCTCTTTCCTCTTCCTTCTACCAAGACATGAGCCGAACGCCCATCTGTTCATTAGAGATTGATAGATAGATATATAGAGAGAGAGAGAGAATCAAATGATCCCTTTCTACTCTTTGTATATATATATATATATTATATCCAACAGCAGACCGCGAGATGCCTTTCTACTGCATTCCGAGATGAGGCAGGTGAGGTGTCCTTTCCCCCCTTCCGCGATCAAAATGAAACGTGCTGGCTTATCGCCCGAGACCTACGGGACCATAGTTTTAATTAATTTTCTGCTCGATCGGGTCAACCCTCACAGAGGTACGTACGTAATTAATATATAACACCCCCGAAAGGGAAATCTCAGCACCATGGATCGATCATGCATATATATAGATGATGCTTCCCTTCTCGTCCCTGCACAACATATATGTAATCTTGAGCTCAAAAAACATGCATGTTTTGATCGGAAATAGCTTGTGTGCGCGATATATACGAAGTTACGTAGATGATTGAACCAGCTGGGTCTCTGGCGGCGCATTGCATTCAGGAAGAGATTCTTAAGAGATGATCAGACATTGGCAGTATCGATTATATATATATACACACATCGGGCATTAATGTAACTAGAAAACAAACAGCTATCTATCTTATCTATCTATCCATATATATATATATATATTTGCAGGTGCGGCTGTCACCGTCACACGGTCTCACCTTCAACAGGAGTATTTTAATTACTCTTTGCTGATCCTCATCTTACCATGTATTTTAGAGAGATCGAGATGTCTGACATATTGAAACACGAGATCTGATAAAATACGGCCATTACCGTGAGAACTGGACAGCTGCTAGCCAGCTTAATCCGGGATGCGCGCCGACAGAAACACAGCTCGTTCCGCGCAGCGATAACAACAGCTAGTGTCTGGGACTGCGAGGGACGGCGATTTATATATAATAATCAAGGTGAGAAGGATATAAGGATTGGATCGGGCATATGCTAGCTAGCTAGCTGCTGGCCGGTTGAATTTTCTCGGCCGAGACGATCGACCCACTTTGATCTTAATCAATTAACCCTTTTCCAAGCTGGAGTTGAGCCGGATGATCAGATGAACGTACTATAGCTAGCTAGATCAAGGTCAAGCGCAAGTTGGCAATATATCAGCCAAGAAATTATACATATATATATATATATATATATATCTGGAGAAGGTGAAAAATGTAGATCTTGGGACCTGAGGGCTAGGTTTTTCTACTAAATCTTCTGAAGGGAAAATAATCTAAAGAGTAGTGATAATTAAGTTGTCAAAACAAAACTCCTTCAATTAATCTAAGATGTTACATCACATAAGAGAGATGAGGATATATACAAGAAGTAGGATTATTATCTCTTAAATAAGCTGCTCCCTGACCTGACCCACGACTTCCATTTGGATGTATAAATGGTGTTATATATAGTCATCTACCTCAAATTTATTTTTGATGTGATGGTATAAAATTAGTTGTTAATGTGCATAATGCGAACAGTACCAAAATAATGTGCTATCTGTTTTAATAGTCTAACCAAACAAGTCCCACATCCTACCTGTCTGATTCTCAGATTATTTCAAGGAGTTTACATATATATATATATATAGACACTTGTATTTGGCGGTATTTATACGTACACAAAGCATCTACGAGAGCATGGACACACATGTAAATATAAACACACACCACCCCCAAATTAATGTTGCATTCATTGGTGACTTTAGTCAACCCTATTAAGGTAATTAATTATCTTTCTTCTCCACCTTTTGCACATCCAAAGCATCTCTCTCTCTCATTAAAAAAAAGTTAGAAGCCAACTAATAAGCTAACATTTTCTTAATCGGTGTATGTAATAACAACATTTGGGAGTTGTGGGTTGGAATCCGAATAAAATTCAAATTCACTCCGAATTCGCATCTAAGAATATTCTCTTATAAATTTATCAGAGTGGACACAGAAGTATTCGCTCTTTTAAGACTCGATCAAAATAAATATTTTTATATGTATATATAATATATAATTATTTTATTTAAAAATATTTATTTTGATTGAATGTCAATCATTATAATCTAAAAGTCAAAAAAATATATTTAAACTTCATTTAGTCTTGAGATAATATATATTGTTAAATATTTTTATTATTAAAGTTTTATAAATAATTCCAACCAAACACACCCCCATATAATAGACAGCTTACCGACCACACTGCATCTTCTTGGTTGGTGGTTATATCAAAATTAGTCAAGAACTCAAGGGCCTGTTTGGCATGAGATTAACTTAGTGATAAACTTAGTCTATTCTCAAATTTTAGGATATAAATCCGATTTTTCCCCAAAAAATTTGGTGCCAAAGAGTTTTGATTGAAAATAAAAAAATAATTATTGTAACACTAGAATCCAAAAAATTGTTAAGAGATTAAAACAGTAGAAAAATAACAATTTTGATTAATTATTTTCATATGTTGATTTAGAAAGAATTTAAAAGGTAAGCCGTGCTTAATTGGAAATCGTTCCAAGAAAAGTAATTTTTTGGAAAGACTACCCATTAATATTTTTTTGGACATTGACTACCAATTAATATAATTACTTGGTCAGTCAGTTCAGTTGATTTGATCACTGTATTCATACAATTAAAATAAATAATTTGATATTAAGATTTTGTTGAGTTGTAAGGTTGACTGAAACCCCACTTCCAAGGCACATTAATTAGCTGGACCAGATGAAGCTTCAATCTGTTTAATAACTTAAATTCAAAGACACTGACTAAAAAAAGGAAATCATGGATTTGACTAGCAAAAGAAATAAAAAACCTGAGGTGCTTAACTGTACCGCTCATGTCATATCTAAGATTCTTTGAATCAAATACCGATTAGGATTGATGCCCCAAAATAGTTTTGATCTGCGGACGCGTAGGCTTCATAGATAAGACAGCAATTTATTTGTATTTTTTACTCTAATAATGAAAACGTCCATTATTTTCAATCAGCAATTTCTATTAGATGAAATTAAAATGTTGTCTCGATATCGTACAAGTAGTACTCGCTCAAAAATAATCGAAGTCACTATGCATTTCTTTGATGAATGCTTATTATAATCCTAAAATTTGATGCAACCCAGTTCAGTGTTTCTTGACAATCAATTGAAACCATAGTTCCTGGTTCCCACGTTTAGCAGGGTCAAATATAATTTTAACCCTAAAATTGTGTAGCAAATTTAGCAAATAAGCACATACATACATGCATATAAATAAATAAATATATATATGTACATACAAACGTGGAAAGGAATTTTCAGACGGCATCCCTATATAATTCATAAATATAGTTTATCTACATCCACTCAAAGTTGGGGATTAATAATGCTTCGAAAGAACCAAAAGATTAAAATCAGAGCATGTTTCATTGTCTCCGCTCCAAAAGTAAAGAATCAGATATATGCAGTTGCATGTTTCAGACTGTCAGGCATCTTTATAGGGTTTCAGCCACGCAGCTGCAAAGCAATTGGCCCTTTTCCTTCCATCCTAAATGTCAGGAGACGCCCTTTAGGAACATTATTGCTGCAGGACACCAACAGTCAGAAAAAACAAACAAACATATAGCTTCTAATTAGTACAGAGAAACAACTGTTTTGTTTTACCGATTTAAATAAATGAGCAGACAGTTTTTCTATAATAAGTGACATAATAACATGCATGCATTGTGTATTTAAGTGTATGACATCGCACGTCGGGAGGTCTATGCGATTCTTGAATCTAGAGAGAACTGAAGTAACTTGTTTTAGCGTCAACACTAGTTTCTCGTATTCGAGTAAAATAAAAGGTTATCAGGTTTTATTGTTTTTATCTAGCAGATTGTATGGATTTATGCGCCTCTATAATTCCAATTTCACGGCCTGGTGGACAACATTAATAGAAGCAAATCAAAAATCTTATGGGGTGTTTGGTTGCACAATAAACTTTTATACACTTTCATGATAAAAGGTTGTATTGAAATAAAGTGTGAGCTAACCATGACATATAATTGTCATGTTTGGGGGAGATGTAATGACAAAAAAGAGTGTGCGCCATATATGACCAAACAAGGTGAGGAGGGGGGGGGGAGGGCACCACATGATAAAAAAAGAGGTGAGACTCTTTTTTCTGTTCAAAAAGAAAATCTCTTTCAAAACATAAAATTATAATGGTTGCCAGACATCTCTTTTAGCAATTTTTATTACAAAAATATAAAATTATAATAAGAACCTAATTTATCATCCAACCAAACACCCCATTAGAACTAACCCTTTGCTTAGCACATTCCACCATACTTGCCTCATCATCTGAAGTCTGTAGAATCAGTTTAAACTTTGTCCCCACTTCCAACAGGCGTCAATGCAGCCTCAATAGCTTGGACAAAAGTAGCAACTTTGTAAGTGAAAAACCCAACAAGCATCGGTATCAAATCAAGATGCACGAAGCCGTAATCTGGAACAAGGATCCTGCATTAACGAAATGTATTGAGCATGCCACTATAGAAGAAGCTTCATTAAAGAGAACAAACTTCAATTAGTTCAATACGTTTGTGCTTTCTAAAGCGAATACTTTTAAAAGTAAAATAATAACATTCTTGCATCAAATTAGTTGGGGTTTTAGATATCCAACTTCATAAAAGGAATTCAAGAATATGCCCAGTTCAAAATATGTTATGAATGTTCACGACCTTTATTTATTGATTTATCCAGTTTACATGTTCCTTTAAGGCCCATTTGGTACAAAATTAATTAGGAGACAAACTTGGTTTAGCCCTGGTTTATCCCCAAATTAAATTTGTGCAGAATAAGCCCCTAAAAATACAAGCATCATAAGTTCTGACTATTCTCATCTTCTGTAGGATAAATATAACCCTTTTATGATGATAAAAGATGATTGCTTACTGACTTCCCTCCTCTCCTATAGGGACTGAGTATAATTCCTCAAGCTAAACATAATTAGGCAGTTTCTTGAGAGCAAGCTTGGGTCCCTATCGTGAATGCATCATTGGAGAATCCAGTTGGCTGACCCCAAATAATTTGGTATTAAGGCTAGAGTTGAGTTGTTGCTATCTCAAACTTTTCAACTCCATATTAATGCAAATTACTTGTATTGTTCATTTCTTCTCATTCCAATTTCTATTATTATTTCAATTAGACGAATATGTTGCTTATTCCATATATTGATAACTCCATTATTGCATGATTGCATCCATCCAAAGATTTTCGAAGTGTTGTTGTTTCATTTTTCACTAAATTGTGTAAATTAACATTTTTATATGACTGTGTACAAATTGAACCAAGATGTCACATCAATCTCTCAAGGTTCAAAGAGATCACTCTCCATACTGCTCAAGATGAAACATAGCTCTAAATTGGGTTCCCTTGATGTGTCCAATGTTGACAATACTCACCCTCCTTGTACTTTCTACTTGGATCCCCTTGTCAGCTTGCCCTAGTCACCCTCAATTCCCTTATACCATTTTGAAGAGATTACCGAGCCATTTTACACATACATGCACTTGGACAAATATTCCTGTGATCCACTCTCTTGAGATTTTCCCAAGATATTCCCTGGATCTATTCTCTCCAATTTTCCAGCAAGACAAAGTCGAGATAAGAGATGGCAAACCTTGCACTTACTAGTCTCCTATAACGGACTCAAGCTTACTCTCCACTGTCTTCCAAAGCCTACCGTGGGCTCTTCAGCAAAGGTATAGTAGGCTGAGGGGGGCAAGGCACATAACACATAAAGAAAGGTCTTAGCCCATAATGAACAACTTTTGTCTTCCACGTCAGTTACATATATGTAGATTATTACTAAATACAGCATATTAATCTTAACATGACTAAATGCTACGCCTTG
This sequence comes from Cryptocoryne crispatula var. balansae, assembly GCA_036172225.1. Taxonomy (NCBI): domain Eukaryota; kingdom Viridiplantae; phylum Streptophyta; class Magnoliopsida; order Alismatales; family Araceae; genus Cryptocoryne; species Cryptocoryne crispatula. The sequence goes on from CM069928.1 coordinate 39,604,579, forward strand.
ATAACTGATCATTTTTTGTGCCCTCCGAAGAAGCTGATCAGGTCTGCACCAATTTTGTTGAATGGGTTATGACTCACATCCATATCCAAGAACCAGTTCATGGTCCGCATTAATCCAGGCTACCCCAACCCAAAAATAGCTAGGAGTGTGCATTAAACGGTTCAAACAGTTAAGCCAACTAAACCGATTTGTTCGGTTTGGTTTGAACCACATTTGGTTTGGTTTGGTTTGAAAGTTTTACAAACTGATCTATACTAAACCAAACTAATCAAACCAATTTAATTAAAATATTATAAAAAATATTATATTATTAAAAAAATTGATATTTACATAATTTATAATAAAATAATATTTACTTTACTTATTTATAACTTAAAATCAGTATATATGTAAACAATTAATTAATTTAAACATTTTATCTATTTTAGGTCTTAAACCGAACCGAGCCAAATTGAATTGGTTTGGTTCAGTTTGGTGTAAACAAAATGGTCCAAATTGGACCAAACCAAACTGTGCACATCCTTGGGAATAGCCCTGAGATAGAGTTCTAAATCGAACAGCAGTAGTAATTAAGATGAACACTATTAACACAAAATTCAAGATGTGAGTCACAAGATAACAAATTGGATAAATTAATACAACATTCAAGTAACGTGCATAATCTTAGATAAAAGAAACAATTACTTTTGCAATTGGGTAAAAAAAGGCAGCCGAACTCACTCATTCCACCTATTGTAAACCATAACAAGCACCACAGGAACCAGAAGCCTTGGTTGACCAACCGCTCCCCTACACAATCTCATTAGACACGTATGAGAAGAAAAATGGCATTCATTAATTTTAAATTAAATTTTGGCATTTTGTTCTCACTTTATGAGTCCTTTAGCCCCATCTGCCATGGAGTCAATAGTGCTACCAAGCATCCTTATGTAGATCAAGGAACCAAGCAACCCTGCACCAAAGCTGATTAAAAGAAGATGTGAACTAGTACTTCATATACTTTTGGAAAGAATTGAACAGAAAAAAACATAGAAAATGAGCAATAAGTGGAAATAAGCGTGAAGTTAGAACATGATAAGAAATAATTTTCCATGCATCAGGGAATAGAGTGATATCCCTATGTATCAATGATTACAGTCTTGTAATTAAGTGCTTGTCTTTATTTTGCATATTCTTCAAGCAAATTTGAACTTACATGATAGTTTCATAAGCATCCCAATTCCAGTATTAAGTAACCTGCTTCTTAACATTTATGTACCTATTGATTCTGGTTTCATCAAGACATTGTGGAAAAGATGGTCTTGACATTTTAACTATACCTAGTCACGTTTGGTGGTCCAACTAGTGCACACCCACAAAAGTCTTTAGTTTTACATGCAAGCAGTAGCTAATAGCTTTTACAACATAAATAACCAGTTCTTGCAAAAAGTGTGAATGTGCATTATGTCACTCAGTTACCATACAAATGGGCATTTCTTGCCTCGCAGTCAACCAGTGCCATCAAACCAGACGAAAAGCTGGTCAGGGGCCCAGGGCCTCTGAGATGTGAGCACAGAGGGCATAGTGTTCCTGCTGAACTGCCCATTCGAAAGTGGTCTACTGATCAGTTTAAACTGGCTTAAACAGAATACTTGGAAAATAACAACTACTCAAGAAAGTCACAGATATGAAATGAAACCAAAATGTTTCTACAACCCTTCTGTTTGATTTGGTTTGCCACCTTCATTTTGACCCTGTTCCAGTGCTCTAAACCTTTTTCTGGCCAGTTTCCTGATTGATGTATTTGTAAAATTTTGGTTGCTGATATTCTTGTCCCTCAACTGGGAAATAAATCAATATATGATGTCCAGGCATAACAAAGTCGTTTGCTACTTGGCACTGAAAAACCTCACAGCTCTGAAAACTGATGGAAGCAGCCAGATTCCTTTAAAGAAGCAGGTCATCCATGTTCACACTCCCCAAGACAATTATATAAAGGTGAACAATTGAAATACACACAAATAATTCAAAAGTTTAATTATAACGATTCAGTCCACTTATTTCATAATTTCTCAACCATGATAAATCGAACAAGTTCTCATACTAAACCAAAAAATTTTGGATTTTCAGTCCAAGCCCAAATAGTAAACTCCTCAAGTGGCCAGGACCCAGCCTATAGTGCACAAGCTTGACACCAATGCATGTGGAAAGATTTTGCAAGTCAGCCGGCACTGTATAACTAAGAGTCCAGAAGTTTGATCTTGAATTATCAAGTAATTAATGAATGCTTTGAATAATCCACATATGCATCATCTCTTGACACATAACCTGAGTGATTCTTCCTCATGCCTGTGTGATTCCCATCGCATTTGTTAGCAAACCATGTTATCCCTTCGTGAGATGGATGCTCTTCTTGGTTATATATCAAGTTTAGGTAGAGTGTGATGACAAAAAAATGTTTTTCATGTCTCAGAATGGTAGACCCTAATTTTATCTCCTTTATTTTGCCATGTGCTTTTCTATTATGTACTGTTGAGGTACAAGGTAAGAATTCTCTTGTTTAATTCAGTATGCTAATTAGAAGAGTGAGATTCTACAGTAAGGAACCATGGCTATGAAATTGACTCTTGATAACAACAGTAGCTCCTCAACTAGCAATAGTCCCATATACACTCCGCAAGAGACATTTATCTTTATCTTAATTCATGTGTGCCCATGCTGATTCCTGAGCTCCATCCAGCAATTTCTGGGTAGGGATGGGCTTTGGCCAGGGACAATCCCAAACCAAAACAGGATCAGCCAAGGTGACAAAAGAAAATCCAACCTAGGATTGGTCTGGATCGGTCCCAAAAAGTTTAAAAAAAACATCTGCAAAAGGCAAAAAAAACACACACACAACAGTAAAATCAAATAACTACCAGCAATTTCAGATCGATCTGGCAAGAATTCGGGTTGGATCGTCACCATGAAGCAGAAGAAAGGTCCACTTGTACAGTAAATGTCTCTACAAAGTTGCCATAACTATGTAGCAAGCAAATAGTTCGCATATCAAATGAGATGATAAAGAAGCATGCACTTCTTACCTGCCCGCAATTTCTGGAGAATATGAAACATATGCCGAAATGACACCGATGCTACCTATCCCTAGTGTTAGAAGTTGCAATTTCTTCTTCAACTGGAAAAAGAAGGAACGTGCAACGAACATATCAAACAAAAGATCAATGCCGGTAGAATATGTGGTCCTTATTCTTTGCTGTACCTTGAAGTATTGCTCCCTTGACTGAGCTGCCAATACTCTGGGATCACCACGAGCCCTTTTAGATTCCCGTAATATAATTTCCTACAAAGAGAAAAATTGGCTATGAAAGGACTTGTAAATTAGACTCCATAAGGTGAAATCCACAGAACATAATAAATTAATAACGTAAAAGAAGGCACTTGCTAAACTCTTGATAGGCATTTGCAGCATGCTTAAGCAGGTCTATACCGGCAAAACGTGACACTGCGGATACCTACACTGCCACCGGTAGCAGCCTTGCTTGCACGTTCCCACTTAGCTTGCTCCTTCCGTGTTGGCGCCAATCTCCATCTTGGAGATGATGCCTTGCTTAGTCTCTGTAACGTAACAGTTATTCCCCGTTGAAACTCAACTAACAGATTGGCGCAATGAAAACCAAAAAAATGCAGCAGCCAGGAAGAAGAAATGATCAATGCAAAATGCAGATGCTAAACGACTCACTTCTTCTGCAACAGACCGACCGCGCCTCGCAGCCTCCACTTGCTGCTCCAGAACAGGCTTTTGTGGTGGTGCCAGTTCCTTACTAAGGTCTATCTCGACGCTGCACAGAAAGTTCGAATACTCAACGAGAAATTCCTAAGGAAGCAACTAAATGGAGATCTAAAACGATGAAAACTCAACCTGTCAAGACTCATAGCTCGGTTCAAACTCAGAAATCCCGAGCTCGTCTCCTTCTGAAGAAAAAAGAATACCATCAGATTGAAGCCCAATTTAGGAAAAAAATTCCATCCAGAACGCATTAAGGAGACGACGACTACATATCATCATCGAAATGGGAATGTGCAGCTGGGATACCTGAGAAGGATAGCTGGGGAGAGAGCTGGAGCCCACGGCGCCAACATCCTCCTTGATTAGACGCTTCATATGGCCGACGAACTCCTTGTTCCAGATGAAGTCGTCGGTGGCGGTGACGGGGTCCTCGTCCCCGCCGCCCCAGTACTTGCGAAGCTTGGTGGTGGCGGGAGGCCCGCCGTACTCACCGGGAGAAACGCCGGTGGACCACTTGAGCGGCTTCTTCTTGGGGAGGATCACCTTCGTCTGCCTGGGGTCCGCGGCGGAAGGCGGCTGGAGGGCGTTGGATTCCGAGGAGGCGGGGATCGCCGAGGCACGCACGGCCACGCAGCAGGCGGCCGAGGCGGTGAGGGCGGCCATGGCCGAGAAGCTGGAGCGGAAGATGAGGAGGCGCGAAGGGCAGCGTAAATATCGTGTTTGCTGCTCGGTGGTAGACCGTTGACGTGTATTTTATGGATAAAATTTATTAAATACCGTGAATATCCCGTTCACAGGCGACACTGGATAATTCAATATTAAAATAAATGAGCCAATTAACATATATAATTATTATGTTTGGTTATAAAATTCAAATTATAATAGTAATAAATTTAAAATTGTAATTTATAAAAAAGATGAAAAATTTAAACATACCACATACTGAACTCGTTCTCCACCCATTCGGCTAAGAAAATTAAAATTATAACAGTGTTCATTAAGTTGAAAAAATTATTTATACAGCATTTATTCATATACCGGGGACTGGTGTGCGGATGATGGCATTACCTGGTTGGTTGTAAAGTTCTGATCTTAAAATAATATTTTATTTTCTTTTATTTTATTTTAAATTTTTAAGCGAATGTATGATATCATATTGTAAAACGCTAGTTCTTATTTTAAAATAAAAATGAGAAAAGTGGTGAAAACCAAAACAAAAACGTATTATTATCGCAAAATATTCTTATTCATGGCCTTTGACCTTTTTTTCATGTCTATAAATGTTAACCAAATAATACCTGGTTTTGGAATTTAAGAAGGAATCTTTTTTTTAACAAGTAATTTTAAAGTAAAAAAAAACTACAGTAAAACAAGCATGCCCTTTGTTAAGATTAGATAAAAGACGTTGTTACAATAAAACATATGAGTTGAACTATATATTCCATTTTGGTGAAAGTGATGTACTCAGAATCCATCATGTATATCATAATTAGTTGTTGAGATCAAAATTTAAATATTTCGATATCTTATCAGGACTCAAAATCCATAGATTCATTTTTAATTTAACTGATTTTCATAATAATATATAGTTTAAAGATAATATTATAACGAATTAGAATCAGTAAATCATAAAATATAATAAAACAAAATGATAAAAAATGCGAAAATAAAATTTGAAGACGATCATAAAGAAATTTAGAGAATGAAAGATAGATAAGATGGAGATCGGGATAGAGATGGAAGGGAAGTTCGTGAGAGTGTGAATATTTTTCAAGTATTCTTTTAAATTGTGCCATTTACTCAAAGTGGTACAGTGTGTGTTGAGTAAATATAGTACAAGAAATTTTTAATCATTAAAATATTTTTTATGACACGACTCTATCAAAACACACTGGATTCTCTTTTGACTTTTTAAATTGTTAGAAGTGATCTACATTTGTTTAAAGAAGTGAGAGATAGACTTATATATTATCTTTTTCTCTTAGCTTTTTAAAAATTGTCAAGAGATAAATTACGAATATTATTAAAAATAAATAAAAAAGGTATAAAAAATGATTTTTATTTTGCTTCTTATCTCAGCCAAATGCAACATCTTTAGTGTCCTAAAAATGGTGATATTTTTATAATAATAATAATAATAGGTCACAATAATACTTGATGCAATCTTAATCTACAGACAATGTCCGTCCATTGTAGCTTCAAGAACACTTGATGCAATCTTTAAATCAAGGCAACATAGGCATCTTCTCCATATCTCAATAAGTCATTTTTATTTAAACTAATCAGTAAGGGATTATTCTAATCAAGTAGTTATATTATCTTGTACACTTCATTAATGTTCTGTTATTAGTTTTTACTATTAAATCTTACTTGTCCGGTCAATTCCCATGGCTTAAAAAATATTACGTTTAACATAATCATGATGTAAGAGATGCAGAGATAAGTACACTTCGTTTTGACATGATCAAACTTTTTTATTCTTAATTAATGTATAAAATTCAAGGCTCGCTAGCTAACGGGGTGTTTAATTTGTTGCATGATCAATAGAATGAATGTTAAAATGGGATTTGTAAATCATTAAAAGATATATTTTTACCAATATTTTTATTTTTAAATAAGAAAAAGATGAGTCTCTCTCAACGTACACCTTCGTCGTAAGTACCGAGACAATTTACACACCTGGACGGTCGATCCAACCACCCTCCCGTGGACACGTGGACCAATCGAAAATGCCTCGCGCATCCAAGACGCCGACCAGATCCGCGGAGGACGCGCCCCGGCGTGGGCCCCGCGTCGCGCCGACCGCGGACGGCGGCTTCCGCGCACTTCCCCCCCGCTCGCTTCGCGGTTCCGGTTTCCACGTGTCACGATCCCGTTGGATTTCGTGTCAGCCCGGCCACGCGTCTTCCGGATCGAAAGCGGCGCTGGGCGGTGGAATATTATATAAACTAAGGCCGGGGATCCGGGACCCGAATCCGAACCTGCGCGGTCTCCGTCGGCGTCGCCGCACCGTCCCCTACCTCCGCCCGGCCTATAAGAGGCACCCTCCTGCCTCTCCAGTCTTCACTGCACACCGCCCTCCCAGCTACCACTCCGCAGAAGACAAGGCGCCGAATCGGAGCTTGGAGATCACCGGAGATCCAGGAGAGATCGAAGCAGCAGACCGACGGGGGGAAGAAGAAGAAGCAAGCAGAGCTACCGCCCAGCATGACGGTGAGTCTCGTCTCGCTCTCGCTCTCGCCCCTGCATGCTTGCTTCTTCACTCGACCGTATGCATGGCCTTCTGCTCTCTGCCTGTGCCGCCGCCGTCCCGCCGCCGCCGCTACTCGGAGAACCGGCACAAGGAAGCTTTCCTTCTAGCTAACGGGTGTGTCCTGTTTTCCTCCGATCATCGGCAGATCGTGGAGCTGTGCGTGCACATGGACTGCCCCGGATGCGAGAGCAAGATCAAGAAGGCCCTGCACAAGGTCAAAGGTACACATCTTCTCTTCCCCTGATTCAAGCTGCTTTGATCTATATATGTTGCCGGAGAATTCAGTCGGACACCGAGATGATCTCTCTCTTGCTCGTGTGTGTGTCCTGTTTCGATAGGAGTCGACGAGGTGGAAGTGGACATGGTGGCGCAGAAGGTGACGGTGACGGGGTGGGCCGAGCAGAAGAAGGTGCTCAAGGCGGTGAGGAAGACGGGGAGGCGGGCGGTGCTGTGGCCCTTCGGCGGCTACGGCGGCGCGGCGGAGCCCCGGGCGCTGCACCACTACCACCAGCACCACCCGGGCGCCGCCGCGCACCAGGCCACCTTCCACCCGGCCTGCGGCCCCGCGCCCTCCTCCTCCTACAACTACTACAAGCACGGCTACGACGAGTTCAACGCCGGCGGCGGCTACCACCAGTACCCGCGCGCCGCCCAGTACTCCATGGGCGGCGGCGCCGCGTCGATGTTCAGCGACGAGAACCCCCACGCCTGCTCCATCATGTGAACTTGTGAAGCACCAAGGGTGCCGCTGTTCTCCGATAATGCTTCGATCGGTTCTTCGTTCCTCGCTACCTGTAGGAAGAAAAGAACCATCCGAATCCTGGGGGAGGATATGACGTCTGATCTTATCGGAGGAGATGGACCATCAAACCACTGTGAAGAACAAGCAAGAGACGAACATCGTGCACCCACGATTAAACTGTTATATATGATCGAGATCAGATTGCGCATGCTCTGTTGCTGGTCATAAACATGCAAGCAAGAGATCGAGATCATGAGCATCGATCTCCCACCACCTTCCTGGAACATGTATGGTTTCGAACCATTTGATCCGTATCGTTCTCTCTGCTTGACTTTTGGATCCAGTTGGATAGAGACGATGTTTGTATCTAGTGAGATATATCGTCGAAGTTATAAAAAGATCTTGTATTATAGGGCGCTTGCTGATAAATTTTAAGTTTTCGCTACAAAATCATATTTTTCTAAAATTAATTTCTTGTTATATAAGGTGTTTGATGACCATGATTTAGGTAATAATCTTATAGACAATTTCTTCTTGGAGAAGAAAAGGAGAGATCCCCCCCCCCACATGAACGTTCATCACTTTTTTTGAGTTATACATGGCCTTCACCCTTTGTCTTCATATATATATATATATCATTAAACATAAAAAATTTATGCCAACTATAGCTATCTCAAATTTATTTCTAAAATACAATTTTGTCACAATAAAGTATATGAAAATTATTTTCCGACCTAACACCTCATTAATTAATTTTGCGACGTGGGTGTAGAGTACATTGATTATTCATCGGTCCCCTGACAACAACCAATAACACAAAGGCCTCGAAGTAGTTTGCTATTTTAGCAGGAATTGGAAAAAGAAATCAAATGGCCGGTCGACCTTGTTTTCTGCATATGCAAGTTTTATAACTATAAAATCACAAGGCGATAAAGTATAGGAAATTAAAATAATGTGAAGTCTACATCCTAGGAAGAAACTCTAATTGATTAAAAGCATTATCTTTTCATTTTTGAGATCCTGAGTTTGACATCGATAACATATTTGATTCTGACAAATCACTTTCTCACACTTATCAGTCTATTTTGTTTTCAGTTCCGATCATAAGGACGGTAGAATAACTATATTTTGGTTTTTATTAGTTCAAAAGATTATGTGAACAAATTATCTGCTATTTCCATTAGTATACATTTATAAAACTTACAATTTGTACATTCTTATTTTTTATATAATATTTAGTTTGAAAATATATAACAAAATATTCTCGAAAATTAGGGCACGCTGGAACAGCTAGCTAGTTATTAGCTGGTGCTCCCCAGATGACATCAGGTTATAGCGGCACCAGAAAATGTAAATATATAAATGAATATATATTTATATTTATATTTATATAGTGCTTAACAGCATGTGCCAAGGTGTTTGCTGGCAAATATTTGGTTCATATATACAAAGGGTACTCACATTTTGCTCTGTTTCGCTCAGAAAGCACAGTTTGAACCAGACTATGCTAAAAATTATTTATCTGATTCGATTTATTTCTCATTGATTTTTAATGAACACACTAAATGTATGTCTTTTCGTATTGACTTCTAAATCAAACATACGAAAGATGTTTAAGATATTTATTTTCTAAACCTTTGGTCCATGTTTCTTGGAAATTTGTTTTAAGCCACCAAACTGATAAAGTTACTACTAAATTTATAAATAAAAAAAATCCTTATTACGACTAATACATAATCATGTATACATACAAGTTTGCAAGGGCTCGAAATATAAATATTCAATAAAGAATGTACTTTTTTTATTTGTCACAATGTATGGTCTAAATTGATGCAATTCATGGCAAGAGCCCCACAAGCTGATTTGTCTCATCCTGTGTATATATACTGCACATATGAGGGGTGCACAAAATCTTATATCAAAGATGATTTGATCTTTTCTACCTGGATTTTTCACTTAATATTATCAACATATTCGTTGTCAGGAAACATGACTTTAATCAAAATTATAAGATATATATATATCTTAATTTTATTTCCAAACAAAGAGATTAGTTCTGAAAATTAAAGGGCTAAATTCAATGACTTAATATCAAGAGGCTTGTCAAAATATGAGGTACCTGGGAATTCAATTAAGAGGTTCTATCAAACAAGTTGATTTCTGATCCAAAAAACATAAAATATAATAGCCTGTTGTTTGGTGATAGTACCAGGCATCTCTATTAATATAAATCCATCCAGAGGTGTTTTGACTTTTAATATTAATTTTAAACTTGTACCAAGGCATGGCATGTGATTCAAGTACCCATCTTCATCATGTTTGATATTGACAATGTCCTTTGGAAATATCATTGTCAAATTTGATATATTATCATTTTTGAAACTCTAACCAAAGGCCTAATCAGACAAGACTATAAAAGAAATTCCCACCTTTGATTGTTCCAAGATTGTGAGAGAGATATATATATATATATATATATATATATGTACACACACGTCAACACAAGATGCATCTCTATTGCAACGACCGATTACATCAACTGACTGACTTAACAACCGTGCTAATTAAGAATCTTCTCAAGAGGTCATCCATCATTGGCTTATTCTCAACATAACACATTTAACTTTGAAATTCTTTCAACTCAACTTCCGAAAAATGGTTAACCCATGTTAATTAGTAGCATTCATAGGAGATCAATCATCCCCGACCCACTCTTAATAGATCAAATTTAATTTCGAAGTTCTTTCAACTCAACATCCGAAAAATAGTTAATCGATGTTATTGGTAGTCCAATAATTTAATATGTTAACATATTCACAAACCAAAATGTCACATCTGCCACCACCCGATCAAGATAAGCCCCATTTTAAATTTTTATACAAATTTAAGCGGTCAGCATATTAAAGTTTCGTTGTAAAAGTTATGCTCGTAACTTAAAAGACAACGCAACTGAACTTGTGTTGTTTTTTTTACAAGAGAAAAACATCACCATCCATATGAATGAACTGGAGCTCTCCCTCCACCTTGAGTTTTTTTTTGAAACAACGTTTTTATTTTTTTAAATTGTCAAACTAACAACCTAAAATGAAAAATTAATGAAATAACATACTTTAGGTGGAACCTTATCACTCCGAGCTTTCAACCGAAATGTTAAGATCGGACTTAAAAAAAGTCTCACTTCCTCTAAAACAATAAATAATAAAATTAAAATCCTGGCTTCAAAATTTCTACTTCCACTTTTAGGGTAAAAATCGGATTTACCATGACAGATTTCAGCCAAATTATAATATTTCACTGATTACATTTTTACCTGCTATTTTGACAATTAAAAAGATTAACAACGTTAATTAATTAAAAAAAGAAAAAGAAAAAGAAAAGAAAACTCCCTTCTCCTCCCTCCTTCCTGTTTTACTCCGCGCCCGCGGTCGGCGGCGGATTCTCCTCGGCCTGGACGCTGCTGCTCCGCTCGAGTCTCTTCCAGCACTGGTGCATCGAACACTGGCACTGCGGCCGCCGAAACCCTAGCTGGCCCGCCGCTTCCTGCCCATCCTCCGCCTCCCGCCTCACCATGCTCGTCGAGAGCGAAAGGGACCGGAGGTTCCCCTGGCTCGGCGTCCGCGGCTCGCCGCCGGAAGACGACAGGCCCGCCGCCTTCGCCTGGGGCCTGTCCCTGCTTCTCAGCCACAGGTCCCTCATCCTCCGCCGCACCTCGCAGCACCCTTCCGGGTGCGGCCCGTCGCAGAACCCGCAGCACTTGGCGGCGGCGCCCCCCGGAGACAAAGGCTCCGGGCTGGCCGCCGCCGCCGGCCGCCTCCGCCGCGACGTGCGCACGCTCTGCGCCTGCTCCCACGACGCAGCCAGCCGGAAAGCCTCCCCCAGAGACCCGGGCCGCTGCGGGGAGATCCAATCCTGGCAGTCGTCCCTCAGCCCGTCGACGAAGATGCCCCGGAGCATGGCGTCCGGTATGCCGTGCCCCGGCCACTTCTTCAGCAGCCAGTGCATGCGCAGGTAGTACGCCCGCACGGGCTCGCCGTCCCCTTGCTTCATGGCCATCAGCTCCGACCGCGACTGCTCCGCCGACTCGGGGCCGCAGTACGCCCGCAGGAAGGAGGACCGCACCGCCTCCCACGGCGTGCCCGGCCGCGGCTCCACCTCCAGCTCGTACCACAGGGCCGCCCCGTCGTCGAGCGTCACCGGGAAGATCCTGGCCATGGCGCCCGCCGACGACGCGTTGTTCGCACGGCACACCCAGGTGAACCGCCTCAGGTGAGAGACGGGGCACTCGCCGGGGGCTCCCCGGAAAATGGGCAGCGGGGCGACGCTCACGTACGTCGACGGGGCCGCCCCCAATCCGGACGCTGGCCCGCGGGAACCCGCCGGGGAGCTCCAGGACGCCGTCGCGGAGGATTCAGTTTCGCCGGGGCCCGAGCAGGAGGCGTCGGTTCCGGTGAGGGGTGTTTGGCTCGCCTCGTCGTCGGCAACGTCGCCGGCGGTGGAGACACTGCGGCGGTCGGCGGGCAGAGATCGGTCGTCGTCGTCGTCCCCTTCCTCTTCTTCTTCTTCTTCTTCTTCTTCGCCGTCGGTGGTGGGGGACGGTGGGATGGGGGGGCGCCGGTGCCTGCGCGCGCGTGCCATCTCGCGAGAGCCGTCGGAGTCCGGGGGATGCGTCGTCGACGGGCAGGGCGCCGCCGCCGTCAAATACCGGCCGGCGCGGTCAGACGCCCCTCCGGCGACCGACGCGCCGGATGCGAAGAGAAACGCCGCCGTCAAATACAGTTAATTTTTTTTAGCATTTTTAATTATATAAATATGAATATTTAAAGCATTTAAATACATCGACCTCAAGAACATTAAGTCAAGTGCAGCGTCTTACGGTCAAAACGATTTTGCTAAAATAACAGAGCTAGAATCGATGTTGTTCTTTTCGGTAATTAAAATACTGAGTTTTTACCATATATGTGCTGCATTTGTTATTTTTAACAAGTGTTTGCCTATAATATTAATATCGAAACGCTTGCTTCAAACAAAACATGTATCGATTTTAATATTAATACTTTATATTATTATCAAAGTTGATAGGATATAATTTTTTACAGTTTAACCAAACATGTCACGATGTGGTGCCTGCCGACCCACGGTAGATAAAAATGGAAGCTTAAAAGGGCCATTATGTGATATTAAAGTTTTTCTATCCTTAAAAATATCTTTCAGAATTTCAGCCAAAATGCACCCATGGTCTCATTGCATGGTTTGTTTGCTCAATAAAATTTATATATTTTCGTGATAAAAAATTGTGATGAAATAAAACGTGAGTAAACATATGATAACAAAAAAAGTGAATATCATATATTACTAAATAAAATTGGGAGACCACATGATAAAAAAATAGATGACATCTGTTTTTTGTTCAAAAATATATTTTTTTAAATATAAAATTATATCAAACATTTTTTTACAAATTTTATTATAAAAACATAAAATTATAACAAAAATCTGTACAGCCAAACACCCTCGTTATTCTTTTTAAATTTTTAGATAGATGAATAAAGATATTTGCTTATATACCCCATTCTTGTCATCTTCTGCCTCGCCTTCGTCGTCTTGCTCAGGCGCCGCGTGTCCGGCACTGCAACTGCAATCCCCGCCAACACGCTGCCGAGCTTCCTAACGGTCTTCCCGTAGAAGCCGCCCCCAAAGCACGAGATGACGCGACGCCGATGACGACGAGGCGGCCAACGATGTCGTGATGCGCTTCGCGGCGCACGGGGCGGAAGAGCCGGGACAGAAGCGAGCCCCCCAGATGTATATATCAGCGGCGCGGCGAGCTCCGACGACGTCTGCGGCGGGTTCGGGGCCGTCCCTTCTCCACCGCCCACTTGCGACCTCCTGCCGCCACGATCGCCGTTGCTGCGGCTGCGGCCGTCGTCGCCTCCGAGGCCTTCTGGCGCTGAGCTCTGGAGGCGGAGGGAGGACGAGGAGGAGTCGGTTGCGGGCCTCGTGGCCACCTTGGCCTCGAAATATCTCTTCTACATTACTGTGGGATCCCCCGAGCTTTTCCGGATCTTCAGGCTGGTGGTGCACTCTTTCCCCTCCATCCTCCGCGCGATAGTGAGTCAGTCCCTGCGGGATCTCACGAGTCCCGTTTTTCTTGATGTCGAAGATGGCACGAGGGAGGGGTTGATTGCTTTCTTGTGCTCTTAATATCACAGCGTTATGTGGCTCTCGATCTTGTTATTTGCGGAATGATGCATTGCACGTCTCTGCTTTTTTGATTGATGTGCCGCTCGTGTTGTAGGAGATCTAGTTTAACTTAAAAATTAGTTATTTTGGTTTAAGTATCATATCACTCATCACCTGTTGATGCAGGATGTATAATGCTTCCAAATATGCAAATGTGAATATCACCAGAGCATTCAGAAATGTTCTAGTTTTAAGTTCATCTACACTCGTTTTGCTTCCACATGATCAAACCATATGCGGTCTTATCTCATTTTCTATACTTTTCTTCCAATTTCAAGATATGATTTATATGATTATTGAAATGATATCACTTTGATGTGTAGGTTTATTCAACAGTTTTGGATGTGGAATGAACTTTCAAGCACAAGGAATGGCCAGTTCTCAAGTAAACATCACAGCTCCTATTGGCATTGCAGAGCCTAAACAGGGGCCCGATCATCTCCTTGTCCTTGTCCACGGTATCCTTGCTAGGTGGTACCCTTTCTAAGATTATCTCATGTTCATGACAAAATAAAATGTTCAGCTCAAAAACTTTTCTTTGTACCATTCAATGAAATGATCTTACAGAATCCCTAAGCCAGACAAACTTCTGAATATTCATCAGCTCTTGTTTTCAGGATATTGTGCTTTGTGATAAATTTAAAAAGAAAGAAAAATGGATGCTTCTTTTCTGATTCTCAGGGATTAAGGGCTGGGACAATTCATTATAACATGAGTTGTTTGAAAAATGCTGAAATGCCTATACAGCCTTGTGTGGCTGGCTATTTTATAAGATCTTTTCTTTTCTACAATCTCTTCAAACATGCCTTGATGAGTTGAGATAATCTAGCTTTGTTAGGTTGAGTGGTCTTTATGACCCATCTATAGGGAGCTTAATGACTCTTTTCATCCGATTTATGACATCTTTGTAAGGTTGCTGATTCCTTGAAGGAGCAGGCTGCAACTTGGAAGAACGAGAAGGGTGTTGTGGATGCCAGAGGCCCTCTGTGCCTGTTTGCTTGAGGCATTCTTTGTAATTTTGTATAGTCTGGGTCTTCTTGACATGGGCTGTATCTTCTTTAGGTCTTGGTTTGGAACTTTGGATTGGTGCCCTGGTGTTCGGGGATCTAGAACTTGGCCCTATTAGAATTTTCAATTTTAGGTATGGTGGATCCATCATCTTGATGGCATTCCTCTTTGTTACCTTTATTCCTCTTTTTTTACAATTCTCTTTTTTTATAATTATGAGTTGCTTCTCCTTGTGAGGTATGCTCAAAAATCTTTTTACCATCTGTGTGTACAGCAAAACCTAAGTAGGTCACCTGTCCTTGTGGGAAGGCAAGACGTGCACTCTAAGGTCTTTCTAGTGCCCGAGAAATTTTCTTTAAGGCTCTAGCAAGTTTCTGGATCTACATGCCCAAGGAAATGCCGAGATTTTACAATATAAATCATAATCTTCTTCTAGTTGCCCCTCTTATTCCTTGCTATCTGAAATAAGAGGGAAGGATTCATTAAAGTAAAGTCTCCAAACTCTAGTAAAATAATTTCATGGCATTATGCAAATTTTACATGTGCAACAATGAGGAAGCATCCTTTCAATGCCTTTAAGCAGTGTAGCTACATACTCTATTGTAAATTATAGAGGAGTTAGGTCCCAGACCCTACTTCTTTCTTATTACTTGTCCAAGTTCTGATGTTTCTCACCGAAAATAAATGAGACTTATGGTCACAGCCCATATTATAGGTGGAGACATATGGACCAATGGTTTGAATATGTTGGAACTGGAAGATAAAATTGGACTTCCCCAAGATGAAAAAGCAGCCCAGCCTAGATTTAACATGTCCATGTGTTAAGGATGCCTTGATGACATCTTACTGTTGGCGTCCATTTTTTTTTTTCACAAAAGAAAAAGAGAGACAAATGGGCAGGCCCAAGAGCAGACCGGACAGCCCATAGTTCAGCCAAGTTAAGCCCGATCAGGAGCCCATGTAGGTCCAATAAGAAGCCCATCATCCCATCCTAGAATTAGGCCAAATTTCATCCTAAATCAGGCCCCTGCGCAGCCCACAGCAGAGGCTGGGCCGCAGCTCCCAGCCAGCCCAATTAACCCATGCAAAGAAGGCCTGTGCGCAGCCCACATTCCAGCCCACCTGCGGCCTAGTGTGAACATGCCACACTGGCTGTCCTGCCACATCAGCAACCACCTGCGCACTTGCCCATTCACACCCTTGGCTGGTTAATTGCATGGGGAAACCCAAGAGGCGGGTCAACATGGGAGAACTCAAGGATTAATGCATGGTCATTAAGTCTTCTATGGGAGAACTCAAAGGTCTGGTCAAGGCCAATTAAAGCAGCCTTGGAGAAGCCTATTGACCACCACCCAAGGCATCCACGTACAGCCACCTGCTGGCTCTTCACCTCCCCCTCCACCCTCTATAAAAAGAGGGGGGCGCACCAGCCAGAGGGGGGGCGGTTGGAGACGCCGCCAGGCTGCTGGTTCAAGCCCTCATCCTGCTGCCCTTGCTGCCACCTGCTGCCTGCAACCAAGGAGAAGAAGAAGAAGAAGAGGAGGAAAGGATCGAGGCTGACAGGCTGCCAGATTTGTTGCTGCCCTCTGCCCCCCTCTGCTGCCCTCTTTGCGCACCTGCTGCACCTGCTGCCCGCGGCCAAGAAGAAGAGAAGGAAAAGGAGAAGAACAGGTGGGTCAATATTCTATAAATATGTAGCCCTCTAAGGGCACCCCCTTTGGTCTTTCTCTCTTCCTTCTGCTCAGCCCTCTCCATGGCCCAATCCGACCCTCACATGGCAGGGTCTTAGTACCTTTTGTTGGAAGCCCCCTCGGCCAACCATTCAGGCTCTAAACAATGCCCTGTTCAGGCCCCTATGCAGCCTATGTCCAGGCCCCCTGTCGGCCCACCTGCATCAGCCTTAAACAGGCCCATGTTCAGCCCCTAAACAGGCCATTTGCAGGCCCAATGCCAGCCTTGTGCGACCCCCTGCATAGGCCACCTGCAGTCCGTCCAATAGACCCCTATGCAGGCCCAACCAGAGCCCAATTTCGGCCCATTTCCAGACCTATTATCAGGCCCATGGATAGCCCATAACCGCCTACTTGTAGGTCCAGGTTATAAGCCCATATTCGGTCCCCTCCTGACCTGGCTTAGACCACCTGCAGGTACCCTCAATCCAGGCCCGCGGATAGCCCCTGTCCGGCCCACCTACTGGCCCTTCTACAGGCTCAGTCCGAGCCCACATATCAGGCCCAAGATCTGGCCCTTGCCCAGTCCAATTCAGGACCTGTTCAGCCCATCCAGAGGCACTCTAAACAGACCCCAAACCGGTCCATTTCCAGCCCATGTTCGGCACCCAATTCAGGCCCAAAACAGGTTCAATTGCGGCTCCTTTGCAGCCAGAAAACAGGTTCAATCTCGGCTCCCTCGCAGCCAGGTTCCAGCCCCATCGAGGCTCAACCCAATGGCCCTTTCACGGGTCTAATCCGCTTCCCAAGAAGCCCAACAGCAGCTCCCTTGCAGCAGAAAGCAGAAGAAGAGGTTGCAGCAGCCCCCTTGTGGCTTGTACCGGCAAAGTGAGGGACGAACCTCAACGGCCCTTTCACGGGTCCGGTTCTCCCCTCAACACATCAAAGGAGGAGAGAGCCTCAACGGCCCTTTCACGGGTCCGGCTGTCCCTGCTAGAAGCTGTCCTCCCAAATTCAAGCAAATTGAAGCCCGGCTTTGAACGCCGAAGGAACGGACCGGCCCGAAGTGGCCTTCATAAAAATCAACCAATAAAAATCAAAAAGGCGAAAGCAACATTAAATTAAGGACTTCACCCCTACCGGGGGAACTCCACCTTGGGCGGAGGCGCGGGCATGCATCCCGTAGCTTACGACCCGGACGTCGGCGCGGGCATGCTCCCGTAGCCGATGATCCTTCCCCCAATTTTGGCTAAGTCATTGACTAGCCTTATTGGATGGGTAAACTTCATCACATTAGAAATCTGTCGGTATACCGTTGTAATGCCGAAATTTTTCTAAGGTAGTGAAGAACCCTAAATTGGGGAAGGGTCATCACTTATTGTACACTGATGTACCCCATTCATACTTCAATGAAATGAATTCTAAGTCAATTCGATGCATGGAAATGGGCACCGATTGGCAGCCCAATGGGCCCGATCAGATGCAAACTGCCAAAAATCAAATGAGCAGAACTCTTTTACAAACAAAAAAACTAATAATAAAACAATGCAGGTCTGAAATGGGATTTTACTGCCAGCCCGCTGCAAACCCTGTCTAGGCCCATGGCTGCCCACCTGAAACCACCTGCGCAGACTTCAGTCCAGGCCCATGAACAGCCTCCTGTCCAGCACCCTAACCAGCCCACGAAAAGTCCCTTGTGCAGGCTCTTTTTTTCCCTGAACAGAAATCCTTAAACAGGTCTTCAGGCGGCCCATTTTCGGGCTCATGATCAGCCCATCTAGCAGACCTCCGAATAGGCCCATATCAGCCCATTTGCAGGCATATGTCCAGAGCTTAAAACCAGTCCCTTTGTGACCCGGTTTCAGCCTATCCAGGACATCCCAAACAGGTCCCCGACCGGTCTATTCAAAGTCATCTGAACAGACCCCTAAGCAGGTCCGACGATGCCCTTGCTCAGCCCACGTTCAGGTCCTACAACCGGTTCCAAACCAGCCCTCTGTCCAGGCCCATCTCGGCCCATCTTAATCCATTCACTCCAACCCCTTTGTGGCCCGGTGAAATCCCAAACCAGTCCTTAAACAAAAAAATCAGATTTTGATCGAATTTAAAGCAGATGAAGCTCGAAAAAATCAGAAAGAATCAAAGTCATCCAAAAATGACAAATAAAACAAGCCCGAGCAAATCGGTTTGCATCCGATCGGACCCAAAAGGCCGCTGCCCTTTTGAGTTCTATACTTTACTTTGTGGATGTGCATATCTCCGAAAACAGGTTGCCGCGACGGTTAATCAAAGGCGTTCGAGCCGTTGCTCGATGTAAGTTAACGCCGGATACTCGCACCATCCGGCGGAGAAGGGTCAAAAAAATGAAATTTTCAAAGAACCCGAACCTCGGTTCTAATATTTTTAAACTATCACCGGACTACCTAATATTTTTAGGATATCACATATTTTCCTAGAAAAGTCCGGAGATGTCTTTCTTTCTAAAGAACAGACGCAGAAAAAAAAAGAGGTTCACACACTTACAAATTACCATTACCTTCTAGGTAGTCCATAGGCACAAAAAGGATATATAATTCAGCATTCTAGTCTTCTTAGATTCCTTTGTTCGGAAGGAGAAACCCAACTTCGAAGTTAACCTTTTCTGACATACTTCAAATTTCAACCATCTCTCTGAGATGTACCCTGTTACTGCAAAATTAGAATATAGTTCTTGTTGTACTAAATTGTGAGACCACTTCTCTTGCAGCATGGTTCTTTGTACAAAATGGCTGGTTTCTTATTTAATTAATCAATTGTATCCAAGGCATTGCATTTTCTTCCTATGGGGGAAGCTTTACCAGCTTAGTAGAGCTTCATTGTGGTTTCCATGTATTATTTTCCCTTTTGAATTTTGGTTTTTCTTTCTTTAGTTATTTGTTTATTTTTTCTTTTTTACTTTGTTTGAAATTTCTGATTATGCTTAAATCATTCATGTTCATTCTACTGTTTACCTGGATGTAATTGTTGAGTGTATCTATGTACATTCAACTGTATTCTTCCATCAATTGAACATCCATGCTTTTTGCTATGTTACATGACATAAATGTGTGATGCAGCCCTAGCGACTGGTTGTATGCAGAGTCAGAGCTGAAAAGGCAACTGGGAAGAAATTTTATAATTTATGGTAGGGCAATAGAAAATGAGGTTGAATCTTGCTTTTATCCTATACATATCAGACTACTATTGCCATCATGTTGTGATGACATCACCTACTGTAGTTAAGATGCTAAATGTTCCTTCTATTTTCTATGCTTAGTGAGTTCTTCAAACACTTATACTAAAACATTCTCTGGCATTGATGAGGCTGGGAGGAGATTGGCAGATGAAGTGAGTAACTTCTCTTTTGGACTCCTTTTTAAATTCATCTTATGTATGTGATTTTGATGACCATCCTCAATTTGAGCCCAAGTCTAGATGTTAAGCTTACTTCTATACCTCACACTATTATCCACTGCAAGAAAAGGTTTATTGACTTTTTCTACTTCCAATTAGGTAATGCAAGTTGTCAAAAATACAGATGGCTTAAAAAGGATATCATTCTTGGCACATTCCCTGGGTGGCCTGTTCACAAGATATGCTGTTGCTGTGCTTTATTCAAAATTTCACTCCAATGTGCAGCGAGATCATCCTGGTAATACTGGAAGTATATATCCAAATCAATCACAAACTTGTCCTATCTCTGGATGCATTGCAGGATTAGCACCAGTCAGTTTTATTACACTGGCAAGTCCACATCTAGGAGTGAGAGGAAGAAAGCAGGTGTGTTTTCGATATGTAGCTTTATTTTTTTAATTCTTTTTTTTTGTTGGTTTCCTTTAACAAATGAATACTAAAATATTCTAGAACAATTA
The DNA here is from genome assembly GCA_036172225.1 of Cryptocoryne crispatula var. balansae. Classification (NCBI taxonomy): domain Eukaryota; kingdom Viridiplantae; phylum Streptophyta; class Magnoliopsida; order Alismatales; family Araceae; genus Cryptocoryne; species Cryptocoryne crispatula. The sequence continues at coordinate 39,625,148 of CM069928.1, forward strand.
CTTACTATTCAAGAATGAAAATTCAGGTCATTATGGCTTTGTTGGATGCAGAAAACAGACACACCAGGATATTGACCATTTTATTTATTTCAATGATCTTCTGCCACAATTCTTAATGGTTTGCTGAGTAGGTTAATCCAGATTATAATTGGCTATAATGATTTGGCAGTTTATATACCTTTACAATCAGGATCAGATAAACCTTCAATTAGGTGCAGATTGGCCACGTTGATTGGCCAGGTCAACCAAATATAGATGTGTCTCAATCTTGATCAGCCAATCCCAATCAGGATTGACCACAAATCACTTCAAAGATGATCCAACTAATTCAACCCAGCTAACCAGGGTTCTAACTAAGTTTAAAAATATAAAACAAGTAAATAATCAATACTATTTATACAACCAAATGAATAAAAATGAAATTACATGTTTACAGTAACAACAGATGGTATTAATGTATAATGTTCATTACCATGTACTAGAGCATGTAGCTGCCGACTGTAGTAATTAGATAAATTTGTACCAGGTTGTAGTCATAACATAAACATTATGACTTCACATTATATAAATGATCTCATCACATAAGTGGAAGGATGGCATTTAACATAGGAATATTTTTTCTGTTTATTTGTTATTATTTATCAACTGCGTTAGCCATAAATTTGATATTTTTGCAAGTATAATCTGATCGTCAAAATTTTTTGATCATTTCATTTCTCAACATCTTATTTTTACTGCACACACACATATATATTTCATAATTTTTAAATTTTCTTACTCAAGTCATAAGCTCGATGCATCCTGCAATTTTGGCACTCTTGATATAGGCCCTTGAAAACTGAACTCTTGAAACACTTTTCTCGCAGCAAAACCCCTTTTTATTGATGAACACATTTACAGTCTCAATGCATGCATCTAGCTCCATTGTCGCTCTCAGATAGCACCAAGGCAATCTTGTGATGGTTCGCAACCGCAGCAGCAGCTGCTACTGCTGTTGTGCTTGAGATAATTTGCAGATATCATCATGCATGCCAATTTGCGTACCACTAAAGAAGAATATGAGAAAACAATTGTATTTAATTTACACATGTTCACTCCTCTTATGAATGCAATGATATAAGAACCAAGAAAGTTTTGTAAATATGATAACTGCAACCATATCATTTGAATCCATACCATGAGATGTGATGATATTTTTACGCTAGTTGTCACCTACTACTATCTTTCTTTTTATCTTGAATTGGGACTAAGACAGAATATACTCATTGTAAATTTAATAAAAACCTAAGAGAATAAATAGGGAAGTTTGTTTAAATAGAGTAACATTATCTCACGATACTCAATTTAAATATCTTGTTTTAATTATTCAGAAAGATAGAGAATGTAACGACGATGTTAGCCATGGAATCAAAACAAGGTGGATGAAGTGAAGATTGGCTACATAGATTCTATATAATCATAAGATTTCACTAAAGTTGAAATAAAATATTTATGGCACAATTATATGACCTGCAATGTTGCATGTAATGAATGTTGGACAATTGAGGCAAAATACACTTTCAAAATAAGTGTTGCTAAAATAAGAATGTTAAGATCGATTGGTGGTTTATACTAGATTAGATAGAATATATAATGAATATACTAGAGAAAATATGAGAGTCCATATGACTGACCTCTAATAATTTGGGATTAAGATTTGAGTTGATAATTGCAACAATAATGTGCACCTCCACAAGTCTTTGCTTGCTTTTGACTACATCTAAAGAGTATATTTAACCATGGTTTACTGAATTCTGATCTGGATTGGTAACGACAAGTGCTGAACTGATTATTTGGGGGGGGGGGGATCTTGAGGACATGTTCTGTCAGGATTTGGTTAAGCTCGGCTGAATTGGTTTGGATCGCCCAATTCTATACCAATCTGGTTTCGGTCCCATGGGATCACCGCAGGTCTTGCATATTCTCTACCCTAAATGAGCAGAGAAGATACCTATACACTGTGTGGAACTGATGTGCAGGAATCTGCAACTTAAAAACCAGATTCCCTAATATTCTTCTTTCCCACCCATTAAGGGTGGGGAAGATGCATGGGTAGTGGCAGCTGTCTCCTCTGTCTTCTCCGACAGAGATTTGGCCCTATCCATGCCTGATTGTTCTGTAATCACCGGCAGGTATTTTTACTGTTTTTGTTGTTTTTAAAGTTTTGGAACAACTAATCCAGGTCAATCTTGCATCGGATTTCCTTGCCGATCCAGATCAGGATCTGCCCTGGCTGTAGGGGTGGGCACGGTTCGGTTTGGTCTGGTTTAGATCATTTTTTTTCCAAACCGAACCAAACCGAATCACCCTCTCAAACCGAACCGAACCAAACCGAATCGGTTTGGTTCGGTTTGGTTCGGTTTAAACCAAAAATAAATAATAATATTTAAATTAATTAATTTTTACATTTATATACTAATTTTTAAGTTAAAAATAAGAAAAATAAATACTATTTTATTATAAAATTTATAAAAATATCATTTTTATTAATACTATAATAGTTTTTATATATTTTTTGATTAATTCGGTTTAAACGGTTTGGTTTGGTTTAAATCGGTTTGGAGATTTTCCAAACCAAACCAAACCAAACCGAAAGGGGGTCCAAACCGAACCGAACAGAACCGAATGGGCTGGTTCGGTTTGGTTTCTCGGTTTGAACCGTTTTGTGCCCACCCGTACCTGGCTGAACCGAAGGCTGATCTCAACCTAGGCATCTTTGTTTTTAGCATGTCCAGGTTCACAGAAATTTATGCAATCGATCTACCATGTAGAAGCATTTTCTTAAGTCAATGACTAACGTTCAGGTTTTATTAAGATAGGAGTAGAGATGAGGTTGAGATAAGTTGGCATCTACTTTGGGCAAATCCCGGTCAGACCATCTGATCCGTCGATTTCGTCCTGAACCAGTTTAATCTTTTTCTTGACATTCCCAACCTGCTCAGTTGGCCCCCAGTGTAGATTAAACAAAAGTGTAAAGAAAGAAAAGTAAGAAAATATTTGTCATAGAATATGAAAAGGAATTTCACTAAACAAAATTATAACCAGTTAACAGTTGTAAGCAAAGAGACATGCTTTCTTATGTTGATGCAAAACAATCAGAATAGTTTTGAGGTTGAACCTGATCTCACCACAATATTTGTGACCAAAGAAACTGCTAGCCTTCTCGACAAACAAGTGGAGGGTGGAGAGAGTGGGATAGTGGTAAAGAACACAGGTTTTTGATAGTGAAAGAGGGTAAAACGGAGTTTTAACTGTGAGAGCAGTCTAATGGATGTTTTATAGCCAACAGTCCTCAGACTGGTACTAGAAGCTTAAGTTAGTCACAATTGGATCTTTTCCAAGCTCTGGTCCTGCCTGTGGGAAGCCTGTTTGACATCATGGGATTGAGTATCAGGGACCTTGAGCTCAGCTTGGACTGTTCTATTAGATCATTTGGTCCTAGCCAAATTCATTTAGATATTTCATTGCTTGATATTGGCAGTAAATATTGCTTTTTGCCAACTGGTTTGCTTGATTGTTTGTCTATCGACTTGAATCTCTGTCTGATACTTGTCTAGAAGCTGTTGTCTTGATATGGTTGTTTTCTGTTAGTAGATTTGGACCATCAAAAATTCAAACTTCCATGGGTGGTATTGAACTATTTATTTATGGTTGACTTCGACTAAAATTAATTCATTCAGGTTTTACTTCATTATGTGACTAATGTACAAATTGAGTTAAATTTGAATTACAATAGCTGACCTTTTTTTCTGCACTTGTTTTATTTATCAGCTTCCATTTCTATTAGGTGTTACTGTCTTGGAAAAGCTTGCTGCACCTATAGCACCTATACTAGTTGGCCAAACTGGATCCCAGCTCTTTCTTACAGATGGTAAACCTAGCAAACCACCTCTTCTTTTAAGAATGGCATCTGATTGTGAGGACCTGAAGCTTTTGTAAGTTATCCATAACATCGTGCAGTTTTCTTATGCATGAGTTGCCATCCGGAAGCTTACACTTATCATTTATGACCCAGGTCAGCACTTGGTTCATTTAAGTACCGAATACTTTATGCAAATGTGGCTTATGACCGTATCCTTATTTGACATTTTATTATGGATGGTTAAATGGCTATTCAGCATGTAATTCTTGTTTTCTTTTGGGCATCTGCCATCTATGGATAAGCTTTCCTGAAAACTATCCAGATATGGTTGGCTGGAGAACATCTTCCATTAGAAGAGAAACTGAACTTATGAAGGTAGGATAACCAATTGTTTCGTTTTACTGGTGGTTTCTTCATTGTTGCTGTCGTGTGGTTTCATTGTCTTTTAACATAATACCTGTTACATCAATTATTGAATTTTCTCGATCAGAACCACTTATTTTAAGTATTTGACTCTCAAGGGCCTTCAGGAGAGGCTTGTAGGCGCCCAATGCCCAAATTGACTGTTCTTGAGCCCAGCAATGGCAGTAAGCTGGTCTAACCTAAATCAGTAGTGCTTATGCTGTGACCCAGGAATGTTCGTTCATTAGCCATGGAATAAATATTCCTATTGTCTTTGCCTCTACAGCAGCTGGTCTTGAGCTCCCTAGTTTAATTAGTAGCAACTATGTCAAGACTTAAAAATCTATAAACATGAACATTTTTGCTCCATGGTTATAAAGGATTTTGGATTGAAATATACAGAACTATGTTTGGTAAGGATGTAGTATTTCTCTTTGTTATGCTTTTAGTTCTGTTCCACACGTTCAGACTTTTCTTTCGTTTTAGTTTATTTATTATTTTATAAACCTTTTTAATTTTGTTTAAAACATGAAATGAAACTGACTCATTTGATAAAAATGTGTTAGTTATCGAATCTATGCATCACTTTGGGTAGCAGCAGGAGGTTGTTGCACGTCTGTCCTGAATTCACTCGATTATTGTGGAACTCAAAATTTTATTTTCTTAATGGACTTTTAAATGTCAATTTGCAGCCCCCTCGACGATCTCTAGAGGGCTATAAACATGTAGTGAATGTGGAGTATTGTCCTCCAGTTTTATCTGAAAAGCCTCATTTTACTATACCAACAGAAAAGGTGAAAGAAGCAGTGCAAGCTTTAGATAATTCAGATGTTATTCCTGAGTACAATATCATGGAAGGTAATAGAATTTATAAGCTATTACTGTGTTGCATTCTTCCGTGTATGACAATGTGATTATTTATTTAAAATGAGTTCAGAGGAAATGATACGTGGCTTGCAAAGACTAGGATGGACAAAAGTTGATGTCAGCTTCCACTCAACCTTTTTCCCCTTTTTTGCTCATAATAACATTCATGTAAGTTGAAATTCTTGACCATCAGGAACAGTGCAAATACCTCAATTTTCTTGATGAAAATGATGACCGCCTTCTCAGGTGAAAAATGAATGGGTGCATAATGCTGGTGCTGGAGTCATAGCTCATGTTGCAGACAACCTGAAGAAGCAGGAGTCTTTTAGCTTTATTGCTGCAAGTATCTAGGTGGGAAATTTATGAATTGTTTGTTTCTACAATTATATATTGTATATAAGAGTGGTAAACTTTAAATGGTTATTTTGTTTGTGTGATCTCAAACATTGTTGCATATATAAGGACAAAAATAGAGTTTTTTTTCACCAGGGTGTATAACTTTTATTTTTTCCCTTCTAATCGTTTTAGGTAGTGGACAAAACTTGATGGTGTATAGCCTGCATCTGAATTAATGTGTCTGCTCAAACGTGTAACAGAGCCTTGTGCCTAGCATGCAAATATTAACTATTAATAACAGTTATAATTGATCTTGGTTTGATTGTGTATACAACAGATATTTTTACTCGAACATAACATGTTTTGCAACATTTTAGTGGAAGGGAAGGCTAGGAGGTTCTCATCATAAAAATATGCATGTTGCAGTTGCCTATTTCTTCCTGTTGGAAGTGAAAGAAAAAGATGAATAATAAAATAGTTTATCTAAATGAAGAGAAAGATGAATAATAAAACAGTTTATCTAAAAGTACCTCACTACCGTGTATGCACAAGTTTTAGGGAGAGGAGGAATCATTGTATAGTGTAAGACTACTCATTTTCAGTTCAAACAAGCTACAGGTTTGTGAAACTGAACAGAAGCAATGATCCAATTTAACCATCTATGGATCTAAAATATATTTCTGTCTTTTCTGCATTGCTGATGCTTTCACGAGTATTGCCACCTGAAATCAATCGTTTAGAAGAATAGTCTTACTAATTTATTAAAATCTAAAAACAATCAGAAGAAAAATAAAATTAGTATTGGCATCTAGATTTTTTTTTAATTTTTTGAGCGACCAAATCCAAGTCATCCTGGATCGGCTTTCTTTCATCGGTCGATCCGATCTCAATCCTGATCCGGACTCAGAATACCTTGCTTTGGAGTCAGTTCAAATTCCTATTTCTGATCATTGTTTCATATTCTATTAGACTCTTGGCTTCCCCTCCATTATCTGTTGGCATCTTGTTAAATCCTGACGACTGCTATTCGCCGCCGAGGCTATTTATGGGGTAAATCCTTGTCAGACTGCTTGAACTCTAATATCTTCCTTGGATCCTGCATCCATGAATGGTGGAGACAGTATCAGTCTTCCCAACAATTTCTTGTGGTCTCTTCTGTTGCGAAGTTATAGTTACATTTTCCTTGAAGGAAGGGAATTGTTTTGCCTAGTATGTTTAGGATTAAGTTTAGGGTTTAGGGTTTAGGTTGGCCCTGTTTAAATGATGACTCTTCACAGGTTGATCACTCTGGAAAGGTGCGCACAGCAGGCTTCTGCAGATAACGTACAGGTGATAGTAACGTTTGGCCACACCGCGTTGCAGTTGCTGATGATTCTGATTCTTGTTTTTTTCCTTCCTAGTGCTATCTGGCCAGTTCTGTGTCCATGGAGTAAAAAATGAAAAAAAAAACATTGTTACCATGCACCAAATTCTGAATTTGATGACAGCATGTGGTGTGTCTATGTAAGCAGCCTTGCATTATTCATCATCAAAGAAAAAAAAAGTTTTATCAGGCATGCGATTTTTTTTATTATTTTCGTATGTCCAGAAGGCAAGAAATATTGTACCAACCTAAAGGTAATTCCCATATTGTACTCGTATCGTGATGATCCATGTAGATCTCTTAAAATTATATTTAGTTCCTCACTGAGTTACTTCGAAATATTTAAATTAGAAACAACTCCCAGATAATGTCATCGATGTGTATTTGCAATTTCATATACTTTTTAGGAATTTAAACGCTAAAAATCTTAATTTACAGCTATTTGATGTTGATAGTCGAATTAAATGCACTGCAAAAATAAACCATTCAAACAAAGGTTCCAAACTAAAAATATAAACGTTACGCATTAGTTTTGGATCAACTAATGTTACTATTAACCGTGAGATATACGAACACGAGAACGAAATATTTTTAAGTCGTCCGATACACATTTTTAGTTACAAAAAAAAACTAGATAATTTAGCATTCACATGGGAATTTTGGGGCTACCAAACAATATAAATATTCAACACCAATATAATGATGTACATCTCAATGCCAGATAATTCAATCTGCGATGTCCCATGAGCATCCCCATAGAGGCACATGGATCATGTCCCAAGAACATCTAAAGGAGGTAACCAAAGTTTCTACATTGTCCTTCTTCTTCAGTTAAAAAGACCAAAATCTATCCTCCATAAATCTATCCCGATGGCTGCGACCAAGAAAGACTTCTGCCACCGCTAACCTTCCTCCAATCTCGTGATATCTGCTCCAAGGTGCCGCAGCTTCGTTTCCAGATGCTCGTAACCCCTGTCAATATGAGCAACACCTCTGACTTCGGTGACTCCTTCTGCAGCTAATCCTGCCAAAACCAGAGAAGCACCACCTCTCAAATCCATGGCCGTGACCGGAGAACCACGAAGTCCACTGAAATATGGAAGAAAAAAAAAGAATGTGCATTAATAAGAACATTTTAGGCTGTTGGCTGCAAGTTTGTGGAGATCCATGCCAGCCCACCTTCTTCCACCATTCCCCGTGACCATGGCAGTGCTCCCAGAAACCTGAATCTTAGCCCCAAGCTTCCGGAGCTCTTCCACTGTGAATAAAAAGGGTGAGGTGTCAAGATTTAGCTGTGTTAAACTTATTGGACCATTCAACTCAAAGTTAATGCTATGAGTGGAGTAGAGACCTTTTTCATATTCCCAATATAAGATTTTAACATCTCTCCTCACTTGTAAGTCGATTTCTTTTAACTAAGACCGTCACGAGGGCCATAAATATGAATGCACACAGTCACACACACACAAAAGACCTGGGTTAAACCAAGGCTATGATACAATGTTACACTTAATGGGGTGTTTGGTTGCATGATAAATTGAGTTTTTGATACAAATTTATGTTTTTGTAACAAAACCAATTGTGCATCCACACACCCTATAAGGTTTTGAGTTAGGTGGTTCAATAAGTTTAATATGGTATCGTTGCCCATAGTTCAATATGGGTCACACATGTGCAGGCGCACCCTATTTGTGAACCATGTGACTGAGTCCAGTCATAAAAAAATGGCATGCATGCGAGGAGATATGTTGGAGTAACCCCATATTTAGTATTACAAAAGAGTTTGTGACAATTTAAGTGTGGCGCCTTCTGTATTCATAGCCTTAAGGTTTAGAGTTAGACGACCTAATAAGCTCAACAAATTCACAGCACCAAAATATTAAGTGTAAAACTACATCATCCTTGTAAAAAAATCATGCAGGCATACGTACAAGAATTGCAGACAATACACAGCACATCTGAAATGGAAAAGGGGATATTTCTTGAAGCTTTTATAAAATTAATTTAAGATTCGACTTTTTCTTTGAATAGCAAGGATGAAGCCGCCCAACCCAAAGTATCATTTGCTCCCCAACCTGCAAGTATGAAATATTTTACTTTGGAACAGAAAAGTGCAACTCTATGCAAGAAAGAAATTGACATTTTATAAGGTAGCGTGTTATGGAGGTGAGAAGTGGCTGAGGTCAACAAAAGGAAATGCAAAGCATGCTCGTATTCTGTTCTGAAAGAAAAGGCTGTACATAAGAAATGTAGCTACTACAATAATAAATAAGTTTGAACAATGAGATTGAATAGGTGATCAGCTATGAAAGAAACATATACAAAGTAACAATATCTTGTTTATATTATACCATGTCGCATGCGGCCTTCAAAGACACATTCTTCTACCATGCTTGCACCATTGCATGTGGTTAGCAGACTCATGAACTGAGGTTGCAGATCTGTAGGAAAACCTGGGAAAGGTGATGTTCTAAAATTGAAACCTTGGAGTCCTCCACCTGCTTCATATAAAGCTGAAACCTGATGTATAGGATGCTTGAGACAACCAGGGAAAAAATAATTTCTACAGGAAATAAATAATCGAGTGGCATACTTCCAGTCCACTATCACTTGTTTGTGTGATTCTGCAACCAGAAGCAGAAAGTTTCTCTACGGCACTTGTCAAGTGATGAGGAATAACAGGAGAGAGAGAAACACAAGAACGTGTGATTGCCGCAGCAACCATAAGAGTCCCAGCTTCAATGCGATCAGGTATTACATTATACTCAGTCCCGTATAATTGTTTCCTACCATGGATGACAAGTTTATGAGTTCCAGCTCCTTCAATCTGTGCCCCACAGGCAATCAGAAAGTTTGCTAAATCTAGTACCTCTGGTTCCTGAGCCACATAACGTATGGAATTTAAATTAAGAAATCTATGACAGATGAGATGGGACAAATCACAGTACAGACACCCACTACATACCCTTGCTACATTTGAAAGCACAGTTCTTCCTTCCGCCAGAGAAGCTGCCATCATAAGAACTTGGGATGCTCCAACACTAGGAAAATGAAGATAAAACCTGCTACCAACCAGTCCTTTTCCATTAGCAGCATGTGCACATAGCTTCCCTTGCCTGCAGTTGCCCTAGATTGTGAAAATGATAGTAACTGCAATTCCAATTATCATGAAAGCCAGCAGAAGATCTTCCAATTGAAGAACAGAAACAGAGTGCACTTAGCATTTTGCATTGACTGCAAAGCCCAGGACATTTACATTGCGGAATAACACAAATGTGAGCTAAATTGTGGTTCCGTGATGACCCATAATTTCAGTATGAGCTCTCAATCAGGAAATTATAAGATGCATGTAGCAGATAAAAATCTTGTTTGATAGCAGTATGAACTAGGTCTAGATAACAAGCTATATAGCATGATATTAATGTGTTACTACACCCAGAGAAGAAGCAAATGCCCACAATGCAAGGGAATGAGAGATACCTGAGCTCGATGACGGCGCCGAGGGAGCGCAGGCCCTCGACGTAGATGTCGACGGGGCGCGCTCCGATCTCGCAGCCTCCCGGCCAAGCCACTTCTACCTCTCCGAACCGACCTAGCAGCGGCCCCACGACGAAGAACCCCGCCCTGATCCTCCCAACCGCCTCGGCGCAGGGCTCAAGCGGCGGCTTCCCCGCCACATCTCCCGCCTCCACCCTTACCACCACCTGCTCGCCGCCGCCACCCTCCGGCGACACCTCGATCCGCGTCCCCAGGGAGCGGAGGATTGCCATCATCACCTCGACATCGGCGAGGCCGGCAGGCACGCCGCGGAGGACAGAGACGCCGCGCGAGCAGCAGAGCGCGCCGGCGAGGATGGCCAGGGCGGCGTTCTTGGAGCCGCTGACATGGATGTGGCCGGAGAGCTGGCGGCCACCGGCAATGACCAGCTTCTGAGAAGGAGCAAGCGCCTTACCGACGCGGAGGTCAGAGGAAGAACCGACGCGGAGGTCAGAGGAAGAAGAGAAGACGACGACAGGAGCTGGCGGTGCACGGCGGCGCCTCCGGCTTCGGCTGTCGGCGGGGTAGCGGGTGAGGCGGGAAAGAGCCGAGTCCAGGTTGAGCGCCATACCGGCGGTTGTCGGTGGCCTGTTTCGCGGTTTCTAGCGAGGCCCTCCCGAGTATGCCCGAACCGACAACCCGATGCTTCTCGGATCCTTGCCACGTACTCTTACTGCGGAGGTCCTGCCGAGTCTGACTGCCGGACGGGATGTTCGCACTGAATATGCTGAACGGATCTCCGACGAAGTGTCCGCCGGCGGCGGCCGAGCAGAACCTGATACCTTATGCACGGCGTCCACTAGGACAATGGCGATGGCGTCCACCATGGCATATCCTCTCTTTCACGAGCGTACGCGTTCGAGGACATGTTGATGGCGGAGAGCAGAAGCGTGCCCGAGTTCCCGTCGAGCCTCGACTTATTCCCTACCAGAAACCCTTCTCCCGCCGACGTCGGAATCTATTCCCCTCCTCGTTCCGTTCTCAAATATCTTGCGGTCTGCCGTTCTCGGTGTCCTTCACAAATCGGCGGCGGAGGACTCTTGTCTGCCTCAGTCGGCAGCCATGGACGGTGCTTCGGTATTGGCGGTCATCCTCGATCTGGACGGCACTCTGCTGGACACTGGTACTCTCTATTTCTCTTCTCTGCGGCTCCCATCTTTTATTTTTCTCACGTCTGTAACTCGATGCGTTTGCATATTGATGTGTCACCTCTTGGTTTGCAGAGAGGGCCACGGGAGGTTTGCTGAAGAAGTTCTTGGAGGGGTATGGGAAGGTGTTGGATCCTGAGAAGGAAGATAGGAGGCTGGGGAAGATGCACAAGGAAGCGGCGGCGGAGATCGTGGTAGATTACGACCTCCCTCTTACTGCGGAGGAGTTCTCTGCTGAGATTATGCCAATGTACCGGGAAAGGTAACCCCTGAACCTTAATAGTTTTCTGTGGAATTGTCACCTGGTGTGTGGTAGAGTGGCTCGGCTTGTGTTTTCCTTGCCGATCGACGATATTCCGAATCGGCGGTTGTCTAACACACGTATCTTGCATGCGATTTCTTTCTGCATCGCATTTCCTTACCATTTGAATCACGATATGCGGTTATCTCACCAGTAGTTATATATTTTGTCTCATGATCATGGAAATATATGGACAGTATCTGGAGCAGCAGTTATAGGTACCAGGAGTATTCATTGATACGCATCTGTTCTGTGCTCCTATCTTTGCGTGCCTGCGTGTGCAAATTCTCTTCTCTTCGCTGTTGTTCTGTACAAACATGTCCTAACGTTGTCCATGATCACAGGTGGGGACAAGTAAAAGCACTTCCTGGTGCTAACCGCCTTATCAGACACCTTCACAAGCATGGGATCCCTCTTGCACTTGCTTCAAATTCAATAAGGAAGCATATAGATGTCAAGATTTCATACCAGAAAGGTCAGTGCTTATGATCCCAGGTGCTTCGAACTTTGAAAGCATGATTTTAAGCTTTATAAGATGGCAAAGGGGTCAGTATCAACTATCAACCTAGTTTTATGTTTATATTCTGATTTGTACTCTTTCCCATTTATTCTTTCACAGACATTTTGGCCATGAGGTTGGATGTTTGGGTGGTTATTGTCCCATGTCTGCTTTATATGTACAGTACTGGTGATCCTGGACCTTTCAATTGTTCTTAGATTTGTCGTGGTATTGAAAACCTCAAATCAAGGATCTCACAACTACCTAGCCATCTCCTAAGGGAAAGAAACTAAGAAAAACTGAATTTCTTTTTACATAGTTGAGGAGAATATGTAACAAGTCACTTGTCCCTGCATAGGTTTGTCAAATGCATTCCTGAATTAATTCCCTCTTTGGTATCTCAACTAGGTTGGAAAGAATCTTTTACTTCAATTATTGGTGGGGATGACGTTATTCACGGGAAACCTTCACCTGATATGTAAGGGATATGTACTTTTTGTCTTGCACTAAATGCTTATTCTGACACTTATTTCATGAGTGCAACCTGCCCCAGGTTCTTAGAATCAGCAAAAAGAATGGGTGTTGATGTGTCACGTTGCCTTGTGATAGAAGATTCTTTGTAAGTCAGAAGTGCAATATCATCTTATCGATCAGTTCTACTTTTCTATTTCTTTTTCTTAGTTCAGTGATATTTTGTGTATATCAGTCTACTTGTGGTAGATATGAATTCCTTTGGGTAGAAATGAGCCTGCGTTGCCCACAATACACAGAGCTAGGGAAATGGTTAGAAATAAGGACATGGCACTAACGGATTTATGTGTGACATGATAGCATTAAATTGATCAATGTCACTATTGTTCCATCAATACTTCCACTGTACAGAACTAGCTGGACGGCTACGTAATTAAAAACATTGGAGATGACTGCCTGGCGACAAGGCAACGAGTGTTGGCCCTTCCCACCAATCTTCTCGTGTGATCACTTTAAACCTTTTTGGAACATTTCTTCTCAATAATATTAAAGTAATTGCAAACTAGCATTGCTTCTTCATATACATAGTTCTTAGAGGGTTTACGAAAGTAGTAAATTTTAAGTTTTTTATTTACCTTGTTTACCATATTTACTAGTATAACTATGCTGTATATATAAGATAAGCTCTCAAATTTAATGATAAAACATTGGTCGATCAATTGTCTGAGGCAATAATCTGTGGTGGGTCACATCACCGTCCTCACTCTGACTACATAGGTTGGCAGTAGGCAAATCATTTGAAATTCATGCAATACAGAGAAGAGGTCATGAGAATACACAGATTTCTTCATGCAAACTTGAGATGTTACATTGTTGGTAAATCTGTTGTTATTTGCCCAGAGTTGGTGTTGCTGCTGCCAGGGCTGCTGGAATGAATATAGTTGCTGTTCCATCTCTCCCTTGTCGGGCTGATCATTATGCCATGGCAGACTGTGTACTCCATTCACTTCTAGAATTTCAGCCAGACGTTTGGGGTCTTCCAGCATTTGATGATTGTACCTCCTAAATGTTATTTTTGATCTTTTAGTTTGGGAATCTATTATCTTGAAAAAATGATATCTGCATACGTTTGAAATAGGGATTCATAAAGCATTGCCAATTGAGCCATTGCACGCCAATGGCATTTTACACGAGGGAGCTCTTCTTGACTGTCCACAATTGATGGATGAATTTGCAGGTATTAGTCTTCTCTTTCTTAACCTTACAAATTGTTGGTCTTTGGAAAATTTAATCTTATGTCTCAGTGCCATGCTTATATTTTGTATTTCATGTGTTCCTTTTTTAATATCTCAGAGAATGACTCATCTACATCCCTTCCTTGTCAACTTTCTGGAATCTTTTTTGGTTGGGCTAAGCTTGGAACACATGGAGTTTTCAAGTTGGCAGTGAGCATTGAGTGGAACATCTCCTCAAATGGCATTAAGCGGTTAATTGTGAGTGTCTAAATTACAGCACTTCCATGATCTTTTTTAGATGATCTACCATTTTATCTTTTCTGGAAATGCTATTGGTCTTTTGAAATAACATTTCGTCTGTTCTGTCTTTTGTCTAATATTGAACCTTCTTTTTTACACAGCCAGTAAAAGGAAACCCTCTGGCTTTTTAATCCGCTACTTACTCCTTTTGTTATGTTTTTTTTTCTTTTGTTGAAATTAATTAACGAAAGGGACCTCTCTGGCTTTCAAAATGCACTTCAATCTCTGATTACACCTAGAAAGTTACGGGGGCGCATCTCTCTTCGTCGAGAAGGCTCAGAACTGTCATCTAAATTTATGTTTTGAACTATAGGATTGAGAATTTATATTGCATGTAATTCACTGAGTCACCAGGTGAGAGATCAATAGGAGCAGCAAAAATGTTTTGACCTTTTTTCCATCTATTTCAGTTGCAATTATATTGAAATTATTCTTCTCATGAAGTTTCAGTATGTCCTTAGGTGGTCATTTTTGGTAAAATGTACATATTTGCGATTATATTCATCTGTATTTTGAATGACTACTTGTTAATTTGTGAATAATTCCATCATGTCCTTTACAGAAACCGTGCATTCTTTCTGAAGTCAACAACGACACAGTTGGGAAATTGCTTATCATCATTGTTGGCTATATCTGGAAGATGAACAGAGAGGAAACCAAGGTATCCTCATCAAAACCTGTTGACTGTTTTTGATATTTGTAAGGACCGCCCTAAATCAATAGTTGCTATTTCACATCAAGTTCAATGGTACGACATTGAACTAATTAAGCAATTCATTTTTTTTCATTTAATATCTTATGTTCACATTGAAGCTATAAATATCGTGATTAGTGGAGAAAACAAGTCTTTAAGTTGCATTGTACTTGATTGTTGGTAAAAATTCTTTTCAACGTTTTCCGCAATGATTGTCACTATCACCTATATCTTAACGATTAAAAGCCTGTTTTGGCTCTCAAAATTTGCTTTCTTTTCTTTTGTTAAGAAAAAAATGTCGGAGGATTGTCTCAATCCTACTAGATGGAGAAAGTTTCTCTACGTGATTTATGCCTCTTCCGCTCCCAAAAACAAACTTGAAAGAGGGTATCTCAAATATTTGAGGCGCCAAAAAACTGCTGTTTGTTAAATTAGTCAAATATCTTCTGCCAATTAACCAACCGAATAGTCTCTTTTTTTTTCAGGAAGATCCGGGAATGACCAGAGGAATCACCAAGGAAGATGCGGAGATTGCAGATGCAGCTTTAGATCTTCCCACGTTCGCCGAGCACAAGGGTGACCCTTTCTTGGCTGAATAGATGAAGCTATAAAACCCAAATCCCTGCTTCCCGAAGGATGCAAATCCGAAGTCCTATCAGATCATTGTGCGTATTTTGATGTTCTTGTCCTAATGGTCACGTGAATTTCTTACCACGGTTGGTTGTAGTTGTACCCATTCATGTATGTTTGGGTCTGGTTTTGGTGAAAATTACTGCTAAGAAAGGCCTTTCCATGTCATGGTTGTCAATTCATTGAATTTGCCTTCTTGCAGAGCGTAGCCCAGTGAAGTAAATTCTCAAGTTTGGAAGAATTCAAGCCATAACATCATACCAATCTGTGGTCTTGGAGAGAGGGGGGATGAATAATATGTGTTAACATCAGAACCGTTTTCCTTTCTCAGGCTGGACTGGACATGCAGGGCAGTATGCGATGCGGACATCCCTACATTCTCCGAAAAAACTGTAAAAAAGGAAGGTGGCAACCACCAGACGCACTGCCCAGCGTTGAACTGACGCCAGCCCCACCTTTAGTTGATTAATTAATTGTTTCTTTGTTAAAAGGGTAATTAATTAATTGATTGTTTCCATCCCAGGAATGATTGATTGATCGATGTGATGGGACTCCCCTGCTTTTGTGCTTTAACATCATCTCAAAATGAAGCAAATATAATCTTGATTTTTCTCTACCTCTGTGGTGTCAGCCAAGCATTGTGTATCCAGAACGCCTGTCCTAGTGTCAACAACAACAGATGAAGCTATCAATCTCATCCATGGAGAAGACCCCATCACATACAAGACCCAGGAGATCTCGACATGGGGTTGATTAAACCAGTCCAAGTGGTCCATGGATCAAAAGGATATTACAAGATTACAAGCAAAAAAAATTAAGTGTGCAATAAATAAATCATAATAATCTCACACCTCTGGGGTTTTCACATGATGGGTAAAAGGAACAAAAAAAAGAAAATCTTTGACATTAATAGACCAACTTGACGTGGTCTAGGCCCTACGCCCTAGGGTTATGACTCTGACATCGTCAGGAGCAAAACGTTGACTTTGCAGCTAATCCTTCTGTTCCAGGGAGTTTAGGTTTATTTGCAGTTTTCTATGACCCCTTAAAACAAGGGTTTGTTAATTTGGCTAAAAAATTGTACAAAACAATGTACTTATTTTATTTGATGTACTTTTAAAATTTTTGGTGGATGTAAAATATTATAAAATCATATTAGTCATGCTATCTCTTATTCTATTTTTTGTATCCCCTTTATAAAATTAACTGAACAAAACTCTTGGCTCTTATTTTAGAATTCGAGTATTCTTTCTATGGACTAGTGATTTTAGAATTAATGTCCAAAAAAAAGTGATTTTAGAATTACAATAAAACAAGCGAACCCTTAAAAGGTATTATGATGTCATCACGACGTTATCCTCTTTTCTAGTTGTGTATCGCTGAAATTTTTAAAAATGTAGAAGATTTCTTTTATGTGCAGTCGGAGAATATGAGTACTTCTTCTTCTTCTTCTTCTTCTTCTTTTTTGAAGAATATGAATATTTTCTCTTTTTTTGTTTTTATGAATATTTTCTTAAAGAACATGAACTGTCATTAGGGGTGAGCATTAAACGGTTCAAACCGAAAAACCAAACCGAACCGGCCTGTTTGGTTCGGTTCGGTTCGGTTTGAACCATGTTCGATCTGGTTCGATTTGGAAGTCCTCCAAACCGTTTAAACCGATTTAATTAAAAAATTATTTAAAAACTATTATAATATTATTAAAAATAAGGTTTTATAATTTTTATAATAAAATAATATTTATTTTGATTGTTTTTAACTTAAAAACTATTATATATATGTAAAAAATAATTAATTAAACTATTTTTATATATTTTTGGTTTAAACCGAACCAAACCAAACCAAACCGAATTGAAATGGTTTGGTTTGGTTCGGTTTGAGGGGTTGAATCGGTTTGGTTCGGTTTGGGAAAAAAATAGCCCAAACCGGACCAAACCGAACTGCTCACTCCTAACTGTCATGGTCCACCAAAAATAAAATAAAATGAAAGAATAACGTCTTTGGGTAAATGTGTAAATGGAAAAAGAAAAAGGTAGAAACGTTACTTGCGTTATTTCCATATAAAGGCGCGAGCGCGATAACTAGCGTGCCGTTGCCCCGATCGAAACGAGTCTGCCCAATCCGAATCCGTCGTCGCCCAGTTCCCCGACTTCTCCAGCGTGTGCCCCGGAGATTCCACTCCGGGAAGAGAGCATAAGGAGCCCTAAGATCGATCTCCTTTTGAGATGGCTAACAGCAATTTACCTCGTCGGATCATCAAGGTAGCAATTTTACTTTGGATCCCGGCAATCGGTCCTCCTTTTGTCGCGATTACCTTGTTTCCTTGAGGGTTTCTATGCAGTATGGCGTGTGATGTCGTGTTTTCCTTCCCATCTTCTGGAAAATTTTCGTCCGTCGGGGATCTTTGGCTTGTTTTTTGTGAGGTTTTGGTGCTTCCTCTGACCCTTTTTTGTTCGTTCTTCTACAACGTGATCCTGCAGGAGACGCAGCGACTTCTCAGCGAACCAGGTAATATACGTGGCTTTATGCTGACCCTTTACTCTTTCGGTTTCAGTTTCTTTTCCCGTTAATTTTTTTTGTATGTTGGGATCTGAAGTGCTTCCTTGTGTCCTAATTATCAAATTTTATTTGGTTGATACAGCTAGGTGTTGTCTCTTACGACTTTTACCAGTTATTTTGTTGAACTAAAATGACTTATTAAGATTTTGACTGCTCCCTTTTATTGGTTTACTTGGGACTGCAGTTGATGAATTATTGATCGTGTGTAAATTCTGTAACCGCAGCACCAGGTATTAGTGCATCTCCTTCCGAGGAAAACATGCGATACTTCAATGTCATGATTCTTGGCCCAACTCAGTCTCCGTATGAAGGTAAGATATCCTTGCTGAAATATATAGTTTCAATCATCTGTTATTTTTCTAGAGCAACTCGAGGGTCGAGGTAGCTGTATCTGGTTCATCCATCTGGTTTTTGAGATGTACGTATGCGTGATAGTCGGTGGTTCTTATGTAAGTCATCATCCAGTTTGGCTGGAGTTGTGCTTTTAGAGTACAAGACTTTTTTTGAATGCTTCTTTCTTTATCAAACAAATTGTAACCACTAGTTTTTCATGATATCTATAATGACAAAAAAGTGAGCATCATGCTTTCATTTATCTGCTACTTATGATTCTTTATTTATGTCATCCAAGCTATCGGCATCAAATGTTTTTCTAAGTGAATAACATGGTTCTGTTCATATATGGCTGCTTTATTGCATTTTTAATGTATCTAAATGCATCTTATGAAAGCTTTTAAACAATTTTTTTGAGAGCATATGCATCTTTTTTGTTATTCTGCATGACCTCTTTTTTAGGATGTTGTCTATGTATATCTTTCTGTTCAATGGTGATTGCTATTGTTCTCTCTATTGTTCTTATTTTCTTTATTTCTTTTCAGCATTTGGAGGGGAAAAATATCTTTCTACATTTCTTGCTGTTGTCTCTTTTTGTTCCGGACTCATTCTCTTTTTTCCTCTCAGATTACTATTGCCTCTGTTGATTACTATCTATTTCTTTGCAGTTTAAAACAATCAACTCTATTCTTTTAAATTCTTATTTATCTAGAATATTCCTCATTACATTTGGTTTTCCAACTTGAGAGAGTACTGCTTCAGGTTAAACCATTGCAATGTGTCTCATCCTTCAAAGGATTGACTGGCAGTAGATTGTTACAAGTATTGGCTGCCACTAACTTGGAGTAGGATCATTTAATATGATTTGGATGAGTTAACTATCTCTAAAGAAATAACTTAAAATCAATACAAGTGGAGAAAGAGAATTCATATGGCCGACCCTAATTAATTTGGGATTAAGTCTTGAGTTGAATACTGACTGCAAGTTAGGTACTACTGCCATAGTCCACAACTCCACATGTACTATTCCATCTGGGATTCTGGATGGATCAATAGAGCAACCTGAGGAAACAATATTTGCTTGTGCTTGACTTCAGTTGAGATTATCTAACCTGCATTCTGCAGAATTGCCTTTTCAAATTGCTCCTTTTTAGTTTCTTGCCTTAGTGTACTAATATGTGGAAGGAGGCCAACAGTTCCCTGAAGTCCTGTACAGATGAGGTTTTCACTGCAAAAGTGATACCCACCCATATGTTTTCAATTCTTAGTTCTCTCCTAGGAGATTATCTTATATTCTTTTATGGACTGGCTCTAGCAGAGAGGGAAAGAATGTGCTGTTGTGTTAGGTCCATGTTGGTGAAAGCGAAACACATTACTGTTCTCTTAGGTCTTGTTATCCTTTTATTTCTTCTTGTTGATAAACAGGGGTCAAATCATACTAGTAACTAGGTCTTTTATTCATGATATTATCATCTTGGTAGTAGTCTAGGTTTCATTCTCTCTTTCTTTCTCTTCTTTATCTTTTCTTTATTTGTATAATTTCTTTCTAGTTTATTAATGAATTGTGGCATTACCACCTTCAAAAAAATTTCATGATATTATGAAAGTCAGTACCAATTAGAAGATATGAACAAACTTGGTTTCAATTAATGTAAGTTTTGAGTTGTTGATTAGTGGCATAGCATTCTCTTGTGCCACTTATTAGTGCAATTAGATTACTAGATTAATGCCCTGTTTGTTTGAGCTTAATAGGGTCTGAAGTCTGATTCGGTCAGACGTTACACGTTAACCTATTAAGACTGTTTGATAAAATTTTCACCTTTAGATCTGAACACTCGTAATTGCTGCCATTCTCCTCTGAATTGCCAAGTTGATGCATACCCACTTAGTCCTGAAAGCAGACTTTCTCTTCTACCATCTACTTTCTCTCTCTCTCTCTCATGCAAAAGATGCTCATGTTGCTATACATGACCCAAGACAAGTATCAATGGAACCCCTCTCTCTCTCTCTCTCTCTCTCTCTCTCTCTCTTCAATGTACAAAACATCTATAATAATGATTCTTTTGATGATGCTCTCTCTATCATGTAGTATATGTATGACCGGTCATTAATAATTGCTTATTTTTAAAAAATAACTAGAAGGAATACCACAAAATTTAAATAGAGACATTGTATGAAATTTTTTTATTTGATTGTCTTTTGTTTCTTACGAATGCACACATGAATAATTTATGATCAATTTACGTGAAAATATTGCCAATACTTTGTTCTCTATTAGAAGAACACATACACTCGGAGGTGGAATATGATAGGTTCATATTATTCTTATATTTTGATGTCATTTTATTGTTATCTAATATAATTTATTATGTTTATTTTTGTAATCATATGTTATTGTCAAACAATGTGTTCATATTTGAGATTTAGATGTCAATTATGACTATCCAGTAATCTTAATTGTTTCATATTTCAGATTCAGATAGCAAATTGTCATTCTATCAAACGATCTTAATTATTAAGATTTTATATATCTATGCAACATATTCAGACATAAGAAGTGAATCTCAGATTTCAGATATCAGATCTCAGCATTATCAAACGCCACCAAAGACTAACTTGCAAATTCAGTATTGGGAAACTATAGGTTCAATTCTAGTATGAACAGTGATACAATTTGGTCAGGTATACTATGGTGAAATACTTATTCTCATAATGTTCAACATTCCTTTTTATCATCCAGATGTTGTTTGGAAGATTCTTATTCAGATCCTCTTCTATATCATTTAAGTTTTCCTTTCATCTTCTAGCTTCTGTTGCTTGAGAGATTAAATTTAGCCTGAGATCACAAGTGATTCTCTACTTGAAACAAAGTGTGGTTGTTTGGCAGTATGCTTTAATGTCAGTTAAAACTTAGAATTATGGTTTTCTGGATTGACTGATCTGGATCAGCACCTGCCAACCTGATCCTGGGTTAGGGGGAGCCCAACTTTGTGTGGAGCTTCTGGTCGGGGTCAGGCCCTGAACTGTTGGATTGGCTGATTCCAGGCTGATACAACCTCAGTCAGGGTTGGATTGCCACCGGGGGATGGCAAAGGGGCAGTGCAGCCGCCCCTGCATCTTATCTGGTCCTGTGGACTCGATATGATCAGATACAGTAACTATATGATTCGATCGAGTGACTTAATTTTCTAGATTGAATATCAGGTTGATGATCTGGTGAGTTAAGTTTCCACATATGATCGTATTGTGTCC
Source organism: Cryptocoryne crispatula var. balansae (assembly GCA_036172225.1). Taxonomy (NCBI): domain Eukaryota; kingdom Viridiplantae; phylum Streptophyta; class Magnoliopsida; order Alismatales; family Araceae; genus Cryptocoryne; species Cryptocoryne crispatula. The sequence continues at coordinate 39,646,976 of CM069928.1, forward strand.
GCTGGACCTGATACGGCCATTCTTCCCTGTGGACCCTGTTCAATGTTTTCCAGTTGGTTTGTAAGGATATAGTTAGGGTTATGGTGTTTTTATGTTGGTTTCGTTTGAAACACACTTGTTATTTTCATTTTAAAGGGGAATGCTTTTGAGTGCATACTTCAACATTGTATCCATATCCTTTTGTGGTATCATTGCTCTCCAAGGGGAAATGTACAAGGCAAGTATATCTTTTACATGATACTGTAAGCACCACTTTTTGGCATGAAATTTACAGGCTTTTATGATGTAAGTGAGATTTTAGGCAATCTAATGAAATAACTTATAATCTAAGTGTATATTCTTGTATGTTTGGAGATGGGAGAAATATTCGGTCTCATTTATTAATGGAAAAATGGAGAATTTGTAAAATATTTTGCACACAGTTTGAGCTTTATAAACTTTTTACTTTTTTCTATGACTTTCTGAGAAGCACACTTTTTTTGTTAGATCACCTAATGTGATTCATGGTGCTAGTTAGAAGCAGGACAAGACATTCAACTACTTAAATTGTATCTGAGTGGCTGATGTCCCTAAATTTATCTAATGTATACATGCTCATACGCATGTCTTTTTATCTCTGGTCTTTTCTTTTCTCGGAATCTATCAATATATTCAATGCTTTCTTCCAGTGTTATGTAGATGTTCCATTTAGGACATTCAATGTGGTACACTTATTCGTGCTCAAAGCTCTTGTATGTTGACCTGCCACGTTTTCCTTTTTGACACTAGGAGGTGTTTTCAAGTTGGAATTATTCTTGCCTGAAGAGTACCCGATGGCTGCACCCAAGGTCTGATAAATTCCTATTGAGTGATCTTATAAAGCATAATTTTGTTCCACTATTTGTTTCTGAATTGTTAATATGTATTGCTTGACATTTGATTTCTTGCTTGTGGCTAACCAAAAGAAAAAACAGTTGGTTGTAGCCATCATTTGTATCAAACATATAATTAAGGATTGGAGAAATCTGGTGCCTCTTTTTAATAGATGCTATTCCTTAAAAGCTGATTTGCATTCAGTGTGAAAAATTTTAGTTCTGATCATCTAATGGAATGATAGGTCATGAAGGTTGGATTATCAGCAGATGTCTCTGTTGATAGATCTTTCTTTTTTTGTCTGTCAAGTTACTGATCTATCTCCTGGATAGGTCTTCCCTGCACTGCTCTCTTCTCTTTTATTTTTGCTTACCCCTTGGCATGGAATGCCATAGATCTCCTCGAGATCTCGGTCTGGCCAAGGGGGCCGAGAAACGAGATCGCCGAGATCTCGCCCCATGTAGACTGGTCCATAAAAAAATTTTCTTCGGGGGGTTTTGCCCTCCTGATACCCCCCACAAGGGACGCTGTCTCCTTGACCCCGCAACCTGACCGCGCAGGTCGATCCTCAACTACTCTGCGTCCCGTTTACGATAGTGTAAACACATTTAATATATTTTACTATTACTTATACTATCACATAAAAATGTGTTACAAGTTTAATACCATATTAGTATTTAAATAAAATTACATTTAAGTTTAAATCTTTTTGAAGCACAAAGATCATCTTTTGGGTATTGAAAGTGCTTGTAATTGTTCATTCTCATAGTTGATGTACAAAATGTGTTATATATTTTCATGTAAGTTCATTAATGTACTCTTATTTTTATAAGATATTATGTTATGTTTCATACATATATACATTTTGATCCGAGAGTCCGAGATCCGATCTCCTGAGATTTTTCCGAGATCTCTTCTCTTTCACCCCCCCTCCCGAGACGAAGCCGAGATCTGAGATGGCAATCCTTGCCCCTTGATTACTGATAAATCATGGGAAGCCTTTAAAAATCAGCAGATTTTTCTGCTTTATATATTAATAAGACCTTATTCATTTCTCACACTCCTGAAGTAGTTAATAATTTTTATGGTTTAGGACATTCTATTTGACCTGATATGAGCAAGCAATATTTTACATGCACCGAGAGAATCAAACTATTAATCAAGCAAAAGCTAATTTAAGTTTCATCTCTGTGGTAATTGTGTGCAAACATCCGAATCTTATATTATTAGACTATTTGTCTATTTCTATGTAGATGAGATTCACGAATTTATGTTGTATGCATAACATTTAGAAAGAAATTGTGAACATTTTCTTGCAAGGTTTGTTGAATATGATTTAAGAGGCATGTTGGTGTAGGTAATCTTCTAGCTTTTCTTAAAGTGTCTTTTTTTGGTTTATGCGTGCATCTGAGGATAGGATGCTACCTTTTGGCATGCTGTATAAATATTTCTCTCTCATTCTAGATTCAGGCTGTCTAGTATAATTTATCTTGATAATTGTCTTTTAACTTGGCAAAACAAAATTTCTCTACATAATTTAAAGGTTAATGTATCCACACTCAGTCTGTCCTTTCATGGACGGTGTCATGTTTCCTTATTTTTAGTGGTATATAAAATTGTCTTCTCGTGTCTGTGATTTATCACACAAACTGATGCAGCACCAGACTTCAAAGGAGGGAAGGGGGGGATCTCTTTCCCCGCTCTTCTGTTTTTAATTTGGACCTTGTCGTAGTGTAGAAGACATGGGCACTTTAATTCCGTCTGCACATGCATTGTTTATTCTACCACCATCTTAATGATCTACCGTCAACTATTTTTACTGGTTATTTAGAGTTAACTTTCTGCTTTCAGAAACTCTGATATTGTGTGGCTAATGCTTCAAAGTATTCCCTTAATGTTGATTCAAAAGTCTGTTTTGAAATGTGCAGTGCTTGGTTACTTTATGCTTTAACTATTTTAGGCTCTGCATGACGTTTACTCTAAGTAATCAGGCAATGTGTTTGTTAAGCAACTTCTGCGTTGCAACTGGTATAAGCACATTGCCTCTGAAACATTTCTTATTTTGTTTTTGGTAGCTTGAGCCTGTGATTTCTTTCTGTGCTTCATCTAGTGCCTTTTTGTTGCTTGAGGTTTATTTTCATCTTGGGGGGACGTTGCATGCGGGACACTTTAATTTCATTCTTTGTTTAGTGAATTTTGGTACTACTCATTTCTAACAATACCTTGTGCAAAGCACTTGGGACGGTTTGTTGCATCTACACCTTCATGTGATCACCATGGAATCAATGTCAGCTTAGTTTCTGTGTGGTCGTTTTAAGGCTATTTATTTCCCCTTCCTGAGAAATGGTAAATTGGGGAATTAGAAATAGCCCCTGTATGTTGGTAGTTGGTACTCAGATTTTTATGCTTGTAAACCTTTAAAGATTACTTTTAGGCCCCTATCAGGGAGTTATTTCTATTGGTACAAACTCCAAAAAAGCATACAAGCACCTGATATGGACCTAAATCTTGCTTTCGAAAGTTTATATGATGGATATATAAATACCTGATAAAGATTTATTTATATTTTATATTGTTTTAAGGACTCAACAATGAGTAACTGCTGTTTTAAGGTTTTTTTTATTTGTTTTCTATTATGGGATATATATGTTTATACTTTATACTTTTTTTCATATTTATGTTAAGTGAAAAATGTCTATTGATATTTTTCTGGTTGAGTAGTACAAATTGAAAGGAAGGAGATTGAGATGATTGTTGGGATGTATCAAACATGGACTCAAGGAATCTCCTGTTAGAAAAGTGGAAAATATCAAAACAGTTTAAACAAAAAAAGCACTTATAGACCTAAGCTAACTTGAAGGAAGGTAATTCATTATGATTTGGATGATTTAAATATATTTTTTGAACGGTAAATTAAAATTAACACAAGAATCTATATGGTCAACCTCAAATAATTTGGGATTAAGATTAAAGTTGAGCTGAGAAAGAGTAGTCTTCCGAAATTCCCGTGAATCATGTGTGCTCTAGGATTTAGAGAAATGTGGCGGGCAAAGCATAGGTGATCATCTTGTGAAGCAAGTCAGCAACCAACTTGCCCTTCTTGGAACGTGTACAAGGAAGTTCTTCTAGTTACAAAACTGGGCAGCACAAAGTGGCATACATAATCCTGCTATGCGACTGTGCCACATCCTTGTTAGAAGTCATTTGTCGATGTCTGGCATATCTGATGCTTCTTGCAGTTACGCTACTTCCAATGTTTCCTTCTCCCTTCCCGTGTATATTTGACTCTTCAGGTCAGGTGCATTGCTCCCATGCAGCATTGCGCCCTCCACTTTCTTCCTATCTTGTTTATCATTCTTTTGTTGCAGGTTTCGGTGTATTTTGTCATTCTTCATCCAATTCTGTTAATTATTTCTGTAACAGGTCCGCTTTTTGACAAAAATATATCATCCCAATATTGATAAGGCAAGTAGACACCTCTCTGGGCTTCATTTTTGCTTCGTTACAGGAAAAAGCCCGATCGGTCCTGATGGTGAATATTTTGCTCGTGCAGCTTGGAAGAATATGTCTCGACATTCTCAAGGACAAATGGAGTCCTGCTTTACAGATCCGAACAGTGCTGCTGAGGTGAGGTGTAGTCTTGCCAATTGATCTCTAGCCAGTAGCCACTCCTCCCCATATATACATAATATACACATTTTGTGTGAACCAGCATTCAGGCACTATTGAGTGCTCCAAACCCAGATGATCCCCTCTCCGACAACGTCGCAAAACATTGGAAGACGAACGAGGCGGAAGCTGTAGAAACAGGTAGAGTCGTAGTGGTAGTGACCCGACACCCGACCTTCTTTAAAGCTATCACGCCATAGCTGTTAGCTTACCATTTTTCCTAGTGTATTTTTGTAGGTTCTATTCCGTTATTATTGTTGTTGTTTTTGTTTCTAATGATGCCAAATGTTCTGCTACGAGTCAGCGAAGGAGTGGACCCGTCTTTATGCGAGCGGAGCGTGAAGATGCGGCCAAGAAGGTGGTGGTTTCAGATCCCCAAGTTAACCTGTGCTGCGTACGTGAAGGAGCCCACCGTTTCGTTTATCCATGGAATGGAAGTAGTAGATGGGCGCGCGTGTTCCTGGCTGAGAGACCACCTTATTTATTATGTTCTTCTTCTCCCATATGCCCTCGTCCGATGCACGGGGCACTCGTTCCTCCTAGGCTTTCAGCTTAACCCCGTTCATCGGGCATCTCACATCGAAGTCAAGAAACCTTCTTGGAGATTTTTGTGTTGCTAGTATATTTGCATATATACATATATATGTAATTCCTTTCTTTCTCCGACATCTTTAGTACCAGCTGTTGGATTCTTGTGGGTACTTGGAATCTCTAAGCCTGTCGTGCTCGTGGTGTTCGTGTACGGCTCTCGGGCATCTCGGCGTTCCGTCCTGCCTGATCATCCGAGGTGGTAGAAGGCTATGTGGTTGTGTCAGATGGTCGATGGATGCAAAGGAGTAGATGGTCGATGGATAGGACCGAGGAGCTGGGAAGTCCGCTCTGTCCGAAAAGGTCCCGGTCGTTTCATTTTGTTTTATTTTTTGGTTGCATTCGACACTCTTAACTCTAACAATAGATGGTCGATCTTCCTCCACGAAGGGGAGGAGACGGGAGAGCCCTCTAAACCGCTCGTGTCTTGCTAGTAAGGACGCCATTTTGTTGATTATAGGGTGCCCAATACTTGTTTATGTATTTTCGTGATAAAATTTTACATCGAACTAAATATGACATGATCGAAAACATGAAATTCTCGTGTTCGATGAGATATGAGTACGTAGAATGGAGATCATATATGACTAAAAAAATGGACGAACAATCTCGCCACAAAAAAAAAAAATCTCTGCACATTTCTGTATGGATTATCAAACATTTGTTTTGACAAAACTTCTTACAAAAGTATATTTCTAATAATAAAAGGTCAATTTGTGTAACCAGACACCCCATTACTTGCGAATTTATTTATATTCTCTGCATAAAAACTTTGTAAAATGATTATCATGTAGCTAACGAATAAAGGAGCAAGGAAAAGTTGAGAAACCTCAGCGCCATAGACTGAGTTCCGCCATCTTTATAACATACAATGGGTAAAAGAGTTGGAAGGAAAATGAGAAGAGCGAGCAAAAATGAACATTCTATACCGAGTCCCACTTATGCTTAATAACGAATAGCCAATATGCAGGCAATTAATGTATAGTAGATTCCCAGGCAAAGGAGCTGAAGCTGGCTGGGAGAAGAGGCAGTTTTCGACTTTCAGAAACTGCGCAGTGTGCCAAAGCAAAGACATCCTCTAATCTTGGTTGAAACCTCCCTCTTGACCTCCCAAAGGAAAAGAGTATCTCCGCACCAAATGCAAATCAGCAGTTCATTGCCAAATCCAAGTTAGGATGCGGCACACGAGGCCTAACTGGTGTCTTTGAAGGACTTACCCTGAATGAGTTGCAAATGGGAGTGTCATGAGAAGATGATAACATGTGATAACTGCATCCAAATTACTTCAAAAAGACAGACAGAGAGAGAGGTTACCTGATGGGAAGACCTCCCAGAAGCATGCCACTGCAGCTTAGTGCAGTTAAGGCACTATCAGCCTGCAAGCGGGATCAAAGTGGAGATGAAAAGGCGACCAGCAAATATCATAAGCATGCTCGTAAACAATTAGTTGTAGGAAATGTTAACTTCATTTATCAGGATTAACAGACTGACAGGATGGAAGTTGGGATATGTTTAGCAAATATAAAAGCAGCAAAACTTAATACGGAGTGTATGACATTCTGGAGAATAGGAATGTGGGAGACTATAATTTCATTTGGCTTTTATAAGATTGATGAACTTTGATACTGCCAATGTGTTCAGAAATGTTACATAAATGTATGCCACTATGCCGTTTATACCCACACTAAAATTCTCCACCTTTTCAGCCCTCCTTGACACTTCTTTCCCACTATGGCTAAATTATGTGCCCATGGTTGTTGATAAACTTTGATGCGGCACCAATCTGTGTGCATATATAGCAACTGGCATTTCTACTTATCTTGGGGACATACAACTGTCCCGCAGCAGTGTCGCAGTGGACACCGCCCTCCCACTGAGGGAGGCACCCTGGGTTCAATCCCGGGGCTAGGCCCTGGAGTCCCCTTCCTGCAACCGTTGTGGCAGAAGACAAAAAAAAGAAGGGATTGCAGAATTTTATGGGCATATGGGATTGGACATATATCCGTATCTGGATCAGGATTATTCATGGAATTGGCTTGCAGTCTGCAGATTATACACAATCCAGGCTGATCTAAACTAAAATTGGGATCAGATTTCCCATAGGAATTGGACCTAAATAACTGATAAATAGTATTAATGCGTTGTTGCAATGAAGGTATCCCATCCTTCTTTATCGCTTTGTTTCTTGCTTCACGCCTCATATCTTATATTAAGCTTTTAAGATTCTAAGGTTCAAGCCTCATTTCTCACTTTGCTTTCAACTTTCAAATCTCATGTTGGTAACTGAGGTTGATGGCTTTATAAGACAACAAAAAAATTAACCTGGTAAATTGTGGACATCAAAGAAGAGGTCATACAAAACTTGCTTACCAATAAAACAAAAAAGGAAGTTGAAGTGCACTATTTCCCATATGCCTTCAACTACAAACTCTTTTTGCACAATTTTTAAATTACATATTGTAAGTCTAATTTTCATTCAGGGAACTGGACGCTCGATCCGCTTAATAGAATGCTACATACTCAAAGAAGACAAATGCTACATTATTGATAATGAAATGGTTACAATCCATCCCTCAAAATATGAGGATTCCAAATATCATCCTGAAGTTACGTCAATAATTTAGAGAAGTCTCACCAGAACAAACTCAACGAATGCTATGCTTGTGGCATGCGCATGGTCACTGAGAAGCCTTAGACGTGAAACCTGCTTGGAAAAATAAACAGCATCAGTAAATGAACATCTTAGCCATACAGAGAAATATAATTATAGAAAAACCATTTAGGAATGTACTAACCTCACCACAATAAGCTTCAAAAAATGCCTTTACATCTGTTTGTGTCACCTTCAATAATGGAAAAGTGCAACTTACAGCAAGGGTTATGCATTCAATAAAAACTTGGAAGAAATTATTATTTCTTTCAATTATGAACTGTGAAACAAGATGAACACAGAGATGTCAGCTTAAAAATATAAGAAAATAAAAATTTGAATACCTTCATATCAATATTTGTACAGTAAACTGTCCTTGTACACATTTTTCGTTCATCCTCTGACTAAAGTAAGAATTTGACAACAGTTTCAGGAACCATTGTAATTGATAAATGTGAAAGAAGGCAGATCATGAGAGTTTTGCGCACCTGAGGAAGAAATGTAGGATTTACAGGTAGTATAGGAGTTTTTGAAGGTAGAACTCGAACTGGATAGTAGCCAAGCACTGTCCCACCAAGGTTCAGTGCTGCCCTTGCACCTTCTGTTAGGAAGGTAAAATAATAATAATAATACATAACAGGAACAGAATTTTGTAAACAGCGGGATATAGATTCATCCAGTTACAGCCAAAAAACACGTGGAGGAATCAAGATATAAGCTGAACTTACGTTCATCAGCAAACTCTACAAAGGCAAACCTAAGTACTGAATGTGGATCACCACATATACGGCAATCTACTACCTTCAAAACGAAATTAGAAGGTAAAAAAAAAGCATGGCTAAATACAGGCAAGAAAAAAGCTAGTACAACATGTAATCAATTCAGAAATAGTAAAAACAGAAATAAAAGAATAACATTACACATTCTAAATTCAAGGAGTTGCAATGAAAAATCATATTCTAATCACATGATAACAAGCTTTTCCGTTTTACTACGCTCAAGAACATCAAAGGAACAACTTCATTGGTGGTTTGGTTCTTTATAAACAATCGTACCCAAGTTAACAAACTTGGTTTGAAGTCAGCTCCTCACTGACAGCATCTGAATAGCTTAGTTCACTTCATGCGGGCTTGTGGCTCATGTTAACCAGAGTTTACTCAGTTACTCCTTAATACGCAGGATGTTAGCTTCAGCAGCTAACCCAGCAACGTAGTCACCTTTCCAGGCTGCACTGCACCATGATGACCATATTGATTGGAAGGCAGGGGTTAGCTCATGAAGTAAACTAAGATGTCTTAAGAGCAAAATCGGTATTGACTTTTAAGAATTAGAAACTTTTGAGTTACGCAAAGGTGGCACGTTAATTTTAAAAATTTTCAAAATAGGACCACTTTAAAACCCCTACAACCTTCAAAGAATGAATGATGTTGGATTATTATGACTATAATTGACAGATTATGGCTATAGAAGTAGAGGATGCCACAAATGGGTTAAAGTGAACATACCAATTGAACTTCTAAACTTAAAGCAATTACAAATGTGAACATGGGATACAATTTAAAAATTAAACATATAACAACATCAACAAGAAGCAGTTTTATTCTAGAATACCATCTTAAGCCAAAATACACATCTCGTGAAGGTTGCACTAAAGAAGTAAAATTTACTGACAGGAGATCAACCAGTCCACCACTCCAGGCCCTACAATATCATTCTTAGGAGAATGAACGATTCAGTTTATCAACCCATAAAACATTTACAAAAGGCAAGACTGAAAATAGGATTTCAAGCAAGGCTGACAGATAAGTGTCTACTATTTGAGCCCTTTTTAGCATCCTCACTAAGTGTCAAACACAGTATCAGCTTTACGCAGCCTTAAAGTATTCAACTCCAACGATAGAAATAGACAAAACAGCCCAGAAGGAATATCTGCACTCAATCAAGGCCAGAGAGACAAAGAAATGGAAGTATCTTACTTTTCCGCAGTTGGTAAACAGAGCAGCGAGCTGCTCCTCTGATACCTACGATCCACAAGCATAAATAAATCAAAATCCCGGGAAAAGAATAGCAGAAAGGATTAACGACAAGATGTAAAACTAGACATAAATAAGCTGCGCACACGAAGAACATACATGTATGTCGATGTCGGAAACATAAACAGTGCGCTTAATGCTGTTTTCTCTATGAGCTAAGTATATCCTCTCATTTACTCGCCTCTTCCTTTGGCTATGAGAATTCTTCTGCTGCAAAGTCATAAATTGAGAAAGCAATCATTTTCCGAACCAACTAGGATTCAACTTATAATCTTCCACAAACGATGTGATTCTAACAAGATCACTTTCAGGAGCAGTAAGATAAATCCCAGGCCAAAACCTCGAAGAAATCATAAAGGGGGTACTTCTCCGCCGCGAAGCAATTCATCCACAAGACTGCTACCTCTTCGGTCGGGAGATTTTGCAGAACGGTAAAAAGAAGTCAAGGAATCGGATATATATGCATACCCTGCGGGGGACATTTCTCAGGCCATCATTCCCGGTGTCATTTTGATGCACAGCGTTCCCGCCGGCGCCGGCCGCTATAAACACGGCGGCATCGGCGGACAGCACTCCGTTAGGCTTCCGCCAAGGGGCGGAGGCGGCGGCGGACCTGGACGAGGGCACGAACTCCTCCGCGGACGGATTCAATTTGGAGAGGAGATCGACAAGTTTCCGCACGTCGCTGCGGAAGTCCAACTTGGCATCAGGGGACGGCGGCGCCTGCGACGGGGGAGGCGACGACGGGGCCTTCCAGAGGGGGAGCTGGCGATCATCCGACCCGATCGTATTCTCCGCAACGGCAGCCATTGCCCTCTCCGACCCAAGATCAAAGCCGACGGGCCAACAACGCGGGGGAAACGGGAAACAAGCCCCGCGCACCAAATGCAGGAACCGGAAGCAACCCGACAAAGAAGGATCGGAAAGATCGCAACTTGCAGAATCGTTGCACGCGGAGAGATGCGCCGAACTGCAATGGAGTCTCTCCGGGTGTTGTCAGATCAGCGAGCTACGCCGAAAAATGCTCGCTTGCTAGCAGACGATTTTCGATTCCATTCTTCTGCCCCCGGAACGCTCCAAAAGAGAGAGAGAGAGGTGGACAAAATGGATCAAAGATTCCCGTTTTATCTCCAGGAATCCGATCAAAATTCGCTCCTTTCCTTCCCCACCTTGCTCTGATCTCGGCTGTGATCGCTCGGTGGAGGGGTCGGAGCTGGAGCAGCGCGTGCGTCTCCTTATCATCAACACACACACAGAGAGAGAGAGAGAGAGAGGCGAGCCGAGCTCCTCGAGATTGATGAGGAGGTTTGCTAGTTCTGCACGCTTTTGTGCGGGTCAGCAGACTGGTCCGCGGCGCGTTGCGATTCTATTCTATCATTATTTGATGTTCCAGCGTTTTTCTTTTTCACATAAACCCCTTATTTCGTCGTCTATCACCTTTACGACCTTCGATGTTTTTTTTGCCTCTTCCCCCGGCTACTTTTCTTTTCGTCTGTTAAAAATGTTCCTTGCCTGCCACTCCAGATCGCCGATTCTCCCAGCTAGTTACCGATAAACCAGCCTCAAACAGTTTGCTCCTACATGGGCTGCTGTGATATTCCCTTCCTTTCTGTCTTAATTTTATATCAATGATGATTTTTAAGATCAAGAGGTGCTTATAGCATCCTTACCCAATACCAAGCAAGTTGTGTAGCACCGTTGCCAACAATGTCACTTGGCTACACCAAGACCTAGATGACATTTATTTTGGCTTAATCTAGAAATATTTGCTCTCAATTTCATACCTAATACTTTATGGCCCGTTTGGTTAGAGTTTCAAATTTGATGCTATGTCAATATTGATATTGATAAATTTAGAGGTTGGAGTATCAATATCACAATTGATACAAGTTGACACTTGTATTACATAATGTGATTTGTTTTCACTACCATTTTCAAAATTGATACTATTAACCAAACACTTCTTAGTGATTACTAGAAATATCAATTTTAAAATTGCTAGTGATAGAGATGTCAAATAGTGTTACCAAACAGGGCCTTAAGTTGTGATAGAATAAGCACCTTATTTGGTAACCTCTCCCATATCGTTGTTTTTGAAACTGACAATGATAGAAATCATGATCAAGTGTTTGTGGTTATCAATATTATTATTGCGATATAAATGTTCCCTCGTGTCAATTTTGATATTGATATTTTATCCTATACGAATGTCATTATCGAAATTGATATAGCCGTGGATCATGGGACAAGGTAGAATTTCTCGAGGCATGCATTCAAGACATATGTACATGAGGATTTTTCTTGGGGCTGATCGATGCAACGCTATGATCACGCTAAGGCATGAGACATACAGCATGCATAGGATTGTATGGGCATAAACACATGATAAACCCCTTGTTTATCATAATCCTAGCTTAAGAACTTTACCGTTTGGTAGGATTTTATAGTATCTTAAGAAGCCTCTCGAGGTAGAAATTCATATTCAAGCTCTGGATGCAGTATCAAAATTTTAGACCCTTCTGTCGTTCTGATGGCATTACAAGGGAGCCATTAAGCTGTTGAAGCATGCGATGACACTAGATCGTGACATTAAGTGTCACCTACTGTAACACTTGACTTACCACCGTGAAGTTTTGGATCTACAAAGTTAATAGAAAAAAAAAAGTATACAGGCGGCTTGAGCCTTAAATTAACTTATTTATCACGCAGATATTTTTTAGTATTATCTGTAACTTTTTACTTTGGACTTGTAAACACCTAAAAGTAGATGTTCACATGAAAATATTACAAGTCCTTCATCCCAAGACCTTATTAAACATGTGAAAATTTCAAAACATTCTAGTTATAGTGATATGGGGCCAAACAGTAGATACAAAAGACCGGGCAATTAAAACTTCCTACACGGTGACCATTTTAGCATACCCACCAAGAGTCTACTCTTAAGAGTGTCTTAAGAGTGTATAGACATGTGAGTTTCCAGTTGTTATCATGATTTCGTCAGATGATGCCAGTGGTTGGTCAAAGGGTATATATAATAAGAGAAAAGCAACAGCTTTAGTAACTTTTGTGCAACTTTTACCTCAATGGTTACCTGCATAACTGTTAAATGCATAAACATTAATAGTCACAATGCCTTTTTTGGATATTAAAGAATCACTATTTGCAATGATAAAACCTTAATAGTAGTTTCCAACTTGGGCGGACTTATTCCACCCAAAAGAAGAAATAAGGTCAGGCAAAAGAGTAAACCTTTGGATCCTGTCAAGACATAGAATTTGACAATTTCCAATGGCATAGAATTTGAAGCAATTCAGTCAACAGTCAAACGGAGACCTCTTGGACCCGTTCTACCACTTCAGAAACTTTACAATCTCTCTCATCATCTGGTATTGCATCAATGGTACTGCAGTACGCTTGAATCGAAGATGATTTTTTTCCCTCTTTCTATCTGCACATTTTGTTTTGACCACGGTAGTTCCAGGCCCAGCCACGTAAAGCCGTACAGAAAAAACGTAGAACAAACTTAGGATAAATGCCAGCAGCCCATCATGCTGACCCATAAAAAAATATTTTTTTTCCAAAATATCCATGTCCCGTGGTCAAAGAATAGCATGTCAAAAAATTGAAACACAATCGGGAGATACAAGAAGGAAAACCCCCATGGGCATCACCCCATTTCCAGGTGACCCACTGACCAATACAGTTGATGCATACGAGGCTACTAACTTCCACATTGCGTGTATATACAATCAACCCCATTGAATCTTCCAAACCGGCAATAATACTTAAAAGAACACGTACTAAAGTTACAAGCCCACGGCCCACACAGCTCCGGGAGGTTCAAACCAGATTATGCTTGGTATATTTCAATGATATTCCGGGTTGAACGCGACGGCCTCCCTATATATCAATTCTTTCATCTGATCCTCTGTTAACGTGTACTGTTCAAAGTCAAAGCAAAAAGGTGCCGGACAAACTGGTTCATCACTGATGTCATGTAACGTGCCAAGGTAAGGATGAGCAAGGGCGTCCTCAACTACAAAAGATAATCATTCAACAGAGGGAAAAAAAAGGTCATTAAAAGTTCTAGTGATAATAGAACAATAGCTTGGAGCAAAAGATAGCAACATTGGCGCTGGTTGGATGTAACCAATTAACCATCAAGTGTACATGGATGCTTTCCTGGACAGAAATTTTGCCATAAAAACATGGGTTTCTGCTTATGCACCTTTAAAAGTACCTCTATTTGCATGTATACTCCTGCAAATTACAGACCAGCCTATATACCCACATCTCTGGAACGCTGGATAAAAGTACAGACATCAAACTTTTATGTGTGTATGTTCCTGAAAAGTTGGGCTAGGGACATCACCAGAACATTCCAATGGTGTTGGGCCGTTGGCACTATCACAATCTGGCAGGTGTTTTCCAAGGTATAGATGCAAATATGAACATTTTCAAGGGAAAATGTGTGCAGAAAAGAAAATAGGTAAGGATTTTCGAGATGGCACAGATGGCACACCCTCCTCTCCGTACCAAAAGAAAAAAACTCCCAGCCTGCAAGAACTATTTATGGCAAAAGTAATGAGTGATAGATATTACTGCAGAATCAGTTGACATATCTTCCAAGCACGTTAGAAGAGAATGCACATTCTCTGACACTGCTTGCTGATACAAGATGAGATTTGAGAACCAGCTTTACTTTTTTTTTCCTTTAATATCATTATAAGAACCTAGCTGCTACTGCACACCAAGGTCGAAATAGACATCACCAAGGTGTTAGACATCCTTGGGTATCTAACTAATCAATCTCAAACTGAACCAAGTGCAGAAGAGAAGTTCCCAACCTACTAACACATAGTTTATCTATCTATCTATCTATCCAGCCATCAACCCTTCCCATGTCCACGAGATCCAGCCAGCCAACACCCAGTATGGTACCATGTTAACATCACCCTTGACACCGCCTTTCCACTCTTCTGCAATGTGAGACCAGGCCTATCAACATTCAAATATCTCATTGGAATTGGATCTGCTTCTGACATCATAATCACTGTTGTCAAGGCGCGCGCCTAAGCGGCGCCAATTTGAAGACGCCTGGAAGGGGCGCCTTCCTGTTACTGAAGAAGGCGTACGCCTTGGCCCGCCTTGGCGTCGCTTGGCCAAGGCGGGCCGGTTTTTTTTCTTTTCTTTTGAACCGGCAGCGGTTCAAACCGGCCGGACTTAAGTTGGATTGAACCGCCGGCCCCCTCGCGACTTCAGCACTCGGCCCCGCACCGCTTCCCTCCTGCTCCCGAGCGGCGAACACGGACGGCAGAGACCCCGACGCCCTCAGCCGCCGCCGCCGCCCTCCGCCGTGGAAGCCGCCGCCGCCGCCGCCTCCTCGCGAGGGAGTTGGTCTCCTTGGCCACGCAGGAAGCAGCTCTCCCCGCCGGATAGTTGTCCTCCTCTCCATCGTTCTCCTATTCCGGTATTTGTTAGGTTTTGTGTTTTTTTATTTTTCCACCTATATCTTGGCATTTCTCCCTTCAAGTTTAGTCTTGTACATTTATTGGAGTGTTCTTAAACCTAATGTACATATACATTGCTTAAATTTCGAATATATCAAGTGGTTTGGACGTGTTTGGTGCGTCGGAGATTTACGACTTTGTTGTTTTTTAATTCTTTTGCTATTTCTTAGCATCTACGTATTATGTAGACACGGTTTGAAGTTTGTTTATTATAGTTTGAGTACTGTTTGACCTATTACAAATTTTTTTGTCATTTTTAGCCGTGGTTTGTTGTGGGATTGTGTGTAAATGGCTTCCAGTTTGTATGATTGTTAGTTGTATAAATCATTTTTCTATCCAACTTTGTATGATTGTTAGTTGTATAAATCATTTTTGTACCCACATTTAGAGTACATATATACATATATATGTACATACACATATATAAGTAATTATGTATATACATAATTACATATATATAAACACAATAATGTCACCGCCTTGACCGCTTAGGCGACGCCTAAGCGGCCGCCTAGTCGCCTAAGCTTATTCTGCACCCTCCAACGCCTTGGGCGCCTTGTCGCCTTGACAACTATGATCATAATCAAAATCTAATTGAAATTAGAACAAAGTGGTTCTTATATTATTGAAATCATGGTCAGAACGCCTTACATTATCAAAAGCAGAATGGTAATCGGAATCACTTGATCCAGATATCCATTTCAACCCTTTTGCAGCCCTACATGAATGATACCAGGTTATTAGCTTACTGCTATCCTAGGTGGAGGGGGGGGGTTCACATCTCCATCCTGATGAGCCTTCTTGCACTGCCTTGTTTACACTATATACGCTGTTGCTGGCTGGTTGTCTGCAATTGTCGAGGCACTGTTAGCAACGGATGAAGCACAATGTAATCACAGATTCACGGGAACCGCAAGGCTGGAGGATGTATGGCAGAATTACAGTTGAGTCCCAACCTGGAATTGCTAGAAATAGGCAGGATCAAGCAATCTGTGGTCAATTCCAAAAGTAATGAATTTATTTTAACTTGGTAAGAATTTTAAAGAATAGGTTAATCACAAAAATACCCCTGAAATAATTATATTGGCACCCATATCCCTTTTAAGGCCATATTACTTTATATGTACTCATTGCAAGAATTTACAAATATCTCATTATCATCAACACCATCTGTGCAACTATAGTTGAAAGTTTGAAATTCCACTGACAGCAGAATTATGCGTGTTGATAGCATTGATCTCTCTCTCTCCCTCACCTTTTCATTCTCCCTCTCTTTCTTGCTCTTCTCTCCCCCCCCCCTTGGTTCTCTCTCATGCACAATAGCAAGGGGACACTGGTGGGAACTGAGGGGATGGGACCATGAGGAGAGTGACCACAGTAGAAGGGACCAACTGGGAACAAGACAACGAGAGGTTGATGCAACATTTTAAAAAAGCTTGAAGAAAAATATTGAATTGGTAGAAGTAGATTTTCAACGAGAAGTTTATTTACAGCATGGTCAGTGATTGGTTAACTATGTATGACAGTTTTGGAGGTTGACTTATTGATTAATCCTTATTGAAATTTGATGGGTTAAACAGGTTTATCCAGAATCAAAATTTTTATCATAAAATAATTGTAATTTGATGAAATTAAGTGGATTTGTTCCCCAACTCTGTAATTGGCCTTTTTCAAATAGGTAAACACCACATTTCTATGGCTTTCCATCAAACTCTTCATGAGAAAGATAACCTCATAGTTTGATTAACCCCAGCATCGATTCTAACCGATTGGCCAAGATGATTAGTACACCACAAGTGACTTCCCATATCTCTCAAGTCTCAACAACTCAAAGCATGACCTTTTTTGGAGGTGACTGAAAAGCTCAGCCAGGATTAATTAAAGCAATAAATAAAAAGCTTAAAATACGAAAATCTAAAAAATAAAAGGGCGATGGCTTTATAAAAAAAGTAGTGAAAACTTTGAGAGACAAAAACATGCCCAAAGAAGATATTAAGGGAAAGCCCTTTTACAGAGCCCAGTTTAACCAGTAATGATTAGGATAAGCCACATTGAAACTTCAAGATACAAGCCAGTCCTGAAAAAGGAAAGAACATCTGAAACATCAGTTAATGGGATGAACTTGCCATCAGAAGATCCTACACTCCTTGCACTCCATACACTCCAGGGAATTGCAGGCAAAATCATTTTCAAGGCCAGTTTTTCTTTAATATAGATATTTCAAAAAGCTCCCATTGTATCAGCAGCTCATTAACATTGTTGAAACTATCAAAAAATCTATCAAGCATTCAGCCTAGTACATCTATGATGATGGCACAATGAAAAAATAAATGGTTGTCTCCTGCCACGTATCACAAAAGACAATGTTCTTGCTCTGCAAGACAGGTTCTCAAAATTAGGTAGCTTCCTCCTATCTATCTTCCAAATAAAGAATCAAATTCTCAATAGAGACTTATTCCACATGTTAAATTTCATAGTAAAACAAATCAATATGAGCTTAACTCCACTACAGTTTGAACAACTATGGATACCTTCTTCTTAGAAATTTATAAAAATATTCTCTCTCTCTCTCTCTCTCTCTCAATTCATCTACAACCTTATTAAATACAGGGTTAACAACTTCTACTGTTACATGTTTCAATCATTTTTCACTCTTCAACATGAAGATTCCATCCAACTCACATGCTTAATATATTTACATCATCTTCAATGTCTCATTGGCCTCCAAATATTTTGCATTATGCTTTGTACAGTCCATATCTACAATATTTTGTTTACTCCTATCATTAAGTTAATTGTAAATAAAACTTCCCCCTGTCTATAATGTCACCATCTTTCACCAAATCTCTTATTATTCTCAACGCACCAAATTCAATTCTCAGCATCTCCTCTGTCATATTTTTGTTGAACTATAAATATTATTCTCCTTCATCAGTTCTAAATTTCTTAAACATTTTCAAAATCATCACTTGTTCATCTGACTTTTTTATTCTTTTTACTGCCTTACATTGCTCATTCACCTCATTGTTATCAAACTTTGTCAACCTTTTCTACAACCTTCTATAAATTTTCAATGCCTTTTATGGCTTTTAATTCCACTATCAACTCTCCTCCACAGAAAATACCCTTTAAATGTATCGAGCGTTTTCTAGGTATCTATCAAATTTGATGCCACATCTATCTGAATAGTATTGGCCTCAAGGAATGTAGGGTCAGGATTAGAGCCTGGATCAGCCAGGGCCAATCCTTATTCAGATTGGATTGTTCGGTAATATCAAATGGTCCATTAGAATCCAAGGATTGACTGATTCTGGCATAATTCAGCTGTGACTCAATCCAACTCGGCCCAAGTCAAGCACAATAAGCTAAGAATATGTAAGGCCAGACTCAAGATTGTCTGATCCTGATTCCTGACTGATCTCAGCCAGACCGGCTGGACCAGATTTCCTTCCGGATCAGATGATCCCAGCCTAGAATTGGTTGATCCAGCCAATTCTGGCCGATCCCACCTGTTTTGGCTGGATCTAGGCCAAACCTGGTGGCCCTCCCAACATTGGTCATTCAGCACAGGATTAGATAGTGACCTGCTAATCTCTACCTGAATAGAGCGATCTTGCAAATCAATTGACCTCTATATCTGACTCTCCATCTTGATAAGTTGACTTTAAGCATATCTTGTTTTATCTATTTTAATTTGCAACATCTTAATCTAGTTGAAATCTTCCTTCTAGATGTACATAACCACCTTTTATCTTAATATCGGAGACCATTAAGCTATATTGACTTGTTATCCTTAGTTTCCATGAACCAAACAAGCTAAAAGAAAGTTCAGGATTGGAACCATTGGGATCAGTTAGCAACCAGTAAGCAATAGACAGTCCCATGTGAGCTACTTCACAACAAAATCCTCATTTTCAGTGGTCTCTTTGATAATACAAACCTGGTTAGTAAAAAGAAACAGTCCTGCGACTCCCACCAGTTACCAAGATAGAAAATGAACGTGGGAATTTAAGCATGAAGCAAAAGTGAGAAATGATGTTCTAGATTTTAATGATAAGCGACAAATGAGATCCTAGTTAAATATAGTCATATTTAATTATGTATCATGTCAAAAAATTAATATGATTTTCAAAAGCAAGTCATGAAAATTGTTAAGTCAATTTAATTAATTGATAGATCTGCAACAATGTACAAATAAGTTTGCACAAACAAACTCTCATGTGAAATCCTTGTAAAAATCATTATGGCTGTTTTAGGAGCATTTCTCAGCCCGACATTTCTGAAATGCTTCATTTATATTTTACCGAAGACATTTCCTGGAAAATGCATCCCCCCTCCTTTTTCAGAAACATTTTCCCGTGAGTATAGTCCCACAAGCAATTCATGAATGATAGGCAGAGTTAATTTAATACAAAAACTATCAGCAGACTCAATTTTCAGCACTCCCCCTGATCATGCATGATTAATTCTTACATGACCACGTTGGTAGCTCAAATTTCTTTCCTTATTGTACCTTGTTCTCGTATTTGCAACTCTTAATGAGTTAAAACATTTTTCTGGACCATTTTTCGAAAGGATGGAGATTAAATAATGCTGCTTTCTCTTTTTCCGAGAATTCCTTTCTAAGAAAGAACCAAAAAGATGTGGCTTCCCCGTTGATACTGTCTTTCAAGAAAAATGTAAATATAAATAAAAGTGTTCCTAATCAATGTTCTTGTACAATGTATATAATAAAATATTCTGAATGAATTAATGTGAACTGCATAATTTGGATTACACTCACCGGTGATCCTTCGCCTAGGATCAAATGTTAACATCTTTTCAACAAGATCAATAGCATCAGGATGAACATGGGGGAACTTCTCAGGGAAAGACTGCCTTGCATGATGAGGAAGCTGGCGCAAGTATCTTCTTGCATTTTCATTAACGGATTCCAGGTCAGACTCACTTGGGGAGCCAATGAGCTGTAAAACATCATAAATCCTCCGATGTTAGCGACTTAGCAAATATATTCATGAAAAAAATATATGTACACAAAGTAACAGTCTATAATAATACAGGTCCTGCCCTTAATCTGTTGTAGAAGGTATAAGGAACAGTGGCTAAAGCAGGTGAATCAGCGGACTCTGCTAGCCTAACCTAATACAGTTAACTGAGACAGCTATTTCATCGCTTTAACATTTTAGATGATGTTAAGGATCTTCAAGTGTCAATAATTATCTTGTTGTTATTAGCATTTTAAGCCACCCTAATCACAAAAGTAAAAAATGCAATATAGTGATATTTTATTTTCACTTTCAAAATTGAGTGTAGAAGAATGTTTAGGATGTTAAGGAGCTTCAAGTGTTAATAATTATCTTGTTATTAGCATTTTAAAACACCTTAATCACACAATAATGCAATATAGTGATAGTTTATTGTCACTCTCTGAATTAAGTAGAAAAGAATGTAACATAGCACATAAGACAATAATATATATTTATAGTATGCTACAATCTATGTTACATAATTCACATGAGATTGAACATGCATAGATACTATCCACTGATATGATACCCATGATTTATGTTTTCTGAATTCCACTAGCTGCATGATTCTGAATAGATAAGACCACCTCACTGTATCATAAGCTTTATCAAAATATAGTTGCAAGATAAGGCACTCTTTGCATCCAAGCATCTGGTCATGCTTCATGAACAGCCATGAAATTATCTAAAATAAATCTATCAGGGATAAATGCAGATTGAGTAGAATTGGTCAGCTTACCGATATACATACTGAGTCTGAAAGCCAAGACCTTGGTGACAATTTTATAGTTACGGTTTAGAAGATAATTGGTTTCAAATATTTAATGTCCGCCTATTCTTTTTTTGGGTATAAGAACCAGAGTCGTCAAGTTCTGAAATTCTCTGATCATGGTCATGAAATAATATCCCATAATATCCCAGAAATAAAGATAGAAGCCAACAGAAAAGCCATCAGAGCCAGGTGCTTTGTAGGGGTCCATCACCTTGATGGCATCAAAAATTTTGTTCTGAAATGGCACAGACCAAATTCTCAGATTCTTCTACATCCAAAATCTTTATGGGAATAAAATTTAGAAAGGGACTCCAGTGTTGGTCCTCTTTAAAAAGATCACTGTAAAACTTTGTAGCATACAAGACAATCCTCACAATCAACCTCGTTGATCTTCAGCCCCTGGATGGTATTCTTCTTTTTCCTCAGTGAAGCCTGCATATGTAAAAAAATTGGCATTTTTATCGCCCTCCTTCAACCACAACTCCTTAGACCTTTGTCTTCAATTAATCTCCTCTCTGTAGCTCCATTCTTTGTAATCCCTCTTGACTGACTCCCATTCCTCTCCATGGCAAACATTGATCAAACCTTTGTCATTCAACCGCTCAAAGTAGTCAATTTTTAAGATCCAAACCTCTCTATCTTTGGCTGGAATAATAAAGAAAAGTTTTTCCCATATCAGCAAACAGCCCTTAATCCACCTAAAGCTTGCAAACAAGTGTCCAAGTTGCTAATGACAACGTTGTTTTCATCTCATTCCACCATACCTTAAATTGATAGTGTAGCTTCGGATCCCTGCACCAGGCTAATTCAAACTGGAATTTCCTACTATACAATTTTCTTTTTCTACCACATGTAATGCCTGCAAAGTGATTTGAGATGACCCTAGGTAAGTAGAAGACTTCAAGGACTCCGAATACCTGTACCCAGGAAGTAGAGACGAAGAATTTTTTCAGTTCGAATATAGATCTAGAATTTGACCAAGTATAGTCGATGCCAAAATCAGAAAATTCAATTAGACCAAAATCAATGATCCAATCAGAAAATATTGACATTTCCTAGGCCAATTTCCCCTGTCCGAACTTTTCACCTTGCTTTGAAATTGCGTGAAATCACTGCAAACACACCATGCTTCATTAATTGAATTGCTGATCAAGTCCTTTAGATCTGAAAAGAATGATGGATTGTCAGCATCATTCATGGGTCCGTACATCTTGCATAGAAACCATTGTTTATTCTTTACTACAGAAAACTTGATAACCTGCATATGTTTATCATTGCAAATATCAGTCACATAGAGCTCTCATCCCACACCACCACCGGACCACCACTCTTGCCTATAGAGGATGCATAAGAAAACCCAACCAATCATCAACTTTTAAATGCTACAAAATCGCAATTATTGTCAAAAGTACATTTGGTTTATTGCAGTAGCAAAACAGCCAATTTCTGTAAAACAATCGTACTTTGGATTCCCTGATCTTCTCTTTCCCCAAAATTCCACAACAATTCCACAAAATCAAACTAATCATGGATATATATAACAAGACCCTTACCTTCCTTCTTAGAAGATTTTTTTTTGGTGGCTCTGCTGATATAAAACTACTCCAAACGAAACTTATCAAAAAATTGTTTAACTACATGCTCATGGTCCGGGAAGCTCAACCCATGTGAAGATAATGCTTCAATGGATAGAGGCCGTGAGCCATCAAAATTCTCTACCCATGTATCCCACAAATTATCAGGCACAACGGTTCTCAGAACGGTCATCAAAGCTTATCCTCAAAACAAGCACACAAGGATTGAACTGGTCCATCTAAATGTTGGGGCGGTTGACTGGATGAGAGAACTGCCCTTAAGTTTCATGGATTCTGGGCATACTGGTTCTCTATCGGGCCCAAACAAACCGAAAGAGATCCGAGTGGTCCGTCTTCCTCACCTGACAAAGCTAGCCTTCCCTCAGTTACGCACTTTGGCTTCAACTGCCAAAATTTGCCCCAAGATTTCCCAAAATGATCTTTAAGATTCTACCGTTGAATCAGGATCTTCAAAGTTTATGGTTGGAATTTTGAATTGAAAAAGCATCCACTTCGTCTCCAGAGCCGCTGTGTCGACCCCCTCCACTAGACAGTCAGAACGTTCACTCAGAGCGACCAAGTAAAGGGAACCATCAACCATGATAGGAACAGAGATGGTGTAAGTGAAATCCAAACTACTCTCCATCAGCATGTCGATAGGTTGAAGACCACCAAAGTCATCACTCATCTGAAGGAATAAAGATCCTTGAAATTCACTAAGTAAAAATTGGAAGACCTTGAACTTTAATCCAGACCAAACGATGATCCCCATTACCATCATGGTCCAACCTTTCTCAACCCATGGGCTTATCGCAATAATCCTCTCTAACAAATTGTCACCCTGCACCCTAAAAATCTTGTTGTCCCATAAAGCAAACCAACTCTTAAACGAGTTATTCTTGATGATGAACATGCAATGGAAAAAGCCGGTCCCTAATTTGGTTCTTCACCACTTTAACTTGATGGCAATGCTCCTTATGGCCACCCCCAACACCATCTGCACCTCAGACCATCCCTACCAAGTTCAAGCCCAGAAGCCACCAACTCCACGCCCACCACTCATTGTACCGCTCCTCCCCTCCTGAACCACGGTGCTGTAAGACCTTATTGATGGTGGATCCCCGACAGCAAGGATGCCTGTCACCACACTGTGGCTTCGGGGACCCATCCCAACAGCAACCAGAGGAGCCCGGTCCCAACTGCAACCAGAGGAGCCCAAGGCGACATGCCTCCAGCACCATCAACACCACAATCCTTCTAAAGTATCGTAGAGCAACAGAAAACCAATCAAGAGACCAGCCTGAGAAAACAACCTTCTTCTGAAAATCTACCCAACCATCGATGGCGTTCCCTAGCATCTGAGAGCTGGGAGCATCCACCGTGACGACACTAACACCATCACCAGGAAGAAACGCTGAAGCCCCCATGACCTCCCGCTGCAGCAGCTGCCACAGTTTGCAGAATCGGTCGATCCGAATCAGAATCAACTTATTCTTAGATCGGATTGTCCAATGGCAAGCTGATTTTCGGCCAAAGGGCTGATCTGGGATAAACTCCGGTGCATCAATTGGCCTGCATCGGCCAGAAATGGGATTGGAATCGGTAGAAACTGCCGTGGCAGTCTTCCCCACCCTATCTAGCGAGGAAGACCCTGTTACCCACCATGCTGGGTCCATCGGGACTCTATATGGCAGGATCCTGACCTTACCAAGTCTGACGGACCTGGTAAGGCTGTCTTTCCTGCCTGGAGGGGAAGAAGTGCAACAGTGTAGGGCCGCCACGGTCCACGGAGGCCTTATACAGCTCCTTTAAGGGCTGATTTCGGCCCCAAATGGACCTATATCAGATCAAAATCCAATTTAGGCCAGTTTTATATTTTTTATTTAACACTTTTTGAAGGACCAATTCAAACCAATTACATATCGATTTTTCCCTCGGAGAATCGGCCTGAATCGGATCGGGACCCAACGATCTGGGTCCTGATTCCGATCCTACAAACTATGGCGGCTGCACTCCCCAACGAGGGCCTGTGGGCATAGAAGGCCCTCCCCCGTGGAACCAAGGATCGCATGATTGGAATCGGTGGGTTCGGATTCAATCTTGGCCAATTCTCCAAAAAGAATCCAAATCCAAAATCAGCTCAAATCATAAATTTTTTATTTTTTTATTTCAAAAAAATTAATAAAAATCATTATAACTCCTAAAAATAAGAAAATCCCTAAAAATGTCAAAAAAACATAAATGTTACATCTAACACACTTTCATATCCACATGAGAGATTTTAAGCCAAGTGGATATGAGATAACACCAATGCTTATTCCAATAAAAAAATAAAATGGTACAATTTATATTGAATACAAAATATCTACGGAACTGAACTTCATAGTCTTTGTTCCCTTGATTCTCATGCATGCTCTATTGAAAATTGTCAATCGTGATTGTCTTGTATCTATATGAAAATAATGATTTGGATATTTGACTAAAATCATACACAATATTAGAAACTAGAGTTGTGAGTGAATAATATAACTCCACGTCCTCAAGGGGTTCTAGATAATTTCTCTCATCATACTAAAAAAAAACCCTATCTGATTCCAATATTTATTTCTACTACTTCAATGTAACCTCTAACTCAAATCATCAACCCCTACTTTACTGGTACATGCATCGGTATCTGATCCTCCACCTCCACCCTTACCACCTACATCTTATTGTTGTGTAAGTATAATGAGCTCTGCCTCATCATTATTTGAAAAATGTGCTTCGGTATTATCTATGAGACTCACAGGTCTACGCTTGACAATTAGCTTTCTTCTCTTCCCCACGCATTCTTCTTATATACCTTGACCAATGTTGCATTGGTAGACCTTCAATAATTTGAAACCCGCAAATCTTTCTTTATTTTGTGAACTCTTTTGAGTAGTAGGACCTATACCCAAGACTGCATGGGAAACTAAAGCTGGAGTTATACAAGTAACCCCAGTATCTTGTCCTTCTTGCATATCATCATTCTCACTCTGTAAACGATCAAGCTCACATTCAGCCTGTGCTTGATCATTCGGGTCAAACTTAAGAGGTGGTGTGGCATCCTTGTCATACATCCATGATGCAAGTGAATTTTTTTATGAAAAAGATATTTCAAGTCAACATCATTATACAATAAGTCTTGACTACTTATTTCAGCTCTTTGCTCATATAGATATAGACCACCTATAAATCAAGTAAATTTTTTTCAAATTTTTTTGACGTTTTTAATGTTCTTTATTCTCAACCACATATTATAATGACAGAAGACAAGTTTTCTTAATATTTCACTCTTCAACATGTTTCTCCTTTGTGTATGTCTAAGGTCGAATGTGCTCTAATTTCTCTCACATTGTAATGAATTAGTGCTTTGACTCAAAACCCGAATTGCAATAGCGACGAGTGAATTCCATTCACCTATGGTATTCACCAGTATCAACCACTCAGCTAAGGGTGGGCATAGTTCGGTTTGGTTTGGTTTAAGGTCTTTTTTTTTCAAACCAAACCAAACTGTATACCCTCCTCAACCCAAACTAAACCCAACCGATTTTAAAACATAAAATAGTTATCAATCCTTAAAAACCAAAATACTTAAGATAATAAAAAATGTAATTAACAATTTAATCATCGTTAAGAAGATTAATTTTAGCCTTTACTGGTGTGTAAGGCATAAGCCCAGTAGCCTATGCTACAAGGTGGCACAGAGGCTTCACCTCTCCTGCCACCTCTGATGTAGGATAATTAGAAGGTGTTCAAATGTTCAAAAAAACACATTTGTCCCCTATCAATTATGAGAAGGTGAGTTCACATGTTCATATAATGTATAGTATTGTAATCCTCCAAAAGCGAAGGCCATGGGCTCACATGGCAGTGGGTTTAAGGCTGGCCTCAGGTTATGGTTTGGGTTGATTTTTATTGGGATGATCATTTTGGAAAGCGATGGACCCAAGGGTAGTCTTCAACCCGAACCAAACCAACATTTTCGGGTTGGTTCATTTTGGATTTTCGGGTTGACCCAAATAATGCCCACCCCTACATTCAACTAGAAAAAGACAAGTATTATAGTAAATGTGTATCCTTCTTATAAAAATGTTTAATATATACCAAACGTTATCACACATTCGAGAAGAAACTTTATCATATAAATATCATAATTTTGAATCTCTATACACTGAATTTGGTGCTTATATGCTTGCATCTAAAATACGATATGAAATACAAATAAGTCAATTGGTCATCAAAACTCAACAAGCAAAAAACAACTTACTCAATTTATGCTTATGTTCTAATTTGTGAACTCCTAGCCAAACGTTGTATCACTGACACCGTCCTGCACATAACCTCTACATCATTTCATATTTTTCCACCATATTACATCCGTGGGTTCAAGAAATATCATGCCAAAATGAAATCTAACCATTAACACATAACTACAACACTTAAATAAAAAATAACATATAGATAAATACTTACTGTATGAATATCGTGGAGAAGTGTCTTGTCCCATCTGTTATTTATTATCTTTCATCATTTTTTATAACCCTCTAATGTTTTTCTTTTTTGATTTTCATCTTTACTTTGTTCATTGCATTATACAAGTACCACATTTGATTTTTGTTATTGGAATATACCATTCTCAAGACATGAACTAGGGGTTATATTATGGACAAGTAATATTGCACTCTTTCTCACCACTTATTGCCCTTAATAATATGCTCAATCTTAGCTAGGATCTCAAACTGGTTTATTCGGTCACATGGCTCAGCCAAATAATCAATGTATTTTGATGAAAGAATGAATATCTTCAAGTCATGTTATGTCTATGTAGGCTATTTGACACAATGAAATGGGTGACAAATCTAGTGAGACCAAGTCGTACTAAATCACGACCATTGGTATACTCTCTCATAATGTGCAGTAATGTAGGATGTCCATATATGAAGAATGTAATCAACTAAAATTGACTCAGTAAGAACCACACAGATGACTCTTCCCAATATCCTCCAACAACAAATATATGAAATGTGCCACACAAAGAACCCAAAGCAAGTTTCTTCTAACCTCTATCAAATTTTTTTCCTACAGTCTTGTAACATGCTCATTGTCAATCGCAATCCGCACAAAGCAGTCTTCACATATTTTCTCAACAATATCGTTTACGAGATCAAAAAGGTACTCGACATTCTTTATCTACCTAGATGCATCAATACTCTTCAAGAATGTGGTGCTTTCAAAACAATAAATAAAAAAGTTTATCATAAATCTTTCCATGGTTTTGTCCATCTGTCGCACATGACAGTGTAACCCCTTTTCTTCCACATCCACCTGAATTCATCTATAGATGAAGATAATGCATCAATCTCTGCATCCAACCCACTCTCATACTTGGACATTAGGACTTTTAATTCTGGTCCAGCCTCAATATGGTGGTGGCTGCATAGGCTAGGACACATACATCAAATAAAAATAAAATATTGTTGCTAATATTTGTTTTAAAAACATCTACGACATATTTAAAAGAAGTTAAGTTTTGATATATTTGCATGTAAAAACTATTTACAAATGTGTTTGGTTGACTCTTTACAGCCCTTGTCGTAGTTTTGACTCCTTTCAAGACATGCTTTATCGTCCTTTGACCTCTTTCACTCTACCTATTCATGGAGGTATTTGTCAGTTGAACTAGTTGTGGCTGATAGAACTCATTATCTCGACATGATTAATGTGTAGGGTGAGTGCCTTCTTGCCCCCCTTATTCAAACCTCATATTCATGTGCTTAAATCTTACTTCCATGCATTGCATTCCGTATTTGTGTCTCCTCTTCATCCTCTAAACTCGATGCATCAACCTCAACTTAAGCCTTTCCTTTACCTTTTTTATGACTTTTGGACATGAAATTTGTGTTGTTTAGTCCAAGCAACACAACATATAAGTCAGCTCTATGCTCAATACGTATCGCCCTCTGTGATGCTTTCAAGTTAAATATTTCATCATTTCTTCTTTGAACTTTGTCGGTGCAGAGGGGGGGGGGGTTCCCCCATCGACCTCAGGGGGGAGAGAGGGAGAGGATCGGAGTGGGGAAAGGGAGGGGGTGCTCCATGCTAGAGATGGAGTGGGAGGGTCTAGGAGAGAATTGGGGGAAGAGGGAGAGGACAGGGGGTGCTCCTTATTGGAGGGGGAGAAGTCCTAGATCGGAAGGGAAAAGGTAGGGGAGAGCAAATCGGGGAAGGGGGCTGAATCAAGCAATTTTCCTCCTTAATAGGGAGAAATCATATCAGAATTGGGTCCTAAATCAGGCCCGATTTCGATCTTTTGGAGTTCTTAGCAAATCTACCTAGATCAGCCGATTCTCGATCCAATCATGTAGGATTGGCCAATTCAGCTGATCCAAGCCGATTCCTATGAGAGTTGGTCCCGGATCGATTATTCGGGTGAGAATTGGATCTATAGGTGCCGATCTGATATGAGTCAACCGATTCTGATTTGGATTGGCCAATTTTGTGAACTGTGTGCAACCCCCCAAAATTGTTGGAGCCCCAGCAACTCATGTTTAAGCTTCCTCCTAATAATCTGAAAGCTTTTTATGTGCAAAGAGGCCATAAGATGTCCTTTTAAAAACAAATAGTCCTTATTGTAAAAGATGGTCTAACAGCAACTTTGCACACATACGGTCTTGAAAAAAAAACTTCTATATGTGTGGTGTCTTGGCATCCTCAATAATATATGTACACCTTTTTTTTCGGAAGGTGACCAAGGCCACAGTTTCTTTATTGAAATAAAGGTAAGCAATACAGCAGACAACGAAATAGAGAGCAAAAGAAAAAAAGAAGATAAGAACACCCCAAAAATGCAACTAGTGGTAGTTTGGTCAGGGGCAGTAAAAGAAGAAAGAGGAGAAAATCTGAAATCTCTCGTTAAAAGTAACCTCCTCCAAAATGGTGCCTCGACATGCAAAGTAACAATCTTTGACAAGAAAGGACGTGTGAAGAATGATGTGCCTAGGATGGTTGAATTCATCCTTAAAAATATGCCTATTTCTTGTACGCCAAATAGCCAAAACAAGTTCCAAAGGCCAAGGGTTCAAGAGTGGCCAATTATGCAGCATCCCAAGAACATTAACCTCCTTGCATCAAGGAATCTTCCACACTGAAAAATAAAACTTTCCAAAGAAAGTTGATCACCCCACCTCAATACGCAAAGTACCAATCTTTACAAGTTCAAGAAATGAATATTAAATAAGTCATTTCAATAATCAACATTTTATTAGAAAAATCATTTTAAATGAAATAAAATGCAAAGATCCAATAGGTATTGATTGAATGATATATTGGTAATGAACTATAATGAGATCATATCTTCCTTTTCCAGCAGAGAATGTTGGATATTGCCATATTGGTGAATGAAACATGAATCAAGAAGCACAAGCATTATTTTCTTGAACAATCATGCTACCTCCATTAGTAATCGTAGCTGGTGCACATGATCTCTCCCTGGAAATAAAGGTTTCCGCTCCATCAACTCCATAAATATGCAACCCACAGACCAAACATCAATAGCTGTAGTATACTCTGAAGAGTTCAACAACAATTCGGGTGCTCGATACCATCTAGTAACCACATATTCAGTCAAGAAATCAGTTTCAGAAGTTGTACGAGCAAGTCCGAAGTCACATATCTTTAGATCACAGTTGGCATTTAGAAGAAGATTGCTTGGTTTTAAGTCTCTATGTAGTACATTTGCTGAATGTATGTATTTCAACCCCCGAAGAATCTGATACAGGAAATACTGCGAGACAGAAAAGGCAGCCAAACTTTATTTTATATAGAATTCAGAGTCTCATGAGAAAGATACAAGTGGAAAATAGATAATGGCTATGAAATGAAAAGGAAAATAAAGCTAAATAAAATAACGAGAATAGACATACAACATGATTGGGCATCTTCTTGATGATAATCTGAAGCCTTGAGAAAAAGATCACAAAGTAAAATGATCGACACAACAATTGTATCCGTACAGATCAAAAGCATCAGATTTGGTAGATTTTGCTCATTAGACAGCTTTAAACAGAATGGAGACTAAAGAACAAACCAAAGAAATCTTGAGCTTACCATAGAATCATTACATGTCAAGATAGTAAAAAGTAGATTGAGCATTCTGATGAAACTATACTGTGAAACTAGGGCAAGAAAACACTTAACGTCTAAATAAAACATTCAAGTGATAACACAAATTCATGCATTAAGCAGCTCTACAGCAAAGATTAAGGATGAAATAGAAAACTTGCATCAAAGTAAATAATCATTGTAATTTGTATATCAATAGTAAGTAGATTCAGCATTTATATCAAGCAATATTGCTGCAGCCAAAACAAGAGCGGAAAAATAAGGTATTGTTCAGATGCAATTTGATTATGCATGTTTTATGAGAAGCAAGAATTCACATGGAATCCACAACAGGGCTTACATGGCAAAATAAATCTCCTTTTCACCTTCATAAATCTAGATTAACAAAAATACATTAATTGATCCCAAGACAAACATTGAGCCTGGACAGGCTGTTAGCAAACTGAAATCTTCAAACTTATCACAGATTTACAATGAAGACCAATATATTTGTCAAGCATGTGTCTAAGTTCAGTCAGCAGCTGTAGCTTACACTGAACAGCTACATTCAATCCAGTATGAGATGATTTTCTCCAAATCCGAACTGAAGTTACCGAACACAAGTGACTCCCCAAACAGAATGGTTTAGTTGGATTTGGTACAATTTAAAAAAAATAAAAAAACATATTTAATTTTTATATACATAACACATGGTTAAACTGTTAGCGTACTAAATATAATGATATGTAAAATACATGATAAATTATTATAGTTAAATATTGCCTTATTTAGTTAATTCTGTTTAGTTTGGCTCAAAGATGTCCCCCCCCCAAAAAAAATGAATCAAACTGAGGGGCTTGAACCAAACCAAATTGGCCATTCTAGCATAGTTACAAAAAGTGAACACCCTCTATTGGCAGCATGATACCACCTCCAAGTATGTTCACCTTATTCCTCATAGACCAATATATTACATGGTGACAAACACT
This sequence comes from Cryptocoryne crispatula var. balansae, assembly GCA_036172225.1. Classification (NCBI taxonomy): domain Eukaryota; kingdom Viridiplantae; phylum Streptophyta; class Magnoliopsida; order Alismatales; family Araceae; genus Cryptocoryne; species Cryptocoryne crispatula. Next base: position 39,678,764 of record CM069928.1, read on the forward strand.
GTGAGAACCCATTTTTCAAAGAAATAAAAGAGATTTGCTAATAAAGGGTTTAGAGTTATAAATATTAAAGTTAATATGTAGGATATGTACAATTTGAATTTGACCTCAACGCATCGACTCACCGGATCGACTGGACTGGACCAGTTCGACTAATCTGGTCCGGTGACTAAGTCACCGGTCCAGTGACTAAGTCACCGAATCGGGACGGCGGCCGCGGCGCCATTTCCGGCCGATTTCGGCATGGAATCACCGGAATCGTTATGAAATCGACTGATTCGAACGATTCCAGCCCTGATTCTGTCCAAAAACACCGATTCCGATGGATGCTTTCTCCGGATCGATGATTCCGTGGATAATCAAATCGGCCATGGCCGATCTGATCCAAGAATCGGCCGATCCCGATCTGGATCGGCCGATTCTGCAATCTATGGACAAATCTCAATCCGCCTTCCTAAATGGTAGAAAACAATCATCAATTCCTTCATGGCTACTCAGAAAATCATGCATGACATCAAAAAAAAGAAAAAAAACTATCCTTTTGAAGCATTGACTTTAAAAATGCATACCATAAGGTCAACCGGAACGCTCATTACACCACCCTTCAGCTCTTGAACCTTAATGATCAGTGGGTGAGGATCCACTGGGTCAGGAGCTATTTGGAATCAGCGACATTCTCCATTTTGATTAACAGGGAAGTCAAAGGCTTTTATATTCTTCTTGAGACATCGGCCATGGGAACCCATTATCTCCTTATCTATTCATCTTGATCCAAGGTCTCCATTCCTTGTGGGCAAGAGAGAAAGAATGTGGTTTAACTGAGGGTAAAAGCATTGTTTAAAGTTCACAGGCTATTTCTCACATTCAATACGCAGATGATACCCTTCTCCTCTCAACTTCTAGCCCTGTGAAATTCAGGAACATTAAGATTTTGCCCTTCCTCCTCCATGGTATAATGAGCCATAAAGTTAACTTTATGAAAAGCGAGATGATTGGTATGAATCTGGATGGGAATGAGATTGAGGATCTGGCATCCACCATGGGGTTCAGATCTGGCTCCTTCCCACTGCAATATTTGGTATTTCTGCTGTCTGACATAAAGTTAAGAAACAAGGACCGGCATCAGGTGGTAAAAAGTTTGAGTTGAGACTTAAAGACTGAAAAGGTAGACTTCTGTTGACAGGAGAAAGATTGGTCCTTCTATCAGCGGTGTTTACAAATATTCCAGTGTATTTCATGTCCATTTTCAGAATACATAAAGATATCTGCAAAATCCTCAAAGCTAAAAGGGCCACCTTCTTTTGGAGAGGATCGAAGTATCGAACAACAACTACGAAAGAAATCATCTTATTAGTTAGACTGTTAGAGCAAAGTCTACATCCCCAAGAATAATGATAGAATAAGATGTACTGGATTGTGGCTATCAGAACCAATCGAGCATGCTGATTGAAAAGAAATACCTTGAGAGCCAAAATGCCTAGAGTGAGGTTGCAGTTCCATCTCCTTAGTGATCAGGCATCTAGAAAGACATCATGAAAAACATGGATACTATAAAAAGCGGGTTTGAGATCAACATTGATAATGGGAGAAAACCCAGATTCTGGAAGAATAATTGGTTAGAATGTGGCACAATGAAAGACAGATTCCTAGAGCTCTTCTGTCTAGCTCAAAATCCTGACAGTTACCTTGTAGACTATTGGCCTCATCACTCTAGCTCCTGGTGGTGGTTTTTCTCGAGGAACTTGACAGAAAGTGAGAGTAGCAGGCTTTTGGAAATGTTGAACCAGATCAATCACATATCACTCAACCAAGCTGGTGAAGACAAGAAAGTTTGGAGAAGGTTGCAATCCAACATTTTATCGGTTAAATTTATTGCACAAAACTATATGGCAGCTGAAAGCACAGATGAAAATTAAAATTTTCATGTAAAAAGTCATCTAGAGAAGACTCCCAACAGCAACCAATATACAGTAGTTGAATGATAAAACAAGTTATGTTTGTACTATGAGACTTACCTTGAACATCAAGACCATTTATTTTTAACTTGTAGAGTTATTTATTTCCTCAGGCAGGTAGTGGCAAAAGCCCTTCACATGCGGGCAAGCATCCCAACTTCAACCAAAGAGTTGTCGATGAGCTGGAAAAGGCAACCCCACCGGAAGTGAAGACAACATTTTAGGCCATTCTCTGGTCGGTTTAGGACAGAATGCCTGGCACTTCAATGACAGAGACATTCTCTCCATGCTGCATTTTGAAGGCAACTAAAGGGATGATCAACCAATGGGCAACAGCCGCACATCTTCTGGAAAAGGATTCTCAAGCATTTTTTTCTTGTTGTTGACAGATGCATGATGTACTTTGTTTAAAGGATTATGTATTCTTAGCAGATCTATTCTCCTTGATATCACTATCTTTCTTTTCTTCCTCTGGTACTTGGGTCACTAAAGATCTGCCATCTTCTAGATCTTATCGAACCTGTCTTTTGTTGTCCTTACGGATGTACTCATCTCTGCATGTTTGGTTTTCTATTGAAATGCAATATTATGTATTTGCCTTTTTAAAAAAATGTAGATTATCCATGTTTGGACCCAACACGACATTAGGTTGGGTAAGACACAAGGGGTGGTAGCACGCCTCCCCCTGTGTCAGATTCTGTCAGAATTGGCCAACTGGACAATTCCACTGGAATCGTCTCCGGATTGGCCAGGCAGCACTGAGTAAAGATTCCAACCAATTCAAGGGAGATTCCGATCTTGGATCAGACTTCCCCCCTAGATCAGGTTGGCATATGCCAATTAGGATCAGGATTGGTCGATTTTGTGAACCATGCATACAAGACAAGTATACAGTATTTCAGTGACCTATCGGTTACATAGCTACTCAACTTCAGTTATTTGGTTAACAGAAAATAGTTATGAGAAATTGGCTACCTGGCAGTGCTCTTCTGATAGAGCCTGATTAGAACGGATTATTTGATGAAGATCAGTATCCATTAGCTCATATGCAATATATACATCATTAAATGACTCCCGAACTGGTGGTGGGATTATGTCTCTTATCCCGACAACCTGAAATAAGTGAGAAAAAAATCACTACAGATTCCGTTAACTTAGAAAGACAAAAGCATAAAGTATCACTATCTTGATAAACAAAATTAATCTCCTTCGGCAAGTTTAGATTGGTGTCATTTCTTAGCGCAAATTAGTTTCTCTGTTTAATGGAAAGCTTTTATAAATGAGGCATCCAAAGACTATTATTGCAAGGTCATTTATCCAATGTCTAGCAACCTTAGACACAAGAAAAGGTAAACACAGTGCAAACGGCTCCCACCATCTCATGGCTGGACAGGGCCAACAATACAAGGTTACTCTTGCAAAACACTCAAACATTTATCCTCCATCTAGTGACCACAAAAATGATGGGAAAGGGCAACTATGGCACACAAAGCTCATCATGATGTTGCATAGGGTCAAATGTACAAGGCACCCTCTCATTTCTAAAAAGAAAATATTGTTTTTAGTTGTGCATCAACTAGCATCAGAATCAGAGAATTTCACTAATACAAATTAGAAACAAATGTTTACTCAAACCAGGTGGATGAACCAAATATTTCAAGGTGGTTGCACCAGGGATCTCAAATCAGAGAGGTCCCTGGTTATGGCAAATATTAAATGACAAGAGTAGCTTGAGTATAAAGAGCAGTCCACAGGAGAGAAAATTAAATGGAAGCATAGATCAAATGAGACATGGCTGAGAGAAGGTAATAAAAATACAAAATTCTTTCATGCTCAGGTATTGTTGAAGAATAAAAGGAACTATCCGCATCAATTACAGGTGAAGTGATCAGAGTACAAAGGCACAAACCACATAGCAAGACAATTGTGGGTTCCCACTGGAAAGTGTTTAACAAAGATGCAGAATGGTGTCATTTACCAAACTTCATTTTAACCAGCAAGCTCATAGAGGGTGAAACAGATTCATTGTTCAACAATTTTTCTGAGGAAGAGGTTATCAATGCAGTGCAAACAATGAATATCTACAAAGCTCAGGCATGGATTGATTCTATGCCGATGTTAGCCAGATATGCTGAGGTGTAATCAAAGATAATTTTATGCTGCTAGTGTGAGAGTTTGAGAAAAATCCTAGAAGCATCAGATACTTGCATGTGGCAGCTCTAGTTCTCCTACCAAAGAAGGCTAATGCTACTGATATCAGAGATCTGCGCCCTATAAGTATGCTAAATTGGGGGCACACAAAAGTTCTAGCTAGTAGACATAGTCAGTTTACATAAATTAGTTAGCTCCACTCAGTCAACATTTATCGAAGATAGATACATCATGGATAACTTTATGGCAGCTCATGCGTGCATCCATAACTAGAAGGCAAAGAGAAAAAAGAGAAAATTCTGTTAAAATTAGATTTTGAGAAAGCTTATGATAAAGTAACCTGGAATCATGGGACTAACGTGATTCATAAACAAGTGGATCAAATAGAACATGGAATGTGTCAGCACGGCCAAATTCTCACTAGATGCTAATAAGAATTCTTTTGATTTCTTTGGCTGATCCAAAGGTCTGTGTCAACTGTCAAGGAGATCCTTTATCACCTTTGTTGTTAGTTGAGGTAGGTCAAGTTCTAAGTACTTTATAAGAGAAAAATAAAGATGGTGGTTTGATTAAAGGTATATTTGTGGGCAGTAACCAAGAACATGTTACTTATTTACAGTTTGCTAATGATGCTTTGCTGCTTGTTTCATCCAATGAAAAGAAATGTTTTTTTAGTAAAAAAAGAAATGTGGTAACATAGGAGTTTTGTTATATTTGCTATAGTCAATCATAAAATTAAAAATCAACAAGGACAAATGCGGGATCATTGGTATTAATTTACAGCAAGAAAAGTGGTTGTCTAACATGCCAGTCTTGTCATTTCTAATTAAATATCTGGGTCCCCCCTTATATGATAAAACAACAAATAAAGAAGACTGGGAGCAGCTGATCATCAAGGTAAAAAAAAAATTCAAAGGTGCAAAAATAGGCTGTTTTGACAGAAGGAAGAAGGTGGGTGTTATCGAAGAGTGTACTACTTCACTATTCTTAAGGTTTCAAAAGAAGTTCGCAATAAGTGGGAAAATATCAGATTTAATTTTTTTGGCGGGGGAAAAAGGGTGGCAAAAGTCCACACCTCGTGAATTAGAACCATATCTGCAGGAATGTCAAGGAACATAGAGTAGGGCTTATGCCATTAGAAGTAATGAACAATATTCTTCTCACTAAGTGGTTGTGAAAGCTCAATCACAGCAAGTCCTCATTGTAGGGAAAGATTGTGTACTTCAAATATGAGATTGACCTCAATGACGAGTGGATCCACGACTTCAGAGGCAGGGACGGACTATCCAGTATTTTGGAAAGGCATTCTCCAGAACTAGGAGTTACTTAGCTCATCACGAGATGGACCATTGGTTTAGGGATAGGAAGGAAAACCTTCTTTTGGGAAGATCAGTAGGTAAGTCACGAGAGGCTTGCTACAAGGTTTTTATATCACATCAAAATCACTTCCAACAAAAAGGTAAGAGTCCCTTGTGCCTGAGAATAGCGATCGGGATGGTTTCTCAGTTCATAAGGAATCTCAAAGATAAGAAAGCCATTCATTTAGCATAATTGTCAGAAGTCATTGACACTCAACAGTGCTCAAATGCTCTAGAGGATATGATTCCAACAAGGAATTAAGGGATCTTAATGAAATCAGCGTGTAAAAAAGTTAAAATAGGGGGACTAGGAAGTTAATTGATGGAAGTACCCTTGAAATTCAGCATTTCCATTTAAGATTGGATTTTCTTTAAAAAGTGTGGAGAAACAGAGTACCAACCAGATCTTTTATTGTTCATTGTAGCCCATTCAGTCCATGTTGTCATTTGGAGGTGTTACACGAAAGATTTGGATTATCCATTGTTGATATGTGGAATCATCAAACCCCTTATGGCGGGTTCTTTTCAGGAGCTGTAATGTCTCCTGGCTGGACTATCGGAATGTTTTTTTTTTTTTGAAGTAAGGCCAATGCTCAATTTCTATTGATGCTGTAAAATAGAAAACACAAGGTGTTAAACAAAGATGAAAGAAACAAAAGGAAAAGGAAACATCAAACATGGAGGTTGGGGGAGAGAGAACTCAACTACCGATATGGTAGATGAGAAGTTACACTAGGAAAAGCCTGAAGAAAAAAGAAGATATCCTTGAAAGTAGCATCATCCACGTGCCTCCCAGAGTTAGCCAAAAACCAGTCTCTGACCAATGCTGGTACCCAGTACAGGATCTGCCACAGATTGTCGAATTGATCAATAAAAATCCATCTGTTCCTAGTACACCAAATGGTCCATGGGCCACTGCATGGCTGGTAGAACCAAATCCCAAAGATTGGCTATCTGGGACCAAGGATTGAGTTGTGGCTGGGTGAGAATGAGCCAAAGTATTGGGGGATTGGACCAAGAAATATTCCAGCTTCTCGACAAAGTCCTCCAAAGCTCAATAATGCCACAGCCAATAAAAGATGATCTATGGATTCCTCACGCACATCACAGAAAATGCAAGAAGTAGCAATATCTTTGTAGATTTTTTGAGGTAGCATCTGGTCAGCAATTCCTTTTCCCAATTTTCCATAAGAACAGTTTTATTTTGGTAGGCAATAAAGGACTCCACATAGCATGGTACTATGGAACTTCCACACCCATATAGATTTGTTGTCAAGTAACCAAAGAATTTTATCCTCCTGATCCGCACATCGGAATGTGGTTTTATTGTTATTGTAGTGTGATAGCTCAAATCCATGGAGAGGCAACAAACTTGGAGTCTATCACCTTGGCAGCTATGTTGTGGGCTATATGGAGTGTGTGGAACAAGAGGATCTTCGATGATGACTTTCAAAGTTCTTGTTTGATTCTTCAACGCATGGTTACTCTTGTCGAGGATTGGGTGTTCACACAATCAAGTTTCTTTTCGGTTTGGACTGGGGACAATCTCCTCGGGTGGAAGCAATGTTATGTGAGTTTTCCTAAGCGTACTTGCCTTAATAGTGTCTCACGTTTTTTCTTCTCCTCCCTTTCTTTTATCTTTTCTTGTAATTAATCTTTTTCATCGTATTACTTAAATTGTGGTTGTTGCCACCTTAAAAAAAACTATATCTTTCTTACACTTGCATTTCAATCCTGTTTTTCCAGCGTTAAAACTCCACATTTGTAATCTATAATGGTTTTGTTACCTTGTATACAATTTCCAAAAAATCAAGTGTTGAACTCACGTTATGTATGAATCAATACTCTAAAATTACTAATATTAAAAATATTCGGGGTTTCACATGGTAAAGCTTACTTCCTGGGTAGCACCACATCAAGTGATGATAATTCATCTATCCTAAGATCGAATAGCAGGTCATTGACCACATGCGGACCAAAGCATTTTGTTCCCAGACTGTTTCTTATGAATTGTAAACTCGGCACAGAACATAAATAGGCATTGAAGACAGTGAGAAAAACACGAAGAAATTCCCAGCGGCGAAACCCAACCCTACTGACATTTTCATGATCCATGTGACGAAGCAGTTTAATTTCCCGCAAGGTCCGCTTAGCATCCACCTTATTATCAAACGCATTAGCAATCTTCTTGACCGCCACCTGCTCTCCCGTCTCCGAATTCAGAGCCGAGCTGTAACAAATACCAATCAACCAGGAAAGATCGACAGAAGAAGAAAAAAATAAAAGAAAAAAACAAGGTAAGTTCAACAAAAACGTTCCCGGGGGCACCAGCACGATCAGCGAGGAATACATACCAGACGATCCCGTAGGCGCCTTTCCCGATGGGCATGATCGGGGGCTTGTACTTGGATGTGACCTCGAAGACGTTGCCGAAGATGTTGTACTGGATATAGCGCCCCCCGTGGCTGAGAGTCGCCACGATGGCCTCGGGGCCCTGCGGCGGCACGGGGGCCGCGGCGCCCGGTACGGCGGCCTCCGCCATGTCGGTGTCCGGGGGCTGAGCCGCTCCGTCCATCTCCTGCCCACACCGTCGACGACCAACACAGGACGGCGCGGGGATCGGGAGGCGGAAGAAGATGGCACGACAAGGGGAGGAACACGAAGACGGAGGAACGGGGCAGCGTCGGACGTCCCTTCGTCCTCCGGGGGCCAGAAGGTACACTTTTTTTTAGCATAGGTAATTAGCATTATACATTAACCAGTATTTAGTAATAATTTCGATCGTTTGAGCCGGCCCACGAGCGTTATAAGTTTGTTTCGTCGGTATACATTTCATTTACTTATTTCTCGAGGGTCTTAATGTAATGGTCCTAACCAGTTCAGTTAATGCTCGCGGCATTATAGTTTACGCCCTTGAAATTTTTTATTTGCATGTTAGATATCTCTGATCTTTATACATGTATCTTAGAGGTATAATGCTTGCATATACGTCCTCACGAAACATCTAATATATCCATGACATCGCTGAAAATTTGTACATGTGCCGTTATTCTTCGGAGAGACGTATGCCAGCTTTTATTTGCAGATATAGAGGAGCTGGGGATATAAATATGAGTAAGCGTTTTTTGCAATAGTATACACACAAATATGGATACTCAACCAGTATATGTGCAAAAGATATCTTAGGGCTTATTTCAACACATTAAATATTGCAATTCTGATATTTAGGTTGCGTTTGGTTGAGATTCCTACTTTATAGCTTCCACGAAAATCTATCATTTTTTTTTCTGGTACACTCCGTCCAATATCAATTCGACATAAATATTTGGTTGATGTTCATGTTAATCGGTGATACAAGAGATTTTTAGCTAAATGTATGTGTTTACCTTTATTTGTCGTGGTTTGACAAATCTAACAAAACAATAATTATAAATATAAAAATAAAGAGTAAAAGTGTTTTATATTATTAAATCTTTCTCTCCTACCCAAAATGTTGTCTTTTGCACGCGAGTCCGCAAGAAATTGATGTGTTTGGTTGTACACTTCCCCATTATAAAATTTTAATGATTGGAAACTGTTTGAAAAAATTCTACCAAATGAAACCATAGTACTATAGTTGACTTATATATCACTAATATCAAATCTTTGTAAATTTTTATATACATGAATCATTTAACTGAATACTAAATCAAAAAGATTATAAGAAAAGCATGATTTCTACTTATAAGACAAAAAATACCACCCCCAAAACTCGTTCTCCCGCGCCACCATCCGAAACTCGACGAGATTACTTCCGACCTCGACGACGCGTCGACGGCCATGGCGCTCTCATCGGCTTTCCAGGAGCGCATCCGGCAGATGGAGGAGAGCAAGAACCAGCGGCTCGCCCTCCTCCAGGTCGAGACATTCGCCCATCCCAATTCCTTTCGTCGTCCCCGATGCAGATCCCTAAGGCTAGAGAAGGAGTTGCAAAATTCGTGTTCCGAGCAGGCGGAGAAGGAACTGCAGAACGGGAGATCGCAGCTCCTGTCGGCGAAGCTCTCGAACCTGCGGCGCGCGGAGCAGAGATGCCTCCTGCTGGAGAAGCGGCAGGCCGACGTGGCGTGCCGGATCCTGGCCAAGAAGGCGGAGATCGAGGCGATGGAGGCGAAGTACCAAAGCTCCACCTCCATCCTCAGGTAAGTGTGGCTTACCATCCGCTACTTGTCCCCTGTCACTTCCGTGATCTGTCAATCGCGGCGATCGGACGGCGAGGCGCAGGGATCTGAGGAGCGAGGCCGAGGAGCTGAAGGAGAAGGAGACAATCAAGGACGATTTCTACAAGATGAAGGTTCTAGAGACGGAAGAGTTCAAGCAACGGGTGAGGGCGCGTATGCAGTGTCTTCGCACCGAGGTGCAGAAGCTGAGGGCCACACTGTCCGAGGTAAAACTACTCTCTTCCGGCGGAAGAAATGGCATTCTGATGTTGCGAATTTCCCGCAGCTTCAGGGAGCCCTCAAGGGGCTCCAGGAGAGCGATGGATGCTTGAACAAGTCCGAGCTCGCCGCGGCAGAGCAGAAGAAAGCGGAGCTCCAATCGGCCAAGGAGAATCTGCGGAGAACTCTGGGCTCAAACCTCGAGCTGAGGACTCTGCTCCGGAGGCAGCTTCAGAGGGCGCTGTCGACGGGAGTGGCGGGCGGCGGGGAAGAAGGCACGGTTGCGGCGGTGAAGCCGCGGGAGGCGGAGGCGGGAGGGGCATCTTCGCGATGCGAGGTGGAAATGGGCTTCTGACAGGTCATCTCTCGGCTCCAACTTTCCCTGATAGCAAATTGGGCCGGCCGAATTAGGACTATCATTCAGCCCTTACACGTGGCGATTCGGGGCGTATATTCCGAACTATACTCTATACGTCACGGAATATATTCTCAACGATCAACGGAAGAATATTACTTCCACTGGAAAGCAACCAAAGTATTTTAATGGCGTTGACCTAATAAGAATTAAAGGGTGTTTGGTTGAACAATAAATATTTTTGGTTTATACACTTTCACGTTAAAAGTTTATATTTTTAAAAAAATCTAAACTAATCAACGATATAAATTTGTGGCGTTTGGTGAGATGTCATAACAAAAGTTGACTTTTTTTCGTGCTGCTGGGTAAAGCAACATGTTATGTAATGCACGTCTCAATTTGTATCAATTTTGACATTGATACTTTAATATCTAAAAATATCAATATCAAAATCGATATATTCTATTAGATTTGAGTTTTAAATGATCTGGGGTAACAAAAGATGAGATGGCCGAGATGAGAGAGGCTTCATCTCTGATCTTCACGGGGTGTTTCATGTTTGGTTGCATATCTAATGGGGTGTTTGGTTGCATGATAATTTTTTGTACATTTTTATGATAAACAATTGTATTAAAATAAAAAGTGAATCAACTCATGACATAAAATTATCATGTTTGGAGGGATGCGACGACAGAAAAGAGTAACTACCGTTCATTACCAAACAAAGTGTGGGACCACAAGAAAAAAAAAGTGAGACCCTCTTTTTTGTTTATGAAAAAAATCACTTTCAAAATATAAAATTGTCATAGTTGTTAAATACCTATTTTAACGTGTTTTTTTATAATTTTTAAAAATTAAAATAAACATCTCTATTATCATGCAACCAAACACTCCGTAAAGATCCGTTTACCCGGTGCCCGATATCCTCTATTCCTTATCCGCTTTGCCGCGCCAACTAGCATCCGAACAGAACAACTAACGGATAAGACGTCGAGCGGTGATCCTCCATACACGGTGCGGACCTTCGCGAAACCGGATAAGGCGCGGGAGTGGGAAATCCAAATGGCGTAGATTTCGAGGGACCTCCGAAAAATTTTGCTTTATGTATTATGTGTATATATGTGCATATGAAGTGGGAGAGGGGTCCTCCGCGTAAATCTGGCTTCTCTTCCCCCATCATTTTCCGTCCTCGCAGTCGCAGTGTGCTCTGCGTGCCCGTCTCTGTCTCGTCTTCTCCTCCAGATCGTACGGCGGCGCGCCCCTGCAGCTGCGGCAGTGGCTTGTTGGATTCTCTCCGCACCTGTACGTAGTTTGCAGGTTTGGCCAGGCGGCACCAAGTGCCATCTCTCTCTCTCTCTCTCTCGGGCTTTATTGTCTTCCGGCGTCTTGATAGGTGGAGGAAAACGATCGGTCGGCCGGCTATTCTGCAAATTCGAGGCGATCGTGGCGCGGATGGATCGTTTGCTGCTCGTGAATGGTAGTTGGATGGGATTTGAAGTGTTAGTGGATGCGGAGCTCCGGGGTCCTGATGGTGGTGAGGCGAGAGTGGTGGGAGGGCTGAAGGAGTAGGTTGGAGGAGAGAAATTGGAGGAAGAGGTGGACGGGGGGGGGGTAGAGGCTTATCAGCGTTGGGCTCTGCTTGCGTATAGGTTGGTAAAATGGGGAATAAACTTGGGAGGAGGAGGCATGTGGTGGACGATAAGTATACGAGGCCGCAGGGGCTGTACCAGCACTGGGACATCGACCACAAGAAGCTGCGTAAGCTGATCCTCAAATCAAAGCTGGCTCCCTGCTATCCGGGGGACGAAGAGTGCACTTTTGATCGAGAGGAGTGCCCCATCTGCTTTCTGGTTTGTTTATAAATTGCCTTGCTCCGAATGGTGCTTCTGGGAAGGATTAGGATAATTTTGGCACTCGGACACTGACGCTTATTTCTCTCATATCTTAGTGTTATCCAAGTCTCAATCGCTCTAGATGTTGTATGAAAAGCATCTGTACAGGTACTTTGATTTTAATACTTGATTTTTCACTGGATCTAGAGGATTTTCGTGCATCCTTTACCACGTTCTTATGGATTTTAATTTGGTGCTTGTCTATAGAGTGTTTTCTGCAGATGAAGCCGCCTCGTTCCACTCGGCCTACACAGTATCCTTGCCTCCATTCGGTCCTTGTTCTTTTTCCTGAATAAAACAGAGGTTGCTCATTATTTATTGCTCTGCCTTCAATATTGTGTTGAATCTCTTAAAGTGTCATTTTTTTTAACATAGACAAGGTGCCCTTTTTGCAAAACTTCTAATTACGCCGTGGAATATCATGGTATGAAGACAAAGGAAGAAAAAGGAATGGAACAAATGGTAAGCTTCCATGATAAAATCCTTACGGTTGATATCTCCTTGAAAATGCTGGATGGAACCTGTTTTTTTATCATTTTGAAGAATAAATTGCTGATTTATTGGATATGTCTGATCCTGTAGGAGGAACAAAAAGTTATAGAAGCGAAAATAAGGATGCAACAACAGGGGCGCCAGGATGAGGAAGAAATGATGCAGAAAAGACAAAGTATGCGTTCTTCTAGTAGAATAATGCCCCTCACAGAAGTACGGGTGCAAATGAGTAGAGCCGAGCCTAGTAATATGTTGTTCAAGTTTGGCTCATTTATTTTATGAGTTCGAGCTTTTACAAGTATGTTGAACTGTTGTTCAAGTTTGATTCATTACTTAATCAAGTCGAGTTCAAACGGGAGCTCGAATAGCAGCTCGACTCAAGTTCATTTCAAATTCAAGTTCAAAATCGATACAAAGTCATTTATAAAATTCAAAATAAATCGAAGGGCATTTGTGAAATGGTAACTTTAATTCATTTATAAACTTGATCTAAGTTTAAACTCAAATCAAATTTTATTTCTATTTATTTTACATATCTAAGCAATAATATATAAGTATTATTACTCATATTTTTTTAAAAAATAAATATTTTATTGAGTATTTAATTGTGTTAGTCGCAAGTTTATTGAGTCAAGCAGGAGTCTATTCAAGATCATCTTATTTAATGAACCGAGTTTTATTTTTTGTTCAAGTTTGTTCATTTATCATAACACATGAGCCAAGTTGAGTTTTTATCAAGTTGGGTTTCGAGCTACTTGTTGAGTGCATTGGTTCATTTGCACCTCTACACGGAAGTGGACCGCCGGGAGATTTCATGTCACACAATTTCTGGTTTGGGATATTTGGAGCTAATCTGTTTCTTTCATTACCATATCTGTGGTTGTTAAGTAATGCATGCAATTATTCCTACAGTTTCACTCCCATTATTCCAAATTGCTAAGGCAGTTCCTTTTCCGTTGTCCAAATGGTAACTGCCTCATTTCTCTTGATGCCATTTTTTTGCATATTGCAGGCCAAGATGATGACTTTGCATCATCACATACCCAGTGTGTGCCACCTGTAGACAGAGGGCCTTCACACTTCAGACTAAACAGGTGAGTCCCTGCTGAAAGGAGGCAGGCTGACACCTTGGAATGGCTGACTTTGCAGTTTGATTCCACTCCAGATCTGATTGATCCTGGTGAATTTGGGGGAGGTCCTATTCTTGAAGTATGAAATAAAATGGTCAAAAATCTAAATTTTGTTGTAATGGTAAAGCTTAAAAGTTATGCAAAACATAAGTGCATATTGAAAATTAATTTAGTAAAATATGACGTGAATAACTTTGTAAATCAAATTAGATTGTACAAACATGCAAGACCCAGATTGCAACTGTAAAAACCTAACAGCTATAACAATTTGATGAAGAACATAAGCAAAATAAACCTAATCTTGATGAACCATTAAAAAGGGAAAACAATAAAAGCCATAAATGAAAGCCAAAAAGGAAACAAGAGATCATCCCATCAAAACTTAAGGTAACAATCTAGAATAAACAATGATAAAATGCAGTCACTTAAATCTTAAATCAAACTGATTAAGCCATAAAAGGGAACAATATGACATAAGAAATAAATCTGAAAATAATAAAATAAATAAAAATGAACCATTAGTTTGAATGGATCTGAAAATTGATTGGACGGTCAACCAAAAGGAAAAAAAAATAGAAAATGTAAATATCTGAGTTTTGTGCCATGGGCCAAAGCAGCCAAACCAAATGAAAATTTTTAATCTCTCATCGTGCTTTTATTTATGTTGCCATTTGAGAAAAGAGGTTCTTGCATCATGCTACAGTTTTGGTTCTCTAGGTGGTACAGAAGAATTTTAACAAGAAAAGTGTTGGCTTTTGGAGATTTCTATGAGTGGGCTAAAGTTAGCTCTGACTTTTAAGTATGTGTCAAACATGATAAATGAAAGCAGGAAGGGAAAAGAGAGGCAGAAATTAAAAATGAGGCCTGAACCATAAAACCATAAAATAAAAAAATGACAAAAAAGGAAAAGCGTGAGAAACGGAAGAGACTAAAGAGTCTGCCTGCAACTATGTAATTAGATAGTGTGACTAAGTTCAATTAGTACAACAGTTTTAGACAGTACTTTGAATTGATCCTAAGCTTGCAATATGCTCATCTGTCTCCAAAACATCTCCAAAATGTTAAGTAAACCATCACAAGTTTAATTTGTTACTCATTTGTTTGACTTGTGTCTCCTCTTCATTTCTCAAAGGATGGTTTCTTATGTGTTTCACAAATGTTGTTTTCACTTTTCCTTAAATTTTAGAGTCTGTCTTGCTTTTACTTCATGGTTTGTTTCTTGCTTGCATGTCTCATCTTGCTAACTGCGTCCGTAACTTTTTATCACAACGCAGGGATGATGATTTTGACTTGGATCTCGAAGACATAATGGTCATGGAAGCAATATGGCTATCCATTCAGGTAGTTCCAGGAATATAAGTTGTGCTAGAGTTTTGCTTTATTTGTCAATTATGATGTCTTCATACACATATCTAATGCTACACCAACTTGCAAAGATCATTGTTGGCCACGCTGATGCACTCTCTGATTTGCCATTTTGCTTACCTGGAACATATGCTCTTATCACTTGCTAGAGTAGGCACTTGAAGGTCCCTCCCTCTCCCACTTGCTAGTTCTTGAACTTTGGTGCGTTGACAATTTCTTGGTATCAAAATATGGAGCAATGAGCCGTCAACTGAAATCAGGTTATTTCTGTGGAGGTTTGCCTGGAATAGGCTGCTCGTGGAGTAAACTTAGATGGTGAAATCGACTATGCTACAGCAAACATCTCTTTTCAGAATGGCGCTGTGAACATCCTACTCACTTATGCTTGAATTATGATATTACTGATGCACTACGGAGTCCATGAAGCTGGCTGGGGTCACTAGCTCCAGAGTGATATGAAGCTGTTTGATGACCTGATCATTGGAGGATATAGAACTTAGCAAATACGATAATCTTTTTAGATTTGTCTCCCAACTATCATGGTTAGCCAATTACAATCGGGATCAGCATATGCAAACCCAACCTAGGGGAAGTCCAACGCAAGATCGGATTTTCCCTTGAATCGGTTTATTCCGACAGGATCACCACCCTTGCCACTGATTTCCGTCACCAAACCAATCCCTATCAAGGTCAAATCAGACCAGAATCAATTGATCTTTCATCCTCTGAATTTTTTTAATTTTTTTCTATTTTTAGAAGAGCCAATCCAGGCCGAACCCAATCGGATTTTCTTTCCTTGGATCAACCAATCCGATCTGGATCCAGATTGGAATCAGCTTGGCCAATTTGGATGCAGATTCTGATTCCTTGCAATCTTTTCTCTTGGCTATTTAGCTGTTGAGAGAAGAACTTTAAGCAGGAATACACTCATCTAATATTATCAGGAGAAGCACTCAACTCATGCAAGATTGTTTCTTTTCTGTTGAAGTATTCTGGGTTTTCAATCCTGTTCTCATGGACAACGTTAACAAATGAGTGGGATTTTCCCTGTGGTGTTCGCTATTTACTTGAACCATAATCCAGAAGGAAGTTTTAGTTTCTACTGATTTATTTGGAGTTTAGGAAATCATGGGAACATTATGATTAGTCAATACTTATGACTCACTACACAATCCAAGCTTTAATGTAAAATGAACTATTTATACCTCTTCTTTAATGTTGTGCACTATGCATGGTTTGCAGCAGTGTCCTATCTGGAATGGGATCAGCCAATCCTAGATCAGGATTAAATCCTGGTCTGGCCAGATTTGTCCGGAATCAGCCAATCCGGTTAAGCTGGCTTGGCCGGGCTGAGATCGTCCAGGTTAGCTGATCATAAGCCAAGATCAGCCATGGTGGCTGATTCCATCCTTATTTAGGCTGGCTTGGATAGAATCTTAGCTGTCTCAGCCAAGTTGGACCGGGTCAACCAAGATTTGCTGACTGTTGTCCCATCCTGGGTTTTTGCTGATGGCAGATTCTGTGAATCTGATCTTGATCTAGATCGGGATGGGCCCTGACTGATATAGGGGCCAATGCCAACCCAAAGTTCCTTGGCACTAACAATAAGCATCAGTATGCACAAATGTCTTGGCAGCTCTTGCAAGATCTTTAAATTTGCTCAGTGAAAGGGCTTTGTTCTGAATGATAGAATAATCATTTAATCCCATTGTCATGCAATGCATCTATCATGTACTTGCATATAGGAAACTTTTCTGAAGGGGCCAAAAAAATTAGTTACATTTGATTAAAACGAGAAAAGCAGGATACAATAGACAGTCTGCAAAGTGGATTCAGGGTTGCTTTTTTTTCATCAATTTCATTGTTCTCTCTGTTGGAGGTTCAAGATGGCTGTTTAATGAAGGGTCCATTTATGTTTTAACCCGCTAGCATTGCCTTTGCAAAAATGCCCATCATCAACCACAAACTTACAGAAATTGCAAATTACACTGCCATTTGAAGTCTGACCAAAACAAAAGAGAAGATAGAATAGAAGATCAAGAAAATACTGAATTTCCAAGTCTGAGCCAATCGATTTCAGTCTTTCAGATTTAACATACTTTTACGTATATGATACATGGCTTGGATTCAGATTCTTCATGTTTCGTATCGCTCTGTTGAGCCTTTAAGATGAAATATTCTGTTTCAGTCAGAGGAGTATAGAGCACGAGAGGATCGTATTTTATACCCCTAGTGCTGGATCAGATGGAATTGGTGGTATTCTCACTAACACAGATCTTACAAAAGCCAATTACAGTGAACTGTCAGGTGCTTCAATGATGATTTCATGTAAGACTTAGTGTGGCTTGATTCTTGTACTCATTGATGTAAGACGAAGTTTGAGCAAGCTGTTGACTTGGCTTCGTAGCACTCTTATATCTCTGTCTTACTTCTTTATTGTATCAACTATATATTATCTAATGCCACGCTGGAGCCATCTCTCAAGGTGGGACCGATTCCGATTCCGATTCCAGGAATCGGCCGGAATCGGCCGATTCCTGGGAAGGGAATCGATTCCGGATCGGTCCGGAATCGTTTTTTTTTTTTTTGATTTGTTTTTCGTCAAAAAAATTCAAAAAATTCAGAAAAAATTCTAAAAAAATAGGAAATGAGTTAGAAAGATTTTAAAAAATAACCAATGCATGATATCCACACGACCACATCATACAAATACTAATGAACACCAATTGAACACTTGAAGATTTGAAGTTAAGTACATATTCCAATTCCATTGATTCAAAAATCAAAGAGTTGATACATCATCAAAAAAAAAAAATTACATCATATCAATCTACTACCAATGTCTAGGATATAGATATGGATCTTCCTCCTCTCTCTGTTGCTCGTGACGCTCCTCCTCGTGCTCGATCTTGTATCTTGTCAGAGACCGTATCCATATGAAAATAATGCCGATGCCATGCCATCAAGGTCGTATGGATCGGATCAAGGACGACCGGGACGTAGCGAGAGGATGGTGGAGGCAGGTGGTGTAATCCACCGCCGGTCAACCCCTGCCGAATGCGGATGCGTGGCTCCATAATATACGAATGCGGTGTCCGGCTCGTCCGGCGTGTAATACGGCTTTGGAAACCGCGAATCGGAGTGACTCGAGTTGCTGCCGATGGTCGGCGCTGGTATACACTCCTCGTCATCATCAACTGAGGAGTGAGAAGGAGCACACGTCTTGTCGTCATCCGGACGACGGGACGCGACCTCTAACTTCCTTCTCTTTACCTCTTCGACCATCTCTCGAACTACCGTAAAGTCCGGAACCCAAAGTTTTTTTCAACTTTGCAAATCCTCCCATTTTCCGTGCGCACCTTTGTTTCGTTCTCCCGGTGCCGAATGGGGCCGGTAGCGGCCTTTGGGGCTGGAGCTGAGCTTCGAGGCTAAGCTGCAGTAGGCATCGCTCCATAGGCAGGGCGAAGAAGGCCCCGCTCGAGTACGAGAAGTAGATGAAGGTGAGGCCGAGCATCACTCCTCGGCTTGACACCATCCAACTCTCCTTCTCGCCGTACGCGGTCATCGGGATCGAAACTCGGTACGCATCCTGGCTTCCCTCTCCTCTATCCAGAGGCAAGTGCATGCTCCTCTACGGAAAATGCGGTCCACGTCCACCTCGTCGAGTGGTGGTGTGGCGGAGGAATGCCTGCGCTCGTACGGGCCACCTGCGAACCGCTGCAAATTGCTCCTCGCCGATCTTCTCGATCCTTGATGTTCTTTATGTGCGGCCTCGTTATAATGACGAGAAGACCGGCTTCTCGCCGTGCGAGGTCAACCTGTTCCTCCTTTTGGTATGTATCGGGTTGAATGTACTCGGTTCTCTCGCGGTGGGAGGAACTCGGTGCTCGGCTCGATCCCGATACCACTGGCCGCAAGTGGATTCCATCCACTCCCGGTGTTCACCGAACCCACCACTCGCCCGCAAGAAAAACACAAAACGAGAAAAGGAAACCAATTAGCACGACATCACCTTAACTTATATGATAAGAAAAGAAATTCCTCCTCACACTATTATTATACCAGGTGACACTTTGTCAATCGAATATTTCGAGTCGACGCATCCGAGTATACACTGCGACCCTCATCTTGTACTTACGCATCCGAAACATTTAAAAAAAAAATTAGTTGCACTGGTAATGCTAGTCCAATGTATTTAATGAACTCTAACTTACTTATCTCGGCCTCTATCTGTCCTGTGAGATCGGCAGCACGGCTGGATAGCTATGTGTACCCCGCATCACCTCGTTGTCGTTCACCACCCGTCCTCCATATTGGATGCGGGGGTTCAAAAAATATCCCGCAAGATTTTATTAGTCGACACGTGCATATAAGACAATTATACGAGCGAAAATAATTTTTTAACCAAGTTACCTGACATGGACATCGTGGTGTAGTGTCTTGTCCCATCGGTCATCAATGATCTTCCACCACTTTTTGTAACCCTGCGGGATTTTTTTCTTTAATTTTCAGCTTTGCCGGTCCGCGCATCGTACGGTGTGCCCGTACGGTCCCTGTCATCGAGTCTACCAACCTCGAAGACAACTACCGTGGCTCGATGATTGCCAAGTAGTAAGGCAATCCTCTCCGAAAACCTCTTGTCGGTGATGCTTCTCGGACACTGACAAGAATCTCCTTGTTCTTTTGTCGTACGGGTTGTCCACCGCTATAGTTGTAATACTCCTCGGACTGTGTGAACCTAACCAATGTATGCACTGTGCCGGTGTAAACTCTCCGGCGCATGATGAAGTTCGTAGCGAATCGTGTCGGACCGGTGACAGATCGTGCCCTCTGTGTGAGATCTCGTGATATGTAGGAGGCGGGGATGCGAATAAATAAAAGATGTGATGGTGCGCGCGCCCGACAAGTGTAGATACACCCTCCTGCGCCTATATCCTCTAAAATGAGATCTATGGAATGTCGCGCACGGGGCACCCGAAGATGTGCTTCCTCTTCTCCATTAACTTCCTACCAGCCGCCTTATATGATGGTTCGTTGTCAGTGACAATCTGAACCACATTGTCCTCCCCGATCTCCTCCACCACCCCATCCATCAGAGAAAAGATGAAGCATTTTTTATCTTCCCAGAAGCATCTACCGACTTCAAGAATGTAGTCCCCTCGGTACGACACCGAAGTTTATCGTACTCTCCCGGTGATACCGTCCACCCATCGCATGATTGTTGCAACCCTCTCCTTCCACACCAACTTGAACCCGTCCATCCACTCCCTCGACTCCCTGGACCTCCTCGTCCGGTCCGGGCGCCGTGTATGTCGCTGCCGGGGCTTGCAAACTCCGGTCCACTCGCCCCACGGCATCCACCATCGTCTCTGGAAGTAGGGCCGGTGGTCGTACGTGTCTTGGGATGCCTACATCAAGTTAAAAAAAATGGGATCAGGGTAAAATTAAGTTTTAGTAAATAAAACAGGCATAATGTCAAATTTAATTTAAAAAGTGATACTGCGTACGTAAAAACCATTTGACGATGTGGCGAACGGCTCTCTTTGCCCGTTCTGTAGCCTTCACCCTTTCGTTGCTGCTTTATCCCCATCTGCCCGCATCTCCGTTTCCAAATAAATACTCGTCACTCGGTGTAAATCGAGTCGCTCTAGAAGTGGAACGGCGGTATGGCTCCTGTCTCCCCGGGGTCGGGCTCTCGGTCCCGAGTAGGGCGAGCCGATGCTGATCGGCCCAAAGGCTGGGTCAACTCGGACCCAGCACCCTCTGCTCCCCTCCCTCACCGTCCTCACTCCTCGACGACCAATGCACGCTTGCTGGCATGCTAGCACGTCCAAGCTCGGAGTCCGTGGACTCGTCCTCGCTCTCGGCTCCGGTGAGTCGCCTGCCTTCCCCTTGCCTTTCCCCTTTGGAGGTAGGCAAATCGCGGTCCCTCCTCCTCTCGAGTAGCTCGTCTGCGGCTCCTCCCTCCGCTCGATCCTAACAGCCCGTTGAGAGGCTCTCCCTTTCATGTATCATCTCATCTCCTCACACTTCTCCCTCGGCACCTTGTCACATTTTTTACATTTCCACCTGTTCCGGCAATATGTTGTTTCAGCTGGAACACCCCCCGTTCATCTCCTTCGCACCACTTCGCACCTGTACCCTCTTCCGACTAGGTCTACCATATGCCCGTGTTCCCCAACCCACGTCGGAAGCACGTGCGCGCGTCACCTTGATCGGCCATTGCTTAAATCTGCGAAAAATTGTAAACAATGCACTAAAAATAATTAGATAACATACAAATTGTTTTAGACGTTGTTCGGGTAGCAGACAACCCGAAACATACCATTCGGTATGTTTAAAGGGTTACGTATTTGTCGGAAATCAATGTACGGGGTATCCGAAATTTTTCCGTACAAAGAACATCCAATCGATGTTCAAAACAACTTGAATGAGTTATTCGATCACAAATCACCCGGTTTAACTCTACTCGGAGTCGTCGGAAACGCAAAAATAGGCGTACGGGATATCCGGAATTTTTTCCGTGCAAAATGGACATATCCGGATACTTCAAAACTTAAACGAACTTGTTCGGACGTAAATCGTAAAGTTTAACGACACTCGGAAACTCGTCGGAAACGCGTAAGAATGGACGTACGAAGTTTTGGCGAAGAAATCTTACCAAAAACCTTACAAAGATCGAAGAAGAGGTTGATTCGATGCCGATCCGAGCTTGAATCGGCGGAATCCTTTGAAGAACGAGCTTGGAATCGCCGGAATCACCGTAATCGGTGGAATCGGGCCGGAATCGACCCTGGATCGACGGAATCGGCCGGAATCGACGGTGGATCGATGGAATCGAGGCCGGAATCGCCGGAATCGCGCCGGAATCGCCTGTGCTTCCTCCTTCCGCCGCGGGATCGACCGAGGCCAGCTCTGCGGGTCGATTCCGGCCCTAAAAGGGCCGGAATCGGTTTGATTCCCGGTCCAGAGTGAACCGGGAATCGAACCGGGGCCGGGTCAACCCGGCCTTCCGAAGAATCGGTCGGATCGACCGATTCCACATGGAATCGGTCGGAATCGGATCGATTCCGACCGATTCCAGGCGATTCAGACCGATTCCGAGGAATTCTGCAATCAATGGCTGATACTGATTCAGACATTTTTCCAAACAAGTGATTGTTGCCTCCCTGGCATTATGTCAGCTGGTGGGTGATGGATTGGGTAGGGAGTGTGGGACCAGGCCAAATTTGTGGAACCTTGTGTAGCAAGGATGTACCGTTGTTGGATAATGGTTCCTGTCTTACATTGGGACATTTTAACATGGTTTGTGGCGGACTAACGACCATTTGTAAACAGTAGTGTCATGACCATGTTTGGGCACTGCCAGTCTGCCACCCTATCCTGGAGAGGTCCACCATGGACCTACAGATGGTGCAAATGGACGGGGCTGATAGGGGAGAAGCATGACTGACAGCTGCAGAATTGGGGCTGGCTGTGCATTGCCTGTTTACTGCTGAGCCAGAGAACTTGTGGCTGGTGTAAACAGAGATCACGATGATCATCACGGATGCCCAATTACCTGCCTGATGGGATAACCAGTTAATGATCTGTTTGAAGACGTTGGAATGAATGTCTGATTTTGCTTTTGCTGCCTTTTTTGAAGAGAGATCCAAACAGAGATGTTGATCTTATCTTTTCTTTTCTCTAATTTGAATTTGGGAACTCAGTCTCTTTATATCTTGTCACACAAAAAGTATGTATTGCAGATCTCGTCGACAAAAAATTGGGTCCACATGTTTATAGGTCAGTAATGATCCAGATCTCGTTGACAAAAAATAAGGCCATGTCGGGTCATAGGTGTAAAATTTTTAGAAGCATGATATAGTGGGTGGGTATCTAAAAATAATTTCACTTTTCTTGCCTATCCAACACAATGTCGTTCGTTTCATGATCTGAAAATATGCTTACGCACAATATTGAGAAATTTCAAAAACACGCACATGACAAGGAGATATGGGATAAAATCCTCTCGTCCAACCACCATCAGAGGCACGATTGAAATATGCGGGACAAGACCGATTGAATATAACAGAGGAAAGAGTCAACAGTCTGACCAGCTCTGATACCAAGAAAAATTTAAGAAATGCACGGACTCAGGTCCAGACTGTTACAAAGACTTGGGAATACTCATCCTCTATTCAACATGGGATAAAACCCTTTTTGCTTTGCCTATTTTAGTTTTTTTAATTTTCCTTTTCTACGGTGCAGTTTAATTTGTCTAGCCATGCTTCAGCCTTTTACGTTATTTTTGTTTCTCACTTCGTGCTTTTCTTGCGCATTCCTCGTATTTATTAGTCGTACCTTGCTTTTCTGTGGATAAAGAAATCTGAAACGAAAGCCGTGACATCCCTATTCATATCAGCGTGCAAGACGCAGTTTAGCCACAAGTTCAGCGGGCTATCAAATCCGCAATATTCTTGCATAAACCGTAAACTTTTTTACGTAATCTCTTCCTCAGCTAGTAACATTGCGTCTGACGTTCCTCGTTCAGACTGATGCAGAGCTATGTTTTGACAGGAACATGGCTCCGGCGGTCACATGGTTCCCGGAGACGACAACGTTTCACCCGTATCACCCCTTCCAGAGCATGGTTGCGTCTCAGACCCGGTTGCCGGTGCCCCTTCCGGAGGAGGTTACCCCTCCGGGTCCGGGGCCCTTGCCTACGCGGTCGCCGCCCTGGCAGAACGCCAGCCTACCAGCAGGCCGGATGTTGTTGCCGACGCCCCCGATGCAACGTCGCCGCCTCCCGACGAGCAGCAGCTCGCAAGCGACCGGATACCAGGAGATCGCTCGCCCGGTGACTGGATAATTGAGTCGCCCCCGGGAGCTGATCCTGGGCCCAGCGCGGTGGCACGGAGGGAGGAGGGCGGGTGGAGCATGGAGGAGGGTGTTTCTGAGATAGCAGAAGCTGGAGCCGCCTGTGATGATGCTGGTAACACGGTTGACGCCGAGCCCGTGTTGCCGCACACGGACGCTGCGGATTGACGACGGAACACGGGACGGCACGACGTGGTTCCAGAAATTGCACCGCCACTTGCGAGGAAGAGGAATGGCGGCGATGACCGATGTGTGATTTCTTCAATTTCTTTTTTCCCCACCCTAGTTCTTTTGCAGGTTTATACGTATACCGGATGTACACGAAGCAAATAAAGATTGAAAGGAAACATTTGAGATCCACAACGCGCAAGCGGGGTTTCGTGTGTATGTGCATGGTTTTTTATCTTGGAATTTAGGCGTTTGATTAACTAGGCTGCGTTTCGTCGCGTGACCTAAAAAAAAGATGTACACGATTTGAGTAAAGCCGTTATGCAACACGATATCCGTGTGACCCACCCCCATGACCCACCCCCACGACGTAGTTTTAAATTAGGAGGGGGTTTCGTGCTAAACAACAGGGGTACGGCTGTGGCGGTTGCCGTCATTATTGAGACCGGATCTCCTCAGGAGGCCTCTTGAGGGGATCCGGTCAGGTGCACACCCATATGGGTGATGTGACCGCCACCACATCCCATTTAATACCCCATCACATCGTCGGTCACATCACCCATATGGGTGTGGCCTGACCGGATCCCCTCAGGAGGCCTCCTGAGGGGATCCGGTCTCGTCATTATTTTGTATGCTATAGCCTACGGGACACGTTTTAAGCGTTACGATTAGATGGCCAACTTTAATAGACCTCCATAGATATGTACGTGCCGATACGGATTTACCCCTTTCATCGTGAAATATGGATTGCTGTCTAAAGTGACCATACCGTTCCAGGTGCGTGGCAGAGAGAAATAAAACATCGAACAACATCAGCCATCTGATTCGAGTTTATTAATTCTGTCTTGTAAAGCTTGAAACTCCAAACCATCAAGGGTCTATTTGGCATAAATTTAATTTGAGGATGCATCTGGTTTATCCTTATTTCTTGAAAGATAAATCAGAATCATCCTCAATTTAACTTCGTACCAAGCGCGACCCTGAAAAAACCAGATACAATAACGACTGGTAAAGAAATATAACGTGCTATTACCTGTCACAACCCGATATACCTCCAGAGGAGGGCAGATCCAAGATCCACAACATCGAGGGAGAAAAAGACGCAGAAAATCTTGGAGAGATCTAAGGGCATGTTTGGCACCATAAAATTTTGGGGATAAACCTGGTTTATCCCCTAAATTTTGGGGATAAACCAAGTTTATCCTCAAATTATCCTCATACCAAACAGTGCCTAAGTGATCAGACCGTGCGTGGGCAAGTGTCTAAGTTCCTAAATATTCTAAAACCTTGTAGTCATTCGAGGAGGGTTTACTGATATTAAGGAATTTCAACGAATACCTTTGTTGTGATAGCCCGATGAAGCTGACAATTAGACGAAGACAAAATTATGGCGCAGCTCGAATTTCTAAGCTCGGGAGGCTGTTCTTGGCTGCAACAAAACTGATGCTGAATACCAGCAGCATATTGCTACAAGCATACGAATTTACAATTTATGTGAATCTTCGCGTGGATGCCTTTTCCATCGTCTTAAAATGTAAGTACAGCCCGCTGCGACAAAGAGCCCAAGTGCAGCGAACGCTATGATCACGGCATTGCTGAGATTGCGATAGTAACCTCCCTAGAAACCAAAAAAGGGGTGGTCAAAGTTATATTCGCATCATGGAACTCGTGCAATCGACATCCTTCTGAGCTTTTCTTAGGTTTGAAGAAATACGTACTTGCAGCAAGACAAACAAAATGGCAGCATTTGCAGGCAGCAGGGAGAAGCTTATCATACTCGAACGAAGTTCATTCGGCACGTACCTGCTCAGACAGCGTAATGTTATTTTGTTTTTAATCAAACCGAGGAAGATATGTGTAGGTTACACCAGGGTACTTACGTAGTCCTCAACCGTGCAAGTGACGCCAAAATCAAACCACCACAGGCATGAAATATGCAGAATAGTATCACCAAAAAGCCAACCTCCTGGTATTTCAAACACAAATCATCACTGAGTATAATATATGGGCAAAAAGCTTTTGTATTCAACTTTGACATATTTTACCTGATAGTCATATGCTACAATGGTTAAACATAGACCAGCAATTACAAAGGCAGTAGTCAGGTAATCCTCATTCCGGAGGGATGATCCGGCACCAGCAAACCAGGGAACTAAAGTGCTGCCAAGCATTCTTGAACCAACTAAGCATGGATATATTAGCGATAATTGCACCTCTCTACCGTCAGCCTGTAACAATATAAATGAAATATTGATTTTCCAGACTAGATCATGCGAAAAACTACAACTGTGATGCCAGATATACGAATTTCACATGGTTAGCCAAGTGCCAAACATCTTCAGGTATGTTAGTTATATCAGAAATAGACTAGATGCGCCAATGACTGAAATTTATATTTTAGACATCTGAATGTTCCTCAAACAAGAAGTCTTCCTTTTCTCCTTTGCAATGAGAGAGAGAGAGAGAGATCAAAAAGCTACAATGTGACAGCAAATATTTCCAAAAAGAAAGATGCAAAGCACTAAGCATTCTTCAATGGGCATAGAAAGCATGAAACACTTTTGGCTCCAAGTGAAAATAAATGATGCATGCTTTGTCATGCTTAGTAAACGCTTGCCTGATAAGCAGTACAAACAATAGAAGTGTTTCGTAGGACAACAGCAAATAAATACGGTGTACACAACGAATAAATATGAAGTACAAGTATTGCCAGGTCTAGACTAGTAAAAAGCAACATTTTCATTAATAATTGATTAAATAAGATTAGGAATAAACTTACCATGGCAACAATTCCATGATTTGGTAGCATCAGAAGACCAAACATCAACCAAAATAAAGTGAACAGATCACTTGCCTAGGCTTATACAACTATCTCATAAATTTTGCCAAAACTAGTAATCACAATGCTAACTGTATAAAGAAATAAACTTCAAATCTGCTAAAATGATTCATGCAAGTGGTAACAGTCTTAACAATCAAAACCGAGGATAAATAATTTATGCTAAAATGCCTATCCGCAAGTAGGGCTGTTCACTGTTCGGTTCAACCCGAAAAACCAAACCAAACCAGTACTTTGGTTCGGTTTGGTTTGGTTTGAATTACCGATCGGTTTGGTTTGGTTTCTAGGACCCTTCAAACCAAACCAAACCGATAAACCAAATAACCCAAATTAGATTAAATATTTTAATTTAAGTTATACATAAGATAATATTTATGTATCTTTTCTTATAAAAATAAATTTTTTAAGAGTTTTTAAGGTAAAATTAATGTAATCTATAAACATATACACAAGATTTTAATAGAATATGATTTAAAATGAACAAAAAAATTTATATATTGATATATTTACTATACCTTAATAAAATATGGTTTGAACCGAACCAAACCAAACCAAACCGAATTAATTTGGTTCGGTTCGGTTTGGTTTGGGAGATAGTTTGGTTTGGTTTGGTTTGAGAAAAAATACTCAAAAACCAAACCAAACCAAACCATAAACACCCCTATCCGCAAGTGTCCTTGGGAGATATAGATGGCAATCATGTCGATTTTTTAATTGTATCTGGCCATTGAGATTCAAATCGTAATTAATATATAACACTGACAAGGTGGTAAATGGTAAAATGTTGATAGCAGGCGACAATGTTCGTTACACCATAAAGACAAGAAAAAAGAGATGAAAGACTGACCACAAGTCAGTGGCAGAAAAAAGAGGTACATACCACTATAGTTGGTGCCCACAGAATCCAGAACATTGACATTGAGAAATGAAGGCAAGCTTGAGAACATGATAGCAACCATATCCTTTTATCTACAAAGAAGATACCCTCAACAAATAAGTATGACACTAGGACATCTCAATTGAATTGGAGTTCAATTGCTTAGGCAGATACATTCCAGAATTCTGGAAAATGTAAAATCAGATGTAAGCTCATAACATAGAATAAAGGCATTAAAAGTAGGAACCAAAAATGTCAGGGCTCAAGTATTGCTGAAAAAAAGAGCAGTGCTTGAAGACGTTGAAAACATCATAATTCCTATCTAATTGTACCTAAATTAAAAATAAAAATAAAAACATGTCAAAATTGTTCATATAATCGCAATAGCTTCTATTTAAAACATTAATTGTTAAGTGAACATTGTAATTACTGTTGAAATGGATAAATGGATGCATCATCTTACAGATCATTTCTTTAGGTTTTACCAATAGTATTTTTGATATTTCATTTGTATGTATACATCACTAGAATTTCCAGCTTATTCTTTTTGTTCATGTAACAACATAGTTGGTTTATGGGTTCATTGAGTTGGGTAAATACATAATGCAAATCAAAACAATAAATTGTAATTGTTTGTTACCATAGCTAGCCCTTAACCAACTAATAAGTTCAGGAGTGACCTTTGCATCGCCAGACTAACACAGGGAGCACCTTCAATTCCCTCTACTAATTACCCAGAATGCAACATAAGCATGCATAGAGAATTTAAGAGATGGTAGGGGAAGGAGAGCAATTTTGGTTAATATATGTGCATATAACCAGAGAGAACCCAAATCTCAATTTCATGTGTGAAAAAGAACAGTGGAGAACAAAAAAAAAAGCAAACGAGCTATGAAATGCATTCTGAGGTTCTAAGTAATCATTTATTGATTTAAAAAGCAAACACTAAAGTGAGACATGCACACAGTTATCATTGCCACCATTACAAGATTGGGGAGATATGTCCATTTTCTCTGAGAGATGGATGGTACAATACCTATACAAATTGAGAAAAACAAAATTTTACAAAAATGTGAGCAAACTGAAAGAGAAGCCCCCAGGACACAAAAAGCCTTATCAGGGTAGTGAAACTTGTAAGATGCTAAATTCAATTCAAATATTACCTTTTTATATATTGCTACAATTCCAGGTCCCTCATGCTGGATAGTAATTAGTATGTCCAGGATACGAAACCAATAACACTTATCTTCACAAGGGTATTGTGCATTGTGAATGGTGAGCAAATCAAATTTCAAATTTCTTCCATTGTCTCATGCACCAAAATATGCTTTATTAACTTCATGTTGCAACTTTCTTATGCGCCACTTCATCTGATTACAAATGCACTAATTCCAAAATTTTAAGAACCAGAAGGGGAAATTCACCAGTGGGAAGGCATCAAACATTGTTATATAAGATAACTATCAGATGCAGAAGAAATGGCAGTATAACTACATAATCTGTTCAATGCATCAAAGACATTTTGTTACATGAATCCATCACCAAATAAGATATGTCCATTACTCTTACCATCCAAAATATGCACAGAAAAGGAGTGCCAGTAATCCTTCAGGGAAGAAAAATGTTGGCATCCGTCCCATTCCTTTCTGATATACACAACACTCACTATAGCCAATACAGCAGAAGGAATTGAGAAGAGAAATCCATCATCTAAGTTCCTTATTAAGACATTTGCAAGGACCTGGCTTCCGATAAGGGATGCAGACTCAAAAAAGACCATTAACCAGAAAGTGTCTACCAATAGATCTTGCTTATGGCCTTGCTGTAACAGAAATTTAAAGATATTAAGTATATAAAATACTGTAGAATTCAAAAGATATAAAGTTCTTTCAGATGGCCACATACCTTATCATGTTCAATGGCCATCCATGTCTCAAAACAGAATACGAATATAGAGGAGGCAAGAGCCAAGCACGCATTTAAAACCCATATATTAGGATGCTGAAATGCACCCCTCACAACACCCACAAAAAGGTGAAGAATGAAGTATATAATACATGCCTTCTTAGGGCCACTGCAAAATTGGACGAACAAGAATGAGTTCGGCGACATTGTGCCTCTTTATCTATAAAACATGCAGCTTAAAAATTACATCAGACGGCAAGGAACTGAAAACACGATAATTGGAATGGTGGAACATTAGGAGAACCCATGGAACAGTTCAGATGCAGCTTGGGAAGTGTGCATCGGATCAGATTTCTTAATAGTGTCCTTTAGCATGATTTACTAAAATGGAGTTACAGGGGCTCATTGCAAGTTGACTCTCCGTATGGCTCTGTGGAAAATGACCACATTTACTTATTTGGACCTTGCTTTTTACACTTCAAAACACGGTATATTGGTGCTTTTCTGTACAAATTACTTCACGGAAAACTGGGGAGACGAACATTATTGCTATTACCAATAAGTACCTCTAGGTTACATGATCCTCGTTAGATGGGATGACAGAATATGATAAACACGTTCAAGATAGAGGTATAACTTGACCCCCCCCCCCAACGAAGACGGCAACAAACTGTATCAATCTTGATATTAATGGCTGGCCATTCTTAGATACTAAAAACGTCATGAATAAAGACAAAATAGCTAAAGAGAATCTTACATCAAATCAGAGATTACTCCCAAGAAAGACCCGATGAAGAAAGAGACGGCGGCTCCAGCGCATAGACATAGCACCATCTGCTCCCTGCTGACTCCGTATCTTTGATATTCATCCTCTCCAAAAACAGACTCGATACCACCAATAACTGTAGAGCAAGGGCGTCAAAGAGGAAAAGCCACAAGGCCAGAAAATTCACGTCTCTAGAAATAATCAAGACGATGCTCTGCACGCTGCGAGATTACTGCAACCGATGAAACAGCCAAAGCAATAACGAAATACGAGATATTGTCCAAAGCACGGAACAACAGGGACCGAAACGACCAGAATTATGGCGATGTCTTCAACTACGCGTCCGCAAGAAAACCAGCCAAGCAAATAGTGCAGCAGAAGGTTCTCCAAAGTGTAACAAGGAATTTAACCTGAAGCAAAAGAATAGAGAAGCAAGAACCTCCTCTGGAAGCGCAAAAACTGCGCGCCGCCACCGCAGTCGATCAGTGAAGAATAGCTGGCCCTGGTTGTGACGGCGGAGGAGTTCCTGGAGAAGTAGGGGAGCAGGAAGACCGAGGAGAAGCAAGAGCAGAAGAGAAAAAAATACGCGAGGGATCCAGGCTCCCAGTCCACCCGCTCGATCACCAGCGCCATGTACAGTGAACACACGGAAGAGGGGATCAGATCTCAGCGGCAGACGGCGGAGGGGATTCGGCGGCGGCGGCGGCAAGTAGATCTTGGCCTGATGAATCTCCCCGCTCGCGCGGGAGCACGGCGGGCCGACGGGAGAGGTGGCGAGCAAGAGATGCCGGATTCGGAGAGTCGCCCAGACGAGCTTCGCGAAACCGAAGAGGAGGTGCTCCACGACTACCTTTGACGTCAGCAACCGCGAGCGGTGCTACGTGGCGAGATCTCATTCGATTCGGCCCGTGCGCTGGTACCAACTGTTAGACATGGACCCTTGATTGAGGAGGCTGAGAACAAGAAATCAAACAAATTGAGAATAATAAAAGGGGGGGGGGTTGCCATTTTTCTTTGAAGAGATTTATTTATATTTTGACGCCATCTGGGTGACTAAATAATCGAAGAGTTGGTCGAAATGTATATATACCAGGGTGTAAACGAAATGTGATATTTGAAAATTTCTATTGGATTTTGATAAAAGTTTAGGAGTTTAGAAGTTGTTTTTGGCATTGTATAGATTATTAGAATCATATGTTTCGATAATTTATCGTAATCGAATTCGATTAAATTAATTTTATTTTTATTTATTTAATTTAGATAAAAATAATATTTAAAAAGTAATTAAATAAAATAAATATGACATTTAAATCGATAAAATAAAATTTTAAAAAGATTATATCATATTCTTAATATCTATAGATAAATTATTAATTTATTTTTAAATAAAAATTGATATTTAATATTTATTTCTATTCTACTCCCAACAACAAGAGAATCAAAATCAAGACATAATGATTCCGACATTATCAAAATCAGAATCAGAATCTTAATCAGATAAGATGCCGGTGATTTTGCTATCCAATCAGATCTCTCTGCGCCCTAACTAATTGTGTCCTCACCTGCCAATTTTTCTACTCTGTTATATGCCAAATGTCAAATGTGGTGAGTGGGATTTTAATACTGTCTGGTATAACATATTAATCTGTGCTCTGAAATAAATATTATCTTTATTCATCTCTTATCTTGTAAATTACATATGGTTGATGACAACAACCTTGTTATTTTAGGTCCCCAAAACAGTGGACCATATATAGATGCATGCTATATACTACTTCCTAGAATGGACCTCTCACATCCGATAAGGAGATTTAAAATCTATTATTTTAGAGAAATGAGCCCCCAACTTTATAAAGGTTTTTATAAGCAGATATATAATTTTTAATAAAATGGGTTCTAGAACATAAAGAGGTATTACATATTTCAGCAATAATTTTAGCTTTCGATTTTTAAACCATTTCATTTTGATAGCTTTTAAAAAATACTATCAATTAGTTCGTTTAGAGAACATATAATTACGTGACTAGATAATTGCACCGAGAAGTGACGAATAAAGAGAGAGGAAGGCATCTTTTCTATTTGCATGGGTGCCAAAGTCTTTGTTTAAAGTTGGTCAATGAAAAAGGTTTTCATTGACGTTACTTTTATAAAGAATCAAATGAAAACAAAATAGGTGCCAATGATTTTGACCAACTTTCTTTTATCTGGCACCATCAAACGTGGGCTGAATTGATTCGGTGAAAACGAGCCGAGCTGAGTCGAGTAGCATGGTGTTTAAGTTTGGCTTGTCGTATTTTACATGAGTTCGAGTTCAAACTTGAGTTTCAATGAGTATGTTGAACCCTTGTTCAAATTTAATTCTTTTATTGATCGAGCTCGAGTAATAACTGGACAAAAGTTCAATCAACACTCAAGCTTAGGTTATATACAAACTCGTTTGTAAACTCAAAATCAATGAAAAATTATTTGTGAAACTCCGGATGTCACTCATTTATGAAATCAATCTAAATTTAAACTCGAAATTTAAATTATTTAATATATTTAATTGACAATATATAACTATCGATACCTATAATTTAATTTTTAAAAGTAAATATTTAATCGAATTACTCACGAGTTTATCGAGCCGATTAGAAGTATGTTCAAGCTCGGCTCACTTAATGAGTCAAATTTTATTATTTTTTCAACTTTGTTCATTTAACACAACAAACAAGTCGAGTCAAATTTTTATCGAGTTGAGTTTCAAACTACTTGTTAGTGTATTGGTTAGTTTGCACCCATGTTTATCACTTTGTCAAGGGGGTCGAGGTCGAGCTTGGTCATTTTGGGTTCCGACTACCAAGTGGAGCTTAAATGGGCCATAAAGAAGAGTCCAGATAAGTAAATGGCCCATTAAAGATGGGCGAGCCGTATGGACTGGTTTGGTACAGTCCAGTCCAATCCCTGAGGTGTAAGGATGACTACCCCTTCAATATAAACCCATATCACTGGATCCTAATTTATAGACTATCGATTTATAAAATCTCCTTTGGGAGGGACTTTTTGTCTCGCCATGCATGGTCCCTCTCTTATAAGATCTTATTTTCTTACCGAGCATGAAAGGTTCACAACTCTAGCCATCTTAAAGTTTTATTTTAGCATAAACTCCGATCTCCAAATACGTATAAAAATGAGTGGATAAGAAATTTCCTTCTCGGATCACATTGTGGGACGACCCTCCCCAGAGGGGAACGAGAACGATGGTCAATAGCTCATGCTCGGTGATCTTTTTTATTTTATTTTTTTATTAATGGGGATAAAATAATCATTTGTTTATCACGAATCTCACCTTTACTCCGGTCAGTTAGTGTGGAATATCAAAGAGAACCGGTAGTAAAAAAAAAAAAAAAAACCCCACCTTATGAGGTGTTTAGTTGCACAATATATCAGATTTTTGTTACAGTTTTGTGTTTTCGTTATAAAAATTGTTAAAAGATGTGTTCGGCATCGATTATAATTCTATGTTATTTTCTTTTGAGATCAAAAAAGAGGAGATACCCTTTTTTTAATCAAGTGATCTCCCACCTCTTTTGATTTTCTCACTCTTCTCTTGTTATCTCATCTCCTCAGGCATGACAATGTTATGTCATTGGTAACTTACATTTTATTTTAATACATTTTTTTGTCATGAAAATATCTAAAAATTTATTGTTCAGTCAAACACCTTATTGAGCAAAGCACTAGACACCATACATCTCTCTCTCTCTCTCTCTCTCTCTCTCTCTCTCTCTATGTACCCATTCACGAGGCACCCACCATGATGCATGACTTTCTTGGTGGTGTAGGCCTTCTTGTGCCCCCCCGGGAGAGGGCAATTCGGCAGTTGAGATCTTGACAGGCCCTTTGTTTGTATCCATGTGTTTAGTATATATATACACATTTATGTAAACAGAAAAATTGATCTTCGTATATACCAATGTAGGAGAGGGTTAATCTAGTCTATTGAAGTTGGATATCATCATATCCTAGGGGTTTCTACGTATCAGTTCTTGCAGTTGTTTGTAATTCTAAAGGTGTCCCTAAAAAATTCAAAAAACATCAAGATATCCTTGAAATCCCATGTTTTTTTTTAAAAAAGTAATCAAGTAGCTCCGTCTAAGAATTAACACCTAATAATGTTAGAGCGCACACCTAACATGTTCTTCATCAAGTAATGACAAAACTGCTCTCTCTTTTCTACGTAGATAAGGAGTGTGTAAAAAAAACAGATACATATATATACATATAGTATTAATTAAGAAAGACATTTTGAACATAAAAGGTTAAAATATTTAACTAAGAAATGTAAGGTTCTTTGGGTGACATGGATTTATTTTTGAGCAACAAAAGATTTCAAGGACTTCTGCTGATTTTCAAGTATTAGAGGGTATCTTCAGCAATATCAATAATTATAATTAATGACCAATATCTAAACATTCCTATATCTTGTAGTGTGCTGGGAATTAATATTGGTGTCAACACATTTCTCTTGGGTCAGACTCATCATTTGGGTCCAAACTATAGAAGTTAATGATCTTTTTTCTCACTTTTTTAAAATGCATTGAGATGGGGGGACCGAGACCATATATATAAAATACCTACAGTCAGACAAAAGTATCACATAACGTAATTTATAAAAAAACAATAAAAATTAGGGCACACAAATACACTAGTAACCAAATTAGCACTGATCTCTACTATTGTGGGGGGGGGGGATCAGGTATCAAACCCAAGTCAAATTGCGCTATACCTTGGAGAGAAATTTTCTCCGACCTGAATTCAAATTAATTTGTTATATGCTTATTTTATCTATGAGTCTCATATATATATTATTTTCTAACTTCCAAGAGAAAATTCTTTCTCCATCATGTGAGATAATGGGTGCAGATACTTCAGATGTCTTATGAAGAAAATCCTTTCCAAAAAAATTAAAAAATCTTATGAAGAGAAGACAGAAAGGTGATATTTAATACACTCTTTGGAGAGCTGGATACATTTATGAGGGTTGGGATACGCATTTAAAAGGACATCTCTGGAGCAGCACCCCTCCAACCACTTCCAGCTCTCTATCTTCTTCCTCCTCTCCGGAACCTTCTTCTCAGCCGTTGATTTAATCTTTGGCTGTCATATTTACCAGTATATATGTATGCTGATCATTTAATCTTTGGATGTCATAGCAGCATAAGAATGTCAGGAAGGACTGACCAGGGGCTTGGTTGTTTTATTACAGACCTCTTGTGTTCCAAATCACTTGTTTAAAAGCAACATTCCTCTTGGATCTTAAAATTAACAGTTTTTTTTTGCTTGGTTAAAATTGTAAAAGATATTTAGAAAAAAAAAGCAGGGACCAAATGATTTTGCAAGTATATGATGCTCTCATCTTGGAGCCCACCTCTCTCATTATCCACCGAGTGAGAGCTTGTTCTCCCGGACCAAATTAAACTAATAATGTTCTTAATTAAAGTGAAAGCCCTTTATGTTATTAAAAAAATGAACCCACACGGCAATATATATATATATATATATATTACTATTGGAGATAAATCCAATTTAAGGATGTGGAGAAGTCAAGCATCATCATCCAGAGAAACAAACTGGCCGGCCCACGTGGATGTTGGGCCTCCTTTCTTTTCCGGTGTCGTGCGGGGACGGCAAGCCTAGAAAGCGGCCCACCACATGATGAAAAGGGCCTCCTTTCTCGTGTCCTCTCCATATAAATAAAAATAAATATGTATGTATCATGTCTTCTTTTTGTTAGAACCTGTCTGATACAATTGAATCAAGTTGAGTCAGTTCAACCACGTGAATATATTTTCTCTAGCATTTTCTTATAAAATGTTAGTGTAAAATAAAATAATAAAAATTACCGATAAAATAATTTAGAAGCATCACATTTTTAGTAAAAAAATTATTTATCAGCTCTTATAATCTTTATCTTCCCACCCTCAAGGCCTTAATGCCTCAACTTTATTACTATTGGATGGAAATTTGGACATCTATCATCCCCTACCGACATTTATTTGAGTCAAACATGAAACCATCCTTAGCTCTTGGGGGGGGGGGTGTTTGGTGCAAGAGTAATTTTGGGGATAAGACTAATTTTGGGGATAAACTTGGCTTATCCCCACAATTTAGGGTATAAACCGGAATTTTTTTCTAAATAATCCGGTACAAAAGGAAACCTTGGTTAAACCTCTAAAATTAGCAACCTAGATTTTCTAGAACCAAATGTTGAAGCTTCATCAACTCTCCAAATTTTTTTGTCACATTCAAAAAATCTACATAAAATGCAAAACGGAACAAAAAATGTAGATATTACATATTCTTTGCATAAAATACATTGCAGGGGAAAATCTAGTGACAAGGCGTTGGATTACATATTGTTAAAATAGGTCTTCTCTACAATAATGCACGTTTGGCAGTCCTGATTAAAATTCATAATCACGTAGGGAGTTTCTTCTAATATAAAAGTGTGGGACTTAACTTTTTTTTTAGTGTGGTCCTTCACTTGTTTTAATTATGTATGGTTCCCACACTTCCTGTCATCATATCTCACTAAAGATATGGCGCTATCTTGATCATAATCATGTATAATTACTGTCTTGAATTTTATTTTAATACATACTTTTTATGACAGAAGAAGCACAAAAAAATTTCCACCTTGTGTAGTTATACATATTTCTCACCTTTTTGTTATGTATCTTACCAGACCTGATAATCCTATGCTTATAACAATCTGGTAATTTATTTTGATATACAATTGTATCGCAAAAAAAAAATTTTGTTTTACATATAAGCATCTCATCAGATGACGCTCTCGGCATAATAATCTATGTATATAAATTTTATAAAGTTATTAGAGTATATACCCCCCCCCCCCCGGCAGCCATTTTATAAATCTTTTAGCCGGGAGAGAGCGTGTCTGCTGCGTAAAACGAGTACAGGCCTCTGGCGTACGTTCAAAAGCTGCTCCTTTTTTTCTCGAAGGGCCGAGGCGATTACCGGCCGCACCACACGCGGCCGACCCGAGGTCGAGCAAAAGGTTGGAGAACGCCTGCGCCGCTACCCTACCCTCAAAGCGGCGGCGGCGGCGGCGTCGTCGTCTTCTTCTACTAGAGATCGTCGACGGAGGAAGAAGACGAAGAGAAGTTTGCGGGAGGAGATGCTCTTCCCTCACTTGTAACTCCATTGTAAGTCGGGGCCTTCGCGGATGCTCTTCCCTCACTTGCGTTTATCTGTACCAGCGCCTCGGAGGTACGCTTCGGTACATCGACGGGAGGAGGTTTCCGTTCTTCACCGTCTTTCGAGGTGTGCACGGCCGGTTTCTGAGCGCTCCTTCTTCCGCCCGTTCTCTTTGAGTAGCGGCTAAAATGTGGAGGGGGGGGGGGGGTTTATCGTTGCTTTTGATTCTTCCGGCCTTGATGTCCCCGCTGCGTCTTCAGATCTAATGTGCCGTCGGCGGCCTGCTCGCGGGAGAGCAGATGAAATGGTGTCTTAATTTCTTCCATTTCTTGTTTTCTATGGATGAAAGTATGTTTCGGTGATGCTGTGGTCATTAGATCCTTGTCTTCCTTCGGGGTTTGATTTGATCCTTCTCTTTGCCATGCGATCGATCATCGGCGCGGTTTGATTTGTACCGGTGGTCCAAGATCCCACGAAAATGTTGTTGTACCTCGATCTTGCCGGAGAGATCCGATCTTGCTCTCCGGGAAACTCCGAGCATTTCGTAATCCCGTGTTCCCGGTTTTCTTCCGGGGAGGGAGGATGAATTTTTTTTAAAAAAAATGGCGGAGAAGCTGCCCGGCGGTGGGTGGGAAGGATACGCAGAGGTGGGTCGGAGACATAAATGACCTAGTGAGAACAGGCTGTTCTGCTCCCGCCGTGCGCCCTTCTCGGCCCTCAGAGCTGGGAGAACTGAAGTTGCAGCGGCCATGTCGGAGGCTCGCCGCCATTTAATGCGGCGAAGGGGCCGGCGCGGCCCGCAGGCATGTGCTTGTGCTGCGCGTCGATCGGTCGGTGTCTTGCCCCGGTTGCTATCTGTTGATGAGGTAGTAATAATATTATACATCTGCGATCGTCGGTTCTTGCCGGCGTCTGGTCTCTCTCTATCTCTATCTACTGTTCCGCCCATCTGCCCGTTTCTACGATCCTAATCCTCTTGGGTGTCATCCCGTTCTTATTAATTGATCGAGATTCGAATAGAGTCTGCAAAGTGTGATGGGATTCTTGATTTTCGTCTTGTTGATGTTATAATATATCAATGCCTTCAAGGGTTAGGGGGTGATCATTCCGGAACAGGGGGCGGCGCCAGCGCTGAGGAAGAAGACCCGCCCGGGACAGCTTGAGGCCGGCCGCACCGAGGAGATGCCCAGATCAAGGTAAAGTAAATCTCCCGTCCCGGATGTGTTTGGGATGTGCATCTCGATGGTTTCCGAGAGGTTTGATGGTCTCGATCTGTTCTGGATCCATTTCAATTTTCATCTGTGTGATCTCCGCCGCCGTCCAGGGGTTCGGAGGTGGCGCAGCCGCCTCCGCCACCGCCGCCGCAGCAGCAGAGGCAGTCGCCGAGGGCGCCGCTTCACCTCCGGACGACGAATTCGGATCCCAACGGCGTCCACGCCCACCACCGCAGCAGCCCCAAGCTGGAGGACAGCCACCGTCGCTCCCCCCGGAGTCCCCTCCCCGAGGTGAACACCCCGGAAACGCCCGACGCCTCCGTTCTTCTCTTTCTTCGTTTCGCCGGAAAGCTGACACCTCTGTCGTCCGGCGTAGTTCTCGTCTTGCAACCAGAAGAGGAGGGTCGGCAGGGTGGCGGATCTGGAGACGAAGCTGAGCCATGTGCAGGAGGAGCTCGGGAAGCTGAGGGAGCAGCTGGCTTCCGCCGAGGCCGCCAAGAGGGATGCCCAGCACGAGCTGGAGGAGGCGAAGAAGAAGGTGACGCCGGCCGCCGCCGTGGCCGTCGGAGGAGAGCAAGCGGAGGAGCCTCACGTATCGGCGGAGCTTCACGGCGGCGAGCACCTCGTAGAGGCGGCCTCGCCTGCAGAGGACAAGAAGAAAGCTGATTCACCGGACATCACGGTGGTGCCAGCTGCCGCCTCGGTGGACCCTGTGATTGGTAAAGAAGGAGACAGCGCCGACTACGTACTGCTGGAGGATAAGGACGAGGGCGCCGCCGATGGTATAATAGCCATAGACGAGAAGGAAGGCAAGGGGGAGGAAGAGGAGGCGGCGGCGGCGGCCGCCATGGCGGAGGCGGGGGCAGCGCTGACTCTGCAGGAAGCCCCGGTGAAGCCGGCCCTTGAAGCCAAGCTCGAGGAGACGATCGGGGAGTTGGAGCGGTGCCTGGCAGAAAACGCAGGCCTGAAGAAGCAACTGGAAGAAGCCGAGGCAAGCGCCGCCGCCGCCCGGAGCAGGGAAGAGGAGACGGCGCTGAAGCTGACCCACGCAGAAGAAGAGCTGGCAGGCAGCAAGGCCAAGGCGGACCGGCTGGGGGAGCAGCTGGAGGCAGCGGAGGGCGCCAAGGCGTCGCTGGAGGCGGAAATGAAGAGGCTGAAGATCCAGAGCGAGCAGTGGCGGAAGGCGGCCGACGCGGCGGTGGCGGCGCTTTCGGTCACCGGCGGCCTGGGGGCGGACGGGCGAAGGCTGGCGGAACGGTGCGGCTCCATGGACAAACACCTCGGCACCGGGTACAC
Organism: Cryptocoryne crispatula var. balansae; assembly: GCA_036172225.1. Lineage (NCBI taxonomy): Eukaryota > Viridiplantae > Streptophyta > Magnoliopsida > Alismatales > Araceae > Cryptocoryne > Cryptocoryne crispatula. The sequence goes on from CM069928.1 coordinate 39,718,998, forward strand.
CGGGGAGTTCAGCGGGCTGGGCTCGCCTATGATCGCCGCCGACGATCTGGACGACCGGTGGGGGGCGGCGGCGGGCAAGCGGAAGAGCGCCGCCAGCATTCGCATGTTCGGAGACCTGTGGAAGAAGAAGGGCCAGCAGAAGTAGCGGTTAGTAGCAGCCGCAGCCGCACCAAGAAGAGTGCCTGTTCGTCGTTCGTCCGCCGCCGCCCTCCATTATCGACGCTGTGTTATCCAAAAAAAAGAGTGTATTTGACTATTTGTTTCAGTTGTTTCTGCTTGTGGTTGCCCTAATTCGATCAGGAAGAAGAAGACGAAGAACAGAGTGTATAAAACTCCTCCAGCCGAGCTGCGAGCTCTTTTGCCGTTCTACTTTCTCTTCCGCAACCTGCGTGGTATTGAAGTAGATTGTCTCCGCCATGCCACCAAGAAGATGAAGAAGCTCAAGATCTCCTACCGTCCGGTTTTCTTCTGGGCGTCGATCTTCATCCTGATCACGTTTTCGTGTAGGGGTAGAGTTCAAGAGCAGCGACAAGTATCCTTGGACTAATGCTTCGGGTTCTTAATTTAGAGGTGTGTCCAGCGGAAGGGAAGAAACGTAAAAGCTCTTTCGAAATATTTCTTCTTTTACCAAATTTTATTACAAAAAATATAATAAAAATATAATTTATCATGCAACCAAACAAAACACCCCATAAAACTTTTACGCTATTATTCAACCGGTACCCTTCGATAAAAGTTCGAAGAATACCCACCTCTTTTATACAATATACGACGCCTGCAACTTAAAAAACGTATATATATCGAACCCATTCGGTCGTTCGATGCTCCACGATAACCCAACATGCGTAAATCTTATTTAAAATGGTAAGGAAATAAATTCCTCCTTCTTCCTGGCCGTAAACGTTTGACCGCCACAAGATTTTGGAATGCTTTGAGATGAACTGTAACGATGGGGGGTATCTGTATCTCCCCCCCGTCGTCTAGTAGGGTAATAGCACAGATCGGTGATGGCGGGGTATACAAACATGGCGGCAGCGGCGGCAGGGGCTGGTGAAGGCCCCGCCGGCGTTTGTCTGTGGTGCATGACAACCGGCTTGGGTCGCCGCCGGCGCCGGCGGAGGCGCCGACGGGGGAGGCCTACCAGTACCGCCGCCGCCGGAGCGGCAGAGTATCCGACTGGGGCCTCCGCCGGATTTTACGGATGGAGCACCGAAGAGGAAGGTTCGATGTGTTAAACAAGGGTGATTTTGGGACGAATTGTGACAGACAGAGATCTCTGTCAAAATTCTTGAAAATGTGTGCACTTGAGAGATTCTTTTGATAAGATTTATTGTGTCTATTTTTTTTTAAGTTATCAGGATCTCTTACTTTTATTATACAAAAAATCGCTAAAAATATTTGGTGAATTTACTTGTTTGCACAATAAATCTTCATGTACTTTTATAATAAAGAAAGTGAGTATTAAAATAGATTGTGTGACTCATCTATGACATAAAATTGTCATGTTTGTCGTATTTGGTGAATTCAACCATGACAAAAAGTAGTGAGTAGGATATATGACCCGGTAATGAGGGAGGTCACAGGATAAAAAAAAAAGAGGTTGACCGTCTTCTTTTGTTGAAGAAGAAAATATCTTTGAAAATTAAATTTTTAATTATCACGGAACACTATCTTATACGAGTGTTGTGACAGAAACGTAAAATTATAACAAAATCTTAATTATGGTGCAACCAAACACCCCATTGAACTTCTAATCAGAAATCTTCCATTCAAGAACCCAACCAAAGGCAGCCTAAGTGACTTCCAACATGAAAAAGCCCATCATAAGTTTTAATGGGAATCCATCCTGGGCTCAAAACATAAGCCAACCATGTTGTAAGATGACAAAATTTATCAAAAATAAACTCAGTTTGATGAATGAAAATAAAATCAGGGCTTTTCAAAATTTCCAGTCCTTTCAAATTATCTTTGGAAACCAACATTAGAAATTATTTTTAGCTTCAAAATCGTTACTTTCAGACCTTTTACTCTTCTCAGTCACTCTCTAACTTAGCCCTCAAGCTTATAAACTTCACATGACTTCCCATTTTGCCCTTTTTTCCGAGGCGCCTTCTCCAGAACTCTCTAGCTCCAAATATAGGATGTCTATTCTTGTGGGAAAACAGGAAAAGGAAGGTGGCAGAGCAACGGAGGTAGAACAGACCAATGAAGATGTTAACAGAGTATAAGAACATTGGCTTGAGAGGAAGGCAGGAATCTAGCAACCGATCTTCAAGGAGGGGATTTCTACATAGTGGGTGGTGCATTGAATAGTTCAAACTAACAAATTTGACTATTCTAAATTTGATTTTAAACTAAATCAAACCAAACCAAGCTGAACCAATTTGGTTTAATTTGATTCAAGACTCCTATTAGGTTTGTTTTGATTTTTGAAGAAAAAACACCCTAAAATCAAACCAAACTAAACAGTGCACTCAAACTCTACTGCAGAAGCAGAAGATGAATTAACTCACCAGTTTTTCTAAATTTTAATTCAGGGGCAAAAGAAACCTCCAAACCTGCACATGATCTAGAAAAGGACAAAAATGTCAAGAAAAGAGCAATTGAATGTCAAGCTTACATTCACCTCAAATTGACACCAATGTCATCTACAGGATGTTCACTGTGAAAGTTTTAGGCTGCTTTGGTAGCTGCTCATGAAGACTTAAAGAGGCTTAACATATGGTGTGTGTGTGTGTATATAAATATATATGCTCATCACCTAAAGTAGGGACAAAATTACCGGGAGCAAGACCTGTCTTTTGTGGATGAGAATGATAAACATCACTGACCATAGCAAGCTCTAAATAAGGATTGTACAGACCTATATGAGATGAATAAAAAAACAAAATAAATGACAAATGCTACGATCAGCTCATGGAGAAGAATGGCGATGCCTGTCATAAATGCAACATCGAGTGGGAAGGTAATGGCGGATTCTACTACACTGCACAGACAATGAAAGAAGCATTAGAACTACAAGTGTACCTGCATGTTGTCATTTTGACTTGATAAGAAAGAAATCCTAACCAATCTTTATCATCGGTGAGAAGGAATGCCAACTCAATTCCTGCTTCACCACTAAGAGTATAGAATAGATCTATTCAAAATTTCAGAAGGTCGATGTGCCATGCTTGTGTAGAAATATGTGTTGTAGACAAAAAACATGGTCTAGAAAATATAGAGAAAATTGTGATAACAACAAAAGAGAGCTTGAGGTGGATACGATAATTGAGTTGCCTTGCCTAACAGGTGAGACAAACCTGACAAGATTATTCACCTGAAACAGTAATAGAGAAAAAATAATCAATAGTAGCAGGTTATGTTATCGAAAGGCGCTTGGGGTAGCTGCCTAGGCAACAAGGCGAGGCAGCCCCTCCTTGCCACGATTCGATAGGGGTCACCTAGGCAGTCCCTAGTGTTGTACTGCCAATCCTCCATTAAGTTTTATAACCACTTTATTGGGTCCACTTATGCCTGAGGTGAGGCAAACCCTTACTTGCCTCAACTCAGGCGCCTCATGCCTCTGACAACATAGGTAGCAAGAGAAAAAACTCTGCTTAGGATACCAAGGCAATTTGCAACACAATGTAGACCTTGAAGAGTCAGAGAGATGATGAGGTGGAAAAGAAGAGCCAGAGTGATCACATTTCTTTTCTTATGGGGCCTGTATATATAGATATTGTCAGGCAGTTGCATCCCATGATTGGAGGATGGCTAGATACCCGTCCCAATGACTGAGAAACCAGCAGGGCGGGAGGGGTTGAGAACCAATCTAAGGCCATCAATTTGAACCCGCATCATGATTATGGAGCAGCAAGTCTTGGATGGATTTCATTGTTGCTAACATGGGGAAAGAGGGAGGGGGCGAAACACTAGACCGACTCAAAGCTTTCAAGTTCTTAAAAGCTTGAGCAAAGTAGAAAGAAGGAGAGAGAGCCATAACTACAAAATTTTCCACTGTGCATGAAGATGTTTCAAGTGGTCTCTGAACAACTCTGAAACCAGTTTAAGGCTTTATAAGCAGATGACGATGGACTGAGACTGTGGTCGACATGCAAGATAGAGAACTAACAAACATCACCACCAACAATCGAACGCATTACAGAAAACAACATATATCACCAATAAAATACCAGACCGTGATGTTCTAGCTCCTAATCCTCTGAGCACTCGCATAAATAATCTAACCCAGATCCTGAAAATCAGTATTCCTAATGTTGAGGGGACACCGGAACAACCCGGCCTAATTACTACAATTAGTATACTTAAGAAGCACAGATAAGTGACATATGAAATAAGTTAACATTAAGTCCCGAAATTCCTCCGGCCGAAAATCCAAAATGCGTGTTTGGCGGGTTCCAAAATTTTCTTTTTCTCGCTTCTGAGCATGACGTTTTATAAACTATAACAACTTCTCACTTCTTGGCTTTGTTGGCATACCAGGAAAAATCCGAGATAAGAAAGATAAATGTTCATTTATGTATCTATCCATTCCCAAAAGATAAAAGTGTTCAAGCTCCGGTATATATATGTTCTTGGTATACATTCATTTTTCTCAAGGATTTGGTAAACACGATTATCAGATAGCCATTTCAGAATTAGGGGACGGATGGTTGTAATAATAGCTAACGAGTATTCCTCATCAAGACTTTTTTTTTATTGAGAGGATGTTTCAAAGACATTATTATTATTATTTATTTGTAACATAGTAATTAAAAATAATTTCATCTACAGCTGGTTGGCCTCTACTATCAACCATCGAACTTTGGTTATGAATATTTAGAGATGTAAAAAAATAAAATAAAACATGCTGTGTTAAATTTAATTTCTCAAAATTTTGAGTGATCCGACCGAGTACACGTACCTTTTTCTATTTTAAATACAAAAAACAGAAATATTTATTTTTGTCATATCACAATAGCCTGTACACCACATACCTCGTTTGCCGTTTCTAAACATTTTATATTTTTTATTTATTTCCCTACGAAACGGATATTGAAAATTGTTTTTAATCATTATATACTTTTGCTGTCCTTAAATGACCTCAACATCGCACTGTCTATTAAAATAAAAAGAAGTATGTAAGCAAATATATCTAGGAACATGGTATTCCAGCTACGAAACAAAACCTGTTTCGCGCCCTCTAGCTCGATTTCTATTCCGGGAGCGTCCCCGGTGTCTCCCCGGCCTCCGCGCGAGAGTGATGGAGGGCGGACGGGAGGAGACCCCGTCAACAGACTGCTACTTCCGCGGGGACGCAACTTCCCTCCTCAAGCCGGTGCCGCACAGAGCTTCTCCTCTATCCGCCACCGCCACCGTCCCGCCGGCGTCTCTGTCCCCCACCCCCCCACCCCCAGTGCCCATTTAAGGCATCTTCCCGTAATTCATTCCCTTCGCCCACCCCTACATCCCCCTCTCTGAACCCTGCGTCCCCGTCGGAGGTACGGCTCATCATCCTTGGTGTTTTTCGGACTCTTTTCTTCCGTCGGCTCTCTCTAATTTCAGCTGGGACTTCGTTCCGTTTCGATCCATCAAGCTAAGGAACGAGTACGTGAGTTCCAGGGCGCATGGCGTATTTCTTCCTTGCCGGCGGATCGATTCGATTTGACATTTCTTCCTACCGCACTCTGCGTTTCTCTGTATTTTCTTCATCGAAGAGCGGGTGGTGTATTTAGTTTGTTTCAGTGTTGGGAGAATGGGAGACGTTGGATGTTTACAGTATGACCTTCTGCAATGGGTAAGATGCCCGCGAATTGGCCATTTCTATGAGAGATGTGAAATGATTTGGTGAATTGGACGCAATGCGGGAATCTTGAAGATTCGATTGCTAGCATCGCCTTTTCGGTGAGGGTGCAGATCTCCAGACGCATCACCGGGACTTGAGTCAGGACAGGCCACGACGAGTTTGATGCATCGTCAAAAATGATTTGGCCGTCCTTACTTGCATAAAATTGCCGACCTTGTTGGTTCCAATGAAATTACCGAGTATTCCAATCCAAGATTTTACTTCGTTGGCAGAATATTCCTCCCGTTCTTTTTTTTTCTTTTCTTGCCTTCCTATTCGCTTTCCGGATTCACCGCATTTTGACAGTAAAGCTGTTGACAGGTGTTTGGGGAGGCGCTTGTGCTGACGTTGATATGCGCTGTTAAAGCTCCACCTTCTTTTTACTGCAAAAGTTTCAGTTTGCAAATCTGAAGCATGGCAGGTGTCTAGTCTGGACCTTTATATTAGATAAGAGAAAACATTGCTTCTATTTATATTCTCGAGCGTCTTTTATGCGCTCTCTCAAATGTCAAGCACATTTTGTTCACTTTAAATGACCTTTGCCACCCTTATCAGAATTTATGTTCTTGTTAACTTTGATTCCTATGTTCAAAAGTTTTGCAAGTTAATCTTGCAGATTCTTGATGTGTAGCCTGGCAACTTTTTTACATTAGTTGCTAAACTATACAAAATCCAGTCGCAGCAGAACCTTCATGCCACGTCGACTCTGCACTACTTGTACATTTTTGTAGCTATGTATCTTCTACCTGATACATAGAGGCACTACTCATACTAAGGTCTTCCTCTGATATGGCAACGTAACAAACTCTACTTAATATTCTGATGGGTTGAGCCAACGTGAGTTTGTTCCAAAAGGTGCCTCAAACGCAGAGAAACTGTCTCTAGTTTAGAAATGAGGCATTTTCCTGACACGGGGACCAGCAGGTGCTGATTCCAGTTTGATGTGCCAATCCAGGCCTAGAACTTACCTGGATCAGCTGCAATCCCAAATAAACTGATATATCACGTGTCATGAAAAAAGTGTTCTTAAGAGTTGGGACAGAAAAAATAGAAACAACACATCCTTGATATGTGCATCAGTATTTTTTATTTGTCACTTTTAGAAATTTTCTCATGAACCAATTTCCAAGATAAAGGATGATTCAATATAGACACGATTTTATGTGTCACTATCTTGTCTCCATGCCAAAGAAATTAAGCAGTAAAAGTAGTGATGATTGGTTGGGTAAATAGGATATCTGGCTCCTAAACATGTAACTCACATCAAGTTTTTTGATTTGAAGTGAAATTACATTCTTTTGTAACGATCATGTTTGAAATATGCAAAACAACTCATTCCAGTGGCTATTTTTTAATGCAATTCATTCAAGGAATTAAATTGTTGGAATATAAAATGAGCCCAAGGCAAATGTGATACATGTTTATTTCTTCTTGTTGCTTATTAGATGCTTTTAAATTAGTCCTAAAGGTGGCATTTAGCCTGTGATAATGTTACAAAAAGTAGAGAAGAATAATCAGAGTGGGAATCATCTCTTTGTTTCCATTTCTTTTTTTAACTACATTGGTATTTCATAACTTGATGAGAAGTTCCTCATTTTTAGGTCTTGATGCATCTTCTTTGTATGACGAAAAACGAGAGAGAAGATCTGATTTGGAGAACTCTGAAGACGAGAGGAAGACAAGAATTGGATCTCTGAAGAAGAAAGCCATCAATGCCTCCACAAAATTTAGACACTCTCTGACAAAGAAGGGTAGGAGAGACAGTAGGGTCTTTTCGGTCTCCATTGAGGATGTCCGCAATGCTGAGGAAGAAAAGGCAGTCGACGCATTCCGCCAGACACTTATCTTGGAAGAGCTTTTACCTTCTAAACATGATGACTATCACATGATGCTCAGGTTATTTTCTTCTTCAGCCTTGTGAATTAGGGTGCAGAAAAGCTTATCATATTCTGTTTATACTTTAGATTGATTTTTTTTAAAGGATGTATAAATAACCATAAAAGAGGCAGCACTGTGCAGATTTTTGAAAGCAAGGAAATTTGATATGGAGAAAACCAAGCAAATGTGGGCTGATATGCTCCAATGGAGGAAGGAATTTGGTGCTGAAACAATCTTGGAGGTAACAAATTTGCCGTAAACTTTATACACCTTCAAAAATTGCTTAGATGTTTGGTTTTTATTCAGCATTGTTTATTACTTCTTCTATGATCTTAATCATCTTGCAAAAGACGTTTGATGTAGTCTCTATTGATGAGATCAAGAGTGGAAGCACTACACTTGTATGGCTGGATGACTGCGTCTGTTATGCCACTCTTTTTATGTCATTCTTCCTTTTCTTTTTAATATGTGGACTTAAGTTCCCTCGAAAACATGATGCCCCACTCGCAGTTGTTCTCCCATCATGATCACTGGGAACTTGGTTGCCACTGTTTCTTTAATTCTTTACCCTCATATGGATCATGGAATGCGATCTCCCGAAAATCTCTCGAGATCTCCCGAGAATCTCTTTCTCTTCATGTGTCCGAGAAACAAGATTGCCGAAACGAGAATATTTATATAATACTTCTTGTACCTTGATCTTCTCCGTCTATTACTATCTCTAACTTGTTAGATGATTTTGTTAAGTTTTATGTTGCTAATTTTATTATGGAATTCATCCAAATATTCATCTAGACACTATTGTTTGATAAAATTTTGTAACTTTTTTACACTTAAATATACATATTGATTAGTTTTTATGAGATCCAATCTCTCAAGATTTTTTTGAGATTTGTTTTTTTCAGTCTTCATAAGATAAAATATAGATACGAGATGACAATCCTTGGGTAAGGTATACTCTACATAAATGAAATCCGAGATTTGATCTCCCGAGATTTTTTCGAGAATCGAACTAGATCTCTTCTCTTTCACCCTTCCGAGACGAAGCTGAGATCCGAGACGGCAATCCTTGATATGGACTTGCCTTTTTTGTATATAAATACAGAATCAACTGATCCAGTTCTGAATCTGCCAGGATTGATCTGTTTCTGGGGATAAAATATCCCAAAATACCCGAAAATCTGTCTGGGTGAACTAGATTTAGCACAAATTAGTTGATCTCAGCAGATCTAAGTCTGAAACCTACTTACCTGGGACCTTTGGCTCAGGTTGGACTTCCTGATTGTTACAATCTGGAATGATGTTGGCTTAAAGTCTTTGCCGTTAGGGTATGAACCTAGCAAGGCATGCGTTTATGCTATTGGCTTCTCGGTGGGAGTCCTGGAGGGCAGTCCTCACTTCCTGCTCTCCGGTATTTGGCTTTGCACGACCATGGTCCACTACATCAGTTTGTAACATCCTACCTTTCTGGGAGAACCCAATGACTCCTAGAATGCTCCATCTTTTCTTTTTTTGGTTTGTCTACCTTTCCATCATGAAAAGGAGTATAAAGAAGGTATCAGGCCTCTTACATTTTATAATTTTCTACTTGTTTGTTAGTTTTTATCATTCATTTTTTGTCACTCTGATCTATCATCAGCAATTGGATTGATTGATATGGGATCGTGATCTGATTCATGCAATTCTTGCTTTTGTCATAAGAAGAATGAAGAGCATCCACAGTTTTCTGTCAGAAGCACAAAGTTATGCTCTGCTAATCTAAGCAGTACAACATTTTCTTGGTCAAAATTGCTTCCATTCATGAAAAACGTCGTGTACTATTCTTGACCACTGCCCTTCCCTTTCAATATCCGAACACTGGTTTATGACCCAACGACCTAGGTGTTTATGGCACGAGAGTCCTACAGTGTCAAGTGGTAACTATTAGGGAATGATCGTCTTATATGAACATCCTTTTTCACACAGGATTGTGGTTGTGGATGCTTGTTGTAATATATATTATATTTGATTCTGCTTCTGCACCTGCCCTATTGATCTTGTTGTTCAGTGTCCTTGAAGGAAGCCTAACCTTGCACCTGGATACTTGAATGTTTGATCCTGCAAGAGCTTGATGCCAACAAATAATTGAAAATAATAACTTTTGCCCAAACATTTGATTGATCTCTTTTGCTGATCAAATTGTTTCGTTCACATGTTTTTTGTTCTTTTATCTATGTGTGGATGTCACCTTTTCAGTAGATTATACCTACACCCAAAATTAATCAATTTTTACTATGAGAACCCTATGACTGCCTGTGAGGGCTTGTTTATCTGACGAAGTTCTTAACTGCATTTTTCATGACTTTTGAAGGATTTTGATTTCAAAGAAATCGATGAAGTAATTGAACATTATCCCCATGGTAATCATGGAGTAGACAAGGAAGGAAGACCTGTCTATATTGAAAGGCTTGGAAAAGTTGATCCCACTAAACTGATGCAAGTTACAACCATGGATCGCTATCTTAAGTATCATGTGAAGGAGTTTGAAAGAACATTTGCCGTCAAGTTCCCAGCTTGTTCTATTGCAGCTAAACGACATATTGACCAAAGCACAACGATACTTGACGTGCAAGGGGTGGTATGTAATCACAGCCTACTGCATTTAGATAATTGATTACGATAGTTTTACCAACAACTTTTAACTAGCAAGTATTGTGGACGACTGTAGCATTTGTATTTGACGTTCACTATTTCTGAACATCTTATCAGACATTATAAGAGCCTTCCTAGATCTTCTTAGAGGAACACAGTTAGGATACCTTTCTCCACTGATTGCCTGATTCCTTTTGAACAAATTCTTATTTCTTATACAGTTTCTTTTATTCTCCAACCAAATCTGTGTTATGATTTTCTTTGCTTTAGGGACTCAAAAATTTTAACAAGGCTGCAAGAGAGCTGATCACACAGCTTCAAAAGATTGATGGTGATAACTATCCAGAGGTATATTATCCAATAAGAAAATAAATTTTGAGCTACATAAGTCCTGTTGAAACATAAACAAATTGTGTTGGCAAATTTGAACGACAGACGTTATGTCGGATGTTCATTATTAATGCGGGTCCTGGATTCAGAATGTTATGGGGCACTGTGAAAACTTTTCTTGATCCAAAAACCACAGAGAAGATCCATGTAAGCTTTGTTCTTTCGTAAATGTGATGGGGATCATTACTGGTCTTAATATTATCTTACGCAATTGTATGATATGTTAGGTCCTTGGAAATAAGTACCAGAGCAAGTTGCTTGAAGTGATTGATGCAAGGTAAGCAATTATTGCCGGATGACATGAAATTTCTGAGGTCAGCTTTGTATTTGATGATTTGGTTACGGTTTTGGGATACAAAGATGAATAAAACCAGTCCAATCTGTTGGAATTGTTACTTCAAGTTGGAATGGTTGGAATTGTTCACACATCAAGTAATCTCGTGCGTAACTAGACTCAGTCACTCGATAGGACTTAAGCGGCCAGTAATCTATTGCCACTTCTTAATTTTTTGAATTTAATCAATACAAGAAATTACACAAACTTATGACTGGTTCTCGGATGAAAGATCAATATTATTTCATGTGACAAAAGTTATCATGATATTTTCCTTGTCTGTCTGCTAAATAGGCGTCATTCTTTTTTTATAGTGAATTACCAGAATTTCTTGGTGGGACCTGTACATGTGCAGATGCTGGAGGGTGCCTTAGGTCAGACAAAGGCCCATGGAAAGATCCTGAGATCCTTAAGGTTGTTTGTCCTTAAGTTTTCTAGCTTTATATTCTTATCACTTATTCACTTGCTGAAATGTTATTTATCTAAAATGTCAGATGGTTGAAAGTGGTGCTGCAAAATGTCGGGGGCCTGTCAGGAACTTTTCTGGCGTGGATGAGAAGACAATTTCTGAGGATGAGATAGTATACCCTAAGGTGCAGTGGCATGCCTTCCTGGTTTTTTTAACCACCGTTTAACTTATTATTAGACCTGAACGTATAACCAATCCTATTTAACAAGAGATCATCATACCAATGACTACTATTATTCTGTTTTTTATTCCTAGGCAAAGGGTTGTGATTTCCATGGGGAAATGGCTCTGAACGCTAATGACTCCCCAAGGATTGCACGGGAATTTATAAAGCACCCACAACTATCTCCTGTTCGTGAAGAAGTATGTGTTCCATTTTTCCAAATAGATCATATGGAAGCTCTTTTTTTTCCTCTTGCCTTTAAGTCCAACATATTCTATCAAATGTTATATAATATAGGATGTTTAGAGGCATTGATATATCACATAAACACTGTTTTTTACTAACTCTATAAACTGCTATGTTTCTTGTTAGAGTTCGTGATTCCCAAGGGCAGTATATTTTACTAGTGTTCGGCCACTGGCTAAATTTGATATTGTGAATCTGTGATTATGTTTTGACTGGTTACCTAAGGTTTAACTTATTTTGGAACTTCTAGAACCATGTGTTTAAAGTCAATAGGTCAGCCAGGCAGTCAAGGGTTGTCCTGGCCTCAAATACCAGGATATGCCTAGGCGTTTGAGGTGGCATATGTGAAAATAGAAAAAAGTTCTAATATGTTGTCAAACATGGCTAGCAGTTCATTTGAAACGCAACAGATGAAGTTGTCGAAATTGCATTTGAAAATGTGATTTTACATGCAAACGTATTCGCTTATTCATACTCATTAGACATTTTCCATCTTAAGCAGTCGTGTCCAACTTTTTGTCATTCTTCTATCTTCTGCTTGTCATATCCAAACCAGACTAATGATCAGTTTCATATATTTTGATAATTAAATTTGTTTTGTTTGATTCCAAAAATTATTAAAGGAATGTGATATTGGTTTTAAATCTCTGGAAATGTTTGAATTTGGAACCACCTCCCTAGGGCCAACAGAATAGCTTTTCTGCTTTCCCTGAAAATCATATTTACCTTTTAGTTAATCATCATTAACTTCTGATGAATATTCCGGGCATATGCCGACCGTGCATAGCACGGTGGGCGTCGTCCCTCCGCCTGGGGGCGGAGGGCGTGTGTACGCCTCTCGGCGGCGACGAGCCGGGCACCCCCGCTGGGGGGGGGGTGACTAGTGGGGTTCGAGCGGGGGTTCGAACCCCCGCTGGCCTGCTATGCCGCAGACGTGGCCTGGGCCACGTGACCAAAAAAAAGAATATTCCGGGCATATGCCAAGAATATTCTTCAAACCCAAATGTCAGGCAGTTAAAATGTATGAAATGCACAAGTTATTTTGAATAAACCCCATTATCATTTCTCGAACATCCAAAGCCCAACCCCCTCCCCAGCCTCCCAGAACGCTAGAGCCATCCCCATCTATGCTGACGTTCACTCTCCCCTTGCTGATGCCAGAGGGGGGCTAAAAAAATTCAATGGTAACTCAGCTTTGGCCTCTTCAAATGCACAGTTAATTACCATGCATTTTTAACCTTCGTGTAACCTAAGTATATAGTCAACGGTGACCAAGGAATAAAAAGATACATTAGTTCTCAGGGAGTAACAAAAAAAATAAAAAAGAAAAGATCGTTGCTAGGGAAGTTACTCGGGAATTTTGACATTAATTTGTCTTGAGGACGCCTGCAAGGAACACCCATGCAATCAGCTAATATCTGTAAACACCTGTTTGTTTTTGCTTTTATTTGCAAAGATCCACTTGGTCCCATAGTCCCCAATTTATGCCAACATGCAGAGGTTCCTGCTCTTAACGCCAAATGGGGACATGCACCTTCATGCATTGGCTGTCCTTGCTCGTGCCATGTTATGCTGCGCCAAGATACATAGTTAAAGAGATTTCACTGTTACATGTGATCACATCCCTTCAAATGTGTTATTCCCTCCTCTTTCTCATCTACTTTGGCAATCTGCAGGTATTTGGACGAGAAACCTTTCCAACACCTGATGGCTACGATGATTATATTCCATTAGTTGACAAGGCCGTTGATGCCACTTGGAGGAAAGAATTTTCAGACGAAAAGTTTAACATTAACAGAAGTATGCTCATCGCTTTCCTGCCCCCAAGTACTTTATCCAGTCATGATTCCATAAAACTGTTGAACCAGCCTTTGCTATTTCTGAAATGGTCATGAGTAGAGTGCCTGCCATTCACTATTAGCACCCACGTTAAAATGCTCTCATGTGCTTCATATATAGGAGAAATGGCATGCTTTCAATTCCTGGAGTTTTGGTGATCTCACACGATTTTATGAAGTCTGACGCCTCTAGACCCCACATTCTGTGCTCCTCAGTCTAGGCAACTTACTTCTTCCATGAGAAATGCTTATTCATGATTTCCTAGGATAAGCATAGCATTAAACTGATTGTTACTTCTATGTAATGATTTCTGATATTGGGCAGGTCCATTTCCCACATCGGACATTTACAAGGGTCCAGATGGGTTTAGCAATCAAATCCTTGCGGGAATCATGGCCTTTATCATGGGCATTTTCACTATGCTTCGTTTAACACGCAGCATGCCCAGGAAGATTACTCATGCAGATCTTGATTGTGCTAATACTATTTACTCTACTGACACTATGGTTAAAGGCAAAATGCACCACTCTCAACTGCCTGCTGCAACCGTTTCTCCTGCTGAGCATGATGCTGTTCTCAAGCGTCTTGGTGAGCTAGAAGAGAAGGTGGTTGTACTCAACAAGAAGCACACCGAGATGCCCTCTGAGAAAGAGGAAATGCTGCAGGCTGCTGTCAGCCGTGTGGATACCCTGGAGGCACAACTTACGGAAACAAAGAAGGTAAACAGTTGCTTGAAATTATTGTTCATATCATAACAATAGTGAAATATTCATTTTATTGAATGCAAAACTAAGAAATGCTCCTATACGTAGCGACTTTCCTTTTCCTGAATCTGTTGCGAAGGTTAGTATTTGATATCTTCTACTTACGAACCGAGGGATTGTGCAGGCGCTGCAGGATGCCCTGGCAAGGCAAGTTGAGCTTCTTGCGTACATCGAGAAGAAGAAGAAGAAGAAGAGCAAACTGGTATTCTACCACTAGAGGCATTATCTAGAATTACAATTTCCGCTGTAACAGGCGTCTAACTTCCTGTCTCCTTCTCGTGATATGGAGCTGATGAGCCCTTTTCTAAATCCAGCATAATGGACCGAGCATGTTTTTGTGGAACTTTGTCTTCTTCTTTCACGCCCGGATTTTTAAAGCTCTGTGGGCTTTTTCCCTTGATCTTCTAAATCATGGACACCGAGTGATGCTGGGTGTCATCATCTGAACAACTCTGCGTTCCAAGAAAATGCTCATTTTTACCATTTTGATAAATTTCATGACGCTTCTTTCTTTCCATGGGACTTTTTTCCGGTAGTTTTTATCTCATCTTTAAGAGTAGAAAAGAGGAGGTTATTGAGGAACTCGTAGTACATTCACCAGTTACCGATGCTTTCATCGTCCTGCTAAATTCTCTTCTGTTCTCGGTGACCTTCCCATTGCGATGTCTTCTTCCTGATCTGAAGTTGCATTTTTTACATTGTTGCAGAATCCGTTCTGCTGGGGAAAGTCAACGAAGGTTTCTACGCTTAAAAGTGAATCGATGACTATGTAAACCAGCTTCTCGTTACCCCGAAATGTATACACAGTGCTCATAATACACAACTCTTCCAAGATTTTGCTGCATCATGTACGGTCTATATTTTCTTATTCGTCTGACATTCTGAATAACCACGGACACCTCCCTCTATGACAAGAGGGTCTTTAATGTACGAATAAGCGGCCGCCTACTCTGGATGTTGTTTCAAAAATTCTCATACCATGGTGACCGGCAACGAACGGTCTAAGCTCAACACTTGGATCAACGATCTGGCGCGATGCGTCCCGCCGTTTGAAGTGCTTCGGTTCATCCTTACAGATTGTTGGAATTGCTTCGACGACCGGTAACAGAATCACGTTCGTTTTTATTGCTTTTTTCTCTCGAAGGAAGCACGATCATGTAAAGAACCGGACCATAGCTCCTGAGCTGAGTCAGGCTGCGAGGAGTTAGCTAGAGAACTAATCGCACGCCCATATCAGAGTCCAAACCAAACCAGCCAAGTTTTATTCGCTGGTTTGGCCTTAACTCGTCTCTGACCCCCGATTCGGTCATACATTTGGCTATTTAGATTGTTCGATTATGTCTTGATTAACCTCTACATGCGTCTCTACAAAACTTATAAAAAAAAATTGTATATTTTTTTATTTTTCAGGCAATCTCTCTACGGAGGATAGAAGTAACGCATATAAACATCTAATTAAAATCAAATGCTTTGGCCACCAACTAAGAGATTACGTACGAGACACACGGGATAAGAGTTCAGATTTATCCGATTAAACTAGGGCAAATACCACCTCAGCGTCCCACATGTTTGTACTGTCACTCGAAGGGCGCAAAGAACCGAGGCGTTCAAACAAGCTCCCTTCTTTGGGTGGAGTGAAACGGATGCAGATTTAACCCACGCTAAAAACAAAGACAGGTATGGCTGTGGACCGAGGTTTTGAGAGTGGACGGAGAAACAAAAGCAGTTGGCGAGGAGAAGTAGAGAGCAAAAAGACGTGGGGACTGGGGAGGGGAGGGGGCAGAGACGAGGGCAGCAGCAAGAACGTGGTGGTGGCAGCAACAAACAGCAGTGGGGGTAGGGAAGGACGTAAGAAAAAAAGGATGGATGAGATCAGAAGGGAGAGGGGGATCACCCTTTCAATAAACTAGTTGATGTTTTATGGGTTTATGTACTTTCAGTACAGATCTTACTGGTCAAATACTATATGTCCTCCTGTATGAAAAGGAGACAGTAGTCTCAACAAAATATTGCTCAATTTGATGAGAATCTCTTCTCATCCAAGAGTTCACCCAACTAGAGCTCTTGTATGAAAGAGATTGGTCGTTGACAAACATGCAAGAACTTTTCAAAATAGACTCAAAAGATTCTATTAGAAGATGGTGGAAGAATTTTTTTTGAAAATGCTGATAATGGTTACTAAAAAAATTGTTAAGACCAACGGCCTTGATCCAAACTTCAACCTAACTACAAATGACTTCATGTAATTACTAAAAAATAACTAAGAAATGCATATGAATTGACTAATGTGTAGAAGGTGAAAGATTAAATCACCAATAGAATGCACTCTACCTTAAAAAATATTTTTCATAAGATAAAATCTGGAGGACTACTAGTATAACTTAAGTTTGCATGTCTTAGGTTATTCTCTGAGTCGAGAGTATACACCACCCTACACATACAACACATCTCAATCACGAAATGTAGACAACCCGATACCTGAGAGAAGACATGCAAAACTTGGAGGCAGAAGGTATACCATTACCATATACTCTCCTTTTGGGTCCAATATATGTGAAGGAGAATAGAGAGAGGTAATATCGATAATACCTGCCACCTTAGTAAGAGATACTCTCTAATAGGTTCTATTCAAAAAGCCCACGAGTTAAAAATGTTTGAAATCATCAAAAGAAAACTCACGCTAAAGAGGACAAGTATCTCACATGTTACAAAGAAATACCTGGTCACACCGTGCTAAATAAAAAATCAAAAGAAAGAATAAGTGCAAAAACATCAATAAGTTTTGCTGAGGTCGAACCTTAAAGATAATATGGCATAAGTAGAGAAATCTTTTTCAACATTTTCAAAGTCTATCGAGGACTTGTCTATTTATTTTTCCTTCTTAACCATGGGATATGGTAGGCTGACCAAGTCTAAGTAGAACCTTGGCCGATTGAAAGTGGAAGGTTGAAAAGATGAAGAGTAGTGAACCCCTCTTTGATAGTGACCAAAGGCCACAATTTCCACTGTATAAAAGAAATGACTACAGTATCATGAAAGAGAAATAAAGAAAAGAAAAAGTCAAGAGACAGAATAATCCCCGAACAGAGTAACATCCAAATGACTACCATAGAAAGCAAAAAACCAATCCTGCACGAAACAGCCCATCCTTCTAACTATCGTCTTTGAGTGTTCAAATGGTCTTCAAAGAAGACCATTCCACCATCAAAGATGACATGAACACCTGCTCCCTCCAGGGGATCTTCCAACCTGAAAAGAGGGTCTTCCACAGAAACTAATAACACCGCAGTGAATGAAAAAGGTGGTCCAAGTCCTCCTCGATCCTCGATAGTAGAAAACCCCTCTGGTATCTAGATTCGAACTTAGAATAACAACCAACGACAGGGTAATTGGGCTAATACCGATATTTTCATGAAAGTCCAAAAAATACATAATCATGTTCCACAATCGTTTCAATCTCTTATTCCACTTCCTAGATTCTAACTCGTTCTTTGTTTCGTATTCGTGTCTGTATGATGATTATGTACCAGTATCTTCACACATGGTTCACTGCTTGGTGAGATTTTCGACGAGCAGGATAGTTTATTTGCAAGACATTTGATTGTTCTTCGGTACCACGGTGGAGATGAAGTTGTTATTCGATCTTATTTGCAATTGGATGGCGTTGAGCGTTTAAATTAACAGACGAACAGAAGAAAGATAAGAACGAAACTATAAAAGACGAACTCGCGCGCGTACCGTCTGCAGATCGAGGGCGAAGGCTTTCGTTTCCCAGATATGCCTCAGCAGCAGCAGCTGCCGGTACCATCCACCGCGATCCCAATCTGCACCGGATCTAGGGTTCCGCAAGAGAGCTTCTGCCCTTCTCCTCGCTCCTGCGCGGCGTCGAGCGAGGAGAGGACCAGATGATCAAAGGAGAGCTTCTGCCCTTCTCTTCGCTCCCGCGCGGCGCCGAGGGAGGAGCGGATCAGATGACCAGAGGACTGAGGAGGAGCACCCTGCTTCCCCCCCCCCCCCTCCCGGCGGCCACGAGACGCATCGGCTTGGAGTCGCGTGTGCCCACGTAACCGCCTCGCGAACCGTCGGCATGGCTATTAGATATGGGAAATGGGATTTCCTCTAGCTGATAATGACCTCATGATAAAAATAATGACGGCGGTGATAATAACGCCTCTCAACAGGGAACTTATTCAATGGCCAGTTTCAAATTTTGAGCGAGAGTGTTTCATATTTTAGGCCAAGGTTTTGGCACCAAAAACCAAAGGTTAAATATTTAATATACCGTCGGTCATGTAATCAAATGCATTTTTTTTCTCTCACATTTCTAACATTATCTCTTGATAGCCTAAGACTTGTTGGGATGCATCATTATCATCTGATGAAGCATGCCTAGAGAGTTCCCTGACGAAAATTTGTCAACGACGTTTTTTATGGGCTTCAATGCGCATAGATTAACCATCACTGGTCAGCATAGTTCACGTAAAAGGCTACTCCATCTGTGGCGTCACAACTTGGCAAGTCAGAGAGAACTTAAAGGTGAACCATCATTTTGATCCTACACGTTACTTGCAAACTTAAACAATGCTGAGGAGTCCTGTATTTCACTTTGCTGCCACAAAGAACGATAAAAAAAATCAACATCAAAATTAATGTAGTATCATTTCTAAGTTGCACTGGTGAATGGGTGATTCTTATCAGAAATTGCTGGCAAATCCCTAACTCAACTAGATGGGGTTGGCATATTTCAAATCCTACGTAAAAAACAGGAGATTTTGACAAGTGAAGAGAGATAAACACAACAAAAAACGTAAAAAAAAAATTCCAAGAAGATCAATCTGTGGAGCATCCTAGGATTCTTGCAGTTGAGAGTCGTGCTCTCCGGCGGAACCAAACGAAGCATGCCTCTTCTTGTACGCAATAAAAGAGGGGCCTGATCTGAACGAACAGGTAGAGCATATCATGAGGTCACAACACGTCCAACTATTGCAAGGCAGTCCATATAACACAACACCCCCAATACAACAACACGCTTATAACGATCATTTGTATTGTATTGTCTCTCAGCCTCTCTCATGCGTGTATCTATAAACAAATATCCGAAAAAATACATGCGAAGAACAGACGAATTGCCCGGTTGGTGTGTACCACTCACCAGCAGAACATTTTCTTTTTCTGCAAAGAAAAAAAGAGGATACACCGTGAACAACAGAAGCTCATGATGGGGCACTGCTTATCCTCAGAACATACATTTTAAGTTACCTGGAACTTGGCCTGCTCCAGATGATCGATGTATGCTAGCAAGTCATCCTGCCGCATGAGAGCTTCGTGTAGTGCCTGGGCATATATGTCCATAAGCCGTAGAAATCATCAATATACATGAAAATCGGTTGCACAATTATCGGGCACACAATTGGCAACAGAGGGAACAGACGAACAGAAGTGGCAGGTGATACCGAAGGCAGAAAGAAGAGAGGCAGCGACGATGATGAAGATGACTAACAAGAGGTCATAAAAATGGCGATAGTAGCAGGTATAGGAAGTAACAACTAACAAGTTATGGATGGATGAAAAAGAAAGGAAGCAACAAATGGCAAGACAAATCTGGTAGTATAAAACAAGAAGACAGCACATGTGTAGGTTTCGTAAGCAGTTTACACTTCTACAGGAATAAATGTACAAACAACTTAAAGTGACTCATCTTTGTATTTTGTGGTTTCGATGAGGTCATTATCTTTCTTTTTTTTTTTAAAATAAAGCCCCAGAGAACATAGTGCATTGAACGAACAAGATGACACATTGATAAAAATCACTCACGGTAATCTAGTGGTATACTAAACATAAATGATATTTATTCTCTTCAATATAAAAGTTTAAAAAGTTTGCTTTTCATATATACCCCACGGAAGTTCCATATACTCCCGAACCATTAGTACGTACACCAGAAAATTCCTATGATCATTTCAAATTTTCAACTTAACTGCAGTTAAGTGAAATGACTAAATTACCTCTCTTCACCCTCAAGTGACACTCCACCCCCATCCTGCACCACCCACAGGGCTAGTGGTTGATGTGGCACAGGACAGACTAAAACGGTAAAACCAGTACTTGAACCCAATCAACCCAAAGATCATAGCAAGCCTTCCAACTTAAAAAGATGCTTATCCATCCTATGGTATTTGTGATTCATCAGATAGCACTCCTTGACATGCAGAAGTATATGCCAACTTTGGCGCACTATCTCGTGAGCTGAGATCATAGTGGGGCAAACCGATAGATTTGATGTAGTCCAAATAGACAATTGTCATGCTTATCATTGCAGTAAAACATCAGGATTCTTTAATTGCTTCCAAAGGTGAATCATGAAATCGACTAAATGCAGATGATGGCAACAGGATCCCGTGAGCAACAGTGGGCTTGAATCACAGGCCACAGGTGCACTAGAAAATCTCAAGGGTGCTATTTCTTGAATCAGATAGTGGGTGGGCTGGAAAGTCTCAGAGGGCTATTTCAAGGAAGATGCATGGAGATTCGATCACAGAGCAGTTCCACCAAAATCCAGAGTCTCCAACATGAATGATGATTGAGTCTTGCAACTGCTTTTGTAACCTGACAAAGAGCTTGGAGAGGCTGCGGATGATGACAGCTGCAGCAAGCTAGTGGAGGGGGGAAATTGGGGAAGAGTTGGAAGACTCACTAACCTGCAAATGGTGGGGCTTGCACAGGTGGGTTGATGGGAGCAAGGAGGTAGGGGACACTCAGACGTGAGCTTGAGAGGGGTACTAGGGGAACAACGTGGACAGGATCCAGTGTAGCTGGAGTTACGAAAGGAGGGCTGGGTAGTAACACCTGAACGGTACCAAAAAGCACAGTGAAGAAAGGTGGATGGAGAAGGGATGCAGTGGTATAGTTTGCTGGCTGGTTGACAAGAGGTTCCAGACTTCCAGTTGCTGAAGGGATGAGCAGGTAGGAGAGTGGTTGGTGGGAGCAGAGTAACTGATCCAGTATATATAATATCCCTGAAGCCAAGGGTGGCTTATTTGCCATGACTTTAAATGATGTAGGTTCTTGTGCGTTGACCTCGGCTGCAGGCATCTGTGCAGTTGACCACGAGAAGATAATTTCCACCTGAGCAAAATACTCTATTTATGACTCTAACCCTCCCTTTTACAGTGTTTCACTTTATTTGACTAAACTATTAAGGAATTGTGACCTTGACCTACTTCTTGATGTAAAAACCAGAATACATGGAACAATAAGATGAAAAAAAACCAAAACTCCATCAATCAAAGATTCAAATCTAGACAGACTCAATTAAAGATGCACCAAATCTCCATGTGTCTTGATCATGATGCACTATGTCATGACCCCCCCCCCCCTAGCTCTCTTTCGCTTGTCCATCACCAGCCAAGCAAACAGGTCCACTTCTCAAACTGTCCTTCTGCAATGCTTTCTCCTCCACTAGCCGAATGGGCTGGGAACCTTCTCTGTTGAACAATCTGGCTCCCACATGTCCTCCCCAGAAGTTTCTTCTCTCTTTGACAACCATAACTCACATAAGCAGGCTCCTCAGCTCCCACTCTCCTCTCCCATCTACTGCAGACAGGCAGACTCCCCTTGCATGTATCTACCGCCTATCCTCCACTGCCTGCAGGAGAGCTCTCTCCCCTTCTCTCCTACATTGGCTGCACACATTTTGCACTCCTCGGCAACCACTCACAAATAGCTGCTTTGAAGCCACCACCACCATCCCATGCCCAAAAGGAATTCCGGATCAGAATTGACTCCTGGAATGATGAGGGAGAAAATCCCAATCAGGATCATGGTTGGAACAGCCAACAGCTGATCCGTGGAAAGAAAAAATGATCCAGGACTGGCTGGATTGGTTCTTCTAAAACTTCGAAGAAAAAAAAACAGAAAAACAGCCAAAGGAGTGTCTGCCAAAGATTCTGGACCATGCCTGCCTTAGATGTCACCACACTGCAACAGCACCCCCTTCGCAATGCTGGCACAGACTGCCCCCATGTCCATCGGTAATAGCCCCACAAGTGCTTCTCTCTCTCTCTGCAATCCATTCTCTCTCTCCAAATCTTTCTCATGGTTGGGGGGAGTTAAAACTGGACTTTCATCTACTTTTTTAAGACTCAGTTGTACAATTGATAGTTTTAACTCTTAGAGACGTAGTGTAATATCTTAACATTAAAGAATACATGGTGAATTCCTTTTCTCAGAACATGTATAAATATGCTAATTTCAAGGGGAATATGCTAGAAACCCTTTGAAAGA
This sequence comes from Cryptocoryne crispatula var. balansae, assembly GCA_036172225.1. Taxonomy (NCBI): domain Eukaryota; kingdom Viridiplantae; phylum Streptophyta; class Magnoliopsida; order Alismatales; family Araceae; genus Cryptocoryne; species Cryptocoryne crispatula. The sequence continues at coordinate 39,741,822 of CM069928.1, forward strand.
TCCTTTATAAGAAACAACAAAATTTGTGAACCCATCTTAGGTCTTTACATATGCATATGTCCTCTCAGTAATTTTCTCTGGTCTTTGAACAAAAGGAGATACAAATGATGTTATGGTGTAAACAATATTTTCCTTGAAACCTAAAAGTAGGATAAAAAAAGAAATTTTTGTTTGATTGTAAAAATAGAAAGAAGATGAGATTTGGTATAGTAAATTCTATTAAGGTAGTTACCAGACCAGCATCACCCCCTATAAAACATGGAAAAAGAGTAATTTCATCTCAAGGTCATCAAATGCTGGGAAAAGTTCGTCCCTTACTTCCATATGGCGATGCAATGTGTCGTGATTCATTGGCATATCCCCCACACAAAAAAGAAAAGAATATCCATCCACTTCCTCAACCCCAAGCTTATAGCATATAAGAAATGATTGTTTTCTAACATCATGAAGGCAAATCCCAGAAGCCAACAAACGCCAGACAAATACACAATCAGACCTAAGATTTGGCAATTTTGACAGCAAGCATGCAGGTTGTTTGTAACCTGGACCTTGTTTGTGTTTTCAAAAATTTCCACTGTTAGATTTTGGATTAATGATCAAATTAGGAGCAAAAAACGGTACCTTTTTTGTAGCAATAAGTTCGGCTTCTAATGCGTCCACACGGCAAACAGCAGCATTGAGCAACTCCTCTTTCTCTGAAGGCATCTCCAATGGTCTTGATTGAAGAACATCCACCTTTTCTTCAAGCTCTCCAAGCCTTTTTAGAACAGATGAAAGGATATCGGTCTCTGTGAATCCAGGGTTTGGTGAGGGGGGGCGGAATTCCTCAGGCACTGACTCCAAGAGAAGGGCTGTGTTTTTGCTATCCTTTTCAATGGTTTCAGGATTTTTACTTGGAAGTTTGTTTGCTACACATCTCCAAAATGAACGAAGCAACATAACTATGGTCATGATTAAGGCCATCAACATTGCAACTACTCGCCCTTGACCTCCTTCAGGGATCTGCTTGTCAGATTGATGACAAGTTCCTGCAAATATAAATACACAAAGTGCAAACTATGTTTTCACCTAAAAAGTAGAAAACCAAAACCCATATTGCTGACAAACGTAAAATTGTGGATACCTCAGCGCAAGATGCATAGACAAAACAACTATGATACCAGATAAAAATTAATAGGAAAAACTTCAAACCTAAGAATATATATATAGTCAATGAAGATATACGTTGTCCGAGGTGAGGCACCCAAGGCGAGGGCTCACCTAGTATCAGGGGCTTGAGGCGGATGCCATAGGTGCTTGAGAAAACCTATATTTTTAATATATATTTATATTTTATTATTTTACATATATATCAATGAATCACTAATAACATCATAGTTAAAACTGAAAAAAAAATAAAAGATACAAAAATCAATTCAACTTTTATGCAAAAAATTGAAAAAAGTTAAAAAGGCCTAGGGACTGAGAGAGAGAGAGAGAGGGGGGGAGCTGGCAGGTAGGAAGGAGCTGTGTGTGTGTGTGTGTGTGTGTGTGTGTGTGTGTGAGAGAGAGAGAGAGAGAGAGAGAGAGAGAATGAAGAGACAAAGGGTCAAGAAGGGCTAAGAAAAAGAGAGTGAGAGTTGGAGGAGATTGAGTGGGTCAAGATTTCCAAGTGAATAAAAAGTTATAGGATGCGTACAAGGTTGGGCAAGATTGAGAAGGGGTTATTAAAATGAGTTTCTTACCCTGTCAGCTTCAGTCAGGTTTTAACATAGTTTGGGTTGACTTTGAGGTGAGTAAGGTGGGTGAGGCGGGCCAGGCAACTGCCTAGGTGGGCTAGACAAAGGAGGTGATCACAGTCAAGGCAAGGTGCCAGATGAGCTATCACCTCTCCTCACCTCATCGCCTAGGCGACCGAGACGATTGCCTTTAATAACATAGATGAAGATAAATATCCAAATTTAATGAGAAACTAGTAACTACAACAAAGTGCAGCTTTTACACTTTTCAACTTATTGATGTACATCCAGAGAACTATTTTCAATAATCAAGTCAAGAAAGAAAATATATTTCTTCAATTTGTAAAATTTGACAAGCCTTTTCTTTCAGCTTTATCTTCTCAAGAAGGAAGCACGCATACCTTTCATAGGACCTGGGGAACTCATCACAAAATTCAACAGGGAGTAAAAAAACATTATTGGACATGACCTCTCGTAAATCAACATGGCATCACCAGATACAGTATCATTGTGATAAAACACAAACTTTATTGATCGGTACTTTTCTAGTCATAGAATAATGTTAAAAAAGGGAGTGCGCCTTAAGATCATCTCAAAGCTTCCAATTGAATAGAGTGAATATAAAGTTACCTTTGAGAGAGAGAAGCTGTTGATTTGAAGCATCACATTTCCATCCCGAATCCACAGTCTTGTCTACCATTGGAATGTCATACTCAGAAATATGGCATCCCCGATTTGCTTTAGAGATGATTTTAGCCTGTGTGGGTTGTAAATATGAAGTAGATCAGTATACACAATGCAAACTCAAAATGAACGAATTGCGAACTACAATAAACACCAGTAACGTCTGTTTATAGGGGAGGAATCCAGCAGCCTCCCCATGGATGTGCAAACATATAAAAGCAGTAATCAACTCTATCTAGCAGCCTATCCCGGATGGGTCATTGGGATGTCCTGCCTCACTCTGCCTCTGCCACTCCAAAGATGGTATACTTTATCACATGGTTCGCAAACTCGGCCAATTTGGGATCGGGATCGGTATATGCCAACCCAAAACAAGAGGGGGGGAGTCCGACTCAAGATCGAAATCTCCCTTGAATCGACCGAAATCATACTTAGCCACCAGGGGATGCGTGCAACTGCCCAAAGGATCCGATACAACATGGAGTAATCAGATCTGCAACTTGGCTTTTTAAGCCATCCGATGGACCTGATAATGTGAAGTGACCAGATCCATGTCATATCAGGATAAATGGATCCAATACGCCCTGCCCTAGATATTTTTATTTATTTATAAAATTTTCTCATTATTTTAATTTTTATAAGAATTGATCCATGACTGTTCTAGATCAATTCTTCTCCCTTATAATCGATCATCTTTTTTGGATTGGAATCGGCACAAGCCAATCCGGATGCTGATTCTAATGCTACCTTCCCTTCTTTGTCATGTCTCAATGGCATACTGATGTAACCTCGATTTTGAAAACATCTCTTTTACCTTCCTGCAAAAAGGAATCTTTGTATTTAGCTCGAACCACTAGGAAAATAGGTGATATTTCATAAAAGTATTAGCCAACTCAATGATATGTATAAAGATATCAATTGAGGTTGTTGGGTTCTTTAAAATTTTATTTATTTTGACATCTCTCAATCAAACTTGTGAAACACTGATGTTAATTATATCGAACAATTATTCGAACACCCATGATTGACCACCATAGCAATTTGCAAATAGAAGACATACATCTGCAAAATAAACATTCGAGAGCAATGCCCCATAGACTTGATGGAATGCAAACACTTGGTGTTTTGATTTTAGTTTGGTTAGATTTGAGTTGAGTTTACTTGAGGATTTGATTTACTATTTTTGTTGGGACTTGATGTTTTTCATTTTTGAGATTATCTTTCAAATTTAATCTAAGTTGATTAATTTCAGTGGATGTTCATTATCATTAAGACTTAATGCCTTTCAAGTTTAATATTTTTAGGTTTTGAGTTCTAAGTTTAACCCTTAAGTTTGGTTTTTTTCTGATTTTGGTTGTTTTTGGTTTTTTGGGTTTAGGACTTTGAAGCATGTGTTTTAGGATTTAGAGATTTTTTAATTTCTCATTAGTTGGTCTTTGAATTTAAATTATGTGGGTTTAAAAAAATTTTATTTTTAGGTTTTTTGGATTCCCAGATTTTTTTTTGATTGATTGCCGCAGATTTCCTGTTTGCGACCTTTTTGTTATTGTTATTATTATTACTTTCTGTTTTTTATCTTGTTTCAACTTATAAATGGATTTTACCTTTCAGTCTGTTTGTTTCTGTCTTTTTTTAAGTTTCCTTAATTATTTTAGTATGCTTGGTCAATTTTGAGACGTTTGGAGGCATTTCCGCCTTATTGTTTTATTTTATAATTTTTTGTTTGGTTTATTTGATCAATTTGGCTTATTTGCTAATAAATTGAATTTTTTATTTAAAAATTCATTTTATGTGTTTTAATTGTCTGAAAATCATATTTTTTACTTGAAGATTTTATGTTTGACCAGGATGACCAGAATTAAGATATTTTTAAAATTATTCAATTAATATATATTCTCTCTTCTCTATCTTGTTTGCATTCCTTTAAATTTATGGAGCTATCTATGCTCCTCACAACTCCAAATGTGCACCGAACTCAATTTCCAATGACTGGAGAATCCAAGTACAAAGTACATGTGCGGGAGACATGAAAAGCCATGATCCCGATGAGCTTGAATGAATTAGGATTCAATCCATTAAGCCTTTTGATAGGCATTATAAAATCCATCCCATTTATTTATAGGGTGTTTGGTAGCTCTTTTAATTTTGAGACAATCTCGTTTTTAAAATCAAAACTACTTGAATTCTCAACTTTAATTTTAAAATCAAAAAAGTCTAATCATTTTGTGTTTGGCAAAATTGTCACAATTTTTAAAATTTATAGAGTACTGTTTGGTTATGATTTTAAAATCAAAAAAACTTCTATGACACACTGCATGTCAATACAACGTAGTATCTCACAACAGGAGAGGCGCCCGGACAGGAGCCAGCGTCCCGCCGGAGTCCCCCCCCCCTCCACGGACAACCGCACAGGCGCCGGCGTTCGCCCCCGCTCCCCTCCCCCCGTGGACAGGGGACGCCGCCGACCTCCCCATAGCTTGATGGGCATATTCCCTTAACAGGGGCACAATGCGACATTGGGGTTTTATATGATCTTTGTATGCTAACCTTAAGGACGTATAGGTGTGCACGGCCTCCCAAGTAGTCCATAGGTTATAGTTCTCTTAAGTTCTACTAGAACATAGAGGTGTGCACAACCTCCTAACAAGTCCAGATTTGTTTGATTTAGATTTGAGTTGGTTGTTTATTTTAGTTTTAGTTTTTTTATGGTCATTGGACCTGTTTGTTTGATATGTTAGACTTGATGTGTCTGAACCCAATTGGCTACTACCATCCTTGCTCAACGTGTGCATACAAGAATCCCTAGGGAGCTCCTCCCCTCCTTTTCCTCTTTCTAAGCCCCTAGCCCAGGTGGGGCCCATGCTCCTTCAGGAGAGGGCGGCGGGTGGTCATGTGGTTGCCTGACGCCTGACAGTCACCTGCTGCCGCAAGTGGGGTTCAAAGGTCCTGCTCGGGTTTGATGGCTATGGCCATAGGTCTCAATGGCGTTGAAAGGGGAGCAAGGACTTCCGTGGATGCTTTCTATCTTCAACAGCAGCAGGAGGAACAAGAGACCTCGTTGGTGGTAGGGTGAATTGCAGGCGATCTCGGTGGCAGAAGAAGATGGCCCCGACGGTGACCAAAAGCACAGTAGAAGCCTCGAATGCAACCTCCTCAGACTGACGACGGAAGCTGGAGAGGTAGATGACCCCAAGTCCCGACAATGGTGGGGGAGGTCAAGGGTGACCTCAACAGCAGCTGCGGTGGATGGCAATAAGAGGGGCCACTGGGAGGAGGTCTCGATCGGTCTTTTCCTTCTGTGGAAAGGCAGCCCAACTCTTCACGGGGCTCGTGGCTCCTCGCAACATTCAAAGAGTAGCAGGATATGCATTTCTGTCTTCGCGGGGCCATCCCAGGAAGGTCTTGATGCTGTTTTGCTGGACTATAGAACCCTCCATGATCCTTGGTTGCCATAGATGGGTTAGCTTCCTCACAAAGGTCCTCCTTCCCGGATGACAGTTCCAGTAGGAGGAGAAGATTGTGGTAGCCTCCTTTTATCCTCACAAGACACAGGTGACTCTTTCCCCCTTATATCCTTTCGGATATCAATCCTGCAATGGCAGGCATAGCCCAACGGTGTCCAGGAGGACTCCTGGGCTCGGTTGGCTTCTAACCCCATTGGCACTCCAAGATTTAGACCGAGACAGCCACGCTATCTTCCGGATGCCTATCCTGGTGGGTGAAGTAGATTCGCTATCTCCCATACTCTTTAGGGGGTCTTTGGCTGAATAAGGTTGTGATCCAGGCCTTCTTGCTGATGTGGCAGGGTGAAAGGAGGCCATGCACAAGGATTGATGGGCTAGATTTCACATGTTATGGGCCCTTTTTCTTCAAAATTAAACACAACCCACTAAATGTAGAAAAAATGGGCTGCGCAAGTAGGCATCAATTTGGACTATTTTCTTTGGATAAAAGGTGAGGTGAGCTTCATTTATCGGCCATATCTTAAAATTGAAGATCATAAACTGGTTTCGAAGTTGGGTTGGATTTAATCCTAATATGATTAGGATTTATGGGAATTGGGCCCAATTGCAGTGTCTAATCCCATTCAAATCGCTCCATTTCATTTTATTTTTGAAAATTTCTGGTGTCAACACATACCCAATATATCCCGTCTGCCCCAGTTCACTCTACTATGCTACCGCCAGAATTTGTTTCTCAGCCTGATTTGTCAAGTTTTTTAGACATTAAACAATTTTCTTTAGGGAGTCAAGACATAATCCATTATTAACTCGTATAACAATACAGACTCATGGAATCTTCAGTCAAGGATCAATTCACAAAATATATATTCTGATAATAGCATCCATAAGCTATTATTAGTGCCAGAATGCCCGCTTGGTTGATAACCATATAAAGATATGAAAAAATAGCTGGAACAAATTCCAGGTAAGAATGTAAATAATGCAAGATTACTCACCGCCAATGTAAACAGAAACTCAATAATGTATGATTTCCATCTCCAATAATGCTTTAGGTCCTGTTTGGATATTGGAGGGTGGAATTGGCCGATTTCAGATCAGGATCAGCATAAGCTGATCTGATTCAGGGGGCAAGAGCCAAATATAAAGACACTGGGATATCGGGTCCAGCCGTCCAGGGGACCCAATATAGCAGGATTTGACCTGTCATATCAGGTCCTCTGAACCCAATATGACCACCTTCCCCACCCGATAGATGCAGTGCGGCACCCTATGGCGGTGGTGGACCAAAATCCCTTGTTTTGCCATACATTTTGTTTTCTTATTTTTTTTCTATTTTTTTTGAAGAATTGATCAGAGCCAATTCTGTATCGTTTTTTTTCTCCCCTTGAATCACAGTCAAATTGGCACTAGCCAATCAGCCTTTGATTCTGATCCTTCCTTGGTTTGAATAGAATATAGAGTATCACACACCTATACCATATTATTTTTGATACTTGATGTTGTTGTGTCTTGTGTCAATATCTAAATTGATATTGTATTAAATCAAACATTGTAACCAGACAGGAATTTTTGTCATCAAAATTATAAAAACAATTTAACTAACATTATTTTCAGGGTTTTTCATATGGCAAAGACTTATTTTTCAGCAACGAAAGATTTTAGTGACATCCTAGGATTTTCAATATGAACATTTATAGGGACCACTATTTAAAAACCCTAAGTACTAATATTTGTACACATTCCATTGCTACCTTTTTGAATTAATTGTAGTCAACAAATATTTCTACTAAGTTATAAAATATAAAAGTAGAAGCTTTTCAGTAGAATCAGGTTTATCTTAAGAATAAAATTACCAAGCATTTTAGTTAGTTTTTAAGCTTTCTCGTGATAGTTTCAGAAAAAAATGTTTTTTTTTGTAAAAAAGTGTTCAAATATTATATACAATAATAAAAAATATCCCATTTTCATCAATTAACATAGAAATGTAATAGAAACAAAATCTAGGGGCATTCACTATATGGTTTGACTTGAAAAACCAAACCAGTAATTTGGTTTGGCTTGAATTGGGTTGAACAACCGAACAGTTTGATTTGATTTTAAAAGTCAACATAAACATATACACCACTTTTAATAACTCTCTCTCTCTCTCTCACACACACACACATGGGGGTAATTAGTAAAAATATCTTAAGATAGATCAGATTAAATAAGGTAAAGTTCAACATTAAAAGTTAATGGAATGACTTATTTTCAAACGAAGTAAAATTCTTGGAGGTTTAAAAAGTTTATCAAAATTATAGAGACATGTTTGGAATACCAAATAATTAGGGATGAATATGTTGAAAGCCCTTTTATATAATTTAAAATAAACCAAGGATCGCGGGATCGGAATCAAAATCAAGATTGGTGGGTACTGATCTAGATCAGATTGGATTGAACCAATCCCGACCGATCCTATAAAATAAAACTGATCCAGAATCGGTATGTAAAAAAATTAAACCAATCCGGACCAATGCTGGCCGATCCAACTGGAATAGTAAAAAAAAAACGATCCGATTACGATCCCAATCGATCTGGCTGATCCGATCAGGACCAATTCTACCGAAAAAATTTTCTGGATCGATCCTTCAGCAGAGAATCAGATCGGCAATGGCTTATTCTGCAATCTGTGAAACAAACTAAATGAAATACATATACGTATTAGGTATATACTACATCTTGATAAAATATGGCTTGAACCAAACTAAACCGTGAACACCCCTTGTAAAAATATCCTTTGGTATCCAAATACCAAATCTAATCAGAAACAAAAGGAACCATCTATTTCAAATCTGGTTCAAACCCATTATAACCCTACTTACAAGTATAACTGAATGGTTTTAACAACGGCATGGGTACCCTTGCATTCATGCTCAATTGGATTGTTCACTCACCTTGATAGAGCAAAGATTCTAAATAGAATGATTTTAAATATAAATACATTAAAAAAACTTCACACAATTTTGAATAGTCGAAACAAGAACTTTAATCTTCTTTACCAAGGAGGGCTCAAGACAGGGAATCAAACCAAAGAAAAAAAAATAAGCACAAAAAGGCAGAATTTTAGAGATGGTTGAGAACAAAAGGAAAGCAATCTCTTCCGTGACAAAATTACATGAAAAATGTATTGCACCACTTAAAGGTAGATGACAGAAGTAGATAATGTGTCTAGAAGCCCTTATTAACAAGACAATGTTACACCCATAGGCTTAAGGTTAAGTGAGAGATCTAGTGCTTCAAGCTAAATGCCCACTCTCCCCTAATTTACATTAGAATGTGTTTAACCATGAGCTCTCCTCAGCACTCCTCTAACTCAGGCCATAAACTATGGGTGCAACCAAAATCCGAAATTCCAATAATCTGATTCAATTTTGATAAAAATTAACAAATCCCCCTTGTATATATCCTATAAGATAGTCAGAACTGGAATCAGATATTCTAGTAGTTTATCATAATCGGAAATGTCAATATTTTATCTATTATCCTGATTTCAATAAAAAAATCCATACATATATATAAAGTACAATAATAATATATACATTATAAAAATATGATATATGTGATAAAAAATTTTAAAGATATTAGATCAAATTTAGTACTTATATATAAATGATTAAAAACAAAAGTAAAATTTAAAAGATATTAGATGAAATTTTATTAGTTATATAAGAAGTATTGGCTCATTTTTAATAAAAATTAACATACAATGCATAGTTTGGAAATTATCAGATTTGGTTCCTATTCCAATAACAAAATCTGAATCAGAATGATTGGAATCTCATGATTCCGAATTTATCGAAATAGGAATCAAAATGTCTAAACGATTAATCAAAATTGAAATAAAAAACAAACAATTTTACTACCACACACAATTGTTGTAAGGGCAGAGGTCGAATTAGTGAGGACCAGATGGATTTATCCTTGTTAATCAAAAAGAAAAAAAAAGAACCCCTTAGTTGGAAAACCACTCTTGCAGCAGCACCAAACATCTTGAGTAGATGAAGAATGAAATTGTTTATCAAAGATTCTAATTTTTTTGTCCATCTATCTAGACAGCCTATAAGGCTATAACTTTAGAAAGGTTGCCCCTATTTCATGGGATTCTCCAATGACGTTAAGGTAAATCACGTTGGATAATATTCCACACAACTTTATGAGTCTACACGCCACTATGGTTGCATCCGGATGTGCTTGTTCTGTGAGTCTTATAGTCATTATAATCCCTAGTAAGAAATAATCCCAACAGAATGTACCATGGATTTCACCAGCTTCAATGCAAGATTGCTTAATATTTTCAAGGGCAGACAACTCTTTCCCCATTTGAAAAAAACTTCCATAACATTAATTTTGGGATCTTTGCACAAAGTTACAGCGAAGGATATTATGCTTCCCAAGTGTGTCATTTAATCAATATGGAAGAGAGAATTTAGCTCAAAAAAGGAAATGAACAGAATCACGTGGTGGAGGATGGAGAAAAAACAGTATGTCAAAAATTCTAGGATGAGACACAAGAACTTTCATCAAGCAAGAATGTCCACCCTAAGAAAGGAAAGCTGACAATGTTCAAATTTGACTATAGACAATAATCTGGAGGAACACATACGTAAACAAATAGTACTCTCTTCAATTCATAGAATTTAAAATGAGCAAAAATGTTGATGAATATGCCCATGCATCAATTAGTCTTAGCCAAAACCATAGATCAATGAGCAAAAATAAAACTAACTGTACCTCTTCACGGACTGGAGTTAGCTGAACATGTGGCACATAACTCCTAGTTGCTATGGGGGAAGAGATATCCTCAGCTTCTGATCCAGACTCTGCGGTAGATGTATCTCCACCTTTTATCTGGTGAGGAAAGCCATTTCCATTAAATAATTTAAAAATCAACAAACCTTTATCACATGGCATACAGTTTAAACAGTAAACATTGTTGATACCGCAGGGTAAGATGGCTTAGCATAAGCAATAATCTTGCCCTCGCTATTAGAGACAGTAACAATCTGCCTTGCACATTGTGCTTTACCATTTAGAACCATCTGTTTACAGTTTTGGCCGTAGTCAGTGCAAAGAAGCCCAAAGGTAAAACAAAATGTTGAACAGTCAAATGTCAAAACCTTTAATATGTTTGGATCCTTCCATGGCCCCTTGTCAGATCTTAGACAACCTCCCTGATCTGCACATGTACAAGTACCACCAAGGAAATGCGGCAACTCACTGAAGAAAACATTGGTGAATTAAATACAAAAATAACAAATATAAGACCCAAAAACCTGAAAAGTAAATTGTTAATCACCTCGGATCAATTATCTCAAGCAACTTGCTCTGATACTTGTTTCCCAGAACCTGAAATAAGATAAGAGAACGGTAATTAAATATATAAGATAACTAAAGAACAAAACTAACACAAAGCTTTACATGAATCTTTGATGCAGTTCTGGGATCTATAAAAGATTTAACAGTGTTCCACAGCAGTCTAAAGCCTGGGCCAGCATTGATGATAAACATTCTGCACAAAGTCTGAAGAGGGGTTTCTGATTAGTCCAGGTATTCTGGGTTAAACAGCTGTGCAAGAATTGTGAGCGGAGTAATCAGGTTATACCTCCGGGTAGTTATCACTATCAATCTTTTGGAGGCGCACAATAAGTTCTCTTGCTGTTTTACTAAAGTTTTTCAGTCCCTGAACCAAATTAGGTAATGTTAACTGTAAATATTGGAAAAGGAGCATATGAGGATTTGAAAAAATTTACCAAACCATGGACATCAAGAATTGTTGTACTTGAATCAATGTGTCGTTTTGCAGCAATTGAGCATGATGGAAATTTAATCAAAAAGCTCTTTTCAAACTCCTTAACATGATATTTTATGTAGCGGTCCATGGTTGTCACTTGCATCAATTTGGCTGGTTCGACTTTCCCCAATATCTCTATGTAGACAGGTCTGCCTTCTTTATCCACACCGTGGTATCCATGTGGATAATATTTTAAAACTTCATTTAGCTCATTGTACTCAAAATCCTGTCAAAAAAATTAGACATGCAGGAAACTGTTATTGTTCTTAAGCAAATATAAACAGTGATTGGAAAGAAAGCTCCTCACCTAATCTATATTCTAGTAAGATAAACCCATTTTTACATGATAATAGGCGCACCAAAATTCAATTAAGAGACAATATATGCCGGCATAAAAAAAGAATAAACCCTCAACATGCCACAATCTCTCTTCGAGAAAAGCAAAGTACACCATATTCAGTAGTCTCTGACTCTGTCTCCCATTAAATAGGTGCACTCTCTGATGTAAAACAAAATCTAGGCCGGATTTCTGCCAGAACTGGTCAGAGTAGTACAAATTGGCCTGAATCGGGGCCTATTCAAGCTGAATTGGCCAATTTCGGCAACTCCCCACCAGAATTGACTGCCACAGCAGCCGTGGTGGTGCTGCATTCCTACACAGATCAAAGTCACCATACCCAGCTCCTTCTGGTTCCAGGCTGTCTTCCCTGCCCTAAGATGCCGACGCAGTGCAGCACTACTGCATGCTTCATTTCGGGCAGATTCTGGACTCAATAAGGTCGCATTGGACCAGGATCCGATTTAGGCACCAATCTTGTGTTTTTATAGGTTTTATAAATAACTGACCCAGCCAGATTCCGATTGGATTTTTCTCCCATGGAATCAGCCAATTCTGCCAATCCAATGTTTGATTCCAGCTCTGCTTTCCAATGCAACCTATCATCTTTTTCTGTTTGGTTCAGTTTAATGTCCGCACCGAAAATTTTCAAAAAAATTCTTAATTGGATTAGAATCAGGCTAATGCCACTAATCCAATCCTCAATTGGTCTACATAGTCAATTCCTAGATTAACCTATTAATTGGGCCCACTCCAACTGCCAGTTCATTGAAAATTGCCCAAAATCAATGCCCATTTGCCTAGCTCATTTTTCAAATGCATAGTGGGCTGCCTCTTTGTCTTAAATCAGATACATTAGAAGTCAATTTTGACCCAATTTCATGCCAATTGCGCAGCCCCCTTTGAATGCATTTAATGGGCTATGGTCTAACGCCAAAACAGGCCCATTGGTATTGATTTTGACCCACCTAACAGCCCATTTGCGCAGGCAGGTTCCTGCCCTATAAATGTACATATTTACCCCTCTGCAGGCCCACTTTTTAAGAATAATTTGAGAAATATAACAACTCCTGCCACCTCAGTCCAATTCCAGAATCTTCTCCTCCCATTAAGAGGGCAGCAGCCTTGCCTTAATAGCACTAGGGGTCATTAATTTCCTCTTAAAGGCAGCGGTCTTCTTACAAACAGAGGTCATTAATCCCCTCTTAAAAACAGTAGCCTTTGGAGGATGACAAGGCACATGGGAACTGTAACAGGCGCACAGGGACACCAAAGGACACCTGGACCACCTGCTCAGATCTGGTCCTTTCATCTCACCTCTCTCTATAACAGAAGGTCTGACCTGCGGGAAAGGGGGGTTCCGGGCATCTGCACAAGGAGGGGGTCGGCGGAAGGAGCAGCAGCACAAGCCCAGCTGATGCCCTAGCCGCCGCCAACAGAGGAGGAACCAACAAGAAGAAAGAAAATGAAGAAAAGGTTCTGACAGCGGGCTCTTAGAGGTGCATCCATATGAATCCCTAAATGAGAAGAAGATATCAAGAAGAAAGAGAATAAAGGGTGACCATCAGTTCAGGGGCATCCAATGCTGCTGCGCCAAGAAAAAGACAAAGAAAAGTGGAAGGTAAGGTGGGTATCTCACGGTGCCCCCCTTTCATCACCCCAGCTTCCACTTAAACACCCCTTATCATCCCAAAAATCCTGTCAAATACCTTGAAAATACACTATATCAGGTCCCCACAATCCTGAAATCCCATGAGCAAAACCCTCTCACAGCCCCTGCAACAGGCCCTACCTTGAGCCAACAAACTTTCCATGCACAGCCCCTTTGAGATGGGTCTGAGATCCTCTACTTTCAGATCTTGAATCTCTCATATCAGATCTGAAAATTCCCATTCTCAGATTTCCTACACACTACACATGCATCCCCACATCATGTTTGATACAATCCTCAAATTACAAACCCCCTCAGTCAGTCTTAGAAAGCTGATATGAGAATTCATCACACCAGGCCTGGGACTGCCCTTTCCAAACTATCACATCCCCATGTGGCTGGTATCCACAACCCCATATGTCCCAGACTATGCTCCATATGCAAACATGTGACATCTTATGATACTGGTATCAGCCCTGGTCATCCCAATGTTCAGACCTAAAAAATCTCACATGATCTGACTGACCTGCATACCCTCTCCAGTAAACTCACAACTTGTGATCTGTCCCAAACAGAACCTGTCCGGGACAAATGCCAGATGCCAGAGGATCCAGTTTAGGGAATTCTCAGAAGAGCAGAATCTGCCCAAACAAATTCAGAAAGCCAGAAAAACTGCCCAGATGCTCAGAAATGCACAGAAGCCAGGAAGCTGAACAGAGCGCCTAGAAATGCATCAGAAGCATGAAGCAAGTGCAGGCAGCAGTCCAGCAGGCAGGGAACTAAAACAATTCAGACTGAAGACACTCCAATCAGAGGAGCAAGCTTGAGACAGGCCATCAAAGCCCAATGATGATATCAGGCCGCCAAGGCCCAGTGAAGCTTTGCAGGTCATCAAGGCCCAAAACTGCAAACCTGGATCCCTAAAATTCAAAACCACCAAATCCAAAATGCAAATTTGAAAGACCCTTAAATCTGAAATTGAAGAAAACCAAATCCAAGACCTTCTAATTTCAAGCTTAGATCAAAAAGCAACAAAACCCCCAAATCAGTAAGTTCAAACACAAAAATCCCAAACAAAGAAGGTCCTCTAATCCGAAGTTTTTAACTTCAAATCAAAACAAAAAAAAAAATTGTTAATTTCTTCAAAACAGAGACTTCAAATCTCAAAGTTTGAAAAAAAAACAACCAAACTTCAAATCAATAATTCGAAAGGTCGGAATCCCAAATCATTCCACAAATTTTAAACTTCAATCTCTTGAACTTAAAAGCTTGAATCTCAAATCCGAAATTCAATAAACCAATATTTCAAACAGAAAATCCATAAACCTGAAACTGTAAAATTTGAATCAAAACAAGGAAATTCTAAACTCTCCAAAACTGACACTTCAGGATTTGAATCAAACCCCAAACCCCAAAATGTTTGAATCTGAAAGTTCAAAAAGAAAACCATCTGATGTGGGGTGGCATGGGTGGACCAGACTAAAAAACACTGCGAAAATGACATTAGAAAGCTAAATGGGCTAAAACGAAACAAAAGCAAACCGGCTTTAGAATGGCTTAAATGAGCCAAATTGGGTCAAAATGGGCCCAAATGAACCAAACCGACCTTGTCCCACGTATTAACCGGTTTGGGTGTGTGGTGGTTGAGCCTCGCCAAAGATTCGAGGAGGCTCATGGCCATGATCGTGAATGTGCGAGGCAGCACCCGGCGGGGGTGCATGGCAGGCCGCGGGAGGCGAGGAAGCAGCGCTTCTGCAAGCGCATGAAAGCCCAGGCAGGGTCGTGACGGTGCGAGAAGCGGCCGCATCCGCTTGAAGATGGATCCTCCAACACAGTTAGAAGTGAGACCCTGCGCGTGAAGAGGACCGCAACCTGGCTGGTGTCGCGGCGACAGGCAGGGGTACGCAAGGTTCATGGCTGTCTCCAAGCCATTCTGGGCTGCAGGGTCATGGTGGACATCGGGGAAGACGACCGTGTGAAATTCACAGCGGGTGACAAGGGCATCTTCGTCTTCATCCTTCCCCTTCGTCATCTCGCTGTCCGGACGATGCAGGCACGCCAAGGACTGACAGGTGGGTTGAACAGTGGCATCGGCAAGCGGGTGCAAGTGAGCAGGGCATTGCGTCATCAGAAGGAGAAGGAGAGGAGAAGCCGGCAAAGCCGCCACAAGTGGTTCAGCTTCGACTTCCTCGATCCTTTTCCTTCTTACCCTCGATCTCCTCCACAAACTCCTTTTTCGTCACCTCCGTAGATGGCGAGAACAAGGATGGGTGGACGGAGGATGGCTACCACCTCATGCGGAGAGAAGACGCCAAACGAGAGTGGGAGGGGCAAGGGCAAGATGGCAACAGGGTTGTTCCAGAGGCTCTGGCAGAGAGAAGTGAAGATCGAATAGCGTGGGAAGGGCAGCAGGGTTTCAAGTGGTATGGTAATGATCGGAGGGTGGGGGTGGAGACAGGCAGGGTGTTGGACGGAAGGGGAGCTCCGATGACACTAAAAGGTGACAGGAATAGACACAAAGACCGTAGAGGAGAATGGAGCACCAGGAGGGGCAAAGATGTGTCGGATGGGCTTTATAGAAGGTGGAGCCGAACATGGGGAGATGGGAAGCGGGAGCCAGAGTAAGAGGTCCGGGCACGGAGCTAGTGAAGAGAAAGGGTGAGAGAAGAATGGCATGAAGGCCAGGGAAGAGAGGGAGGAGGAACCAGTCTTTGCCGGAGGTGGAGAAGAAGGCCTCCATCGGAGGAGGGGGTGAGGATCCTACCAAGGCAGCACCCCTCTACCAAGAGAACCAAGCGGATGGGTTTCTTCCAATGTATGAGCCCTCTTTATAATGAGAAGCTTAATTACAAAGAAAAAATCACCAATGATCTATTTACGAACATATCCTCATGAGAACTGAAAAGTAAAAAGAAGACTTAAAAGAAATTTGAAACATTAACAAACAGGCCCATCTAAGGCAGAAATGCAAAGCAACATAAAACTTTGAACCGTTCCCGTCACCATCATGATAAACCCCATAAATTAAAAACTTCAAAACCAAAAAACTCAAACATTTAAAATCCCAAAATTGCCACTCTGTCAAAAAAAATCCAAACCGGGATTAGAAATCCAACAACAAACTCAAATGCATGCAATTCAAATTCAAACCTTAAATTCCAAGATTTAAAAATCTGAAACCTAAAACTTAAAATCCCTAAACCTGAAAGCTCAAAACCTGAAAATCCATTAAAACTTAAATCCAAAGTTTTCAAATCTAGAACTTAAAAACTTATAACAAAATAATCCAAACTGCAAATGAATCAAATCCCAAATTCAAACTGAAAAAAATCAAACAAATCAAAAAAGGTAACATGTCAAGAAAGATAAAAACCAAAACATCCCAAAATGGGAAAGGCATCAAGCCGAACCCAAAACAAATCAACATTCAAAACAAATTACAAAGATGAAAGACAATAAGTCTTGACAGAAAAAACAACCAATTCAAAAAACAAACCAAAATCCCCCAAAAAATGAAACTTTAATCAAACTCAAAATAAACTCCAAAGATAAAAGACACCAAGTATTAATCAAAACAAATCCAAATAAAATGTATCTCAAACGAAATTCCAATCAAACTCGAACCAAATCAAATCGCCAATAGAATCTAAATCAACTTAGATTAAATCCAAAGCAATCTCAAAAATAAAAAGACACAACCTTAAGTAAAAGAACAAATAAAATCCTCGAATCAAACTCAAATCAAATCAAACCAAACCAAAGAAGCAAAAAATGCTAAGTTTGCATCCCAAACAAGCTCATGAGGTTGTTGCTCCCCATGTTTATTTTTGAAGATATATGTTTTCTGTCAACAGATTGCTATGGCAGCTAATCAAAGATATTCGAGCCCTTGACCAATGTAACTAACATAAAACTTCTCAAGTCTGATGGAGAGAGGTCAAAAATAAAAAATGTCAAAGAATCCAAAACCTCAATAGGTATATTTTTACATATCATGAATTAGCTAATACTCCTATAAAATACCACCTATTTTCATAGTTGTCAAACCTAAACGAAGATCAAAATTCTTTTTCCAAAAAAGAAAGACATAAATTTTGAATCTTGAAATTTGAGGTTGCATCAATATGGTAGTCCTCACAGCTTAATTATTTAAATATTGAAGTAGACCCAAAAAGCTCATCCACCAAAACCACCATGCTACATGCATGATGCTTGAGTTTTCGAAATGTAGAAAGCAAATAAAGTCTACATGGCACCACAAGTATGCTTACCAGCAATGTGGGATCATTTTTCTCCGTGCATTATTGGTTAGTGCCTGAAGGTTGTTTCCTATTTGATCCACACAAGTTTTCTGAAGTTCACTCATTTCCCTACATGTACAGGCCAAATGATGATACCATCTATCTCGTTCATTCTATATGTAACCTATCTGACAGTCACCTAACAGTCTTCCGGGTGTTTACTTATTG
The DNA here is from genome assembly GCA_036172225.1 of Cryptocoryne crispatula var. balansae. NCBI lineage: Eukaryota > Viridiplantae > Streptophyta > Magnoliopsida > Alismatales > Araceae > Cryptocoryne > Cryptocoryne crispatula. Next base: position 39,759,975 of record CM069928.1, read on the forward strand.
ACCTGTTTTAACCCATCTGAATGTTTCACCTTTCCCTTACTACACAAGTCACAACCATTAAAGCATTAAGAAACATTTTATCTCAAATTACGATATGTAGGTTCTCTTCCTTACTTCAACAATAGTGTCAGCACCAAATTCCTTTCTCCATTGAAGCATCTCCGCCCACATGTGCTTTGCTTTCTCAATATCGAATTTCCGTGCCTTCAAAAACCTGATAGTCAAGAGAACGAGATTATAAGCTGAGGATTACTGTACATAGGTAAATGCCACAAATGAACAAAGTTAGATAAGATTACTTTATAAAAGGCATAAACAGGAGTATTGCACATCTTTATATCTAAATTCCCAGGCCTTCAAGAACCTCTTACAAAAGAAAAAAAAGATTGCTCATATACAACTTCCTATCAGATACTAAAATATAATCTTATACACAGTAGACAGAAAATACCATATAAATTTTCAAACATGATCAAGAAAAGGGTCACAATCAACTAAAAGTGGTAAAGAATGGGGGGGTACAAAAGAAACGAAAGGAAGAAAAGCTACACCAAGATAGGAGAAGAATCATCTAGAAGGAAAAAAAGGAGAAGGCCAAAGGAAAACACAATGAAACCTAAACATCAAACAAGCAAAACCTCTCAAATTATAAATTCTAGAGAGATAAATAATTGATAAGAAAGCCCCCAGAACAAGCAAAAGACAGTCCTTAAACCAAGAAGATAATCAACCAGAACATCATGCGGGCTTCTGCTAAACTGAGGGAAGATTATTGTGCTACTTTCCTTCCAAATGGTCAACAACAATGTGGTAAATGGTAATCACAATTGGGACACAATCATAAAAGTAATCTCATGAGATTCTCGAACGGTGGGGTACTAAGATCTGAGGGATGACAAACTGATTGCAAGAATGCAGTGCAGTTCGTGTGAATGATCAGCCACAAAAAAGATGGCACTTGGTTTCCGCAGTGGTTCAAACTTCAAAGGGTGCTACTCAAGGCCCTGCTGGACCTGGCTGGCCATGAGACAGCCCTAATCCTTGCATGATAACAATGGTGGCACTTATCTATCCCCAAGCACGCATTCTCCCTCTGTGACTGCCACCACTCGACTGCACAATCTTAGTCAATCCAAGGGGCAATCTCAACAAGAAATACTTCCTCATAGACAATGTTTTTAAACAAACAATAAATTTTGTTTTCAGGAAATGAATTATATAAAATCAAATAATAGAATATATTTTAAATTATCTTAAAAATTGATCCATGGCCAATGCTTTACTTCTTTTACTTTTGCATGGATCCAAATGAACACTTAATGCAGATATATAACAGAAATAGTTAGCAAAATCAAAATGGTATGACCCATAAATATTGTGGGATGATTTCTAAGAAGGAAGATCATCCACTTGTTATGTTATGTATGACTCATCAATCTATGATCAGGCGGTTGGTTACAGGGGGAGACTCGACATGGATAATGTCTTTTTATATATTAGATCAACGTGTCTTGGACACTTGCTAGTCCCCCAAACCAGTTTCAGCACGCCATGTGAAGCCTATCAGATATTTTCTGTCAACAATTTAAGTCAATGCAATAAATGCCTTAAAAAAAGGGGGTAAATGTACATGTGAAGATCTTTTCTACCACATTTATCATACCTCAGAGGAGGCATAGATGAGGACATTGTGAGCAGAAGGTGCAAAACACAGCAGGTGCACTTTTCAGATCAACCAGAAATACTGATTTAGGCCTATCCTGGGTCGATTTTGCTTATGTCAGTGTTGAAACCTCGTTTTTCTTCATCTCTTTCTTTAAAAAGAAGAAGAAAAATTTTGTTGAGATTAGAATTCCTTTTTGAAATCCTTTTCCTTCTTTTGAACTAGCATTGACTACTATGAAAATATGTGGTATTCATAGGAGTATTGGCTAATTTAATGTGGTATTATTTTATAGGAACACCGATGGTTCCACAGATTTGCTAAGTGTTGACATAGGTATCACCCACCACTTAGATGATCTGAACCACAACTTAATTTATGAGATTTTCTGAGTTCTTTGAGAATAAAATTTGACCTCTCTCCACCGGACTTGCGATATACCAGTGTTAATTACATCGAGCGAACACTCGAACACCCTTGATTGACCGTCACAGCAACATATTGAACGGAAGTCATTCATCCACATAAACACAAAGCTGAAAGACATATCCCCATAGCCTTATGAGATGGAATTTGGTTAAACTTAATTCAAACTTTTAAGTTTGGGTTCATTGATTTTCCTTTTGATTTAAGATTTGATTTGATTTGTTTTTTTTTGTCATTTGTTGACTTAGACAATTTTGAGTTGATCTCCTTTTCTTTTATTTGTTTGTAGGAATTAATTTCCATTTTTTAGTGTGTTTGTTAGTAGTTTTGCTTGATTCAAGTGAATTTCTTATTACTATTAAGATTTGTTCTTAATAATATTGGTCACTTTAATTTTTCATGGTTGATTTTAATCCAACATAACTTGTTTTTGTAGTCATTGGTTGACATTTTTATGTATTATTTAATGACATAATTTTGGTTGGATTATGTTAACATTTTATTAACGTTTTGATCATTTATTTGATTTAGATTTTATTATGCACACTTAATTATTTAAGTAGCATTATCCATTTGGCTTGATTTAATTTTTTATGGTTAAATCGGATTCTAACTTAACATGTTTTGTAACCGTTTGTAGTTATTTTCTATGCATGATTTTATGACATAAATGTAATTTTATTATGATGGCATTTTTGTTAATAAATAAGTAATTATTTGATGTTATTTAATCAAATTTGATTATTTGATTAGGTTTGGATTATTAAAAATGATTTATTTAGTTTTATCCATCTTTTGGAGTCCATGGGGATTTGATGTCACATATTGAAGTAACACAACATATCAGTCAAACTTGAATTTTATTTCATGTCGATCTGAGTACATAAAAGTACAACAAATGAGAGGGCATTCAAACATTTCTTCTCAAGACATGTCAAAGTTACGTTCGGTTTGGCCAGCATTACGACTTTACCGATCTGGGTTTTCATTTAGAATTCTCATTCGGTTTGATCAGCATTTCGGCTTTACCGACTTGAATTTTCATTTAGAATTCTCGTTCGGTTTGACCGATATTTCGATTTTACTGACTTAGGTTTTCATTTAGAATTCCCGTTCGGTTTGACCGGTATTCGGTTTTACTGATTTGGGCTTTCTATTTGAATTCCCGTTCGGTTTGACCGGCATTTCGGCTTTACCTATTTGGGTTTTCTATTTGAATTCCCGTTCGATTTGACCGGCATATCGACTTTACCGACATGGGTTTTCATTTAGAATTCCCGTTCGGTTTGACCGATATTTCAGTTTTACCGACTTGGGTTTTCATTTAGAATTCCCGTTCGGTTTGACCGGTATTCGATTTTACTGATTTGGGTTTTCTATTTGAATTCTCGTTCGGTTTGACCGACATTTCGGCTTTACCGATTTGGGTTTTCTATTTGAATTCCTGTTCGGTTTGACCGGCATTTCGACTTTACCGACTTGGATTTTCTATTTGAATTCTCGTTCGGTTTGACTGGCATTTCAGCTTTACCGATTTGGGTTTTCTATTTCTATCTTGCTATTTCGGGCCCCTTTTAATGGAAAGGTAGTGCAAAACCATTTAATTTCGGCAACATTTCGACTAGAACGAAATTGGGTTAGCTTTTTCTATCCAAAATAGTTCACTATTTTGGACCCCTTTTATGGAAAGGCAGCGCAAAATCAGCCACTTTTTATGAAAAGGTAGCACAAAATCGAGGTATTTCTTACCTTCTAAAAAGTGAGAATTCAGAACTTCTCTCTCTTCTCAATTCTCTCTTTCTCATCAATGCCCAACCCCCCTGTACGTACAGCATGTCAAGCCCTTTTATAAGGAATTTTCAGGGGTATTTTGGTCCCAAAAAGTCATCCCACTAAGTCCATTTTCGTGAGAGTGGGGGATGACCAAAATGTGGTGAAGTTACCCATTTTTTCCATTTTTTTTTGATTTTTATGATGCTGTTTGACCAAAGTCAAACTGTGGGGGTAAGTTCACCCCCTAGTTGAAAGACCGGTCGCTGACCGGGTCTTCACCCGCAGACGCCCACGCGCAGGGGCCACGACTGCCCACTCGGGCTGTTGTTTTTTTTTCAAATTTTTTTACCCGTGGAACCACCCTCTCTCTCTCTCCTCTCACTTCGCTTTCTCTCTCCCCGACGGTGCGCGCTCACTCCGTTTCTCTCTCTCGACGGCGCCTGTACACAAAAGAGCCCTCGATGGCTCCAGTGGACCCCGGCGGCGGCTCAAGCGGACTCCGGCAACAGCAACAGTGGGCTCCGGCAACGGTGGCATCGATGCAAGAGGACGGCGGTGGTGAGAGGAGCTTCCCCCTTTCTTTCTCCATCATTTCCTCTCCCCCCGACAATGGCTCGCGGGAGTCCTTGCGGCTCCCTCTCCTTCTCCCAGCGGCGATGGCGGTTGCGGTGGAAGGTGGCGACAACAACGAATGGCGGGATCTCCTCTCTCACCTCCTTCCCGACGTGACTGGATAGGAAGCTCTCGGCGGGGCTTTTCTTCACAGCGCCTCTTCCGGAGATGGCGACAATGGCGGAGGAAGGGGTCGATGGCAGTAACGATGGGGGCTTTTGTCTCCCCCCCTTTCCCGTTCTCTCTCCCAACAGAAGTTGGAGCCTGCGAGAGCTTCCTCTCCATGGCAGCTTCTTCCAACGAAGACAGCAGTGACAATGGCCGTGGTGACCGAGGACGGTGGAGACGGCTCTGCCTTTGTCCCCCCCCCCTTCCTCGACAATAACAGCACACATAGGGGCCTCATCCAGCATTTTTTTTGTGGCTTCTCCCCTTCTCGCGATAAGAGGTGCCCGCAAGGGCCCTCACAGCGTGGCTCCCCTTTGTTGTGGGGGCAGCCCCTTGGGTTAGATTTTTTTTGGTTTCACAGTCAGCTAGGCCGATTCAATCCCAATCAGGATCAGGATCAGCCACAGCTGATCAAGGAGCTACCGAGAAATCCTTGGCCAATACCTACCTGCTAGAGTTTCCATAGACTACGAGAACCCCCCAGCAGCTAGTGACTGCAACATGCATGACTGCAAAAAAACTCTGGCACTACCCTAGCATGCTGATCTTAAAAGCCCTCCTCTATCGGTATACTCCCTTGGAATGCACATACACAGGCTCCTGCTCTCGCCCGCTCAATGCCTGCTGATTGGCAATCTAAAGCAGCTGAACCCATCGCAGCTCTGCCCCACACCATTGACACCGCTCATGCAAGAGCCAAACCTAGCTAGAGGTGTTCACAATTTGGTACAACACAAGAAACCAAATCGAACCAATGAGTTCGGTTTGGTTTGCATTTATCATTGATTTGGCCATAGTTGTCAAGGCGCCCGCCTAGGCGGCAAGGCGCCTTTCCAAGGGCGCCTTGTCTGGGGCCAAAAAGGCGCCCAAGGTGCCCGCCAAGGCGCCCATTGCCCAAGGCGCCCAAGCAAGGCGCCTTGGGTATTTTTACATCATTAAAAAAAAATTTGAGGGATTTTTCTTCCTTGATACCCCTCACAAGGGACACTTATTTAATGATAGTTTGAATATATTAATATATTGTATTATCACTTATACTATCATACATATTTAAGATTTATGATTATAAGCATATATTATATACTTAATTAAGTTCTTTTTCAACTCTTTCCTCTCTCTCTCTCTCTTTGTCTCACTTATACTATTACATACTTTTTTGGGTTCGGGGGCTGATAATTGGAATCTTGGCTGATAATGGGCTTCTGGCAGATCGGCCAATCCAAGGTCCAATCCCGATCCAAAGTCCCATCCTGACCCAGAATCCGATCATAATGCAGAATTCCTTGTGAGCTGAACACCACCTACATCCAGCCAGTCCTTGTTGGCCTCCTATGGGCCTTTGAGCCAATTGATTTCCAGTCAAGCACTCCATCCCTAGAGCTATCCTTGAGCTTTGCACCAGATGCCCACGCAAATTGATTTCCAGTCAGGATGTGTTTTATTTTTATTTTTATTTTTGTGAAAGAGACACAGGGTCACAGTTTCATTAAGAATCAAAAGGAGTACAAAAAAATTAGAGGAGTAAAAAAGAAAACTCAAACCAGTCACTACTGGGAAGGTAAAGGACTGGATAGTTACAAATAGAAGTAATCAAAAGTTTAAAAAAAAAGATCCATGAGAGCCTCCTCATCCGAGCAAGAGATGTTGGATGCCATAGGCCAATCTTTCAACAGCCATCCAACTCTATTGATCATCATCTTTGTATGCTCAAAGTGGTTGTAAAAAATCCTTCTGTTTCTTGAGCACCAAAATAGACCACAGGACTGCTGGTAGAGTTTAACTCCCAAAGTTAAGTATCATTAGACCAGAGGTTGTAGTAGGACCATTCAAGTAAAAGAAAAGAGGTACTGCCCGGGTCCCCTCCATGGAAGATGCCATTTAGAAAACAAAATCTTCCAAAACGATGTGTTGTAATTTGTATAGTGAAAATCAATAGGCTTGCATTCTATAGTCATAGGCTGTGCATGTAAGAGATCATTTGTGCCTAGGTTGCAACTTACAACCATGCCTCATGTATCAGGTAGTCCATCACTTGCTCACCCAGGACCACTCGTGGGAACCAGACGCTTGGCAGGTCAACACAGCATGTTTAGCAACAGATAATTAAGTAAAGCAATATGGCCAAAAAGATTGCTCAAAAATTATTTAGTCGATGTCTCGAGATGTAACCTAAGAACATAAGTAATGTGAAAACCAAATTCAGTTTGCAGGTAAAAATTCACATTCATCCCAAATAATGTCTTCAAAAGAAATGATTAAAAAAGTAGAGACAAATAAAATGTAAACAGAACATCCAACAAACCAAATGAAAAAAGAAGAAGATATGGAATCCACCATACAGGCAGGTCCTACGAATCACAATGGCATAGAAGATATCAGAATGTTGTCTTTCTTTACATAACTTATATATCAGCTAAACCTTATGGATCATGGCCACTTCAGATCATCATCGTCAAAAGAGAACAATTGAAAATGTAAAAACTAGACAGGCACAAAAAGAAAAAGCAAATAAAAGCTTACCTCAACATCATATGATAGTCATCATGTCGGGCAGGTAGCAATTCATCCAAAATCAGAGCCTGTCGAAATGCATCAACAGCTTTCAGCTCCTCAATATCGCGCACATCCTCAATTGAAACTGAAGTAACCCGACTATCACCCTTCCGTCTGCCTTTCTTCTTCAATGAATGTCTGAACTTTGTGGATGCATTTATGGCCTTCTTCTTTAGAGATCTCATTGTCATTTTCCTTTCATCTTCTGAATTGTCAAAATCAGACTTCCTTTCTCTTCTTTCATCATGACTAGAGAAGCCTTCAAAGCCTACAAAGGTTTAGAAAGAATGAGATTGCCTATGGTGACATTTTAATAGCATCCATCAAACTCCACAAACAAAAACTATGAACAGGGTTGACTGGGTTGTTTTAATTTAATGTCTTTTTTATAAGCGAATGAATGATTACTAGTATGAAAAGAGCACAAAAAAGGCACGTAAAAAAGAATATGTCTACAGTCTATACAGTCACAAGGTCTTAAGCAAGTTGTCCCTCGATCCACAAAACAGAGGTCCAGCACAATCAGTTTATAGAAGGCCACAAAGCCATATCTCATCTAATCAAAAAACGAAAACAGCAGCTTTAACATAAGAACAGTTACATATATCCAATATATTAAAATGTTTGGTTTAAAAAGTAGCTTCTTTTTTTATTTGTATAAACTGAACCCAAAAAACAAATCATAAAAACTAGCCTAGCATGCTACTCCTAAATATTTGATTTTGTATTGAAAGCTGGAATGGCATTCAGCATGCTCATTCAGAAAGAAAAGTGTTGAATATTTATTTGCTTGCCACCATGTTTGGGTCATAGGTTTAACATGCAACAGCAGATGTTAAATGAGTATTTTGCTCGCATGAAGAAGATTTTCCCATGGTTCAAAAATATTCACAATTGGTTAATGGTTAGGGGTGGCAGGGCAAATACATCAATACCTTCGTGGCTCTGCTATCAAAGTGGAAAAGGTTGTACTTGCAATTGGAGAGTTATTTGCTGTGTTTGAGACTCTACTTCCAATCTTGTAACACAGTTTCTGCCAAAGTTTTGAGTCCTTCGTTGAGTGCTGGCTTCTTATGGTTTGTTTAAAACTTCATTCTTCTTGGTAGAAACTCCTTGGTTGTAATCATTCTTTTACTTCCATCTACATACCTTTCTTTCTGCTATCAATGAATTATGACCTTTTTTGGTAGCACACTGTGAAAACCAAAAAATTCAATAACCTTAATTTCAGTTTGTTTTATGACATGTTACCCAGTTGAGAGGGATTTGTTTTAGTTACGAAACATGTAGGTTAATTAGATGAAATTAAGGTCAGGCCTTTTCCCATTAATTTGGATAGATTCCATGTATTACATCGAGCGACGGCTCAACCATCCTTGAAAAACCACCATAGCAAAGCATTATATAAATTATAAAACAACCAATTTGAATGGAGCATACATAATAACATAATGGAATGGTTTTTTTTTCAAATGGTCCTTAATTTAGATTTTTTAGATGATTTGTCACGTTTGTTTGCTTGCTTGTTTATTTGGTAATTGATTTTATTTATTGAAATCTTTAATATGCAATTGTGGTTACATGCTTTTTATAAATTATTTGATTTTAACGTCATTTTTCTATTTATTTGTTTTATTTTGTTGTCATTTTTATTAATGTACATTGCTCACATATAAACTTAAAATTTTCACTTCCTGACATTACATTTCAATTCCTTTTTTATTTTGTAAAGCAAAGAGAAATTAACCTAACTAAGGATCAAAAATATAAGTTTTGACCCTTCTATTGGGTGATTTAAATTAATCATGGAAATGTGCTGATGACACCTAAAATGGCACATTCCTAATCATGAGAACAGAAACTTCAGAAAGGGAGGACAGGTGTGCAGGGGCCTAGCTCTATGTTATCAAAGGTGATCGCCTCGGGCGCCTAGGCGCTGAGGCGAGGCCTCAACACCTCGCCTAGCCCGCAACCGCCTCAGACAATCACCTTTTTCACCTCGGTTGCCTAGGTGGTCGCCTCGACGGCCTCGGCAGCCTAGACCACCTAAAATGCATATACTTTTCTATTTTTTCCTATTTTTAAATTTATTTTCTGTTTTGTTGTTTAGTTCAACTTAAAACCATATCTTATATATTGTATTTCTTTCCTTTTAAATCAATGAAATAGTGATCTTGTGTCACATTCAAAAAAAAATTAAGATCAAAAAAGACAAAGACTTCAGAATTATTGTTACTTCTATGCTATTTTAAAATTACCAATGTACTTCCATGCATGTTTTAGAATTATTGTTCAATTGTTGTCACTTGACATATTAATATACTTTAATTGCTGTTTCAAATTCTAGTAACATAGAAAAAGGTATGTCTTTCCTACATTTTTAATGTATTTTCTACATTTTTTGATATATTCCTTATTTTCTTAGATATATTTCTTACATTTCTAAATATATTTGCTGCTTTTTTAAATGTACCTCTTGTATTTTATAAATTTTTTTAAATTTTTTTAGAAGTATTTCATGCTTTTTACATGTATTTTCAGTCTTTTTAGAGGTATGTCTTATTTTTTTCACTTTCAAATATTGTATAAAGCATAAAAATATATAATAATAATAAATAAATAAATGTCGCCTCAGGCGCCTGAGGCAAGGCGAGGCCTCCCTCGCCTCGCGCCTCTAACTACATAGGCCTAGCTACAAATGCATCAAGAGATACTTGGGTCCTTGACAGCTTAAACAATAAAGGGCAAGCTTAAATGTTGCCTACGCTGCAGGTTGTCATATGCACTAAGATATCAAAATATGGATATAAAGTTTGACTGCATGTCTATCGCAGTTCTAGAAAGTAATATTACAAAATGATCCCAACATAGTAATAAATTTCAAGATGCAAAAGAAGGGTAAGAGTATAACATATTAGCATGGTTACATACATACAGATGCAAAAGTGATGGCACCTAAAATGACCCATTTCTAATCATGAGAACGGAAACTTCAGAAGTCAGGAGGACAGGTGTGCAGGGGCCTAGTTACAAATGCATCAAGAGATACTTGGGTCCTTGACAGCTTAAACAATAAAGGACCAGCTTAAATGTTGCCTAAACTGTAGGTTGCCATATGCACTAAGATATCAAAATATGGATATAAAGTTGGACTGCATGTCTATCACAGTTCTAAAAAGTAATATTACAAAATGATCCCAACATTGTAATAAATTTCAAGATGCAAAAGAGAAGTGTATAAACATGGTAACATACAGATGCAAAACTGAGAGGTTATCAAGGTTTTATTGCCCTTTATCAATTGAACCTATCGGATCAACTGGGTCAAACAGACAAATGATCTAAACCTGGCAGATGACTGAAATGGCACCTTTCTTCACCTTGACATGCAAGCTGGTGCCTCCTCGGACATCTCCCACAAAGAATCCACAGCTTCTGTCAGCCCACATCAAAAGGGGGCATACATTCCTCCCCGTTGAAGGCCATTCCATTGCCATCTATAAGCAGGAATTGACAAAAGCAAAACAGTCTAACCACAATCTAATCTTTCCTTCAGTGCTCCAGCCAAACCTGACAGCAGAGGAGGGCTGAACTGATAGAGACACATTGAGGCACTTCGGGTGACAAGGTAGCTGTCTTAGGAGTGAAGATGAGGGAGAAGGCAAAAGTGTGGAGACAGTGCTGCATGGTTCACATCCAATCAATGCCAGGTCAAATTAGCAAGATTTTGGCTAATCCCAGGTCATTTTGGCCAGGAATTGGACCAGCCATTCCAGGTAACCAATCCAATCCTGAAGCCCCTACCACTACTATAGCCTCCTTCCATCTCTCACCACCTCTGGCCTCTCACACTAAGAATCCACAACTTCTGGCAGCCTAAGACAAGGGGAACCATACATTCTGCCCTGTTGAAGGCCATTCCACTGCCATCTATAAGCAGGAACTGACAAAGGCAAAACAGTCTACCCACCAATCTTTCCTTCAATGCTCCAGCCAAACCTGACGGTGGAGGATGAGGAAACCTAACCTGATAGAGGCGCATGGAGGCAGTTGAGGTTACATGGCAGCTGTATTAAGGGAGAAGATGAGGGAGAAGGCAAAAGCGAGGAGAAAGTGTTGCATAGTGCACCCCAATCAATGTCAGGTCAATTTTGCAAAATTTCGGCTGTTCCCAGGCCATTCTGAGCCAAAAATTGGACACACACACCTTGCAAATTTTAAAAAGTTAGCAGTACCTGATGGCAAGGACAAATGCTCATTTTTAAAGTTCACAGAACAGAAAGATGCAAGTGCTAAGTTTATAGGCTAACATCTGAAAAAGTAAGTTTACATGGATCCAAACCAAAAAGTATGTAAATTTCATATCAAAGATATGAGAACAGCATAATGTATCATCACAATTTTTTAAAAGTGGCAGGGACACAGATTTCCAATAATCAAAGTAAAGTAAAACAGGTAAAAGAAAATAACAAAACAGACTACTACCCCATCTCCACTACTGAGGTAATAGTTGAGGGTGGGTTTACAAGAAGAAAAAGCTAAAAAAATAAAAAGTTGTTCCTGAAAATTTCCTACTCTACACAAAACCCAGTATGAGCAAAAGACCAATCTCTCACAAACCCTAACATACAGTAAATAATAATCTTAGGTGCTCGAAAAGGTATTCAAAAATCCATGTATTCCTCGTTTGCCAAATAGCCCAAGCATCGCAGGTAAGACAAATCCCGAAGCTTGTCACCCGAATTCCAAGGGTTTCAACTTAGCCCAGCCAAAAGCAGAGAGAAAAGAATACATCGACAAGTTTTGACTGCTGAATCTTCCAGCCCAAAAGCAAAACTTTGCAAAGGAAGTTAATTATTAATTAACCCCGCATCTGATGAAGAGATGATCAATAGTTTATTCTTTCCTACTGCAAAAAGCACATGTAGATAGCTCAAGAAAATTCTGGTGTAAATGGCATCTAGTTGGCAGTCATTGCATGAAGATCTTCTATAAGACTATTTTGATTCTGAAAGGAAACAGAGACTTCCAAATCACCTGGTGCCAAGGCACAAACACGCCCCCATGGGATAATCTGCTTAAAGTGAACTTAACTGTGAAGATATATTTCTTGTGTGGCAGTCATAAGAGTTCATCCTCCTTGTCATTAACACACTGATAATTCTCAAGTATCCTCAACATATTAGAGAGCTCGCCAATCTCCTCATCCTTAAGGTGCCTTCGGAATGAAAGGCACCATTTAGCACTAACATCCCAGTTGTTGCACACCCTGGCTTGTGAAGCTCAGCATAAGGAAAACAGACTAGGAAACAAGGAAGCCAAAGAGGTATGCTCAATCCAATTATCCTTTCAGAATGAGCTCCTCTCGCCATTTCCAATATTAATGCGACAAGAAGAGTTAAAAAACTTGCAAGTAGTCAAAATGCTGTGACAAATATTAGACAACCTACCTCTGTCTCTGAACTCTCTGACCCACTCACCATTCGTCCCTCCCCCATTTTTAGATGTCACAATCCTAACCCACAAAAAGTGTATATTTGAATTCAATTTCCATAGCCATTTAGACAGGAGGGCTTTGTTAATAGTCTCCCAAGGAATCAACCAATTGGCACTAGCCAATCTAGTGGCTGATTCCGATACAGAGATCCTTGGCTATTAAAAATTAAGAATAATGGAGTAGAGCATAAACAAAAAAGGAAACCAACAAAGTACCATGCTAATGACTAATCCATGATCTCATCAAATAAGTTCTTACTACAGTTAAAGGTATCTTCCAGCCTCAAGAAGTTCTATTTCTTCATTACACCATACAAAAGAATGAGACAAAACTTGAAATGCATTGTGAAGAAAAAAAATTAATAAATAGAAAATACAGAATAATGTAGAAGGATTTTCTGTCAGCCAGACAAGATAAAAGATTATCGACAACATACAAAACTACCCCAAATAATTTTCCATTGCAGTACAAGATAGCGAAAAATAAAATAAAGAAGACTATTAGTCAAGCAAAAGATGAGGATTTTAAATATATGTATGAAAAACTTAAAAACAAAATATATATTTTTAAATTAGCAAGGATGAGAGGGAGAGAGAGTCTAGAGATTTTAACCAAGTCAAAGATACATCAAAAATAAAGAAGAAAAAAATTTGATAAAAAATGATGATATCAAAAAAACATAAAAAATATTTTGATACCCCTTTTAATGACAATTTTTCTAAAAACATAAGCTGCATAGAGAATGTAACAAAGTTTAATTTAAATTATATTAGAAGAATTCAATTTTCTTAAGTTAAAGAAACATTGAAGATGATGAAAACAAGTAACATGTGGTCCAGAAGATATTCCTATTGAAGTGTGAAATTGTTTAAAAGATTTAAGAGCAATAGTTAACTAGACTTTTAAAAAAATCCTAATATCGAAAAGAATGTCGAATGAATCGAAAAAGAGTACCTATTTTTTTAAAAAAAAAGATATAGAAGATTGAGTAAATTACAGAAAAATCAAACTCACGAGTCATTCTATGAAATTACAAGACAAAGATAATGAGTGGTGATTACGGAATTATACAAAATATTTCAGCTAACTATTTTAGATTTATGCTTGGTGAATCTATAATTGAACCTATTTTTCTTATTAAAAGTTTGATAAAAAATATCGAGATATGAAAAAATATTTACATATAGTGTTTATTAATTTAGAAAAGTATTATGATAAAATTCCAAGAGTGATTTTATTGTGGGTGTTGGAACGAAAATAGTGTTTGTTAGGTATATACAAGTGATAAAAGACATGTACAATGAAACAACTACCATCATATGACAATTGGAGAAGAAACAAAAGATTTTCCTATTTCAATTGTCTTACCTCAAGGGTCTACAATAAGTCCTTATTTTTTTGCATTAGTTGTTGAAGAATTAACGAAAACTATACAAGATGATATACCTTAAAATATGATATTTGCATATAATACCATATTAATAGATAAAACACAAGAATGAGTAAATAGAAAGTTAAAATAATATAAAATACTTTAAATACCAAAGCTTTAAAAATAAGTAGATCTCAAACAAAAGGTATGCATTGTAAGTTTGAATGGAGTAATATTATCTCAAATAACTTAGTTCAAGTATCTTGGGACAATTAACCAAAAAGATGGAGAATGTGATGAAAGTATTAATCATAAGATTAAAGCATATTGGATAAAGTGAAGATTAGCTAAGGGTTATATGTGATTGTAAGATTCCATTAAAGAAAAATTATATATATATATCATACAAGTATCAGACTTGCAATGTTGTATGGTAGTAAATGTTGGATAATAACAAGAAAGCATATTTTAAAAATAAATATTGCTAAAATGAGAATGTTACGATGGTTGAGTGATCATACTACATTGGATAGAATAAGAAATGAATATAGTAGTGAAAATGTAAGAGTAACGACAATTGTAGAGAAATTAAAAGAAGAAAAATTAAAATGATTTAGCATATGAAACGTAAACCTAAAACAACTACAATTAAAAAAGTATAAAATATTAAAATAACATAAACAAAAAAGATTGTGGTAGACCTAATTAACTTGAAAAAAAATAATTCAATATGATTTAGAAGATTTAAATATTTATAAAGAAGGAACTCAAAATCAACGTGATTGGAGAAAGAGAATATTTATGGCCAACCTCAAGTAATTTAGGACTAAGACTCGAGTTGAGTATTGCTGGATGATCTAAACCCTAATTTCGATAATCTCAAAAATGAAATCTCGGGTGATAACCTACTAAAACGTGCCTACTTTGGGAACCCACATAGTCACACAGTGCAATCGTCAGATTAGCGAACTAATGTTCAAAAAAAAAATGAAGGCTTGAAGAACAAATAACGGCAAGAATCAAATACTAAGATCACAACGTCCAAGAAAAGGAGTCTGATACCCAAGGTTCAATTTAACGTTCAATAAGCTATGCATCTAGCAACAACTCCGGGAAGCACAAAGAAAACGGGAATACCCCAGCTTACTTGTAGACACCGAAGTCCCCCCCACCCCCTCTGTTCCAAGTGGCAATCAACCCTCACAAAGCAAAAATACAAAAGTAAACAACGATGTTTTGTTCATAGGAACTCACAAGGCCTTGCGAACCGATCGAGCGGCCCTGACATCTCCAAGGTCGACAGCCGGGCACCAATCAGCTATCTCTGAGACCTAGAAGACCCAGGAGAGGCACCAGTTTAAGTCAGACGTCAAGGGAAGCAACGAATTGGAGTTGGAAGGAGGGATGGAGGGCCAAAATCCCTATAACAAGCGACAAATACCGCAATCAACGCTCAAAATCGAGCTCCCCAGAGGGCAGCGGGATGTTGGGAAACCCACACATGAATCCCTCAGGTTGCCGGCGGCTACAGGCACCGCGATCTCTGCCGGCGTTTTCGCTGCAAAGAGAAGCCGAAGAGGCAGCCAAGAGCGGACTTCAATGCCAAAGGCGCCCTCACAGCGGATGGGGGAGAAGAAGGTGGTCCCACGACCCGTCCTGCCACGTGGACGATCCAGACTGGCCGGTCAGCAGAAGGGTCAAGACAGTGCCCGTCGTAATTATTAAAAAGTACTTCGACTTTGAATATTATGTGTTTTACTTACATCTGTCTTCCCGAAAATAAAAAATTCAAACATACTTTTGAGTTTAAAAGCTTTTTTTAAGATACAAGAGACGTCTTTGTTTTTTTTTGAAATGAGACGTGTTTGTGTGTTCATTTCAAAAAAAAAAAAAAGAGACGTGTTTATTAAAATACACAATTAAATACTTTGAATATCTAACCAAATCCAAAAAAAATCATGGTAGAGAACTAGAGATGAGGTCATAACATTGTGATTTTGAGGGCTATATCTGCTATATGAGTACTAATAGGGCGTTTGGTTGCACATGAATTTTGTATACACTTTGGAGATAGAAAAAGTTATGTTAAAATAAAGTGTAAAATACCTAATGACATAGAATTATCTTATTTGGAGAGACCACAACATAAGAAAAGAGAATATCACCTCTTTTCTATCCAAGAATAAAACCTCCTTAAAAACATAAATTTATAATTGTTGCCAAACAACTCTTTTGAAAAGTTTTCTTAGAAAAATATAAAATTGTAATAAAAACTTCTAAACACCCCATAATACTTTATAAGGTGCAATGAGCACCATGCAAGGCTATATTTGCAAAGCTAAAAATATATGACATTGACCAAAAATTTCAAGACGGGTGCATTGGTAAGGAAAGGGTTGATTTGGATGTTTTCAATAAAAATACCTAATTTTTATAATTCTACTTTCTATCTTAGAACTAAATGATCTACACACAACTTTGTGTGTGCATGATGACACAATCCTTCAACTTATAAAAACAAATCAATTTAACTACAATATTTTGACCTAGATGGTCTGAAAATTGATCTGTTTTATTAGGAGACATACATATCCCTGCAAACAAAGATGGTCGGATGATGAACCCACCAACTGTGCTAGTTGACCATGCTTACATATATAAAAACCACAGACCAGTCTTAAACATTATAAATATCATCAACATGACAATAGTAATATTATAACTTGATTTCACTGGATTCGTTGTTGAAATGAGTAATTTAATTCCAGTGATTTAGGGGTATATATATATATATCAAAGTGAAAGGTCTGATCTGATCTTCGAAGCTACAAGTCGACCCACGCCATCCAATCATTCATATTTTCAGAAGAACCTGCCTATCCCCAACATTTAATTTTCAACATATATATTCGAATATATTTTTCTTTGTTTTCGGGACAAGAGAGATTATGCAATATTTAATTGAGCAGCACCAAATGTTAGTTGCAATGCCAAATTCTCAAACATTTATGGGGTGCTTGATTGCACCCAGTTGCACCTTTACTTCACCACAATAATACAAGTTGAGGTCATCCTTCCTTCCCCCATTAGACTTGTTCATCTTACATGGGTGGGCATCTTACAAGGGGTGGACCTTGATTTATTCGACTTTGGGGTACTCCCCAATACTTGGTCTTCTTCCTGCTTAGTTACTTAAAACACTGAATGATTTTAGTTAAGAATGATTTTAGTTAAAGATCAAAAAACAAAATTGGTGTTCTGTAGAAATTAGCTAGGAGTCACTCTAAAGATTTTCTTTAACACCTGTGCACATATAAAAAGATAAAATTGCATATATATATATATATATATATATATATATATATAGAGATAGATAGATACACACACACACCCTCACAAGGGACCATAGATATACAAGGATAGAGAGTAGCACTAATTCTAATGGTAATTACTTGATCCACTATGCTATCTTACTTAAGGCTAAGGACCAATTTTATCAGATTGAACTAAGTGCAGATCATTTGATAAATATCTAACTTCTGAGTTTTTCAATTTATGTGCTAAAATATCGCATGGCTTCTCTTTATGGAGGTGTTTGGTTGTGGGAGGATAAACTGTGTTTTTGTAACAATTTTATGGTTTTATAACAAAACTTGTTAAACGATGTTTTTGGCAACCATTAAAGATTTAAGTTTCTGAATAGATTTCTTTCATAAACAAAAAAAATGACTCATCTTTTTTTTTATCTTGTGGTATTCCCATCTTGTTTGGTCATATATGATATTTACTCGTTTTTACTGTCACGTCACCCCAAAACATAACAATTTTATGTTAGTGACTATGTCACATTTTATTTTAATATAATTTTTTTATGTATAAAAATTTATTGTGCAACCAAACACTCTATTAGAGATCACTTAATTTAAAAGTGACTTGTTATGACTTTTTATCCTTAGAGGTTGGACATACTTTCTTTTCATAAAATAGGATATTAGAGGTGGAATTAAGACTTTAAATATTAAAATGAAGTTAAATAGATATCAACCTAAGTTACACTAAAGAAAGATCATAGTAAATGCAAAAAAAACTAGAGAATTTAATGCATGAACAAAATGGCATGAATTTTTCAATTTTAGACATGCAACATTGACCAGTTCTGGAGGTATAAACAACCATAAATTAATACCTTGCAACTCTAGCCAGCTTTTGATCCAACAACACATATCCTCATGAAAAGAGTTTACAACTTTTAATTTAATCACGGATGACAAAATAAAAATAAAATATTAGGCGACCAAGACTAGGGGTGTTCATGGTTTGGTTTGGTTTGGTTTTTGAGTATTTTTTCTCAAACCAAACCAAACCAAATTATCTTACAAACCAAATCAAACCGAACCAAATTAGTTCGGTTTGGTTCGGTTCAAACCATATTTTACTAAGATGTAGTAGATATATCAATATATAATTTTGTTTTGTTTGTTTTAAATCATATTCTATTAAAATCTTGTGTATATATTTATACATTACATTATTTTTACCTTAAAAACTCTTGAAACAAATTTAGTTTTATAAGAAAATATGCATAAATACTATCGTATATATAACTTAAACTAAAATATTTAATTCAATTCGGGTTATTCGGTTTACCGGTTTGGTTTGGTTTGAAAGGTCATAGAAACCAAATCAAACCGATCGGTAGTTCAAACCAAACCGAACCGAACCAAAGTACTGGTTTGGTTTGGTTTTTCGGGTTGAACCGAACAGTGAACAACCTTAACCAAGACAGAGCAACCAGTTCAAGCAATCTAGCATTTGGCGCTTAAGACAGACGATGAAACTAATTGTTATAAAATAGCAGGAGGGTTTTGCTTATTTTTGGGTAAATAATTGTGAGTGTCTTTAAACAATTTCCTTCTTCGAACTGATTAATCTGAATTCAAGATCTATAATATAATTAAGAAGGGATATTTATGACCCACCAAAAGAGTTTATCTCCTTACATCTTGATCCAAAAGGAATGGGTTTTCTCATCATCGTCAATTGAAAATATGAAGGATGAGTTCAACCAACAAACGCATGTCCTTTTGTCTAGTTAATGACCTATTTGATAAGCGTATTAGAATTAGTATTGTATCAAATATTGATATTTCAAAAAAATAACTATCAATATTAAATTTTTGTTTGCACAAGTAAGTTTCAAAATTGATACGGTTAACCAAACACATTGATAATTTGAATTTAATATCAATTTAAAAATTGATTAGTGATAAAGATGTCTAATATTTCTTACCAAACAACAGTGATTAACCAAGCTGTTTATGGCAGCCTGGACTTCGAATTATAAGATTATGCATTGTTGTATTTTGTGTGTATCAATAATTTAAATCCGAACCGACTAGTTAAGATGAAATTTGTAAAAAGGCATGACCATGCACCAGATTACAGGTACCAAATAATATTCAGTATTAACTTAAAAATAATCATCGATGTTGTGTTTGACCAAACCGGGTACTCATTCCTCTTCTTCTGGCTAATGCCAGAGCTGCCCAACCACCGGTTTCTGACTGGACTCGTTCTTCACTTTTTCTAGGATATTAAGTGAGAATGACTTTGTTGGCTTTTGAAGGTTTTTTTTGGCTTTTTGATTTTGATAACCAACCTTTCAAAACAGTGGGTAACATATGTGTATCATAACACGTGGTTTCAAGGTACATGTGCGCACTTAGAATGTATTCATTTACATACTTGCAACAGACAGAACTAAATTGTGTTGGTGGAAGATAAAAAGCTGACAAGGACAGCAGAGGCTGGCGGGCGCAGCAACCAAATGCAGCAGGCCCCCTCCTCGGTCAGAACTTGGAAGAGTCTTCAGAAAATCATTTGTAATTAATAATAATAATCTACGAGAGGCATCTGGTCCTCCTGTCTCTATCCGAAGGGGTCCCATCATACAGATGCGCATATCTATCATATCAATGCAAAGGGTTTCAGATATCTCGCCTTAAACCCTAAAGCTTTTATGAATTGAAAAAGGTTATTGAAGATGCTGGTACTTTTATTGTTTACTTAATGTACTATTTGATTAGAGTATTACAAATGATACTAAATGAATTGTCATATTAATATTTATAGAGGATAGACTGTCAATAACAAATTGATATAGATTAATATTTGTACTACAATTCAGTGTCTTGTCTCTTTGATGAGCTTGCAACCACAACAGTTGAGCTCTCTCCTTGATTCGGTGTGCATTTGACCCATCTCTCTCCATAAGCAGAGAGAGAGAGAGAGAGAGAGACTATATGTATATATACACACATGTATGTATAAAGTTAGCAGCTACCTCAGTATAGACATGCAGTCGTTAGAGAGCATTGATTTATCTCATTTTCCTTCTTAATGCCATGGGTGGGTCCAATAAAAATATCTAAAATCATGATGTTGTCGGAACTAGACATGCTCCACTCCAAAGTCAATGCAAACGCACTCTACTCCAATGTTGTGTTACGCTTGAGGTCAAGAAAATAAATTGTTTAAGTCCAACTTCCTTTCTAAATTACACTGAGATTAAAATTACTGATTAACTTTTTCGCTGAAAAAAGATAATGATTTTATTATTACA
Source organism: Cryptocoryne crispatula var. balansae (assembly GCA_036172225.1). Taxonomy (NCBI): domain Eukaryota; kingdom Viridiplantae; phylum Streptophyta; class Magnoliopsida; order Alismatales; family Araceae; genus Cryptocoryne; species Cryptocoryne crispatula. The sequence continues at coordinate 39,780,661 of CM069928.1, forward strand.
TTGGATGATACATTAGCATCTCTTACCCGAACCAGTTCATCCATAGAAAGGGTGTTATGATACAGGTGCATGTGATGATAGAACATGGAACCATATTACACCTTAAGAATGCAAAAAAAAAAAAAAACATTCATCCTATTCCGAGCTTATCCATACTTCCAGGAGAAATCACCCTTTACATCTTATCATACTGGCTGGAAGCACCCTACGTTCTAGACTAGATGCCATCTACATGGTGTACACCGCCTCTTACTCTTACAATCGCCCCGCTGGCAAATAGAATTCGAGACAGAAGAACGAAATTTTAAAAGAAATTCTGCTTCTGATGCCAAAGTATGAAATGCATAAAAGGGTACGGTATTGTCCAAATATACAGACCTTCTGTCTTGACAGTTCAAGAGTAAGCACATTTTGGGTCATCAGAAAAATGGCACTGGTGCAAAGCATTTCAAATGTTGCCATCCATTCTGCACAGCACGGGAACAAGTTTGTAACGACAAAAAGGATGCCTGAAACAACTTTGAAAAAATTGTAGCCCCTACTTTAGTAAGCATAAAAAAATTAGTTAAAACTGGCTACGAAGTTGGAAACAAGCACCTATCACGGCACTTTCCTCCGTGTATGAGCAAACGTTCCTTGATGGCACTCAAAAAGAAAAAAAAATAGTATGTCGAAGGACTTAGAAAGGATAACCTACTACAGTTGATCAAATATGAGGAGACATTTGTGAAATTTGAGGGGTGTATATGGGCGTGATAACTAAATACAGGGATGTGAAAGTTAAAAACGACATGAGCAAAAGGATCACCAGACACATGAATATAATAAATATTTGCTTTCACCGTCTCTACCCAATCATTTATACGGGCATAATTGCTTACCCAGTTGTATCAACTTATAATTTTGATATCAAAACCTGCTTTTTCAGCAGAACCGCTAAGTGGCAAGAAAAGTTACCAACCGCATTTAGGTAGTAAAAGTAGACACGGAAATTGTACTAAAATTAGCTTTCATGCACACACATGATCGAAGACTTCAACATTTGGTGAAACAAAGTAAAACATACAAAACATAATGTTCTGTTTGATATCCAATCATTATCGGGAACATATCATAGAGGATGGAGACGTAAATTCTTCCTCTTCCTGTTTTGTGGCAGACTGAAAAACCAACAAGGATGAAGGTCTAGAGAGAACTTTTGCATGCTGGACTTCCCGCTGGAGGCAGTTTGAGCCACTATCTCATAGAAACTTGGTCTCCATTTGTTTAACTGAGGAAGATAAATAATCATCCATCTATTTCTTGTCTTTTCTCTGCTGAAACTTAGAAAACATCTTCAAAATACATGGGTGTCTTAATCAAGTGCAGGAATCAGTGGTGGACTCATTTTGGAGACAGCTTCCAGTCATCTAAAAGAGTGATGATTTACTGGATACTTTTGTAGGTTAAATTGGACTTGAGAGAAATAAAAGAAGAATAGAAGCAAAGCTATATGTATGATGTTTGATGTGGTTTTGGATTGTCTTATGCAGCCTGTTGCATGGAGTTTCCTCCTTAAATGATGAGACATGGACATGCTCATTTTCACTCCCTTTAAATTTCAGCTGCTTCTGGTCCCTTGAGTTTAATACTTCTTTTTTTTTATATTTTGCTCTAGTGAATATTTATTATAGGGAACTGTGAGTAGGCTCATACGTAGGTGACAATCTTTTACGCCTGCCTTACTTTCAATTATAAAATTTATGTAATCTATATTTTACAGTTCTTTCATCAACTAGGTGAGTGCCATATGCATCTACATCCACACTGTCAACAGCAGCAACAAATTAATCCTTAAAAAAAGCAGAGCTAGAATTCAGAATTTCCCTCTGGTTGAAGATTCCGTTGTTTCTTTCCTTCCAAATGGCCCAGAAAAATGATCTAAACAGCTATGCATAGAGTTCAGCTTCTGACCAAGAATAAAACCAGTCCAAGTAAAAAATTGAATCAATAAAATCATCTTGTTCTTTATCATTTTTTTAAAAGATGGTTCACAGTTGCTGGAAAGCTTACACAGAAAGAACACACACGAATTCTTGTCCTAAAGCCACACGTCTGTCAGCCATAGAGAATCTAGACCAGGCTATTTTCCACCCAAAAAAAAGTTATTTGTTCTGCAGACAACTTTCACTGAGTGAAAATGAATCCAACTAAATTGCATATTTGAAGACTGATTTCAAAAAGAACATATTAGATATTACTGTTTTCCCTCTTCCTTGATCAGCAGACAACATCCACTAGGTGAACAAAAATGCAACCAAATTGCACATTTTGAAGGCTGAGTTCAAAGAGAACAAATCACTATTTTCCCACTTCCAGATAATGCTATTAGTAACATTCGGATAAGTCAGCTAATGCAAAGATGATAGTTTCTCGTATCCTTATCTTCAAGGCCTTTTCTAAATGGTCAACTTAAATGATTTTCCACAGTATCCATCCTCATGTTGTGATCTGTAATCAGTTTAAAGACAGTCAAATACTTGCAAACTGCAATATCATGCCAACTACCCCCCTCCCCAAACCAATCTGATTGAGCATTTATAGAAGTCCCATTTGATGAGGACATCCCTCCAAATATTTCATATGTTTCTCTTACACTCTTCAGTCCTTTACTGTTCAACTCCCTTCATGTGAGAACAGGATAAGTAGGGGATGACGAAGCAGGGAAGGAAGACAATGGGTAAAAGAATTTGGGAAGAGGGTGGGGCTCCAGAAGGGGAGCTGGAAGGGAAAGATGATGCAGTAGAATAAGAAGAGGGATGTGGCAGAGCCGGAAGCAGAGAAGGCAGTCTCGTGGTGGGGAAATAGAACCAGAAGGTGACGAGAATGGAGGAGAACAGTGTCTGGTGTAGGATAGCAGGACCAATGTAGAGCCTAGAGTTCTGGAGATAAAGAATTGGAGGAAGAGATATCAAAATAACCAGTGAACATTGGGATGTCGGATAAGGTGGGATTGTAACCAGGGTGAGTCGGAAAGCCGAGAGAGAAGAAGAACAATAACCTGGAAGGTAGAAGGTGGGAATGGCACAGAAGCCAATATGAAGAGAATATCAGAGTCGGCCTCCTGCCAGAGTGGATTGGATGCTGGCCAGTGCTGGAGGTGAAAGTGGAGAACGGACTTGCTCTAGGGGTGATGAAGTAGACCGGATGCCCGTCAGACCTTTGGGGGTGAAGATCTACTTACCGGAAGAGGGAGGTGGGGCGGGTATCGGAGATCCATCTGGGATCACCCATGGGCATTGAAGAAAACAAGATTGAGGGGAAAGTGAAACACATGGAGCACCGGGTCAATTCTTCATTCCTTGTATTCATCATCTTCAATTTTGAAACAGCAAAGGGCTTTTATATAGCCCAACGGAATGTTAGTATGTTACCAAAAAGACCCTATTGATGACTTAATCCTCAATTAAACTAACTATAAAAAGAACATAAAATTTGCAGAAAATAAGTCTATCTTTACTGATTATGTAATATAAAATATCTTGACAGCTCCACACTCTAATCGTAATGTCCTCGACCTCTTACTCTGTCGGATCTGCCTGGTCCTCGTCACATCAGTTCTCTGAGCATATATTTTCCCTAGCTCTTTCCATGTCTTCTCAATCACAACGTACATTATGTTTCATGTACTAACAGTTTATGTACAGATTCAGATAGTTATCTGATTGGTTGTCCAATTTGATCATATATCCCATGTGACTGTCAATCAATTAAAGTGCTTTTCTTTAGTTTGGATATTTTCCCTTTGTTCTTGGTTGGAATCCAATTTATTAATTTCCTTAACCCTTTTAAACTTTAAAGGACCCATAACATGTAAGAAAAGAAGAAAATTAGGTCCCTTAAAAATGATGCTTCCCATGATATGACATGTAATTAGGTGGATCGCCTTTTAAGATATTTATGTTTACCATAAAAAGAAGGCACAGTCATTTAGTAGGTGCTGAATATAACTTACAGCAAAAGGACTATGTCTTTTACAAATGCATTTTTCACTCTTCATGTCAAGGACAATCTAATCTTACACATCTTCTATATTCTACATAGACTTAAGCACACACTTTGTCATTAATCATTAAATTCTAACAAGATAATAACATGTTATGTTGCCACAAGTTTTGCTGTAAGTTTTGCATCTGATAAAGACAAGCTTCATTGAACACCTTATTGTGTTCCAATGTAGGAAAAATCATTTTGAGTCGTTTGACAGTGGACATTGCTGTGACTTTTGTGTGTGTAGTACGCATGCACGAACACACACACACTCTATCGTAGGGTCCTGTTACAATCCGCTGCCAGGGACATGCCTGCGGGTAGCAAACAGTCAGGACTGAACTCTCAAAGTCTTGGGTTAGCTTTGATTTGGAATTTGAAGAATACCATTGGCTAATTAATGATACTTGTTTTAGATAGATTTTCTGTATCCATGACTTGTAAGTGTATCGAACATATAAGAACATTAAAAATTAACAATACTCGTGATGTGATTTTTATTTTTAATTTGACATTTTCCAGTCTTCTCATCACATAATCTCATTTTCTAAAAATGGATATCTACACCACTGGCACCAATTTACTGCTGAAAATGAGTTGGCAAATCAAAAAAAAATGTGTATGTGAATCTATAGAATTTAACATCCCTAAGTTACCCTATAGGCTATAGTAGAGATTGCAAATACTGTTATGAAGAAATGACTCTAGAGGAAACATTCTCCATGGACTATTAATACCTCCAAATTCTTCAAATTCTGTAACAAATGTGTAAGCAAGACAGCATAGGGAATACCCTAAATATCTGCCTTGGAAAATCTTACTAAATTTCCAGTAACTTCTATGTAAAGTGTACCCAACAAACTCATGCAATTAATTTTTCACAATTAAAATGGCCAGATATAATTTTAGTTTATCTAAAAAATGTACCTCTATTATTGAATGTATTCATATAGACATTTTTAGTACTTTTTAAGAACAATTAGAAGCACATACAAGATAGTAATCAAGTGAAGTGCAAACTAACCTTGGGGTATCATCCGATGCTACATCTCATCATTAGACATATACACAAAATATTCAACATCAGACAGGTTTTAGTATAGAGGTTATTTTACCTATTATCATGGTCCATAGAGATGTGATTCTCCATGTCCATGCCATGGTCATTGTAAACTTTGTCATTCTCTACGCCACCCCTTTCTCTGGTTTGGTCTTCTTCATCAGATTCATAGTAATCTCCAGCCCACAAGCTCCTCTTAGGTCTCTTATCTATGTCCTCCTCTTCCTATGACGAGTGTTTTACCATAAGATGAGGTAAACCAAACAAAGCTTGAAGAGAGGCTTGGGAGAACAAAAAGGCAAATAAACATAATAAATACTTCAAATAAACACAATAAACACTTACTTCATCTAGAGGTTGTACATTGGGTGGCCTTTCCTGGAACTGTGCACTAGGAACATGCTGTATTTTTGAAAGATGCTCCAGTAAGACATTCCTAAAGAAGCACAAAAGATGGATGTAAAATGATGTTCAAAAGAATCACAAAGTTATATTCACATCATACTGAATGTTAGCTGTTAGGATTGGTAATTTTGCTGACATCTTATACCAATACAAGCATTGCCATGAAGCGGAGAGAAAATAAGATGCGAAATTCCCATCCTCACAAGAATAGCCACTATCCAGTGAGACTAACTAAGCATACATTTCTAGCATTTGAGGACAATGGCAGAAAGTGTACCACAGGTTTTCTTCAACAAAGAGAGCTACCACAAATCCCAAATCCTCTTTTCCCAATGATTACTTCTCGAGGAGATTCAAAATTCATTTGTAATGAACAAAGAGGGTAGTCAACAGAAAGTAATCCTTGTTTAATAAAGCAAGTTTATATCATTAAAGATTCATAGGTAATGATGGGATTGGCTTGGCACCATATAAGCATTTAGAGAAGCCAAACTATCTACCGAACATAAATTTGTAACAGAGAAACGATAGGCATGACTTTAACAGTTACCTGATTCTCTCCAAATCTTTTGGATTGTTTTGATTCTCCACATTTTTTGGTTCAATGTGAAGGGCATAGTCAGGGCCAAAATATTCATAGTATTCATTGTAAGGCAACTTATTTTCTGGTTCAATACCAACAGCAACTGCTGTCTGCATGAGATAAACATAAACACGAAGAAACAAATCAGACAAAAGTATGAAATTTTGACAGGACTGAAATAAGAAGTCATCTTGAACCATATGCAACCTCATAACACCAGCAACGAGCAACATTGCGGATGGTATAGCCTCCACCTCCCAAGATCATCAAGGGTACATTGAAAGATCTAAGAAAACGTAAGCAATCAGCATGTCCTCGCACAGTTAAGTTGAAGCATCCCAACCGATCACCAGAAAGTGAATCTGCACCACACTGGAGAACCACTGCTTCAGGCTGGTAAACTTCCATTACTTTTCTAATTATAGGCCTAAACATTCCTCTGAAACTTTCATCATCCATTCCATCATTCAATGGAACATTTAGTGCATAATACTTCCCTTGCCCAAAACCAGTGTCCTTGATATGCCCTGTACCAGGGAAGAAGTCTCCAAATTTGTGGAAAGATACTGTCATCACCCTGTCAGTTGTAAAGAAAGCTTCTTCCACACCATCTCCATGGTGAACGTCAATGTCTACATACAGTACCCGCTAACAATCAAGTGAATAAGTCAATAGGATGAATAAAATACAAAGTACTGTCACATTAAAAAAGAAATATTATGCGCACAATCAGATGGAAATGACTTGGGAAAACACCTTTTAGGAGATGGAATCTGAACTGGTTGAAGCCTAGCAGCACTATTGATCTTTTGCTGGAGTGGTCAAACTGGAACTCTTGACCAACAGAAGCAAGCTTGTGGAAGATTACACTTCCTGTGATGTTATGGACGATTTGGCATTTTAAAAACAAAAGGACATTTGAAGATCATTTCCATAAACCGTCGGCCATTCCCTTTTAAATGATGAACTTTGTCAAAGATTGGCATTTTGCCGGGTTGGGAGCACATATGGATACTTCCACTTTCAAGGAAAGATTCTTAAGCTTCCATTTGTTCTTTCCCTTTATCGTTTTCTTTCTCTTCTTTCCTCTTCTACTACCTTTGTAGAAGCTTTGTAATTAGTCTTATATTCCATGGAAAATGACCTTTGGGTTATGCTAAAAAAGACGGAAATTACATAAATTCCACCAAAAGCACGGTGTATAATGACATGTTTGGTTAGAGTATCGAAAATAATATTACGCCAATTTTGATATTCCTTTTTGTAGAAGACAGAGTATCAATATTAAAAATGATGAAGATGGACACTGATAGTACATATCATGCTTTGTTTGAGTTGGACTTTTAAATTTGATATTAATAGCCAAACACCGCCTTGATGATTTATTTCAATATAAAATTCAAAATTAACTTTGATAGAGGCGTTTAATACTGTTACCGAACAAGCTGTAAAACCCTCAGTCGACGAGATCCAGATAAAAAAAAACGCAGAAAGGAGAGAGGTAAGGAGGGCCACCTGATGGTACTTGAGCAGCTCAAGGATCCCAAGCACGATGTCGTTGACGTAGCAGAATCCCGAAGCCTCGCCCTTCTTAGCGTGGTGGAGCCCCCCGGCCCAGTTAATGGCGATGTCCGCGTCCCCCCAGTTGAGCTTGACAGCGGCGCCGATGGAGCCGCCGGCCGACGCCTGGCAGAACTCGAAGAGCCCGTCAAAGACGGGGCAGTCCTCCCCGACGTTGAACCGCTTCAGCTGCTTCAAGCTGGAGCTCGGCACAGCGGCCGCGGAGGAGGGGTCGAGACCGACGGCGGTGGCGGCGGCGACGGCCTCCGGGGTGACGCTGGACAGGAAGTCGACGTAGTCGTCGGAGTGGAAGCGGCGGATGTCGGCGGCGGAGGCGGGGTAAGGGCGGCTGATCTCGAGGAGCCGGTGGAGGGAGTAGTGCACGACCAGGTTATGCGCCATGCGGATCCGATGGGGCTTCATCGGGTGGCCCTGCCCGTAGTAGTAGTCCCCGATGGTCGGCTCGTAGAAGTAGCTCACCCTCCGCTTCCTCGCGTCCGTCCCTGCCGCCGACGGCAGCGACGCCCCCGCCTCCGCCTGCTGCGCAACCGCGGCCATCGCGGGCCTCGACCTCCCCCTCTCTCCCTCGAGATCGGTCGCTCGTGCCGAGGGGGGTTCCTCTCGGCTGAAGGATGAACACCATCTGAAATGCCCCCCTGTCTGACCGAGTTTGACCGAGTTAGGTCACGAGTGAAAAAAATAGATAAAAATAAAAAACAAGATATTACGCTACTTTAATGCAGTTGAGTTTTAAATGATGGGCATCAGGAATTTTAATTTTATTTTGGGTGAGAAATAGTCGATTTTCTAACCAAAAAAGGGGTACTGTTGGAGTTTTCTTGGAGTCTAGCTAGCTACGGATGTTTTTCGGATCTTAAATTTTGCAAATAAATGTCGTTGAGGTTTGTGTAAACACCATTTATTGCATGTTTGGTTGCATCATAAAATAAAAATTTTAAATAATATGTACACAGTACAAATCGTATTTAGCAAGCATGGTTATGATATGATTTTTATAGAATTTTTTATTAGATTAAGAGATAAATTTATACGGTTCCAAGTGACCGAATCTAATGAGTTTTTAGAAAAAAATTTAATACAGGTAGAAAAATTTTATGTGGCTCCATATGGACTCTTAATGAAGTTGTGTTCTACTTCTTCCTATTATTAATGCACTTATGATCCTATTTTTTTACTCGGATTTTTTTGTTTGAATCTCGCCAATATTTGGTCGATATTGTGCTCTTCTAGAAGCTGTCAAATATTTTTTTCTTATTTTCACTTGTAAAAATATATTTTTTAAATAATTGGCAATCGTATGATTAATCTATCTTATTGTGCTCTAGAAGTTGTCAAAATATTGCTCTTCTTTCCACATGTAAAGATATAATTTCTAAATAATTGGTAATCTTATTATTAATATATTTTTTGATATCCTTGGAGTGGAGAAAGAAGAGAAGTGCTGTATCTATCTCCTTCTTAAATAAAAAAAATTAAACTAAAATATTACAATCTAATAATAGCCAGAGAGACATCGCATTTTACAAGCCTTGTTGATTTTAATAACTAAAATATCCTCTACAATCCCCTCCAATTTCAACATAAATAAGTGCTGAATCTGCACCTTTTGTTTTCTTGAATAACATACTGAATTTGCACTTATCTACCCCAAAAATTTTTCAAGAAACACCATCACCATATTGTAAACTGTACCTACTTATCAAGGCTGGCCCAGCCCATTAAGGTGAATTGGGCCATGAGCAACTCTAAACTCTTGCTCCATAAAAGCTTGATGGGTTTATTATGTTGAATAGATAGGTTTGAACCCCCAAAAAAAAATCATCAACCAAGTAAGCTTGAGTAGACCTATGCTAGACACCAAAAATCTGAGTGTAACTCGATTTAATATTTACTAAAAAAATTAAATTATAAATATGAATAATTATTCAGTGTCACTTAAATATACCAAATAAGTTGAAATAGAATTCAATTTGAATATAAACTTAGACCAAGTTGAGTGGACAAGTTTAGATTTGAGTTTCACATATTGAATTAGAATCTGTACTCAATTCAAGTGAAGCTGCTTTTCAAACTCAAAATCGATTTTCGCTCCATTAGATAACCAGTCAAGCTCCAATTAAAGTTGAACATGTTCTTGGAGACTCCAATTTGAGTAGAGTAGGGCCTGAGCAACATACTCCTTAGGTGATAATAATTATCTTGACTGGTCTACATTACAGCTAAGGGTCCATTTGGACAAAAAGAAAAATAGTAAAAAAATATTTTACATGGGATTTATTTATCAGCCAAGAGTCAGTGAAACAAAATTTTCTATTAACGATCACTTTTCGAGTATGCAAATGACCAAACATTCTCTAATTTTCAGAAGAAAAAAACTTAATAAGATTGCTCGTTTTCCGAACAATCAAATACACCCTTATGAGGTGTTTGGTTGCATGATAATTTTCTATACATTTTCATGATAAAAAATTGTATTAAAATAAAAAGTGAACCAACTCATGATATAAATTATCACGTTTGGAGGAACGCGATAACAAAAAAGAGTAACTATCACACATGACCCAACAAAGTGGGGGACCACAAGAAAAAAGAAAGAGGTGAGATCCTCTTTTTTATTTAAGATGAAAATCACTTTCAAAATATAAATTTGTCAAAGTTGCCAAACACCTCTTTTAACAAGTTTTCTTATAATTTTTAAAAATTAAAATAAAAACATACATTATCACGTAACCAAACACCCCATTAACAAAGTAGATACTAGTTTATTCCACATTCAAATTTAAACTCAATACAAACTCCTTTATAAAACTAAATCAAAAGTTGTTTATAAAATTTTACATTTAACTCATCTTCGAAACTCATTTATAAAACTCAAAATAAATCAAAAGTTGAACAAAAATGTATACGACGTCCAACCCATTCAATGAATTTTTTTTATTTAAATTTATTCACTTAACATAATAAACAGATCTTATTTTTATCAAGTGGGATTGGACAGTTACTTCTTTCTCTGTCATAAAGCCTGGAAAATAAAATGACTTCAAACTGAGCTCAGTTACAACAGCATCCGATCCGAGCTACAAAGTGGCCCCCGGGGGGACCCAAAACACACAGGGAGAACAGAACCACACAGTTAAGAGCGTTATCTAATTAACCAGCTGGTGAGCAACAGTATTACATCATGTAGGTACATACACGATAGAGAAATAGAGGAATTAACTAGCTAGCAGATGTTGGCATGTGTGGATAATGCCTGATGCTTGTCACGTAGGGGTGTTCGTGGTCCGGTTTGATTTGATTTTTGAGTTTTTTTTCTCTCAAATCAAATTGAATCGAACCAATTTAATTCGATTCGATTCGATTTGGTATGGTTCAAACCATAGTTTATTAAGGTAAAGTAAATATGTCGATATATAATTTTATTTTATTTATTTTAAATCACATTCTATTAAAATTTAACGTATTTGTTTATACATCTCATTAATTTATCTGAAAAATTCTTAAAATAAGTTTATTTTATTAACTATATGTATTTAATGACCCATTATCAAGTTAGTTTCCTGTTGGTTAGACTGGATCTTATCTAAGAATGCTCATTTATTTCGATTGGGCTTATTTGCTATGTCTATTTTATGGCATTTATGGAAAGCTAGATGCAATACTATCTTTAGAGGTAAGAAGGACTCTCCTCTTTCCATCCTGCAACAAGCCCATAGTACGTTGGAGTTCTGGCTATCTCAAGGCCCTTGTCTGGATGCCACTCCAGTACCTTGTTGGTCTCCTCCCCCTATTCATCATTTAAAGATTAACGTTGATGGAGCCTTGTCGGATTCTACAGGTGCAATTGGTATATTGGCTAGAGATGCAGGTGGCACAGTGGTTTTTTGGCAAACTAAAGTTCTTCCAAGTTACCATTCTCAAGTCATTGAAGCCCATGCTATTCATTTGGCCTGTTGTTGGGCTTCTACTATGGCACGGCCTATTACTATAGAGAGTGATGCCAAACTTGTGGCCGATGCCATTAATCGAACAGGGCCTGTACCATGGAGGGCTCAGTCCTTAGTTAGTTCTTGTCAAAACATCTTGTCTAAGTGTTTGAATATTTCAGTGTCTTTTGTACCCAGATCTTGTAATAGCGCTGCTCACTCTCTGGCGAAGTGGGCCTTGGAGGTGAAGGTTGATAGTATGTTTCCTTCTAAATTACCCCACTCTGTATCTATCGAACTTTGTAAATCTTTTACAGCTTAGTTATATATGTGTACTTACTCTGTTCAAAAAAAAAGACCCATTAAATACATGTATTTAATGAGTTTTATGAAAGGACTGCGAAGACTTTTTCAGGAGCTTATCTTAAGAGCCCTCCTGCTGCTCTCTTCCAGTCCATTCGAAGGTTGATCCAGTCGCCGTCGCCTATTCCGGCGACGCCCCCCTCTTGCGCTGCCGGCGACCGAGCGCGGCGACGAGGCCCCCGCGGCCGCGCTTGCCTGCGGGCATGGCCGGCCGCACCGTCGCGGCACGGTAAACGACGACGATGCCTGAACTGTACCGATCAACGAAGGAAGAAAACCATCGCTGCAGGCTTCCGTCCGGCGGTAGCAGCTGGCGGCCTCGTCAAATTCCAGCCGAATCTTTTGAATTCGGGCAGCGTTCGTCTTCCGCTGGCGGGGACTGCGATCAAGGGCGACCGGGTCTCGGAGCTCCCGTCGGTGGGAGAGCCGGCGGCCGGCAGCGGCCGACCTGTCGCCGTCAGCGCCCGCCCAGCCTACAGACCGAGACCGACCGACCGGCCGTAGCACACATCACCGCCTCTTTCTTCCGCCGCCCGACGCACACGGTCGTGCGACCCCAGACGGCCCCAAAGTCCAAACCTTCTGTCGGCAAGGCGCCGCCATAAACTCTACTCGGGAAGCACGACCCAGAACAGCGACGGCCGGCAGCGGGCGGGGGGGCCGTTGCCGGCCACCACGTGTGCGTGCGGCGGCGGGACCGCGCCGGCCCGGCCGAGGTCCTCGCCGCCGGCCCCATCACCCGTGGGCGCCGGTGGGGGCTGCCCCCTTCCAGGCGTTTTGTTTTTCAAATGGAAAGGCCGGATCTTGGGATCTTCGCGGCGGCGGGCTATCCTCCGCGCCTTTTGACCGCCGTGCATGGTCGGCAGCCCGCGGTGGGTGCCGCTGCTGCTCCCCCTCGTCATCGTCGTCGTCGGAGACGTGGATACCCTGATAATGGAGGGTTTAAACTACGCGGCCGAGGACGGACAGACAGGCTCATATTCGAAGATCATGATCTCCTGGAAAAAGAGATTCTGCCGGTTGGTCGACGGAGATGGCGAGCTCCGAAGAACAGGTGGCTACGCCGCCTTCCAAGTTTTAACTGGTCCGTGCGCAATTGATCTAGTCAACCAAAGTTAGTCAAATAAGCCTTAATTAGCTTATTAACATAGCTCGATTGGAACATATCGCTTTTAAAAATAAAAATTATATTTCGATTTAAGTTATCATCGATATATAATATTATTTAAATAATTAAATTTGATAATGTATAATATGTTTACACGAAGTAAGACTTGGGTGATCAGGTCAGGTGAGGTAACATTTTTTTTATGCCGGGCTAACAACATATTTGGGATTGAGATTCGGTGGGGATGATTTATTATATTTTGGATCGGATCTTAATTAATTATGTGTCGATTTCAAATATAGTCGACCCGACCCATTAAGAAGGCGGCTGGCAAGTGGACACAGCCGCTGCATGTACATGAAACTCCAACAGGAAGAAGAAGCTTCTTATAATTTAATGTGGAGATGAGCTCGATGACAGCTGCCACAGCAGAATTCAACACTTATAGGGTGTTTGGTTGCATGATAATTTTTTGTACACTTTCATGATAAAAAATTGTATTAAAATAAAAAGTGAACCAACTCATAACATAAATTTATCATGTTTGGAGGGATGTGATTACAAAAAAAAAAAACTACCGGACATGACCAAACAATGTGTGGGACCACAAGAAAAAAGAAAGAGGTGAAATCCTCTTTTTTTGTTTAAGAAGAAAATCACTTTCAAAACATAAAATTGTCAAGGTGGTCAAACACATCTTTTAATTCTTGCAATTTTTGAAAATTAAAATAAAACCCCCGTTATCATGCAAACAAACACCCCCTTAATGTGTGTATGTCCCATCTAATGTGTGTATCACGTCAAGGTATATGGTGCATCTCCCATCTAATGTGTGTATGTATATATATGTATATATATATAGGGTGCAGAATATCACGTCAAGGTCTCTCACGTAAATATCATTATTTAATTGACGATCTAATAATTTTTCAACTTTCGAGATATTAAATGATGTCATTTATTTATGTGAGAGACGTGAGATTACAATATCAAGTATCTTCCTGAGATAATCTGCACTCATATATATATATATTATCGTAGATGAAACAAAGTTTACAACGATATGTTTCTCTCTCCGTATATATATATATATATATATATATATATGGAGGGTAAAAGGAGAGAAAAAGAAGAAGAAGAAAGGATCATAGTTTCAAGGTTGGGCATCATAAAATGAATTAAATTGGCTTCATTTGTACTCGACAGTCCTCACAATCACAAGGGCTAGCTACATATATACTTGGTAATTCGAATAGGTAGAAGTTTCTTAATGAACCCGAGGGGCAACACCCCCTGATCGAACCGAACAGGTGGCATCATCGTGAGATGCGATGTCCACTGCGACACAGCGGCACGGGGACAATTGGAAGAAGCTTCTTGGGGATGAACTTGATGACAGCTGCAAGAAAAAAAATCAATACCCATTAGATGGTGATTTGATGAGATGACATAGAGAGATTTGTTGCATGTCCCATCTGATGTGTATCATTAATTGTAGATGTAACAAATTCACATTATATATATGTTTATCTCAATGTATATGAAGAGTAAAAAAAAGAAAAAGAGAGGTCAGGGATTAAAGGCTAGGCATCATTAAGTGGATTTAAATTGGTCTATCTAGTCCCCTTTGGGAAAAAAAACTTAACAAGTCCTTATAATTATTTTAAAAATTAAAAAATAAGGCCTTGAAAGAATAAATGCCTTCATGTAAAACATCCCAATATATTGCTATCATTAAAGTACGTTTTGTTTTTAACACAATGTCTACATCTTATCAGAGAGAGAAAAGGAAGATTTTAGAGAGAGGTGTTTCCATCATAAAAGTTAAAAACTATTTGAATAATATCATTTTTAATGTTTTCAAGTGACAATGACGTATGTAATCTTCAGCAAAAAAGAGTTTAGGGGCTTACTAAAGTTTTACATTTTAATTTTCAGCAATAAAAATGCTTAGGGGCTTACTAAAATTTTAAATTTTTACAAAGATGAATTTAACATACTCGTGAGAAACATAAAAACAAGGGTCCAACTTATTTTTACTTTGCTACCCAATTTCATCCTTAAAAAGATTCATGAGACATCAAAATGCACGCAACTTGATGATTACAGTAGCATAGAAAGGTAATGCGAGATGTACTCTATGATTACAATAGTATATAAAGGATATAGATTATCCAAAGAAGAAAGGGATAGTAAGGGAAAGAACCCCCCGAGGCACATGAGCTGGAAAAACTTGCATTGACAAGTGGCCAACTTATTTGAGTTGAGGTTCTACTCTAAAATGCCTAATAAATGAAGGATCATTCAGATAATTAAGGTACGGGTGCTGGTCTTCACCTGCATGATGATAGACTTGAGAAGTCTTCACCAATTAACACCTACATATAAAGAATTTGAATTGTTAGGCGTTTAACGTAATATTTTATGTGCGATACAATTTTTATTGAACTTGACGAGTACACTATTTAGCTTAAAAGATGGATCGAAGCTTACCTAAACTTGTCTCCAAATTAACGCGGAATTCGACTACAGACAAGATCTTAATCATAGTCTAACTTGGACTTTCTTTTTTATATATATACAACAACAGATAGAGTTGTGTCTCCTCGCTAGTCACACCATACGGACTCAATAGAGAGAGAAAATCAAATGGTCATATCTTTGGAGGGCACGAGTAAATCCTATCCGGTTGATATGCCTCGATGTTCACCTACCGTGACACGATTGAGTTCGGATCATCCTCGGGTTTTCCATGCTCCAACAAAAATAATATAAGTATATATGATTTGTATTGCATACCCAACGAGTTGTTATTGTGCATATGCAGCTCTATGTTGACCATTAATACGTTGTTTCATCCACTATGACTTTGTGAGGGTGTGAGCATGGTCCGAGCAATGTTCACACGTGCACCAGGTAAGGGTTGAGGAGATCCCAAAAAGCTTTTAGAATAATATAATACATATATATATATTTATATTTATATATACCACTTGATAAAGCAACATCACTTTTTGCTTGTGCTCGTGCAGAACCTTTTTGAAAAGTATGAGATTCGAACTAGTGCAGTTAGAGATCTCGTTCAAGTAAGATTCACAGAGATCACATAATTGTGTGTGTGTACATATATTTATACATAAAAAGGAGGAAGCAAAAACATATAGCAAAAATAAAGAAAAATAAAAGATAGCAGATAAAGTGAAAAAAAAAGACTATAATTGTAAAGGTGTCGATCTGCTGGCCTGACTCAGTTTAGTCCTACCCAAAGATGACTGGACGAAGGTTTGATTTATAAAGTTGTCTACCATTTCAACCTCACCCATATTATATATATGTTGCTGACCCAACCCTGTTCATTCTATAAACAAAAATATTAAATGACCGTACAAAATTTGCATGTGTGGAGTCATAGTTCTATTTGATATATTATATATATAACTCACTTGAGTTGAGCAACAATCTAGGGTGTTCGGTGGCGCAATAAATTTTTATATGTTTTGGCGATGAATAGTTACGTTGTACTAAAATAAAGTCTAAACTTGTCAACATCATAAAATTGTCGTGTATGCAGAGATGCGACGATAAAAAAGAGTGAGAACAATATATAATTAAAAAAAGGTGAGGTACCACAAAATAAAAAAAATGTCTCATCTCTTTTGTTGTCTAAAGAAAATTAAAAAAAAGCATAAATTTTTAATAGTTGCCCAACATCTTTTTATTTATCTTTGTTATAAAATATATTTTTACAGAAAAAACTCAGATTTGTGGTGCAACAAAGCACCCCATAGGAGCCCATAACTAAAATCTTCAACCTTTCTTAGTTTCTTCCAAAAATAAAAAAAATAAAATAAAATCCGCACCACTGCAGCGGACCCGGCCCACACGCCTCTATAATTGCGGACACCACCCATCAAGTTAACGGACCGGATACCGGTAGCCGTATCAAACCGGACAGTTTGGGATCCGGGCGAATCCGAACCTATTCGCGACCGAACATCCGAATCCGACACATGCATCCACCTACCAACCTCCTGTCCGGATGCGCGGTGGGTGCTGCGTACCGACGACCGCGCCAAACGGGCATGTCTTCGGCTGCCGAGTCCCAACCCGACAACCGACCGCCGGTAGACGATGCGTCGAGGACCACACGCGCTGCCAGCGTTTGCGGCGGCCGTCCTTGTCCACGCGGCAGAGAGAGAGAGAGAGAGAAGCCGTAGCCAACCGTACATGCGGGGCACGAGGCCGCTTGCGGGCCCCGGCTTTCGGTTGACAGCCCCACCTCGCAGAGTATTTATATTGCTCTCCTATTTAGGGGCAATTTAATTCGGTGATTAGATTGCCTGGCCAAGTATGGGATTGGAGTTAATTTTATGTACTCGATAAATATAGAAATCGGGACCGATAAAAATATGTTCCCCGTTGATTACTTAGTTCATCATATCAGACAATTCAGTGTCATTAATCACTTCTGCCGGTGTGCTTTTAATCGGGGGCTGTTTGGTTCAGATTAATTTAGAGATAAATCTGTTCTATTTTCAAAATTTAAGGGAGAAATTCTGAAAATTCCTTGTACTAAGCAGACTCTTAGACCATGTTTAGTACGAGGATAATTTGTGGATAAATTATGTTTATCCCTAAAATTTAGGAGATAAACCTAATTTATCCTCAAAAAAATTTGATGCCAAACAGACTCTTAAATGTTGTTTGTTATAGGGGATAACTTGGGGATAAACTTGATTTATCTCCAAAATTTAGGGGATAAATCTGATTTATCCCCAAAATTATATGGTGCCAAACATGTCCTTATGAGCCGTTTGACATCGGGATAATTTGGGGATAAATTTAGTTTATCCCCAAAATTTAGGGGATAAACATGATTTATCCCCAAAAAAATTTGGTGCCAAACGGGCCCCTAGAGTCTGGTTGATTGTAATATATTAAATTAAGTTACATTTTCACTAGAATTGTCATTATTTACCATTAGACTTAATATTGATATATATTTATATATATTTAACATAGTATCCAAAACAGGCCTATAGCTTTAGTTATACAAGATATATGAACCCTGAGAACCATTTACAATTTTCAGCATTCAAATTAAAAGCAAAAACCCGTACTCCTTCCAAAGCAAAAAAAAAAAAAAAACGATTATCTAGCTCTCTTTTTCTTTGATCTGTGTTTCTCTTTGGGTTTGTTTGGTTTATTGTAATTCTCTTGTTTTGAAATCACTTATTAAAAGGAGTTTATTTTTGGATTCTAATACAAGAGCTTTTGTTTGGTTAAGTTTATTAAAAAAAATAAAAGACCACATGGTTAAGGTACTTCCGTAGTTTTCATGATTGATATAATATTTGTGTACCTATAATATCCTTATTTTGCTTCACCAGCCTTTCTCTCTCTCTCGTCATGCAATTTAAAGCAAGAACTATTTTTCAAAATGTTGTAATTTTATATTAATCTGAACAGTCGCTGCAAGATATACAAACAAGTGCCCTGCTTTGCGGTACTTTTTATGTTATAAATGAAGTAAATAGTTGTGTTGTTCAAAAAAAAAAGGTGCACTGCTTTGCGGTAACTTTCAATCAATCAATCAAGCTGGCCCCTTCTGAATTCTTTCCTGAGATCTGGAGATATATATATGTCCGAAAGCAACCCACTCAGTCTAAAAGTTGCATATACTATTCTGTATGGTGTGATTACAATATAGAAAATGCAGTATTTTCTACAAAAATAGAACTATCTATCTTTCAAGATGCAATATTTTAGGTTAATGTAAGTAATTGCTGCAAATTAAATAGAACGCAAGTGCATGCACTGTTTTGCGGTACTTTTTTTTTCCAATCAAACAAGCAAGTCCCCTTTATGAATTCTATCAGGAGATCTTGGGATATCTGTCCGAAAGCAACCCTTTTAGGCTAAGATACTGTTAGAAGAGAATGTAAATGGTGGGTTTTTCAAAAAAGAAAGAAAGAAAGAAAGAATGTAGATGGTGATTCTGCAGAGTCCTTCCATCTCAAGATTCTCCTCCTTTCTCTCACCATACACAGTAGCTGACACACCCTTTACCAAAGCCACACAGTCAGACACAAATGACAGTCATTATACAGGACATGGTTATAAACGAGGAAGGCCGGGTCGGAGGTCGGCTAAGGAATAGTCAGTTCCAAAATTGATTTAGTCGGATCAAGTCACAACTCTAGTCACATCGGATTAGTTTGGATCATATTTATTTATTTCAAAAATTATAAAATTATGAAATTGTCTGAAAATAGAAATAAAAAAAAATATATTTTTACTATATATTGATGTATATATAAAAATATATATAATTATATTTTTATGTTATAATTAAATATGAGCATTTATCTAAAAATATAAGTAAATATGATTTTTTATTATGTTGCATTAGTATATGTTAGAAAACAGTTGATGTCAAGTGAGAGAGTAAAAATGATTAAAAATAATTTTATAAATTTTAATTACGTATCACATATTTATAATAAAAAAATTTAATCACATGTAATAATATAGGTGATAGTAAAATATTGTTATACTATTAATAAATAGGGTGTAAAGTATTCGCGGATCAACTTACGTGATTAGGTTGCGGGAGTCAAAGAAATAGTGTCATTTGTGGGAGTATCAAGGGCAACGCCCCCTAAAATAAAAAATCTAAAAAATATAAGTTAAAAAAACATAATAAACTAGTAAGATTGAGTCGGGCAACCCTACCGATTGAGTCACTGGGTCACCCGACCCTTGGCCTGATCGCATGACCTCATATTAGGCCACAATAGAGTAGCCCCAGACGAGTTAAGGCTAGCTAGGTTGATTAACTTGAAAATCGGCCGAGTCAGATGACCAGAACAACCCCAAACAACCAGATCTTCCATGATTATAAGATGTGTCTATATTTTAATGCTGCTGTTTCTTTTTTTTTCTTGTTCTAATGATGATGATGATGATCATGCAAATCTTTTACTTCTCCGCAGCCATAATTAACAATCTGCACTGTCATGCAGTGGGGGTCTCAAATGGCCACCTTTCATTGGTCCAGGCCCTCGAAGTCATGATGGGTGATAGAGAGGGAGAAAGGGAAAGAACATGAGTGCGTGTATGTATATATATATATCGTGAAGAAAGATCAACACATACACATTATTGAATAGAATAACATGATGTTGGCGTTAAAAGAGTTGCCCACAAAATCTCTGGGGTCTAGCAGCTAACAGGGAGGTTACGGTCAATCAGATTGCCATAAAATTGACTCAAGAAATGCATACATACGTACGTAAATATTATATGCACGTATCGGAATCCCCCTTAAGGAGAGAGAGAGAGAGAGTTGCCTCCGATAGTTGAGTGAGAAAATTTTCTCAATCTCTTAAATAAAAAGAAGTCAATCACTTAAGTGATGGTTTAATATCGAGTTATTGAACCGTTTCCAAATTATTATTTGATCTTTACCGAGTCGTTATTAGACAGATCTTACCAAATCGTTATTGAACTATCACGTGAATCACTACTGGACCCTCACTTAATTAGCCTCTTCTACGCTTTTACCGAATCATTATTGAAACGTCACGTACTCGGTAACAACTTAGTGAGGATTACTTAATAAATGTCCGTCACTTAATTGTTACTGGACCCTTCTTGAGTCACTACTGAATGTTTACGGAGTTGCTACTGAATCGATGGTTCATCGGCCATCTTAGCAGCAGTTCAGTGACTTCGGGTGCGTTTGGGAACATGTCAGAAGGACTTCTTTTTAACTTCTTCTTCTCTAAGAAGCCCTTCCGATTTTTAGGACACCGTTTGGTAACATTAATATTTCAACTTCTCCTCCTACCAGAAGGCAGAAGGAGGAAGGAGAAATTTTCTCCTTCGATAATAAAAAAGCGCTCCCGTGAGTCCATTCGCGATACTCGTCACTGTCGCGGCAGCCATCACTGCGACTAAAGGCCCCCCTGTGGAGATGACCAGAGGCCCCTGCTGCAGAGACGACATGATCGGGTGGTCGGGTCTAGTGTGGTAGCAACATGAAAGGATGATCGGGAAGCGATGGACGGTTCGAGCGATTCTATACATGGAGACAAGGAGGCGGCAGGTTTCAACTTTAAAGCATGGCCAAAGAAATGGGGCTGGCAACTCAGCAATGCCGGGGAAGTTGCTGCCGAGGAGGGGACATACTCTGGTGATGAGCAGGGGGCTGGTGGCGCCAAGGAGGAGGCCTACAGCGGGTGTGGGGGTGTGGCAGGGGAAGGAGAGAACTCGATGAAGAAAGGTGCCGAAAGGGAGGGTGCCGGCGCCGGTGACCAACAGCCTGGACAAATACCTCTGGGCGGAGATTGCACAGGCGATCGATTGGTGTGCACCGGGTACTCAATGTGCGGTGCTCTCGCACCCGGTAGCTGTCGGTGAGCGTGAGGGGTACCGAGATGTAGAACCGAGCAGGAGGAGGACGATGAAGAGGGAGAAGGGGATGACATTGGTGTTGTGGCTACCCAACGGGGAATGAAGGCGGCATCGGTGACTGCAGAGGATTGACGTCGGACTGGCCCTCTCTGTTGTTCTGCAGTACCTCTTCCTAGGCTCTGCCGACCTATTCACCATAGCCGACTTGCTGGAGCTTTTCTTCACAGAGGTGCCGCGTAGCATGAGGCCGTTGGCTATCTCCCCGCCTTCTAAGAGACCTTTTATTCAGAAACATCTTTTTTTTATTAACTAAGTCTTCTGTTAAATTTTAACATCCAAACACCTTTCACTTACGTAAATGAGAAGCACTTTTGACAAAAGTGCTTTATGAAAAAAAGTCCTTCTATTGGAAGTCCTCCAACGAGTTGCCAAACGCAGCCTTCAATACTGAACCATCACTTTTTTTTGGGTCAAAGATACTGAGCCGTCACTTAAGTAGACTGAGGATTGTAATTATTTCTCGTCAAAGATCGAGTTCAACAAACTCGACACCGAGCCGTCACTTAAACGGTCTACGGGCTGTAATTAATTTTCATTGGGGACCGACAAAAGTTTCTTCAGTCACACGAGGTGATCCGCACTCCTCATGGAAGGGCTTTTCTCTTACTTCGCGTGGAGAGGAAAAGAAAAAAGGAAAAAAAGGGGGGGAGCTCACTTTTGAAAAGTGCCTGGGGTTGTTCATCCACTTAGGGTCCGTTTGTTTGTCCTGGAAATGCGATGAGGTAGTAATTTTTCTCGAAAATGTGCTCCTCAAGTTCATTTGTTTACCTGTAGTTTTAGAGTCAACGTAAAATTAATTCCTTTGACTTCTGATTTTACGGATTTTGGCCTCCGCCAGAAATCAAGCGTATGCCGTCTTCTGCACTTGAGTCCCATTAAAAATGTAAAATTGTGGTCATGCAAAAATGTCTATATAGTGATATATTTGACTAAATAAAATATTTATTTAAATATATATTTGATATTTTTGTAAACTTATTTATTTAAATAAATATTTTTATTCAAGATCTATATCTTTACGTGTAAAAGTAAATTTAATAAATAAGATTTATTTTTATTATAAACTTAAATGTAAAAATTTATTTTTTTGAATTAACAAAAATAGTTAACTTTGAAAAGATATTCACAATTTTTAAATCATAAATGTTCAATAATAATTTTTAAAGTGAAATAAAATGTATTCTAATTCTTTTTTCACAATAAAATATAATTGTCCAGAAAAGGATTTACGTGCTACCAAATAAACTATATTGATTTTAATTTCTTTGGAAAGATGATTACATGAAAGAGATATCTTAAAATTCTAATATTACGTGTAACCAAACAGACCCTTAAAATTCTTTAACAAAATGAATATACGTGGAACCGACGAAACTAGTTCAGATCTTATTTTTAATATTTTTTTCTATCATCAAAATGTACAAGAGTATTGTGTTGAACTGGAGCGAAAATTTACCAAAAAAAAAATAGAGCGAATTAAATCTGGCACACGTGTCGTTCCAGGTACGAAACAACGGGGATACGGCCGGAGACCCTGAAAGACGCCATGCCGCCGAAGCAAGCGCAGAGGAAGATCCAGGACCTCCTCTGCAACGGCGAGCCCCTGTGGAAGATCCGGTCGAGGGACGGCAAGGCGAGGATCCTGGTGGGGCACGGCCTCGATCAAACTGAATCATTGGTGAGTCAAATTTCTTTTTTTTGTTAAATTTAAATTAGTTTGTACATTTAACTTAATAAATTAGTCGAGTCGAGTCGAGTATCGAGCTACTTACTGCTCAGTGCATCAATTCCGTGCACAGGTATTTTTAAACTACACTTTGTATGCGACAACTTATCCCCGTAGATATTGGTTTTCACCTTTAAATTATATAAGACCAAAACCAATGATTGTTAAATTAATACTTTTAAGATCAACTAATCACCATGCACCAAACTACTTCATAAGAACACTTACGGCCGGCCTACCAGCTCTAGTTAGCACCAAGGAGGGTTGGGTTGGGGGTCGCGACTGGGTCGCGGGACCCCCAGGCCGACCCGGTCGCGACCGGGTCACGACCCGGGTCGCGACCCTCATTTTTAATTTTTTTTTTGAAAAATTCAAAAAATAAGAAAAATGCGAAAAAAAATCTGGAAAAATACAGAAAAATTGGATAAATTAAATGACATGATTTAAATGAATAATGCATCAATTTTATTCCAACATGATGTGTTGTACACTTTGTAGGTAGTTGATGTACTCTCCCCATGTCATTTGGGTTGAGTACAAAGCTTGATACATGTACACATGACGATCATATTCGTCAGTCCCTCGAGAAACTATCCTAAGACTTGATCCAAACGAGTCACTATAACTATAGGTCGATTGGATCGAAGTATCCGATGACTCCACATAATTCATTCCACAAGACTTCTTGATCGTATGTAGGGAACCAAGAGCCTTGGGATGAATCATACACATAGTCGGAGGCATCGTGGTATTCTGCTCCAACTCCATGGCTACGATGACCTCCTCTACCTTGTGGCGGCCTTCTACCATGATCGGTATCTTGGGTCGCTTGAGTAAATAATTTGGGTTGTTTGGCTTGGAGAAGACATTTTTTAAGTAAATAATTACTTAAGTAAGTAATTAATTATTTAAATAGCTAATAACCTTAATTAGTGACTTCTAATGTAAGTATATTTTTATTTATATAAATTGAATGATTAACTAAATATATGATTAAGTAAGTAATTAATATTCCTTCAAACTAATGATGTGTTAAGTAACTACTAAACTAAATATCTAACTAATCTTCTAGCTAACTAACTATGCAAGTAAGCAAATAAGTATTAAAAAGAATAAACTACTTAACCCACTAATCAATGGAACTAATATTAAATAAATATACTAAATGAACTAATGAAATACTTGATGAAATAATTAAGTAAATGAGAAAAAAAATTTGAGCAATGAGAGCACAAATGAGAGATTGAGAGTGAGAGTGGGGGGGTGGGAGTAAGGAGAGCCCCTTGGGGGCTTTAAATAGCCCCCAAGGGCCCCCCCCAAGACCGTTGGCAACGGTCTTGAGACCGTTGTCGCGCGACTCGCGCGACCCGGCCACGACTCTGCGACCCGGCCGGGGAAGTCGCCCCGACCGGGCCGGTCGGGCCTAAACCCGACCGGGTCGGGGCCGGGTCGCGACCCGGCATTCCATGGTTAGCACAGACAACAAGGACCATGGAGATCATGAGGTGGCGTTTGGTAGCACAATTTTCTTGATAGTGAAACACACCAGAGAGGTGGTTTTATATATATATATATATATATATATATATATATATAGAGAGAGAGAGAGAGAGAGAGAGAGAGAGAGAGATTGGAACAGGGTTACTTGAAAGATGGGACTTGATCATACTACCATGCTTAGTCTCAGTGCAAGATTAAAGTAGCTTCAACGCCATCTTAAACATGTGACTTTTGGTGCCTTGATCCGACACTAATTAACATGTCAAGTTATTAGTCTCTCTCGATGGTTAGATCAACCGTCTAATCACTTTAAGATGATGATAATACAATGATGTGTATCAGTGCATATATGCACACACATATATAAAGAGAGATGACAAGTATATCACACTGACATGTGTGGTTGTGCCTTGATCAGCTGGCAATGAGGACAAATTCAGGATAAACATCATGCTGGACTTTGAGAAACCACTACTCTTGTCTGGTTATGTGGAGACAATATGATTTTCTCTTTTTTTTTCTTTTCTCTTTTTACTGATAGAGGAAAGTGGGTAGACAGAAAAGGCTCTTATATATGGTGGGCTTCCCAGTTGAGGAATATTTATTCATCATGATATCAAGCTTGATTAAGCCGAGGTTTGTGTGTTAAAAGGTTCAAATAAATTGGTTTGGCTTGGAGAACAATTCAATTTTCTGTTCAAAATGATTTATCGGGTTCAAAAATTAAGTAAAATCAAATATACGTACAGGCAAAATTAATTTTCTGTGCTCCATTGTTTCTATTATATGATGGATGAATTTATTTGAGATGCAGGCCGGTCAACATTTTACATGACTCTTCTCCAGTTGCAGGTTCTAGAAATCACTAGTTATGGGCATGCTTCTTTGGTAATAATATTAAACATCTCCATCTTTTTTTTTGGACAATAACACATGCCTCTTTCATACGGTTAAACATCTCTATCACTGTTGTTTTTTTAAGTTAATATTAATTTAAATCATCAACATGTGTTTTATTATTATAAAATTTAAAATTTGCAATGCAAACAAGATCGATGAAATGAAATGCAATATAAGTGTCACTTAGGTTAACAGGTTAAACGTGATTTTAAAACTAACAAGGTTTTTCATAGAATATGTGTGAACTTTCTAAGAAAAGACAGCTAAGAAATCTTAGTAAAATCGTTGATAGAGAAATTCACCCTAAATAAGAATAACGGTGTGTTTGGTTGGAAGATAAATTTTTATATATTTTTGTGATAAAAATATATTAAGATAAAATGCAAACTAGCCAATGTCATAAAAATTGTGTACTTTGAGAGATGAAATAACAAAAATAAGAGTGGGCACCATATACGATCAGATTAGGGTGGGAAGAACCACAGGATAAAAAAAAAGATGAGACTATTTTTTTGTCTCAAAAAAATTTATTTAAAAACATAAATTTAGAATGCTGGGCGCCATACATAACCTTTAAAGAGTTTTGTTACCGAAACATAAAATTATGACAAATTTTTATTTTTTCGTGCAACCAGACACTTCAGAGTTACGGATAAATACGACGACGATGACGACGTTAATAACATTTTGTGTGTTCCAAAAAAAGAGAGAGGCGTTGATAACATTTATTGCATTTAATATCTTGGATTTGGTGACCAAAAAAAATAATCTTGGATTTGCTTTTTTTTTTCTGACTGCAACGCCGCACCAGGCGGGGGTTTCTTCCCCGTCGACGGCGAGTGGGGGCCTCGCCGGCCACCATTTCTCCGGCGACAGCGTTCCGCCGGGCCACCCCGCACGTCCACCGCCCACGGCGGCAGCAGCTACAGACGGCGACGGCCGTCGCCATCGGGTGCACAGTCGCCCCGGAAAGGTCCGGCCAGGCGGAGCGCAGGGGAGGAGAGGGGCCAGCCGCCGGCAACGACGACGACGACGACGACGACGGGCTCTTCATTGGTACACGTGTCTCCACGCAGGAGGGCCCACGTGGACCACGTCAGACTCCGACCGCCACCCAGCATTCGAGCACGAGCCAAATAGAGACAATTCGGTTTCCGGGTTCGGATCATGAGACTGGATTGATGGCTGGCTGTAAAATAGATTGGTATCGGTTTACGCGGACAATATTCGATTAAGAGATATTTATCGTAGCGGATATTCGGGGAAATATATTATTATTCTGTTATCAATAGGAGAGGACACAAAAAGACTTGCCCCGCTCACTTTGTGGTCCGCTGCCAACGAGTCATATTTATCAGCGTCAACTCTGAAACCGGAAAATATCAAAATTAAAATAATCGATTTATATTCATAACCAACTCAAATCAAATTATACTAGTTACATTGATATCTAAAATCGTCGGAAACAAAATGCTCGGCGCGTTCCGCTCCCGCCCGACCCGCGGCTATCGGATCCGGACCGACGCGGCCCTTTGGATACTCCGCAGCCCGGGCCCCGGATCCGGCCCCGTGAGCCACAGCGGACGTGGTTGAGACGCGGCCCTTTGCTCGCCGCGGCCCTTTTGCTCGCGGCGGAACCCTCCCCCGGCGGACATCCTCCCCCGCGGTTCTCCTCTCCGGCGGAACCCTCGTCTGGCTTCCCCGCCGGCGGAACATCGCGTGGGATTCTCCCCCGCAGCGGCACCCTCCCCCGGCGGACATTTTCCCCGGCGGCTCTCATCTCCGGCGGACACCTCCCCCGGCGGACATCCTCCCTGGTGGCTCTTCTCTCCAGCAAACACCTCCCCCGGCGGAACATCGCGTGCAGTTTCTCCCCCGCAGCGGCACCCTCCCCCGGCGGACATCCTCCCCGGCGGCTCTCCTCTCCAGCGAACACCTCCCCTGGTGGACAACTCCCGGCGGAAACCCTCTTAGGCGGAAGCCCCCCGGCGGAAACCCCTCTCCCCGGCGGAACACCTCCACAGCGTTTTCTACGTCGGTGATAAATCATTCGCGTGGGTTTTTTTAACCTTGACGGTTTGAGGTCGGTTTAGTCTTGGGAGGGAGGGATGGCCATCCCTCCCAATCTCCCTTTTCCAACGCTTTGCCTAAAATTTTTTTTAGGTATTTTGTTCCTTTTTGTTGTGTTGGAATCGTGGGGTTCGGCTTATTTAAGCCTATCTCGTTTTTCTTTTATGTTGTTGTTGTTAGTAGTCCAACGACCGAGGTTTGACTCTTCATCCGCTGTTTTTAGCGTCTTAGACGCCAAGTACCTTTCGAGACCGTTGTTCTGGGCTTTATCCACTCCTGTTTGGAGTGATCTTCCGATCTTAATGCAGTTGTTCAACTCCCATGAAGGAGTTCCTATCTCTACCACCCGACCACGTTGACACGTTTATGTGTTGGTCATTTCGTGGTGGTATGATCATCTCTTGAAAATTTATATTTCCAAGATCACTTTCTTGTTAACTCGGTCTTGTGTCTTCACACTGTTGTCGGTGTTTGATCGTACAAACTTTGTATCCTTCTTAACTTAGTATGAATGAATATAGTATTGTTGTTCCAAAACAAAAAAAAAAAAAAGAGCCACAGCGGACGTGGCGGCCGGAGACGGGGGAGTGGTGGCGCTCCACCGCAAAGCGACAGCGCGGGCCCCACGCGCCCACCTACTGCCACGCACCGACGGTCCGGCCGCCGTGTCCACTGTCCCCCCCGCGCTGACGCAATAAATCGCCACCGTCCTCGTCTTTTCGAAGGCGG
Source organism: Cryptocoryne crispatula var. balansae (assembly GCA_036172225.1). NCBI lineage: Eukaryota > Viridiplantae > Streptophyta > Magnoliopsida > Alismatales > Araceae > Cryptocoryne > Cryptocoryne crispatula. The sequence continues at coordinate 39,809,119 of CM069928.1, forward strand.
AAATGGAAACTCGGACCTTTTAGTAATATGATGATTCCATTTTTTTTTCTAATATGGTGGGTTCTAATCTGGAAGACGCGAAGGCATGATTAGCTTGTAAAATATGCCACCCCTGCCCGCTCATGGAGACCAAAAGGGAGGGGGGGGGGGAATATTTGTACGGTCCTTCTGTCAATCGAGATCACCACCCACGTCTTCTGATTGTAATTTCCCAATTTTAATGGACATTATGCAAATACATATATATCTCTCAATCGGATAGTATATTTTGAATGGCTCTAAAATGCTGCGATCAGTTCTCTGTGGGACTTCCAGAAGTAAATAGTGAGTTTTAGCAGGCAAATACATTCATCCAAATTCACCAAGCTTGAGGTCCCACCCAACATCAAGCAAACTAATTTAAATCGGGTTGGTTTTGAGTTACTTCTGCTTGAATTTAAATTTATAAAAATGAAAATATGAGATGGGAAGCTGGACAACTCATCAACATAATCTATAGGTTAACGTACGTTGATGAGAATCCATGTTTGATGGACTCAGGTGTGAAATCTTTCCCTTTTTATTTTTTTTATTTATATGTACATATTTCAGTAAGATATTTGTTTTAGTGACTAGAGAGTTTAAATCAGATTAAATTTCGAGTTAGTTTGATTCTAGTTCTCGAGTTACCTCAAGATACGAACAACTTCGGGGGACTGTCTGCCTTTATGAGACTGTTTGGTACAAGATTAACTCGAGTATAAACCAGATTCATCTTCTAAACAAAAAATCTGGTACCAAACCGGCCTAAGTGTACGTATACAAATATGAGTATTTTCAAAGTATGTTGGGTTGGCCCCTTTTAAATTTATTTTTTATAGGAGATTTTTGTCTTCTCCTGTTCATGAAGGGTATCTTGGAATCCAATCTATTATAATGCGATGGACTCCAAGGTCATGCTTGAACCCCACTTGATGGCTTCACCTCTCTCTCTCTCTCTCTCTCTCTCTCCCCCTTTTAACTTGAATGAGAAGCTGAAGCATATCTTCTTCATCTTCTTCACCAGTCTTTAAATGAAGCTCCAATTTGCTTAGACGGCCGGCACAGGGACGCCGCCGATAGCACGGCAGAGCTCCGGCCACCCGTGCGCGGCCACCGCCGGCTCAATTCTCCGCCGCCCGACGCAGGGATGGGCCGGCATTCGTGCTGCTACAAGCAGAAACTGAGAAAGGGGCTCTGGTCGCCGGAGGAGGACGAGAAGCTCTACGACCACATCGTCAAACACGGCGTCGGCTGCTGGAGCGCCGTGCCCAAGCAAGCAGGCATCGCCTTACTGCCATTCCTCTTCCAGTCTTCCTCCGCCGCCGCCGCCGACATCAGCGGCGGCCGTTTTCGCTTGGAAGGGTCGGAAGTCTCACCTCTGTTGGGTGGCCTCGTCTCAGGTCTGCAGAGGTGCGGCAAGAGCTGCCGGCTGCGGTGGATCAATTACCTCCGGCCGGACCTGAAGAGGGGCGCGTTCTCGCCGGAGGAGGAGGACTCCATCGTCCGCCTGCACCAGGCGCTCGGCAACAGGTGCCGCCGCCGCCGCCCCGAGACCAAGATCGTTCTGTTCTCTTCTTCTCCGTTTCTTGCCTTCCTTTTGCTCCGTGCTTGAGCGACCGTCTCGGTGGTCTCCGGCAGGTGGTCTCAGATTGCCGCCCAGCTGCCGGGGCGGACGGACAACGAGATCAAGAACTTCTGGAATTCCTGCCTCAAGAAGAAGCTGAGACAGCAGGGCGTCGACCCGGCCACGCACCAGCCGCTTAGCGAGCCGCCGCCGCCGCCGCCGCCGGCGAAGTCGACGAATGAGCCCGCCGACGGAAGCGCCTCCGCGGAGCGCCCCCCGGCGCGACCAATGTTCAAGTTCAACCCCTTCCCCCTTCTCGACATCCCCGGCCCGACGGCGTGCAATCTCGGCTTCTACCAGCAGCTCCTGGACACCCCGAGTCCCGCCGAGCAGCAGGGCCTCTTCGCCGGAGTCCCCGCCTTCGAGCTGGGCGCAATGCCCAGCCTGGGCTTCCTCGACTACCCGCCGTCGGAGAGCTACGGGAACACCGGCGAGACATCCAGCAACAGCAGCAACAGGAGCGGCGGCGGCGGCGGAGGCCTGGGGGGGAACAGCGCGATGATGGAGGACGGATTGGCGTTCATCTGGGATTCCGGGAGGGCGCTGGAGAGCATCCTGGCGGGCCAGTCGGCCGGCGAGATGAGCTCGCAGGGGCCCGAGAGCTCGAGCAGCCCATGGCAGCGCGTGCAGAGCTCCGAGGACTACAGTAGCTTTCCGGCGACGTCGCTTTCCGGGGATCTGTCGGAGGTCTGCTTCGATCTTTACGGGGAAACTTTGGATTGTGAGCTCCAGGGGAGTTTTCCTTCGGATTCTTAGAACATCTCCTGTCCTGGACTCTTCCCTTCCCCCCCCCCCCCCTCCTCCTCTTCATCTTCCTCCTCCATCCAGCTTGAACCAGTGTGTATCCTTTTTCTGGTCTTTTTCTTTTTCCTCGCTTGAACTGTAGAATAATCAAATAATGTCCTTATCCTTGGAGGTTGTGATATAAGGAAAAATGGGTTTACGCATGATTCTCCTGAAAAAATAGCAGAATGCCCACATTCCCAGAAAAAGTATATTTTTTAATATTTTGTAGCTATCCTGACTGAATCATCTCCCAGACCCTCGACCCCATAAATATAAATAAATATATATATCCCTTCTTTCTTTTGTAGAAAAAAATACTATCAAATTACAACAGACGTGTTTGGTTTGACTTGAAAAATCCATGTGATACTTACAGTTTAGTTTAATTTGATTTAGATTAAACTGATTGTCAGTTTGACTTGGTTTCAAAAGTTAATCAAACTAGATTGATAAATAGAATGACCGGAATTCAATCAAACATTTGTACTACCTTGAGGGTTAAAACTACTAAATAAATGCTGCCTGGAGTTATTAAGGTAAACCTGATCATATTTTTTTTGGAGATGGCGCAGTGGTCTCGACGACCCGCTCCTAATTAATCATACCACATTAAATTATAATATGTGTTGAAGCTAAGTAGGTCATATTAATTTGGTTCGATTTGAATTTATCTACTTTGTGAGTTTTTTTTTTATTTAGCACGGGGAAATAAATTAATAACAATAACCATTGGGAAAGGTTGCATGGGCTGTGGAGAACAGTAGCAGGAGAGTTTTTTTCCTCCAATATAAACTGATCTCGAATGTAACTGAAGCAATTTTGAGTCAGTTCGTTTTAGTTGAATAATAAAACTTATGTTAATTTTGTTTTAATTAGTGTTAGTGGTTTAGTTCAATTTCACCGATTTATAAAACCAAGTTAAATCAATCCTCACTTCGAGTGAAAACGAAGTGATCAATGGTCTAGTTTTGTAATAACTGACTAATTTAACTAATTATCTTAACAACAGCGTTAATTAATAGCTTTTCTAAGAAGTTATTCATCTTCGACCTACTTCCAACAAAATATGTTTAATTTCAAAAAAATTTTAACTCAATATCTGATAAATAGTTAACCGATGTTATTGATAATCCAATGATTTAATCTCTTAACATATTCACAAATCAGGGTGTTTATCATCCTTGAAGATTTGATGTCTTCGTCAATATCACACACATCATATCACGTACCCATACGATTCACACCGAATCTTCTAGTTGAGTCATGCTCTGATACCAAATGTAACAATCGATTAAACCAATTGACTAGTTCAATAACATTGCCAATTAAAAATCTTCCTACGAGGTCACCCATTCTTGGTACACTCTTAATAGAGGATGTTTAATTTCAGAATTTTTTAACTCAACTTTCGAAAAATAGTTAACCGGGAGTTGTTGATAATCTACTAATTTAATCTTTTAACATATTCATAAATCGAAGTGTTACAAATTTGATTTATCAAATTGAACCAATCAGAGAACACCCACTTGTAACAGTAGAAGTGTAATTAATATACAATTATGTATTTAAATTTATTTTGGTTTGAAAGCATACTTGAATATTGTCTAATACACACCAGTAACTTAGTCAACATCCATAAATAAATAATAAGGTTCTTAATTTAAAGTTATTTATAAACATTCATATATCTTCGAGCTTAATAATAAAATAAGATTGAATTGAAAAAAAATAAACTAGATCATATATTGTATTTGCCCTGAATCAGACAAATTTTATTATCAATATTTATTTTCGTTGTAATTTGGACTAGAAAATATAATCATAGCCCCGTCGGGGACCGAGGAAGAAGGAGAGGAGGTCGGGGACCGAGGAAGGCGGGACCTGGGGGGCGATGTCGACGGCGGCGTTTACCCAGTGGCTCACAAATCCTTCCAAGAACTCGTTTGCTGCTCAGCACTGCAAGGCGATCTCCCGGCGCCTCCGCAACTTGGCCCATCTTCCTGTCGCCCCCATTTCCGTTCTTTCACTCTGTAGTACGCGGTCCTAATGGACGCCGAAGAACGGTAGATCTAATGGTGGTAGCGCATGTTAAGGGCTGCGCTATGACGACCTCTATGACCCTATGTACGAACTGGACATAAAGGAAGCCCTGACGCGCCTGCCCAGGGAGTTTGTGGATGCCAGGATTCAGCGCCTCAAGGGGGCCATTGACGTCTCCCATGGAACACAAGTACCTCCACGAAGATCTCCAGGTTTGATTTACTGTTTTCCTTGTCCTTGCTCTATCTCTCTCTCTAATTTTTTTTCTCTCGAGTATATTGTTTCTTGTCTGTTACCAGATTATTAATATGTATTGAACATTTGAACCTCAGCGGATGAATATTATGTATGGTATGGTTATCGACCATCTGTTGGAGAAGTCACGGTAATGTTCCCGAGCTATGTCAGAGAATGCATTTTGTAAAGTTTTATGTTTGAATCTTAAATACTGACTGAGATAATTATTTTACAACTATGGGAAAATTGTTGTGTAAAATAATTAGATTATAGAAACAAGGATTAGATTTAAGAAACTTTTTGCATGAAACAATATGGTAGTTGTAAGTACAACCGTTGTCAATTCAATATTCTTACCTGACCAAGACTTAAAATGGATAAAATTTATATTTTTCTTCACATAAGTTGGAATCTCCAATTAATTTTTTGATTGCTCTAGTTTTGAATTGTAAACTACTCAATGTCTTTGCAATTTATGATCATGTCTCATGTAATATACTCTGATGCCACAAAATGTCGCTATGAGTTTAGAGTAAAATGGACAATATCACACTTAAACAAATCAGTGCCTACCTACCTTATCAAGCATAATCCAGTGTTGAACATCCAAAAGTCATCAAACAATCCAAGGTTTATAACATCTTAACAAATTAGTCTTTGGAGCCCATTCAGCCCAAACAAACATTGCCTCAATATATTCTCTCCCATGTATATATTTATGCCCTTCTATTGCTCCATAGAGAAAGAGCATTATTATATATATTTTTAAGAAAAAATGAGATATACAATATTGTGCAAATTATAGAGGGATCAAATTCTTGAGTCATATTATGGGAAAGAGTTATTGAATGACAATTACAGAATTGTATAAATATTTTAACTAATCAATTTAGACTTATGCATGGTTGATTTACAATTGAAGTTATTTTTCTTATCAGAAGTTTAATAGAAAAATATCGAAATATTAGAAAATATTTACATATGGTGTTTATTGATTTGGAAAATGCATATGATAGAGTTATAAGAGAAATTTTGTGATGGGTGTTGGAATAAAAGATAGTGCAAGTTAGGTATATACAAGTGATAATAGACATGTATGATTAAGTAACCACTAGCATATGCACAATTTGAGGAGAAATATGATTTTTTTCTATTTCAATTGGCTTATATCAAGAGTCTGCAATAAGTCTTTATCTTTTTACATTATTTATCGATGAATTAACAAAGACTATACAAAATAATATACCTTGATGTATGATATTTACTGATGATATCGTATTAATAAACGAGACTCAAAAAGGAGTGAATAGGAAGTTAGAACTGTGGAAAAGTACTTTAAGGACTAAGGGTTTCAAGGTAAGTAGAAGTAAAACAAAACATATGCATTGTAAATTTAATGAAAACTAAAGAGAAGTGTGTGATAGTGTTAGTTTGGATGTGACAATATTATTTCAAAGAACCCAATTCAAATATCTTGAGTTAATTATTCAAAAGGATGGAGAATGGGATGAAGATTTTAATCATATGATTAAAGCATGTTAGCTGAAGTGAAAATTGGCTACGGTGGTTCCAGGTGATCGTAAGATTCCACTATAATTGGAAAAAAAAAATCTTAATGTACAAAGTATATGACCTGTAATGTTGTATGGTAGTGAATGTTAGATAATAACAAGAAAACATACTTTTGAAATAAGTGTCGTTGAAATGAGAATGTCTAGATAGATGAGTGATCATACTAGATTAGATAAAAAAATGAATATATTAAAGATAATGTAGGAGCATCAACAATTGTAGGCAAATTAAAAGAAGGGATATTGAGATGATTTGTGCATATTAAACATAAACCTATGGAAGTTTCGGTTAGAAAAGTAGAAAATATTAAAATAACACGAATAAAAAATGATGTAGTAGACCTAGGTTAATTTGGAGGAAGGTAGTTTAATATGATTTAGATGATTTAAATATCTTTAAAGAAGTAACTCAAAATCGATGTAAATGGAAAAAGAGAATCCATACGGCTGACCTCAAGTGAATTGGGACTAAGACGCGAGTTGAGTATTACTCCATATTGTCAACTAACAGATTTGTAGAGATGGACCAATGTTTTATTCATTAATGAACTAGAGAATTACCAAAACAGGAAGATATACAACAAGGAAGCTCGAGACTAACTCCCGAGGATCCAACAACAAAAGGACAACAAGCACTTTGACTACCAAGATGGTAATCACCAGATGTGAAAACATGGTGGACAACCAGTGAGGTCACTAACAAAGATGATTTGACACAGAAATACTTTTTAAAGATGTCATCCTTAGGCTGACAACTCTTAGTTGTAAAGAACCAATCTCTGACCAACTGAGGCATTTGGAGGGGAGTGGAAGTTGGGTTAACAAAGTGCTCTTCAAAGATTCTCTTATGCCTGGTATTCCATATAGCCCATAGCATCACTGGCAATGTCAATTTCTAAAGTAAAGGTTCAACCACCCATGGAGTTCTTGCATTCCAATGCTGAAGCATGACCATCATGTTTCCTACCCAATCTATGTTTCAGCTTCCAAATAAAACCTTCCATAAATATGCAATTACCCCACAATGAAAAAAATAAGTGGTCAATGTTCTCTAGTCCACCACCACAAAACATGCAGGAAAAGGCTTTCATAAGAGACAATCTCTTGTTATAATCTCTTGTTGGTAATCAACTTTTGTAAATCTTCTACACCAACAAGGCAACAACTTAATTTTAATAAGAACACTAGATCCTAAACAACCTTCCCCCACCACACCTCCCTGTCCCTTAAACAAAGTTTTTGACATGCATAGTTATTTGAGGTGCTTGCCTCAAATGCCTAGGCAGTTGAGGCAGGTGAGGCACTGGCAAATGCCTCGCCTCTCCTTAAAATGTCTCATTTGTCCATGCCAAACAAATCCGGTCAAACACGATCTATTTCTTAACTTAATTATGTTATTTGTCTTCTTTTGTTATTAATTTGTATTCTTATTAAGTTGTTATGCTATGTTATGCTTGATTTGTACTCTACTCTTGTTAGTTGTTATGGTGTTATGTTTGTTATCGACATTCTTTTGTTATAACATTATTTATTGATGGTTATAATACATAGTTATTAAAATGATGCATTTATTTCAATATTATAAATATTTATTTTAGATTTATTTCAACTATTTATATTAGATATATGTATTATTAAAATTAAAATAATTAAATAATATAAAATGCCTTCTCAAGCACCTAAGGTGAGGCGCTAGGACTCTCACCTCAGGTGCCTAACGTCTCAGATAATATTGTTGACATGTCAATTTCACCAAGAAAGATTAGTTTGTTTCCAGGTTTCATAGAAGTTGATCTTCCCAAGCATCCATTATGTGAATGTCACATCCATGTCACTGCAAGATTTCTGCTATCACTGCCATCTCCATGCCCCCGAGTCTCCCTTAAACCATCCATAAGGATGTCTTGGTTGGAGAGGGTTGCTTCTCCAAGTAGAACCAACACCACTTTTAGTTGTGGGATATCTATCCATTTCCTGACCATTGCAATGATCCCTCTCTTTTTTCTCAAAACATTTACTGATCTTGGTATATTGCTCCCTGAGCTTTAATTTCAGTTTCTTAAACACAGGAAGACATGAAGAAGATTGGCCTTATGAGTGATCCTTAGTAGCTACCACCAACAATAAGCACTCCATTCCAACAGGTTGCTAGCTTTCTTCTTCTGTAGCCAACTGGCAGAACAGCCCTATAACATGGAAAGCTTCCAACTCCCAGTTAGTGTCACTTCTGGACAGCTTCACCGACTCCCTTTCTTTCATTATCTCCTACGCTGCCGTCACCTCTGTAAAGCTGCATGTTCATGCATCAACCCTCATCCTCAAGGTCCCCAGCAACATGAGGTGTAGCTCCAGAGAGTGAGTAATCCTCACAAGCCACTATTTTTTTTTTGAAAGCATACACACTTCCAGTCACCACATGCATTTGTATCACTAATCTACGACTCGGTTCTGATGCTTATAGCTCTCATTTCTCATATGCTCAAACTGGTCACAATCACAGATCATGCTTCTCCATGGGCTCTTGACACGTCTTGGAGATGCCAAAGACAGTTGTGAACCATTGCTGGGAGTTGTCTTTACTGCTCACTGATGGGCAGGAGTCCATTCTGCTTCATCAGTGCATCTTATTGGCAGTATACAAATTTCTTAGTTAATACAAAAAATATAAAATAGATTGATCTGTTTTTACCTTTTTATGTTTCTTGAAATGCCTTCTTACTAACTGTATCTGTAGAGGCAAGGCACTGATTGTCTGGTTTTTCGCATTTAATATGCCCTGCAGTCACCACTTAGAAGCTATCTTCACGATATATATATATTTTTTGGAATCATCTTCAAGATATATTAGCTCTTATAAGTTGCTCCTCAAAAACTCCGCAATAATCACTCACCAGGAACATGGTGTGTTTCTAGAATTTTCCATTCTCTTCCAACTTTTTTGCACCAGTCTTCCTCTACGAATGTTATCTTATAGTTTACTTTCACCAGAAGTCTCTAATATTGTTTGTTTGCGTTTTGCACATTGTGAAACTTCAAGTTGTTTGCTTTGATTAGTGAAATTAGATGTTTGTGTTATTTTGGTATGTGTAACGATGGTTCGTTGTGCCACGCGACATGGCCCGATCCGGTTGGTTGAAAAACCGACTGGCACTAACCTGAGCAAGTCTTGGCTTGAGGTCATGCTGGGTCCTGCCGGGGTGAACCGGCAACTAGGTCGTCAATGGCTGGCTAGCCATCGGGCTAGCTGTTGGGGGTGCTTCCAAAGCCCCTCGGGGGGCTTATATAAGGTCCCTAAGAGGTCTTTCCACTTCTTCCCATCTCCCCTTTGCTAGTTCTCTCATTTTCTCACTCTAAAATCTCTTTCATCATTTATCTAAAGATAAATTTTTGCTGCTTCATCTAGAGAAATAATCTACTATTTCTATTCTCATTTTTTTTTATTCTAGCCTATCCCCACTATAGTCTAGATTCCGAAGTTTTATATATAAGTGGGGTTCTAAGTATAGTATGGAATGGAAAGAAGATGAAAGTTATCCTAGAAGATCCAAGGTTAAGAAGACGAAAATTGCCCTCAAAATGTAAGATTCCAATAGAAATAAATGTTTCTTGCAATCTTAATATATTTTTTTAAAGTTTGAATCTAAACTGTTTCGGTTGGACTTGGTCCAAATCCGGTTCGACCCCACCTAACCCAAACTCTGAGCTACCCGTGTTTGGTTGGGCCAAGCCGACCCAATACCCCCTGACCTGGTCTACCTTGTATATAACACCTAGCAATTTGCCTAGAGTTCTTAAATGTTCCTTGGGACATGGAGTACTAAGAATCTATATGCTTTTAGTGATTTTATATTTATCATTTTATTGTTTGTTTACGTTTTACTTTCGTACACATATAATATAGACAATTGTCAAACTTGGGGGTGAGTTGGGTTTGCCCCATTTGCCGACTAATTGAAACACCTTAGCCACTCTATTAGTTACACATTTAACTATGCTAAGAATGACTAACATAGAGCATGCACTCAAGCAAAACAAATTATTAACCATTTATTACGCAAGTGATTTGTTGGGGGATTAAACTGTATTATCTAAAAGCACACATGGTTAATGGGAGTAGAAGAAAATGAGCAATCACAGAAAGTAGAATCATTCTATTTTTTCTAATTAACAGGGACAAATCCATGGCTCCTACTAACTCGACCTCTACTTAAGATGCAATTGTGTGCAGTCTAAGTTAATAGAGTTCCAAAAAGAGCTTGTGGTTAAGCACATTCTGGTGGTAAATTAGGTGATGATGGATACTTAGGCTGGGGCATTTGACATCACACTTTACCTCGAGCACAAGCGTGCGGTGTTGGCTAGGATTCAACCTCCAATGTTCGGTTTAGCTCTAGTCACCCTTTACCAGGGTATTCTAGGTCACGGGGATCGGCCAGGGTCGATCTTGATACGGATTGAGATAGGATTGGCCGAACCACTGGAAGGAAAACTGATCCATGATCAACTGGGATTGGTCCTCAAAGAAGTGAAAAAACAAGAAAAGCACCAACAAATATTTCCCAACTGATCCATGGCAGATGGCGGTCAGAACTGGTGGGATTGAATCCTGCCAGGGAGGAGAGAGGGTTGCCGCCTGCCGTGCCGCCCTGTTCTTCTTCCCCTTAACACCCTTACGGGCAGAGAAGAAGGGTCGTATCCTGGATCAACTGATCCTATAAGCCATTTGCTTTACCAACTCCACCCTTGCCTTGAGGATTGCAATTTCATTTTCTAACAGGGACTAAGGGTGCACGTTTATGGACGTGTTTAATTGTTTACTTTATAGGGACAGCCCAATCGTCATTTATGTTTTCTTCCCCGAAGAGCAAAATTTGAGATTGATTGAAGCAGAGTTTTTAAAAAATGACCAACATTTGTTGTTCACATTTTAAAATTTCTGTATTATGTTGATGCTATGTGGCACCATGCTTTTAAACTTCATCTTGAAGCATCTACCTATTTAAGAATTAATTGAAATTAATAATATATGTGAATTATGGAAAGAGTGAATTCTTCATGATGATAGGAATGATCAGGTAAAGTAAATTCTGCGAATGAAATGGAAAGAGTGCTCTTTGTTATGCCTTTAGGGTACAACATTTCTTTGTCTGGTGCCTCGCCGTGGGAAGTATGATGAAGATTAAGAAATTTCCAAGAGAATCAGCAATTTCTATTGTTTGTAGCCTGTGCTCTGCCATGGCTCAAGCTCAACTAATAGTCTTAACCTGCTAACTCATTTATTTTCCCTTTCATTCTTTAGGACGGTAAGAGGGTTCTATTTTGCTTTTATTCAGTTCATAATTTGTATCTGGTTACTTTCTTTCCCGAGTGTAACCGCAATTTACTCTTATCCCACCTTTGGTTAAATCTTAAACGCATTCTTCTCTCATTGAAAAAAAATAACACTCCGTTTTGAGTGGTTTGTCTTGCATGATCTCAACTCTGGAATCTGGATGATGACAGGCTAAGAAAGAGAGGGCCGAGTGTGGGAGGCTTCGGGAGCCCTCCCTCTCTATCAGCGCACTATCCTAATTCTGCTTCTTTCTTGGCTTTCCAAGACCTCATGGAAACAGAATAAATCTAGCAACGAAGAACGACTCCGAGGGGTGGTTAACCGCTTCAGACTTTCTTGTTTCTTCATTTGGATGTCGTCATCAGACTCATTTAGTTTAATCCAACCAAAGCTATTCTTTTGTAATCGTTCATCCTTCACCTACTGCTGTGACATCAGAAAGAAAATGCCTGCTCTCCGCATATGGAATCACCGCCCTTGAGAAATCTCTTGACTAAGCGGATTGGGATTGCATTCTTTATATTACTTTTGTGAAAATAATTTATGTGGACGAGTATTTCAGACGCTGCGCTGTTCAGAGGGTTGACCTTGACCCAACACCCCCTTGACTTGTGTTCTTTCCTGGAAGCCTCTGCTCTCAATAACTGATGTTTCTGGTCTCTGTAGCTTGGGCGAGGTCTTGTTTGGTTGGAATTATTTGGACTAATATTCTTTATGACAGTTCTGTGCAAATGGGTGTTGCTTAATATTCTCAGGAGCCATCTGGTAGAAGCTTCTGAGGAGTGAGTTCCTGAAAAAAAGAGTCTTAATTACTTGCTCGAGACTCATACCAGGGGTTATTTTCTTGATAAGTTCAGCTCGATGTGCCCTCGCTACTCAAATCAAGTTTTAATTCCATATTAAGTGTGGTTGATCATATAGATTTTTTTTCTCTGCTAACATCAATTTTGAGTTATGTGTTTAGAGATATTTAACTTATCTAAATTATGTTGATTTATCTTTGTCTGTGTTAATTTGAGTCCTCTCGTCTTTCTTTTTTCATTTCTATTATTTTTTATTTCTTAACTGGCACATTTTGAGGTGTATATTTAACATTTTTTAAATGATCTTTAATATCTCTTTGTTTTCAATTTATCTGTAGCTATCATTGCTTTCACATTTTTGATATATTCACTACAAAAATCAAAAATAACATTACTGATCGGTACTGGAAGATATTTTTTATCATTTCTATTTTCGTACGAGAAAGAAAAACCCCATGCGGGGACACGTTAACTTTACTTAAAATTCGAAAGTTGATTCTAAAACGAAGATTTTGGTCTGGTTTAGTTGAAAAAAAAGAAGAAGATAAACCAACCCAAATCATACCACACCATGGACAGCCCTAACCGCGTCGATAGGTTACTCTGAGCGTATGCACGTAATAAGAAACTTGAAGAGATATATAGGTATATTTATATATGTAAAGGGCTCTTTTTAAAATGACGCTTTTGTCGTCACGTGCAACGGCCTTCCTTCCTCGTGCTCGGCGACCGACCTTTCCCGACGGTTGGAGGTGGACTTTAGCGTCGGACATTTTAACGTCGAGCCGGGCGGAGCGCCGCCGCCTTCCCGGCAGCTCCCCTCGCGTCGCGTGAGAACCGCGGCGCCCCCGCGTTTCCGTGACGTCACCGCCCCGAATCTGAACCAGCGAATGTCGCCGCCTCATCGTCCGCCACGTGTCCTCGACGGACCCACTGCCGCTCACGTGGGCGCTTCGCGTGGCGTGGCAGTTGGCACCTGGCTCGGTGGGAATCGTCGTTCCAGTTCTCGCTCGCCTTTTGACCCGGCGCCCGTGGAGTCGGGGCAGAGGCCTTCGCGGCTCCTTCTTCGTCCCGCTCCGATCAAATTCTAGGGTTTGGACTGTCCCCTTCGCTCTTCCCGATCGATTTGACGCGGCAGATTTCTGTATCTGGGGGGGGGGGCCATTTTTCTTCCTCTGCGGTGCTGTTCTCCTTCTCTTTCTGCTACGGCTGTTGCATTAGCAGGTTCTGCTCGCACTCCCCCGCGTCGTTCGGTATCGGGGGTTGAGAAGATTACGCTGTGACGCACGGCGCGGTGGATCAGGTGAGTTGCTGGGTTCTAGTTATGAACGTCGTTCCCCTTGTTTCTGTCGAATTACTTTGTGCTTTGGAGTTCAGTTGAAAATTCCTCTGTTTCGTTTCTTTTGTTAGCGGGCAGTATGATATCACGCGTTTTAACGTGGTGTGGACGTTCTTGTGGGCTGCCTCAGGTTCTTGGTTTTGGGAATTTGGAATGTGTGGCGGCGGCTGGTTTACCATACTCGTTTGTGTGTGCGTAGTTGGCCTCCATTTCACCATTTTATCGTTGCTAATGCCGTTTGGGGCTAGTGAAGGGCTGAGAGGCAGGGTCTAATTGTTGGTTGTATGGCGATGTGTGCACCTTTCCTCTAATGGAGGGTTTGCGTGTTTGCAAAGAATGGAAGGACAGACCGCAATGTTGTTGGATTCTTGATGCAGTAATTGGGTGAGTGAAGTTACGTAATTACTGGATATTAGTATCTCACGCGGTGCTTATTGGCAAAATTTTGCTTATTGACAAAATTTTATCCACTGACATTCAGGATCTCCAACCATCTTCTTTGTGTGCACCATCGTATAATTTTTTCATTGAAATTAACTGGTCCCGATTTATTCTCATTGTCTTCCTTAATCACAAATGTTTTTTAGGATCCTAACTGGTTTTTATATTTCTTTCTCTTGTTGACATTTTCTTCTCTGTCTAGTTATTGTAGTGCTGATATCCATCGATAAAGTGGTATCCAATTAGTGTTGATCTTATATACATGCTTTGGATATTGGGATAATTTTTTTTCTTTTTGTTTATGTTTCTCATTGCTGGTGACTTTTTATATCATTTAGATTTGTTTTTGGCAGTGGGTATTAGTGCAAGGATGGAATCTCTCAGCACCTTATCTCTTCCACCTGGCTTTGGCTTCCATCCAACAGATGTAGAGCTAATTTCTCACTACCTAAAGGGGAAAATTCTTGGCCAGAAGTTTGAGGCTGATGTGATACCGGAGGTGGATATCTATAAACATGAACCATGGGACTTGCCAGGTAACTTTTTTTCTGGAAATAACTTCTGTTTATGTCCTAACATTGATACGTTACTTTAAATCACTCCCAACTTCTTTCTTTTAACCCTATCTTTTAAGATATTGAACTGCAAAAACTGTGATTTCTTTTTGGAAGTCAATAGTCTGAGTTACCGAAATCTTGTTGTTGAGTTGTTGGTGTTTAGAGAAGAGTGAGAAAGAAAGATTAAAGAGAAGGAATAGGGAAGATGGTATCGGGACCAGGGTGGGGCGTATTGGCAGCTTATTTATGTTCTTTTTTCAGGGTTAATTCTTAACTTTTTTCACAGATCCAGCACTACTAAGTCATCTGTTCTTAATTTTGTGAATCTGGCAGGGAGAATTGGTTACCATCAGGCAGACTTAAGTTGTTATAACACAATAGATTACCGTCCTTGAATCCAAACTCCTGACATGCTTTATCTAATCAACAGCCTATAAAATTCAATGAAGTACATTTTAACCATGATAGCTCTAAATATTTCGGACAAGCTTAAGTGCATGTTTATTTATCTTAGTTCTTTCTTTTGATGCTTTTGGACTCCAGAATTGTACACATGCTCTAGTATCTTTGCTACACGAAGTATTTCATTTGGTAAGTAATTTTAATGATGGAAATTTTGCAGAAAAGTCGCAGATTCCCACTAGAGACTGCAAATGGCATTTCTTTACTTCTCGTGATAGAAAATATCCCAATGGCTCTCGTTCAAATAGGGCAACAGAGACAGGCTATTGGAAGTCCACAGGCAAGGACCGAAATGTTCGGTTAAACAATCGTACTATTGGGACTAAGAAGACTCTAGTGTTTCATGAAGGAAAGCCTCCTTATGGAAAGCGCACTGACTGGATCATGCATGAATATTATCTGAACGAAAATGAGTACAAAACAGTGCCTATAAAGGTATTCATCTCTAGGTCAACTTATTTGTTGTTTCATTAATAGGTTAGGCGAACTGTAAAGCATTCATTATCTCCTATATTGTCTGTGTCTAATCTTCCTAAAGTATCTCTGTGAAGGCCTGGTTTGATGTATTTATCTTTTACTCTTTTGCACCCCCATAACCATCTCTCTTACTAAACTGGGAAATCATGACAGAATAATTAGTATTTTTTTTTGAAAATAAATGATGTACTTAGTACTTTTTATGTGATTGAAATAAACTTATGCAGAAGGTTCATCAAATCATTGCACAAACATTAGATCATAAGTCAAGCCACATGCTAAACCCCAGAAGGCGAAAATATAAGAACTTGAATCACCTATCCGTTGTGGGCTGGGATTGGACCTTGGATCAACCAGGGCTGATACCCATCCAGATTTGAATGGGGCTGACCCTGATTCAGGTCTGACAGAAATGGGTGGATTAGCTGATCTAGCAGAAACCAAGGATCGACTAAGAGTTGGGTGATTCCAGCCTGACTTGGTCATGATCTGGTTGTACTCGGCCTGAATTGGGCTGGAGGCTGTTTCCAAGTAGGATCAGCCAATTCAGGCACATGATCGGCCAATCCTGGTTGATCTCAGCCAGGCCGAGCCTGTTCAATCATTTCGGCCATTTATCACTGGGATTGGCTGACCTTTGCTGACCTGACTGATCTGGCTGGATCCATGTCTATTCCGGGTGATGTTCACAGTGGGATCAGCTGTACCCCATTTCATACAATCCAGATCCAGTCTTCCAGATTAGCCAGCCCTGCAAACCACATATTAGGTGCCTCATGTACTTGGTTCAAGTTACCTAGGCCTTATTCATGAGAGTGGTGTTACAATATACAGTTTTGACAATATTTTGTGGAACATTAATTGTTACTAGGTAACTGTAGATGTCAGGTCATGTTTTACTTTTCTGATAATCTCATTTAATCTTGTTTCATTTCATAGGGTATGTTCGTCCTCTGTCGTATTACAAAAAGGAATGGATTGGTGAAGGAAGATGAGAAGATGTTGTTGAATCAGGTGGAGAATAAAATCAGTCCATGTGCTCCTTTGCCTGATGCTTGTTTTCTGAAGGACCTTCAAGACGCTTCTTTGCAGCCAATACCCAAAGGAGAAATATGTAGTCCAAGTCAAATTTTGGATTATGAAGCATGGTTCGAGGAACTCTATGATCCTCATTTCTTTGGAGTTCCTTCTGATGAAACCTGCAGTGAAAATAAGGTGATCCTTTGCTATTAAGCTATTGTGCCCTAGCCATATTAAGATGTTTGGTGTGTATGAGATTACAGCATTTGTGTGCATGTTTTTTTTTCTGTTTTTTTTCTACTAAAAAAATGAAAGAATTTGCAATAGCTGTCATCCTTACCATTTTGCAGAATTTAACACATTTAAATAATTATGTAACCATAATAATTGACTATCACGTGTGGGCAGGGTTTGAGCTTCCGATTAATCTAAATGGTGTTTTTGCGTTAGTTGAATAACTTCACTTAACAGAGAATCAAGCTTCTTTAGTTGAATCTTGATGTGTATGTTTAACTTAAAATTTCATCGATATTTATTTAAAATCATATGTTAAATGACAATTCTTGTTCTTCATATCATTTACTTATATAATTCTGTACATGTTAAGATAAAGAATGGATCATGTGCTTGGCAAAGAGTTAGCAAATCTTTAGAATTTTGGGATCACAGATTATCACTTCACCGAATGAACTAGGAGATTACAGGTTGTCATATATTTGAGCTCTATAATACCTATCCTAAAAAAATTTCCACAAAGAAGTAGTGTCTTATCATTGGCTAAGAGAACTCCAATGACAATTGTAGACTGTTGTACCGCACTAGTGCTAGTTTATTCCCCCAACCATTGTGACATAGAAGGCTGCCCTAATATTGTATCAAACTATGAAAGGTGTCACGTAAAAAAGATGTCATCAATTACTTTAATGCCAACTCCTCTTCCAACTAACTTGTCATGCTTCTACCAAACGATACTCTCAACTAAACAAAATTCTGTTGCCAGGCTTCCCATGAGTAGGGCTGTAAACAGAGCGGATATAGTGTTTATGTGTTCTCTCCATTTAGCTAATTGGATAATTTGTATCTGGTCGAAGTCGTATATGGATTGGATATTATAAATTAGATATTCTCGAATTCAGATCGAATAATAAAGATTTATTGTATATTTATTAATGTTAACTAAGTATACCAATGTACAATAAATAATTTTTAATTATATATTTAAATATAATCATTTTAAGTATATAATAATATATATTATGTGTATATATTATAAAAGATTGATTCATAGTGGATCTTAAATGGAGCGGAGTGGGTGTTTCCATGCCCACTCCTATTAACATTTGGATAATATCCGCTCTGGTGGTGATCTTATTATCGAATATTATCCGCCTAAATGGATATGAATCCGGAACGGATTTGGATCCATTGACAGCCCTACCCGTCCCGTGAGAAGTAATATTTCTAAAACATGTCATGAGTGGACTCTTCTTTTTGTTTTACATAGATAACAAAGAACTCAAGTATTTAGTAGAAGCTGTTGTTAGCTTAGAGCCTTAGATGGCCACAGGCCCACAAGTGGCATCTACCCTGTGAAAATTTGTAGTGACGGAGTTCAAAGGTTTCTTGCATGATAAATCTGCATGCCCGGCATGTAATGTGCACCTCCGTTAGAGTAGTGCTGTTTGTGGACTTGATTCACAGAAAGGATTTTGTTTAGCTGATTAGTTCATGTGGTTCCATCACTCTCCTTTTGCCATAGCATGCATTGAAATTTGAAATATTCAACTAGATAAAGTGAAGAGATACACTACGTTGATAAAATGTCAGCATATTCCTGCCGGCTTGTTTGCACTTATGCACCATGAATTCATCTTTTTCCTTGTGGATAAATGTCTTCTTCTTATCCTTTCAATAGTATGATGTGAGTTGTTCATCGCAGGACAATTGTTTGCAGGTTGATACTGGCTCTCCTGTTATCAAGAATCATCTGGAAGAACTACTTCCAAATGCAGATAAAACGTATGTTTCCATACCAGAGCACGGGATTTCTGGTTTTCTTGAAAACCCGTTTAGCAATGGCAATTTAGATGGGGCATCAAATGCTATTTACAAGCATAACTTGCAATCCGAGTTTGGTGCAGATTATCTTTCACATCCTAGCTATGTCACTGTTTGTACGGAGGATGAAGTGCTGATGAATATTCCTTCCACGGCAACTAGTTTGCTAACAGAACATCAAGGAACGATATATCCATGCGAAGAAGAGCCTATTGCAACACCTATCTCCAAATTTCGTGGACAGCAAAATACTGTTGACACGGGCATTCAGATACGAGAACGACCTCACGAGTGTCCAGATGAAATTCTAAGGCACCCGCATAAGGTTCATCTTCAACTTCACAAAATGGAATCAAGAAATCCCATGCCACCCCAGACATTTGTGTTTGTTAGTGAAGATAGTCATCTGGATATGACATACCAGTTGGAGGGACAGATCCCTTCTGACAGAGAAACAAACTTGGCTGTATCAGGAGCCTTCAGTGCTCTTCATCACCGGAAGACAAGTATTTGTTACCAGGAGAAGCTTCGGTGTGAAAATTCATCTCCAGGTCTCTTCTCCCAGCACGGTGCAGAGTCTCAAGGAAGTACCTCTCGGAACAAGGGGCTTGAAGATCCATTGCCAAGACAATTCGGTGAGAAGACGGGGCCAGATTATTATCCGACCATGTCCCCTAAACAACCTCCCAGGAGAATGGGAGGAATGCGATCATGTGATCACAGCGGATTCTCTCTCAAGCCTCCAACCTGGTCGAGCAAATCGAGTGGATTTATGTGTGGAGTTTGCACCTTCTTGCACGAGTGTTCCTCAGTCGGTCTGAACTGCTTGATTGCGGCTACTTGCATGATCGGGACAGCGGGGTTGATTGCCTTTCTCTTGGTGAGAGATGCCCGGCGGTTTCTGCGTAGCTCTCATATTCTCGATCTGTAGAGGGAGTACATTCTGATTCTACAGCAGAAATCCAGATGTGTGGTTCCTTTTTTGCATTGACTTGAGCTGTTTGGCAGCCGCCTTTTGTCCCAGCAGGTAGCTCTACCGTGCAAATAGCATTTGGGCCGCCCAGTTTGAGGCCTCTGGTTCTTTGCACCCTTCTGTACAGTGTTCAGTTTTGTTTTCTCCCACTCCTTGATGCTGGATGCATCATATGTGTGCATGTGGTGATTGTTTTTTTTGGTATTCTTTTATGCCCCTTTTGTTGTTATTTACAGGCGCGATGTATCTGTTAGATGTGTAATTCATGTAATGTATTGGGTTAATAATAGTTCAGATCTCTGTGTTTTTGGCCCATTCTATTTGTATATATTGTTAGTCTTACTGTTAAAAGCATGGACCCCAAGTAAAACCAAAAAACCGTCGTAATATTACACGTGGAAGGCCGGGTCGGCCGACCTGGCCGATTTCCGGGCTGACCGGCCAGGAAACGATCTAGTTGGGTCAACTCCAAGCCGGCTTAGCTTGGGGTCGCCCGACCGGGTCTGACCTCGGGGCGACCCAGCTTAAGTCAATTTTTTTTCTTAATATTATTATTACATACTTACATTTTTTTTTCTTTTAGGGGGTTTTACCCCCCGATACCCCCCACAAAAGGTAATCTACGACTATTTTGCGTCGTATTTAATAATAGTATAACAATATTTCACTATCACTTTTTTTTTGAACACGTGAAAACTATTATATTAATTAATTTACTACAGAAGGGGGCCGCCCTCCGGGCGCATCATCAAAAACAGAGTCCATGAGTTCAGGCGAGGGTAACGGGAGAGCGATAGCTGCCCACGGCAACGAAGCCCTATTCCGGAGCGCCCAACGAGCAAGTCCGTGCGCAGCCTGATTTCTCTCCCTCGGGCTGAAGACGATGGAGGCACCTGAAAGGTCAGCTTGGCGCCGGACTTGGAGGATGAAGGTGCTGGCTCGCCAAAGCATGGGGCCTTCGCCCTTGATAGCCCTAACAACAGCCAGGGCATCGCTCTCAAGGATACAGGAGGTTTTCGCGAAGAAGTCCCAAGTACACGCAGTAGCTAGCGCCTCAGCTTCCAGGATCTGGGCTTCTGCAAAGATCGAGGTACGAGTAGTCCAAGAAATAAGCTTTCCTTCAAAATCCCTGATTATGATACCAATAGCGCCCATGTTATCGTCCAAGGCCGCATCGACATTGATCTTAACATGAGAAGTTGGGGGTGGAATCCATTTTCCACCCGTGGTGCCGTTCCTAGGCTTTTTCTGAGAAAATATAAAGGTTGTATCAATTAAAGCCGAAGAGATGATTTTGGTCGGTACTATATGGGTTCCCTCCATGGTAGTCTTGCATCTACATTTCCATAAGTGCCAAAGTAGAAGAACGCTCAGCAATCCCATGTAGATCTGATCATCGTTTCCTCGGATAATCCAATTTAGAGCCATATTGACAATGTGCTCCGAACCCTCAGTTTCCCAAGTAGGATTAAACCCAAGAGGTGAGCCAAACCAAACGGCTCTAGATCTTGGACAGCTAATAAAAAGATGATCAACAGTCTCAATTTTATCCAAGCAGATCCCGCAAAAGGGAACAATTTTATGGCATCTGTTAGCAATGGCGACATTTGTAGGTAGGGCAGCCTTAACACATTTCCATAAAAAAACAATAATTCTAAGAGGAAGAAGATTTCCTACTCTTGGATGCCAGAGGTCTCTCCACACAGCCTGATTAGATCTGCCCGGCGGAAGGTTTCTGTCATTGTAAAATCTGTAAGCATATTTGACATTAAGCAAACCATTCTGGGTGAAGGTCCAAACAAGTTTATCATGACTTTCCTCATGGTAAATTGGGGTTCTGAGAATCCTGGCCACAGACTCATTACTGAACAACGAAAAAAGATAGTTAAGATTCCAGTGGCCTTCAGAAATGAGATCCTTAACAAGAGTAGGATAATAAATTATATTAGATTTCAGAATAGGAGGGCCCTTTCTGTCCATAATCCAGTGGTGATTCCAGATATCAACTGATTCCGCATCATTGATTTTCCAAGAACAAGCTTTTAGAAGGTCCTGTCTGGAAGTAAGAATGTTCCTTCAAACTTCAGAGTTGTGAATCCCAACTTTAATATCCCAGAAGGACTTATTCTTCACATATTTAGCAATTAGAATTCTGACCCAAAGCTTGTGAGTGTCATTTAAAAAAGCCCAAGCAAGCTTAAGAAGCAGTGCGCTGTTAACAGAGTGCAGGTCCCTAATGCCTAACCCACCGTTCCTCATAGAAGCTTTTATGTTATTCCAGCTTTGAAAGTGAACTTTCTTCTTCCCGGTATCTTTATGAGCCCACCAAAAAGCATTGAGCCAACTGTCAAGCTTTCTAATAATCCCCTTAGGTATCTTTTTAATAGACATGATGTGAATAGGAAGCTGATTCATGGTGGATTTAATAAGAGTTGTACGGCCAGCAGATGAAAGGAGGTTCAGCTTCCAACCTGCTAATCTTCTCTGGAATCTGTCCAATAACCATTGATAATGATTCAGCCTATGATCCGAGATACCAATGGGAATCCCCAAATAATTGTCGAAAGGACTGGCTATGTGAAGACCCGAGATGCTACAGATCTGGGATTTAATACCCTCTGAGACATTCCTACTAAAATAGATCGGATTTGCTCATATTGATGGACTGACCCGATAAAGACTGATATAAACGCAAGATGTCCATCAAAGTAGTTATTTCACTGATAGTAGCCTTGCCGCAAAAGACAATGTCGTCAGCAAACATAAGATGAGAAATAATAGGCCCATTACGACTAAGCTGGATACCTTTGTAAGTACCTTGATCCATGAAACTGCTGATAATGGCAGAAATAGCATCAGCACAGAGGATGTACAGATAGGGAGACATCGGGCAGCCTTGTCTTATGCCTCTGAGAGGCTTGAAAGCCTTGGATTTCTGCCCATTAATGTTGATGCAGTATGACACAGTGCTGATACAAGACATAATAATTCTGATGAGAGAGTGAGGAAACCCAAAGTTGGTAAGCATAAATTCTATGAAATTCCATTGAACTTTATCAAAAGCTTTACAAATGTCTAATTTAATCAAGAATGAGCCTGTTTTGCCTCTCATGTATTTGAATGAATGAATAACTTCATGGACAGCAATAATATTGTCCAGTCCCAGTCTGCCCTTGACAAAAGCAGCTTGATTTGTGGAGATAAGGTCCGGAAGAGTTTCTTTGATTCTAGAAGCAAGAACCTTGGTGAAAATTTTGAAAATGACATTACATAAACTGATGGGTCTGAAGTGCTCAGGAGCTGAAGGGTTGTTTCTTTTAGGAATAAGAGAGATAATTGTGTCATTAAGACCATAAGGGATGCACTGAGTGTTAAACATATGAGAGATAATATCATGAATGTCCTTGTAACAATCGTCCCAAATGTGCTGCAGAAACCCCGGGGATAGCCCATCAGGGCCGGGAGATTTATCCGGCTTCATTGAAAAGAGAGCAGACTTAACTTCACAAAGAGTAGGGACAGCATTCAGCATATCAATGTGAGGATCACTAACTTTCTTGAGAGGAAGAGGATTCACCAACAGCGGGAGGGAGCAGACCTCCGCCTGAAATATACCTTTAAAATAATTGAGGAAAGTGATATGGATATCCTCCCAAGAAGAGGACCAATTCCCATTACTTAGAAATACCCCAGGGATGTTATTCCATCTTCTTCTATTAAGAGCTTTCATATGAAAATATCTAGTGCATCTATCATCTGAGTTCAGCCAGAAAGACTTAGCTCTTTGCTTCCAATAATAGTAATCCATACTTTCCAGATTTTTTAACTGTTTCCTTAGCTCAGTTTCTTGATCAATATGCTGCTGATTGATAGGTGCACATTGAAGGTCAGCCAATCTACTTTTGATGTTCTCCATATGAGTTCTCAAATTGCCAAAAATATTTTTTTTCCAATGAATCATGTCTCTCCTCAGAAGAGACATTTTTTTGGAGTAATCACTAGTAAGATTTGGAGTTTTATTCCAAGTCTCGATAATGAAGCTTTTGAAAGCCCAATGCTTACACCAAGCGTTCTCCACTCTAAACCAACCATTGCTAGGTTTTGCTCTAGGCGCGGTGTTTAAAAGAAGAGGGGAATGATCACTATGGTAGGCTGGAAGAACATTGACCTTAGCATTTGGGTAAATCTGCAACCAATCCATAGTAGCCAAGCATCGGTCCAATTTCTCTCTGATATTGAAAGTAAAGTTCCTTCGGTTGGACCAAGTGAAAGCAGGTCCCTGAATTCTGACTTCCATCAATCTGTTCCTTTGAATGAAACTTTCAAACTGGTATTATTTCACTATCACTTATACTATCACATATATATATAAGATTTATAATTATAAATATATGTTATGTACTTAAATTTTATAAAGATTTATTTTAACTCTCTTCTCTTTCACACACACATCAAGTTTGTTTAGAATAATTATTTTTTGAGCGTTGTATTTGTTGATAGTGCAACAATATTTTGTTATCATTTATATTATTACGGATAGTTAAAATTTGTGATTATAAATATACGATACATCTTAAAATTTATAAAATTATTTCTTATGGGGTGTTTGGTTGCATTTTATTTTTTTATATGATTTCATGTTAAAAAATGATATCACACATTGAAACTTGACAAATTTTAAAATTAAAAACTATAAAAATATAATGTTTGGCAAAAACATTATCATTTTAAAAAATGATGGTAAGATGTTTGGTGTATAAATGAAAAGTCACTTACGTAGCACATGGGATTAGGCTTGTCCACCATGTGCTGTGGGTGTGTGCTGAAAAAAAAATGTTCAATATCTCTTTTTTTCTCTATCACCTGGAGGAGGGTGAAAAAATTTTTAAAATAAAAAATTGTAACACATGCCAAACACTTTTAAAATATATTTTTACTATAATTTTTAAAATTTAAAATAAAAATACTCATTATTATGCAACCAAACACCCCATTAACTATCTTTACCTTCTCACTTGAGATTAACTCTTTCTCAACATATACTAATATAACATAATCACAAAAAAAAATCATATTTACTTGTATACATAGATAAACACTCATATCCAATTATAATATAAAAATATAATTATATTCATGTATATATTTTTACGTATACATAATACATGATATATAATTGTTGTTTTTATTATTTTATTATTTTTATATTTTTAAATATTTTATAATAAATTAAATAAAATTCGACTCCCTTCGAATAAGTCAATTTTAGAGTCGACCAACTCCGGGTCAATCTCTAGTTCGACCTTCCTTGATATTTCAAAGGAGAAATAACTGGGCACACATAAACAGATCACTTGGAACTGATCTGATTCTTACAATCATACCCTTCGCTTTCCCAAGTCGATCGGGATCGATTGCACTATGTACGTGTTGGTCGCTGCTGGGCAAAGGTTTGAAAAATCGACCTCTGAGGTACGTTGTTTGAGATCATCAAAATATATATATATTTCAATGTTTTAGTATCAGATTTGTGGGTAATAAAAGAACATATATATATATATATATATATATTCCAATCACCCGGCCTGGTGCAGCTTCTGCTCCTCGGATCTCGCCCCCGGCAGCTTCTCCTCTATCTTCTTCTTCTTCTTCCTCCTCCTCACTCCATGCTCGACCTCCTCTGAGCTTGATCTGGAGCAGCTCCCGAATGCTACGCCGCCTCCTCCGGTCGTGTCTGCGGTTGCCGCTGCCCCCCTCCGCCGTATCCCGCCGCCGCCTCGGCCGGAGCGCCTTAACCAACTTTTCATCTCAATTCAAATCAAATCAGAGTATCTTCTAAATTAAATTAAATTAAACTAAAATAATTTAATTTGATCGATTTTAAATCATAGTTTATCATATTATCATATACATTTAATATATAATAATTTTATTTTTTATCATATTCTGTTAAATTTTAGAAGATATGTTTGTACAATTCTTCGGTTGCATCTTAAAAATTGTCAAAATAAGTCTATTTTTATTACAAAAAATATTTAAGTATTTTTAATGCATCTATTTGGAATAAATATTTGATTTAATTCGAGTTATTCGATTTACCCATTCAGTTTAATTAAAAAAATTAGAAACCAAACATCAGTTCAAATCACGTAAGTGGTTTAGTTAGGTTCCGAGGCTTGAGCGGAGCAGGTATTTTTTTATCATTTATAGAATGGGTATAATTCGACAATTTCTAAAATATATGTTGTATATTATTTTTAAAATAAACTAATATATAGAATATAATTATTAAATTTTAATATAATCTCTATGAAAATTTAGCTTTATTTTTTATCAATTAATTTCAAGACAGAGCACGTCCATTCTTGTGAAATTAATTAATTGAATCAACCTAACAAATTGAATTCGGTTTGAATCATCTGCTGGGTTGTGATTAGGATTGATGCGCATTATATCATATTTTATTATTAATGTTAGAGTTTGCAACTTGACCCGATTAAGGCTATAGTATTTCAATGACCAAATTCAACAAATTTATTGCCTGTCTGGAGTACATATAACCATGGTTCGTCCGGTCAATGATCCAGTCCGTTGGGTCGGTCAACTCGATCAATTTTTAGGTCGACCAACCTAGCTCCGACCCCGCAATCCCAACTCGGTTGTTAATTTAAAATAAAAATTATATTAATTCTTTTCCGACCCGGACTTGACCCCGGTCATGATCTCAACTAACTCAGATTTATTTTAGACCCGACCGACTTGATCCCGACCCAACTAACTTGCATTATTTTATTTTTATTATAGATTTAAAATTAAAATTAATAATTATTTTTTTATGAGATGTATTAATGTTAATTTAAAATTAATGACAACCGGCTCCGTATGATCACCGACCGAACGGTGTCTCTTGGGGTCTCCGACTGGCCATTTAATTAAATTGACCGCGTTACTCAGGGTCTTTATTTATACTTATTTGGATTACCAACGTACGACTTCTCACGTGCTTACATGAGCCCCTCATCGCCCGCCAGACATGACCAAGTTGCGTTGCCAGTCATTTTATATGCCTATCTTCTATTTTTCTTATAAACAAGATGCGTTGTCTTGTTTATATTGTACACTTAAAATTAATGTTAATAACTAATCTCCATTTTGGTATGGATTAATGATAAATTTAAAATTAATGACAACAGATGTGCTCGGTATGGTCACCGGACAGGTTATAAATTATAGTATAATATATAAATTGCAACAGAACAGAGGATGCCACAAGTTGAGGAGGAATCAGCACGGTGATGTAGACATCTATAAATGCAGGGAATGCGCAGTCGGCTCCGCGGTGAAGCCCGCCTTCTCCCCGCCCCTTCGGATCCTGCTGCCCGGTTGCTTCGCCGCCGCCGCCGCTCTCACCTCTAACTTCGGGCGGCCGCCGTCGACGCCGGGGGATTCTCGGCCGCTACTTCGCCTCCTCCGCTCAGTTTCCAGGTCAGTCAGTGACTCGTCAGTGCTCTTCAGTTGGACGACGTCCGCACTCTGTATACCGATCTGCCTTTCTTTCGATTCGATCACTCCTCAGAGCTTGGTAAAAGTGTCTTACATCTCACCCAAGGAGTTCAGGGTGTGTGTTTGGTCCGCGCCCTAGATCGGGCCGGTGTAAATCACTTTCTGGATCTGCTTCAATCGGCAGAAATTAATGATCCTAGTCGGATTAGAGAGTGTCGTGCCGATCTGGATCAGATAATTCCGATGCATGCTGGCTGGTCTTGAGATCTAGAGTCCGACCAAGAACATCGATCCTTGTACTGGTTCTTAGGTTGTTGTGCGTTTGGTTCTTGGGTTTTTCGAAGGTTTTCTCTATATAAATAATTTTAGCCGGTATTCACTGTTGGGTGTTTCGACCAGAAAATAACCAAATCAAACCAGTGATGATCGATTTTTGGTTTGGTTTCAAGGATCTTTCAACCAAATCAAATAGATAAACTGAATCCTTTGAGCTAGATTGCATATTTATGTTAACGTGGACTTGTTAATGATATTTATATTTTTCTCATAAAATGTATATTTAACATTTTTTAAAATAAAACTAATGATACGCAATTGTATGTATAGATAATCTTGATTTATATTCAATTTTTAAGGATGGATTAAGATTATCCTCAACTCAAGAATGTACCAAACAAGCAGTAGAATGTAAGAATCTATTTTTGTATCCTTGTTACTCCACTTTTTTGCATCCCTCTGTGCTCATCTGAGAACTCTTCACGTATCCGCTGCTACTATACATGTCTATTTGTCAGGAAAGGAAGGATCCGGAGTTGGGAGCAGGCGGGTTCATCTTCTTCTACCAGCTCATCTGATCTTGTTATAAATGGAATTTGGAAAACCCGTTCTCGACATCTTTGCTGACTATTTGAGAGAATTCACCGCGCTCGATAACAATGTTCACTCGTTGGTGGAGGAGATGAAGACACTGAGAGGCATCAAGGTTGATACGAAGAGAGCAGTCGATGGTGCAGAGATGCAAGGCTTGATAAGGACGGACAGGGTAAAAGCTTGGCTGGAGAATGTCGAATCCCTCAAGGATGCCACGAAGGTGATTGATACCAAGTACAACAAAATGTTCCGGTGCTGCTTTGATTGCCCCTTAAATGTGTTCTCAGCATGCACTCTAAGCAAGGAAGCCAAGCAAAAGCTGGCCGACGCACAGAATCTGGTCAACTCCGGGAACTTCTGTGTGTTTGCCGATGATCCGCTCCCGGTGGCCGGCCAGGACATGCCGAGCATACAGCGTGTCGGGCAAGATATCCTTCTGAGGGAGATGCATAACTTTGTTTTTGACACCCAGGTGGGAATAGCCGGGGTTTACGGAATGGCAGGTGTCGGGAAAACGACGCTTTTGAATAGATTCAACAACGAACTCAGAAGAAGGCAACATGATTTTGACCTGATTATTTTCGTTGAAGTGTCTGAGATGATGAGGGTGGACAAGATACACAAAAACATATTCAGAAGATTGGGTTTTCAGGGGCGGGATGACGAGACGGCCAGGGAGAGGGCGATCAGGATACTGCAGGCACTAAGCTCGATGAAGTTTTTGATCATCTTCGATGAGGTTTGGGAGCCAATGGACCTTTTAACACTGGGGATCCCCAAGCCTAGGATCCCATGCTCTTCAAAGATCATCGTGGCCTCGCGGATCGAAGGCGTATGTGCTCGGATGGATGCCAAGAAGATGATCAAGGTCGAGTGCTTGGCGTGGGCAGACGCTTGGGGCCTCTTCCTGGAGAAGGCAGGAGAGGGGCTCATCGTCTCTCACCCGGAGATACGGAGGTACGCGGAGATCATGGTGCGCAAGTGTGGCGGCCTGCCGGAGGCCATCACCACGGTCGGCCGCGCGATGGCGACCAAGAGGACTCCTCCGGACTGGAGGACGGCCATGACGGCGCTGTACAACTCGCCGGCGGACATCCAGGGCATGGATAAACTGCTCTGCCGCCTCAAACGTAGCTACGATAAACTGCCAAGTGACAAACTGAGGCTGTGCTTCCTTTACTACTTGGTCTACAAAGAAGGTAACCAAATTTCCCCGACTCTCCCGGTGAGCTACTGGATCGGAGAGGGGATCATCGACGGATTCAACGATCTCGGTGGCGACTATGAGGAGGGCCACTATATCATCCACACGCTGAAGGAGGAGGGCTTGCTGGAGGACGCCGGCGGCGGCAATGTCAGGATGCACGGCATGATGCACAGCATGGCGAAGTGGGTTGCTTCCGAATGTGGCAAGAAGATGAACCGGTGGCTGGTGCAGCCCGGGCAGGGGCTGAAGGAGGCGCCGGAGGTCGTCCGCTGGAGAGAAGCAGAGAGGATATCGCTCGTGGAAAACTGCATATCGAGGCTGCCGGATGAGTTACCGGACTGCCCCAACCTGACATCGTTGATGCTCCAGTCCAACGGCCTGATCGGCGCCGTTCCCGGCCGCCTTCTCAGGTCGGCAGCTGCCTCCCTCCGCGTTCTCGACTTGTCCAGAACGTCGATCGAAGAGCTTCCGGCAGAGATCGGCGAGATGGTCCTGCTTCAGTTTCTCGACCTGTCCTACACAAAGCTGGTTACGGTCCCTGTTGAGTTGGGCCAGCTCGGGAAGCTGAGATGCCTTGATTTGAGCCACATTCCTACCCTCCGGAGCTTCCCGGAGGGCGTCATCGAGAGGCTCTCATCGGAGCTGCAGGTAATTAAGGGTATTATGGTTTGGTTTTGTTTAATTTTTTAAATAGTTTTTGTTAAAACAGATGGAAGCAAATCAGCTCTCGAACCTATCCCACTGGTTTGGTTCAAATCATATTTTATTAAAATATAATAGATATAATTTTATCTTGTTGGTTTAAAATCACATTTTATATATCAAACGAACGGTGAACAGCCCTAGCTGCAGGTGCTGAGGATGCTGGAGAGTTTCGGCGACTGGGCGACGGGTGAAGCTTCCGCCGGCGGCGGAAAAGCGCGCTTTGAAGAGCTGATGGGTCTGAAACGCCTGAAGATGCTCATGATCACCGTGGAAACGGCCGAAGCCCTCCAGCTGCTCCAGCAGGCGCATCGGATGGCCTCATCCATTCACTCGCTGCATATCCGGGCCGCAAGGGGGATGACCCGAATCACCCTGCCGACCGACCTCGGCTCCGACATGATCAGGCTGGATCAGGTGTGCATCAGCCACTCCGACAGCTTGGAGGAGGTGGTGGTCGACGACGAGAGATGGTGCTCGTACTTGCCCCAGGTGAATTTCCTGCGCCTCAAGGCGCTGAGCAACGCGAAGATCGTCTTCAAGCCGGTGCCTTCCGGGTGCACGCGATCGGGCCTGTCGGTCGTCGAGATCATCGACTGCCCCAAGGTGGAGGAGCTGATCCCCGGCGAGGTGGTGGCCGAAGAAGCAGGAGGAGCGGACGGCGGGCGGAGGATCTTCTCCGCGCTCCAGACACTCAACCTCATCAAGCTGCCGGAGCTGAAGAGCATCTGCGGGTCCGTCCTCTCCTTCCCTTCGCTGAAGCGCATGATGGTGCAGGACTGCCCGAAGCTGAAGAGGCTTCCCTTCGGGGAGCAGAGCTGCAGGTCGCTGGAGGAGATCCAGGGCCAGCAGGGGTGGTGGGATCAGGTGGAGTGTGACGACGCCGCCACAAGGGCCAGAATGCTCCCCTTGTTTCTCGGACCCGTTTGTCGCCATTGCCGCTGCGTACACTCACACCGCTGAGCTACCCAGCTAATTCGTGCCCCCTTACAATTACCGGGAGGGAGTATGGCGGTTTGGTTTGATTCGTCTTTAGGTTTTAATCAGCAGTGACTTAAACAGGTTTCAAGATATTTTTGTTGTGTTTCTTGACTGGATTATAAAAAGTTTTAGCAACGAAACTCGCCTAACAACTCTGGGTGTTTCTATCATGTGACGTTTCTGAAAACATGAATGTGAGATATCTCCGGCAGGTGTTAATAGACATCTTTTATAGATACTTCTAAGAGCTGTTATAGATGTTTTAATTTTTCTTCCTAATAAGCATGTGATTTTTCAGGATAACGTTATGCATTGGATATCTCTCTCAACATCACAGGTTAAAATAAATGTTTATGCCACCACAGATTCAACAAAAGGGGCATTTGTTGAAGAGTTCTAGTCTGGAAGATTTGCCTTTCAACTTTTACAGGTTCACAAATATTGGAGGCGAAAGTCATCTTTGAGGCATGTTCTTAGGAGTTTTTTGACCACTATTCCTCTTTCCATCCACAGCGATGCGCTCTCCGTAATGAATGCTATCAACAATAATGGACCGGATATATGAAAAGTTTCTATATTTCTCAGTAGGTGCCGTCGGCGTCTGAAGGGCTTGGCGTCATCCGTCATCTTCGGCCTTAAGCAAACGAATGAAATTGCTCATCGTCCGGCGAAATGGGCATTACGGGGGCAACGGGTTGTTCCTGATCCTCCTCGATTTTGTCACTCTCTGTAGATGTCGCAGATCAAATATGGGCTGATGCGCATATTTGACTGGTCCGTTGCCTTGTTTTGACACTCTGTATGAAGTTTTATGTTTTATTAACACGTTTCGTGTTTAAAAAAAAACGATCCCTGGCCGTATGGTAATTTTATCATTATAGTTTAGTATAACGATGATTAATTCACGTATTTTCTCTCCTTTTTTTTCTCTTTCTTTTTTTTAGTGTGGCGTGTGATTTTATTAGTTTCGTATTATTGTTACTTACTACTACTTCAATGCTCTGAATTGCTCTTTCTGTTAAGAACTATTCAAGTGCCCTCGTGTGTTTCTACTCTGTATTGTATTAATGTAGCTAAATCTTTCCGGAATCACAATTAGAAGCAGCGGTATGCTTTATATGTAATTGGTCTCTTCATTCTTTGACCATTGTTCGGAAGATCACATTAAAAGAGTTGAAGACTCAATTTACGAAGATTGACAATTGTCATGAGACAGAAATAT
The DNA here is from genome assembly GCA_036172225.1 of Cryptocoryne crispatula var. balansae. Taxonomy (NCBI): domain Eukaryota; kingdom Viridiplantae; phylum Streptophyta; class Magnoliopsida; order Alismatales; family Araceae; genus Cryptocoryne; species Cryptocoryne crispatula. The sequence goes on from CM069928.1 coordinate 39,841,345, forward strand.
CACATCAAAAGAACGTGAATATCAGTCAAATTAACAGTTTCAAAATAAAATTAGTGATTAAGAAGATAATATGAAATGATATCATGACATAACTCCACTCTACGACATTGAGTAATAATAATAAAAAGACTAGTATATGATCAGTTGGACTCTATAACTCTAGCACGACAGAAAGAAATAAAATATTTAAAATTATGTTTAGATCGAATATTGAGTTGAGAGTGTGAGACGGAGGAATAAACCAAGTAACGACGATCGATGGAGATGATGTAGTGTTGGGAGCAGGGGAGCAAGGTTGTCGTTCGACCCGCAACAGACATCACTGGGGAGTTAGCAGGATCAGTGTCCCATGGGTCACCGACTGGCCCATTTAATTAAATTCACCGCCTCAGTCAGGGTCATTATTTATACTTATCTGGATTACCAACGCACGACTTCTCACGTGCTTACATGAGCCCCTCATCGCCCGCCAGACATGACCAAGTTGCGTTGCCTGTCATTTTATATGCCTATCTTCTATTTTTCTTATAAACAAGATGCGTTGTCTTGTTTATATTGTACATTTAAAATTAATGTTAATAACTAATCTCCATTTTGGTATGGATTAATGATAAATTTAAAATTAATGACAACAGATGTGTGATATAAATTATAGTATAATCATAGAGACAGAACCGGTTATAAATTATAGTATAATATATAAATTGCAACAGAACAGAGAATGCCGGAAGTTGAGGAGGCCAGCCGATTTCAAAAAAAAAAAAATAAAAAAAATAAAGAAAAAGAAAGAGAAAAAGAAGTGGCCAGCCAGCCAATCATCACGGTGATGTAGACATCTATAAATGCAGGTGATGCGCACTCGGCTCCGCGGTGATGCGCCGCGTTCTCCGCCCCCTTCGGATCCTGCTGCCCGGTTGCTCCGCCGCCGCCGCCGCCGCTCTTACCACTAACTTCGGGCGGCCGCCGTCAACGCCGGGGGATTCTCCGCCGCTACTTCGCCTCCTCCGCTCAGTTTCCAGGTCAGTCAGTGACTGGTCAGTGCTCTTCAGTTGGACGACGTCCGCTCTTTATGCCGATCTGCCTTTCTTTCGATTCGATCACTCCTCAGAGCTTGGTAAAAGCGTCTTACATCTCACTCAAGGAGTTCAGGGTGTCTGCTTGGTCCGCGCCCTAGATCGGGCCAGTGTAAATCGCATTCTGGATCTGCTTCGATCGGCAGAAATTAATGATCCTAGTCGGATTAGAGAGTGTCGTGCCGATCTGGATCAGATAATTCCGATGCATGCTGGCCGGTCTTGAGATCTAGAGTCCGACCAAGAACATCGATCCTTGCACTGGTTCTTAGGTTGTTGTGCGTTTGGGTACTTGGATTAACCTCGTGGCAAGTGGATAAGCATCCATCTGATCCGGTAGAGTCGACTTAGAAGAGCCTTCGTTGGTTTGGGTTTTTCGAAGGTTTTCTCTATATAAATAATTTTAGCCGGTATTCACTGTTGGGTGTTGGGTTCGACCAGAAAATAACCAAATCAAACCAATGATGATCTATTTTTGGTTTTGTTCCAAGGATCTTTCAACCAGATCAAATAGATAAACTGAATCATTCGAGCTCGATTGCACATTTATGTTAACTTAGACTTGTTAATAAGAATTATATTTTTCTCATAAAATGAATATTTAACATTTTTTAAGATAAAACTAATGATACACAATTGTATATATAGATAATCTTGATTTATATTCAATTTTTAAGGATGGATTAAGATTATCCTCAACTCAAGAATGTACGTACGAAACAAGCAGTAGAATGTAATAAATCTATTTTTGTATCCTTGTTACTCCACTTTCATGCATCCCTCTGTGCTCATTTGAGAACTCATCCGCTATTATACATGTCTATTTGTCAGGAAAGGAAGGATCCGGAGTTGGGAGCAGGCAGGTTCGCTCTGGATGTTCTCCTTTTCCACTCAAGAACAATTTGAAGCAGTACATAACTTTTTGAAACTTAACTGAGAGCGCTTTCAGACTCCACTTCACCTCTGCCCAACACCTCCAATACTGATACGAAAGAGGTGAAACCTGTTCATACCTGTTATGCCATTTTTTTTTTGGATTATAAAAAAGCTTCTTTTATTTGTTCATTTATTTAGTTTGTTCGTATTATGGGTTCCGTCAAGTCAACTGTTTCACTTCTTACTAGTTCATTTTCTACCAGCTCGTCTGATCTTGTCATACATGGAATCTCCAAAACCCTTTCTCGACTTCTTTGTTGACTATTTGAGAGACTTCACCGCGCTCGACAATAATGTTCACTCGTTGGTGGAGGAGATGAATACACTGAGAGGCATCAAGGCTGATACGAACAGAGCAGTCGACGTTGCGGAGATGCAAGGTTTGACAAGGACGGGCAAGGTAAAAGCTTGGCTGGAGAATGTCCAATCGCTCGAGGATGCAGCGAAGGTGATTGATACCAAGTACAACAAAATGTTCCGGTGCTGCTTTGATTGTCCCTGGAATGTGTTCTCAGCATGCACTCTGAGCAAGGATGCCAAACAGAAGCAGGCCGATGCACAGAATCTGGTCAGCTCCGGGAACTTCGCTGTGTTTGCCGATGATCAACTCCGGGTCGCCGGCCAAGACTTGCCGAGCATACAGAGTGTCGGGCAAGATAGCCTTCTGACGGAGATGCATAACTTTGTTTTTGACGCCCAGGTGGGAATAGCTGGGGTTTACGGAATGGCAGGTGTCGGGAAAACGACGCTCCTGAACATATTCAACAACGAGCTCAGAAGAAGGCAACATGATTTTGACTTGATGATTTTCGTCGAATTATCTGAGATGGTGAGGTTGGACAAGAGGGTAGACGAGATACACAAAGACATACAGAAGATTGGGTTTTCAGTGGCGGGAAGACGAGAAGGTCAGGGAGAGGGCGATCAAGATACTGCAGGCGCTGAGCTCGATGAAGTTTTTCATCATCTTTGACGAGGTTTGGGAGCCAGTGAACCTCTTGACACTGGGGATCCCCAAGCCGAGGATCCCATGCTCTTCCAAGATCATCGTGGCCTCGCGGATCGAAGGCGTATGTGCCCGGATGGATGCCAAGAAGATGATCAAGGTTGAGTGCCTGGCGTGGGCAGACGCTTGGGGCCTCTTCCTGGAGAAGGCGGGAGAGGGGCTCATCGGGTCTGAGCCGGCGATACGGAGTTACGCGGAGAAGATGGTGGGCAAGTGTGGTGGCCTCCCGGACGCCATCACCACGATCGGCCGCGCGATGGCGACCAAGAGGACGCCGCTCGAGTGGAGTACCGCCCTGACGGCTCTGCACAACACCCCGGCGGACATCGAGGGCATGAATAGAGTACTCGACCGCCTCAAACGTAGCTACGATAAGCTGCCGAGTGACCAGCTGAGGCTGTGCTTCCTGTACTTCTTGATTTACAAAGAAGGGGACCCCATCTCTCCGAAATTCCTGGTGAACTACTGGATGGGAGAGGGGATCATAGACCGATTCGACACATGCTGCGAAGACTTTTCCAAGGGCCACAATTTCGCCCAAATCCTGAAGGAGAAGGGCCTGCTGGAGGACGCCGGCGAAGACAATGTGAAGATGCACGGCATCATACACAGCATAGCCCAGTGGATTGCTTCGGATTGCGGCAAGAAGTTGGACCGGTGGCTGATTGATGGGGACCGGTACGGACCGGATCGTCCGTTTGTTTGGAGATAGCGTCTTCCGGGTCTTGAGGAGACGACGTATTTATTTCTTTTATTTCGTAGTATTAGATTTTTATTTTTATGCATTTTATTTGAGTATTTAGAGTCCTTTGAGTCCTTCTTTTTATTTTAGTTCTTTAGAGGACATATATGTAATTAGGGTTTTTAGAGGTCCATCTTGTAATGTCCAGCTCTATTTAAAGAGTCCAAGTCTTTGAATGAAAAGAAGAGATGGATGTTTTGAAGAAGAAAGAAGCTCTCCCGTTTTCCCCCTCTCGCCCTCCGACGTCGGCGTCGTTCCCTCACCTCCGGGTGCTCCCGGTTCTCCCCTTCCCTTCCCGGTGATCCTCCTCACCTCCAGAGCTCGGTCCGGCGTCCTCCCCCCCTGTCCCAGTCGCTTTCCCCCTTCACCTCCGACGAGTTCCGAGATCCGTCGACATCTCCGTCGACGCCCTGCCCCAGCTCCATTGGGGCCTTCCGTCCCACCCCTCACCTTCCCCAGACCCCTACGGCACCCCCCCTTGCGGAAGCTCGCCGGACCCCCCCCTGGGTTCCCCTTTCCGCCCCCCTTCCCTCACCTTCCGGACGCTCACACGCGCCCTAAACAGCCCCCCCCCCCGTGCGGTGCGGCTCCCCTACCCCCACAAGCATAACCCACAGGTCCTTTGGCCTCCCACGGGGCCTCCCGAAAACCCCTTCCGCCGTCGTCCCCGCTCCCTACCCCTGCCGGCTACACACACAGGTGCAGACCCGGCGAAGACGAAGACGAGGAGAAGGGAAGAGGAAGAAGAAGACGAAGCAGCCCCGCCGGCGGAAGGTCCCGGCCGGCCCGCCCCCCTCCGGCGACGTCGACGGCGGTGCTCCCAGCCCTCCCTTTTCCGCGCGGTGGCGCCCCTGCACCGCGGAGAACCTCCGCCGTCCCGCCCGCTCGAAGCCGACGCAAAGGCTCGGCCACCCGCGCTCGATCGAAGCCCCGCGAGGCGGGGTACGCGGCACCGAACCGCGTGGCCACGATTCCCTCGCCCGGGCGAGCCCCGCGCGGCCACGACCCCCACCGGGGTTAAGTCGCTCGCGCGAGCGGCGGCCGGCCGGCCGGTTCGCCGCGGCCGGCCCGCGCATACGCGGTCCACGAGCCAGACCGGGCCAGCGGCCGGTTCAGCCGGGTTCGATCCCGGTTCACGCCGGTTCAGACCGGTTCCAGCCCGGTTCAGTCCGGTTCAGACGTCTAGAAGCCGGTTCAAGGCCGGTTCAGACTTCCTGGACCCGGTTCAGACCGGTTCAGGGCCGGTTCAGTGAGTTTTGACCCCGGTTCAGGCCTTTTAAGGCCGGTTCAGGGCCGTTTCGGACCGGTTCAGCACTTGTGGGCCCGGTTCAACGGCCGTGGGGTCCAGTTCGGTGGATTTCAAGCCCCGTTCAGCAGTTTCCAACTCCGTTTGAAGCGGTTCAGCTTGGTTCGATCCGGTTCAGCACCCCATCAGCTCGGTACATCCTCCTCGGGCCCGCCGACGCGCGCGGGGATGGCGGCACCTCCCTTCCCGTCCCGCATCACTGATGCTGCCCGGGCGGGGGCTGAGGGAGGCGCCGGAGGTCGTCCGGTGGAGAGATGCGGAGAGGATATCGATCATGAAAAACCGCATATCGAGCCTGCCGGAAGAGTTGCCCAACTGCCCCCACCTGACATCGTTGATGCTCCAGGATAACAGCCAGCTCAGCTCTCTGCCCCGCGGCCTTCTCCGGTCCGCAGCCAACCTCCGCGTTCTTGACATGTCCAGAACATCACTCGAGGAGCTTCCGGCGGTGATCGGCGAGCTGGCGCTGCTGCAGTTTCTCGACCTGTCCTACACCAAGCTGGTTACGGTTCCTGTTGAGTTGGGCAAGCTCGGGAAACTGAGACACCTTGATTTGAGCAACATTCCTACTCTCCGGAGCTTTCCGGAGGGCGTCGTGGAAGGGTTCTCGTCGGAGCTGCTGGTGCTGAGGATGGTGGAGAGTTTCGGCGACTGGGCAACGGGCGAAGCATCCAAAGGCGGCGGCAGAGCGCGCTTCGAAGAGCTGATGGGTCTGAAGCGCCTGAAGATGCTCCTGATCACCGTGGAGACGGCCGAAGCATTGCACCAGCTCCTGCAGGCGCCTCGGCTGGTCTCATCTATTCACGCACTGCATCTCCGGGCTGCAAGGGGGATGACCAGAATCACCCTGCCGACTGACCTCGGCTCCGAGATGATCAGGTTAAGGCAGGTGTGCATCAGTCACTCCGACAGCTTGGAGGAGGTGGTGGTCGAGGACGAGGGATGGTGCTGGTGCTCGCCCCAGGTGCAGTCCGTGCGCCTCAAGGCGCTGAGCAACGCGAAGATCGTCTTCAGGCTGGTGCCATCCGGGTGCAAGACAGCCCCGTCGACCGTCGAGATCATCGACTGCCCCCGGGTGGAGGAGCTGATCCCTGGCGAGGTGGCGGAAGGAGGAGGAGCAGACGGCCGGGCGGGAGACAGGAGAGTCTTGTCCGCGCTCCAGACGCTCAACCTCATCAAGCTGCCGGGGCTGAAGAGCATCTACAGGTCCGTCCTCTCCTTCCCTTCGCTGAGGCGCCTGATGGTGGAGGATTGTCCGCAGCTGGAGAGGCTTCCCTTCGGGGAGCAGAGCTGCGGGTCACTGGAGGAGATCAAGGGCCAGCAGGGGTGGTGGGACGAGCTCGTGTGGGACGACGACACCACAAGGGCCAGAATGCTCCCCTTGTTCATCGATCTCCTTTGTCGCCATTGCGGCTGCGTACACCCACACGACTGAGCTCATTATCACGCCTTATAATTACAGCGTGGGATCCCCGCACGCTAATTTTATCGTAACAAGTGCGTGTGACGTTGAATTCTCGTATTTTCTCTTCTTTTTCTTTGTATCGTGTGTGTGTGGCGGGTGATTTGTCCCAGTTTCATATGATTGTAACAAATCGCTCTTTACGTTGGAATTAACTATTAAAATTTCCCTCCAGGTCTTTCTACTCTGTATTCTATTGTAACGCAGCTGAATTCAAGGTGTGCCAGGTCGTCTGGCACTGGCAGCGACCTGGTCGGCGGACGGTGGATTTTTGGGTTGATCGACCCCGATCATGCGACTTTGATCTGGTTGGTATATTTAAATAAATTTTTTTATTTTTTTCTCGACCCCGACCTGATCCCAACTTGAATCGAGTCGTGACCTCAATTGACTCTTGTTAATTTTAAGTTCGACCGACCTGATCCCGACCCCGACCCTGTCTTTCTTGACTAAATCGCCTCCACTTTGCCGCCGTGGACATCCGACCCCCCGGCGAGGACCTGTGCCCGTGCGGTGCTTTCGCCTAAACTTTGAGGCACCGTGTCAGAAGATAGAAATAAATAAGTAATCTAACTAAATCGATGTTGTTGTTTTTATTTCACATGATTGGTCGTCATCCAAGGTAGACTGAATGAACGATGGGCTTACCGTATGAACTGAAATTTCCCGTGCTGTTGAGAAAATGCCATGTTAACTGGAGTCCAACCGAGATGAGATCTACTTACTTAATTAGTTTGTTTTATGGAGAGAATCTCTTTCATCTTAAATGCACTTACTGTTGGGCTGTTTTTTTTTTTTTTGAAATAACTGTTGGGTTGATCTAATATGAATTTATCGCGTCTGGCAAATAAAATTTATGCCATGTTTGATTGCATAATAAATATTTGTATATTTTCATGATAAAAAATTATATTAAAATAAATTGTGCAACTATTAAGTTAATGACATAAAATTGTCATGTTTTGAAGAATGTGATAACAAAAAAGTGCTGACATCATATACGACCAAACAAAGTGGGAGGGGGGATCACAAGACCAAAAAAAAGAAAAGAAGAAGATATGAATTCAAAGCATAAATTAAACACCTCTTTTTTAAAAAAATATTATTACAAAAATATAAAATTATAATAAAAATTTAACTTATTATACAATCAAACATCACATTAATTATTCTGCTTTCATCTGTTTTCAAAGGAACTCGAGGACAGACAGAGATGCGGTGTTCCACACAACACACAAGCCCAAATAAAGGTGGGGCGAGAAGTGACCGGTTTAAATAGACGATTCCTCTATGCTTGATCAAAAGACGTTGGATGAGCTGCGATAGCGAGGCAGGAGTCTCGAGGGGGTGACTAGGGGTGTAAACTGTTCGATTTGACCATTTTTTTCTAAATCGAAATTGAACTGCTAAGGTGAATCGAATCAAATCGAACCAATGAGCTCTGAATCAATTGTGGTTCGATTCAGTTCATCGATTTAATGTATATTTAAATAAATATAAAATAAAAATATAATAAAATATATAAAATCAATTGTGGTTCAGTTCATCAGTTCATCGGTTTAATGAGCGGATTCTCTCTCAAGCCTCCAACCTGTTCGAGCAAATCGAGTGGATTTATGTGTGGAGTTTGCACCTTCTTGCACGAGTGTTCGTCAGTCGGTCTGAACTGCTTGATTGCGGCTACTTGCATGATCGGGACAGCGGGGTTGATTGCCTTTCTCTTGGTGAGAGATGCCCGACGGTTTCTGCGTAGCTCTCATATTCTCGATCTGTAGAGGGAGTACATTCTGATTCTACAGCGGAAATCCAGATGTGTGGTTCCTTTTTTGCATTGACTGGAGCTGTTTGGCAGCCGCCTTTTGTCCCAGCAGGCAGCTCTACCGTGCAAATAGCATTTGGGCCGCCCAGTTTGAGGCTTCTGGTTCTTTGCACCTTTCTGTACAGTGTTCAGTTTTGTTTTCTCCTGCTCCTTGATGCTGGATGCATCATATGTGTGCATGTGGTGATTGTTTTTTTTTGGTATTCTTTTATGCCCCTTTTGTTGTTATTTACAGGCGCGATGTATCTGTTAGATGTGTAATTCATGTAATGTATTGGGTTAATAATAGTTCAGATCTCTGTGTTTTTGGCCCATTCTATTTGTATATATTGTTAGTCTTACTGTTAAAAGCATGGACCCCAAGTAAAACCAAAAAATCGTTGTAATATTACACGTGGAAGGCCGGGTCGGCCGACTTGGCCGATTTCCGGGCTGACCGGCCAGGAAATGATCTGGTTGGGCCGACTCCAAGCCGGCTTAGCTTGGGGTCGCCCGACCGGGTCTGACCTCGGGGCGACCCAGCTTAAGTCAAATTTTTTTCTTAATATTATTATTACATACTTACAATTTTTTTTCTTTGGGGGGTTTTACCCCCCGGATACCCCTCACAAAGGGTAATCTGCGACTACTTTGCGCCGTATTTAATAATAGTATAACAATATTTCACTATCACTTATACTATCACATATATATAAGATTTATAATTATAAATATATGTTATGTACTTAAATTTTATAAAGATTTATTTTAACTCTCTTCTCTTTCACACACACATCAAGTTTGTTTAGAATAATTATTTTTTGAGCGTTGTATTTGTTGATAGTGCAACAATATTTTGTTATCATTTATATTATTACGGATAGTTAAAATTTGTGATTATAAATATACGATACATCTTAAAATTTATAAAATTATTTTTTAACTATCTTTACCTTCTCACTTGAGAATAACTCTTTCTCAACATATATTAATATAACATAATCACAAAAAAAATCATATTTACTTGTATACATAGATAAACACTCATATCCAATTATAATATAAAAATATAATTATATTCATGTATATATTTTTACTTATACATAATACATGATATATAATTGTTGTTTTTATTATTTTATTATTTTTATATTTTTAAATATTTTATAATAAATTAAATAAAATTCGACTCCCTTCGAATAAGTCAATTTTAGAGTCGACCAACTCAGGGTCAATCTCTAGTTCGACCTTCCTTGATATTTCAAAGGAGAAATAACTGGGCACACATAAACAGATCACTTGGAACTGATCTGATTCTTACAATCATACCCTTCGCTTTCCCAAGTCGATCGGGATCGATTGCACTATGTACGTGTTGGTCGCTGCTGGGCAAAGGTTTGAAAAATCGACCTCTGAGGTACGTTGTTTGAGATCATCAAAATATATATGTATATATATTTCAATGTTTTAGTATCAGATTTGTGGGTAATAAAAGAACATATATATATATATATTCCAATCACCCGGCCTGGTGCAGCTTCTGCTCCTCGGATCTCGCCCCCGGCAGCTTCTCCTCTATCTTCTTCTTCTTCTTCCTCCTCCTCCTCCTCCTCACTCCATGCTCGACCTCCTCTGAGCTTGATCTGGAGCAGCTCCCGAATGCTACGCCGCCTCCTCCGGTCGTGTCTGCGGTTGCCGCTGCCCCCCTCCGCCGTATCCCGCCGCCGCCTCGGCCGCTCCGCCTTAACCAACTTTTCATCTCAATTCAAATCAAATCAGAGTATCTTCTAAATTAAATTAAATTAAACTAAAATAATTTAATTTGATCGATTTTAAATCATAGTTTATCATATTATCATATACATTTAATATATAATAATTTTATTTTTTATCATATTCTGTTAAATTTTAGAAGATATGTTTGTACAATTCTTCGGTTGCATCTTAAAAATTGTCAAAATAAGTCTATTTTTATTACAAAAAATATTTAAGTATTTTTAATGCATCTATTTGAAATAAATATTTGATTTAATTCGAGTTATTCGATTTACCCATTCAGTTTAATTAAAAAAATTAGAAACCAAACATCAGTTCAAATCACGTAAGTGGTTTAGTTAGGTTCCGAGGCTTGAGCGGAGCAGGTATTTTTTTTATCATTTATAGAATGGATATAATTCGACAATTTCTAAAATATATGTTGTATATTATTTTTAAAATAAACTAATATATAGAATATAATTATTAAATTTTAATATAATCTCTATGAAAATTTAGCTTTATTTTTTATCAATTAATTTCAAGACAGAGCACGTCCATTCTTGTGAATTAATTAATTGACTCAACCTAACAAATTGAATTCCGTTTGAATCATCTGCTGGGTTGTGATTAGGGTTGATGCGCATTATATCATATTTTATTATTAATGTTAGAGTTTGCAACTTTACCCGATTAAGGCTATAGTGTTTCAATGACCAAATTCAACAAATTTATTGCCTGTCCGGAGTACATATAACCATGGTTCGTCCGGTTAGTGACCCAGTCGGCCAGGTCGGTTAACTCGGTCGATTTTTAGGTCGACCAACTTGGCCCCGGCCCCGCAATCTTAACCCGGTTGTTAATTTAAAATTAATTTTTTAAAATTTTTTTTTATTTTTTTTCCGACTCGAGCTTGACCTGGGTCACGACCTCAACTGACTCGGGTTGATTTTAGACCCGACCGACCCCATCCCGACCCAACTAACTTTCGTTGTTTTGTTTTTATTATAGATTTAAAATTAAAATTAATAAATATTTTTTCATGAGATATATTAATGTTAATTTTAAAATTAATGACAATCGCTCCGTGTGATCACCGACCGAACGGTGTCTCTTGGGGTCACCGACTGGCCATTTAATTAAATTGACCGCGTTACTCAGGGTCATTATTTATTCTTATTTGGATTACCAACGTACGACTTCTCATGTGCTTACATGGGCCCCCTCATCGCCCGCCAGACTTGACCAAGTTGCGTTGCCAGTCATTTTATATGATGCCTATCTTCTATTTTTCTTATAAACAAAATGCGTTGTCTTGTTTATATTGCACACTTAAAATTAATGTTAATAACTAATCTCCATTTTGGTATAGATTAATTATAAATTTAAAATTAATGACAACAGATGTGCTCGGTATGGTCACCGGACAGGTTATAAATTATAGTATAATATATAAATTGCAACAGAACAGAGGATGCCGCAAGTTGAGGAGGAGTCAGCACGGTGATGTAGACATCTATAAATGCAGGGAATGCGCAGTCGGCTCCGCGGTGAAGCCCGCCTTCTCCCCGCCCCTTCGGATCCTGCTGCCCGGTTGCTTCGCCGCCGCCGCCGCCGCTCTCACCTCTAACTTCGGGCGGCCGCCGTCGACGCCGGGGGATTCTCGGCCGCTACTTCGCCTCCTCCGCTCAGTTTCCAGGTCAGTCAGTGACTCGTCAGTGCTCTTCAGTTGGACGACGTCCGCTCTGTATGCCGATCTGCCTTTCTTTCGATTCGATCACTCCTCAGAGCTTGGTAAAAGTGTCTTACATCTCACCCAAGGAGTTCAGGGTGTCTGTTTGGTCCGCGCCCTAGATCGGGCCGGTGTAAATCGCTTTCTGGATCTGCTTCAATCGGCCGAAATTGATCCAAGTCGGATTAGAGAGTGTCGTGCGGATCTGGATCAGATAATTCCGATGCATGCTGGCCGGTCTTGAGATCTGTAGTCTGACCAACAACATCGACCCTTATATTGGTTCTTAGGTTGTTCTGCGTTAATACTTGGATTAACCATGTGGCGAGTGGATAAGGATCCATTTGATCCGGTAGAGTCGACTTAGAAGAGCCTACGTAGGTTTGGGTTTTTCGGAGGTTTTCTCTATATAAATAATTTTGGCCGGTATTCACTGTTGGGTGTTGGGTTCGACCAGAAAATAACCAAATCAAACCAATGATGATCTATTTTTGGTTTTGTTTCAAGGATCTTTCAACCAGATCAAATAGATAAACTGAATCATTCGAGTTAGATTGCACATTCATGTTAACTTAGACTTGTTAATAATAATTATATTTTTCTCATAAAATGAATATTTAACATTTTTTAAGATAAAACTAATGATACACAATTGTATATATAGATAATCTTGATTTATATTCAATTTTTAAGGATGGATTAAGATTATCCTCAACTCAAGATTGTACGTACGAAACAAACAGTAGAATGTAATAAATCTATTTTTGTATCCTTGTTACTCCACTTTCATGCATCCCTCTGTGCTCATTTGAGAACTCATCCGCTATTATACATGTCTATTTGTCAGGAAAGGAAGGATCCGGAGTTGGGAGCAGGCAGGTTCGCTCTGGCTGAATCCAATTAAACTTTAATATTAGGCTCAAATTATTTGAGATTGACCGTACGTATATATTCTCTTTTTCCACCCAAGAACAATTTGAAGCAGTACGTAACTTTTTGAAGCTTAACTGAGAGCGCTTTCAGAGTCCACTTCACCTCTGCCCAACTCCTCCAATACTGATACGAAAGAGGTGAGACCTGTTCATACCTGTTATACCATTTTTTTTGGATTATAAAAAAGCTTTTTTTATTTGTTCGTTTATTTAGTTGTTCGTATTTTCGGTTCCGTCAAGTCAACTGCTTCACTTCTTGCAGGTTCATCTTCTTCTACCAGCTCATCTGATCTTGTTATACATGGAATCTCCAAAACCCTTTCTCGACTTCTTTGTTGACTATTTGAGAGACTTCACAGCGCTCGACAATAATGTTCACTCGTTGGTGGAGGAGATGAATACATTGAGAGGCATCAAGGCTGATACGAACAGAGCAGTCGACGCTGCGGAGATGCAAGGTTTGACAAGGACGGGCAGGGTAAAAGCTTGGCTGGAGAATGTCCAATCCCTCGAAGATGCCACGAAGGTGATTGATACCAAGTACAACAAAATGTTCCGGTGCTGTTTTGATTGTCCATTAAATGTGTTCTCAGCATGCACTCTGAGCAAGGATGCCAAACAGAAGCATGCCGACGCGCAGAATCTGGTCAGCTCCGGGAACTTCGCTGTGTTTGCCGATGATCAACTCCGGGTCGCCGGCCAGGACTTGCCTAGCATACAGAGTGTCGGGCAAGATAGCTTTCTGACGGAGATGCATAACTTTGTTTTTGACGCCCAGGTGGGAATAGCTGGGGTTTACGGAATGGCAGGTGTCGGGAAAACGACGCTCCTAAATAGATTCAACAACGAGCTCAGAAGAAGGCAACATGATTTTGATCTGATGATTTTCGTCGAATTGTCTGAGATGGTGAGGTTGGACAAGAGGGTAGACGAGATACACAAAGACATATACAGAAGATTGGGTTTTCAGTGGCGGGAAGACGAGAAGGCCAGGGAGAGGGCGATCAAGATACTGCAGGCCCTGAGCTTGATGAAGTTTTTGATAATCTTTGACGAGGTTTGGGAGCCCGTGGACCTCTTGACTCTGGGGATTCCCAAGCCGAGGATCCCATGCTCTTCCAAGATCATTGTGGCATCGCGGATCGAAGGCGTATGCGCTCGGATGGATGCCAAGAAGATGATCAAGGTCGAGTGCTTGGCATGGGCAGACGCTTGGGGTCTCTTCCTGGAGAAGGCGGGAGAGGGGCTTATCGTCTCTCACCCGGATATACGGAGGTACGCGGAGATCATGGTGCGCAAGTGTGGAGGCCTGCCGGAGGCCATCACCACGGTCGGCCGCGCGATGGCGACCAAGAGGACGCCGCCGGACTGGAGGACGGCCATGACGGCGCTGTACAACTCGCCGGCGGACATCCAGGGCATGGATAGACTACTCGGCCGCCTCAAGCGTAGCTACGATAATCTGCCAAGTGACAAACTGAGGCTGTGCTTCCTGTACTACTTGATCTACAAAGAAGGTAACCAAATTTCCCCAACTCTCCCGGTGAGTTACTGGATCGGAGAGGGGATCATCGACGGATTCAACGATATCTGTGGGGACTATGCGGAGGGCCACTATATCATCCACACGCTGAAGGAGGAGGGCCTGCTGGAGGACGCCGGCGGCGGCAATGTCAGGATGCACGGCATCGTGCACAGCATGGCCAAGTGGGTTGCTTCCGAATGTGGCCAGCAGATGAACCGGTGGCTGGTGCAGCCCGGGCAGGGGCTGAAGGAGGCACCGGAGGTCGTCCGGTGGACAGAAGCAGAGAGGATATCGCTCATGGAAAACTGCATATCGAAGCTGCCGGAAGAGTTACCCGTCTGCCTCAACCTGAAATCGTTGATGCTCCAGTCCAACGGCCTGATCAGCGCCGTGCCCGGCCACTTTCTCAGGTCGGCAGCTGCCTCCCTCCGCGTTCTCGACTTGTCCAGAACGTCGATCGAGGAGCTTCCGGCAGAGATCGGCGAGATGGTCCTGCTTCAGTTTCTCGACCTGTCCTACACAAAGCTGGTTACGGTCCCTGTTGAGTTGGGCCAGCTCGGGAAGCTGAGATACCTTGATTTGAGCCACATTCCTACTCTCCGGAGCTTCCCGGAGGGCATCATCGAGAGGCTCTCGTCGGAGCTGCAGGTAATTAAGGGTATTATGGTTTGGTTTTGTTTAATTTTTTAAATAGTTTTTGTTAAAACATATCAAAGCAACTTATCTCTCGAACCTATCCCACTGGTTTGGTTCAAATCATATATTTTTTTAAAATATAATAGATATAATTTTATCTTGGTTTAGAATCACATTTTATCAAACGAACAGTGAACAGCCCTGGCTGCAGGTGCTGAGGATGCTGGAGAGTTTCGGCGACTGGGCGACGGGCGAAGCTTCCGCCGGCGGCGGAAGAGCGCGCTTTGAAGAGCTGATGGGTCTGAAACGCCTGAAGATGCTCATGATCTCCGTGGAAACGGCCGAAGCCCTCCAGCTGCTCCTGCAGGCGCATCGGATGGCCTCATCCATTCACTCGCTGCATATCCGGGCCGCAAGGGGGATGACCCGAATCACCCTGCCGACCGACCTCGGCTCCGACATGATCAGGCTGGATCAGGTGTGCATCAGCCACTCCGACAGCTTGGAGGAGGTGGTGGTCGACGACGAGAGATGGTGCTCGTACTTGCCCCAGGTGAATTTCCTGCGCCTCAAGGCGCTGACCAACGCGAAGATCGTCTTCAAGCCGGTGCCTTCCGGGTGCACGCGATCGGGCCTGTCGGTCGTCGAGATCATCGACTGCCCCAAGGTGGAGGAGCTGATCCCCGGCGAGGCGGCGGCCGAAGAAGCAGGCGGAGCGGACGGCGGGCGGAGGATCTTCTCCGCGCTCCAGACGCTCAACCTCATCAAGCTGCCGGAGCTGAAGAGCATCTGCGGGTCCGTCCTCTCCTTCCCTTCGCTGAAGCGCATGATGGTGGAGGACTGCCCGCAGCTGAAGAGGCTTCCCTTCGGGGAGCAGAGCTGCAGGTCGCTGGAGGAGATCCAGGGCCAGCAGGGGTGGTGGGACGGGCTCGTGTGGGACGACGACGCCACAAGGGCCAGAATTCTCCCCTCGTTTCTCGGACCCGTTTGTCGCCATTGCCACTGCATACACTCACACCACTGAGCTACACAGCTACTCGTGCCTTATAATTACTGGGTGGGATCCCGGGCCGTATGGTAATTTTATCATTATAATTTTGTATTACGATGAATTCACGTATTTTCTCTCCTCTGTTTTCTGTTTTCTTTTTCTTTTTAGTGTGTGGCGTGTGATTTGTTTGAGTTTCATATTATTGTAACTTGCTATGACATCAGTGCTCTGGATTATTGCTCTTTTTGTTTAAGAACTATTCAAGTACCTCTCTGTGTTTCTACTCTCTGTTGTATTAATGTAGCCGAATCACAAATACAACCAGCTGTATGTTTTATACGTATGATTGGTCTCTTGATTATTTGGAGTAAACTATATATCTTATGTGATGAGATGAGATGAGAGTGCATCTTCTCACGTTACGTATTAGACGAAGTTTCATGCATGCAAGGTAGGCTGAAAAGAAGGTTGGGCTTACCATATGAACTGAAATCTTCCAGTGCTATTGAGAAAATGGGATGTTAATAGGGTGTTTAGATTTTGTTATAATTTTTTGTTTTTGTAATAAAATTTGTTAAAAGAGATGTTTGGCAACTATGATATTTTTTCAAGTGATTATCTTCTTAAACAAAAAAGAGAGTCACCTCTTTTTTTTATCTTGCGGTCTTCTCACTTTATTTGGTCATATATATGGTAGTTACTCTTTTTTGTTATCACATCCTTTCAAACATGTTAATTTTTTATTCTTGGTTAGTTTATATTTTATTTTAATATAATTTTTTATCATGAAGGTGTACAAAAGAATTATGGTGCAACCTAAGTAAGTGGTGTCCTACAGATGGGATCTACCTTGTTGTTTTATGGAGAGAATCTCTCTGTTGTGTTTACGTATATTCTCATCCCTCATCACTAACATATATTTAATACATGTAGACCACGTAGTGTTTGTTTTTAAAGAAGGGAATTCACGTCACGAGAAGATTAAGGGGATATATGTGGGACTAAACTCTAGTTTTTATTTTTTCCATATTTTTGTACTAAAATGTGGTTTACATTCGGTTCGGTTCGGTTCGGTTTACCGATAGTTCGGTTCGGTTCGGTTCGGTTCGATTTTGTACTAAAATGTGGGACTAAACTATATTTATGCATTCGGTTTTTTGAACCGAACCGAACCGATAATTTCTTATCGGTTCGGTTCGGTTCGGCACCTCCCCAAACCGAACCGAACCGGTAAACCGGTTGACCCGGTTTGATAAAGTTTGACCCACTTTATTTATATATTATATTACATTTTAATACATATTATATCAATTTTAAATATATATTAGTATAAATTTAAGTTAATTAGTATAAAGATAAAATTATATATTATAAATAAAGTATTAATCATTATATTAATCTTAAATAATTATTATAATGCATATTTTATTTTATTCCTATTTTTATTTATTTAAATATACATTAAACCGATGAACCGAACCGAACCGAACCGAACCGAACCGAACCGAACCACAATCGGTTCAGGGCTCACATAATCGGTTCGGTTCGGTTCGGTTTGCCTTATCGGTTCGGTTTCGGTTTGGAAAAAAATGGGCCAAACCGAACCGAACCGAACCGTTTACACCCCTAGATACGCGGGTAACATATATATATGCAATTTAAAATTTTGGGAGATCGGGGCTAATCCGGGTGTATGGTTGCTCGATTAATTGAGTTTTTGTTAAAATTTTATGTTCCTGTAATAAAACTTGATAAAAGAGGAATTTGACAATAATGATAATTTTTTTTTATTTTTGAAAATGATTTTCTTCTTAAACAAAAAAGATGTTCTCACATTCTTTTCTTTTTTTTGCGGTCACCTCTCTCACTTTATTTGGTCATATATGACAGTTATTCTTCTTTGTTATCACATCCCTCTAAATATGATAATTTTAAATTATTAGTTAGCTCACATTTGAATCTTAATACGATTTTTTATGTTGAAAATTTATAAAAAATTATTGTGTAATTAAACATCTCGTAAAGCCGTCTTGCAATTAACCGATGCATGTGCGCATATATATAGACACACACACACCTCCATGACAAAGAAAACTAGATTATTTATTTTTTTACATGGGTGGTGTTTAATTAAACTGGCTGTGAAGTAATTCGTTTTCGCATGTTTTGACATATATATAATATAATTTTGGAGAGCTAAGAACTCATCATCATGGAATGCCGGGTCGCGACCCGGGTCGCGACCCGGCCCCGACCCGGTCGGGTTTAGGCCCGACCGGCCCGGTCGCGACCCGGCCGGGGCGACTCCCCCGGCCGGGTCGCGGAGTCTTGGCCGGGTCGCGCGAGTCGCGCGACCCGGCCGATCGGGTCGCGCGACCCGGCCCGTTGCCAGACCGTTGGCAACGGTCTCAAGACCGTTGCCAACGGTCTTGGGGGGGCGCAGCCCCCCCATTCAGCCCCTTGGGGGCTTTTAAAGCCCCCAAGGGGCTCTCCTTACTCCCACGCCCCCCACTCTCACTCTCAACCTCTCATTTGTGCTCTCATTGATCTCATTGCTCAAAAATCTCATTGCTCATTTACTTAATTATTTCATCAAGCATTTCATTAGTTCATTTAGCATATCTCCTACAAGGGACACTTTACAAGTACAAGGGACCTCAGATTCTCCCATATCTCCTACCACGTCGCTACGTTTTACCGGCGAGGAGCAATATACTCATGCGACCCAAGATACCGATCATGGTAGAAGGCCGCCACAAGGTAGAGGAGGTCATCGTAGCCATGGAGTTGGAGCAGAATATCACGATGCCTCCGACTCCGCATGCATGATTCATCCCAAGGCTCTTGGTTCCCTACATACGATCAAGAGTGTGGAATGAATTATGTGGAGTCATCGGATACTTTGATCCAATCGACCTATAGTTATGGTGACTCGTTTTGATCAAGTCTTAGGATAGTTTCCTAGAGGGACGGACGAATATGATCGTCATGTGTACATGTATCAAGCTTTGTACTCAACCCAAATGATATGGGGAGAGTACATCAACTACCTACAAAGTGTACAACACATCATGTTGGAATAAAATTGATGCATTATTTGTTTAAATCATGTCATTTAATTTATCCAATTTTCTGTATTTTTTCAGATTTTTTTTCGCATTTTTCATATTTTTTTGAATTTTTCAGAAAAAAATATTAAAATAAGGGGGTCGCGACCCGGGTCGCGACCGGGTCGGCCTGGGGGTCCCGCGACCCGGTCGCGACGCCGACCCAACCCTCCTTGCTCATCGTCACCGTGTGTCTACGGTGAGATATGACAATAAAAATGTTGAGTACGTACGTACCATCATGTAAAGGGAGGAGAAGGTTTTGTTAATAATTTTTGTTACAAAAATATTGTTACAGTGGAAGATTTATTTTACATATGATCAAAATCCGTATTATATTTAAAATTAGATGAGTGATCTCCACCGGTACCTACTTACTGGGCCAGTGTTCGGTGTAAACGAAATCCTAGTACAGTTGGGGCATTAGAAATGATATTACATTAACCTGGATATTAATATTTTAAAAGTAAAATATTAAAAATAAAATTAATACAAGTAAATAATATTACTACTATCATTTTATTCATGTCATAAATTTTAAATTTAAAATTAATGGTGAAATATACATTAATTATTTTCAAATTAGTGATGCTGGGTGTGTTTATTAGTGTCAACCAAACATATTATAAATTGAAAGAATGTGTTTTTCAAAAGAGCCAGTAACATGCCAACTCGGAGGCCGACCAATCATTCTCACCGGAGAGTGGATCATCTTAATTCTCAGGTGAAAGAAATAGTCTTAATCTCCAAAAAAAAAGAAGGAATTGAACTAATCAGTTCATCGTTATTGAACCCTTATTAGCTTATTACTGAATCATTATTGAAGCCTTACGAAGTCATTACTGAGTGTTACTGAAGTTATTGAACTCTTACTCAACTGTTATTGAAGTCAAACTCATTGCTGAATTATTACTGAAACCAGCATAACTCGTTACTGAATTGTTACTGAACGTTACTTAACATTACTGAAATATTACTGAAACCTTATCGAACCGTTACTAAAACTAATGTAACTCGTTATTGAACCATTGTTAAAGTCTTACTGAATTGTTCTTGAAAACATTATACCTCATTACTAAACTGTTATTTGACCGATTTAGTAACGGTTCAGTAACAATGAATCGATTGTTACTCAATCTATCACTTAAGTGACATGGGGTTGTCAAGTGTTCTGATTAAGAATTAACGGTGTTCGGTGGAACTGAGTTGATTCGCGCTCTTCTCTATAACGTCATCGCGGTGATGTAGGCGTTTCCGCTTCATTCCTTGTCCTATAAATGCAGGTGATATGTCGTCGGCTCCGCCATGATGCCCACCCTCACCGCCCATCAGAATCCTGCTGCCGACCGATTGGTCCTCTGTCGCTACTACTTCTTGTATCTCGCTAACTTCAGGCGGCCGCCGTTGACTTTGGGGGGGACACTCCTTGGCCTCCGCCGTGGCTTCAGGTCCTGCATGTTCTCAGTTTCCAGGTCAGTCGGTGACTCATCTCAGTGCGCTTCAGTTGGACGTCGTTCGCCCACTGTCTGTCGATCTCTACCTTCTCTTTCCCCTCCGATCACTTCCGAGAGCTCGAGTAAAAGGGTCCTCCATCTCGCCCAGGGAGAGTACATGGTACCTTCTTAATTGGTCAACCCCTGGATCTGTCGGCCGGTGTATACGTAATTTATTCTCCTAAGTATAGGATTTCTCTTACACCCGATCCATTAACTATGCTGCACTATGAAGATGGTGATCTATAAGTCAATAGTCAAAGTACAAAATATATCTGGTAAGACATCTTTGACAACTCAGGTCAAATATCTAACCGTGCTACTACGATGTTATAATAACCTATGGCTGTAAATGGTTTGGATTCGGTAGCGGAATCATCATAATCCGATTCCGATTCTCATAATTTCGGAATCACTATATTTCGACTTCGATCAGATTTCGATTCCGTTATCGAAATCAGAATCGAATCCGATAAATTCTGAAATACATGTTAAATATTATTTTTATTTAAAAATGAGTCAATAATTCACATATAATTACTAAAATTTGATATGATCTCATTAAAAATTTATTTTCATTTTATCAATTTACATATTATATTTTATAATTTATTAAAATTTATTTTATTTTATTTTATTCTATTTATATATAATTATTTTTTATCGAAATCGGATTAACAAAAATGGAATTAACTGATTCCGATTTCAATTTTGATAAGTTATCGGAATATCCGATTCCGATTCTGATAGCTTATAGGATTCAAAAACAAGTTCCAAACCCGTTAATTTTTATTGAAATCGAATCAGAATATCGGAATATCGGATTCTGTTTACACTCCTGGAATAACCTGATAGATAGTTCAGTAAGATACTGATTAGGTTTCTTAATTGGTCAGCTCAGTGTACTCATTTCATTAATGAGCACTTATGTGTGTATCTCAGTGTTCCCACACTTATGATCAATAAGATTAGTCATCCTCATCATTT
Source organism: Cryptocoryne crispatula var. balansae (assembly GCA_036172225.1). Lineage (NCBI taxonomy): Eukaryota > Viridiplantae > Streptophyta > Magnoliopsida > Alismatales > Araceae > Cryptocoryne > Cryptocoryne crispatula. The sequence continues at coordinate 39,862,826 of CM069928.1, forward strand.
GAAAAGACATGACACATACTAATCTATCTGAATCCTTGATGCACCATCTCAAGAATCCTATGACTAGTAACAGTTAGATCTCATACCTCTAAATGATCGATCTCATTATCATGATCTCATCATGATTCAATTATCATTGCACGCGAACGAGGACTTCATTATGATGTTTGTATCTAATAAGAGCTTGTAATGAAGATTTACTTAATTAATTGAATGAGATATTTGTAGATATGTTGAATCATATCATATATGATTAGCTTGTAAGGTATACATTTTTATCATTAATCAGAAGACTTGAGTATCTTTTAAGAAAACATAGATCTTAAGTTCTGCAACTAGGCCAAATTTGTGTGTTTACGTACCTGTCTCGACTCTGTTTCTCCATCTCATTTGCTTTCCAATCTCGACTCCTCTGCCACATCATCTTATCACTGAAGGTGAAGCTCAACTCACTTGCAACTAGAACTATTGTAGAATCGATGGGTGCAAGAAAGCCGCCACCAACATGTCGGCTTCTCCAACTTGGCCTTCTACTTTGTTGATCATCACATCAACCTGGGTGCTACAATACTAGATGTTGTGGAAATCTTGCGTCGATCCCCCACATATACGCACAAGAAGACATTTCGGGAGAAACTACTTGATGACGCTACGAGAGAAATTGATTATCCAATAATGTAGGAATGCACCCTGGACGAGTTATCGATTTGGGCAATTTATAAAATCACACTCCGATTAAAACTCTCCTAATTCCTGTCCAAGGTCCTAATTTGACTCGAGTACCCTGATGCTTATCTGGTCTAACCAATCATATCCTATCCCACTTAACTGATTAACTCATATCATTATTTATGCACATCCTATGATAGATCACTTGGTGATGGGACATCAATCGTATGTGCAATAGTGTAAGTTGATAATTCTAAAGGAGAGCTAGAACTTAAAATCAGACCCTTCCTAGCTAGACTTATTTTTAAATATCTAATTACATTTTTGGCTGCTACCATGTATGACTGAGTTGGTTGGGCCATAAATTAGTTGAGAAGTTTTACTAGAAACGATGTCCTATCTTGTTACAATATGGCATAAAAGTATTCCAACCAACTTTCTAAATTTCTTTGGATTTTGTAAGGTTGTATCTTGTGTAATTCATACTTTTGATTTATAAGAATTTCTATTGGTTTTTCCTCTAACAACCCACGATTAGAAATAATAACTGGCCTTTGATTGAGGCTAGAGAAAAAACATTCTTAAAGTTACAAGTTTTTTCATGAGGGTAAAAGTTTCGTAATCACCAGATACCTTCTAAATGAGTGTAACCCTGAGCAATATGTTTAACTTTGTGTTTATGGCCTGTTTGGTTATAATTTCAAAAATAATATTATATTAATATTGATATTGATATTTTTAGAAGTTGAAATATCAATATCAAAATTGACACAAGTTGTCACTTGTACTATACGACATATTTTGTTTGTACTATAAATTTCAAAACATCTCTAGGTGAGGTTTGATAAAAGTGTTTAATAGTGTTACCAAAATAAGGCCTATACTTCAGCTGTTATATTCATTTACATCTAGAAGATGAAGATGAACTTGAATTTCAGTCTGGTGACTTTCATACGAAAAATCTTTTTAATTAAAATTACATCCCACCTTGTGAAAACATATTGGTTATTAAAGTTTTAAGAAGCTTAAATGCTTTTTGGTGGGGTGGATAAACATATTAAATGCAAGTTTGTCCAACATTCAAATTTATCTTATTCCAAGTGGGAGGTGGAGACGCATAGCATAAGCACCCAAAAGTTCTTATTCTGGTATAGTCGAGTTGTTTTTGGTAAAGAGTTTTCGTATGGTAATTTTCCACTCGATACCTTAGTTGGGTGTATTTACAGGGAAGATTATAGTAAGGACGTAATCACTCCAAAATCTTTGATAAATGGGATTGGATTCCTAAACCTCCAACAACATTTAAGAGGTGCCTATATTTTCTTTCAACCACCTTGTTTTGTTGAGATGTGTACAAGTTGTGTGCTTACAAATTACTCTCCACAATTTCTTTTGTAGATTTGTTCATTTCAACGTTAATCACCGAACAAACTTCTATTAGGTGGGAAGAAAATTTTGACGTATTTAATGAACTCGATCATGAGTTTGGTTACTTTATTCTTAAATGTTATCACGTAAACTCAAATGAATCAGGAGTGATCTTCCACAATAGAGAAGAAATGCTTGGCTTCGATTTTTATTGAATGTGTAAGGGGCCAAACATTGCAATAAAATAAAGAAAAATATTTATAGGTTATGTTGGCGCTTTGAAAAAGAGGAAACATCATGTTTGTTTTGTGAAAAGGACATGTATAACATTTGGAGAGATTGAAAAATAAAAAAAGAAGAAATACACACTAAGTCATTTTTGAACCAAGCACTTTGGTGATATGTTCATTTTTTAAAATATTTTATCACTGGGTCTATTTTTTCCAAATATCATCACACCCATTTTGTTTTTCATTGAAAATATTTTTTTTACTTTTTTATGTTAAACAAAGTATCCACCGTGTATTTCCTGTTAATATTAGATTTTGAGAAATTTCAAATTAATAGTTAAATAGGATCTCTAATTTTTTAACTTGTAGATCTATTTATAATTGTCATCTGATTTATGGTCATTGGAGCCTGTGGTAAGTGAAACGAGAGTCAATGGACTAAATGAGATGTAAATTTGGTGAATGGAACTTTTGATAAACTTATTTTGGTAAATGGAACGGGTAATATTTTTTCAAAATTTTTTTGAGAAGGGTACAATAGATGATACAAAATCTTGGAATCGGCAGTCGCTTATGGAAGGAGAAAAAAATTAATCAAGGACAATTATTTTATTTGTTCAGTTGTTCCTCTTTTTCATTTCCCGACAAGTCAGCAGTTTCCCTCCTTGACACAGGTTCATATGTTTTTCTTCTACCAGCTCGTCGAATCTTAAATGTTACACATGGAATCTTCAAAACCTTTTGTTGACTTTGTTGTTGACTATTTGAGAGACTTCACTGCGCTTGACGATAATGTTAGCTCATTGGTAGAGAAGATGAATACACTGAGAGGCATCAAGGCTGATACGATGAGATCGGTTGTCGCCACGGAGATGCAAGGCTCGAAGAGGATGGGCAGGGTAAGAGCTTGGCTGGAGAATGTCCAATCTCTCGAGGATGCCACGTCGGTGATTGATACCAAATTCAACATGTTCAAGTGCTACCTTGATTGTCCCTTAAATGTGTTCTCAGCATGCACTATGAGCAAGGATTCCAAGCGGAAGCTGGTTGACTCACAGGATCTGGTCGACTCCGGGAACTTCTCTGTGTTTGCCGATGATCAGCTCCCGGTTGCCAGCCGGGTTATGCTGAGCATACAGAGTGTCGGGCAAGATAGCCTTCTGAGAGAGATGCACAGCTTTGTTGTTGACACCCAGGTGGGAATATCCGGGGTTTACGGAATGGCAGGTTTCGGGAAAACGACGCTCCTGAACAGATTCAACAACAAGCTCAGAAGAAGGCAACATGATTTTGACATGATGATGTTCGTCAAGTTGCCCGAGAAAGTGAAGGGTGAACAAGATACACAAGGACATACAGGAGATTGGGTTTTCCGTGGCACGACGAAGTTTTTGATCATCTTTGATGAGGTTTGGGAGTCAGTGGACCTCCTGTCTCTCCGGGATCCCCAGCCCGAGGATCCCATGCTCTTCCAAGATCATCGTGGCATCGCGAACCGAAGGCATATGCACGAGAATATATATATATTAAATTATATAGTTAATATTTATAACATATATTAATAAATAAATTTTTATATTTAGTTTTTTTATAATAACTAATATATATTGTATTAGAATTTCACCTATCTCATATTAAACATGTTATAATATATTTTGTAAACATTAATTATGAATATTTTGCACATTATTTATATACTATTTTAAAATATGATATTGATTTTTTAAAATTATAATAAAATATAATAGTTAATAAATTATTAATTACACTATGTAATTCATCAGGTCAAAATCATGTTGCCTTCTTCTGAGCTTGTTGTTGAATCTGTTCAGGAGCGTCGTTTTCCCGACACCTGCCATTCCGTAAACCCGGATATTCCCACCTGGGTGTCAACAACAAAGCTGTGCATCTCCCTCAGAAGGCTATCTTGCCCGACACTCTGTATGCTCAGCATGACCCGGCTGGCAACCGGGATCTGATCATCGGCAAACACAGAGAAGTTCCCGGAGTCGACCAGATCCTATGAGTCAACCAGCTTCCGCTTGGCATCCTTGCTCATAGTGCATGCTGAGAACATATTTAAGGGACAATCAAGGTAGCACCTGAACATGTTGAATTTGGTATCAATCACCGACGTGGCATCCTCGAGAGATTGGACATTCTCCAGCCAAGCTCTTACCATGCCCGTCCTCTTCAAGCCTTGCATCTCCGTGGCGACAACCGATCTCATTGTATCAGCCTTGTTGCCTCTCAGTGTATTCATCTTCTCCACCAATGAGCTAACATTATCGTCAAGCGCAGTGAAGTCTCTCAATGAGCTAACATAATCGTCAAGCGCAGTGAAGGGTGAACAAGATACACAGGGACATACAGGAGATTGGGTTTTTCGTGGCAAGACGAAGTTTTTGATCATCTTTGATGAGGTTTGGGAGTCAGTGGACCTCCTGTCTCTCCGGGATCCCCAGCTCGAGGATCCCATGCTCTTCCAAGATCATCGTGGCATCGCGAACCGAAGGCATATGCACGAGAATATTTATATATATATTAACTTATATAGTTAATATTTATAACATATATTAATAAATAAATTTTTATATTTAGTTTTTTTATAATAACTAATATATATTGTATTAGAATTTCACCTATCTCATATTAAACATGTTATAATATATTTTGTAAACATTAATTATGAATATTTTGCACATTATTTATATACTATTTTAAAATATGATATTGATTTTTTAAAATTATAATAAAATATAATAGTTAATGAATTATTAACTACATTATGTAATTCATCAGGTCAAAATCATGTTGCCTTCTTCTGAGCTTGTTGTTGAATCTGTTCAGGAGCGTCGTTTTCCCGACACCTGCCATTCTGTAAACCCGGATATTTCCACCTGGGTGTCAACAACAAAGCTGTGCATCTCCCTCAGAAGGCTATCTTGCCCGACACTCTGTATGCTCAGCATGACCCGGCTGGCAACCGGGAGCTGATCATCGGCAAACACAGAGAAGTTCCCGGAGTCAACCAGATCCTGTGAGTCAACCAGCTTCCGCTTGGCATCCTTGCTCATAGTGCATGCTGAGAACACATTTAAGGGACAATCTAGGTAGCACCTGAACATGTTGAATTTGGTATCAATCACCGACGTGGCATCCTCGAGAGATTGGACATTCTCCAGCCAAGCTCTTACCCTGCCCGTCCTCTTCAAGCCTTGCATCTCCGTGGCGACAACCGATCTCATCGTATCAGCCTTGATGCCTCTCAGTGTATTCATCTTCTCCACCAATGAGCTAACATTATCGTCAAGCGCAGTGAAGTCTCTCAATGAGCTAACATTATCGTCAAGCGCAGTGAAGGGTGAACAAGATACACAGGGACATACAGGAGATTGGGTTTTCCGTGGCACGACGAAGTTTTTGATCATCTTTGATGAGGTTTGGGAGTCAGTGGACCTCCTGTCTCTCCGGGATCCCCAGCCCGAGGATCCCATGCTCTTCCAAGATCATCGTGGCATCGCGAACCGAAGGCATATGCACGAGAATATATATATTAAATTATATAGTTAATATTTATAACATATATTAATAAATAAATTTTTATATTTAGTTTTTTTATAATAACTAATATATATTGTATTAGAATTTCACCTATCTCATATTAAACATGTTATAATATATTTTGTAAACATTAATTATGAATATTTTGCACATTATTTATATACTATTTTAAAATATGATATTTATTTTTTTAAGTTATAATAAAATATAATAGTTAATGAATTATTAACTATATTATGTAATTCATCAGGTCAAAATCATGTTGCATTCTTCTGAGCTTGTTGTTGAATCTATTCAGGAGCGTCGTTTTCCCGACACCTGCCATTCCGTAAACCCTGGATATTCCCACCTGGGTGTCAACAACAAAGCTGTGCATCTCCCTCAGAAGGCTATCTTGCCCGACACTCTGTATGCTCAGCATGACTCGGCTGGCAACCGGGAGCTGATCATCGGCAAACACAGAGAAGTTCCCGGAGTCGACCAGATCCTGTGAGTCAACCAGCTTCCGCTTGGCATCCTTGCTCATAGTGCATGCTGAGAACACATTTAAGGGACAATCAAGGTAGCACCTGAACATGTTGAATTTGGTATCAATCACCGACGTGGCATCCTCGAGAGATTGGACATTCTCCAGCCAAGCTCTTACCCTGCCCGTCTTCTTCAAGCCTTGCATCTCCGTGGCGACAACCGATCTCATCGTATCAGCCTTGTTGCCTCTCAGTGTATTCATCCTCTCCACCAATGAGCTAACATTATCGTCAAGCGCAGTGAAGTCTCTCAATGAGCTAACATTATCGTCAAGCGCAGTGAAGGGTGAACAAGATACACAGGGACATACAGGAGATTGGGTTTTCCGTGGCACGACGAAGTTTTTGATCATCTTTGATGAGGTTTGGGAGTCAGTGGACCTCCTGTCTCTCCGGGATCCCCGGCCGAGGATCCCATGCTCTTCCAAGATCATCGTGGCATCGCGAACCGAAGGCATATGCACGAGAATATATATATTAAATTATATAGTTAATATTTATAACATATATTAATAAATAAATTTTTATATTTAGTTTTTTTATAATAACTAATATATGTTGTATTAGAATTTCACTTATCTCATATTAAACATGTTATAATATATTTTGTAAACATTAATTATGAATATTTTGCACATTATTTATATACTTTTTTAAAATATGATATTGATTTTTTTAAATTATAATAAAATATAATAGTTAATGAATTATTAACTACATTATGTAATTCATCAGGTCAAAATCATGTTGCCTTCTTCTGAGCTTGTTGTTGAATCTGTTCAGGAGCGTCGTTTTCCCGACACCTGCCATTCCGTAAACCCCGGATATTCCCACCTGGGTGTCAACAACAAAGCCGTGCATCTCCCTCAGAAGGCTATCTTGCCTGACACTCTGTATGCTCAGCATGACCCGGCTGGCAACCGGGAGCTGATCATCGGCAAACACAGAGAAGTTCCCGGAGTCGACCAGATCCTGTGAGTCAACCAGCTTCCGCTTGGCATCCTTGCTCATAGTGCATGCTGAGAACACATTTAAGGGACAATCAAGGTAGCACCTGAACCTGTTGAATTTGGTATCAATCACCGACGTGGCATCCTCGAGAGATTGGACATTTTCCGGCCAAGCTCTTACCCTGCCCGTCCTCTTCAAGCCTTGCATCTCCGTGGCGACAACCGATCTCATCGTATCAGCCTTGTTGCCTCTCAGTGTATTCATCTTCTCCACCAATGAGCTAACATTATCGTCAAGCGCAGTGAAGTCTCTCAATGAGCTAACATTATCGTCAAGCGCAGTGAAGGGTGAACAAGATACACAGGGACATACAGGAGATTGGGTTTTCCGTGGCACGACGAAGTTTTTGATCATCTTTGATGAGGTTTGGGAGTCAGTGGACCTCCTGTCTCTCCGGGATCCCCAGCCCGAGGATCCCATGCTCTTCCAAGATCATCGTGGCATCGCGAACCGAAGGCATATGCACGAGAATATATATATATTAAATTATATAGTTAATATTTATAACATATATTAATAAATAAATTTTTATATTTAGTTTTTTTATAATAACTAATATATGTTGTATTAGAATTTCACCTATCTCATATTAAACATGTTATAATATATTTTGTAAACATTAATTATGAATATTTTGCACATTATTTATATACTATTTTAAAATATGATATTGATTTTTTTAAATTATAATAAAATATAATAGTTAATGAATTATTAATTACATTATGTAATTCATCAGGTCAAAATCATGTTGTCTTCTTCTGAGCTTGTTGTTGAATCTGTTTAAGAGCGTCGTTTTCCCGACACCTGCCATTCCGTAAACCCGGATACTCCCACCTGGGTGTCAACAACAAAGCTGTGCATCTCCCTCAGAAGGCTATCTTGCCCGACACTCTGTATGCTCAGCATGACCCGGCTGGCAACCAGGAGCTGATCATCGGCAAACACAGAGAAGTTCCCGGAGTCGACCAGATCCTGTGAGTCAACCAGCTTCCGCTTGGCATCCTTGCTCATAGTGCATGCTGAGAACACATTTAAGGGACAATCAAGGTAGCACCTGAACATGTTGAATTTGGTATCAATCACCGACGTGGCATCCTCGAGAGATTGGACATTCTCCAGCCAAGCTCTTACCCAGCCCGTCCTTTTCAAGCCTTGCATCTCCGTGGCGACAACCGATCTCATCGTATCAGCCTTGATGCCTCTCAGTGTATTCATCTTCTCCACCAATGAGCTAACATTATCGTCAAGCGTAGTAAAGTCTCTCAATGAGCTAACATTATCGTCAAGCGCAGTGAAGGGTGAACAAGATACACAGGGACATACAGGAGATTGGGTTTTCCGTGGCACGACGAAGTTTTTGATCATCTTTGATGAGGTTTGGGAGTCAGTGGACCTCCTGTCTCTCCGGGATCCCCAGCCCGAGGATCCCATGCTCTTCCAAGATCATCGTGGCATCGCGAACCGAAGGCATATGCACGAGAATATATATATTAAATTATATAGTTAATATTTATAACATATATTAATAAATAAATTTTTATATTTAGTTTTTTTATAATAACTAATATATGTTGTATTAGAATTTCACCTATCTCATATTAAACATGTTATAATATAATTTGTAAACATTAATTATGAATATTTTGCACATTATTTATATACTATTTTAAAATATGATATTGATTTTTTTTAAATTATAATAAAATATAATAGTTAATGAATTATTAACTACATTATGTAATTCATCAGGTTAAAATCATGTTGCCTTCTTCTGAGCTTGTTGTTGAATCTATTTAGGAGCGTCGTTTTCCAGACACCTGTCATTCCGTAAACCCTGGATATTCCCACCTGGGTGTCAACAACAAAGCCGTGCATCTCCCTCAGAAGGCTATCTTGCCCAACACTCTGTATGCTCAGTATGACCCAGCTGGCAACCGGGAGCTGATCATCGGCAAACACAGAGAAGTTCCCGGAGTCGACCAGATCCTGTGAGTCAACCAGCTTCCGCTTGGCATCCTTGCTCATAGTGCATGCTGAGAACACATTTAAGGGACAATCAAGGTAGCACCTGAACATGTTGAATTTGGTATCAATCACCGACGTGGCATCCTCGAGAGATTGGACATTCTCCAGCCAAGCTCTTACCCTGCCCGTCCTCTTCAAGCCTTGCATCTCCGTGGCGACAACCGATCTCATCGTATCAGCCTTGTTGCCTCTCAGTGTATTCATCTTCTCCACCAATGAGCTAACATTATCGTCAAGCGCAGTGAAGTCTCTCAATGAGCTAACATTATCGTCAAGCGCAGTGAAGGGTGAACAAGATACACAGGGACATACAGGAGATTGGGTTTTCCGTGGTACGACGAAGTTTTTGATCATCTTTGATGAGGTTTGGGAGTCAGTGGACCTCCTGTCTCTCCGGGATCCCCAGCCCGAGGATCCCATGCTCTTCCAAGATCATCGTGGCATCGCGAACCGAAGGCATATGCACGAGAATATATATATTAAATTATATAGTTAATATTTATAACATATATTAATAAATAAATTTTTATATTTAGTTTTTTTATAATAACTAATATATATTGTATTAGAATTTCACCTATCTCATATTAAACATGTTATAATATATTTTGTAAACATTAATTATGAATATTTTGCACATTATTTATATTCTATTTTAAATTATGATATTTATTTTTTTTAAGTTATAATAAAATATAATAGTTAATGAATTATTAACTACATTATGTAATACCAAAATTTATTTAATTTAAATATATAATTAATATTTATCACATATATAAATATATCAAATATTATATTTATTTTTTAGTGTATAATAAATTATATATATTGTATTAAACTTTCACCTCTCTCTTATTAATCATGTTTTATTATATTTAGTAAATGTTAATTATAAATATGTTTAACATTATTTAAAATAATACATTAAAATACTTTTTAAAATTATGGACTTTATGTAAATTATATTATTTACTTAAAATATAATAGTTAATAATTTGTTAAGAACATTATGTATAGTTTGAATAAATTATTTAAAATTTTACCCTACATTTTAAATTATAAAAAATATATAACTTATGTTATATATATAATCAATAATACATATTTATTAAATTATCAAAGTATTATACATTATAAATATAATCCTTGTGTTAAAAATGCCTTTAATTTTCAAGAACGTGAGGCAGTGCGACAACTTCACATTTTCTCTTTCGTTGAACATTCATATATTCGATGATGTTTTTTTGAACTTCACATAATTAATTGTTTTTATTATTTATTATAGTTATTTTAAATATTTACATGATAACTTATAATTTTTGTCATCATGTATTCGGGAGAAATGACAATTACTGTTATGTATAATGGACTTGTTAGATACACTGATAATGGTTTTACTTATTACGATGGTGGATTTGAAAAAAATATTCATATATCAACAATATCCTCATTTGAAGAAGTGAAGAATATTATTCATGATATTTTTCACTGTACTACAGATATGGTTAAGTTAAAATTGAGTTAGAATTATTACGGGAATTTAATTAGCGTGGTAAACGATACATCCTGTCACGCTGTGATAGATAGAAACTCTAGAGATAATATACAGTTATTTATTAAAAATGAATAGATAAGGAGAGCTTTTTATAATCCGCAGATGAATGTCAGCAGATTATAATGCACCTAATGCAATGAAACTACTTAATCAGTGTCATTCAACAATGTCATGGAACTTAGATGTTGAACCGAGTAATACCTCTTGCCCTTTTTTAATAGAAAGTACCAACCAACAAGGCATAGATTTAAATGAAGTGCATAATGATGAAGAGATGTCTGATAGATTTACAAGTGATGACGAAGAAATCGAGACTGATATACTGAACAATATTGATGTTGTCAACAAGTTTCATGAACACGAGGATATTACATGGATTGAACATGCAGTTGCTAGTAACTGCTATGTTGAAAATGATGATGAAAATGAAAGTGACGAAGAAGATGACTCGGTTGTCCGAAGTGATAGACAAAATATTGATGAATTGTAGTGAAAAAAAAATTTACACCAAAAGAAGATCTTATATATACAACTTCATCTTAACTCTAAAACATAATGTTTAACATTGAACTGATCGGTCTACAAGATCAAATCTTACATTAATATGCTTGTCAAAAGATCAAAGTTGTAAATGAAGATTGCATACGTGCGTTAGTAAACGAGCTGGTGGATTATGGATGGCGCTATTGTCGTCTACTTATTATTGTAAATGTTACATTTTTACATGGAAAGTACCGTGACACATTACTTGTTGCATGTGGTGTAGTTACCGATTAAGGTTTATTTTCTATTGCATTTGCTATATACTTAACAGTGAGAATGATCATTAACAGTCTTGGTTTTTTTGAACAAATGCTTAATTTGGTGTCATGTATTAGAGATACGCGTCACAAATTATGTATATTTTCTGATAGACATGTTAATATAAGAAATGCTATACAACGGTGATTTCCTACTGCTGCACATCATTTTAGTCTTCGTCATTATAGACAGAATTTTCAAGCACATTTTACTAAAAAAAAGTTCTACAAGAGGATGTATAATACATGTCAAGTTTATAATCAGATGGATTTTCAGAGTAAAATATGTGATATTCAACTTATTTATAACGATGCTTATGCATGGTTGATACAAATATATCCTGAATATTTGGTATTATCATTTGATACTGATGGTAAGAGATTTGGTATCATGATCACAAATTATTCAGAATGTTTCAACAGTATCTTAAAGATAACTCGTGCTTTACTAATCCATTCATTGATCCATACGACATATCATTGATTAAGATTGATGTTTTTTCAGCGTCGTATGATTGGAAACAATATAGAGATTGTGTTGACTCCTAAGTATGAGAAGTTAATAGTTGAACAGTCAGAAAAAAGTTAAAATGTGCATGTTCAAGCTTGACTTAATGTGGGAGAGTGGGAAGTAAATGACAATTATGGACATAGTTACCGTGTTGATATTATTCGACATAGTTTACATTGCAGTTGTTCTGAACCTCAAGTGCGTCATTTTTCGTGTAAGCATGCATTGTGCGTAATGCGTTCTGTCAACTGGGATCCATATCAATGTCTCCTACTGGTACACAATTCAACAATATCGAGGCACATATCAAATAGAGTTTCATACTGTTCTTGATGCACGTTACTGACTTTCATTTAAGCATATCAATAATTTGATTCCTATGTTACCTCCTTCCAATGATTGAAATGTCGGAAGATCTCAAAATAAGAGTGTCAATAATAATGGATCGTGACGTAAATTGTCAACATAATAAATGTGGCATATATAAGAAAAAATGTTATAATAGGTCGATTTGTCAACATCGGTAATATCTTTGTATGATTATTGTTAATTGTTATTTTTATGATTGATGTATTATGAATATCTCTGAACTAGTAACATTGTTTTTTTCAGACATGACTAGCATTCGGGATAAGTTATTGCTATATAACTAGGAGAAATCGTTTCTCACATCTCGAGTTATGATATAAATTTTGTTGTTCAATTATTCATAATTATACATTTAAAATTTATTATAATATTTTATATGAATCATAATTATTATATCCTTCTTCTCACTTCAAATCAGTCATTAATTGGTCAATTACTCATGTATTAGTGAAACAGTATCTAGATATTGCTGGTTTTTCGCATACAACATCTTTACGATATATGCCGTTAGACCGATATCTCATTATAGCTTTAAGTGAGCGTTGACGTCCAAAGACATTCACATTTCATTTTGATCGTGCAGAGATGATGATCACATTGCAAGATGTGTCCATGCTACTTGAGTGGATGGTCCACTAATCATTTTATCTACTCACGTTCCTTCTGAACGATACTCGACATGGGAACATGTTTGTCAACAATTTCTAGATCAAATACCATCAGTCGAGGATTTTAGTCACCGCAGTCGTAGTACTATTAGACTACGAAAGTTGGTATAACAATTTTGTGTACAAGCTCATGACTTGCCAGATGATATAGACAATGAATAAACAAGACTACTTTGTCTATATCATACTTGACCTTATATTTTAATGTTTCTCTATTGTGTGTTATTACCAGATACATTTGGTATTGAGATCCACCTCCAATACTTAATATTTTTTAAGGATTTACAAATTTATAGACAATACTCTTGGGGTAGTGCCATATTTGCATTTTTATATCGACAATTATATTTTGCAACAGAAAAATCGTGTAATCGCATAGGAGGGTATCTTTATTTGTTGTAGGTACAATATTTTATTTGAATTTCATATTTGTATTCATTCTTTTTTTTTCATATCCTTATATTTGTTATCTTTTTATATATAGCTATGGAGTTGGGAACACCTCTACGTTGGTCGTCCTGCTATTCCACGACCATTATCGGAGGATGGTGTTGGTCGACCACTTGGAGCAAGGTAATATTATTGCTACTTAGTATTTTTAAATTTTACATTCCACTATATATTTTTAACAACTTAACATTATTTACCAGATGGAATTCATATGAACGAATCGAACCAAGGCATTCTTCTTTGTTGTTTTATAAAAATGAGTTAAATATACAAGAAAAAAAATCAAGTACGTAACTTTTTGATCATTTCAAACTATTTGTTAGTTACCATTCCAAAACTTAACATCACAATGATTTATATAATATTTTATAGATTGTGTGACGATCATATTCTTAAGATATTATGAATAATGTTTTACAAATTTGTATTGAAAATATAAATATGTGAATGGCATTTGTTCCTATCCTATGTATGTCGGTGATGGAGATTCATGTTCCTGAGCGGATGCTAAGCCAATGTGATTATATAGAACAATAACCTACTGACAGAGAGCAGTATACTCGTATAGATAGATGGGGGAGGGCAAATACAAATTGATTAGAATATTACGACCCTTATGTCGAAAAATGAAATAATAAAATGTCACATATTTTTGTACCAACTTATGAAAGTCAACATATTGAACATATGCAAAATCAATATAATGATTGGTGCTCCGAGTATGGTTTTCCACATCTTCTTGAACATTATCATGTTGCTTCTCAACAATATTATCACAGAGGAGCTATTGAAAGAACTTTGGTAAGTAATTGATTTTTATTTATACATAATATAAATTCATTATTAATTTGACGTTATTCATAATTTTAACTCGGCTTAACTAATCGAATAAAAGAGTTACTACAATCACGTCAAGATACAAATTTCAGATAAACAAAAAGTGAAATACTCTGTTTACAAGAATTGACGTTGAGGAGTTTTCGACTTGATGTTGTTGACTATGAAGAATCTCTACCCCCTGAAATAAATGTACATACATGGCGCCAACCACTTTCATCATGGACTCAAGACCCAATGCAGTTTGCTGTGGGTGTGGGACCATCTACTTGGATGCCAAGTATACCTCCATCAACCAGAACTCAGGATCCAAAACTCACTTCATAAACACCCATTACCTCATCTGGTCCTGAGTTTATGTCAACTACTGAGGATGAGGGGAACAGAAGTAGAAGAAGGAAGAGTATAAGAAGGAAAAGCAGTATAATCATGTACTTGATTATGTACCATTCAATCCACATGTCTTATTTTCCTAGGTCATGTTTGTCTATTTTGTCTTAATACAATCCAAAAGTCTATGTAATAATATTCTTCGTTATGTTATATTTTTAATATATGATATTTATTAATATTATATTTACATAATAATTTTAATTAATATTTACTTTTTATAATATATAAATAAAATACATCACATTTTATATTTAATAGTACTATTTTTACATAATAATATTAATTTTATATTGCAAATACAATATACTATATTTAATAATTCAATAAATATTTACTCATTATAATATATTTATATAATATATAACATATTTATATTTAATAATACTATTTTTACATGATAATATTAATTTTCTTTTGCAAATACAATGTACTATTTTAATAATTCAATAAATATTTACTTTTTATAATATCTTTACATGATATATAACATATTTATATATAATAATTATATTTTTACATAATAGTATTAATTTTATATTACACTTACTATGTATTATATTTAATAATTAAAAAATATCTATTTTTTTAATATCTTTACATAATATTTCACAAATTTATATTTAATAAAACTATACTTTCTTAATATTATTAATTATTTATTACACTTACAATGTATTATATTTAATAATTATTAGTATTATAGTTCTTAAATACTATAATTTTAATAAAATAATGATAACTAGATTTATTATTTTACCTATAATGTAGTGTATTTTAATAATTTATTAAATATTAAATAATATTAATTATTTTTATCAAATATTTAAAAATATGAAGTATAATTAGTAATTTAATAAATATTTAATTTTTATAATATATTTATATAATATATAATACATTTAATAAATTTATTAGTATTTTATTTATAATATATATTTAATTACAATATATAGTATGTTTATTAGTATGTTATTTAAAATATAAAAATTATATAATGTAGTAAAATATTATTTAATTTTTATAATATATTTTAAAATATATTAATTTTATTATATTAATAATTTTATTATATTTTATTTATTATTTTAAATTTATTATTTATGTATGATAAAGATAACGAGAACAAGATAGGAGGAAGTTAGTGTATGGAATACAATACCTCGAACGTTTTACATTTTATTATCTTTTTATAATATAAAATTTGTCGTGAAAAAAATAGAAGAAATACCCAATCGGAAGAGATTTAGGGTGCATGGAAAGAAGAAGGGGCGAACGATAGGGGAGAGAGGGCAGACGGTGCTATAGGAGAGAGAAGGGTCGACGGGGATAGGAGAGAGGTAGCGAAGTTGCTGGCTGCCTAGCGATAGAGCCAAAGTCGCTGGAAAGCCTAACGACTTTAATACAAAGTCAATGGTGTTGCCAGCGACTAACGTGAAGTTGCTGGTCTCCCCAGCAACTTCGCCAAACCCGTCGGGAAGACCAGCGACTTCTCCCACCCCGGCCTGAAGTCGCTACCGTCCTTTGCGACTTCAGTCTAACCCAACTAATTTCAGAAATAAAACTTTTAGTGTGTCATTCTCGAAAATAAACTTTGGAACCATGTTAGTTTAAAAATTTTCTCGCGTATGCGTTCGCATGGATGTGAAGAAGATGGTCGAGGTCAAGTGCTTAGTATGGGTAGATGCTTGGGTAGGCCTGTCAAATGAGGCGGGTCAGCCCGACAGCCCACCATAAAGCCCGCCATGGGCTGGGCTTAGGCCCGACGTAATCTACATCGAGCTAAAACGGACTTATGTACTAATTTTATTCTTAATTGACGGGCCGATAGTCTCAGGCCCGTTTAGCACGCTGCTCTCATGTTCACGGGTACTTCGCAGTAGCACGGAATGTCGTCCTCCATCTTGGCGCATCACATATATGGCACTGATGCCTAGGCGCCTCCTTAGAGGGCCCTTGCTCCTCCTCCTCCGTCCACAGCACAAAGGGGTCTTCCTCACGGCAGTACAAGGGATCATCACCAGCAATGAGGGAGGCAGCCATTCCGATCTAGCCCGTAGCATTCTTCTTTTGGGTGGAAGATCAGGGAGGGTGGACGGCTCAAGACACCGGGAATGGCATTGGATGGGGAAAATGGGAGCGGCAGATATAACGAGAGTGAGGAGACGAGAAGTTGAGCTCTAGCGCCGCTCGCCCCCTCTCACCCCCTCGGTCGGCCGGCGGTTGTGCATGGGTTGAACCCCGCGTCCTTGCACGCCTCGATCAGCTGAGATCTGATGCATGGGTTGAACCCCGCATCCACCACGTCTACGGTGGTCAATCGCAGTAGCAGGATGAGGACGACGGCGTATGCCGACAGGAAGGGGCAACTCATCCTTAGGGCCATCTATGTTCGTAGCACGTGGAGGTGGCGCATACGGGAGAATGCAAACGGGGAGGGACATCTACTTATAAGTGGAGTGGATCGATCGACGAAGGCTTATGGGGTGTTTGGTTGCATGATAATTGAGGTTTTTATTTTAATTTTTAGAAATGGTAAGAAAACTTGTTAAAAGAGGTGTTTGACAATCATGACAATTTTATGTTTTGAAAGTGATTTTCTTCTTAAACAAAAAAGAGGGTTTCACCTCTTTCTTTTTTCTTGTGGTCCCCCACTTTATTTGGTCATGTGCGGTGGTTACTCTTTTTTGTAATCACATCCCTCCAAACATGATAATTTTATGTCATGAGTTGGTTTACTTTTTATTTTAATACAATTTTTTATCATGAAAGTGTACAAAAAATTATCTTGCAACCAAACATCCCATTAGCTTCGATCTTGCTGTCTGCTGCTCGAATTCATGGTGAAAGGGATTTGTTTCCATCTCTTTCCGCGGTGATCGTGGGAGATCCGATCGGTTTCTACCATGTGGGCATCATTGCTTCCGCCCCAAACTTGCGATGGAGAGATGCTTCCCTTGAACAGTAGAACAGATCTTCGGAGTTGCAGCTTCCTCGCGTTGTCGATCAAGTTCCCTAGTCCCTCCAGGGCATTTTCCTCAAGAATCGGCTCCATGGTGGCTCTCGAGCACCTCGACCTTTCCGACTTCGGCTTCACCGCCCCCCTCCCTCCCCAGCTCGGCATGTGGCCCAGTGGGCCGTAGATGGGCTTTTGTGACCTGTTGGGCTAAGCCCATATATATAGTGAAAAAATTCACCGGGCTGGACTTGGGCCTTTTACAAATGGGCTAAGATGGGCTTGGGCTTGGGCGCCCCTGCGCTTGGGGCCTCTTCTTGGAGAAGGCGGGAGAGGCATCGGCTGCAGATACGGACGGAGGTAGGCGGAGATGATGGCACGCAAGTGCGACGACCTCCCGCGGGCCATCACCACGGTCGGCCGCGCCATGGAGACCAAGAGGACGCCGTCGCCCGAGTGGAGTACCGCACTGACCGCTCTGCACAACACCCCGGCGGACATCAAGGGCATGGATAGAGTACTGGGCCGCCTCAAACGTCGCTACGATAAGCTGCCGAGAGTGACAAGATGAGGCTGTGCTTCCTGTACTTCTTGATCTACAGAGAAGGTGACCCCATTTCTCCGAAGCTCCCGGTGCACTGGATGGGGGAGGGGATCATAGACGGATTCCACGCCGGCTGCGGAGACTCGGCGAAGGGCCACGACATGGTCCAAAGCCTTGAAGGAGGAGGGCTTGCTGGAGGACGCCGGCGGAGGCAATGTGAGGATGCACGGCATCATACACAACATGGCCCAGTGGATGGCTTTGGATTGTGACCTGAAGTTGGACCGGTGGCTGATGCTGCCCGGGCGGGGGCTGAGGGAGGCGCCGGAGGTCGTCCGGTGGAGAGATGCGGAGAGAGGATATCGATCATGAAAAACTGCATATCGAGCCTGCCGGAGGAAGTTACCCGCTGACTACCCCACCTGACATCGTTGATGCTCCATGATAACATAGTCGGCTCAGCTCCCTGCCCGGCGGCCTTCTCCGGTCGGCAGCCAACCTCCGCGTTCTCGACATGTCCAGAACGTCACTCGAGGAGCTTCCGGCAGAGATCGGCGAGCTAGTCCTGCTGCAGTTTCTCGACCTGTCCTACACCAGGCTGGTTACGGTCCCTGTTGAGTTGGGCAAGCTCGGGAGGCTGAGATACCCTGATTTGAGCCACATTCCGACTCTCCGGAGGGCGTCATCGAGGGGCTCTCGTCGGAGCTGCAGGTGCTGGAGAGTTTCGGCGACTGGGCGACGGGTGGTGAAGCTTCCAAAGGCGGCGGCAGAGCGCGATTTGAAGAGCTCGTGGGTCTGAAGCGCCCGAAGATGCTCATGATCACCGTGGAGACGGCCGAAGCCCAGCAGCTGCTCCAGCAGGCGCATCGGCTGGCCTCATCTATTCACGCACTGCATCTCCAGGCTGCAAGGGGGATGACCAGAATCACCCTGCCGACCGACCTTGACTCCGCCATGATCAGGTTAAGGGAGGTGTGCATCAGCCACTCCGACGGCTTGGAGGAAGTGGCGGTCGACGACGAGATCAGCTGGTCCTCGTACTTGCCCCATGTGAATTTTCTGCGCCTCAAGGCGCTGAGCAACGCCAAGATCGTCTTCAAGCCGCCGGTGGCTTCCGGGGAGTTTTTTTTTAACTAACACTGTTCTTTTTTATTATTATAAAACTAACACGGTAAAAACTTTTATTGCAAAACTAACACGGTTTGTTCAAAGTCGAGTTTTCAAAATTCGACTTTCACCTTTAACAGTGATCTCGTTCGTTAACGGTGTTTATTAAAAATCGAATTTAAAAGTCGAATTTAAAAAACTCGAATTTTGAAAGTCGGGTTTGCCAAACCCGACTTTCAACGAGCAAAAGAAAAAAAAAACAAAAACTAGCGCGCCCAACAGTAAGCATTTAATGCGTAACCTTAATTTTTTTTTATCTTCCACCTAAAAAAATCGGATACTCGGGTTAAAATTTTTCCGATCCACTCGGACCAATGAATTCGGAATATTCAAAACTATAAGATTGAATTTTTAAATTTTTAAAAAGTGCAAGTTTTATCATTGGACGGTCCAGGATGCTCCGATTTAATATTAAAAATCTAATATTAAGTATTTCTATTTTCTAAATTTATTGGACGGAACGGATCGTTCAAATTCAAACCCGATAAATTATAATTTAAGAATATAGATAAAGACGATTTTTTTAAAAAAAAATTAATGTGCGCTACGGCGCACAGCATTAAATGGGGGTTTTTTTTCAAAACTCAATTCGATTTTACCTATACTTTTAAATAGGTAAAAACTTTTATAGCAAAACTAACACGATTTGCTCAAAGTCGAGTTTTTTAAATTCGACTTTTAATTTCGATTTTTAATAAACATTGTTAACTGACGAGATCTGGGAAAGTCGAGTTTTGAAAACTCGACTTTGAGCAAATCGTGTTAATTTTGCAATAAAAGTTTTTACGGTGTTAGTTTTATAATAATAAAAGAAAACAGTGTTCGTTAAAAAAAAACTCGGCTTCCGGGTGCACGCGATCGGGCCTGTCGACCGTCGAGATCATCGACTGCCCCAAGGTGGAGGAGCTGGTCCCCGGCGACGTGGCGGCCGAAGAAGCAGGAGGAGCGGACGGCGGGCGGATGATCTTCTCCGCGCTCCAGACGCTCAACCTCATCAAGCTGCTAGTTCAAAAATTTTCTCCCGGAAATACACTTTACAAGTGTGCTAGTTCAAAGAATTTCTCCGTTTCTCGGACTCGTTTGTCGCCATTGCCGCTGCATACACTCACACCACTGAGCTACACAGCTACTCGTGCCCCTTATAATTACTGGGTGGGATCCCGGGCCGTACGGTAATTTTATCATTATAATTTGGTATAACGATATATGATTAATTCACGTATTTTCTCTCCTCCTTTTTCTTTTTTCTTTGTGGTGTGTGGCGTGTGATTTGTTTGAGTTTCGTATTATTGTAACTTGCTACGACATCAGTGCTCTGGATTATTGCTCTTTTTGTTTAAGAACTATTCAAGTACCTCTCCGTGTTTCTACTCTCTGTTGTATTAATGTAGCCGAATCACAAATACAACCAGCTGTATGTTTTATACGTATGATTGGTCTCTTGATTATTTGGAGTAAACTATATATCTTATGTGATGAGATGAGATGAGAGTGCATCTTCTCACGTTACGTATTAGACGAAGTTTCATGCAAGGTAGGCTGGAAAGAAGGTTGGGCTTACCATATGAACTGAAATCTTCCAGTGCTATTGAGAAAATGGGATGTTAATAGGGTGTTTAGATTTTGTTAAAATTTTTTGTTTTTGTAATAAAATTTGTTAAAAGAGATGTTCGGCAACTATGATATTTTTTCAAGTGATTATCTTCTTAAACAAAAAAGAGAGTCTCACCTCTCTTTTTTTATCTTGTGGTCTTCTCACTTTGTTTGGTCATATATATATGGTAGTTACTCTTTTTTGTTATCACATCCTTTCAAACATGTTAACTTTTTGTTCTTGGTTAGTTTATATTTTATTTTAATATAATTTTTTATCATGAAGGTGTACAAAAGAATTATGGTGCAACCTAAGTAAGTGGAGTCCTACAGATGGGATCTACCTTGTTGCTTTATGGAGAGAATCTCTCTGTTGTGTTTACGTATATTCTCATCCCTCATCTCTAACATATATTTAATACATGTAGACGACGTAGTGTTTGTTTTTAAAGAAGGGACTTCCGTCACGAGAAGATTAAGGGGATATACGTGGGACTAAGGGGCTGTTCGATAACACTGAATATACATCTGAAATCTGATTCGATCAGATTTTAGATATTGGATCTCGTTTGATAATATATCTGACCTAACCTCTAATTAAACATCTGATCTCTGAAAAGACTCTGAGCTATTAAGACCTGAAACATAGCTTTTGTTTTGCATTAGATGTTTTACCGCTCCAATGTCTGCATGTCCTTACTGTTTCATATCTATCACATCTCCACGTTGGGTTACAGGAGAAAATGCAAGACTTAAACATTAAAAAATTATTTGAAGGAAATCTTTGATTTGTAAATAAATTTAATTTATCTTTAATAAAATAGATAATCATACAATAAATTATGTTTTTATTATAAATATATTTTTAAAATATAATTTGTTAAAAAAAATTTTGTGATCTTTACAAATAAATATTTTAATGATATTTTTGTCAAACAAAAGAAATTACTTATATTTCAAAATTGTAATGTATGATTTGTAGATGATAGATTATATTCAAAGTTAATATTTTATTATTTTAAAAATTTAAGTGGATGCTTTAGATTTTTTATCAAACAACATAAATCACTTATATCTTAATCAAAGTAAACACTTTTTTGCCACAAGTTGAAAAGTTAGAGATAAAATTAAAAGTTAAGATTTTCAGATTAAGCCTAATCAAACATCACTTCACTCTAGTTTTTATTTTTCCATATTTTTGTACTAAAATGTGATTTACATTCAGACTGTTTCAAGTTAGCCTTACATCTTGTGCTTTGTATCTTCACCTCTCTAAACTGAGGAATTTTATAATTTCTCTTTGCAGAACCCGATAGTAAGTCTAAGACAATTTCATGCACCAACTCCAACTACATAAATAATATCATGTCTAGTGCCAAGTAATATACCTAAAAAATCCAACTAATGTAAGATATAGAGTTGGATCTATAGTATTTTCTTATCCTTCTATTGTTAACTTCAAACTTGTAGTGGGAATTTGTTGACATCATTGCAAATAATCTGTCATATGTCATGGTATAATATATGATTATTAATTTTAAAATTAATATTATATACAAAAATTATTTGATTTTTATTATAAAACTTGAAATTTATATCATAAAGAGTACATAAATGGTAATACAAAACATCTTATGTACTAGATGGGATGACCATTTCTCGAAAAAAATTTAAGAATAAAATATCTCTAGATGTAATGACTTATCCTTTATTTGTTCTCATTTAACCGGATTGCGTTAATCCAACTTAAGTTTTATTTTATTTGTAAAATAAATAAGAGATTAAGATAAATCAGATTTATCCAAGTTATTCCCATACCAAACATAGACTTGTTGTTTTATCCAAGTTATTCCCATACCAAACATAGACTTGTTGTTTATATTAACGTATAAAAAAAGATTGAGTTAATTTTCGTATTGTTCCTGGAGCTCATTAAATACCGTGGCATCGATGAGTATTATTGTAGTTGTAAAATTCTCGCATTACATGGGCCCCTCGCGGCCGGCCAGACTTGACCAAGTTGCCTTGCCAGTCATTTTATATGTCTACCTTCTATTTTTTATAAACAAGATGCGTTGCCTTGTTTATATTATAAATTTAAAATTATACACGATAAATATTAACATCAATTTTAAAATTAACGACAACAGATATATGCGATAAGATCACCGAACAAATTATAAATAATAGTATAATACATAAATGGCGACAGAACAGAGAACGCCGGAAATTGACGAGGCCAGCAGCCAGCCAATCAGCACGGTGACGTAGACCTATATAAATGCGGGTGATGTTAGCTTTTCCGCCCCTTCGGATCCCGCTGCCCGTTTGCTCCGCCGCCGCCGCCGGGGGATTCTCCGCTGCTACTTCACCCCTCCTCTCAGTTTCCAGGTCAGTCAGTGACTCATGATTGCCCTTAAGTTGGACGACGTCTGCTCTCAGTACGTCGATCTTTCTTTCTTTCGCTTCGTCCACTCCTCAGAGCTCGGTAAAAGCGCCATTCATCTCACCCCAAAGAGTACAGGGTGTCTGATTGTTTCGCGCCCTAGATAGGGGCAGTGTAAATCCCCAAACTGGATCTGCTCCAATCCGCCGAAATCGATCCAAGTCGGATTAGAAGGTGTCGTGCTCGTGCCGATCTGAATCAGATAATTCGGATGCATGCCGGCCGATCTTGAGATCTAGAATCTGACCAGCAACATCGACCCTTGTACTGGTTCTTAGTTTGTTCTGCGTTGGGTGCCATCTGATGCGGTAGAGTCGACTTAGACGAAGAGCCTTCGTTGGTTTGGGTTTTTGAAGGTATTCTTTACATAAATAATTTTGGCAAGGTATTCACTGTTCGGTGTTCGGTTCGACCAGAAAATAACCAGTGGTGATCTATTTTTAGTTTGGTTTCAAGGGTATTTCAACCGGATCAAATAGATAAGCTGAATCATTCAAGCTAGATTGCATATTTATGTTAACTTAGGCTTGTTAATAATATTTATATTTTTCTTACATAATTAATATTTAACATGCAGTTTTTAAGATAAAACTAATCACACACAATTGTATATATAGATAATCTTGATTTGTATTCAATTCTTAAGGATGGATCAAGATTATACTCAACTCAAGAATGTACGTACGAAACAAGTAGTAGAATGTAAGAAATCTATTTTTGTATCCTTGTTACTCCACTTTCATGCATCCCTCTGTGCTCATTTGAGAACTCTTCACGTATCCGCTATTACACATGTTTATTTGTCAGGAAAGGAAGGATCCGGAGTTGGGAGCAGGCAGGTTCGCTCTGGCTGAATCCAATTAAACTTTAATATTAGTCTCAAATTATTTGAGATTGACCGTCTATGTTCTCTTTTTCCACTCAAGAACAATTTGAAGCAGTACCTAACTTTTTGAAGCTTAACTGAGAGCGCTTTTAGAGTCCACTTCACCTCTGCCCAACTCCTCCAATATTGATACGAAAGAGGTGAAACCTGTTCATACCTGTTATACCTATTTTTTTGGATTATAAAAAAGCTTCTTTTATTTGTTCATTTATTTAGTTTGTTCGTATTATGGGTTCCGTCAAGTCAACTGCTTCACTTCTTACTAGTTCATCTTCTTCTACCAGCTCATCTGATCTTGTCATACATGAAATCTCCAAAACCCTTTCTCGACTTCTTCGTTGACTATTTGAGAGATTTCACCGCGCTCGACAATAATGTTCACTCGTTGGCGAAGGAGATGACTACACTGAGAGGCATCAAGGCTGATACAAAGAGAGCAGTTGACGCTGCGGAGATGCAAGGCTTGACAAGGACGGGCAAGGTAAAAGCTTGGCTGGAGAATGTCAAATCCCTCAAGGATGCCGCGAAGGTGATTGATACCAAGTACAACAAAATGTTCCGGTGCTGCTTTGATTGTCCCTTAAATGTGTTCTCAGCATGCACTCTGAGCAAGGTTGCCAAGCAGAAGCTGGCCGTCGCACAGAATCTGGTCAGCTCTGGGAGCTTCTCTGTGTTTGCTGATCAGCTCCCGGTCATCGGCCAGGATATGCAGAGCATACAGAGTGTCGGGCAAGATAGCCTTCTGAGGGAGATGCACAACTTTGTTTTTGACACCCAGGTGGGGATAGCCGGGGTTTATGGAATGGCAGGTGTCGGGAAAACGACGCTCCTGAATAGATTCAACAACGAGCTCAGAAGAAGTCAACATGATTTTGATCTGATGATTGTTGTCGAATTGTCTGAGATGGTGAGGGTGGACGATATACACAAAGACATATTCAGAAGATTGGGTTTTCAATGGCGGGATGACGAGACGGCCAGGGAGAGGGCGATCAGGATACTGCAGGCGCTGAGTTCGATGAAGTTTTTGATCATTTTCGACGAGGTTTGGGAGCCAGTGAACCTCTTGACACTGGGGATTCCCAAGCCGAGGATCCCATGCTCTTCCAAGATTTTCGTGGCCTCGCGGATCGAAGGCGTATGCGCTTGGATGGATGCCCAGAAGATGATCAAGGTCGACTGCCTGGCGTGGGCAGACGCTTGGGGCCTCTTCCTGGAGAAGGCAGGAGAGGGGCTCATCGTCTCTCACCCGGAGATACGGAGGTACGCGGAGATCATGGTGCGCAAGTGTGGCGGCCTGCCGGAGGCCATCACCACGGTCGGCCGCGCGATGGTGACCAAGAGGACTCCGCCGGACTGGAGGACGGCCATGACGGCACTGTACAACTCGCCGGAGGACATCCAGGGCATGGATAAACTACTCTGCCGCCTCAAACGTAGCTACGATAAACTGCCAAGTGACAAACTGAGGCTGTGCTTCCTTTACTACTTGGTCTACAAAGAAGGTAACCAAATTTCCCCGACTCTCCCGGTGAGCTACTGGATCGGAGAGGGGATCATCGACGGATTCAACGATATCGATGGCGACTATGAGGAGGGCCGCTATATCATCCACACGCTGAAGGAGGAGGGCTTGCTGGAGGATGCCGGCGGCGGCAATGTCAGGATGCACGGCATGATGCACAGCATGGCGAAGTGGGTTGCTTCCGAATGTGGCAAGAAGATGAACCGGTGGCTGGTGCAGCCCGGGCAGGGGCTGAAGGAGGCGCCGGAGGTCGTCCGCTGGAGAGAAGCAGAGAGGATATCGCTCATGGAAAACTGCATATCGAGGCTGCCGGATGAGTTACCGGACTGCCCCAACCTGACATCGTTGATGCTCCAGTCCAACGGCCTGATCGGCGCCGTTCCCGGCCGCCTTCTTAGGTCGGCAGCTGCCTCCCTCCGCGTTCTCGACTTGTCCAGAACATCGATCGAGGAGCTTCCGGCAGAGATCGGCGAGATGGCCCTGCTTCAGTTTCTCGACCTGTCCTACACAAAGCTGGTTACGGTCCCCGTTGAGTTGGGCCAGCTCGGGAAGCTGAGATACCTTGATTTGAGCCACATTCCTACTCTCCGGAGCTTCCCGGAGGGCGTCATCGAGAGGCTCTCGTCGGAGCTGCAGGTAACAGTATTATGGTTTGGTTTCATTTTATTTTTTAAATATTTTTTCTTAAAACAGATGGAAGCAAATCAGCTCTCGAACCTGTCCCACTGGTTTGGTTCAAATCATATATTTTTTTAAAATATAATAGATATAATTTTATCTTGTTGGTTTAAAATCACATTTTATATATCAAACGAACGGTGAACAGCCCTAGCTGCAGGTGCTGAGGATGCTGGAGAGTTTCGGCGACTGGGCGACGGGTGAAGCTTCCGCCGGCGGCGGAAAAGCGCGCTTTGAAGAGCTGATGGGTCTGAAACGCCTGAAGATGCTCATGATCACCGTGGAGACGGCCGAAGCCCTGCAGCTGCTCCAGCAGGCGCATCGGCTGGCCTCTTCTATTCACTCGCTGCATATCCGGGCCGCAAGGGGGATGACCCGAATCACCCTGCCGACCGACCTCGGCTCCGACATGATCAGGCTGGATCAGGTGTGCATCAGCCACTCCGACAGCTTGGAGGAGGTGGTGGTCGACGACGAGAGATGGTGCTCGTACTTGCCCCAGGTGAATTTCCTGCGCCTCAAGGCGCTGAGCAACGCGAAGATCGTCTTCAAGCTGGTGCCTTCCGGGTTCACGCGATCGGGCCTGTCGGTCGTCGAGATCATCGACTGCCCCAAGGTGGAGGAGCTGATCCCCGGCGAGGTGGCGGCCGAAGAAGCAGGCGGAGCGGACGGCGGGCGGAGGATCTTCTCCGCGCTCCAGACGCTCAACCTCATCAAGCTGCCGGAGCTGAAGAGCATCTGCGGGTCCGTCCTCTCCTTCCCTTTGCTGAAGCGCATGATGGTGCAGGACTGCCCGAAGCTGAAGAGGCTTCCCTTCGGGGAGCAGAGCTGCAGGTCGCTGGAGGAGATCCAGGGCCAGCAGGGGTGGTGGGACGGGCTCGCGTGGGACGACGACGACGCCACAAGGGCCAGAATGCTCCCCTTGTTTCTCGGACCCGTTTGTCGCCATTGCCGCTGCGTACACTCACACCACTGAGCTACCCAGCTAATTCGTGCCCCCTTACAATTACCGGGAGGGAGTATGGCGGTTTGGTTTGATTCGTCTTTAGGTTTTAATGAGCAGTGACTTAAACAGGTTTCAAGATATTTTTGTTGTGTTTCTTGACTGGATTATAAAAAGTTTTAGCAACGAAACTCGCCTAACAACTCTGGGTGTTTCTATCATGTGACGTTTCTGAAAACATGAATGTGAGATATCTCCGGCAGGTGTTAATAGACATCTTTTATAGATACTTTTAAGAGCTGTTATAGATGTTTTATTTTTTCTTCCTAATAAGCATGTGATTTTTCAGGATAACGTAATGCATTGGATATCTCTCTCAACATCACAGGTTAAAATAAATGTTTATGCCACCACAGATTCAACAAAAGGGGCATTTGTTGAAGAGTTCTAGTCTGGAAGATTTGCCTTTCAACTTTTACAGGTTCACAAATATTGGAGGCGAAAGTCATCTTTGAGGCATGTTCTTAGGAGTTTTTTGACCACTATTCCTCTTTCCATCCACAGCGATGCGCTCTCCGTAATAAATGCTATCAACAATACTGGACCGGATATATGAAAAGTTTCTATATTTCTCAGTAGGTGCCGTCGGCGTCTGAAGGGCTTGGCGTCATCCGTCATCTTCGGCCTTAGGCAAACGAATGAAATTGCTCATCGTCCGGCGAAATGGGCATTACGGGGGCAACGGGTTGTTCCTGATCCTCCTCGATTTTGTCACTCTCTCTGTAGATGTCGCAGATCAAATATGGGCTGATGCGCATATTTGACTGGTCCGTTGCCTTGTTTTGACACTCTGTATGAAGTTTTATGTTTTATTAACACGTTTCGTGTTTAAAAAAAAACGATCCCTGGCCGTATGGTAATTTTATCATTATAGTTACAGTATAACACGATGATTAATTCACGTATTTTATCATGTTCTTTTTTTTTTGACAAAACACGGATGACCCATGCTGTAGTGTGTTAATAATAATCCACCACAATCCATCTACATATAAATATGATAAACAGCACTCCAATAACATTATTATCGTCGACATTATTGAAATAGCATCACTGTGTGTAACTCCATCCTCGCTAGTTAAGAATGGACTTGAAAGGCGGCTCCACAAATGCTGGGGAGGGATCGAAGCTTGCATAGTCGCCTGTTAGAGTCCTATGCTGAAGGCTGCAGCTGGGATCTAGTCTTCCACTTGCAGTTCTACTGCTGTAGCCTTGCCCCGGATCAAGCTTTTCCTGCACATAATTCAAATGTATATGACAGCCCTGAGCCCTTACACATCCATCATTCAATAACAAGGTGTTCGATCGGTTGCGTAACAAATTTTTATATATTTTCTGCGATAAAAAATATATTAAAATAGTGTGCAAAGTTAACAAAAAGAGTGATAACAAAAGAGGGTGGGACTCACGTGTGGCCAAAAGAGGTTTGGGGGCTGGGGGTATAAGTACTAGATAAAAAAAAGAGTCCCATCTATTTTTTTGTCTAATAAGAAAATCTCTTTAAAAACATAAATTTATTATATATAATTGTCGAACACCTCTCTTTTAACTAATTTTTTTCTTCTTTTACGAAAATATAAAATTGTAACAAAATCTTGTGCAACCAAACACGCGTCAGAAAAATTGTTATTGATATTGTTGGGGTTTTATACATGGTTCCTCGAGATTTGGTTAAAATTGTATGCATGGGGGGGGGGCTTTTAATTTTTATAATCTTCCGAATGTTTCCATGTAATTTTGATAAATGTTTAGAATTTCCTGAACTCTCCGTTTATTTCAAATATGACGCATACGATTTAACCACATTAAAATTTATCGTTATTTTTAACGTATAGCTGATAGAATTATCGAAACATCTTCTTTTTCATTGATAACTCAAAATCTCATGCAAACACACAGTCTTTTTTCTTTTTGGATTGTAATGACTGAACTCAGTTTCTTAAGACATGGTGAGACGATTAGACTAATCTCTTCAGACTTCGATTCTTTCTCAGCTTTAAATTAACAAGTAATTTCAAGAGATAGATTATGAAGATTATATATATATATACACAACGATTACATATTCTATACATAGTTTTTTTCTCTACATAATCTAAAAAACAAAAGTAAAGATCAAAAGAAACTTAGATGCATTTAGATAGATTAATTATGTGATCATCATAAAAAGGACTTCAACCATGAAAAGTCTTCGGAGAATAATCAAAGGCCTGCCCATTCGCTTGTTGACAGCGGATCAAATAATTAATTAAACTGGTTTACAGCAAGTACTTACCTCACGATCGGCCGACCCGAGCTTCTCTTGTGATCGATGATCCTCCGGTTCCCGCAACACTCCTGTGAAAAAGAAACTGTTCAGCTGTCTTTATATGTCGTGGCCGAGAGACAGAGAATGAGAGAGAGAGAGAGAGAGAGCAACCTGCAGGGAAAGAGGAGGCCGAGAGAGCTGGCAGGAGGAGGAGGAGGAGGAAGGAGAAGAAAACAGCCGTCCGGCCGTGGAGATCCGCAGAGGCGGCCATGCTTGACTGGGGGAAGAGGAAGACGCCTCACGCCTCTGAAAGGAGGAAGCTAGAGGAAGGGAGAGAGACCATACCACACCTTGCAGCTGCAGCATGCAGGCTTGCAGCTGGACTGTGTAACGGAATGTCTTAATTACCGCAAATCCATGGAAAGGGTTCCTCTTTATATTAGTATAACGTACGTTTCTAATCACACGGATCACCGGTGTGTGTGTGTGAGAGAGAGAGAGAGGGGGGGGGGTAGATAAGCAAATATAAACACGTTGAGAGTGGTCGCTTTAGCACTTTCCATGCACAACAACAACAAGGCCCAAGGGTGTGGCCGAGGTGAGTTCTTCGGTCGTTGGCCGGCGTTAGACTTGTGCATGGGTGCCATTTTGCGCGTGAACCCTTGCTTGTTCCGTATGTTTTTTTAATCTCCCCCTTTTCTTCTCCTTTTTCAATTTTTTTTTGCCCGTGATTTCAGGTCTCTACTCGGAGATTGTACGAGTAAAGATCTCCCGTAATCTTGGTTGAAGTCCTTTTTCAATCTCTGTCTCTCTCTTAATATATATATAAATTTATGTATGTATATGTATATTCACACACGTGGATGCTATGTGTGAAGCAGGTTCTTAATGCCCATGAAAAATAAACGGCATAGAGAAAAAGAGAGGAGCCAGATGGGTCTTAGGTTTAACTTCTTTTGGTACATATATAATACCGTGTTCTGCTAGGGTATTGGAAGTAATATTGTATCAATATTCATTTTGATGGTATCGCTTTGCTGGATTAGTGGACGCCAAGATAAATATAGCTATATATAATTACTCAAAATTTTTATCTCCAAAACGGTTGAACATTATCACGTACTTTGATAGATCTGTGTATGAATATATATATTTGATGATCAATTATTTTTAACCAAGATTTTAGATATTTTTTGTGGAGTTAGGCATTTGCCATTCTACTGGATGATCATATCATATAGATGTAGATGTTGTCCAAATTAAATGACCCCACCAATAGGATCATGACCATGGAGATAGTGCCGAAAGATGTCAAGATGGTAGAGCGAAAAAAACTAAAAATAACTAGATATAAGTCAACTTAGATAGGTTGCGACAGCAAATGATATTGTAAATAACAAGTTAACATGGTAGATTATTTCAAATAAACACTTAAGAGGAGTATTAGAATGATAGAGAAAGTGTGAATGGCCTGTAGATTTGCATAGAACATCGGATGCCGTCGACGAGGTGTTTGGACTCCAAGAAAAATTGTAGAGAATACGGGAGACTTTCAACCATAGTGTGAAGTTGTGGTGAAACCCCTTGAGCTCCAAAAGAGTTTGGATTCTCTCGGGAGAAGGTGGAAGGAGTACTTTCATCTCATCACAAATAGATAAATCTCACGAGTTATGTCAGATCAAATCATCATTAATATTATATGAGACTCGTCTCCTCAGAAGACCTGAACAACTTGCTGTAAGTTTGCATAATATTTTTTATATTTTTATAAAATATATTTATATTAAATAAAATCTACACAGGTCGAAACATGAAATTGATAGTAAAATTGGGAAAAATAGACGTCTATATATGATCTCTGATAACTTGTGTCCAGCCGGAATAGAAGAAACCCTTTAACTTTGAATTGAAAAAAAAAACTTCAGTTCCATTGAAACTTGAAAGGTTGCAATTATATCCATAACAACAGAGATTAAAGGCAAAAGGTCTCGCCCATTTCTTATTTTCAAAAATAAAATATATGCTTGTTAGAACAAGATGTTGGGAGTAGAAGTGTAGAACAAGATGCTGGGACATGGTCAATAATCAAAGGCTAGCTAGTATCTAAACAAAGAGGGGAAGTAATTTGATTGACTTATATAAAAATAAGTTCGAAATAATTTGTTACTTTTGGTAGTTAAAAATGATAATCAAATGAGTCCTGGATTGTGTTTGGTTGAGATTACGAAGGACGTTTCAATCACTAAAATATAAAAGAAATCCAAAAATCTCATCCGAAGGCATGTTATTTTTTTGCTTTTAGTTTATATTAATTAATTTTATATTTTAAAAAATAATATTTCATTAATAGTAGCAAATTTTTTTGAAGGAAATATGGTAACAGCTGCGCACTCCAACCCCTTCACACGTGTCTACCTGACGTCAGCATCTCCTCAGATGGCATTTTCCATTTCCACCTGGGGCGCTGGAGCAGATCCAGCGGGTCCCTCCTGGCTCTCGATCTCGAATAGCTTTTGCTCTAAATTTTCTCGAGGTCTTCTTCGTCGGATCCAGCGGAGGTCGCCACTGCGTTTCCGCGCCGGTTTCAGTCGCCCGCCAAGGGTCTTTGAGCAGTTCTGCACGCTGATGCTGCTTTCTCGGTTCAGGGTCTAGACTCGAGAGCAGCAGCAGGACGCATCTTCTCGGACTGCACAGGTTGGGGTTTGTTCTGCACAACCTGTTGGTCTCGATCATCGTCGATTTTCTTGGATACCGGTGGGTGGGTTTGATCCCGTTTGGCTAAGCCGCTGTTTAATTCGCACGTTGTTGTAGAGATATCTTTTGTGGTTGAGTCGGATTCAGTCAAGAGCTTATCCGTTCTATGGAAAAGGAATTTTCTGTTACAGAAATTGGTTTCGTGTAGCTGTTTTTGTTTCTTTATTCTTTTTCTAATAGCAGTGTTACCTGTGAACTTCATCTTCTTAGGTTAGAACCGAGCAGTCGCGACCATGGTAAAGGAAACCGAATATTACGATATTTTGGGGGTCAACTTTGATGCATCTGCTTCCGAGATAAAGAAGGCCTACTATATTAAGGTAACTTTCGTTATAGAGTGTGTTTTATGTATCTCATTTGGATAGTTGTCCTTGCTCTAACTGAAGAGTCTCCATCCGTGCTAGGCAGTGAACGAATAGTGAGATCCATGAGACTTTCTTGCCTGGTACATGACGTTGGTTTGTTTTAGGCGCTTTAGGCAGGTCTACGTTTGCAGGTTGGGGCTTTAGAGGTTTCATCACCGTCGCAAATGACAATTTAAATTTTCTTCTTTTCACTTTTTCAATCAGTATATTTGCACTAGTGGTCAGCATTCGCTTCCAAAACGAGAAGGAAGAAAAACATGATATTGGTTCCTTTGGTATCTTGGTTTTTCTTTTATTTGGCTATGATCACGATCCTATTTGATCAGTGATCTTTAAGTCCCGATTGAAAGTGGGTTATCCTTTTTTTATCCTTAACAAAGTAGGGCCTAACTTAATGTGTGCTTTGACGATTGGATCAATTGATCCACTGGGATCAGGAATAACCCCTATTTGTTCCGAATCAAGAATCCCATGGTTGATGGTAAATTAACCTGATTGAAATTGATATTACTTTTTTCCAGTTGTATTCTCTTCACAGGAAACTCACTTTTCAAATCACCTTTTTGAGGGTATTCATGGTAGTATGGTACTACGTGAGCATTCTTTCACTTATAAGTACAACTGTACAAGTACAGGCAATAAATGCAACTTCTTGATCTGGATCAAGAAAAGAGCAGAGTAATGTAAAATTGATTCAAACGATGGGACAACTTGGTCTGATCCTCGATCCAAGTGACATCTTGGTCCTTTATAAATGGGTTCTAAGGGTCAGGCAATTTGGAGCTGCTGTTCTTTGTTTCTTTGGGAACTGTGTAGTATCAAGTTATGTTAAAAGGAGAATAATGAAGCTAAAAAAGTGACACTTCTAAAAAATGTTGCTAATGAAGTTCTATTGAAAGTTTCACATGCAAAGCTCTATTAACTATAATTAACAAGGTAAGATAGAAGGACAAGCTGATAATTGACAAGGTAAGATAGTACAATAAGTCAGAATGCCTATTTGCTTGGAACCCTGCAACAGCAGTTGAAAATGTTCAAGGGATAGATGTTTTGCTTCTTATGAAACAAGCTCTTTTGATGAGCTCCCTCTGAGTGGTACAAGACCTTTGTAGGCTGCTTCCTTGTGACATTTTTTGCGATAACTTGCTAATTGTGTAGATATGGGAATGAATATCAGGACATGTCACAGTCCAGTATATCATTTTATAACAAAACCTTTCTTATTAAGTGATGTTTTTTTGAACATGACCCGAAGGTCAAATTTCAATTAATAGGCAAAAGGAAACTGTGCTATTGTTAAGTGATGTTAGTGAACACAGACTGTGCTTATTGACCCAGTTTGACTGGGAACTATATGTGTATCTACGGGTTCATTTACAATCTCACGGTGATTGCTCATGATTAGATGTGATGGGGACATATTTTTGGTAAATTTTGTGTTCTTCTTTTATTTGTGTCCTTATGAGGACAAGTATGTAAATAGATGTCTTAGGGAGTCCTTTTGTTTAATTTTCACGTCTCCCTCTTTAAAAGAGGACCGATGTACAGAGGGGAGGAATCAATACAGGAATTTTTGGAACGCCCTGGGCGCTGGTTCTCCCGTGTGAGGGCTTCGGCCCGTCTCCCCTTCCACCCCGGCCAGTGAGGGCCGCCTTCTTCTCCCACCTCCGGCAGTGAGGCCGGCCGTCCATCCTTCACCTCCGGGAAGAGCCCGGCTCCATCTTCCCCAACCTCCGGTAGCAGACCGGTTTCTCCTCCTTCGTCCCTGGCCGCCGCGCCATTTCCCCTTCCTTCCCCCGTCTCGGTTCTTCTTCACCCTCGACAGCCCCACAGCGCGGCGGAGCTTCCCTTCCTCACGGTTGCAGACGAAGGAGCGAAGAAGAGGAGGAAATAGAAGAAGAGACGGTGAAGTGGGAGGAGGATCCGGCGATCCCCGGATCCCCCTCCCTCCGCGGCTCCGTTTTCCCAGCGGCCTCCTCCCACGGCGCCGTCGACAGCTCCGGGATCCCTCCCTCCGCGGCTCTCCCTCGTGCGGCGTCCTCCCGAGGTGGACGACGCCCCTGCTCCACCCTCCATCGCCGCCCCTGCTTCCCGGCCACCGCGCGGGCTCCGTCCGGACGGCGACGACGACGTGAACGGCGATGCGGGCGCGCGCGACCTGGACGGCACCTGCTCCCGCCCCCCCTGCTACGCCGCCTGCGCACCGCCTGCGGCCGCCGGACCCCCTGCGCACCCCCCCTCGACCCCGCCTCCTGCGAGGCTTTCGCGCTGCTCAGCCTTTGTCGCGACAGCGGGAGCCTCCCGCCTGCGCCCGCCCGCCTTGCCGATTTGTCGCGGCTCGTGGCCGCCGAGATGACGCCACGACGACGGATGCAGCGACGGCTTCGATGCCGCCACGCGACCTCCCCCGCGGGTTCCAGGAAGGCGACACGACCCCCCCCCTCCGGGGTACGCTCGCGCTTCGCGAGCGGGCGACGCCCGCAGCGGCTCGCCAGGCCGGTTCGCGCCCAGACCGGCCGGTTCAACCGGGTCCAGACCCGGTTTGGTCCGGTTCATCCCGGTTCAGGGCCTGAACCGGCCGGTTCAGTCCGGTTCGGGCCATTTCAAGGTGTTCCGAGCCGGTCCAGTCCATCTCGAGCCCGATTCGGGCCTGTTTCGACTGGTTCGGGCCGATTTAGGCCATTTTGGGTTCGTTAAGTCTGTTTAGCGGCGATTAACGCCGGTTTAAGTCGCTTTCGTTCGGTTTAGCCCGGATTAGCCGGTTTGTCCCGCATCAAGATGTCTATGCATTCAATTTATGGCATGTGCTCTGAATCTACTCTAATTGAAAATTTACAGGCAAGGTTGGTACACCCTGACAAAAATCCTGGGGATCCAAAAGCTGCTCATAATTTTCAGGTGAAGAATCATTGAATCTGTTTGTTTTATTATGTGTTATTCAAATATTGGGTTGATTGTTCTGTGTCACCAGATTCACAAGTGCAGAAGGATATGCATATTTATATGCATGTACATGTGTATGAACGTAGATAAATTATTGGCTGCAATTTACACATATTCTTGAATAAAACATGGGAAGTTACAAAAAATTAACTTAAGGTATCTGCTGATGCAGTGAATATCACAACACAAACAAAAAAGATAGAAATATGGTAGCTACTCTGCGTTTCACTTTTCACATGAATCTCCTACTGGAGATTGCCTGCTTCAATTTAATGGTTACTCTTCTAGGGATTTTCAAGTTGTTTCCCGAATGATTGATTGATATGGATAGAGAAACATGCAAAGGAGCACATATTGGCCAAGTCGTAATAATTGAAGTAAAAATTGCATTGCAGGTAGAATGTTATAATTATAGTAGATGTAGATTTAACTGAATAAGATCATTCTAGCAAGCCATGACAATTCAGGAAGCTGCATAAAATTCCTATTACCATGATTTTAGTCAATTTCTTTTTATGCTGTTGATTGAACCGCTATGAAAGGATTCAAGTTCATATTTTTGGAAGTTCTTAATATCAGTCCAAAAGTATGTGCTTATGAAGCTTGTAGGCCCTAGAAGCCATCTGCTTTTTCCATTTTTTTCTTCACCAAGTCCCACATCAATCTCACTTGATTAAGCACATAATAATTATGTGGTAATCTGATTATTGCTTGTCCATCTGTCTGCACTAGGTATGCTTTTGACCTGTAAGATATGCATATACGGATGGGAATAATTTCTAGAAAATGTTTATTTTTCTGTACCGTAAATATTCATTAAAACACTCATTTAGGTACTTTGGTTTGAATTAAGTTATAATGTACACTACCTGGTTATTCTACTAGGTACGCCTCCAAAAATGTCTTCATAGGATTCTGATTTCTTTTCTCATATATTAATTATGGATCATACTTAGGTACTCGGTGAGGCGTATCAAGTTCTAAGTGACCCTGGAAAACGTGATGCATATGACAAAAATGGAAAGGCAGGTTTGCCACGGTAAGTATCTCTTGCAATACTCTGAAATACACCAACGCCATGGACAGGGGTACCATATATTGCTGTAAAAAGGTTGAGGAACCCTATTATGTTGTCCATGCGAGGGCCCTTAATGTAATATCAGTGTCTAATACCAACTAAGACTACAGCTATATTAGATTGCAATTCTAAATTTTTGAATGCAACATGGAAATGACGGCTTTCCACATCCCAGGGATTCTATGGTGGATCCATCAGCTGTTTTCGGCATGCTATTTGGGAGTGATTTTTTTGAGGAGTATATTGGGCAGCTTGCCTTGGCTTCTATTGCTTCTATAGAAGTCGAAGAAGGACCACATGACCCAGAAGTCATGAAGCAAAAAATTCAGGAGAAAATAAAGGTACATACTGTACAGTTCATTTGGGGTTGGTTTGAGTTGAATGGAGTTTCTGACATCAGCATTTTTCATTTCTTGATTAAAATACATCAGGCCTTTGATTTTGTTTACATGCTTCCTTCTCTGTATTATTGGAGGTTTTGGATTCATTTTACTCGGGTTGTTGCTGACGTTTGGCATAATGTCAAGTGATGATGTTTCAATTATATGGTATTTCTGAGAATTACATGACGGCATTGGTGTTTCATCATATTAGAGAATGGTCAAAAGAAACTAGCCAATTAGTGTCAAGTATTAACTCAAGTGGAAATTAGCAGTATGTAGACTAATGTGCACAACTGCACATACTTCTCCATTTGCCACCTTTGGGGATGAAGGGAATGGAATGCTTGATTTTGGTCTTTGTTGATCCTTGAGATGGTTGCTTTACTTTTTTAGCACTCCCAGAGGTTTCCTTAAAATAATTTGCTACCTTGCCTTGACAGAAGGCAAAGATCCTTTGGGCCCTCCTGTGACATCAGCTCCCCTCTCCTCCACCAAGCTCCCTGTCTCTTACACCACTTTGGCACAGGGACATGCCTGTTGGAAAAACCACTCCCCCCCAAACCACCAAGGAGTTCCAATCATCCTGTTCTCAGCTTGATTGGATTGATTTTAACTGGCAGGGTGTCAGGTCAGTTGACGTGGACAACAATAGCTTATTCCTCTCCGGACACTCCTTGTCATTCAATGGCTTTGATTATGCCTACCTGATGTAACCACAATTTTATTAAAATCAAAATTCATGTATTTTTTTTTCTTTTTGGAAAAAAGAATTTGATTTTTGCTTTGTCCAGCTTTAACAATTATGAACATAGGAGTATTAGCTAATTCATGATATATAAAATATGTATTCAAGTTGTTGGATTCTTTAATTTTTTTATTTTGATCTCTCCCTACCGGATTTCCGATATTCTAGTGTTAATTATATTGAGCAAACACTCGAATACTTTTGATTAACCACCATAGAAACTTTGGCATCGAAGCCATTCATTCACAAAAATGGGAGATATGTCCTCATGACCTTAGTCGGAATGCCAACTTTAGGTGGATTTGGGTTTGGTTTGAATTTTCTTGTGTTTAATCTCCTAGTGTTTCCGGGTTTCATTCGATTTGAAATTTTCTGAACTTTCGGTTTCCTTTCTTTTGACTCCCAGTTATGGGATTTGTGGATTTGAGATTCGAAGTTTTATTATTTTATGATCGGATCATTCTTTTTGTTTGGGTTCCCTTAGGTATTAAAAGTGTGAATTTCAATTTTAAACATTCTTTAGATTCATATTTTTAGACATTACTGAATTTCCAGGCTTCTGTGTAATGTATTTCAAGTTTCTGAATGCCATGGAATTCTTGAATTTTTAGTTTTTTTATCTTTCAGATTTGCTGACATATCTCATGCTATGCTTTCATATTTCAGATTTTTATGGTTTGGTTTGGTTTTCCGATTTATTTTTCTTCAAGAGTCAAGTTTCTAATTTTTTCAGTCCTGCAGTTTTTTTCTGCAACTTCGCAGTTTCAGATTTGACTGTTTTTTTTGGAACCGGTTGAGTTTTTTGGTTTTTCAGCCTTTGCCATTTTCAGATCTGGTGTTTTTTTTTCAGTTTTTTTTGTTATCTCTTAGTCCTTTTTTAGTTTCTCATTTTTAGATTTGATGGTTTTTAATTAGTTAAAATTTCAGTTTATGGTTTCTCCCGATCGATCTTGTTTCCTCTTTGCTGTTGGCATTCCCCAAAGGAACATGCTTGTTTTATTCATATCATGGGTTTGGTACACTTGCAAGAGTAGAAGAAAATTCCATAAGGCTCAATGGGCCTTAGGAGGTGATTTGGGCCTAGGAGGCAACTTTGAGCTTGGTGGCATGAGAATCCATCCTCGGCTCCTCCTCAACCTGGTAGGATGATTTTTTATTTTATTTGGTTTAGTTATGAGCTTGTTGCCATGTACCATGCAAGTCTTTCACTAGCCTGGTCAGGGCTGTTTTCTTCAATTTTATGAGTTTTTAATTTTTTTTTGTCTTTGGGTCATTCAAAAGTCGGTTATTGGGCTCAGTGGCCCTGCTGTGCTTCTTCGGTCCGGGCCTCAAACTGGCCAGTTGGAGCTTATTTGGCTTGCTGCGGGCCGGTCTGCTGTTGTGCATTTCTCCTCTCCAGTTTTTGTGCACTTTTCGGCCCTCTAGGGGTTGCATGTAGAGCTGGGAATGGGGAGATTGTAGATGACTAATACTGGACTGGCTTATAGGCTGAGCATAGTCTTTTTGGGGACTGAGATCAGGTTGGTTTTATGGTAGCCCGATAATAGACTGAGAATGGGCTGATTGAGGGGAGTGTTCATGGGGTTTGCATGAACCTGTTTAGGATGACTATATACAGGGCTGATGTCAGGTCGGCTTGGAAGTAGCTCATGGACTGTAATTGACTCGGTTTGGTGGTGTCTTAATGGGCTGAGAATGAATTTTCGTTAGTGTAGTATGGACCTTTCTCTCTTCATCTCTGTCTTCTTCAGCCTCTCTCTTCTCGGATCTGTCATGAATTTCTTTTATTCTTCTCTTCATCTTCTTCTGCCCATTTTTACCTCCTTCTATTCTTCATCTTTATCTTCTTTGTATCTCTGTCTTCGCCTTCATCTCCCTCTTGGAAGTAGCAATCTTGTTAGTGATGTTTTGTTTATGTTTTTCTTTTATTTCCTCCTCATCTTCATCTTCTTTCTGTCTTCATCTCTTCTTCTATTCTCTATCGCAGCACCTGTAGGGAGCCTCCCCCCTATCTTCTTCTTCTTTCCTTTAACTTCTATTCCTCGCATGGTGCAGCAACTTGGAGGTGGAGTTTTTTTTTGTTCTTCTCTATCTCGTCTCTTCTGGCACAAGAGAGCAATCAGACATGCTGTTTCTTCTCCGTCTTCCTCTTCTTCTTTCTGTCTGGTGCAGAGAGCAACAGCGAGATGTTTATTGTTTTATTTTTTGTCTGATGCATAGATCATCAGCAATATAAGGTGCATGTGCAGATGCTTCTCTCATTCTCCCTCTCTTCTTGGTGCAGCAGCAGGCAGTAGGAAGGCTTGTCGAGGCAGACAACAGGGAGAAGAAGTGACTGGCGGCTAGGGTTCTGGTGGATTGACTGAGAGGGTTCCCAATCTCCCTTCAAGTGGCTGAACATCTCCTTTTATAGAGGAGTCACCAGGCTGTGTGCTGGATAAGTTCAAAATTTAAAAAGAGGAGCTGGCAGAAGATTTGAAGGCAACAGGAAATCTGGGTGGCAGACAGCCAGTGCAGGCAGAAAATCTGGGTGCAGGCTGATCTTCTGCACCTGCCACCAGAAACTGTCCATCTATCTTTTCTCCCTTGGGCTTGGTGAGGTGGCAAACGCAAGGGGATAATGTATGGGCCAGGATTGGCATAGTATTGGGCCTGTTTTGGGACAAGGATACTTCCCACTAAGCATATGAAGAATGGGTTGCGCAAATGGGCATTAATTTGGGTATTTTCTTAATGGATTAACACTAAGATAGGCCTTGGTTATTGGGCAAAATCTGAGTATTAATCATTATGAACTAATTGGGGGTTGGATTGGATTTAATCCTAACCCAATTAGAATAATGTGGTAGCGTAAAAGGGGAATTGACTTAAAACGAGAATTGGACCCAATTTGGATGACTCCCCATCCAATTTATTTCACTTGCTTCATAAACATACCAACTATTGGATATGGTGCAATAACGCCTCTCCATTCTATCTCTTCACAATATATTTTTCTTTGAAATTTTCAAGTGCCAACAGCAGCCCTCTTCATTACCACCTTGTTAGTTTCGGTGTTGGTAGTGTGAAGTGGAACTCCTTTTACCGAGGATCACCATGTTGAGACACCTTGAGCTTTTAGTTTCCAACCCCAGACTTACTGTCTCCATTCAGACTCCAATGACCACCAAAAACTCGTCCTCGCCAACTGCTTGGATCTGTAAATTTTCAGCTGCAGGTCACGAATGGTTTATCATGCTATTCAGGGAGATGAAGCATCTTTCCTGCTCTTCTGGTACTACCTGGACAACCATGCACACCTGCAGAGAACTTGCTGGGACCTTGATCCTGGTACACCTTCAATGTTTCGGAACTCCTCCTAGATGTATACCTTTTTTCCCATAAAGATTGTGCTTCCTTCTGAGGTGACTGTGGAAGCTCTCCTGTCAAGGGACTTACAGGTCCTCTGTCAATGTCCATTGTCTAAGCCCCTTGCTCCCCTTCCTCCCCACCTACACTGAATAACATTCAGGCAAAATTCACCTAATGCTATATCTTTTACACCACCCAGAATGGTCTCTGTCCAGCCACACCCAGGTCTTTACTTGCCAGTGCCACCCCTGCAGTCTCTCCACATGCTCGGGACAACTTGCATCAGCTACCCTCGCTACTCCTTACCCATCACTGTCTGAGGCCTAACCTCCTTGCTATGATTTGCAGTATCCGCTGATCCTAGTTCGAGATTGGCACCAGCTGACCCATTCCCAACAGCCAAGGGGAAGGTGATCCCACTGTGAGCTTCACCCAATGTTTGACTAGATCTGGTTGGATTGGCGAGGATTGGCGGATTCTAGATGAGTATCATTGTTGCAGATTGGGTCCAGGGTGATCCAGATGAACATGATTGGCCTGGCTGAGATCATCCAGGACGGCTGATGTAGAGCCTGGATCGGTCAATTCCAGCCTGACTCGGGCTGAGTGGGGCCAGGATTGGCCGATTCTACTATCCTTGGCTTCTGGCAGATCAGCTGATAATGCAACCTATATATGTCTGCATGGGGTTATATTATGTCATAAAAATTGATGTGGAAAAGGTCTTTGTCTGATATAGTGTACTGCATAAATAACATATTAAAGTGCTATCAGTCAAACCCATCTTACTTTGATTATTGAATTTCTATCTGACACTTGAAAGCTCGTCTTTAAATGCAGAATTACATGAGGCTCATGTTACCTTTATGTCAGATCAACTTATCTTTCATGTTTATTTGTTTTTCACATCCTTTTGTGTTATTGGCTTATTTCTGCTGTCCACAAATTTTCATTCTGGAATGTTTTCATTGAAGTTTAGAGTCCCATTTTACTTCTGTTTTTGTCAAAATTACAGGAGTTACAAAAGGATAGAGAAGAAAAGCTTATCCAAAATCTTAAAGATCGTCTTCAACTATTTGTGGATGGCCAAAGCACTGAGTTTGTTAGGTGGGCAAACTCAGAGGCTACTCGCCTTTCTCAAGCTGGTAGGTTTCTTGATGCTTATGTCAGTTCTTTTGGAACCTGTTTGGTAATAGATCATTTAGTGTGTAAACCTGGTTATCCTTTAAAATTTGGGGTTAAACGCAGTTTATCCCCAAGTTAATCTTGTACCAAACAGCCCCTTGGTGACTTAAATCAACACTTGCACCAGATAAACAGCTGCCACACTATATAGTCAGCAATTGTTGATTTTCATTAATGATGTTACTCAGGATTTTCGACTTTGATAACACCAGGATTCTTTAAATTTTCTTGGTACCTGCATTTCATTAGAGCCCTTGGCTATTGTAGAAATGGACCTTCAGAATTATTGATACTTGAAAATGTATGTAATTGTAAATAGTCTTCACATCCAAGTATTTCAGGATTGGCTGGATCATCTATATTAATAAATAGTACCTAGTTATTCTGTGCTTTTAGCTTTTTCTTACAATTTTAGTGTATTTATATTTACATTTTCTCTACACGGAAATGGTGCAGGCAATACCTATTGAGCGAAGGTAGGTGGCCACGGTCGGTGAGAACTGGGGGGCCCAAGTAACTGGTGCTAGGGGAGGGGAGACTAGGTGATCCGCAGGCATGAAGTGCAGAGGGCTGGCACGTAGGGGCTGGGGGTGAGAAGTTGATTGATTCTTCTAGATTCTTTGTTTTCTTGTGATTTTTTTAGAAAGAATGGTAAAAAAAATTTGTTGATCTTTCACGTGGGTGAAACTTGTTATATAACCTGAATGAAATTTTTTAGGATGTACTTGTAATATT
This sequence comes from Cryptocoryne crispatula var. balansae, assembly GCA_036172225.1. Taxonomy (NCBI): domain Eukaryota; kingdom Viridiplantae; phylum Streptophyta; class Magnoliopsida; order Alismatales; family Araceae; genus Cryptocoryne; species Cryptocoryne crispatula. The sequence continues at coordinate 39,906,391 of CM069928.1, forward strand.
CTTCTGAAATTAGCAGTCCTTGGACACAAGTATTAAACCTAATAATATTGTAAAAATTTACACATTGTGATTGGCCTTCCTACTCTCAGCAGTACTGTTCATACTTTATACTTGCAGGGACAGGGAGAACTCCTGCTCCATTGTTTCTCACGCTCGCTCCTCCTCAAATTTGGTGTTTAGGAATTTAAAGTTCAAACTTCAAATTTTCTTTTCTTACTTCCATTTTTATGTTTTTTCTGTTTTTATTTTTTATGATGCTGGTATTCATGTATTACTGTCACCTACCACAATCTTGGCTAGCTCTGCTCATGTCCTTCCTCCTCTGTCCAGCCTCACCAGAGTCTGGCTAACCCCTTGGTGCTGCCTGTTTGACGCAGATAGACCTACTACTCTTTCCCTCCTAGAATCTTACTGTGAGCCAGTCTTTTTTGCACCGTACAATGTCTTCCTATCACCCTTCTAGTTTTTCTGGTGGCTGTCACACCTTGCCAAGCAGATGCTTTGCCTTTACCTGGATAGCTCTGTTTGCCGCTCCTTGTCCTTACTTCCAGCCAGCCCTGTCAGCATGCATTCCAACCCAAGCAACTCTGTTAGCAGTTAGCACCTACCTGTTCAGAAATCCTCGGCCTTCGGCTGGTTGTTCCTTGATACCATTTAGCGAGTAACTAGTAAGGGTATTCAATAGTTAGTTTTTTTTTGGGTTGGAAAATTCAACTCTAAAATCAGACTGAATCGCGAACCAGAAATAAACACTTCTTATTTGGGTTGGTTCACATTGAACCGAAACTTTTTTTAAAATATTAAAACTATTACTTTAGAGACAATCAATTTAAATATTTATAGCTGAGCACAAACGAGTTTCCAACAGCTATCATCCTGTATATGAGGTTTATATGCTGAGGTCTTAACACGAGCAACTCAGAATAGCCTAAATGAGGACTCTGTGTTGTCCTTTATAGAGGTTTCAAGTGTCCAGTTCTGCAGTGAAGATTGCATATGATGGGGCTAAAAGTGCCTGTTAATGCGGGCTCAGCAGCCCTACCATGCCAGTTTAATGCAGCTGCTGCGGCAGGTATCGCACATAAAGAATAACACCGGGATGCCTCTTCATTTAATTAATTTTCTGCCATCTAAGTTACCCTTACTAGACAAGCCAATTGCTGAATGTGTTGTGTGCTACCTATAGACATTTATTTACTTCGTAGTTTGTTTGTACTTAAAAGATCTTATGATTAAATTCTTGTTTAACATTGGTAATTTTTTTTTCAACCTTCAAGCTTATTTTATTCAAATGCTATAATCCTTCTATTTAAAATGCATACTACCGTTTCAGCATTTGGGGAAGCTATGCTGCACACAATTGGTTATATTTATGCAAGAAGGGCTTCAAAGGAGCTTGGGAGAAACATATTGTTCATGGGTGTTCCGTATGTAGCAGAATGGGTACGTGACAGAGGCCATCACATTAAGTCGCAAGTAAATGCAGCTTCAGGTGATTGTTGAGCATATTCGTTTCTTAAGATTGTTTCTTCCCATTTAGGATCAGGTGCAGGGATATCACAAAAGGAATTTTGCAAAGCACTCTGTAATCAGGCATTATAATCTTTGTTGATCATTATGACTTATGTTTTTTTTTCCGTTGTTTCATATCAACAGGTGCGATCTCTTTAATTCAGATACAGGAAGGCATGAGGAAGTTGGAACAGAGTGAACATAAAGAAGAGGACGTTCTAAAGCAAATTGAAGAGAAAAAGGATGAAATGCTCAATTCCTTGTGGAAAATCAATGTTGTAGACATCGAGTCTACCCTTTCACATGTTTGCCATGCTGTAAGCTTCACTAGTGACAATGCTTTTTTTTTTCTATTTTGAGAAATAAAAGATAGGAAACTTTTCAAAGTTTTATCTTCGTACTCTGTATAAATGTAAAGAAACTAGTATTCTATTTTTTCTGCTTCTTCATTGAGGTTGATAAATATTTCACCTATTTAACGGAATGTGTCCATCCTCTAAATGGTATTATGTATCTTTTGTATTTTTTTCAGAACAGTGTTTAACTCATGGATTTCTTCTCAGGTTTTGAGAGACAGTTCGACTTCCAAGGAGGTCCTAAAACTGCGAGCCAAAGCATTAAAGAAACTAGGAACCATATTTCAGGTAATGGTTATACGTCAGTATATCAGCATCCTTTTTCTTTTCTGTTGATGGCATATCGTTATTTCAAACTACCTTGATTATCTAAAACATGAACACACTCATATGTTTGCTTGCTGGCACTTATGACCATGGAATGGAGGGTTGCGACCTGAACCCAACCCGATTGTTTTTGGGCCGACCAACTCAGTCCCAACCCGTGACCCCGACCCAGTGGATGTTTTAAATTTTTCATTATTTTATTTTTTATTGCGACCCCGGCCGACCCTAACCCGACCCGGGTCAGTTTGGGTCCAACCGACCCAGTCCCGACCCCCCACTGCACCTACCTTGCCTCTGACGTCCGTGCATCCCCTGCTTCAGCGGCATATTATTGCTCGAGCTCATGTCTCCTTCCGGTGTCATGTCAGGGTGCCAAAACCACGTACAGAAGGGAGAGCAGTTTGCGTTATGAAGATGAAGTTGCCGGAGATTCATCATCACCGCCATAGTCGGCGACGATGTCATGAATTCGCGAGATATTTTGTTCAGAAAGGAGTCCATGTTCTGCACACGATCGAAGCTGCACAGTATCTGGGATTTTCAGCAGCTCAATGTTTGCGTTGACCTTTTTATGTAGTGTACCATGTTTTGCTACAAGATCAAAAATTTGATGTTGAAAGTTAATTAAGCCATTAATTCTGAATTGGATAACCTTGGGCCGAATCTGATCAGATGAATGAGGTGTGGAAAGACTGCAACTTGTCATGCTCATCCCATCGCAGCAGCATCTCTGACAACATATTCATGGGCATGTGCAGTGCATCTCACAATTTATGTAGTTGTTTGGTGGGATGGCATAGGATATCAATCAACCCCTCAAAAAGGTTCGGATGTTCTTGTGGATCATTCTCTGGATTCTAGTTATGTTTGCCCTGTTATGCCTGGCACATATATAACTCACTATGACCAAGATATATATATATATAGCCCGGTCATTTTTTAAAAAAAATTTCATTTCGAGCACCTTGGACCTGAGGTTTTGTTACATGTGTTATACCATAGCTGTTATATATATATATAGTATCAGATGTATGTGTGACTCTTTCATGATACAGATTTCCATGGTTCAACCAGAGCCCATGGTCAGAAATCAATTAACCCAAAATAATCGGTGCCTAGCAAGTTTATATAGCCTGCCTCATTTTTAAGAATAACCACACACAAGCACTGAGATTAATTAGTCAAATTAATCAAGAAAGATCACACAGAATACAGAGTATCAAACCCGGAATATTTAGAAATCAGACGTGGTGAAATCAGAACAAAAAGATGTGTGCTTTGGGATTAGTTCCACAGCTTCAAAATTTAAAAGCTAGGGCACAAGATAGGCAACGGATTAAAATTAGAAGATCAGTAGCAAAGCCCTGCAGCGCAAGGACAAGACAAGGGTGGCTTTTGGACATGGTGGCGCGCATGCGGGGGAATCTAATCGAATCGAATCGAATCGGTCTCCCTGTTTTAAGATCACTTCGCTGTTCATCTTACACTTAAAAAGAAGAGGCATGGATCTATTTATATACATGGGATTCGTAGGGCATATCTGATCCATGATATGGAGGTACATACCCTCCAAACCTATGTACTCTCTCTCTCTCTCTCTCTAGGAGTGTTCTTGAGTGTCAACCAGCTGTTGCATGTTACTGACCCAGTAGCCCAAACAATATTGCGATATCTAGTAAGGGGCGTTCAAGTAAATCGGGAAAATTTGTAAATCGAACCGAACCAAAACGACCGGTTCGTTTGGTTCAAGAATTTAGATGTTCAATAATTTTATTCGAATCGAATTTATCGACTTGGTACGGATCAACAAACTGGCTGACTTGATTTGACCCTACTTATTTGTATATAATATTAACATTAAATATATATTATTATAAATATATGTTAATTAATATAAAATATGATAATCTCTTACAAATAAAATATTAATCTTGATCAATTTATTTTATTGTTATAGATAAATTATATATTTGAAACTGACCAGCCGAATTGAACCGAACACAATTGAATCGGGTTCAGCCAAATTGGTTTGATTTCTAAAAAATGGTTCGAAATAGAACAGAACAGTAAACTACCCTAGATCTAGGGGGTGTTCACCATTCAGCCCAACTAAAGAAATCAAACCAAACTAATAGTTTGATTTGAACTATCTTTCGACTTGGTTTGATTTTTGAGCTTTTTCAAAACAAACTAAATTATTAAACTACTATATTTATGTAGTTTTGGTCCGGTTCAAACCAATTTATTTTTTGTTAAATATATATAAATATTCTTAATATATATAAATTAAAATAAATAATTTAATTCAAACCAACTATATCACAACCGGACCACTATATCACAACCCAACAAACGGTGCATGTGTGTTTACGTCGTATTGTTGGCGTGCAGCGTTCACGTATGCCATCTTGGGTGTAGCTTAAATTCGGTGGGCGTCACTGAAATAGCAGTAAATGATCATAAATATATATATATTTGCAATTTCTTATAATATAAATTAATGGTTATTATCATTTTAATGGCAACATAAAATATCGTGTCAGCTGTGGCAACATGTTGGAGATTTTTTTTTCTGTGGAAGGGAAACCAAACCAACTAAATAAATATTTAATTTGATTTGGGTTGTTAATTTTACTAATTTAATTTGGTTTGAAGATCTCTTGAAATCGAACCAAATGAATCGGTTCAGTCATTCAACTCTAACTAAACAGAACCAGATTATTACTTCAATTCGATGTTTTAAATGTAATGTTTGTAATATATATATATATGTTCTCTTCTAAATAAGAAAATTATTCAGTAAAAGAGTAGAGTGTTTGTAATATATATAGAGAGAGAGAGTGTGTGTGTCAGATTTGGGTCAAGAGGAAAATTCATGATATCGTAAATTTTCCTAATTAAGAAAGAAATCGGCAAAAGAGACAGAATCATTTTAATTTGAGTGCTCAAGAGAAAAAAAAAGAGAAGGATTAAAACACAAAACTAATAAAAGCAAAAAAATAAAAATAAAATGTTTGTTTCCTATTCTTGGCGGTGGGGCTGTTGAGATGCACACCAGGTAGGACTGGGAGCTCCAGAGTCCAGAAGAGATGTGGAAACAAGCAGAACAACGAAGAAGAAGATATATAATTCGCAGTCATCTCCTACATGATCATCCATTCGATCGAACAGGCAGAACATCTCGATCCAGAGAAATCTTTTGCAACATTTTTTTTTAGCTCATCGGATTCATAGTTTTTTTCGAACGGCTGAGCAGCTCATCGGATTCCCCATCCAGGTGATGATGGTCGTAATTACTGCTTTCCCGCTCAAATGCAGACTAGGAATCGCCATTAACGAGCAGCTTCCATGGTCCCCGCCAAAGTTCTCGGCTCAGAACTGCGAAGCCTCGGCCGCCGCCAGGATGGGCTGATTCACGGCGGCCAGCTGGTTCCACGGGTTCATGAGTAACAGGACGTCGATGGCATCGGCCGCGCAGGCGGATTCGCCGATGTCGCCGCCGCCGTCAATGTGCTGCAGGATCTCGTTGAGGGACTGGAGCCGGTTGCCCAGCTCGGCGATCTGCGTCCTCAGCACGGAGTTCTCCGACTCCACGGCGAGGTACCGCTGGCTGGCGGCGTGGTAGCCGGTGAGGATCTGGTTGTTCTCCCTGCGCAGCTGAGCCGCCAGCGCCGCCAGGTCCTCGAGGTGCTTCTGCTTGCGCTGGCGGGACCGCCTCGCCGACTCCCGGTTGGAAAGCATCCTCCTCCGCTTCCTCTGGTCCGCCGCCATTTTCAGGTCCCCCTCCATCGCCGCCGTCGCAAGCTGCGCAGAGGATCCGGCGCCGGAAGACGCGCCGCTGCCGCTGGAAGAAGACATGGCAGAGCAGAGAGAAGAAAAAGATGTAGGGGGGCAAGTAGGGCTCGGAGCTTCTCCGGCTACCTCGCACGGGCTAGAGCGGGCCCCGGCGAGCAGCTTCTCGCAGGCGGGAGGATCCTCGTAACGAGAAGACGTAGAACCAGTAGAGGAAGAGCACGGAGAAAGATTGGGCGAGATGGGTCCTGCGCCGGAGTGTGGAGTTTATCATAAACCCGGAAAGGAGGATCTCACTGACGATCGGAGACATCGGCCGGAGACATCCGGGGAGACCGGCGGTGATACATTCGGAGGGAGGGGGAGATGTGCTCGCCGGAAAAGGGGACGGAAGAACAGAAGGCCGGAGACCCCTTCGAGCGACGGGGAGGGAGAGGGGGGGATTTGTTTTTCTCGTCCGCCCAATCCGTGGGGGAAGAAGAGAAACGACCGGAAAAGGCGCCGGAATCGGAGGCGGCGGAAACCCGGGGAGGAAGGCGACGAAACAGACGACGGGGAGCACCGGATTAAGCAAATGGTTTGGGCGGAACCGCCGGGGAGCAGCGGCGGGGGACGGGAAGCATGGCGGGGCTTCGGCACCGGCCGGAGAATGCGGCGGCGCACCGGAAACGGAGCCGGAGAGCGGGGGAGGAAGAAAGCCGAGAGGGAGGCCGGCATTTGTAGACGAAGCAGCGGGGCCTCGCACGTGCCAGTGAGGTGGAGTGTGCGAGAGGTAGCCACGTGGGCGGAGGTTGTTAAGCGTCGAGGGTACAAATAAAATATAAAACATTCTAAGGTGTTAACGAACATGGTGACCCGAGAGTATAATTTAAAACATTTTAAGTCCCATATTTAGAGCTATAGAAATATGTAATCTAATGAGCAATTCCTAGAAATCTATGCATATATATATATGCGCGCAAGCAAAAAAAAAATTTTAAGAACACGTGTAAAATATGTCTTCACATCAGGAGGTAAAAATTACTCAGATTTTCTTTTTAAACGAATGAATAAATAATAATAATAATAATAATAATAATAATAATAGGAACACAACGGTAGGGGTGGATACGGCGCAGTGAGCCGCTGGGGAGGAGGTCAGGAAGGTTCCAGCTACGGAATATGTGGCCGGGAAAAGGTGTTACCAGATAGGGGGGACCGGTCTGTGGGCCCGGGAGGGTGTCGTGGCTGCTTAAAAACCGTTCATATTGCCAGCTGTGCCGGCTCGGAGCCAACTGGCCCGTCGTACGTGGCGCCGGACTTCTGCCCGAGTGCGGTAGCACTACAGCCTGGAATGCTCTTTCCCTGCATTCATTTATATTCTATTTAGGACTTGTTTTTCCTATAATATCATATCGGCTTGTTTACAAAAAAATAATAATAATTCAGTTTCTGTTGCCCAAAAATACATATTTATTAACTTTTATATATTTTCTATGATAATACTTTGTATGTAATCAAATATAAGATAGTTTGGGGCATAAAATTATCTTGTTCGGTGATATATATACATATGATGATGATAAAAAAAATGAGAATCATGTATAACTATAAAAGATAAAGAGAGGACCACAAGAGCAAAAAAAGAAAGAAGAAGAAGGTCTCACCTCTTTTTCACCCAAGAAAGAGTATTTATGTAAGAAATTATTAAAAGATTCTATATTTTAGGTAGAGACCGCGACATAAACACCAAAAGTTATTTTGCCCTTATATATTTTCAAATATTAAAAATATAAATAACTTTGCTATCAACCTGCACTTGCATGCACGGAGCCACAGCACAAAGTGGGTGACAGACTGACAAGCAATTAGGGGTGGGCATGGTCTGGTTTGGTTTGATTTTTTGAGTTTTTTTTCGAAACCAAACCAAACCGAACTGCCTCTTGAAATCGAACCGAACCAAACCGCTAATTCTCTAAACCGAATCAGACCAAACCGAATTTAATTCGGTTTGGTTCGGTTTGGTCTGCGGTTTGGGCTTTTAATGGACAAGTTATAGTTTGTTTATTGGGCCTTTTATAATTTTAAACAAATTTACTTGTAAACAACTTGTGAACATGATTTTTTAAAAAACAAAATTCAAATTGTACTATAAGAAGGCCCGTAAGTTAACAACATTTATTTTGCATCACATTTTAAAAAAAATTGAATCAAGCTAGTTTATATGTAACTCAATAAACGTAAAATTTGTAAAGATCTATCAACATCAAGTCATCAAGTGGTAAATAAATCTTAAAGGATCCAACAAAATAGATGAATACCAATATAAATCAAAGGCATGTTTATGTCACCGGACGGGAGGCCCTCTACTTTGGTCTCTGCAACTGCAAGCACCGGACAACCCTCTGGAGTCTGGAGTCTGGCCTAGTGGCCTTTGCAATTGCAAACACTGGAAGGGTCGAAGGGACGGGGAGGCCAGCCCTCTGGAGTCTGGACTGTGCCTGTGCGTCTGCAAGCGCCGGATCCAGATGAAGCTGGATGCGGCAGAGTGGCAGACCCTCACGGCCTCACCCTCTGGCCTCTGCTCAACAGCTCAAGGAGGAGATGCAGGCTGCAGCCGCCGGACTCGAGGAGGAGATGCAGCCGCCTGGAAAGCCTGCCGCCGCCCGCCGGAGCCCGGAGGTGAGGGCCGTGAGGTCGCGGCCTCGTGAGGGACGGGGAGGGCCGGGGGACTCGCGAGGGACGGCCGACGGGGAGGGACGCTGGGACGGGGAGGACCGGCGGCGGCGGAGGGTGATGAAATTTGGGAATTTTCAGGCGAGACGCGAGAGGGCGAGGCGGCCCAGGCGGGGACTCGCGAGTCGCGAGGGTTATTTTTAGGGTTATGTTTACCGCTTTGCCCTTGTCTCTTTTGTTTTATTACGTAAAATAGTGAAGCAAAGATAAAAAATATAATGGGCATTATAGACATTCGGTTTAGTGGTTTGGTTCGGTTTACGTAGGAAGAAAAACCGAACCAAACCGTTTTACTTAAACGGTTTGGTTTGGTTTGGTAAACCGTTTTCTGCTGTCTCTCAACCCGAACCGAACCGAACCGAACCCGTCGGTTTGGTTTGGTTTCTCGGTTTGAACCGTTTTATGCCCACCCCTACAAGCAATCGCTACCCACCGGTGCATCTATGTGTACGTCAACTAATTTTTATTATAATCTGTAAATAAAAATCAGTAAAAATTAATGGTGCCTGACAATCATTTTCAAATTTATATTCTACAGTGAATTCTGATTTGACAAGAAAAGGGTTGAAACATTTTTTTCCTTGTTTTTTTTTCTTTTACGCATGTTTATCACACTTCATGTTATCGTATCATATCCCCTAAACGTTATAATTTCATGCACTTAATTATCCATTTTAGGTTTTGCCTTGACATGAAATTAATTTTAATGCAAAAATATACCCTATTAGCTGTCGTTCCCTTGAAGCTTCAGAAATATGGGGGAAAGTGAGATTGTTGAATACTAATTAACTTGGTTTATATATCCTGTGCCAAAAATAAGGTGTAATCACCCTTAATATCTGAATTTGACTCGTAAATAAGGCAAAATAATTGCTCCATGATCTTTTGTTTTTGAACAAATTTTCTTTTGAGTTTTGTCAAAAATTAGTACTGGTGTCTACATCAAAAGCATCTTTCAGCACCAGAGAATGTTGAAGTGACAACACTTCCAAGCTGATGATCAAGTTATAGTGACCAAACAGGTAGATTCCTTTGCACCCCCCCCCCCCAGCATGCTTGCCAATACAGGCAGATCCCATTTGGTGAAAAAAAAAAACTAGCTGGTGCTTCAAGATGTGAGCTGAATAGTGGCCAAATCATGTCATTTTCATCCTTCCACAAAAGGTTCGAGAGAACAAGTATCTTGAAGAACTGTCACAAGCATCATTTCATTGCAGTGCATCCAAATGGGAGACCCAATTAATTACCCAAAGGATACTGATAGGCTATTTGCTTTGCATGTAAAATAGGTTTTGCCCACAAAAAAATAGATTTTCACCACATAACTTGTCAAAAAAAATGTTTGGCAATCATGACCAAAAAACCTTAGATCCTCCATTTGGATAGAAATGAGATGGGACGTTTTTTCCTTCTTCTTTGTGTGGTTTCTCACAGTATTTATTATACATAGACCCGAAGGTTTTGTCATGACAGATAGCCCACCAGACATGATAATTTTATGATTCCAGCTGATAAAATATATTTTCACTACAAAATTATATTTTCAACAACTTTGAGAAGCATTACAAAAATATACTCTTATAAAGTAATTCTCTCCTATATATACAAAAGGAGTGGGAGACATCCTTTCTTCTCTTTTTCTTTTGTGGTCCTTCTCTCATTTTCCCTTGGATTTCATTTCAACGTATAATGTTATCACACAAGTGCGTGAAAAGATATTTTATAATCAAACACTTCATAACAATACACATCAGGTAGCTAGGGCTGATAACTTGAAACACTGAGCACAAAGACTTCAAGTGAAGAAACGGATTGAAAAACAAATGCAATCTAACTTAACCACACTACAAGAAAGTAGGTTATTAGGGACGGCCGTAAGCCGTCTCAAAAAACCAAAAAGCCGTCGCTAATAAATATTAGCGACGGTTTCAAAGCCGTCGCAAACGCATCGCAAATAACGCCGTCGCCAATAATATTCGCGACGGCTATTGTTAAGCCGTCCCGAGTACGTTTATTGGCGACGGCTCGTAAGCCGTCGCATAAGTTATTAGCAAAACGACCATTTATTGGCGACGGCTTAAACAACCGTCGCCAATAAATGTAGTTGCGACGGCCACGTAAGCCGTCGCAAATGGCAAGCAGAAACCCCGCACGGCGGCTCCCGAATTTTTTCTCGCAGCGACGGCTTTATATAGCCGTCGCCAATAAAGTTATTAACGGCTACAAACGTCCCGAATATTAAACACAGCCGTCGCGATACCCGAGAGAAAAATTCCGGAACTCGAGTTCGAATTTTTCTCTTCAGTATTGCGACGAGGTTTAATATTCGGGACAGTAGCCGTCTTTACTTTATCGGCAAACGGCTATATAGCCGTCACCAATAATAAATTTCGAAAAAAAAATAATTTGATTGGCCGGATTGGATCAATTATACGATCCAATCCGGAAAATCAATCATTCTTGAAACTTTCATAAAGATCTAAAATCGGATTACCAATCCAAAAATTGATTTATATTAATAATTTCGGTGCCGGATTGCTCGTTTCAAACTCGGAACGGACACCGAATTAGGATGAAACAACACACATTAACATACCAAAATTGAAATTCACCAAATTTAAATTCATATTCACATACCATATTCAAAATCACATTCATACACAAAATGTTTTGATACATATGAATAACATTGATAGAGAGTAAAAAATACATCATAATCTATTCATCTTCTTCATCTTCATCTTCATCATCATCTTCACTCTCCTCGGCATCCTCGTAGTCCTCGTCGTCATCGCCATTTCGTCCTCTCGTTTGTTGAGGCGGAGGATGCCCGATGTGGATGGCACATCGTGAGTCGGGAACCTTTGACTCAAGCCTTCAATGATCGGATTGAGGCGATCGAAATTATCTTGGAATGATTTTCGTTGGTTGTCCAATTGTTGTTTCAATGAAGTTATTTGTTCTTCATAACGTTCATTGATTTCTCCTTGCCTCGCCACTCGATCTCTAAGCTCTTGAACTTCTTGAGTCGAGCTAGAAGCACCTCCGCTTGACTCACCATACCAAGTGTGGCGAGTTTCACCTCGCCCACCACAACGGATCCGTCCTGGTCGATCTCTACCAAACACGGATACGAAAGCTTCCTCCGCGGTGAGTGGAGGTGCAATACCCCAAAGATCCGAGGGATTCAGATGCTGGGGGATTCATCAATCCTTGCATATTTTCCTATAAATAATATGAATAAAAATTAAAATCCTACCGTGATGAACTGTGGATTATAAAGAAAAATAGGTTATGATAATCAATAATTACCATCATAAGACGACTTTGGTCATTATCCCAAATGACTGCTCCATCGAGTTCTTCATGCGTTTGACTCATACGGAATACCTCCGGATGAGTTGGAAGGTCGACCTTCTTTTCGTACCTTACCAAAAAAATTAAAAAAAAGATAAAGGTTATTACGAATAAGAAATCAACTAATATGAAATTTTAAGTTTTGACTACTTACAAAGTCTCTTTCTAACTCGGTGTATATTTGTTCTTCCTCTTAATACGGCATTGTTAATTGCCGCCTATTACCGGCATTCTTTTCACTCAATGCCTACATATATATATATACAAATGAAACAACATTAAAAAAATGCAAATGAAAAGAATAGGATCTAATTATAAGAGGAAATAAAATTTTGAGTTACTCTAGCATCATCTTGACTCCATAAATGGCACATATGATGCCATTGTTCCTCGTTGCACTGTGGAGGAATGTTGGCACGAGCTTCCTCATTTGATCGTCCTGTAAAATACTGTACACAAATATTGTTAACAAAAAATTGGTTATCTCGAATTTACATTCTAAATTATATTTTACCTTTCTTTTCAAATGATTTCTTTGTTTTCTTTGCATATCTCCCATATGCCTTAATATCTGTGCATCCGATTGAGGATTCCGCTCATCTAGAATCTAATCTATTAGGAATATGCATCCATGATTTGTCTAAGTTACTCATCTTAATTTGTTAAAAGATTGAAATACAATGAAGAAATGTTAATTTAATAAATAAATCAATATATAACCGAACCTCCACCGAAAGAAGAAACTCTCAAGTGTATATCTCGATTGATGTTTCCTGAAAAGAGATAAAATGATCAAAATTAGACTTGTTGTTGGACAATAAATGTTTATACATACCAATTAAATATTTTTATCACAAACGAAGAGTTAGACATGAAAACTAAGAAAAAATTAAGTCATTTTAGGTCATTTAATGTCATTTAGGTCATTTAGGTCATTTAATGTCATTTATGTCACGTAATGTAAACATCTAAGAAAAAATTAACTCATTTTAGGTCATTTAGGTCATTTAGGTCATTTAATGTAATCATTTAAAAAAATTAAGTTCTAAGGATATTGCATTAAGTTAAATTAAGTGACAACTAAAAGTTTATATTTTCACATTAAGCCCATAAAAAAATTCTCTTAGTTTTCCTTTTAATATCTAACTTTTTAGCAAAATCGGTATTAAACTTAGTGATAATCTAATTGAAACTCTATGCACGTATCTACTTTTGTTCTATCTCCTAAATAATTAAAGTGATCAAGGTGCTACATATTTAGTTTGAGTAAGTCCTAACCTATTAATTTGTTAGGGATCGATGTTTGGCACATATCTATTGCATATATGCTTTGTGATGTATAGGAAAAAAATTAAACAAAAATTCGTTTGTTGAAGATGTATACCTCAAAGGAGGTTCGATTAACCCTAAGTAGGGTTTAAATCCGGCACAAAGGCGGCGGCGGCGGCGGCGGCGGCGGAGCCGGCGACACCCACGGAGGCTTCCTCGTAGCTCTCCCCTCACGAGGCGGCGACGAGAGTGCAGAAATGCTGGCGGCGGCGGCGGCGACGACGGCGGCGCAGCCACGGCGGCGGAGACCGGCGGCGGCGGCGACCGGCGGCGGCGAGCGTGCGCGAGAGAGAGAGCGGGGAGTCAGCGGCGGGGGGAAGAAAGGAGGGCGTCGAGGGTTTTCTTAAGCCAAACTTATTGGCGACGGCTTTTGAAGCCGTCGCCAATAACAGGATAAGTTACATTGCGACGGCTATGGCCGTCGTCGCCAACAAAAGTCGACCGTTCAACGGTCACCGTGAATTAGTGGCGACGGCAAGCGTCGCCCCTAATATTATTAGCGCCGGCGTATGAAGCCGTCGCCACTTTTTCGAGGGAAAAAACCCGCACGGGTCGTTCTCTGGGTATTGCGACGGCTTAAGCCGTCGCCACTAATATTATTAGCGACGGCGTATGAAGCCGTCGCCAATTTTCCGTGGAAAAAAACCCGCACGGGCCGTTTTCTGGGTATTGCGACGGCTTCGACCGTCGCAATACCAAGAATTTGCGACGGCTATATTTAGCCGTCGCTATTTACCAATTATTAGCGACGGCGTTAATTTAGCCGTCGCTTTTAACATTATTGGCGACGACTTTAAAAAGCCGTCGCCAATAACCCGTCGCCAATGACCCAATTTCCTGTAGTGCCAGTTATATGTTAATGAGTTATGGGATGCCTGCACAAAGGCTTCAAATGAATAAACATAATAGAAATCAAATGCAATTTAACTACGTTTCTTTGGGTCAAAGAGATGATATATTGGACTTCATTTTCAATGGAGAAATTGTTAAGTAAGGTCATATTCGGTAACTGTACCTAGTAAGCCTGCCACTATCGATTTCAAAATTGATATTGATAGAAATCTATTTGTTTAACACAATCAATATCAATATTGAATTTTTAGCGCAAACAAAATATTGTACGTAATACAAATGTCCACATATCACCTTTGATATTATTATTCCGAGATAACAATATCAATATCAATAAAATATCATTTTGGATGCAAATAGAGCTAGAGCTAGCTAGCTAGATACCCACGATTTGACATGAAGGGGACATATCTTCCACTGTGAGCCCCCAACTCTGTTATTGTGGGGGGTAGATTGAGAGACTTCTCTCGTTGACACTCTTATCAAGCAAGTTCTCTATGTTCATGGCATGTATGCTATGTTTATGGCATGGTATATATGAGAGCATGGCCTGCAAGAAGACACAACATATCATCACCTCATCCCCCTCTCTCTCTCTCTCTCTCTCTCTCTCTCTCCCGCATTGAAGTCAACTTTGAATTGCAGAGAAGACATGGATGCAGCATCTATGTGGAGAGAGAGAGAGAGAGAGAGAGAGAGAGAGAGAGAGAGGAGGAGGAGGAGGAGGATGATGAAGGGCCATTGCAATGGGGCCTCCGAGCATGCCCAACCTAATGGGACTGTCTGAGGCAGCACTACCCCCGGCGGTGCGATGGCGCAGCCTAAAGCCTGCCCGCGCCTGCCGCGGTGGATTTCCCCCTTCTATCTATCTATACCTCTCGGTGCTCTTCCGTGGACCACGCCGGCGGAGAAGAAGAAGCTTCCCCCCCGATTCCGGCCAGTTCTCTCAGCCCCACCGGCCCCCAGCTGCTTAATTAGTGGCTGAGCTGATCTCCACATCCCAGTACGGCCGCCGAGCTTAAAGTTGGACTCCAATGGCGTCGTTTCTGTGCCGACCGGCGACCAACCACGCCGAGCGAGACTCCGGCGACATCTCTCGAGCATGCGGATATCTCCACGGCGTCAGAGATCACTTGCCGACATGCCTGCCTGCTCTGATGGGAGCGGGCGTGCGCAGGGCTTCATGATCATCTGTGTCTCTCCCGTTTCAGAAGAACTGCTCTCGGGCGTATCGGTGGGGGGGCCTTGCACGCCCCCCAGATCGCCGCCGGCCAAGGGGTCGATCGATCAAGCGCGCCCGTTGCCGGCGGCGATCGGGTCGAAGGAGGCGACTCGGCACTCGACCGCAACACGACGATGTATGATGGATGTTTTCCGGGCAACGCCGCCGCTTGCCGCCGGTGCAAGCACGGTTCTCCCGGCGGTCTCGTCATCGTCTCGATGGCGGTCGCCGTCGACGGCGGCCCGACAGAAAAGAAAACTTACAGTTCTTTTCTGGAATATTATTCTAATTAAAAAGTAATTTTATTTTAATTAAAAAACTGGAAATACGTAAAAGTGAAAAATAAACTTTAATACATGACAACAATTGTTTTTGGCTCTACATTTCAAGTTTTAAGTCTAACGGTTCTTGTATATTCCTTGGATTACATAAAACGCTTGCCAGAATTTGTTTATAAACTAGATAAAAGAAGTATAATTCTAACCGAAGAAGAAAACAAACCTAAGAGGGAAAGTATGAGTTTCTCTTAAGTGATCAACACTTTAAAAAACGGATCCAGGGCAAAAGATATACAAGTGATCCAGGGCTCTTGTTATTGAACTCTCAGATTTTTCAATAAAATAATTTTGGTTTGAAAGCAAAAAATATTGAAAAATATTCAACTAAATAAATGGTAGAAAAACGTGAGGATCTGCAGGATTCTTCTTTCGAATTCGCTTCCCGGACTCCATATATACGTACATATATATATTTATTTATTTGTTTATCCACAGTGAGACTTCTTCCTGTGGTTTGGATAGAGCTGAACTTTCTTCTCTCTTCTCCTCTTATCCAACACTTCTTGCACATGTTTTGAGAGGTTGTGAAGTCCCAATCTTGATATATAGCCCTCAATTTCCATGGGCACAAGGACAATATGAAGGACAATATAATTATATATATCCCTCTGATGCCGGCCGGTTTCCTCAAAGTGATAAAAATAATACCATATCCTTAAGAAAATTAATTAATACAGGTAACTTGTATTCCAGATAATTAATATACTTTGTTGGCACTACAAATTTCAAGATTAATATTAACAGTCAAACAATATGAATTCAACTATTGAATAGTTAAACAAGGAAATAGAATTGGAGGAGGAGTGGATGGCTAGTCCAATCCCTTGGCAAGACACATTTCTTTCAGACCCCATGCCTCCTTGCTCCTATGGGTGTAGATCACCAGGTTCAACTATTGCATATGTTGAATCTCATTCTCATAGGCTTGCTTCACTACTCAGTGAATTTTTCATGATCTATATTAATATCAATTTCAAAATTAACAGTGATAAAGATGTTTAATTATATTACCAAATAGGTTATACATAAAACACCCACAAATACATAGTGCTTAATTGTCAATCACTTGGAGACATTTCTTATAGACCCTATATATATATATATATATGCTTTCTTTCTCTTCTGGGTAGATATCCAACCGCTGCTGCATGAATTGAATCTGGTCATATGAATGGAGATCAGTCAGGCAAATGCTCCCACCCATCACTGCTGCTTCACTTAATTCAGTGAACTTCATTCCCTGGACTCTTACCTTTCATCTTCTCCCCATGAGTGCACCATGTCCTGGTCTAAGCTGAACAGTGTACATGCATGCATCTATAGATATTGTAGTCACAGATTCCAAGAACAGTACTAGTGGTTTGAAGCAGGTTGTTGCTTGATTCACTGGAAATAATTAAGAAAATTCTGTCATCATGTATGAATAGGCTTCAGGCATGTTTTTCTTTTCTCTGTCTGGATTTGTCATGAGAGTGTGATAATTAAGGTGGTCCATTTTTCGGACGGTCTCCTACGTAAGCTTAAAGAATGATAATTCTTTGTCTGGATTTGTCTACAACAACAACAAAGAAAAAGTGCTGTAGATGACCTATGTAAGCTTAAAGAATGATAAGTCTTTTCTCCAAGATTTGCTTACAACAACAATAAAAAATGTTGTTGATGACCTGACGTAAGCATAAAGAATGATAATTCAAAATGATTTGAACAAATTAAATATAAAATAACTTAAAATCGATATGACTAAAGAAAGATAATCTATATAATTAATAGATCTTATATAACTTAAGATTAGGACTTGTTGAATTGAGTTGAATTAAATTATCTCACCTTGGATATGATGACCGTGGATACTCATAATAAAGCTATTGGGTCATCTAGGCCGAAGTGGTCTTGAACTAATGATGGGCTAACACTTTGTGAGGTATCTCGGACCTTGTTTGGTAACTGCATTGAGTACCTCTATTATTATCAATTTTAAAATTGACATTGATAGAAATCATTCAATACTTGGACCATTTTAGGTATCAATATAAAAATGAAAACTTTTGGTACAAATAAAGCATGATATACAATTCAAGTGTTTAGTTATATCAGTTTTCGCACTAATGCTCCATCATCTACAAATAGAATATGAAAATTGACATAGTTTGATTTTTTATACTCTAACCAAAAAGAATATAAGATAGCTGAGGTGGTTCTAACACTAAGTTGGTAATATCATTATGTTCTATAAAAAGAATTTTCAGCTATGACGACCACGGGGAAGTAAATAAATTTAAAGCTATATGATCAAAGGCCTAAACTAAACCAACAAGTTGGTACTTCGTACACAAACATGTATATGGTCTCTACGTCGGATCACTCAAAACCAAGCTAGCAAGAGGGGCAGAATGAGCACGCTCTCATTCAAGTAGCTAGCCAAACTTTCCGACGAAGAAGGGAATATTCTGCAGTTTGGTGGGCAGCTTCGTTATCTCATCCTAGCGGCCTGATGTGACAAGTACCCACATTTTCAAGAAGCAGACGCCTTCACAGGTGCAGCTTTGGCCTTCTATGTTGAGAGACATAGAGATAGGGATGGGTGAACAAAACCCTGTAGAGAGATGAACATGAGAAGTCCCATGATGAAGGATGGAGGACCCTTGCATCATTGCCTGACAACATAGTTCTTCTCCTCCACAGGACAGAAGTAGGACACTATCCCATCTGTGTTTCCACAACTCAAGATGGCTGCTGATGAGGAGCCTCAACCATGAGGGACATGTTACCAGCTAGCTCAGCAAGGCACCACCCAGACAGGCACCAGAGAGTGGATTCTCTCAGTCAAGATTGAAGAGAATACATTTCTATACCCAGATACAAAAAAAAATGTCCATATATATAGATATTGACATAACACACTCTTTTTTTCTCTCCCACTTTGCATCTGCCATGTTCTGCACAGTTTTCCTATTTTCTCGAAAAAAAAGAAGACTTTATCTCAAGAGAAAGTGACAGCATCATTTTACCACATGCATGAACTGACAGCTTAGTACTTATCTTTCTTTTCTAAGAAGGGTATGTGTTTGATCTATATAGAAGCCACTTGTTGAATATCAAAGAGGATGCTGTAGGCCGATAATATATATATATATATATTAAGGTTGATTTGTCTGAGTTATGCCTATTATATATGCTCCGATGCCGAGATTTCCGGAATCGGTTATGCCTCATATCTGTAATGATGTTCCCGTTACTTAGTCAATCTATCTCTCCAATTTCAAAAAAAAAAAAGGATTTTTCTGAATGGAATTTGTTTATCAAGGCATGCATTGTATAGCTAGCTTAAGGGCTTGTTTGATTAGAATAATGAATCTAATTACTTTTGATATTTCTATTAAGTATATATGCTGCCAAATAAGTGAACTTAATCTTCATAAGAACCCTGAAATAATTAATGGCGCTTGATCATATGCAACAAAAATTAAGGAAAATTTGGAAATATTAATAAATGGTGTTAATTACGGAAGCAAATAATTCAAAAAGTTCTCCCTCACTGTACGTACGGTTTAAACAAGCCAGCTAGCTAGCTAGTGTGAAAATGGGACACCTCCGATTCACCCTTTGAACGGTACTTCGGTTCAAATTTGTTCAAAACTTGATATTGGACTCTTAATATATAGAAAATGCAGATTAAAATTTTGAGTATTTTTTTATTTTTAATATATATAAAGTATCGATTTAAAACTAATTTAGTGTTGGTTTGAACTTAATTAGCTGGTTGATTTGAAATCAACTAGTTCGAACGAATGTAGCACCTATGAATGTATATATAATCTGTTCTTGTTTGAAATAGCACTAAGATCAACTACCATATTTGTCGATATATATATATATATATTTACATGCATTATGCTACTTCTTTGCTACACAGCCAGTTAATTCACTGTTTTATACGGTTGACTAGTGTACATGCTGCAAGAGTTGTTCCACCAAAATCGAGCACTAATTAAGTAAATGGGCAGTCAGCAGCTGCCCGGCCCAAATGGCCCATTGGGCTTGATTCTAGTAAGATGTTAGGCTTGATAGGTACCTTCTATGCAATAAAGCACACTATCATTTTGTTCTTGGCTTGATGGCTAAGAAAGGAGCTCCAGCTCTCTGGATTGACTCTAAGAACAGTTTAGGAATCTACAGTAGACGATGTATGCGGTTGATGTTTGTTGACTAATCCATTTCACCAAAGTGTGGAGAGAATCATTGATGCCGGCGGCCATGGAAGTGAAGGCACTAAAACCCTAACCCATCCATTTGTTTATACCTGATCACTCATGCTTGATTACTAATCAATGGGGGCATATTACCATTTGAGTTTAGCATATGCTTGCCAGAATGGGCTTATAGTTGAAGCTTTGGGAAGGCATTAGATTCCATGTTGAAGTTCACAAAAAACCCTAGCTAATGGAAGGCTAGACTCAGGTTACCCCATGATCCTCTTGTTTAATAAAGAAAAATGGAGATGGCAAGCAGCTAGTGTGGGAATATGCATCAGGTGAAGTCAATTTTTCTCCAAACAGGGTTCTTTTTTGGCTTTTATGTAATATCCTTCTCTGACCCCATTGATTTCCAAGGTCTTGAATGAAATGAAGGTTTTCTGTGTCTGGCCGACATGCAAAATTATTTTGTGCATTATCTGGTAAATTACCTTGAAAGTTCTCTTTGCATAAGGATACATGTGCATATATGATAGTCTTCTTTTTGTTACTTTCTTTTTATCAAATTCTCTAGAAGTATAAGACAATCTACGGGAATCTCTCTCTCTGACCATTGAGATATGTAATAGGGTACAGAGTACCCAATTTGGATGCCCGAGGAAAGCTCATCTGGTTGATAGGCAAAAAGTTAGGCTTTGCTAATTTGGTATGAATAGATAATTAGAAGATCAATTTGAACTTGATGCCATAAAAATAAAATCAAAATGTTGATATAATTAATATGTAGCTTTTGAGAAGAGTGAAGGCCTTGAAATTAGTTAAAAGTAATATTGTTATTAAATATATAATACTTCACCGTAATAAAGACATAGGTAACTAGCTAGCAAGGGACTTGCTTATCAGGAAAAATGCCTAATGAAAGTGGCTAGTCGTAATATAACTGTAGAAACATTGAGAGAAAATAATTAATAAATCAAAGTAGAATTTGAGACAGATAAATTATCGTGTTTGTTGAGAAAATAATATCTTATGAAGTGAGGACGACCATGTTTAACTCAAAGAAAAAGGTGGGAGATCATAAGATCGAGGTCTCACCTTTGTAATTTATTTAGAAATTCCCCATAAATATATTTTCATTGTGGCTGCCAAACATTATTCATTATTTTGACTAGTGCTGCCAAATAAAACATACATATATATATATATTTATGGAGAACCTCTCTTTCGCCATGCAACCAAACACTCCATATAAAAAGTGTTGTTTGATTTGACTAAATGGAGGTCTTATCAAGTAAATACTGATCAGATCACGAATCTGAGGCTAAATTATATTAGAGCTCAAAATCCCGTTCACAAAACGAGATGAAGGGCGCGAGACACACTAGAATATAGCACATACAAAGATAATTTGATTCCTTTTCAAAAGCAAATGATATGAAAGGAAAATAAAGTCTAAGACCTATAATAATAAAGGGAGTTTGGGTACACACATGACACCCAAGAGAGATTCTCCATAAGGCCAACAAGTGGACGAAATATGGGAATAAGTGATCAGATTTCACTTTGTTTTCTTGTGGTGAGAAGGGGGGTCATGGCAATTTGCTCCATATATTCCAAAGTCTCCTCATATTTGATGGTTGAGATTTGAGAACATCAAGGTGTACCGCCCGTGGCTGCGCCGTAGTGGACATTGCCACGCCCCGAGTTCGATCCCAAAGTGGCATCCATTGGGCTCTCTGTTGTAACCGCTGCGGTAGTCATCAAAACACACACACACACACACACACCATGGTACTAGTTACTTAGTTAGCATAGGAGGCTCCATCATAAACGGCCATGGAATATAGTCTTACCCACTTTATTCTTGAGAAAAATAAAGATAGATCTTATAAGATGTTTGGTTACACAATAAATTTTTGTACACTTTCATAATAAAAAGTTATATCAAAATAAAATGTGTGAATTAATGAACGACATAAAATTGTCATGTTCAGAGGGGTGCGATAACAAAAAAGAGTGAAAATCATACATGATCAAACAAAGTAGAAGACCACAAAATAAAAAGAAGAGGTGAGACTCTCTTTTTTGTCTAAAAAGAATTATTTTAAGTATATAAATTTGTAGTGGTTGTGGAATGCTTCTTTTAACAAATTCTATTACAGAAACATAAAATTATAATAAAAATTTAATTTATCATGTCCCAGTGATTACGAAAAGCATAAGTTATAATGGTACTCGCAATTTTAGAGATAAGAACTTAGAGATAGATGGAACCAACTTTGATAAGATATTTTATTAATTCAAATCAATGACCAATGTGGGATTACTTACCTTCAACCTTCCTGGCTAAATAATATCACAGAACAATCATAATGTATCAAGGTATAATATATACGATTATATATAGTTTTACTTTGTTGGTTTGAGGCTTGTTTTTATTGAAATAAAGTTCACGTGTGTTTATGTACGATTAGTTTTGTCCTAAGAGCTATTAAAAACCATTTTTACGTGAAAAAAAAAGAAAAGACTCTCCGATGAAACATGCTGTCCTTGGAAGATTTATGAGTTTTGATCAGAGAACCCACCCTTTTTTATCCTTTTACCATACAGTAGTTGATAATATAATTGTAATTCTTGAAGGGGGGAAAAATAGAAGCGAAAAGGTGTTAAGCAAGATTACCATGATGAGAAACATGAAAAATCAAAGAAAAATGCGATTATTCAACGTGAATCTTTCTTGCATATCATAAGTCGTTTACATTGGGAGTTAGATTATATATATGTAATATACCTTGGTCTTATAATTAAATCATAGGACAACTGTAGAATTTAAGATGAATTTGACATGTCAGAAAGAACTTGAATGATTGATGTCCTCAGCCAGACACAAGCCACGTGCGTATCATAAATTGGGTTCTCAGGAAACTTGCCAAATATACATATCATATATATATATATATATATATCACTAGAAAATATTATAATGTCATACAATTAATATGCTGGGTGATTTTTTAATACCATCACATGCCCGACATAATTTGGCAAAATTTATCATGAAGCATGTTGTAATTAGTGATACAGAAGGTTATGCCAATATATAGTGTAATTTTATAGCTATTGAAAAAGAAAAAAAAAACCTCTCGTGTCTAGCTTCATGAAATTTCGAGAACTTTTTTGAAGTGTACTTTTCCTTTTCTATTTTCTTAATTTTCGTAAAAAAATACAAATGCTGGTGGTGCTCCAGGAAGTGCCTATATTCCACATGGAAGGATTCTCGAATTTTCATGATTATAAAGTTGTTTTTATATGTTAATATATATATATATATATCTATTGGGTGACACATGCCCCCTCCCGTGTCTGTTCTTATCACAGGGCTCTCCTTTACTCTTTATATATATATATAGAAGATATATTTATATATCTAAAGAGAGAGAGGGCGAGAGATAGATATATATATATTGCAGACATGGCTCTATCCATCCTGCCATGGTGTTCCTGGACTGAAGAAGGCGGGAGCAGGTGGAGAGCTGCCATGGTGGAGTCCCTAGAAATTCCCGACTGTCGCTACGCCGGCGAGCCCACCCTGGTGCGCCCCCGGCGGAACCCGCCGAGGCACTCCCTCTACCTCTCCAATCTCGACGACCAGAAGTTCCTCCGGTTCGCCATCAAGTACCTCTACCTCTACAAGCGATCCGTGGCGGCGGAGGACCTCCGGCAGTCGCTCTCCAAGGCGCTCGAGGCCTACTACCCGCTTGCGGGCCGCCTGCGGTGCGGCGCCGGCGAGGACGGCGGCGGGGAGAAGCTGCTCGTCGACTGCGACGGCGCGGGCGCCGTCTTCGCCGTCGCCTCCGTCGATCTCGACGCCGAGGGCTTCCTGGCGGCCTCCGGCCGCCCCAACCGGTCCTGGCGGAAGCTCCTCTACCGGGTCGACGCCACGAGCTTCGTCGGCGTTCCGCCGCTCGTCGTCCAGGTGAGCGTTCTCCCTCCTCGCCGTAATTTCTCGTAAAAATGTGTGCTTTGGTAGAAATCTGTCCAATTTTACGGACTTCTCTGTTCAGAATGCCCTACATTCCTTGTCGATCCTCGCTCCTTGTCTTTTCGCCGACGCTTTTTGGCCGAGCTCTCCGCCGCCGGCAGGCAGAATGTGCTCCCCCCTGCGACGCCTTTTCCCCCTCTTCCTCCTCTCCGTTGCCCTCAGTGCTCTGCATTGCCGGCGACCGTTCTCGATTCGCCTCCCTGCGCTTTTTTTCCAAGCGGCAGCGGATTCTCCGCCGCCCGTGGGGCGGCGCCGGTGCGCGGGGAGATGGGGATTCTTCCGTGCTTCCGGCGAAAGCTTCCTGCGAGGGCCCTCCTGCGGCGCCTTTTCCGCGTTCTCCGGCGTCGTCCTCGTCTTCTTCTTCTTCTTCCCTGGACACGCTTCATCGGCAGCCTGGATCTTTCCGCGGATCTCCTCGCTTGGTAATCGGTAATCTACTCTGTGATTTGATGCGCCGATAAAAATCAGATCTTGGATCTTCGCCGCCATTTTTTTTCCTCCGGCGGGTCCTGTGCCGCCGGCGCCGTCGGGGGTGGGGTTTCTGCTTGTCTCTTCCCCTCGAAAGTCGTCGGTCAAATCTCAACGGTCAACGTGGGTCTCTTTCTTCCCCTTCCAGACGCCGACTCGCCGGAGGCTTCCGTGTTTGTTGAGTTCCGTCTGCTCCCCGACGAGAAGCTTCCACTTCGCCGCCGTGTGGGCCGGATTCTCCCCGTTCTCGTCGACGGCCAAGCCCGGAATTCCGCCATTATTTCCGTCGGGAAAGCGACAGATCGGAGCACGCTGGTTTAATTCGTTAAAAGGAGAAACTTTGATCTGACTGATCAGTACCGCCGCGGCGGCGCTTGCTGCAGGTGACCAACCTCAGCTGCGGCGGGATGATCCTGTGCGTGGGTATCTGCCACTGCCTCTGCGACGGCGCCGGATCCGCTCAATTCCTCCACGCCTGGGCTCACCTTACGGCCAAGCCCCTCTCCGAGCTCCTCCCCGTCTCGCCCTTCCACGGCCGCCGGATGCTGCGGCCACGGTCGCCGACGTCGGTGGCCTTCGCCCACCGCGAGTTCGGGCAGCGGAGCCCCCACGATGACCATCCCGCCGATGCCGCAGTCGGCGGCGGCGGTTACCTCGCCGAGCTCCTCCAGTCGCAGCCGCTGGTCCCTGTTTCCGTCACCTTCCGCTCGCCGGACGTCCTCCAGCTGAAGAAGAACTGCGTGCCCTCCGTCAAGTGCACCTCATTCGAGGCCCTGGCGGCGCACGTCTGGCGGACGTGGGTCAGGGTGCTGGATCCGCCGCCCAGCTTGCGCGTCAAGCTGCTCTTCTCCATCAACGTGAGGGAGAAGATGCGGCCTCCCCTCCCCGCCGGATTCTACGGCAACGGTTTCGTGCTGGGCTGCGCGGAGACGACGGCGGGGCAACTGGCCGGCGGCGCCAACCCCCGGGCCGCCGTGAAGCTGGTGCAGGCGGCCAAGGAGCGGGTGGACGACGGGTACGTGAGGTCCATGGTGGACCTGCTGGAGGAGCGCCGGGGTGCGAAGCCGGACCTCTCGGCGACCCTCGTCATCTCGCAGTGGTCGAAGCTCCGGCTGGAGGACGTGGACTTCGGCGAGGGGCCGCCGCTTCATATGGGGCCTCTCGCCAGCGAGATCTACTGCATCTTCGTGCCCGTCGTCGGCGACCTCCACGCGTTCACCGTGCTGGTGTCCGTCCCGGAGAACGCCGCCGCCAAGTTCGAGACCTACATGACGGAGCTGTCTGGACCGAGCGAGGCGGAGGACGACGGCCTGAGCTGGGATCTTGCCGGAGTAAAGGGAGAAGCTTGATCTGACGCCGCCGCCGTGCCTTTGCTCCTCCTCCTCCTCCTCTCTTTATTTTTGTTTTCCGATGAGATTTTTCCTGGAGAACTACGCAGATCGCCGGAGACCTGATCTGTGTTCTTCCGGGTCATCATAAGCCATGCATGCACAGAACGATCTGACAGTGCTCTGCACTTGGTAAGTCCTAGATGGGTCAAACAGTTGACGGTCAAAGGTCAACTTTTTTACTGTTTGACCAGTCTTTTATTTGCTGCCCCTCAGCTAACAATGTTTGAGTCTGATGTCTTTGCCGTCATATAATTATCATTCCATCGGAGGGGTGAAGGTTTTGTATGGTCTTACAAGTGCGTTCCAGTAGAGATTCTTGGCATATATAAGCTCCATGTAATAAAAATTAAATAAGAGATATGATAATTGAATATTAAAATGAAGTACAATATCTACTCTTTCCACATGGTTACAGGCAAGGGTGAGTCAAGTAAAAAAAAAAAAAAAAATTTTTTGGGGGGGGATAGTTCTTGACCCCACAAATAAATAAAGTTAAAAAAGAAATAGACATGGCTATCTCATTTTTTGGCCATTGGTGTAGCATTGCGTTTCGCCCATGTCCCGAGGCAGATCATGCCGGGTTCGAACCCTAGAGGAGCCGCCCCCAAGAGGCGGTGACGTCCACTCGGCCGGGCAGGAGGCAATGTCCAGTGGGTACATTGTCAAGTCTTCCATGGCTCTAGTGGGTAACATACCTCAGCAAATCTCTTAATTGCGGTAGGCTGACAAAAGATTTTTGTTCAAATTTTAATCTTACTTACAATGTGCCACATGGCCGACCGAGCGTGGCTCGGTTGGCACGACGCCATCCCCGCGGGGGGGGGGGGGGGGGGGCGAGGGCTCGATCCCGGCGGTGGACGCCGGGACCACCTCCCCATGGGGGGGAGGTGATCTAGTGGGGATCGAGCGCTGCACCGGCGCTGCGCTGCGCCTTGTCCTGGCCACTGGGCCAGCGTGTCCAAAAAAAAAAAAAACAATGTGCCACATGAAAGGGATCTGAGGAAGATTTGGAGGTTTGGGGATGACAACAAGCAAGCATCTCCCAACAGGTGGCATGTTTGGTATATGGGAAGAGTGTGAAGGGGATAAGCTTAGTATTGTACCTAAACTTCTAGACATAAATTATGATTCTCACTCCACCAGTGACTTACAGGGCAGCAAGGAGTTCTGATGCCTGATAATTTTAGGCAGTAATTTAATGCAGTTGTGGTAGGTGCACCATGTATGTATATATATGATTAAGAAAGGCCTCAGATCCCACCAACAGGAGGAAAAGCCCCACAAAGTGTCCGGCCTGCTGTTCAAGATAAAACCAAGAGGGATGGCTGATGTAAGACCTTTTCTTACTTTTTCTAGCAAGCTTTTATTAATCTACCTGTATGTCTTGCTTGATCAGCAGTTTAAGGTAGGGGTGTGCATAAAACAATTCGGGTTTACCTCTGGTTTGGTTCGATTGGTTTGAGCCAAGGTCGGGACCAGGTTGGCTTGGCTCAACCTAACCCGGGTCGCCCGAGGTCGGTAACTAGGGTGGACCTTGATTTGAACTAGATCCGACCGGACTAGTTAATTTAGATACGGACTTCGAATAACTTGAAACAAAATTAAAAATTAATAAAAAACAAACACTATAAAAAATTATCAAATGGTAAAAACTATTTATTCCTACTCAAATCTTATATTTCGAAGATAATTTTCGTCTCCGTGCTTTCTGGGAAAATTTTTACGTTCTCTTTATTCCAAACCTCATTTATATATAAAACTTAATAAGTGTAATTCTGATTATAGTATAAAATGAAAAGAAATTGAGAACTTCCGGGGATAGTGTATAACACCCCTGGATACAAATTTCAATCCAAAAGAACGATTCTACTCGACGAAGAAGATCTGCCGAGATAGGTAGAAAAGCAAAGATTTTAACCCAAGAAGAAAACCATCGTGTATTGCGAGCAAAGAGAATCAACTAATTATTAAATTTATTAAATTAATATATGATAAAATATTATTATATTTATAATAAAAATAAATTGATATAATTTTTATCATAAAATACTATTTATGTTAACTATTTATAATTTAAAAACTGCATGTATACAAATAATTAATTATTTTGAATACTTGATTAATTTCAAATATCAGAATGAATTAAATTAAGAAAATTAAATTAAATTGGTTCGTTTCATTTTGGAGAACCTAGTTCTGTTTTGAATAAGCAAAGTAGGCTTAAACCATGTTTGACTTGGCTTAGAATAGTAACTTCTTCGTAAATCGTTTAATTTTAAGTATTTCATCGTAATTTTTTTATTCTCGGAGAAAAATAACTAATTTGATTTTGTGTTTCATAAAAAATAGACTTGCTGATCTTCTTGTGAAAAAAAATTTTCGTTGTCGTATATGAATATCAACCATACAGAGCACAGCTGTTGTTCATCTAAACATGCTGTTGTTACATGTTCATATAAAAGTTCTGCACAGTTGCAAGTGGATAAGACTCACATAAATATTAAGCAGGTTAGGTTAGGCTGCCATCATACAATAACCTTGTTTTAAAAGCAGCCAACTGCAGAGGGTGTGTTTGGTTGCAAAATAATGTTTAAGTACTTTTGTGATAAAGTCATATGTTAAAATAAAATCTTAGATAAATACTAGAGATGTAAATTTGTCATGTTTGATGAGATACGTTAACAAAAGGGCACTGGAGACCGCGTACAACTAAAAAAGATGGAAGATTGAAAGTAAAAAAAAAACATTTCAACTCTTTTTAATTTAAAAAGATAATCTATATAAAATATATTTATAAATATATAGTCGAACTCTTTTAATGGGCATTCTTACAACAATATACTTCTAGAGAGAAAACCTAATTTATCATGCAATTAACCAACAACCCTATAAGCTAGGCCTGCAGCCAATCCAAAACAATTCTTAAAATAAAGAAGACTGATTTTCGTTGCACCTGCTCCTATGAGAAGATAGCTAATTAACAAGTTGTTTCCTTTCCCATCTTTGGATGATGAACTACTTTATGAAATAATGGGAAGTTATTCTTCTTGTCTCCTTTTATACCCTAGCTAATGCAAGTAGCTATTCAATCACTTCTTTAGCTACACATGAAATCCAAGAAAGAAAAGCTGCCTCATGTCCTACAATAGGACAGAATAATTAGCCTTATCATAATAGGATATGATATGTGTGGATCTGGTCATCAAATCCACTTTAAGGATTATGCTCCATGGCTGACCTCACCTTTGTATATTTGCATGCTTGTATAGATTTGCTTCCCTTTACATGCACCACTGTCAATGATCTCTTGAGATGATGGGTCACTTTATTATGTCTAACATGTTGCCTTGGCATTAAAATCTTGTGGGAAGGCAACATCATCTACATGTGTCTATTGTTATTGTTGGTCTTGGTGGCCATTGATTGCAAGGAGAAGAGTGGCTTTAGCTTTACTGAAAGGATGTCCATCACTTTGCTTTTTAGTGATGAGTGGGTCTTTCTTGGGAGCACATGGAAGCATTAGTTAATTTAATGGACTTCCAAGTTAGTGGTTTATGCACTTGATCTGTGGACATGATGACCCTCATAAGGAGTACTATTATACATAAGTAGGAGAGATTATTTAAAAAAATACATATATAACTATCAAATCAGTTAATTATCACAACGAAAGCTTGATTGTTTGGTTAACTCTTGAAGAGATCACCTATCCTGTCAACTAAGCATTCAAAGTTTTCTTTCATGATCCTAAGAGGTGGCTAGAGAACCAGATCAGTCGCTAGTATCCTAATATTAATCTCTAGATATATTATTTATTTCTAGAATACAGAGTAAATAATGTTAAGTATCAGTTTGATGATTCATTCCTTTCAAACTAAATATTGAAGATTACAACTAGACCGGTAAACGGGTTAGATTTGGATCGGATTTATTAAGCTCCGAATCCGAACCTGATAAATCTTACCTGAATCCGAATCCAAAATCAAAGGTGATCGAGTTCTCGGATCGTGTCACTACCCTGCATCCAAACTATTTTCCGGGTTTCGAATTTGACCGAAACCTCCGCGGCGGTGTCCCAGAGCTCGCAGAGGCAGGGATAGGGGGAGGGTGAGGGGCAGAGCTCACTGGCGCTGTTCCGGTTCTGCCTCCCTGCAGTCCCAATGGAGAAGCCCTCGATCGTCGCCTGGACTCTGCGAATGACCTCTTCCGCGTCAAGGGACTCCATCTCCATGGCCTCCTTCCCCATGAACCAGGCCAGCAGAACGTGGGAACCGCCGTAGATCGGGTAGATTGAAGGAGCCCTCCGATTCTTCTCCACCAACAGAGAAAGGAGGCCTTGGCGGAGGAAGGAGCCGACGCTGAGCTCTGCGGCAATGACGGAGGCGCCAGCCGGCACGATCGGCAGTCAGGATGGTGCCTTGGAGAGGTCCATGAGATCTCGGTAGAGGGCAGTGATATCGGCTATGACGGAGGGGTCAACCGGGTGACCGCCCTCAGCAACGGTGACAGTGTCGCGCGGGAGACCGTCCATGAGTTTCCAGGGGGTTGCCGACCGCAGCGCGCCGATTCGGTCGGCGATGTGGTAGACGGGGCTGCCCCCAATGCCGTGGATCCCAGCAAGCATGGCACCCCCTGTGGCGTAAGCGCAACGACGTGGATCCCAGCAAGCACGGTAGGACGGCCGTCGATGCTCGAAGGGGCTGGTTCCCGACAGTCTCGCTAGCGGGTTTTCGGGTACTCCGAAATGAAATTCTCCCGAACCCGGAGGAAGATGTTCGGATTTACTCCGGTGAAAGAGAAATTTAATTCGAAGGAGAGCAAAAACGGGCTTGCCGTTAAAAGCCCAGACCCGATGGTATTTTTCGGATTCGGGTGAAATTTTCGGTTCAGTAAATCTACTTACAGGTCTAATTACAACCATTGTTTCTTATAGGTTTACTTTTGGTCAATAATTTTCCTATTGTCTAACTTAATTAATACCTCCCAAAAATTTTGAGGGGAGATCTACTTTAAGGGCTAGTTTGGTTGGGATGAACCAAGATTAGATAAGAGGATAGACATTTCAAACCATTTGATCAGACATCTAGCCTATGATTTGGCAAAAAGTTAAATATGTTTTTGGTAAAATGCATTAAGGTTTGATTTGGCTTATATGTATATATATATATATCTAAAGTCTAATTTTACCGCTAATCACTTAGCTTGTACAGAATGAAATCCTAACTATATATCCACTTGTTAAAATAAAAGGCTATATAATAAATCACTAAAAGCTAAAATTAATTATTTTTAAAGAATTTACTATTACATTAGGATGGTAGCACAGACCCAAAAGGTCTGAAGCCTTTACTCTTAGTCATACATTTTACCAAATAATATGCATTCTAACATTTCATTCAGAGGTTAAGGCACTGTTTGGTAACACTATCAAATATCTCTATCACTATCAATATTAAAATTTATATTGATGGTAATCACCTAGAGATGTGTGCCTAATAGTATCAATTTTAAAATTTTTAATGCAAACAAAACATGTAATACAATACAAGTGTCAACTTGTATGAACTTTGATATTAATATTCTAACCAAACAGGCCATGAACCAATAGTTTAGCCCAATCTAATGTCATAATACTACTTAAAAATTACATAATACCGCTACCCTCGTTGCATCCCTTAAAAATAGAAAGGTTCATTAATATCTATAAAATTGGGCCCATATGGAATTGTGTTCTTTTTACCCAGTAACATTACTGGATTACTGGATGCTTCTTAACTGCCCATCTTTGGACCACGTACCATTCAACCCATAATCCCGGCCCAAATAGGCCATCACTTTGTCTTAATAGGCTTAACTCATGTCCAAGGCTAAAAGCCTATTGGGTTAGTTTGCACGGAGTCCATATTGAATAGGTTTTTCAAGTGAATTTATTTTTTTCTTGTTGAATAAACATTCTTTTTACTTGGTAAGTTAGATTTTAAAATTCAATGGGGTTAGTGAAAATGAAGATTATGAAAGTCATCAATACATTTTGAGTTTGTTTGGTATGGGAGGGTCTATTTTTATAGTGTTTTTTCTACTGCAGTGTGTTGTCTAAATATCTATTTAGGTGTTTTACTTCTTCTTTATGCATTATAGTCATAAATTATATGTCCTTAGGTTTTTTCTCTCTCATTTTCTGTCATTCCTAGTTGGTGTCTTGTGGTCGGGTCCTGTCCTATTGTCTTTAATTATATGTCATTTTCGTGGTCATGATCTCTCTTCCGAGACTATTAGTCTGAGTGATATTCATGCCCTCTGATGTAATCATCTGATCTCAAGATAGTCGTCAAAATCTCTGGAGAGTGCCCCTATCTATGTTGTTTGAACCTTGAACGATGTGCACTTTGTCTTGATTTGTTTGACAAGATGCTCTTCAACCAAACTTTGTTTATCTTCATCTTCCTCGTGTCTTTGTTTTTCTTTTAGTGACATTAGGACATGCTTACCATACTTATTTATTATGTTACGAATATGTTTGTGTTGTTGTTGTTCAACGGAAAAAAAATAAAGTTACCAATACATGTTGAGATTGACTTTTGTAACCAGTTCATCTACTGAGAGCTTTTAAAAGTTGAGAGAGAAAATATGAACTCTCTCTCTCTCAAAAAAAAAAAAATCTAATCTCTATCAATATAATCTAATAGTTAAAAAAGGATGATAAGGATTATGTCATGCTATATATATATTTTTCAATGGCAAATCTTTTTCATAATCCAAGCCAAATTCAACCTTTATATTCTACCTCAGTGATTCATCATGTTTCATCACAAACCATCATCAATGTGCCCAATAGCTTTCCATGGCAGCCAATAATCCAAGTGAATTACTTAAGAGCAATAGCAATAATCTTCATTTATTTTATATCTAGGAGGTTCCTGTTTAAGAACATATACTAAATTTAGTCCTTCAATGGAGCCCCAAAGTTACCACTGGTTTCCCTGTTCTGACAAATTAATAATTAGCATAATGTTTATCGTCATAAAGTAAGTAATTTTCTTAATATGTGCGAAGCATATATAAATATAAATATATATATATAGAGAGAGAGATGTTAGCATCATCAATTACCCGTAGAGATATTGACATTTTTTGTGCCTAGCTACTGAAATGCGTAACTATTTTTTAATTAAGAGTGTAATATAAAACTGAAATACAAATATATGTGCACACATATTATATATATATATATATATGTTGTCTTCGAGAAAATCATTCATTGCTGTCATGGAACCATACATATATATAGCAAAAATGCGATATCCACTTCATGACATATATATCAAATGAATTTGAAGTTAATTAATGTCAAGATTTAAATGCTTGATAATTAACTTGGCAAATTTTCTTCTTACACTCATGTTACATGGCACTCTTAATCAATAAATAATTAATGGACCAGCAATTTTGGTTCGATTCGGTTCAAGTGTTTGCCTTTTCAGTTTATTGAATAGAATCAAACCGATATTTAGGGGTGGACACAAAATGGTTCAAACCGAGAAACCAAATCAAATCAGCCCATTCGGTTTGGTTTGGACCCCCTTTTTGGAAAATCTCCAAACCGATTTAAACCAAATCAATCCGTTTAAATCGATTTAATCAAAAAATTGTAAAAAACTATTATAGTATTAATAAAAATGATATTTTTATAATAAAATAATATTTATGTTTATTATTTTAACTAAAAAATTAGTATATATATGTAAAAAATAATTAATTTAAACATTTTTATTTATTTCGATTTAAACCGAATTAATTCGGTTTGGTTCGGTTCGGTTTGAAAGAGTGATTCGGTTTGGAAAAAAAATGATCCAAATCAGACCAAATTGAACCGTGCCCACTCCTACTCCAAACTGACCGAAAATTTAGTTGACTCAGTTTGACCCATTTTATTTATATATTATCATAAATCAAAGATAACTAATATGGTTATATAATATAAAAAATAGTGT
Source organism: Cryptocoryne crispatula var. balansae (assembly GCA_036172225.1). Taxonomy (NCBI): domain Eukaryota; kingdom Viridiplantae; phylum Streptophyta; class Magnoliopsida; order Alismatales; family Araceae; genus Cryptocoryne; species Cryptocoryne crispatula. The sequence goes on from CM069928.1 coordinate 39,940,276, forward strand.
TATCTCTTATAAATAAGCACTAATCTTAATATTAATTTTTTTCAATTATTTTAATTAATTTAATCTTGTTTTATTCTTATAGATAGATAACATTTTATTCGTATAAATAAGCACTATGCATGCATGTCCCGGCGTGAAGATATACTTTCTTTTGGAGGGAATCAACCGTGCGATTCAGAGTAATCTCACGTTAGATTAGACATATCAAAAACTCTTGTGGTAAGTATAAATCTCTCTCTCTCTCTCTCTCTCTCTCTCTATATATATATATATATATATAAATATATATATATCTAACACCGATCGGGATATTTAATATAATGACGTTGTTTTTATTATTGATAAAGTTCATCTTTATATAAAGAAAGTGTATTTTCTCAATTAGAATAATTCAACATCTTTTTAACTCTTTAACCCTCATTCAGTTCAAAACCACACATTTATGATCATTAGAAAGTCGATCAACATATTTTACTTCATATTTTGTTAATTCTTATTTTATATTTTACCAACATTTTTTTTTAAAAAAAGTTACCGACTTATATTCAGTATTTTACTAACCCATTTTCGATAACTATTAATTCGGTGTCCACTTATCAGTCATAAAAAATGTGCACTTTTGGCCTAAACATGATTGTGAAATAATAATTTATGATTGATAACTGAGAAATTATTGTGAAAGTGTTGATTGAATTGATCTGGACTCAAATCATTCAGATTACAATGGCTGCTTCAACAAGTTAATTAGATTGTTTTGAAGAATGAGGATATATTCCTTCTTAACTTTTGCAGGAAATTAAGTCGCTCAAACATAATAAATTAAAGAGACAAATGCGGACCTCACATTTTTTGTATCTAAGATAAAATTACTTTTCTGTAACAAACAATGAAGGGCGGAATATATCTCTACTCAAGAAGAACCAAGGAATGGAACACTTCAGCAAATTTTGAAAGGGTCATTGATACTATTAAACAAGGAGGGATGGGTCGCGGGACCCCCAGGCCGAGTCGGTCGCGACCCCCTTTTTTAATATTTTTTTTTGAAAAATTTAAAAAAAATAAGAAAAAATCGAAAAAAAAATCTGGAAAAATACAGAAAAATTGGATAAATTAAATGACATGATTTAAATAAATAATGCATCAATTTTATTCCAACATGATGTGTTCTACACTTTGTAGGTAGTTGATGTACTCTCCCCATGTCATTTGGGTTGAGTACAAAGCTTGATACATGTACACATGACAATCATATTCGTCTGTCCCTCGAGAAACTATCCTAAGACTTGATCCAAACGAGTCACCATAACTATAGGTTGATTGGATCGAAGTATCCGATGACTCCACATAATTCATTCCACAATACTCTTGATCGTATGTAGGGAACCAAGAGCCTTGGGATGAATCATACACATAGTTGGAGCCTTGGGATGACTACTAATGTAAGTATACTTTTATTTATATAAAATGAATGATTAACTAAATATATGATTAAGTAAGTAATTAACTATACCTTCAAACTAATAATGTGTTAAGTAACTACTAAACTAGTTATCTAACTAATCTTCTAGCTAATTAACTATGCAAGTAAGAAAATAAGTATTAAAAAGAATAAACTACTTAACCCACTAATCAATGGAACTAATATTAAATAAATATACTAAATGAACTAATGAAATGCTTGATGAAATAATTAAGTAAATGAGGAACAAAATGAGAGCAATGAGAGCACAAATGAGAGGTTGAGAATGAGAGTGGGGGGGTGGGAGTAAGGGGAGCCCCTTGGGGGCTTTAAATAGCCTCCAAGGGGCTGAATGGGGCGCCCCCCCATGACCGTTGGCAACGGTCTCAAGACCTAAACCCGACCGGGTCGGGGCCGGGTCGCGACCCGGGTCGCGACCCGGCATTCCATGCTATTAAACACTTCTATCACTATCAATTTAAAAATTGATATTGATAGTAATTAACAAGAGATATTTAATCAACAGTATCAATTTGAAATTCGTAATACAAACAAAATAACTTATCAATTTTGATATTAATACTTTAATTTCTAGAAATATCAACATAAAATATAATATAATATTGTTTTTGATATTCTAACGGGCTCTTAACTTTCTCTAGAATGCAAAGAATAACTATTATATGTTGATTTGGAGAGAATCCTGGAATTTGAATATTAATATTGATAGCCAAACTGATGATTTCTATTTGTATCAATTTCAAAATAACAGTGATAACAATATAGTTACCAAACAAGGCTTAAAGCAAGATTACACAAAATTCAGCTCATTAATTTTATGACCCATAGCCGACAGTAAAGAGATGTTAGAACTATTCTTGACATGATAGATAATACATAGTGTCCACTTGCATCGATTTTGATACTGATACTTCATCATCTTTAAATATGAATATCAAAATTGATATAGCATCATCTTTTATATGCTATGGAGACAATATACTATTAGATATCAAGAAACTCAAATGACCATTTTCTTAGTGAAAGGAAACATGTACATGCAAATACATAGAGAGGAAAACAAGTCTCACCTCAGTCTCCAACAGAGGAAAATATTTCTATAAGACTGAAGAAAGTGATCCACTAAATTGGAGTTAGTCCATTATATTTATCACAGTTATCAATCTCACTTTTTTAAACTAAGTTGGATCGATCTCTATCTAACAAAGGATTGAGGTGTTCTATTATCTATAAAAAAGTGTGTGAGATCAGAGAGCTAAATCTTTTTTAATGAGCCCTTTTTATCAATGTGAAAGTGCAATCATGTTGCTGTAATTGCAATAGCAGCAAAGGCTCAAAATATCAGGAGATCCTTTCTGTGTGTGTGTGTGTATATATATATATGTACACATTGCACAACGTATTCACTTCACATCGTTTAGGGTTACTTCTGTATCTTTGAGACCAGGAGGCAGTCTTCATCCCGACAACAAGATGTCTCTCTCTGAGAGAGACAAGAGACTAATGGGAGAGAGAGAGAGAGAGAGAGAGTGAGAGAGAGAGAGATGTTTGTGTGGGTACCTGAGAGTTGGGGGTGTTGGAGAGAGAGAGAGAGAGAGAGAGAGAGAGAGATGTTTGTGTGGGTACCTGAGAGTTGGGGATGTTGGAGAGAGAGAGAGAGAGAGAGAGAGAGAGAGAGAGAGATGTGTGTGTGGGGACCTGAGAGTTGGGGATGTTGAGAGAGAGAGAGAGAGAGAGAGAGAGATGTTTGTGTGGGTACCTGAGAGTTGGGGATGTTGGAGAGAGAGAGAGAGAGAGATATGAAGGTGGGGGCGCAGGTTTCAGGAAGTAAAGAGGAAAGTGAGAAGTATAAAGATAGCCAAAAAAGCAAGAAGCCTTACGGGCATCACTCTCAAGCGTGTTCCATTTGAGTACTGTTGCTCGGAGATCCACAGCTCCTTTATTTCTTCCTCCCCTTTCCCCCATATTCCTGGCCTCCTCCCTTTTAAATTTACCTCGATGGACCCTTCCGAACTCCACCACCATCTCCCGCGGCGGCAAGACCTCCAATGCTTCCCTGTAGCAGCTCCGCCGCCGCTGCCGTCGTCGTTCCCTATCGCCGCCGGAATCAACGTCGGTGCATTGAAGCAAGTGCCGCCGGTCACCCAGCTGTATACCTCTCACTCCCACAATCTATCTATTTATATATATATATATACACACACGCCTGATGCATCATTTCATCAGATTTTCGCCCATAGATTCCCCGTCAATAATCTTGTCGTACTCTAATTCGTCTACTACGTTTGGATTTCCGTGTTCGATATCGCGGCACAGTTCCTGCTCCACCGAAATCAATCTAGGGTTCTTCATGTTCTGCTTCGCTTGATCACCGTGCGTCTAGGGTTCGAAGCACATCTCCCGCCCGGCAATACACCATAGAAGCTTCTTGAATGTTATTCTTTCACCGGGCAAGCTTTATATATAGCGTACGCGTTCTGTCGATGTTCTTGATGCCCTACACGATCTCCCTTCTCGCTATGAGACAGGGAGATGATCTGATACATACTACTTTGCTTTGCTGGTTCTACGACTTCGACGTTTATATGCAGGAGATCGCCGGAAGTCCTGAAAGCGCCGAACGCCGGCGGGGTCCTTCTAGGGTTACCGATCGACACGAGGCAAGGCCAGGAGGCGGCCCTCCTCCCCCCGCCCTTCGCCGCCTCCATGGTACAGCCGGATTTGGGGCTCCGCCACTGGCCCCGCGGCGCAGACGCCTTCGGCTGCCATATCTATCAGCCACCTCCGACGGCGGCGGGCCGGCTCCCAGGCTCCACCGGCTCGGCCTGGACCCCGGCCGGGGAGAGCCCCCCTCCTTCCGCCGCCCTTCGGCTCTCCGGAAGAGGAGCGTATCCGGAGCTACCAACTCCCAGTAGCTCTTGCTTCGGAGGCGGCGGAGGAGGAGGAGACGGGTGTGGGCAGCTACAGCAGCCGGCCGGGAGCTACGGCAAGATGCTGATGCCGGAGGCGGGTCCGTCTTCTTCCTCGTTCTCGTTCAGCATGCAGGAGATGCAGGCCCTGGAGCTCCTGGCCTCGGCGACGTTCGGCCAGGCATTGCGGCAGCCGTCGCTCGGCAATGTCGTCGCCTTCTACGGGGAAGGCGTCGGGTGCGGCGCCGGGCATCATCTGCCATTTCCGCCGGAAACTCCGTCGACGGAAGAGCTTCAGGTGACCAGCTGAATACGTATCCTCCTCCCTCGATCCGCAAGATTAATATACATATATATATATATTGATTTTGTTTTTAGCAATATATAATTTCTTAAGAAAATAATTAGGTATAGAATATTGTAATATTGTCCTGCTATATAGTTTGGGGAGAGCTGATCTCTTTCTTTCTCACTTTAAAGAGAGATTCCTCTAGTTATTAATAAAAATGTATATCGGTATCAACAATTATTTAATTAAAACAACGTATCCATGATCACTAGCTAGTAACGTATGTTGCTAATTTTTATGTATAATTTATTAATATTTATGTATCTTACTAACTTCTCTCCCTGTTGTATCGACCCATCCACATTTTTGTCGATATCATTCTGTGTTTCATCGACATCATTTGCACCCATCCGTGTGATTATATATATGAGCTGTTTAAATTAAATATAGGTTACAAACGTGATGAGTTTTACCAACATCATTTGCACTCATTAGTCTTTATATAAATGTGCTGTTCAAATTAATTAATTAACATATGTTACAGACATATATAGCGTTTTTATTTATAATTCAGGCAATCCGCTGTCTACTTTGAGTCCATATATATAGTGTGCTCTTCAGTTCCTCTTTGAGAGGATTGAGTTTGACCTATATTTTGATAGTTAAACCCTAGAACAAAGGTCGAACTAGTGATTTGCCAAGATAAGTAGACCTCAAAAGAATCTAAAAAAAAAAAGGACGAACTTTTGTAATTCGTTGATAGCATTCTCTCCTCTCTTACATGGCCATAAGCCAGATATTGTCCAAGAATATATATTTGTATGAACACCCATATATACATATGTAACAGACACATAATATATACATATGTATATATATATATAGATAGAGAGAGAGAGAGAGAGATAAAGTTGTTATCTTTAAGGAAGATGGGTGTGGAGTGGAGGATACTATTGTTTATTATCTGTCTGACGGCTCATATAAAAATAAGCAGATGAGAGAATAGGCGTTCAAGGTTTAAGTGTGTCATAATTCCTAGCTACAAAACAAGAGTACAGACGAGCACCTTTAATGATGGCAGACCAATGCGCTGAAAACAAAGAACACATCAGTTCTGCCCATGCCCTTAATCCTGTTATTTTACGGTCAAATGCTAATTAACTTATAACTCCTTGGGATCCTGTGCCGGCCATCTAGGGTTTTAATTATCTTACAAGACAAGACTCTCTCTTTGCCATCGCTACATACATATTGGTGCTCACTGCTCTCTCCGTCCACCCTCCTTATCATATCAAGCACTGTAAAATAACCCCCTTAAAGCTCGAGTTGCGCGCTTTTCAGCTTTGTGCATATGATGAGCGTCATATCTTTAATTTTCTTTGTAAGACGAGAGAGGAGATAAACCGGAGCGACCACCACTTTGGCGAGCTGTGAAGTGTGCGCTCGCCTCGTCCAGATTAAAACAACTGATCCTTTTTGCTTTTGGCTTGAACAAAGATACCATCTTTAAGCAACGGAGCCAGAGAGGGAAAGAGGGCGTGCAGCGATTCGCGGTGCAAGGCATCGACGTCGACGTCGTCCCCGCCGGCGGCGAAGAAGCCGCGGACGGCGGCGCCTCCGCTTAAGGTGCCTTTCGGCGATCTGTATAATATATCCAGCTTGTGTTGTAGAACATCATAAATATATATATATATATATATATTTATATATACTAATTGCAGGTCAGGAAGGAGAAGCTGGGCGACAGAGTAGCTGCGCTTCAACAGTTGGTGGCACCCTTTGGAAAGGTTTGTACCGTGTAAATTAAAGCATATTCAAATGTCAATAACACATATATTATTCCAGCGTAATTTATATATTTCGAAAGATCTGCATGCCTGCATTTGAAGGTTTTGGCCAGAAACTTTGCTTCCACCATATGTGTTTTGAATTCTCTGTTGAGGGTATGGGCAATTACAGTAGTATAGTTAATTACTCTCTCATAATTAACTCAGGTGCTATTTGATTGGGCTTTATAACTGAACTCTAATGTCTGATGTTGCCAGACATTGCTGGGTTCAGATTGTTTGTTTAGATGTCTTATTCTATGTATTATTTGCTCGCTCTCTCTTTTCTGAAAATTCCTATTAATTTTAAGATGGAGAATGTGTATCTCTCTTTAGTGTTCAGACTTAGACTTTCATGCTAGAGTGAAGTGTATGAAGTGGACCGTGATATTTATGTGTTTAGAAGTTGATTTGATAATATGAATATCAAAAAGTAAACTCAAAGACTTATTTATTTTAATAAGTCATCTTTAGATTTATGTTCTTCAGCTTATTGTTTGTTAAACATATATATATCACTTAGTTAAAATGGTCCATCAAATTAAGTATTTCTTTTTCCATAAAATATGATGTGAGATGTGAAGTTAAGACCCATTTGTTTTGACTTGATTGATGTCTAACTTCTAAATTAGTCAAAATTTACATATTAAATCTTTAGTAAAACGATTAGGTATAATAGTAATTTCTTCATAAATCACTTAATTTTATATGGTTCATTATAATTTTTAAAATTTTTGGAGATGGATAACTAAGATTTTATGTTCTACCGGAGAAATTAGAGATGAAATTAAAACTTAAGACATTTTATGAAGCCAAATCAAGCCCCACCTTAGAGTTAAGATTGACAACTAATTAAACTAAAACAAATGCCATCTTAGTCTACAAAAATTGAATGAACCACATCTTTTATAAGTTGTAACCCTCTACAGTGATTATGTTTTTAATGGGTTGACTGATGTCTTCTAATTATATATGCAGACTGACACAGCGTCAGTGCTGACGGAGGCCGTCGGATACATCAAGTTCCTTCAGGAGCAAGTTCAGGTGAGGAAGAAAATCATTTACCCGCTTAACATATAAAAATCTATTTTTGGCCATATATTTTTTATACATTTTTGCGGATACCGATTTGATCTTTAGATTATATGTGCATATATATAAATTCTAGCAGGATAGTAACTGTTTTTTTCTTTCTGAAAGCTATATACGTGATCTTTTTTTTTCTTTTTTTTTTCCTTTCTTGTGGCAGACTCTAAGCATGCCTTACTTGAGGTCTTCCACCAAGAGCAGGATGATCACGACTCAAGGGGTAAGAATAGAGGTGCGTTACTTCTAGATTATAATATTGGTTACATATATATAACTAAGCATAAGGATGAAACATTTTTTAAAGTATTCTAATTATCCTCTGAAAACTGCCTACGGCTATGGACATCTCCGTAAGACATATTGTCAGCTGGTTGCAAGCATTCCAATTCCATGCAACAGTCAGCAAAAATACTTGGTTTTTTATCCTTTCATAATGGTCTCTATATATGATTTGGTTAAGAGAACATGTATACCAACATGTGTTTATGTTACCTGTTTCCGGATGATAGGATATATATATCTCTATGACTCTATCTATAATATTGCACTAATTTTACTGCTCCCAATCACTGCCTTGGGGAAGCAAGTCCACACCAATTCATTGCATTTAATTAATACATCATGCAGTGGATGAGATAATTCATGTATATCTCTGTACTAAGAATATCACAAGTGTCCGATATAACCTTTAACAATAATTAATGACCCGTTTGGTTAGAGTTTCAAATTTGTTACTATATCAAAATTGATATTGATAATTTTAGAGGTTGGAGTATCAATATTAATTAAAATTGATACAAATTAACACTTGTATTACATAATGTACTTTGTTTTCACTACCAATTTCAAAATTGATACTATTAACCAAACACTTCTCAGTGATTATTAGGAATATCAATTTTAAAATTGATAGTGATAGAGGTGTTAAATAGTGTTACCAAACAGAGCCTAATAACCCGTTTGGTTAGAGTTTCAAATTTGATACTATATCAATATTGATATTGATAATTTTAGAGGTTGGAGTATCAATATCAAAATTGATACATGTTGACACTTGCATTATATAACGTACTTTGTTTCCACTATCAACTTCAAAATTGATACTATTTGCCAAACACCTTTTAATGATTGCTATGAATATCAATTTTAAAATTGATAATGATATAGGTGTTTAATAGTGTTACCAAACAGGACCTAAGTCACTGCATAAATATTACACAGTAACTGTGAAAACTCGTTTCACCACTTGACGGAGTACACCAAAATACACAATATTACGATATAGTACTAGCAAGGATATTAAGACATTACAAACTGTTTACTTCTTCTATACCTGCAGGCTTGTTCTAACCCCCAACATGCACACAGAAACGTCCTCACACACACAACATCCTGTCAATATGGGCAACTTTTGTTACCAAATTAGATGTATATACATATACATGATAATTTCGTTGTATATGCACAGGAGTATAGAAATGGGTACATGTATAAATACATTCATATATATATATATGAGCATTATATGTGAAAATGATTTGTAGGCTGCAGAAGATGATGATCATCAGGAAGAGAGCCAGCAGGACCTGAGAAGCAGAGGCCTTTGCCTGGTGCCTTTGTCCTACACCTCGTACTTCACAGGCGAGAGCGCAAGTGCATGGTCGTCTTCCCCCTGCTTCAGAGGGAATCTGAGATACTGTTAATTAGTATAGACTGAAAAATTAAACCAAGTACGTAGCTGCTGTGGAAATTAAAGCAAGCTAGTTAATGGAAGGAGGAGCAGATTTGATCAACTTATCGAAGGAGTAAGTCGGAACAAATTTGCTCCGTCGAATTCTCAAGGGAAATGTTATGATTTATGGATCGCTCCGATCGATCTTAGTGAAAAGAACATCTGATGGTATGGACTACTGGGCACTGACATGTTCGATCAGGTGGCTGATCGAGAAGCCCCTGCTTCCTCAATTTTTTATCTTGAACTTGGTACTTGACCAGCATGCAGCTCTTTATGTTGCCTAGCTATGTCATGCGAAAGGGTCGATGATGTTGTGCCTTACCTATATAGACCTACCCTTTTGTTTTCATGAACGTCGTTTTCTGGGAATTCTTTCACAGTTGTTTAATTCTGTTACCAAGTAAGTACCTGTTTGGTTAGATTATCGGATTAATATGCTATCACTTTTTGTGTCGGCACACGAGATATATAAATACATCAACATTAAAATTGACACAAGGTGTCAAGAGGGTATCAAAACATGGCCTAAAATGGGATCCTTTTACTTTTGCTGCATAATTAGTTAATATAAGTTGGTATCTTCTCATTCAGGTTTATGAACAAGTCGTGATTTTGATGGATTAATACCGTTACATTTATTAGCTGATGACTGCTGGAACTTGAAAAGCATACGTGTACGAATAAGATGAAGAGACAAGCCGAATGATTTGTTTACCTTATGTATATGTATATATATGTGTGTATAAGAACCGGACTACTGAATGACCGAGAATGATAAAAGATGTGATAGAATAACCATGTGGGTTTCACCCAATTCTCGATCTGTAATTTGCTTAAAAGCTTGGTGGCCATAATTTTTTCTTTTCTCAGCGGTCTTTATATTTGGATAGATGACTGAGGAAATTGCGATTTATAGATGTTTTAATTAAGCTACAATATATAGGAGTACAAAGATGGTTTGGGTCTCCTTTGTCAAAATATTTTGAATTACCCGTTTGTTTTTTCAAATCAAAGGGGGTTATGCCAAGAACATTTGAAATTGTATAGATTTATATGTTATTTATAAGGCTGGTTCCTTCAATCAAAGGCAAATAAGTTGATTAAGATAATGTGGCCTCTAGCTAACGGCCTGTTTGGTAACAGTATTATGCACTTGTATCACTATTACTTTCAAAACTGATATTAATACAGTGTGTTAATAAGTGTTTGGATAACACTTTTATTTTTAATATTAATAGTGAAAAGATCACTTGAAATCAATACAGGTACATACCTGTATTAAAATTGATATTATCCGGTCCGGTGGTCATCTCACATTTCTTCTTTGCTCGCGGCGACTCCTCCCCATGGCGGGACGGGGCTTCACCAGGGAAGACAGAGAGAGATATGGTGGCGACTCCTCCCCCCGCCCCTCCCCGCCGGAGCCCCCCGCGCGTTCCCCCAGCCCCCCGCGGAGTCCCCCCCCCCTCCGCGCAGCGCCTCCCCGCGCATCCCCCGCCCCTCCCCACCGGAGCCCCCCGCGCGTCCCCCCTCCGCGCGTACCCCCCCTCCCCGTCCGGGAGCTGCCCCGCGCGTCCCCCGCCGGAGCCCCTCCGCGCAGACCCCCCTCCCCGTTCGGAGCCCCTCCGCGCGTCCCCCCGCCGGAGCCCCTCCGCGCAGCCCCCCCCTCCCCGTCCGGAGCCCCCCGCGCGTCCCCCCGCCCGCAGCCCCTCCGCGCAGCCCCCTCCCCGTCCGGAGCCCTACCGCCGCAGCCCCTCCGCGCAGCCCCCCCTCCCCGTCCGGGAGCCCCCCGCGCAGCCCCCCCCCCCCCCGCGCGTCCCCCGCCGGAGCCCCTCTCGCGCAGCCCTCCCCTCCCCGTCCGGAGCCCCCCGTGCGTCCCCCCTCAGCGCACCCCCCCCCCCCCCGCGCGTCCCCCCGCCGGAGCCCCTCCGCGCAGCCCCCCTCCCCGTCCGGAGCCCCCCGCCGCAGCCCCTCTGCGCAGCCCCCCCCCTCCCCGTCCGGAGCCCCCCGCGCAGCCCCCCGTGCGTCCCCCTCCGCGCACCCCCCCCGCTCCAAACTCTTGCCCAAAATCTGTGATATTAATATTGTATTGTCAAACATCTAATATCATTTTTAATATTGATACAGTATTAACAAACACTTAAAGATGATTGATACTATCAATTTTGATATTGATATTTTATCATCTTGAAATATCAATATCAAAATTGATATAGTATCAAAAATAAAACTCTAAACAAATAGGGCATAATATATCAAACTTTTTTAAGAGCATGCCGCATATGTGAGGTAATTTTTGGTTTAAAAAAAAGCATTCCAGCCCATCTTTATTTTGAACTAGTTTTTTTAATATTCAGTTTTCCTTGTTCTCTAACCAAATACAATGAGGCTGCAAGGATGTGTAGAACTACAGATCAGAAACATAATTAAGAATCTCAGGACATATTTATACATTGAATTGTATCCAAAAAATGATTGAACAGAAATATTGCAAGATAAGTACCTTTGATAAGGGCACCTAGAGGCTTATATAGGGTGTTTTGCAGATTAAATACTGGTGCAAAGAAGATGGCAATCACTCTGTTGTATCCTGGTAAGGATGCAATAATTAATTAATGCTTTTTCCAAAAAAAAAACTACTCGTAAGGATTAGGATATTAGTACTCTTCTGTCTTAGTTGTGGTAATACATCAGGTTCTATATTCTGAGAAAGTGAACCTAACTTGCAAATAAAATGGCAAATATCCTCTTTCCTACACCTGAAAATATTATTTTGTACTTTTATGCACCCAAAATGAAACTAATTGCATATACCTCAGTAGGGCTTATTAATTTGTATTGTATACATATAGGAATATGAGCAGCCTAGCTATTTGCAAGGAGATAAAAAGAATATTGTAGGATATTGCCTGCAGAGCAAACACCTTCACCTTCTTAGTAGTCACCTCAACTTCCCCTGAACATATGAGGCAGCTGTCAAACCAGCTTTCTGGCTTTGTAGTTTCTCAGCATCATGATGCACCTATCCTGTACATAAAAAGAGGAGCCATGATCAGAGATGACCACTCTGAAGAGATATAACCTAAAGAAAAACTAGGGCATCATCATGCCTTGACCTGAAGACAGAATGGAGCTTTGCTTTACCAAGTAGACATTCCCTGAAGAAATAGGGTAAGGTGTAAATGGTAAACTTAATCCATCTCTCTCTATATATAGATAGAGAAAGAGAGAGATACTTTGAGTAATGTCCATGTCCAGTCCTTGTTAGGCATTTGTTTTGGCTCATTTAAACACTCACCAGATCCAATCTGGATTACTCAGGTACTTTAATCAGTGACCTCATATAACACATCTCATGTGCATAGGGTTTAATTTACAAGTCACAAAATAATATAATAGAGAAATTCAAGCTTAGATTTTTTATAATTTATGCACAGGCTCATATAAAAGGTTATTGGAGTATTTTGAAATTATACTTGTAAAGTGTAATTTAATCACCGAAAATAACTAGGAAGGCTTGTGGGGATTACAGTGGCCATATGAATAACACAAACATGATTATATAAATTAATGACATGGGATTACATATTGATTATCAGAAAGAATATTTGTAGTGTTAAAAGCTAGCGCAGTCATTACAGACCCACATTTATATTTCTTGGTGGGCATCTTTCTTTCGCTTTGAGAAGACATTTAATCCCTTCAGCTTCGTTTTGGAATGATAGTCCTCATATAATTAATATGTGCCATCCATCCACACGAATAATATTGGAGAATCTATCTTATCTTTGATGTGCTTATTATATTTATTCATTTATATTTATACTATGCTTCCACGATCTTTTTGCTTTTATATTTTTGTACGTGAAGCAGTAGTGAAATATAAATGTGTAATGATCTAGAGCATGCGTTGATTTGGTTGATCGTTAGATTTATATAGTAGATAGAGCATGACTAGTAATTAATTTGTACATCTTATTTCGTATTTATAAATAAAAAATATAACTGAGTTTTGCATGACTATTAATGTATACATATGTGTGTGTGTGGATCGATACTGGTTGATGTGCTAGTAATTATCAGGTAACTTATTTTAATGTAAATATATCTCCGTGTAACGTATATATCATCGAGTTTAAAATTTTAAAGTTAGTTAATACGTTTTTGGCGCTCTCTCTCTCTCTCTATATATATACGTGGTCAAACTATGATATAAAAAATTTAATTAATAATAATGGTCGCCAGCAGCAGGTCGCCCACAAACTCCTAGCTTGGTGCTGCAGCCGTCCGTTCTTCTCTTGCCGACATAGGTTTATTTTTCTTTTTTAATATTTTGTTTATTTTTCTTGATTTTTAGATCTTAATACAAAAATTAAAAAAATAGCGACAATTTTTTTCTCTAGAACATTTTTTTCTCCCACTCAAATATTCACCCCAGTTAATCCAAGCGGATCCGACCCGACCGAATCTTCGAGTTGACGGGATCGGATCCGCGTCGGCCCGCCCGAAGCTTCGGCGCCGTTGCGGACCCTCGACGAAAACGCGGGACCCGAATATTCGGCAACACGCACGGCCCGAAACAGATCCGCCACGGCATGGCACGTTTTAACCGAACCGAGCACGTGACCGCGCCTAGCCGTCACCTCAGCGGCGAAACAAACGCCGATGTTCCGGAAAACGGGAACGAAAAGGACAAGAGCTTTTAATGTCTGAAAACGGTAATCCCCACTTTCCAGCCAATGGGACCATGCCACGTGGCGTTCTTTTTTAAAATATATATATAAAAAAGAAGCCAATGCATGTGTTCCTCGGCATCCTTCATTTAATCATTTATGTTTTTTTGTCGGAAAATTATTAACAAAGGATATCACTTTTCTCAAGCTAATATTCAGAAGTTGATCAAAATATTGTTTTGTATTAGTTTCTGAAATTTTATTAAGTAGAGAGGGAAGAAGGAAGAAAGAAAAGGTAAAGGTAAGAAGTTATTGTAGGTTTTTTTTGGTTGCTAGAATCATAATTACAGAAAAACAGTGTTATTTAAAGGACGGGATAAAAAGAAAATTTTAAAAATGATTATATTATTATATCTATTTTACAAGCATATTACTGTCTTTATATTTTGCTAGAATCTCGGAGGGGCTGTTTGGTACAAGATTATTCAAGTAAATCCCGTACCAAACAGCCCGTGAAAGGACCGACGAAGGGATTTTGCCTTCTTTGACAATAGAAGTTTGTAAGAATATATATATATATACCAGGAGGAAATGGTAAATTTTGCCATTCCATCTTTAGTTTAAGAAATACATGAAATTCGTTTTGTAATGATTTTTATGGAAAATTAACCTGGACGGCAACTGCCATCATGATAATTTAATTCTGCTGTATGATTCAACCTGTTGTATGATGAGGATTTATATATAAATATATATTTAGATTAGAAAGCATTGTAAATTATCAATATAAAATGAATATTTCGTCTCACCGACTAATATGTAAATGGGCCGGACATTATTTTAACGGATACTGCAAGCAGTGGATACCATGGTCTTTGATTTCCTGCCTTGTTCTGAAGTTGTTCCGCAGGGACAACTTACCAGCCCCCTTCCTTCCCGCCCGCGCCGTTTTAACGAGGGGAGACTCGGCGGTCGGCGCCGTCTGCAGCATCAAAGGAGATTCAGCGCCTACGCCCTTCCTCCGGCAGCCATGTTGCGGGGGAGAGGCGTCGCCGCGTGCCTTGCCGCCGCGGTGCTCTCGCTTATCACTGCCGCCGCCTCCGAGGTCTTCTTCGAGGAGTGCTTCGGCGGTAATTTTTGGGATCCTGCTTGCCGACTTCGCCGCGACCTTTTCACCCCTGTATTATCTGCAGTACCCCGGGCCGGTTCTCGTGCACACGCCGCTGAGCTCCGCCAATTCCTCGACCGTGATTTGTGATTGACTTGTTGTCGGCGCATTGATTTTGGTCTTTGCAGACGGATGGGAAGATCGATGGGTGAAATCCGACTGGAAGAAAGATGAAAATATGGCCGGCGATTGGATACATACTGCCGGAAACTGGAGCGGTGATCCCACCGACAAAGGTCGGTCTCGTTTGTTGTACTTGGCTGTATTTTGGGATGGAAGATCGGTTTCTTTTCCTGATGATAAACTTGGCACTGGATAACGCTAATTCAGTCGTTGCAACACCGTGATAGCCACGAAGTTTCCCGAATTTCTGCCTCCAATGGGCCCATTATTTCAAGAATTACAAGCACGCTCTTCTCTGTGGCTTATGATTGTCTATATTTCCTCGCGTGCAGGTATTCAGACTACCCCGGACTATAGATTTTTTGCCATCTCTGCCGAGTTCCCAGAATTCAGCAACAAGGGCAAGACCTTGGTCATTCAGTATTCAGTCAAGCACGAGCAAAATCTTGACTGCGGTGGTGGATATATAAAGCTGCTTAGTGGCGATATGGATCAGAAGACATTTGGTGGCAAGACCAACTACAGGTGACCGATCGAGTATACTTGCTTGAATATTTGCGAAGGGTCTGGCGAGCGCTATTTATTGGTCCCAGTTGTACGTGTTAACCCTTTTCAATATCTCGTCCTGATGCAGCATCATGTTCGGGCCAGACATCTGCGGTCACAATGTAAAGAAGATACATGCCATCCTTAACCGCAGAGGAAAAAATCACTTTAACAGGAAGGACATGTTCTGCGAGACAGACCAATTTACTCATGTTTACACGTTTATCATCCGCCCTGATAATACGTACAGCATACTGGTTGATAACAAGGAGAAAGAATCTGGTAGCCTCTATACTGACTGGTTGATACTTCCTCCAAGGAAGATTAAGGATCCCGATGCAAGAAAGGTTGTGTAGATGGCCATTTCTTTTTTATTTTTATATGACATATTTTTCAGTTTCGTTTATTTGTATGACTTATTTTTTGTGTTTTCGCTGCAGCCAGAGGAGTGGGATGACAGAGAATATATTCTAGATCCTGATGAAGAAAAACCTGAGGTGAAGTCACACGACCCTCTCCCAAGTGTTTATCAATATCCTGACATTATGGTTTCTAGATCGGGATCTGTCCCAGATCAATCGAGACTAGATCAGGATTGGATTCATGGATTGGCCGACTTGGCTGATCCCAGGGAAGAAAATATGATTCAGGATATGTTTGGATCAATCTTTTTAAATGTTGATAAAAGTGGGGATAATCATGCTGGTGGTTTTTGTCCTGAGGGATAGGCAAGAGCAAGCAGCCACCAGCCTTTGCCGGTCCTGTGTCTTTTTTACCCATTCAGGCAGGGAAGATGATGAACTGGGTCTGTGGACCCAATATCCAAGGTTGTGGATCCCTCCATTATTGGGTTCTGCAGACCCATACCTCAAAACTTTGTCACGGATCCCTTGAATATTGGATCCACAGATTTTCATCTACCTCACCTGAAATGGGCCTCTGCCTTTAGCGGCAGTGATTCAGCATGGATTGAGGTCATATTATTCTGAAATTGCCAATTGAGCCATCTTTAGCGTGATCCCAGCTGAAGTTTATTCTTAGATTGGGCTTCCCCACCAATCGGGTTGATGGGTATGGATCCTGCAAACCATCCCCAACATGACCTTGTTCTTTCTCAAAACAAAGTGATGACTGAGTTAATTCATGAGCTCAAATTGCACTACCGCAAACTAATGCTTCTGTTTTCCCTGAATGATAGTTTGAATATCTATTCTATATATAAAGCATATTGGAATCACTTCATAGCTGTGGATATTTTGTTCTCATCCTCTTTTATCGAGGATCTTAAATACCTCTTGTACATCTCTTATGCATCCTGTCTATAGTCCGCAACACATTAAAAACCCCTTTAGATGAGCTAGCCATTTATTCAAACATTTGCTTTCTTCTTAATGTTTCTTTCTATACCACATGTTAGCATCTGATCTAATTAGACAATAATTCTTATATCAGGGTTATGATGACATCCCAAGTGAAATACCAGATCCTAATGCTAAGAAGGTGATTTTTTTTCTTGTGAATAAGAACCCTCTAGCTTCTTTTCTCCTTCATCAACAAAAAATGCTAAAGCTGATTTTATCTATACAACTTGATTTATGCAGCCAGAAGATTGGAATGATGCAGAAAGTGATTGGACTCCACCAACAATTCAGAATCCTGAGTACAAAGGACCATGGAAACAGAAGGTGAAACAACTTGCCAAATATGATCTTCTATCGAAGTCGGGATTTCAAGTTTAACCATTTTTCTCTAATAAACAGAAAATTTGGAATCCTGATTTCATGGGAAAGTGGAGTGCACCTGTTATCGATAATCCAGGTTCGATCTTTTCTTTGTTGTAAATGTTTCAATGAATATGTAGAAATTGATTGCCAGTAATCCACAGAGTTCAAAGATGATCCTGACCTCTATGTCTTCCAGAACATCAAGTACATTGGATTTGAATTGTGGCAGGTAAAAATAGCAGCGGTTAAGGCTGAATATGTTTAGCTATCAAGTACTCTGTTAAAATTAATTTCGTTTGTTTTACAGGTTAAATCAGGTAGCATATTTGACAATATCCTGATATGTGATGATCCTGAATATGCCCTGAAGTTAGCAGAAGAAACATGGGAAAAGAACAAGGATGTAAGTCCTCCTCTGTATCAAATTAAATTCAGTAACTTTTGAGCGATGGCTCACTAGAAAAGCATTGTGCTACCAGGCTGAGAAGGCAGCTTTTGAAGAAGTTGAGAGAAAGAGAACAGACCAGGTGATAAAATATACCAGGAGCGGTACCTTCTTGTCATTTTGGTTTTGCTGAGCAGTTTCCTTTTTTTTTCATCTCCATTGCTTTTAACAGGAGTCATCTGAAACAAACGTCACTGAATCTGACGTAAGTTTATAAAATTAGTTGTCACTAGAGTTTTATCTTCTTTTTCTTCTTCTTCACTGGTATGCTGTTTGTTGGCTTATATTGCAAATTAACAGGATAAGCAATCATCGAGATCAAAGAATGGTGAACTTCATGTAAACTTTCTGACCGTTGATTGTTCAAATTTCAGTGTTCACGTTGTGCAACATTATATAAATTGATAGCTGTTCTACTTTTCAGGATGAGAAAAAGGAAGGTGGTGAGAGAGAAAGGAAAGAAGAGGAAGGTGGCATGGATGAGTCAAGCGAGCATGTATGATCTGTACTATTATCGAAGGATAAAATGATTTCTCATCTTAAGTTTGCAAACATGACCTAAGGATCGTTATTTTCTAGGATGAATCTTCAATGTCTTTCTTTAAATTCTGTTGTGCACCAATTGTCAAATTAGATGCCTTAAGAGGCATTCAAGGACCACAGACAAGTTTTGATATGGACTAGAGCATAACCTTGGGAATAATTCATTGTCCCAAGAGCTTGGATGCCAAAATGCATTTTAGAATATGTACGTTAGATAGTGGGCAGTCTTTTCTAGGGTATAGTGATGACCCAGCACATCTCCTTGCCTTATAGTGATAAATCATAATGTCCAAAAAAATCAGGCTGATCCTGCATGCATGCCAAACAATGTGAGACTTCGCTCAATAATAGTAAAAGATCCAACTTAGGGGAAGCTTCCATTTTTATTATTTCTGCAGAACCTTTGTTAACACCACCTTCTTGAACTCAAGTAAAGATAGTTTATTGTGCAAAAGGGTCATAAAATTTTCTTTTTATTCTGAGTTTTGGTTCTTGACTAGTGTTCTTTCACTTTTTCATAAGCCCAACTTCCAACATAGGTTACTTATGGGGTGTTTGGTTGCATGATAATGGAGGTTTTTATTTTAATTTTTAAAAATTATAAGAAAACTTGTTAAAAGAGGTGTTTGGTAATCATGACAATTTTATGTTTTGAAAGTGATTTTCTTCTTAAACAAAAAAGGAGGGTCTCACCTCTTTCTTTTTTCTTGTGGTCCCCTCACTTTGTTTGGTCATGTATGGTAGTTACTCTTTTTTGTTATATCATCCCTCCAAACATGATAATTTTATGTCATGAGGTGGTTCACTTTTTATTTTAATACATTTTTTATCATGAAAGTGTACAAAAAATTATCATGCAACCAAACACCCCATTACTTTCTTTTTCCCCTTACAAGTGGAATAATTACTTGATATTCTGCGAATGAAGTATTAATTATGTGATAGGTATCACACATCAAATCATTATCTTCATTTCATTTGTCATTGTTTATCAAATAACTTTCTTCTTTTTTATTGACTTGCTTTCAGGATGAGCTGTAGAAGTTTATATTGGCGCCGATTTTCTTTACTTGAAGCCTTGGTTAGTTTGAATGCGGATCAGATGAAGTGTTAAGACATTACCGGTTGTCAGAGGATCCATGAGCTAAGCAGACTTTTGTATGAAGTCTCATAATGCAGCACATCCTTTGTAGAGAGGCGTGCTTGTTCTTCTTTTGTTGTAGTCTACAGGGGACAGGGGTGACTTTGAATTCTATATCAAATTGATTTGATAGCAACTATCATTTTTTTCAAGAAATACTACTTTTCGTGCAACCAAACACCACATTGAAATTTGCATCCCTACTTAGGTGGTGATGGGTTTGGCGTGATCATAACATCTTAAAGCTAAATTTCAGCTCCAATATTTTGTGAAGAGAAGAATGTTATTTATGCTACCTCTGAGGAAAGGTAATAGCAGGCCACTTTAGTTTAAGATAACATAACATGGTATATGTTGTTTGTGGGTAATATTATATTTGACATGAAAATTTCATATATACTTTTGTTTGTTTGGTGCGTCATATTTTTGTTTGGTTTGATGTGTGTCATATTTTCTTGGTAATAGTATGTATCATTGATTAATACATACTTATCTCTGGTTGGGGGTGTCATATTTTTTAAAATTAAATGTGTGTATATATATACACAAATGATTAGCTCTACTCCAGTACAATTTAAAATATCTATTTTTACATGTAAAAAATATAAAACTACTAAAATGCTTGATAAAAATAACATGTTAAAATTATTAATATTGAAGAGCCTGCCTTATTTGAAGTGTCCAATTTTGCAGATATGTCAACAAAGTATAAATGGGTTTTGAATACGTAGAGCCTAATAAATAATTAATGTACAATTTGTTGCCAAAAATAATAATATGCGTACAATGAATGAGGTTAACCCGCAGAATGTGGATTCGGAAGAAAAGAGAGTATGCATTGCATTACAGTACTGCAGGAAATGATGTCACCAGCAACGGAGTAATATAGCAATGGCCTGGTAGAGTCGTCTCTAATAAATGTACTGACGACGGAGAAGAAAGGCCGTCACCAATGCACAAATACTTGCGATGACTTGATGAAAGTCGCCGCAAATAAAATTATAAGGGACAGCTGATGCTGTCTTGAAAATAGTAAGAAATTTTGGAAGGTGGATTAAGGGCGGAGCCATCGCACCTGAATTTTACCATCGATAGCTTAAGTCGTCGTTACTAACTAAAACTCGACTATCCAATGTCGTTCGCCGTTGACCAAAATTCACCAATGATCACTGAGAATGGTTTTGAAGTCGTTGTCAATGTCTTATTTATTCTTAACATGTGCACCTCTCTTTTCTTGTTCTTCTTCCTTTGCACTCTCTTCGTCTCTTGCGAAAGTCCCCGGTCACTCCCTCTTTCACCATTGCCGGTGCCGCCGTGGCTGCCGTCATCTAATTAGACATATTTGCATTATACATTTTACATACAAGAGGTATAAGGGTGGCAATATCACGTACGCTTTACATACAAGAGGTATAAAAGGTGTATATATATATATATATATATAAATCACGTACATTTTACATACAAGAGGTATCCCATTAAATGACAGTCTTATTCTGTAAGGTGAAATTCACATTTTCCTGCAATGCTTGTAGATCTTATACATCTAACCGAATGATTTTCTTCATTGATAGTCACTTATTAAGTTTAAACATATGTTTTGGCATTATTTTAATCAAATATTTATATTTTATGATATTGAAACACAAATATATATATACAATTTAATAAATAACACTGAAGGCGTAAAAAATTAAGGAGATGAAAATTCCTTCTTAAAATTTAGGTCTTAAAAGTTTGAATAGAAATAAATTTTTTAGTCTGAGTCATTTTTGAATTTGTTATTTTTATTGATTTTTATAATTTTCTTGTTTGTTTGGATCCAAACCACATTCGACTGGATTTGGTCCTGGGCCTACCCAACTAACCTTCAGTATATCCTCTAAAGAGTATTCAGTTTAAAATTTTTGGGTTAAATATCCAAACAGAGAGACTATGACGATGTTAACCACAAGATTAAAAAATGGTGAATAAATTGGAGATTTAGATTAAGTTCCCGGGATTATGTGTTAGTAAGATTTCACTAAATTTAAAATAGAATTTTTATCACACATACCAATTTGAAATGTGCTGTGATAGTAAATGCTATGTAAAAAGGATACTCCAGCATCTATTTATTAGGTTATGACTAAGTGATGATTAAAATGAATATATCTAAAACAAAAAATATCGTATCAAACTTATTTTAAAATTTAAATCTAACATATATAAATGATTAGATCTTAATTTATTTATCATGTCATGTTATTTATATTTAATTTATAATTAACAAATATTATTATGGTTTGAGATAGAACTACGAATGTATTAATTAATTAATTTTTATTTATAATTAAAATGTTAATTTATTTAGAGTAAATTTTCATTAGATTTCATAAGTATAAAACCTTCAGATATGATATAAAATAGATAATACTGATTTTATTTATATCTTGTCTATGACTATATGGGAGTAGTACGATGGCTTGTCATAAAAAGAATGTTATATTTTATCATAGATTTTTTTCGACAATAATATGATATTAATAAATATTAAGTAATTTATTATATTAAGTTCAACTATTACTATGTTTTTTAAAAAATATTATAATTTATTTACATATAAATTTAAATATGATAACAGTTATTGATAGTAATATATTTATTACATCGTGTTAATTATAATTTATTTCATCGGTTAATTAAAAATAAGGTTATAGCGTGAACAACCCGTTGTTCAAAAAGAAAAAAAGCGTGAACAACCCCATTTATCACATTAAATTTATGGTATCTTATTTATAACTACAAAACATCAATATCTTTGGATTTTGGAGCAAAAAAATATTATACTCGACCGACCATCAGGATTTAAATACAGTACAAATAATTATATATTTATACTGAGAGATTAATGCTTATTTCATCAAACATCATAAATATTTTTTGATGTTCTTGAATATTTGATCGATGTTTTACTTTGACAATTTATTTGATTATAGTACAATAAACTTTGATGGTCTTAAATCTTTCAATATATTATCTATTCTATTTAATTACCTAACGCTTTTTTAATGAGAGCATTGTACACATGTGTGTATATCTATTATCTATTAGAAGTGGGAGTCCTTGTTTCATCGACAAGCATATAGCCTCCCTTGTTGTCTAGATACATCCTCTCTCCTCATAGTTTTGATTTATCGATATTCAATTGATTGATGGTGTATACCATTTTATTATACCTTAGAAAAATAGTCTTTTATTGTCCATATTTACCATGGACTCCTCGTGATCTTTTTCTTTGAACTTAAATAGCATCTTAGGTTTGTGATAAATAACTATATAAATAGTTACAATTTTGTCATACAAAAGATACAAAATAAAAGTAAATATCAATGATAGTAAATTAGATGTAATAGTAATACATTCACGGTGAATTCATGGTCGAGTTAATAGTATCTTAGGTTTGTGATAAATAAATATATAAATAGTTACAATTTTTTTATATAAAGAATACAAAATAAAAATAAATACTAAAGATGCTAGATTAGATACAATAGTAATATGACATTTATTAATTTATTTTTGTATAGATTAATGTAAATTATATTTCCATAAATAAAATTATTTTTATTTTTATAAAAAACAAAAATTATAACAAAGTTTCAATTTATTCAAAATAACTTAACCCTTTTTATGATAATAGAAATATCTATTACCAAAATCCACTACCCTTGTCACATTTTAAAATGATATTTTATTATATTGATAACTAATAGAGTGTACCTGAACTCTAAACTTAACATCTGACATCATTATTTTTCTTTATACGGTCTCATTTTGTGTGTGTGTGTAAAAAATGTAATTTTAATAACCATTTTTACAAAATTTGTTTTATAATAATTGTCAACATCACATCTTTAATAGTTGATATTATCTATTTTTTAAAATAAAACTAACATTGCATTCTATTATTTTATCGGTTGGTATTATAAATGTATTTTGTGTAAATATATATGCTATATCATTATTAAAGTATGACATAAATTTAAAATATCTAAATATGTATTTACTAGAAAATTAAATAAAGGTAAAAAATGAAAGCATCTAAAAATGATAAGCTTATTGATAAATCTATTTATTACTTGGTACTTATTGTTGTCAAATAAGATTCAACAATATAATATGACATCAGGATATTTTTTATAAATGTGAAATCAACAATGGTTGAATAGTTCTAGGACATAGTGATGATAAATTACAAAATATTTTACTAATAGATTCTCGGATAACATGAAATTTTGACATCTTAATTATATGCATTCATAAAGTGTTTTGGACTTGATTTTTTATTTGTGTAGTTTTATTTTTAAAATTTATAATCTACATTACGCTATTATAAAATTTAAAAATTTGTTTGGCATGTATTCATTCACGTCCTAGCTTTGCTCTTACATCGCGTAGGGTGTTTGGTTGAAAAATAATTTTGTGTACATTTTCATGATAAAAGATTGTATCAAAATAAAGTCTAAGCTAATCAATAAAATATATTTATCGGGTTTGGGAAAGATATGATGATAAAAAAATAGTGGATACCATATATGAAGTGAACAAAGTGGGAGATGACAAGATAAAAAAAGTATCACTTGCTTTTTTTGTTCGTAAAGTAAAACTTTTTAAAACCATAAAATTATAATGATTGTCAAACACCTCTTGTAAGAAGTTTTGTTATAAAAATATAAAATTGTAATAAAGTCCCAATTTGTCATGCATACAAACATCCCATTATGATTAATGAATTCAATAATAAAAATCTGTTGGTTGGGTTAGATTAAAATTCTTTCTTTCACAATTTGTATCTTTAGAATCTTACTTTTTACGGTTTAAGAATTTCAAACCTCTGGGATTTTTGAACTTTTCAAGTGTTTAATTAGTTGTCATATTTCTAATCTTTTCAAATTTCATTTTTCCAATATTTTCAGATTTCCAAGTTTTCGGAGTTTCCATATTTTGAATCCCTACCCTTTCTAATTTTTTAGATTTCATAACTTTTGATGTTTCTATAATATATATTTTTTTATATTTTTTTTACATTAATTAAAATTTTCTACTTTGCAAATTTCTCTATTTTCTATCTATTAATTAATCATTTTTTATTCACTAAAGTAGGAGTTAGCTACTTTCTGTTAGGCTACACAACATTATCTTTGATATCCATTATAATGACCAAAGCATATTTGACTTATACCATTTCACTTCATGTAAATATACATGTTTGGTTTGCAATACAAAATGTTATCATTTGAACAATTCTCTCTCTCTCTCTCTCGTATTTTGTTTGAAGATGTTGGCCATTGAAAGAGTCAAATAAATAAGAAAACTTTATATTGCAAACCGAGTCATCAAAGTAGTTACTTTAAATCTCAATATTTTAATGATACATATTGTGAACTAAGTCATCAAAGTAGTTACTTTTGGACCTTTCACTAAATTTTCAAAGTCTCTCATATTCAATTAAAAACCTTTAAGTGCTTTCTAATTCAAACCTAGCTAATACATTTAAATAAATAATCATGAAATCCACAAACTATCTAAAATATTGCCTTGAAATAAAATACATCATGTTATTTAAACTACGTGAACGAGAGGTGTTGTCCCCTCGTCCAATCGTCCGATTTTCATCTGTGTTACAAGTGCCTACTGGCATCTCTAGCCATTTTCATCTCCACCTCTTAGTGCCATCTCCGCCCCCATCTCCTCGCCGTTACTACCTCTCCCTCCTTGCACTGGCATCTCTAGCCGTTTTCATCTCCACCTCTCAATGCCATCTCCGCCCCCATCTCCTCGCCGTTACTACCTCTCCCTCCTTGTCGTCTCTCTCTCTCTCTCTCTCTCTCTCTCTCTCTCTCTCTCTCTCTCTCTCTCTCTCTCCCTTCTTGGTTGGTTTGCTCGAGGGCGAATCTTTGTTGTTCATCTGTCTCCCGATCGTCCGATCAACATTGAGCCGCTCGATTCGTCCTCCAATTCTTCCACCAACTATCTTCCGTCAGCCATCCGTTCTTACAGAACACGTCGCAACTCACATAACACCATAGGCCCTGCATTATGGGCTTGGTGTATGCATCGGAGAATGACACCTCGTCCATGTAGAAAACACCGCTCTCCTCTCTATGCAAGGCTACAGTGTTGGATTACAGGAGATTTGCTAGAGTGAAGTAAAGAGGATATACTGCGACCTATGAGACCCCTCCCTACCTCTCGCCGGTTCATCGGTTTTTCACCTTCTCTGGACTCGATTGGCTTCATGATTCTCCTCTTTCTGCCCGGCTGACAACGTCTTAACTTGACACGATAAGAGGAGTTGTCGCTAGACCCCTCGGTAATGGTGACAATGGCTGGCCTTGGAGTGCAGTCCATGGAGTAGCTTTACCCCTTCCCCTAGGCTCCTATGCTTTTTCTTTTATATATGTGATTATATTTTTTTATCTACATTTCATCGTCCATTTTTTCATGGAGCAACTTTACTATCTTTTCTTATTATTCTTAATAGGTTGGTCGTCAACTTTTGTACTCTACATGAAAAAGAGTCTTGACACACCCAAATGCTACTTTTTAAGTATATAAGGAGACTTCACGGTAATGTTAAGAATGTTTTCTCATTACGTATATTTTCTTTTTTTCTATATGCGGTTATCTTTTTTATGTTCTATTTATTTTCAATACCTTCTCTCTTTATGTGTACACTTGGCAATTGAGATGTCTTTAGTCACATATTACATTTCTCGTGTTTTTCTCTTTACATACGTTGTTAAATTTTTATCTTTACTTCTTCGTTCCTTTTCCACCATAGGTTACACTCTTTTCATATTCCTATCCCGCATTTCTCATTATATATGAGAAAGAAGTCAAAGAGTGATGGGTGGGGAATCTCGATTATTATTCTCTTAGCTAGCGAGAAGTGTAATAGAATTAGAGGTTCTAAAATTGGAAATAAATGTCTAACAAATGTGACTTTATTTTTTATAAATGCCAATCCAAATGCCTTGATTATATACTATGATTTAAACTTAGTTTTGTACCATAAAGGACCTAGATATTTTATTGAAAGTTTCACTCAAAAGAAGGTAGCCATTTCTTATAATTAGTATTTTTTAAATAAATGAATTTTTTTTAATTTTTTTGGTGAATGTAAGATAAAGCATCTGTATTAATATAATTTATAAAATTTAAGGAAGTACTTGAGTTGATTTGAAATTAGTTCAAAATATGATTAAATCAAATTCATCTAATCTAACTTGCCACTTCTTGATTATGACCAAGGTAATCATATCTGAAAATTGAAAAATGTCAGTTCACATTATAAACCTAAAATGTCAAAAGTAAAAATGAAATAAAGTATAAATAAATTAGGCTTTGTAAACCCAATTAAGATTTGGATTAATTGTTATACCTAATCCAATTGGGATCGGGTGATGTCGTCATAAGATGAGTTCAGTTTAAGTGAAAATTAGACTAGATCTGAATGTTCGTTCTCATTCAAGTTCTTTCGAGTGCCAAAAATATTTGTGCATTGTTATTGTTGATGCAAGAGGATCCCACTTTCTTTCTTTTAGAATTTTTTTTGTGAAGTGGAAAGTTTGTTGGTCAGGTGGGATACATTAATGTTGTCAATTCGGAATTTGACTTGCTATGAACAAAGTAAAATTTGAAAACATAATCCTCACTCACCTCTTTATATAACTTTTTGAGATGTATTCATGCATTGATGATAGTTTATCGTGACTCAGATTTTTGAGGACTAAGTAAAAATTTTGTATCAAAAGCATGAGTGGCCTTTTTGTTACTCTGTGTCTAATTGACATAATATTTTTATCCTACCTATTTTAGATTGATTTATGATAATTTATGTTGTAATATTTACTTCTTGCTAAGTTGTGGTGGATGTCTTCATTCTCCGTATCTTATTTTGCTTTCAAAATTATGTTCATTTTCATTTGGAATGTATAAGTCTAGAAATATAAAAATATATCATAACTAACTAGAATCAATCAATGTTTACATTGGTTGCAAATAAATAAATATGATAATAATAATAAAAATAATAATATAAAAGGAGTGTTGTTTATAATATTATAATCAATCTTTATAAATGAAAGTTGTTAAATTCATATAAATGTCACTCAAATCAATGTCAGTTTGATTATCGGTTTATGTGTATATTTGAAGAGTAAACTATAACATTTATAATTTAACTAATTTTTTATAATGTACTTATCTATCATAAGAATTTATCTCAATTATCCTGTAAATTTATATATAATCGGTATATAATATATCATTCGAACACGTGCGAAGCACGTGATTTGACTAGTATATATATATATATATATATATATAGAGAGAGAGAGAGAGAGAGAGAGAGAGAGAGAGAGAGATACTGCATCGAGGAAAATAGGAAAAATCCGAGAAGGGTCGCCAAAATGGCACGCGGATGTACCTGGACGGTAAACTGGCTAGTTGATGTTCGAAGGAGGAGCTATTCTCAGTTCTGATA
This sequence comes from Cryptocoryne crispatula var. balansae, assembly GCA_036172225.1. NCBI lineage: Eukaryota > Viridiplantae > Streptophyta > Magnoliopsida > Alismatales > Araceae > Cryptocoryne > Cryptocoryne crispatula. Next base: position 39,968,497 of record CM069928.1, read on the forward strand.
GATAGTAAAAGGGTCCGTTTGGATCCTTGTAAAATCTGGTGCATGGGCAAGTTTTCGGGAAATGTTCAGCATTTTCTTTTATTTCGTTACTAGTAAAATATTAGTCAACGGAAAATATACCCCCGTTGACTTGTCTAACACCTGAATTTTGGTGCTTGGAAAAACCTTCCGGATGCCGTTTTCCATGTGCCTAAGGTCAATCTACAAGTTTATATGAGATAAATGTTTTTCTTCCATTTTAATTATTTAAAAATGATATATGTAATCTTAATTTAGTATCATATCCATTAAAATAAAAATATACAAATGATATATATTAACATAACATGTAAAAATTAGTTTTTAATATGTAAATATATATACCAAAGATAAAGTTTAGAGTCATAATATTTTGATATTCATATATCATAATAATATTTTTAAAATGTTAAAATAAATTACAAGTAACCGAATAATTATAAATATCTTGAAAGTTATTTTTAAGTGTATCAAATAAAATTTTATAATTATTTTTATTAAAAAACATTCTTCTAAAAAGTATTTTCATTGTTTTTTATTTTTCTCTCAACCAAATGCATCATTGTTTTAATCATTCAATACATTTTATTTTGTATTTTCATATCTAAATATTTTTGTCAAATCTAATTAAAAATTAAATAAATATTTTTATTTTTTTAAATCATAATTTTAAAATTAAATCTCTTTCTAAAAATGTGACTTAAATATACTATTTTATCACGTAATGAATTTTGAATAGTGTGTTAAAGTTCTAGAGAATAAAAAATATTATAATAGTTTTTGTTAGAAAAACAATTTTTGACAAAATAAATCATGAATTCTTTTTCGAGGAAAACTAATTACATATAACCAAATAACATATTTTGTTTGCAATTTCTTTGGAAAAGTTACTCCAAGAAAAACGTTTTACCCGATTTTTTTGTTTTTACATTGATCTAAATGGACCCTAAGATTAACATATTATACATATTAACACATTGTCATTTTAACATACAGATAGTACGTTGAGGGAAATCTAAGTTTTTTGGCATTCTCTTCCGGGTGTCTCTTATGCAACTTTAATGGGGTGTTTGGTTGCATGATAATGGAGATTTTTATTTTAATTTTTAAAAATTGTAAGAAAATTTGTTAAAAGAGATGTTTGACAACCATGACAATTTTATGTTTTAAAAATGATTTTCTTCTTAAACAAAAAAAAGAGAGTCTCACTTCTTCTTTTTTTCTCGTGATCCCCCACTTTGTTTGGTTGTTATCACATCCCTCCAAATATGACAATTTTATGTCAATAGTTGGTTCACTTTTTATTTTGATACATTTTTTATCATGAAAATGTACAAAAAATTATCATACAATCAAACACCTCATAAGTCTTTCTTCACAAGGAAAAAAGATATAATGGGGTGTTTGGTTGCATGATAATTTTTTGTACACTTTCATGATAAAAATTTGTATTAAAATAAAAAGTGAACCAACTCATGACATAAAATTATCATGTTTGGAGGGATGTGATTACAAAAAAGAGTAACTACCACACATGACCAAATAAAGTGGGGGACCACAAGAAAAAAGAAAGGGGTGAGGCCCTCTTTTTTTGTTTAAGAAGAAAATCACTTTCAAAACATAAAATTATCATGGTTGTCAAACACCTCTTTTAACAAGTTTTCTTATAATTTTTAAAAATTAAAATTAAAACCTCAATTAGCATGCAACCAAACACCCCATAATCTTCCCTTTCAAGGAGTTGCAGAGTAGTAGAATATTTATTTCCTGAAAACAAATTTACAGTATAATATGGTTCATTTTTAAGATGTTTCTTAATCCGGAACACACGTGCACGCGAGCTGATCTTAATCCGGAGCTCGTCTTTTTTTTTACCAGAGTTAGAGTTCAAAATTTTACGTATATATTCTATCTCTTGTTCAAACTTATTCCGTCTCCAATTTAGCTCATTCACGAAACTGTTTAAAAATATAAATTTGAATTAAATTTTATTTTAACTTACGTTGGATATTTAAGTTATAAGAGATGTTTGTTAATACTTATATTTTAAATTCTTGAAATGAATATTGAATCGAAGTTACCCGTGAGCTTAGCTTACGGAGTCGAGCAAGAGTAATTTCCTCCGAGGCTAATATAAGAATTTATTTAAAATTTTAATATAAAAAATATTCCAAAATGCTACTTTTTTCCCGCCATCTCTGCCGCTTTCGCGCCTTCTCTCCCGCAACCTCCTCATTTCAGGCGCGTTCTCCCGTCTCCATCCCCACCCCAGCGCTCGTCTGCAACCAGAGAGAGTGAGAGAGAGAGAGAGATGGGAAGCGGCAATCCTCCTTGTTCGTCGTTCTTCTGGGATCTCAGGTGGAGGGAGCTCAACGGCGCTCGAGGTATAGGTGGTCTCTTCTTTTCGCTGCGCGTGTCCACCCCTTTTGGTGCATAAACTCATTGTTTTGCTTCCATGGTGCCTCCGACGCTGCAGTTGCGAAGAGGCTGCACCTGGCCGATCTGTCGTCGGATACCTTTGCCCTTCGGCACGGCGGCGGCACCGCTCTTCCTCTTGCGCTCTCCTTCTGTGAGGTTCGGGTTTTTTCTTCTCCCTTTCGATTTGTTTTGTCCTGCTTTTGTCTTTCGTTTGGGAGATGGAAGGTTCTCGTTGCTTCCGGGGTCTTGCAGACTAGCAGGAATTCGTATATTCTCGCGGCATCCGATGAGGATGGATACGTGACCTTGTACGACACCAGGAGGGGCGTGGCGTCTCGTGGTCCTTGCCGGGAAATATCAGGTCTTCGGATATTTATGCTGGCTTTGACATCTAATTTTATGTTGGCTTCGGCCTATCTGGAGATGCTTATTCGGCGAAATAGGCTTCATTTGCTTTCCTTTCTTCTTCTGATTTTGTTCTTGTTGATCTTTCAGAAAGAGGTAAGATCCGAGAGTGGTTGGCGCACAGCAATGCCATCTTTGACGTATGCTGGCTAAAGGTACATCTTCAGTCTTCACGAGGTTATTAGCTATTGATAGCCTAATAGGAGATCATTTCCGAGGGATAGGTTTATAATCATCAGCCAGGATATGAACCATTCCAGACGAGGGGAAATGGACATTGTCTGTCTCTGCTCTGCGTAGTTAGTAGAAGACTGTCATTTTTACTAATCAATGGGATGCTCAACATGAAGCTACTCTATCAACTCCTGGAGGCTGCTTTATCCAGCGCTAAGCCATCTTTTCCTGAATTTTCAGAGTTTATTTTTCACTGATCCTCATCTGCAATCACCTTAGGGGTCTTTCAAGAGCATTTTATCTTGTAGTTGCTATCATATACTTTTAACTCTAAACTCACCAATGCTATTTATGCCACCATTTCTTGTTTGCAGGATAAAACCATCTTGACAGCATCTGGCGACCAAACTGTAAGTTTGCAGGTTTTCATTTCTTTTGTCATCCACAGAAACTATACTGTTTTCATGCCTCAGTTCTCCATGTCCTTGGCGTAAAATGTTAACACTAAAATTTTGGTAAACCTCAGTCAGTGGATCTAGTTTAGTTTCTATAGTGTTGCTATGTTTTAACATTTCTAGCTATCAAAGTGATAGCCACTTATTTTGACCAGATAAAGGTATGGAATGTTGAAACCATGAGTTGCGTTGGTACCATGAAAGGTCATTGTGGCAGTGTGAAGTCACTTTGCTCTCACCCATCAAATCCTAGTAAGTTCATCACTTTTCATTCTCAATACCACTATGAGATTATTATAACTCTTGCTTGTTATAATTTTCAAATTGTGACAGACATTGTTGTTTCTGGGTCAAGGGATGGATCTTTTGCCATCTGGGACATGAGAAATAGTGCAACTTTTCTGAATCCAAATGAGAAAAATCAACTCCTGTACGTACCTTTATTGTCATTAATGAAATTATGATCATATCTTAAATTTCCATTCAACGTAGAACAAGCTGTACGTGTTGTCGTAATCTGATCATGTGTTTTCTTTGACGATTTCTAATTGTTGTTAATTTTACATATCTATTTTTTGCAGATCTATAGCTGTTGTCACAGAAGCCCATCCTGCATGTAAAATGACAAGGAATAGGTGGAGAAAAGTATAGTCACTACCGCTATTTATGCTGAATCTAGTTACTCACCTTTTGTGTTACCTTAACTCTGAGTCTCTTGCAGGCACCATCCATGAGCATTACTTCTGTTCTTTTTCTCAAAGACGATATTTCTATTGCCAGCGCGGGAGCAGTAGACAGGTTAGGAATATTTTTTTTTACCATTTTAAACTTATTCAATGGCGGGAGCTCATCCTTAAAGACATATTTTTTAATCTCTTGGAGATTTGAGTCCTATATATATGTATATATATATATATATCCTGAGCATCAGAGCCTGAACCCAGGTTCATGGTTCTCATTATATTCTAATTCCTTTTCATTTTTGCCTTGCATCTGTAGTGTGGTGAAGTTCTGGGATACCCGCTATTTGAGGTGCCCTTCTGCACAAACGTCACCTACCTATGAGCCAACGAAAGGAAAGGTTAGTTGACCATATAAAGATAAAAAAATTATTTCTTAGGTCAATCCTGATATAGATTGCACATCCATGTGAATGTGGATACATGCAAAACTGATTAAATTATACAGGCATTGATCCTGGCCTTAATCTTGAAACTGTGCCACTTTCTCTCACACACTTACAGATGCCAACATTCATGTGCTCACACATGCAATAACTTGTCATTGGTGATTCCCCCAAGCACTTGGCGGTCTTGCAGTAGTGAACCACATTTCTCACATTTTCTATAGGAGAACACATGAAGAAAACCCAGAGAAAGCCCCTATAATTGACTATCATGTTTATTGAATATGAAGGAAAAAGTGCTGCATGGAATTTCTTGCTTATCCCACGACTCAAATGGTGTGTATATTGCAGCTTCCTGCATGAATAATAGGTGCTCTTCTAAACATTGCTTAATCATAAAGTTTTATTAGTTATTGTGTTAATCATCGTTGATTGTCTTGCAGCATTTATTTGTATGACGTACTCTGTCTTGATAAAGGGCCCATAAGAACTTTCACTGGTTGCAAAATAGATTCATTCTATGTCAAGGTAAGGTCTATTACATCGATATATTCATTTAATCAGTCATCTTTACATTTCTAACGCCATCTAATGTTATACATGTTTTAAAATGCCCATGATCTCAGTCAGCAATTAGTCCAGATGGTGCTCATATTCTCAGTGGTTCCAGTGATGGAAACGCGTACATATGGCAGGTAATTCTCGCCCCCCCCCCAAATAAAAAAAAATTTGGGTGCTTCCATTTTTGTTCATGGTATAATTACTTCAGGTGGAAAGACCTGAAGCAGAACCTGTCAGGTTGAAAGGTCACGAAGGAGAAGTCACTGCAGTGGATTGGTACGTATTGACAATGAAGTGGAAGTACTTGTTCAAGTCATACCTTTTAACAAATTTCCTTTTTGGTTGTTATTTAGGTGCTCAACAGAGATCGGAAAAATGGCAACCTCTTCGGATGACTTCACGGTAATTGGCAGTGAAGAGGTGGCATATATGTTAGACGAATGCTCCAGAAATTTGCATATGAAAAGGAACAACTAGCTTTGTTTCCATCGCAACATCATCTCATCCCCCCCTCCTGCATTTATAATGGTCCCCATTCTCTTGTAGGTCCGTACCTGGGAAATAGAAAGCGCCAACTCTCTGAGTGCAAGTTCTCCTACATCCACTCGGAAAAGAGTTACTGCAATGTCCCAGATGGAATGTAGAAACCTGGTTTTGGCTGATAGGCCATTAGATTATGCAGGGAACCTAACTGGGCGAGGCTCTTCAGAGGAAAAACCAGATGCCCAGACTCCTGTTCAACCAAAAGCTACCTGTCTCACTGCTGAATCGGGGCAGAAAAGAAAATTTGATCTCTGTGAGAATGAAATAGCTGACATTCAAAAGACTCAAGAAGTGACACTCCACAGTCCCTCCTCTGTTCTCAATCCACCTCCTTCCTCAAAAAGAACTATCAAGGATTACTTTCTTGCTTCCTCTATGAACTAACACGCTTGCATATGTTGGATTTTCTTTGAACACCAGCTCAGGCATGGACTACTAACATTTCTAGTAAACTGTGGAGCACAGCGGGTAAGCTAAATTGAGTATTTTGCATCCGCTGTTTTCTAGTGCTTCGGAGAAAGGTTTTCCTATCCCATTCTATGCAGTGCCTTTTGTTTTAGAGATGTAAACATCAGGCTTCAAGCAAAAGGAATATTGAATTGGCAACTTCAAGGGTATTATAGTCTCTTCGTCTGGGTGATTAAATATTTGTTTTGTACTCTGGAATCCTTTTCTTGAGCTGCTTCTCATGCAACTGTTCCAAGCCATTTTTTAGTTTGGATTTGAATTGAAATCTTTCAGCAAAAATTGACAATGAAACATGAAGTTGCGAATTTTCTTCGAGGGCAGGATTGAAGGATTCTGCCCAAGTGACCGACTGTTCAAATGTTGGTACCAACCAAGTTCTATAATGTGATCTTACGTGGTTGCAACTATGGCTGTAAATGGGGCTTCGATAACGGAATCATCAGTATCTAATTTTGAGTGTAACGATCTGTTATGTCATTTTTCTCTGAGTGTAAATCCAAAAATAGGTCTATCTATCATCAGTGCTGTCATTTATGACTCGACTATTTTAGGATAATCATAATAAAACTATGAGTGTCTTGTTCATGTGTTCTTTTAAATCTCTACATCGAATTTTTTGGTGAAAATAAAACTATGATCGTAATAATAATCTTATGTTATCAAAAAAATTAATCTAATAAATTGATGAAAATATTTAAATGGCTAAAATTCCATTTAGAATGATAAGAACAGAAGTAGTCCTACCAGTGCTTGGTCATTTCCAGTGTTTGACCCCGAGCCAAGATCGCACGGTCGGGTGGAGGATGTCTATTATCGTCCCCTCAACGCCGGCGATCGCCGGTTTCCGTCCACGGCGACGTCTTCTGCCCGCCGGGTGTTAAGACTGGTGTGATCTTCCGTCTGTTTACTTGCGCGAGCGTTTGCTCCCCTTGTCTGCTGCATCCCAGGCCGCTGGTGGTCGTGCGCGAGGGTGATTATGGCAGTCTCTTCTTCGACGCTTTGAAGCCCACGAAGGTCCTCGGTTCCTACCGTCGCCACCAACCTCCTCCTTCAGGTACGAAATCCTTCTGTTGCTATCAGTCCTTACGGAGGATCCTCAGCGACGCAAGAACTTCGGGGATGAATGCATGCCTTGTCTTCCGGTCCATCAAATCTATGGATTCCTGAAGTCTGCTCAGCCTCTCTCCAGAACCAACCAGCTGCACGCCCTCATCATAACGTCCGGCATCGCCAACCGCACTTCCGTGGTGGTGACTGAGCTCCTTCGATCGTACGAGGGAAATGGCGACTTGTTTTCTGCTCGCAAGCTGTTCGACGAAACGTCCCAGAGAAGCGTCTTTCTATGGAACGCCATAATCAGGGCGTACGCCAGGCACGATGACCTCAGTACTGCCTTCTCCCTCTTCATTCAGATGTTCAGATCTGACGGCAAGCCCGACGGTCGGACATTTGCTTGCGTGCTGCGCGCGTGCTCGGAAAATTCCGATCTTGGGAGGGCGGTGTTTGCTCATGGGCGGATGATCTTGTCGGGGATTGGTTCTGATCCTATTGCATGTAGCTCCCTCATTGGCGCCTATGCGAAGCTGGGACACATTGATGAGGCTCGTCGCGTCTTCGACGGAGTACATGGGCGAGACGTAGTTATATGGAATTCGATGCTGTCGGCTTACGGTCATGCAGGGTTCTGGCTGGAAGGGCTTGACTTGTTCGGCAGAATGCGGAATTCCTGGATAAACCCAGATGCATATTCCTTAGTTGGATTGCTTTCCTGCCTTCGAGACCCAACCTTGCTTCGACTTGGAAGAGGAATCCACGGGCTTTGTTTGAAAAGTGGGTTTGATCATGGTGTTCACTTGAGGAGCATCCTTGTTAGCATGTATTCAAGATGCAGGTGCATGGCATCCGCTGCTCAGGTTTTTGACAGCTTATCACAACCTGATTTGGTTCTCTGGTCTGCTATGATAACTGGGTTTTTGCAGGCGGGCGAGTTTGCGAAGGCGATCAGTGTATTCTCTTATATGATCAGTTCAGGGCAACAACTAGACGTCGTTTTAGCTGCCAGTGTTCTATCGGCTTGTGCTTCGCTTGCGGTGGTCAAACCTGGTAAGGAGATTCACTGTTATGTTATGCGACTAGGCATTGACTTGGACGTGGCTGTTTCATGTTCTCTCATAGACATGTATCTTAAGTGTGGTTTTAGCCAACTGGGGTCACGAATCTTTGGAAAGATGCCTGAGAAGAACACCGTCACATATAATGCAATGATATCGGGACTGGGCTCTCATGGTTTTGGTTATGAGGCTGTCAAAGTGTTTGAAGAAATGCTGCTTCAGGGTATTGAACCTGACGGTGCTACGTTCTCTGCCCTATTGTGCGCGTGTTGCCATGCTGGGCTTGTAAAACATGCAAAGCTCTTGTTCAAGAAAATGCAAGAAGAGTACAGGGTACAAGCTCAAACAGAGCATTTCGTTTACATGGTCAAGGTTCTGGGCATGGCTGGAGAGCTGCGCAATGCATATGAGCTAATACAAACTATGCCCATGCCACCAGATGCAGGGGTGTGGGGTGCACTTCTGTGGTGTTGTGATGCTCATGGCGACATCAAGTTGGCTGAAATGGTGGCAAGAAAGTTGTTTGAGATTGAGCCGAAGAAGGCCACCTACAGGGTCATATTGTCAAATGTGCATGCTGCTGAGGCAAACTGGGAAGAAGTTGAAATTTTGAGAGGTAAACTGACAGAAAGTTGTGAGGGAAAGGTTCCTGGTCTAAGCTGGACTTTGGGTGGTACGTAGGTAGCACATAAAAACTAGAAATTAGTCTCTGATGGACCTAGCAGTTATCATCCCAGCATTGCATCTGCCGACCGTGCTGTGGAAATTCAGGGGTGGAATGAGATGCTTGAGCATTTGAACTCTTCGTTACATGGATTCTTGAGGTGGGTTTGATCTCCAACTATATCTATATATATCCATCAAATATTCAAATATACAGATGAACTCTTACCCCTTTGGAGTAGTAGATTGTGAAAGTGGGTCTCATCTTGGTATTCAATGCAAATGATGAATTTTAAGAGCGTGGTTCAACTATCATTTGTTGTCCTCACTTGCCTGATATTCTTGGCAGCATGTTCATCTGTAACCTTGTTGTCCTCTCACAATAATCCAAGTGTTTTTTTTCTTTGGTCAGTTTATAAAGCCGCACTGGCTGAAACAGATGCAGAACGATATATTATAAGCTGGTTTTCAGTGTTCTCTAAATTAAGAGTGAGAATTTCGTAAGTAGAGGATTGATGGTTCTTCTTTAACCATCCTCCTATGATGTCTGGGGTAAACGAGCGGGTATATTTGGCAGGTAGTTCCGAACTCACTTTGATTAAAAAAAAACGTAACTCAGTTTGTTTATTAGGTTAAACGAGAAGTTTTAAATAAAAGAAAGAAATTTGATTTATCAACGAGTCAAACTTGAGTAGATTATGCTCGATTTGATAAAACTCACAAATCAAATATTTATTTAGTAAATAAATTATAAAAATTGTAATTGTATAGTGTGTATAAAATTTATCAAATCTAGTTAAACTTGTTTAAACTTAGATTGAGCTTCATATATACCTAATTATGCCATGTTTGGTTAGACCAAGCTTAGAGTATCAAAACTGGTACAGGTAGGTACTTGTTTTAATAACACATCATACTATATTTGCATTGAGAGTTTTAATATTGACATTAATAGTCAAAGAATGAGAGGTGTTCAATGATAAAATCTTAGATTTGAGCTTCATAATGTAGATTGGATCAAACTTGACTCCATGAATACTATATAAAAGAGTTTATATCGAACTCAAGTTTAAATCAAGTTAACTTGAGTCCATTTCTTATTTGAGTTTCGGTTCAAACTTGACTCTCTATTAGATAAACAAGTGGTTCCATCGCTTCCATGAGCTACTCCTTTCTGTAACTCTACTCTTTTACCATCTTGGTAGAAAAGTTGTTTCACTCTTTGTACTTGCAATATTTACTTAGTTTCAATATATCCGAGATCTTCTGACTTTTCAAAAAAAAAAGAAGAAGAAGAAGAAGAAAATAGTTCCATGAGCTAAACTCAAGCATAAGGAGCCCTTAATGAGTGGAACTAGTCAATTTTACTATGTTAGTTGAGACTCTAGTTTGAGTAGAGATGAACAACCTGAACCCTAGCTTGCACCCCTATCCGCTGAAGACAAAGGGCCATGCAGTAAGTCTACTAAAGCATCATGTGTATGGACTCAGCGCCACAGTACATCTGGGTCCATCATAATAGAAGTACATCCTATATATGAGCTTGCAGGCCATATATACATGGCTTATATACAATATGCACCAGCTGATTCAAGAATGATCGGTTGCTTTGGAGTGATCTCTCTCTCTCTCTCTCTCAAGAACCAATGAAGAAACACCAACTTTATAAGATGTATTTAACTTAAAAATGCTTCATTATGTGGCCACTGATAAGTGTATAATGAGATCAGTAACTAAAACGTAGAAAGGGATTATTCCTAGAAAGCATGAAAAGAGATTAATTAGTAGCATATTGAAAGAGTCAGTAAATTAATACAAGACAGTTGATAAAATATATTACTGGAGAGTTCTTAAAGATCATAAATGAGTTAACTGTTTCTGAGTTAAATATATGTTTTATAATAAAAGATGATGTCCCTTTATCAGTTGTGAAGTATACATATATATAACTCCCTCCACACAAGCTATTATAGATGATTAATTCATGCTATAAAGATAAGTACCTTTTTTCTGTTCTGATCAACGGGCAGAAATTGAACTCACCTGGATGCCCATTAAGTCAATCTTCATCTGATCAGTTGCAACCATATTTCTGTGCCCACCAAAGTTGGTGTGGTGAAATTAATGCCCAAAAAATGCACCCCCGTGATGAATATATTATGGGGATAGGACGACAAGGCACTCAATCTGCAACAAATAGACACACTATATATTACACCTTTAACTTTAAAGATGTGGGTATTGACGAAGAATATTAAATTTCGGACCTCGAATCTGAATCCGCCGTCGTTATTATCTTTTTACTTACCCACTCTTCTAATCAACCCTAGCCCTCTCTCCCATAATAAACTGCTCCCAAGGACTAATGCTCCCACGTAAACCCTAGGGGGCTGTTTGGTTTGGGATTACTTAATTTAACTTGGGAACAAACCTTATCCCCAGAAAATTTTGGTACACCAAACAGGCCTAGCTAGAAGTTTTATTGATATCCGAGACAGCCTTCGATTGGCCTGTAGATGAAAGGAGATCAGATTCCCTCGTGGCCCTATCAGAGAACCATGCCAATCTCTGTCGTCTGAAGAGATCAGTACGTATCTATGGGCAACTGGGTTTTCCGTTCATATATACGGCCATGCATGTGACAAGGTGGATGCGCAGCAAATGAAAGGAGGTATTTTTAATTATTTATTTTCAGAAGATTTATAAAGCTTGGGAAATCTTCAAGATCAGCAAGGATATATATATATCTGGTTGCACAAGCACCTATATATGCGTACTTACATCAGTGCAGGTAACACATTTTATTGAGCATTTCCTTCAAGTGATCTAGGGCTACTAATTAAACCCAATATCATATGTGCTCCTGTCAATAAAAGCACACCCATTTGGTGGACACTCTTCTTTGCACAATATAGAGGGGATGCATCAGAACACGGGTGCGACTGACAAAAGAGAGAGAGCACGACCCCCACCATATATATGTAGCCAAGAGAGTACACAAGAGGAGGACATGGGAGGATTCAAAATTAGAAGCCGTACTTGAGAGCAACAAGCATGGAGGTGATGTGATGCTTAGGGTTTAACTCTCTTCGGCTCTTTCTTCTGATCAGCTCTCGCATGAGAAGACGGGATAGGTGCATATGGCTGTTATTGTTACCATATATATATATATATATATATATATATACACGAACGCATTTGCACTCACACTTCCTCATTGATTTTAAAAAATAAGTTAGCAAGTTACACCACTCATAGATATCTTAATGTAGAAACATATCTTAGCCGTCGTCGATCAGTTGCAAGGCCCCTCTTCAACCGTCTCAAATATCATTATTAGAGGATTTTTCACAGCTATCCAAGTAATCCATCCCTAATAACAAGTTTTCTTGTAATGGATGTGTTGTCGTTGGAACTATCAGCCTTCACAAGAGAAAGGGTCATTTTTTTTGGAAGACAAGTAGCCACATACATCGCTAGGAGGGCTAGGCAGCAGTGTGTCGGAGAGTGGACCGGAAGGCCCCTTAATTAGGAGAGCGAATCACCTCAGTCCCCGGGTGGAGGGAGAAGCCTCAGTCCCCAATCAGAAACGGCAACATACCCCTACCACTTAAGTGGCGGTTCAATAACCGGTTCGGTGAACCGCTACCGAAAAGAGCTGAACCGTTACTGATGCCTTTGTAACTCACTACCCGTCGGTAATGAGTTAGTAAGGCGTCGGTAACGGTTCAGCCCTTTTCGGTAGCGGTTCAACAACGGTTCGGTAACATAACTTGAAAGTCTTAAACCCGCTACCAAAAAAGGCTGAACCGCTACCGACGTCTTTGTACCTCACTACCCGTCGGTAACGAGTTAGTAAGGCGTCAGTAACGGTTCAGTCCTTTTCGCTAGCGGTTCACCGAACCGGTTCTTGAATCGCCACTTAAGTGGCGGGGGTATGTGGCCGTTTCTGATTGGGGACTGAGGCTACTCCCTCCACCCGGGGACTGAGGTGATCCGCTCTCCTTAATTAGGGGTATTGTTTAGAGTGTCCCCAACGGTTAGTCACTAACCAGGCTGACCAGGTCGCACTGTTCCACATCAGATGGGTTGACCCGCCCCCTGAAGTGGCCCCACATCATAGAGAGTTTGGCATTTGCTTCGAGAGCATATGATCAAACCAAGAAGTGTGAATATCGTCTAAACTAACGATTTCAAAAGAGAGAACATGACTATGAAAAGGATATGAAAAGACAATAAAATAGAACTCAACCACAAAACACAAAATAAGAGTGATAAAAAACGTAAAAGAAATCAATGTAGATAAGCCAAGTTTCATGATTGTAATGCACAAAAAAGAACGGCGGAGTACTATAATAGGAGCGACACTGTAAACTTTAAACATTTTGGGAGAGATAGATTGGAGCTCCCTCTAACATCAAAACTAACTAAAAATGACAAAAATAAATGACCACCTCAACAACAATTTGCAAGTGATGACGAGCGGCGAGAAAGATATAGCATTTAGAGCAAAGATTACCGTTCCACACGTAGAGACTCCTCCTGAGGAGGGGTGAAGGGGTTACTAGCAGAGGAGACCAGAGAATGGGGGTGGGGGTCTCACCTGAAGGGGGCTGGAGGGGTTACGAGGCAAGGAGTAGGGCAAGGTGGGGAGCTGAGGTAGGGAGCTAGGGGGGCGAGGGGGTTGCTTCGCTGGAGGGGTGGAGAAGTTAGAGGAGGGAGGGGGCTATCTAGAGGGGTGGGGGAGATGGAGGAGGGTGGCTAGCCGGAATGGTAGGGGGGCAATATAGGAGGCTACGGGGTGATGGGGCGCTATGGAAAAAGGATGGGAACCCCTAGGGGGTGTGATATGCTAGAGGGGGTGATGAGGGGAGGGGGAGACTGCCGGAGAGGGTGGGAGGATCTTTCGAAAGTGGGGGGGGGGTCTGCCAAAAGGTGGTGGAGGCACGGCGAGGGGGGTGGCAACCTAGGGGTGCTGCAACCTAGGGGTGCTGGATAATGTTGAGGTCGGTGATGAAGCCACCAAGGATCGACGAGGGGGCCGTCGAGAACAGTGAGGGTTTTCGTCAAGAGATCAACGAGATGTTCACTACTCTATAAGTACAGCTTCTTTTTAATACATTCATAGTACAGGGGGTTTTATTGAGATATTAAATATGATCATCCCTCCTAAAAATGTTTAGATTTTGTAATGTTGCTCTTTCTGTTGCGCATTACCTAAATGTCTATTTAAGTGTTTTGTTTCTTCTTTGTGCACTACAACCATGGAGCTTGATTTATCTGCGTTCATTTCTCTCACGTTTCGTGTCGTTCTTAGTTGGTGTCTTGTGGTCGGGTTCTATCATATTATCTTCTATGTCCTTTTCATAGTCACAAAATCTTTTCTCAAGACCATTAATCCGGGCAAAATTCACAACCCTTTAGTGTGATCATCCGATCTCGAGACATCTGTCAAACTTCTTGAGGGGAGTCCCTATCTATGATGTTCGACTCTTGGTCGATGTGTGACTGTCTTGATTTATTATACACGATGGTCTCTAACAAACTTTTGTTTATCTTTATTTTTGTCAGAGTCTTTGTTTTTGTTTAATGGTGTCATTGTATATTTACTATTTACTGTACTTTTTTATGTTATGAATGTGTTTTTGTCACTGTTGTTCAAAAACTGAGATATTAAATATGATGAAAGGTATATATCTATTTTTAAGTCTCCTTGAGGTACGAGTTTGTTGGAGGAGCTTCTCTCCAATACATGGTTCAGGGAGTTTCACTTTAAAATAATTTTGTTATAGTTTACGGATATCATAATTTAAAGAAACGATAACGCCAGATGAGAGAGAGAGAGAGATTCTTACTATGGCATAACAGGGGCTGGACTGCTGGAGTGACCCTAGCTTTCACCCTTTCTTTGTATCCCTTTCTGTACTTCTCCCTGAAGATAGAAGAGTACTATTAATTGGAACAAGATTAGGGGTGTAAACGGAATCCGATATTCCGATATTTCGATTCGATTTCGATAAAAATTAACGGGTTTGGAACTTGTTTTTGTATCCTATAAGCTATCGGAATCGGAATCGGATATTCCGGTAGTTTATCGGAATCGAAATCGGAATCAGTTGGTTCCGTTTCCGTTAATCTGATTTCGATAAAAAAATAATTATATTTAAATAAAATTAAATAAAAAAATTTAAATAAATTATAAAATACAATATATAAATTGATAAAATAATAAAAATAAAATTTTAATAAGATTATATCAAAATTTATTAATTATATGTAAATTATTGACTCACTTTTGAATAAAAATTAATATTTAATATGCATTTCGGATTTTATCGGATTCGATTCCGATTTCGATAACGGAATCGAAATCGAATCGAAATCGGAACATAGTGATTCCGAAATTATCGGAATCGGAATCGGAACCACTTAACCCTTATCGGAATCGAAATCGGATTCGGGTGAATCCGCTACCGAATCCGACCCGTTTACGGCCCTAAACAAGATATATTCTCCTTCCAGCCTACCCTCGTCTTCCTCTCCCCCCCCACTCTCCTCTTCTATTTTTCCTGCTCTCTTAATTGCATATCTCTAGTCTACTTCCCTCTCAATCAGCTTATGGGGGTGTTTGGTTGCATGATAATGGAAGTTTTTATTTTAAATTTTAAAAATTGTAAGAAAACTTGTTAAAAGAGGTGTTTGACAACCTTGACAATTTTATGTTTTAAAAGTGATTTCTTCTTAAACAAAAAAAGAGGGTCTCACCTCTTTCTTTTTTCTTGTGGTCCCCCCACTTTGTTTGAGCATGTGCTATGGTTACTTTTTTTGTAATCACATCAAACCAAACATGATAATTTTATGTCATGAGTTACTTCACTTTTTATTTTAATATAATTTTTTAGAATGAAAATGTACAAAAAATTATCATGCAACCAAACACCCCATTAGGGTTTTTTGCTGTCTCTTTAAATATGTCTCCTCCATGATGTGCACTCTTCACTGAAGACTTTGGTGAGGGAGGGAAAGGGAAAGGAGCAAAACTTCTAGGGTTCTTCTTTCTGCTACCCCCCCACACACATCAGGTTCAGTATCGTCAAAGGGGAAAAGCTAGATGATCTGATGCTGATGAATGCTAGCTCAAGCAAGAGCAACACACAGAAGCTGAGAGACGCCTATCCTTCTCTCCGATCGGAGGCCTCCGTAGGGTACACTGGGATTTCTTCTCGATTCCCTCCCGATTTCTCTGCAGCTTCACCGTGTTCTGTTTAGCGATCGATTAATTTGATCACTTCATCACTTCATCGAAACTAAAATGGGGATCTAGGGTTTTAAACAGATCATCCTCTCTCTCTCTCTCTCTCTCTCTCTCTATATATATATATATATATATATCCTTCTAGTGCACCTGTGTCGGTGCTCTGATCGAGTGACCTAATTAAATTAAACCAGAGATCGAGAACCAGGCGGTAATTAATCTGATCTCAGCTGTGTTCTTGGGGCTTCTCTCCTGTTAATTTCCTTTTTTTGTTGATCGATGTGTTCTCCGATCGCAGAGCGGCATATTTAATGGCGTCTTCAACCTCTTCCTACTCTCCTTGCTCCGCCTGCAAGTTCCTGAGGCGGAAATGCTTGCCGGGCTGCATCTTCGCCCCCTACTTCCCGCCGGAGGAGCCGCAGAAGTTCGCCGGCGTCCACAAGATCTTCGGCGCCAGCAACGTCGCCAAGCTCCTCAACGAGCTCCTCCCCCACCAGCGGGAGGACGCCGTGAACTCGCTCGCCTACGAGGCCGAGGCGCGGATCCGGGACCCCGTCTACGGCTGCGTGGGCGCCATCTCCGTCCTCCAGCGCCAGCTCCACCGCCTCCAGAAGGAGCTGGACGCCGCGCGCGCCGAGCTCCTCCGGTACGCATGCGGCGGCGTCGGCGTCGCTCCGGTAGGGGCGCTGCCGGCGCTCCCGGCGCCGCCGCTGGCTGCGGTTGTAACTCCGGCGCCGCCGCCGCCTCACCTTGTAGCCACGGCTAACCTCGCCGACGGCTGCTGCATCTTCCAGACTTCCGCTTTGCACGCAGAGATGATCAGGAGGAGGATAACAGGAGCTAGCAGAAAACAATCCGGTATGAACGCCGGATCATATGATCATGGTTGGGTAGATTAATTCTCTTAGATCTCTCCTCTCGTATTATCGAACTAATTAATTAATATCTGGATGAATTTATATATATACATAGATGCTTAGGGCGTCGAGCATGTATATATATATACGTTTCATGATCAGTATCCTTTGATGTGACTTGATATCAGATCACTATCAGATGCATAGTGTTCGTCCTTGAACATGTGGATGCATCCATCGTCTGATAATGTAGTATGGACTTGTCATGCCATGCATCAAACGGAAATACATACATGCATGCATATATGCATATATATATATATATATCTTGATTTTGAGGCAGTCTTTCTTAAATTTTCGTAATTATTTGCACTATCATGGTGGAAGGACAAGATGATCAGCAAAAATGCACCATTACAGCGATGCCATATTAATTATAATAAAACACGAAACCATGCATGATGATTCAGTGGTCTTGAAAGGTCCAGACTCATGAGAACCCTAGCTATAGCTACTCATTTATGGAACTATATATACATTCTCGTATTGTTAACAGCATATTCATACTATCAATTAATTAAGTTTCAGGTCTTGTTATAAGATATATATATATACCGCCGTGCTATTAGAATATATATAAATAAGATATTAATTCTTTATCGCAAAAGAATAACTTTTGCTATTTAGGGCCTGTTTAGATACTGATCTGTTGGCCACAAACATCATATTACTTTTGATATTAAATACTATGAATCTGATATCTACAGGAAAAATCAAAAGTAACACAACATTAAGCCCAATACTCTAACCCAAATGACCACTTCATGTTCTCATGTTGTCTCTCGTTATTTGTCTATTGTATGTATATATGTATGCGTGCACAAAGAAAACTAATTCTATCGGAGCGAAGGTTTAGTATTACACGTTTATAATTTCTGTCAGAATAACACATGCAGAGAAATGTGAGATTTAACATCAGGCTTATCAAGTTTTTTTGCTGATTTTATCATTATTCTCTCTCTCTCTCTCTCTCTCTCTCTCTCTCTCTCTCTCTCTCTCTCTCTCTCTCTCTCTCGTTTGCTTCAGATTTCTCGTGCCATGCATTTCCAGATTTCTGCTGGTCCAGCTTAATTTCTTCTCGTACATGAATTAATTAATCCTCTGAAATATTTGAAGTTCCGTTGATCGATTTGATGATCTCGCTTAAAACAACACCTTCAGAAAGGAACTCCCAAATGTTTTATATATATATATATAGCGTTATATGATCGGAGCTGTAGGGTTTCTTGAGCAGTCAGCGGTTCTTTTCCTTGACCCTGCCGTCGGATCTCGTCGTCGTTTTCTCTTCAAAAAACAAGCCGTACGTCAGCAATGGATCTTCCACACAGTGCCTGCTTGTATTGAGTTATTAATAACTGCAATATTACTTTTGATATTCGACGTGACTGAATCTATAGTTCTATCTAATAGAAATATATAGCAATATCATGTACACACATCAGATTTGTTACTCTACCCAAAAAGACCCTTTTAGCTACACACATGGCTAGGGATGCGCATATATATGTAGTTGGCTCTGTTTCAGCTTTAACTACCCATGGTTAAACAGTTTGATTCGATTTAATTTGAGTTCGAAAGTTTCTCAAACCTGGTTGAGCTGAATAGAGGATTCAATCAACCGACCGGTTCAGTCCAATTCGGCGGGTTAAACCGTTTAATGCACACCATTAAGTACCCAATGCATATCTGCCTTGCCGATCTCAAAACTATCTTAGCTTCCCAAATACCAAGGGTACATTTGATGCAAGATCAATTTGAAAATAATCTTGTTCCTCTATAGAATTAAAATATAAGGGGCTGTTTGGGGTTACATGATGATTAATTAACTTGGGATAAACCTGATTTATCTCTAAAATAATCGAAACCATGTTTATCCGTTAAATGATAGTCATCTATCAATATGCATGCCCTGCACCGCCCATCTTATGGTCTATCTCTATATCCTTTTCATTTTAATTTTACCCTAATCCCCTTCTCTCCACCTGCACAACCTGCTTAATTTTGCAAACCTAATTTGGAATTTCATCACAAGCCAAGTCAGGCACAAGTGATTAAGTATATATAATCACTTGCAGAAACTTGTACCCAAAAAAAAAGAAAAAAAGAAAAAGAACACTCTTGAGGTTCAAAAGAACACCACCTGATCAAGACAGGTTCTTCTCCATCTTTCTCCACTGCTGAAAGCTTTGAGCACACACATATTTACATTGAAATCTTGGCACAAATTAACTAGCAAGAGAGAGCTTGCAAGAGTCCCTGGAAACCTGTGGAGCTCCGCAGATCTCAGCCTGAAAACCTTGCACTCTTGCAGAGGGTGGGCCTGTTGTGCTTGCAGCCGCACGCATCAAAAGCTTCTTAGATATATATATATATATACACAGTGATTGATTTGATGGGTTGGTCAGAACTTTATTGACCACACGGGAAGAGGGGAGGAGGCACAGGCTAAAGCTATAGAAATTTTACTGCAGGCCAGGACGAGGGCCAAATGTGGTCGTACGTCTAGGGATCCATCTTCATGTATGGACGTACGGCTGTAGGCAGATCCCCTTCCCTTCTTCTTCAGACATGTCCACACTGTTTGGTTCAAACCAAACGCGGATAGAGATCACCAACCACCGGTAGACTCTAGGTCGGTTGGTTCAAACACCAAGTGCACCTGTCGATCATCTAGAGTATTATTTTTTTTTGAACAACAACAATATCCCTAATTCATTGATAACACAAAGGAGTACAAAGATAACAATACAACACAAGACTCAAACTAGAAGACCACACGAACAAAATAGAGAAAATACGAGTTCCAATAGACCGAAACTTTTCAAAGTGACTCGACCATAGCCACAAACCGACCAGCACAAAAGCGTGCACATAAGGTCGAACAGCAGGTAAAATGACTCCATCAAAGGAGTTTGATAACTGCCTCGAGATCGGAAGATCACACCAGAAAGGTGTGGATATCGCCCAGACTATCGATCTCGAAATAAAAGAAGTGACCACGAAGATAACCAGAAAAGAGAATATAATGGAACTCGACCCGACGACTACAAACAAACGTAAAGAAACTAATAAAACAAAGCAACATAAATAAGCCGGACTCCGCATTACCAGTGCAACAAAAAGAGACAAAAAACCTAAAAATAAATTTAGGCGAAACACTGGAAAGGGAGTATGGGAGGGAGGAACGTTCCTCCCAAAGTAAAAACGACTACAAAATAACAAAAAAGAGCTTCACAGCAAGACCTCTGAGGCGACGAGGGTGTTGAACGAGGGTGCTGCTGAGCACAAAAACTGCCGACTAAGTGCCACTGAGCGAAGTTTTCTGCCGGAAGGAACGACGAGCGGCTTCGGGACTGCCGAAGCTTCCGCTGCACGATGGACTCCGCGAGCAAGGGAGGAGCGGCAGATGAATGAGCAGTGCGCGAAGGACCCGCCAAGCAGACGTTCCGCCTAGAAAATCCGCCTAACTAGGAGTCACCGGTCTCAACCGCCGGAGCTTCGGCCAAGCTCGGCCCGCAACCGAGTTGGGCGAAACTACCACCGAACGGATCGGATGCGGCGAGTGGGGGGTTGGTTAGCGAGGGACGGATAGGGGGATGGGCTACCCAAGGGGGTGTTGGGCCGGGCGGGAAGGGGGTATGCTAGAGGGGAGGGATACCCGGAGGGGTCGACCGGGGGAAGGAAGCTGGAGGGGGTGGGCTTCCCGTAAAGGGGAGGGGGAGCCGGAGGGGCTGGG
The DNA here is from genome assembly GCA_036172225.1 of Cryptocoryne crispatula var. balansae. NCBI lineage: Eukaryota > Viridiplantae > Streptophyta > Magnoliopsida > Alismatales > Araceae > Cryptocoryne > Cryptocoryne crispatula. The sequence continues at coordinate 39,989,347 of CM069928.1, forward strand.
CAGGGGAAGGGAAGTCGGAGTGCGGAAAGGGCAAGGGGAAACCGGGGGTGTAGCCGGGAGGGGGCTGGGCTAGATGGAATGGGAGGGGTTCGGGATGGGGGCCGTGCAGGGGAGGCTGGCCAAGCCGGGAGGGGAGGGAGGCGAGTTGGAAAGGAAATAAGGCACAGTAGGGCAGAACGGCTAGAAGGGGAAGGGGGAGCCGGAGGGGCAAGAAGAGAATGCCGGACCTGGAGGGAGACAGAAGGGTGGGACCGCCAAGAAAGGCGAGGGAGCCGGCCAGACCGTCGATCGACCGACGAGCCTGCCGAGAGTTCGGGCGAGACCGCCGAGGGTTCCGCCCATCTAGAGTATTATAAAAAAGATGTTTTTGTATACACCTTTTCGAATATAATTAACCTCTCAAGAAGCACCAAGCTATTAACATCGACCTTCTAAAAGCTTAAAAAATTTCTACATTTAAACAATACAAACCTTGCTACAGTTATATATTTTGAGATTTTCCACGGACAAATTACCGGAAATGCCTGCCTGCATGTTTCTTTTTCCCCTTAGAAGATCTATTCGATTAGATGTGTCGGCTGTGTACCCCTGAAAAAATCACAGTGGTGTCGAAATTAGTGTTTAGAGATGTTAGAAATTAGAAATATATAAATCTAACAGGTATTTGCAGAAACATACAGCTCAGACAAGGGATATCTTGGGCAAATAAATATATATATGGGTAAACTGTATGCCTAATTTAATTTTGTTTGAATTAAAATAATTAAAATCATCTCTCTCTCTCTCTCTAAAGTATAGGACCTTGTTAACTTATGTTTCCAATATCTGGGTTATAAGTTTAACCGGACTTTTGTTCAACAAGTCCTAACAATCTATATATTCGTACATATGTATAAAACCATAAGAAGGGAAGATATAACGTAGAATGAGGTTATTGTGACCGCCGATAACATAACACTTTGATAATCATCCTCTTACTCTTGGGAACTGGAGCTGCATTCCGCCGCCGCCGCCGCCGCTCCAGACGCCAGGCGAGAGCACGAGGGGAGCCACTCGTCTTCCATGCAAGGCTTTGCCACCTCCCCCGCCACCACGCGTCGCCGCCTGTCTTTCAAAACGCCTCCGCTGGTTTCTGCCCTGTGACAGGCGCTCCGCCGCCTCACCCAGCCCTTCCTCTGCGGCGATGGCGGAAGCGGAGCAGCCACTGGGGACCGGCCGGCGCAGCCGCAGCACGGAGGGGAGAGCATGAAGGGCCCACTCAATAAGGGACCCTCGTCGACGCCCCAAGTCGTGGCGGTGGTCACAGGAAATAGACGGCGAAAGGGCTTCAAGGATCACTGTCATCAATTTAATTAAATGAGTAAGCTGTATGCTTAGATGTGCACTAGCATATTGATGCATCTATACTTTAAACTTGAGGACAAGATAACAAGCAACATGGGTCAGCAGCATACACAGCATATCATCGAGGAGAGGAGAAGGATCCGGGATCGTGAGAGGTTCTAGGCGTGCAAAAACAATACCCTGATGATCAGCTACAGAAACAGGCCTACCATGTCTGAATAATAATGTAACGTCAGGGGAATTTATTTAATTAAATAATATTATTATATTTATTATGAGATTTAATGATATTAAATATACTCTCCTCCTCAATCCTTCCCAATTAAAAGCACAAGCGTACATGCCAAATAAATAAAGTGACTTTATATAGTTTTCTGAAAAAAAGTGTTTCCTCTGGCGTTATAAAGGTCAAAACCCTGGAAAGGAGGCCCTAACCTGACAGGTAAAAGACCCGTCATAGTGGGTCGTATCCTCACGGCATAGTAGAAACTAGAAAGAGCCATATCCCATGACAAAGTGGATCTTTTTCCCATGACAAATGTTGATAAACTGGATCAACTAATTAAGGTGGGGTCTGTTTCAACTTAATCTGAAAATCTAAACTCTTAATTTCAAGTCTAGCTTTCTAGGCTTTTACCGTGACAAACTGCCTTTTATTGGTGTTTTCGTTTACACAATCTTGAAAATACCCATATTTACATATATAACCGTGTAAAACACCTCTTAGATTGTATACCCTCAGCATCTATCTTTGAAATACCCCAACAATGATTTTTCCGGAGGTATACATGCAAGCTATATTTATGTGTGTGCGTGTATCCTTTGAAGGGATATAATCAGTTAATTAATAGCCTGTACATATATATATGTATATGCATCCTTTAAAGGGATATTAATCAGCTAATAGTCTAACTACTGCCAAGCTTAAGAAGCCTCATTTGCTGTCTACATGGTCCACCTAGTCAGTAAAAGGGTTTGCCAACTAAGAATGCCTGAGCAGATTCAAAACATTCGTCTGATCTGGACATCAGTTTAAAATTGCCCTTGTTCAACTGCTTGTCTATCCCAGTAATATTAGCTGCCATTGGATTTACCTGGGATCACCAAACCTGAAATGGATCCACCTGATAAGTTTAATGTTATCTCTCAACTCCATTAAAGCTGACAAGTAACATGCTACTAAACTACATGTTAACTTTGACATCTCCGTGATTGAATAAAAACCCAACTGGGCTCCTTTATTATGTTAATAAAACAAGCTCGAACAAAAAATAAAACTCAGGTTTATTAACGAGCAGAGTTTGAACAAACACTTGTTCGACTCAATTAAATCACGAGTAGCTCGATTAAATACTCGATTGAATATTTATTTATAAAAATTAAATTATGAGTATTCATAATTGTACACTGTCAGTTAAATACATAAAATAAGTCAAAATAAATTTTGATTTAAGTTTAATTTTAGATCAAATTTTATAAATGAACTAAAGTTAGAGTTTCACAAATAATTTTTGATTGATTTTGAGTTTTATGATCAAATTAGTATCTAGTTTGAACTTGAATGTGAACTAAACTGGAGTCGAGATATTATTTGAGCTCGAGCTCGACTTGTTTAAGTAACAAACCAAGTTTAAATAAGAGTTCAACATACTCTTAAAAGCTCGAGTCTCAAACTTTTGTAAAGTAAACGGGCCAGGCTTGAACAACAAACTACTTGGCTCAATCGGCTCATTTGCACCTCCTTCCCTATGAGCTGGCAAATCCAAGTCACTTAATGATGACATATTCTGCCAGCAGAGATGGAGGTTTCTAAGTTAATCTTCTGGCAGCCCCATATGTGGCTTTATTATTCTTTCATCATCAAATGCGAGCAAAGAAATATTTTCAAGGAAGTCATGCCATATGCTGTACAGGAACAGGGGAACAGTCAAAAGCTTAGAGGGAAATCTTCATGACATTCTGATTGAAGGTGACCATTAACTGAGGTTAAATCATAGTTGTCAAGGTGCCTTCTGCTGGCCTGCTGGGTAATGCTCAAAGGGGCCTTTTGCTGAGGCCTAAAGATGCTGAAGGCACCCACCTAAGATCCCAAGGTTACCGAGGAATCTGTTTAAGGACACGCCTTGGTGCCCATTTTCAAAATAACGAAATTATATTAAATTTTTTCATCATAACTTATACTACTTATATTAGTTTAAGGTTTTCAATTGAACAAATATGCTTAAGAAATTCATAAAGTTCCCTTACAACCCTCTTTTTCTCTGTCGCACTTAGTTTATCAAACTTATCTCTTTTCCAAAAATGTATGCACAAGCGTACATAATACATAAGAGACATTAACATGCATGCACATATTCAAATATATGTACAATATATATATGTATATTGTATATGTATGTATATGCAGACATATATACTTAGGCAATGCCTAAGTGGTCACCTTATCGCCTATTTTGAAAAGCCTTTTTGAAGGCCTTAGATGTCTTGTCGCCTTGACAATTATGGGTTAAATAGATGATATAATGCTTTCCACAGGTCCTTTTACAAACTAGGATGGCCATGGCTTTCGTAGCCCTCTGCTGGATCTGCCTATGCTTGGATCGAATGCAAGAATATCATCTTTATTAAGATATAATAGCTAAAGGCCGGACGTCCTCGCCCCGGCGGAACCCCTCGCCCGGCATCTCGCCCCGGCGGCCCCCTCGCACGCGGATCCCCTCCGCGGCGGAACCCTCGCCGGCGACCCTCCAACCGCGCGGCGGCCCCTCGCCGGACGTCCTCGCCCCGGCGAGAACCCCTCGCCCGGCATCTCGCCCCGGCGGCCCCTCCCGGCGGATCCCCTCCGCGGCGGAACCCTCCCGGCGGACCCCCTGCGGCAGCCCGGCGGCCCCTCGTCGCAGCTTCCCTCTGCGCGGAACCCCTCGCCGACGACCCTCCAACCGCGCGGCGGCCCCTCGCCTGACATCCTCGCCCGGCGGCCTCCTCGCAAGCGGTTTCCCTCTCGGCGGCTTCCTTCTCCGGCGGAACCCCCCAGCGGAACCCCGCGTACACTCCTTCCCCCCGCGGTATCCCCCCCCCGAGTGATTTCTGCCCCGGCGGCTCCCTCCGGCGGATCTTTCTTTGTGGTTTTTCATATCGCCGTTTTGAGGTCGTTTTTAGTCTAGGGAGGGCCGGATGGCCCTCCCTCCCCATCTCCCTTCTCCAACACGTCGCCTAAAATTATTTTTAGGCATTTTGTATCTCTTTGTGGTGTTGGATTTGTGGAGTCCGGATTATCTAAGTTTTTCTAGTTTTTCTTCTAGTTTGTCGATGTTAGTAGTGTTGCGACCGAGTTATGAATCTGTCTCAGAATCTGCTCCTTTTAGCGTTTTAGACGCTAAACTTCTCTCAAGACCGTTTGTCTGGGCTTTATCCACTCCCCTTTGGAGTGATCTTCCGGTCTTGACACAAACATCAAACTCCTATGAAGGAGTTCTTATCTACCACCCGATCACGTTCGCACTCGTGTGTGTGTTGGTCTTCTCGCGGTGGTTTGGTCATCTCTTGGAAATTTATTTTTCCAAGATTACTCTTTTGTTCACTCGGTCAAGTATCTTCGCAGTTGTCTCCATGTGGATGTACAAACTTTGTATCCTTCCTAGCTTATTATGAATAGAAGTGGTACTGTTTTCTTCAAAAAAAAAAAAAAAGATATAATAGCTAAATGGGAAGACTTGCTACACAGCCATGCTTTAGTTCCTGGCTAACCGTTGGATGAATCACTCTTAAAATCACTTTTGACCAGTGGATTTAAGCTCCTTGGCTGATGGTTTTTAACCATATTACCTTCTGGGATCCTAGGCCATTCAGATTTCAGGGAGGAACATCTCCTCAACCCACCTTTATCCATACGATCTTTGTTTAACCGAATTGATCATCCAAAACAAAATGAGAACTTGACAGAGAGACACACGGAGGCATGCCAATCGATGTGTTCCTCAACCAAAACTGATGCACACATTAACAGTGAAAGATACAAAAGGGATGACAACAAAAAACAAGGATGGAACAAGCTGATGGCAACTGGTCCAAAATTTTGATCATTTATCAATTCCTCTGCCGGCCTAAGATGATGTTAATTCTAAAATTCAAGGAAGCATGTTCAACCCGTAGACAGACACTACCATAGAAGTCCGCTGAATTTCGAGCAATTGCTCTGCAGTGCCAGTAATGGCATTTCTCTAATACGCTGCAGCATCTCTAACACTAGTCCATGAAGTAAGGTTTGGATCGAACTCAATCCGCAGATGGCAACGGCAGGCTCCATCAGGATGCCCTTCTATTGATTTGACTCATTTTTATGGACATGGCACACAGGTTGCACTCCTATGGTAAGTTTCAAGATGAAGCCTAGCCCACGCATGAAAAAGTGAACGAGCGCTCGCTTTGCCCTAGCAATGTCATAAAGACTTATCACCTTCACTTGCTGCAGTGACCGAGAGATCGTCCTGGCGATGCAAGTCGACGGAGGAGATCTTCCATTCCCAACCTGGAAATACCGAATTAGACACAGCGGTGAGCACATGAATACCTTAAGAAGTCGGCAGTCGACAGGGGCGAGAACATAGACGAATGAGAAATCCAACTTCCAGGGACGCACGACTCTGTTTCGGCCAGCTCAAGCATGAGCTCGAACGGCTAAAACGCCTAACATTGACAGAGAATGAGCAAGATCTTCATTTCTCCGCGAGGAAGTACTTTCTACCACCTTAACCTTGGCCATTCCAGATTTGAAACGCAACATCAAGGGGAAAAAAAAAGAAAAAGAAAAATCAGATTATCGGTAAAAAAAACAGCGCCGAAGGACCTGCCGGGCGCCGCCACACCGTCGGCCTTACCGATCGCCATTGCTGCCACTTCCTGTTCTGCAAAACCTTGTTGGTTAATCTCTTCAGATTAACCAGACAAAACATGAACACGCAAGGAGCAGGCGGCGGCGCCCAAAGATGTTCCGGAGGGAATGGGAGCTCCGCCGAGGAATCCCACCGCCCGAAATAAACAATATAATCAGATTTATTTTTTTTAAAAAGAAAATAATTAGATTTTCATTAAACGTATTTTTGTGGTCGTACTTTTAAAAAAATAATGCATCGATAAAGCAACAAGCAACGAGTCTTATTTATCCCAATGCAATTTTTTTTTACAAACATCATCGGAGATGCCAAACATACATATGTTGGTCACAGAGGAAGTGCGTATTCAAGTACAGTCTTAGTAGTTTCATGGCAAGTGCAATATTCAATATAAGTCCATAAAATAATTTATTGCAATATAAAAAAAATTTAACTTAATAATTGCAATATTCTTCAACATTTGCTTGATATTGTATTTTGTAACCCTTTTTAGCTGAAGAAGAAAAATAATTTAGACTTGCCACTCTAGTCAGGTGGAATAAATTTGTTTATTTCAGTTAATATAAAATTTTAAGTCGCCTAACATTTTTTTTGTTTACCGGTAGGTATAGAGTGATATTTACCGAGAACAGGGGTATTATTTAAATTGATTTATTAAAATATTTCTCTAAGAATGGAGGTATGAAATAGAACTGTGTCCCGGCAGCGGCTCCGGCTCCGAGCTTCCCTTCCACGTTCCCCAGACGCGATACTTCGGCGACATCCGCTGCTCTGCTCCCCTCCGTCGTCCGGCCAGACAGCCGATTACGCGGCGGGGATGCGGCGATAATGGCGAGGGATGCGAAGCAGCTAGCGGTCCGCCGGGAATTGGAGGTCCAGATCCGCGGCCGCGGGTGAGATCTGACCCCGCGACGAGCTCTTCGAAGCGCCGGCCGTCCCGTCTCCATCTGCCACTGTCGCCTCACCGACGAAGCCCTATGGCGGGGGCCGTCTCGGCTCTCTTCCTCCTCGACATCAAGGGGCGTGTCCTGGTGTGGCGGGACTACCGCGGGGACGTCTCCGCGGTCCAAGCGGAGCGGTTCTTCACCAAGCTTATTGAAAAGGAGGTGAGCCCGGGCGATCACTTTCCGACCATCTCCGTTGCCCTTTCTTCTTCTTTGACTCCAATTGGTGGTTATTCGAATATCAGGCAGGGGGTGGCTGGATCTGTTTTTGTTCAACTGCATGTCCGCAAGGTGTTTTTCTTGTTTTGGGTTTTACTTTCTATTTTGATTGGAATTAGCTGTCCCTCCTTCGCACACGGAGATATCACATGGTCAGGTGGAGGCCAATTGTTTGTTTCATTTGTTTGCCCCCTTTCCAGCCTGTCATGGGTGGATCATGAGATTAACATCGATTATTTAGGGCCTTTCTGCACCTTTTGGCGTCGGTAGAAATGACTTTCTTTTCTTTTATTCTATTCAAAATGGAAGATAGTGACCACAAATTATACTCCTGTATTTTTCAATGAATGTGATATTGCCAACCTCAGGAAAAAAGAGTGGTTAAACCAGTGATGAGGTATCACAAGTTTATTTTTTTTTATTTCATGCAGGGAGATACCGAGTCCCAAGATCCAGTGGTACATGAAAATGGTGTGTCCTACATGTTTATACAGCACAATAATGTGTTCCTTATGACAGCGTCCAGGCAGAACTGCAATGCTGCCAGTATTCTTCTCTTTCTGCATCGTGTTGTTGATGTGAGCTCTCGTTTCAATGCTTCGCTCATTGCATTTGCTTGCCCATGGTCCTCCAAAGTTAGACCTATGTTTGCTATTTATTATGTTTTGTTTACTTTCTCACATCTGTAAATTTGTTGGAAATGCAGGTATTTAAGCATTACTTTGAGGAGTTGGAGGAGGAGTCTCTCAGGGATAACTTTGTAGTAGTGGTCAGTGACACTGTTATTAACAATTTTCTGTTGCTTGTAGGATTGTTCATATTAAGCAACATGCAATATTATGTTTTTATTCTAAAGGAATATTCCTGTTCTGAGCAGTACGAACTACTTGATGAAATAATGGACTTTGGCTATCCCCAGTACACTGAGGCAAAAATTCTGAGCGAGTTTATTAAGACTGATGCATATAGAATGGAGGTTACACAAAGACCACCAATGGCAGTAACAAATGCTGTTTCATGGAGAAGTGAAGGGATACGATACAAGAAAAATGAAGTAGGTGTCTCTTCCTCAGATATGTTGATGTCTTGTCATTTCATGATCCAGATTATCTTTTTCAGGTTTTCTTGGATGTGGTGGAAAGTGTAAATATACTTGTTAACAGCAATGGTCAAATTATACGATCTGATGTTGTTGGGGCTCTGAAAATGAGAACATATTTGAGGTTGGTTGACATTCTCTGTGTTTTTGTCTTTTTCAACAAATTGGGCATCTATTTGATCACTGTTGCCTGTTACCATGTTTCTTTTCAAGTTCCATTATCTGTGTTTACATTGGTAACAAAATTTGATGATACTATTATTCCAGTTGTCATTTTATACTAGAACACTAGAATAGTTAGTGGATGAATCTAGATCAGGATTTGATTAGCTGCTATGTTTGATCCAGGAAAGCCCCGGAATCAGCTGGAACCCACAACTATGCTTTGACAATCCAGCCAATTGCATGGTAGGTTTGGCCTCTTTAAACTCAGGTAGGCCGATCCCGATTTCTGGCCAGTATCAGACATGCTAAGGTGGTTTAGCTGATTCCGGTCCAGTTGATTCTGTGTGGACTCGAGCTGCTCATGGTCGATGTTGTCCCAGGAGTGGTCCAGCCTACAGAACTGAACTCCCCAAATGGTAGGTAGAGGAAGTCCAAGAGCCAGTTTTTGGCTAGTGCCCCACAGTGGTGTCTTTATAGGAACAAGGAAGGAGTAGCGTTGGTGGAAGACATTTGGATTAGAGTTAGCAAATGGCTTAGTGGAGGCAACCACCTCTTTCCTTGTGTTCTAACTTTATATCTGTTGAGATGATGTGGTGAAATTGATGAATGAATGTAGTAGGTTATTCTTTATGCAATGATTTGGGCATTTGGATGTTAATGAGTCTGGATTTTCAAGTAGTAACTTTCTTCTAACAGAATTGTTTTCTTTTTATTTGTGGCAAATTGAAGAAATAGTGTAGAATTGGGCTTCCAGGCCCTTATGGACAGCTCTTGGTTTGTTGTGTCACTGGAACATTTATAGGATCACATCTACTTCTTGTGTTACTGGTACGGCCCACAGGAACTATTCTTAGATGTCTTGTTCTTCTGGCTGATTCCTTTTTGTAAATTCCTTTTATTTATTGAATTTATGACATTGCACATTTTTCAAAAATTTGAGGTTTCTCTCTGTGAGTTTGTGGACTTAAAGTGGAGGGGGGAAAGGGTTGGGTTTAGGGGTGAGCATGGTTCGGTTTGGTCCGGTTTGGGCCATTTTTTTCCCAAACCGAACCAAACCGATTCAACCCCTCAAACCGAACCAAACCAAACCATTTCAATTCGGTTTGGTTCGGTTTGGTTCGGTTTAAACCAAAAATATATAAAAATAATTTAATTAATTATTTTTTACATATATATAAAAGTTTTTAAGTTAAAAACAATTAAAATAAATATTATTTTATTATAAAAATTATAAAAACCTTAATTTTTAATAATATTATAACAGTTTTTAAATAATTTTTTAATTAAATCGGTTTAAACGGTTTGGTTTGGTTTAAACCGGTTTGGAAGACTTCCAAACCGAACCAAACCGAACATGGTTCAAACCGAACCAAACCGAACCAAACAGGCCGGTTCGGTTTGGTTTTTCGGTTTGAACCGTTTAATGCTCACCCCTAGTTGGGTTGGTGGCTATTAACATGTGAACAGTGCTTGTTACATGGCCTTGGAGATTGAGAAATAACCAAATGCTTCATGAGTTTCATTATTGGGAAAAATATGGATTTAGCAGTCTTGGTAAGTCAACAACTTATATATCAACAATTATGTCTCAAAGATCTGGTGAGGTATTCTTGGGAATGTGGGTTGCTGGAGGTCTGCTGTGCACTTATTCTGCACTGCCACTGAGCGAAGTGGGTAGTGCAGTGTCTCTCATGGGCATAATCATAATAGGGAGTCTACAGAGAGAGAAGAGGGAGAGAGGGAGATGCTACAACAACCAGGAGCTATGCATGTGTGCAAGCTAAATGTGTGATGCATCAGTGGATGACATGGATGTGGATGTGGCACCTTAGGGAGAAGCACACCCACACCTGCAGACAGCAAGAAGGTACAGGGTGATGCACATTATGGGTTCTGCAGCTCGCTCATGCAGAGAGGGAGCAAGCGTCTGATGCACGTGCAAGATGCTGGCTGTGGATGAAGTGTTAGACACGAACGTTGCTAGGAAATCGGCAGGGCTGTGTGCTCTTAAGATGCATTTCAACACACTGCTGGAAAATGGTTGGCCATTGGTTGCAGGGAGGTGGAAGGGCACAAGGGGGAGGGGGCAGCTGTGGTGCACATGGTTTGTGCAACCTGGTGGCGGAGTCACCCCATGACAGTTACAGCATGCCTGGTTCTCCGTGGATGTTGAAGCTGATGGATGTAGGGCAATGGAGTGGGAGCAAACAATGCTGATGTAGTGGAATGGAAGGCACAGACTGGTTCCTGCTCTGATACCAGGTTGATGAGGGATAGAGTGGGAAGAAAAGGAAGGGAAGAAAGGGGTCTCACACCTTATGACCTTTCCTAAGTCTCACCCCACTCCTTTCAGGCATACTTAGGGCCTTGCACCAAATTTTGTCACTCATTCCATCAGTAACTCTGATCATACACAATAGCCTTTACAAAGAGGGTGTGACAAATTTTAAAATCCTTACAGATTTCTATATTTTCAATAAAATAGACAGAAATACATAAAATTAAAATAAAATATTAATAAAGTTGTATTGGTGTTTTATTATGTCTTGGCACAACCTTGTATATGTTCTTTGGGCATAAATGCTGTGTCAAAAATTGTCATAGTAATAAACAAAACACAAGATTAAAAAACAATGAGCAGGATTGGGGGGGATTGGGATAGAGAAATAAACAATAAGGGCTCGAAAGAAAGAAATGAGAGAAAAACTTTGAGTGACACTGAGAGGGTTGGGGAAAGTGAGAAGGCTTTGGTAAGGAAAAGGTAGAGAGTTGAGAAACAGTAAAGGTAGAGAAGCAAAACGGTGGAAGGTTTTTAGCCAAGTCAGCAAGCAGCCACAAACATGGGCGGTGACAGCGGTGGTGAGCAAAGACGATGGCAAATAGCAACAACAGTTTAGAGCTGCTGCAAACAGGAGGGACAATCAGTCGTCAGTTTGACTATGTACTGGGACAACTGGTGAGGTCTCAATGACCCTGCTGAATTTATAGCAACTTAGTTGTCAGTACCCATTCAGTGCTTACATGGGTAACTGATCGGTATGACTTTGTACTGGTAGCAACTCAGTACCTGTTCAACACTTAATCACCACGGCCCATTGCCTTGGGCATTATAAGGTGCCTTGGCAGTTTAAGTGCCAGTCTTGACAACTATTGTGAGACCACACTTGCAAGGATAGTTTCTTACCACATTCATTTCTCATGTTTTTGTTTTTAGGCTAATCTTTTAGGATTTTAGGGACTGTTTGGTACAAGATTAATTTGGAAATTTTAGAGGATAAATTAGGCTTATCTTCTAAATAATCTTGTACCAAATGGGCCCTTAAAAGTTCTAGCCATGATTCTTGCTTTCACTTTTTCTTTTTTTCTTTCTTACATTTCTCATGTCGATAAAGAATGGGTCAACCTTCTGGGTACAAAACCATCTGGGTGATTTCACCGAAAATTCTAATTTCTATTTAATTATTATCATCTACTTTGGCATACATTTACAGAAGAATAATGCATTGCTTTATATTTTTTCTATGAAAAATGCCTACAATCCTTGTGTTGTGCCTAAGATGCTTTAGTGTCTCAATTCAGATCCATGTTATCCGAGGTATGAGGCACCCGAGGCAAGGGTGGTTCGCCTCACCTCCAGTGCTTGAGGTGGGCACACATCAAGTGCTTGAGAGGAGGTATTTTTTAAATAGTATTAATAATATATAATTATTAGCTATATATGACATTAAAACATTTAAGGGCAATAACATGTTTTCAAAAATGAAATGAATGCACCAAGTTAATAACATAAGAGCAAAAATATAAAATAAAATTAAATACAACAAAAAATATAGCAATAACATTAAACAAGGTGTAAAAATGCATGAATTTAGGAGCTGAAACAACCAAAAGAGATCAATACCGTTGAAATAAAACTTGAAACAAATGGGAAATAAACAGAGTGTGGAGAAGTGGCCTCAATCTAGATGTTTAGAAGAATAAAAAAAACTGACATCTAACCTCTAGGGGGTGCACCGGAAGAATTGCATTTGAAGAACCCTAAGACCGACGCTACGAAGAAAACAAGATGTTTAGAAGAAAATAAGACTAGAAGATGTGAAGATATACTAAGAAAGAAAAAATGCACAAGTCTCACCCCTCGGCCCTGTGTGCGCAGCAACAGAAGCCGATGGTGGCATCAACTGGAGCTGGAGGAGACAGTGGCAGGCTGGCAGCAGCATCTCTGGTGGAGTCCTACTTGGGTTCCGGCATTGGGAGGAGTTGCAAGAGGGGGTGACTGTGTTTCGGGGTCTGGTTGGGGTGCATCTGCTGCCTCATCACCACTTATAAGTGTGACATATTCTGTGTTACCATGACACTGAAAATACACTGGTACTGGGATCCCATTTTTGTTTTTTACTTTTTTCTTTGATGGTGTAATACTACTGTCTAGGTAAACACTTTCTGCTGTTTGGTTCTCTGTTACATTTTCTTTATCACTTCTTTGATGTTATTCAGCAAGTACAGCTCATTTATTTACACCAATTCTCTTTGAGAACGGATCACCTTAATAACATATTACATAGGTTATTAACCAAAAATTGAGAGTTTAGTAACTATATGCACCTCTTAGTAACATAGTAGCGACACTGTTACCGCATTACTAAGTTGGGAGAGAGGGATCACAGTGGCCCCCGTTTGGTGACAGCGGGAGTCTCCTTATCCCGGGGACTTAGGTGATCCATTCTCATTGTCTTTTGCTTTCCTAAATGTTCTGGAAATACAATGCACGATGAGTAGTAAATATTGTTCTTATTTAAGGTAATATATGACATAAGAAGTGATGATCACTATTTTTCATTGCAGTGGCATGCCAGAGTGCAAGCTTGGTTTGAATGATAGATTACTTTTGGAAGCACAGGGTCGAACAACTAAGGGTAAAGCTATAGACTTGGATGATATTAAGTTTCATCAGTAAGTGACCACAAGATTCTTATTTATGGTTCACACTTCTTGTTTCTTGGCATGTGATGCTCTTACTTGTCTATAGCTTTCAAACTATAATTTTTGAATTTCTCGTTCTGTATAATTTTTTTTGGCCTAGGTGTGTCCGTCTAGCCCGTTTTGAAAATGACAGGACAATATCCTTCATTCCGCCTGATGGAGCTTTTGATCTAATGACATATAGGCTGAGTACTCAGGTCCACCATGCAACATATCCATCTCATTTTTCATTGTCCATGATGTCTATGCATGACGTTGTTCACCTATTTTTGCCTTTCAGGTGAAACCCCTAATCTGGGTGGAAGCTCAGGTGGAACGGCATTCAAGAAGCCGGATAGAGCTTATGGTGAAGTCAAGGAGTCAGTTTAAAGAACGCAGGTATGCTGAGTCTGTGACCTTGGGTACTTCGCTGTGCCACCGTGTCTTCATTTTTCTAATCCAGCTTGGTACATGTTTTGTTCAGCACTGCTACCAACGTGGAAATTGAGTTACCTGTACCCTCTGATGCTACTAACCCTAGCGTCCGCACATCAATGGGTTCTTCCGTGTATGCCCCAGAGAAAGATGCCCTAGTCTGGAAAATAAAATCTTTTCCTGGTGGAAAGGTATAACCTAGAGCTTCTAATTTTTTGATTGTTGATTCATTTTCTCTTTCTAATATTTGCTATTTGAGTTATCCCTTTATGTCTAACTACATTTTTTGACATGCTCAATTCCAGGAGTATATGTTGAGGGCTGAACTTACTCTTCCTAGTATAACTGCTGAAGAAGCAACTCCTGAGAAAAAAGCTCCCATTCGAGTGAAATTCGAAATTCCGTACTTCACCGTTTCTGGAATACAGGTGCGTCTCTTGTACATATCGAGCATACTTAAATTGCATAATGATCTTTGTTTGTTCACGTTAGTATAGAACTCTCTTGAACTGTGAATAGTTGCCTGCAAGGAAGGGTCCGATTCATCCAATCAGCCAAGGTTGGATCCGGTTATTAAAAAATAATGTTAAAAGATGTAAAAATTGTTGAAATAGCAGGACTTATTAAAAACCACTATAAATAAAAAAATTTATTCAAACGTTATATTTAGATTTCAACTTTGTATTTTACATATTGAAAATTAATTTATTTTATTATTAATAAATAAAAGTACTTGATTATATATTTTAAATTAGTAGAGTTATTCATTTTTGTATTTTTAAGTTTATAATGTTTATACAATACAAAAGAATAGTAAATATATTAAAGATGTCTATTATAAAATGCTAAAAATAAAAGACAAATAACAAATCGCCGGCAAATCCCGTGCGACCTGGAACGGGAATTAGACGATCAGATTGGCCCGTACCAATTCGATCTGGCATTCCATGGTTGCCTGTTTTTGGCCACCTACAGAACAAAAATTCTCTGATTGATTGACTTATCTTATCTTACAATTGTCGATGGCTTCTTTTTCCTTTGCAGGTTCGTTACCTTAAGATCATAGAGAAGAGTGGGTACCAGGCGCTTCCATGGGTGAGGTACATAACAATGGCCGGGGAATATGAGCTAAGACTCATCTAAGTTTATCCACTTCCCTATCCAAATATTGATGTAAAACAAGGGATAAAAGTCATCTTCACCGTTGATCTGCAACCTCCATTATCCGGTCATCTGTATCATCATTACTTGTGAGTTGCAGTTCTTCGTGCGACACCAACAGCCTGTTCGGCTTCCCCCTTTCTCCCCAACTTAGATCATTATTCAACAGGTGCAGAAGGTATCTGGAACTTGATTGCCCTTTTTTTTGCGGGGAAAGTAACATGTTGGGAATTGTTCTTCTTCTTCTTTTTGGATAGTGTCAAGAAATTGATGCTGAACGTACGTTCTCGAGTTCTTCCACTACAACATGTTACCTTCGTTGCTTGTAAAGATGGAAACTGGGTATTCTGCTTCTTCTTCTTCTTTTTGGGTCTACGACATCCGGGTTAGACTTTATTGTTTTGCTTTTTTGGGAGTTCTTCTCACCCGATGAGGCTCTAGAAATTAAGAGATGGGGTTTATCTGCGGAAAGTGGTGTTATTTTCGACGCGTGATGATGAAGAATGCCGAAAACGATGTACGCTATCGAAGTTCTTTCATTGTGATTTGTTGCTTGGAAGGTTCAAAACGTTGCCGAGGACATGTTTGGCGAGTGCACTGAGCATCTGTGTCTGCTGTTAATTTTGAAGTTTAAAGAGATCAACGACAGGTGTTTGGTTATGGGGGTGTTTGGTTGCATGATAATTGAGATTTTTATTTTAATTTTTAAAAATTGTAAGAAAACTTGTTAAAAGAGGTGTTTGACAACCATGACAATTTTATGTTTTGAAAGTGATTTTCTTCTTGAACAAAAAAAGAGAGTCTCACCTCTTTCTTTTTTCTTGTGGTCCCCCACTTTATTTGGTCACTCTTTTTTGTAATCACATCCCTCCAAACATGATAATTTTATGTCATGAGGTGGTTCACTTTTTATTTTAATACAATTTTTTATCATGAAAGTGTACAAAAAATTATCATGCAATCAAACACCCCATAAATACAAATAAAGCATGTCTATTTATGCCAAATTTGATATGGATACAAATATTAATACCAAATTTGAGATTGTATCATCTTTGATACTCTATAATCAAACAGAAAATTGGGATTGCATCCATATTAATGTGGCCCTAACAACTACGTGGTTGTTATTTTTATCGTCTGTTCGGTTAGAGTATCAAAAATAATATTATATTGATATTAATATTAATATTGATAAAAAGTTATCAATATTATATTGATACTATATCAATGTTGATATTAATATTTTTAAAAATTGAAATATCAATATTAAAGTTGATATAAACTGACACTCTTATATTATATAATATATTTTATTTATATTACATGTTTTAAAATTGATGTTAATAATCAAATATTTCTAATAATTGTTATTAATATAATTTTAAAATTAATAGCAACAGAGATATCTAATAATATTACTAAACAGACACTTATCAAGAAAGAAGAGAGAAATGTTTTTCTCGAACCTCTCTACTCGAACCTATTGCCGGATCAATATATTAACATGGTTCATATGTTTTATTTTTATGTTATCATGAATGCGACCGCCGATTATCATACATCTGTGCCAATTACAATAAAATATGTTTGTATGATTCCCTGTCTGATCAAGTGCAATATAACACTATTTATTTATATATAATTGTATTTACTCTTATAATCTTTAGGAATAAATTGGTCGGTGCCCCCTTTAAAACATCACTGCCAACTATCATGTATTACCATCGGTTTCTAAACACATGTGAACGAATATATGTTTTTTTTAGGTTAATATGCAAAGAATATATGAAATTTCACGACATTTATAGAGTAAATTTATTTTGCAAATAAAAAAATAAAATGGTCTTTACGTCTCTCTCTCTCTCTCTCTCTCTCTCTCTCCCGCTTGTCCGCCGCCGGGTTGCTGCTGCTCCCCTCTGCTCATGCCCCGGAGATCGATCTCCCGCCCAAGATTCATCCCGCGCAGCCTCTCTTCCCTCTCCGCCGTCCGCACACCGACCGGCCTTCCCCTCCCAGGCTTCCCTCCCGCCGCCGGCGACCCCCTGGCCTCGCTCCTTCCCCCGTCCCTCAACCCCAGCAAGATCGCCGTCGACCTCATCTGCACCAGGCTCCACGAGCAGCCCCCGGAGTCCCCGTCCCCCCTTCTCTCCCCATCCGAGCTTCACCTCCTCCCCCACCTTCGCCCCTGCGATGTCTCCAACGTCCTGCACCGCTCCCAGTCCCGCCCCCTCGCCTCCCTCCGCTTCTTTGCGTGGGCGCAAGCCCGCCTTGGCCCCCGGGCCCTCGTCCCCGACAACTACTGCGTCGTCGCCCACATCCTCACCTGCGCCCGCAGGTTCTCGCTGGCGATGCGCGTTCTGTCTGAGCTCGTCCAGACCGGGGGCGACGCCTGCGACGCCTTCCGGTGCCTCGTTTCCGCGTCCGAGGGCTGCAACTGGCACTCCGCCGTTTTTGGTATGCTGGTGAAGGTTTATGTGAAGGCAGGGAAAGTGGAGCTAGGGCTGGAGGCTTTCCGGAGGGCCCTGGCCGCCGGTTTCCTTCTCGACGCCAACGACGCCAACTGCCTGTTGAACGGCCTGTCAAGGTCCAATCTTTTGGATGCCTGCTGGATGGTGTACGGAGAGATGAAGAGAGCGGGGATCTCGCCCAACTCCTACACGTTCAACATTCTCATTCACGTCCTATGCAAGGGCAGAGACGCTGAGAAGGCCACGGACTTCTTGGAGGAGATGGAGCTCGAAGGGTTCGACCCCGATCTCATCACATACAATACTTTGATCGATGGCTTTTGCAAGAAGAGGAGGATTGAAGAAGCCTTCTACTTGTATAGGATCATGTACAGGCGGGGCGTTGAGCCCGACTTAGTTACGTATACAGCTCTGATGAACGGATTGTGCAGAGACGGTGGAGTCAAAGAAGCACACCAACTGTTCGGCCGAATGCTGAACAGGGGGATGAATCCCGATAATTTCGCTTACAATGCCCTCATTGCAGGCTATTGCAAGGAAGGCAAGATGAGGGAATCCAGGCTATTGTTTCAGGAGATGATTCAGCGTGGTTTGATGCCAGATAATTTCACTTGCTGTACAATGGTTGAGGGGTACAGGAGGAGCGGAAAACTGTTATCTTGTTTGAATCTCATTGTGCAGCTGCGGGCTCTGGGAGCCTCAATCTCTTATGAAACATATAGATCTCTTGTCGCTTCTTTATGCGCGGAGAAGAGACCGAATGCTGCAAAGAACCTTTTTAGCTTATATTTGAAAGATGGGCATGCACCGGGTCGTGAGATATACTACTTGTTGATTGAAGGTTTCTGCAGCTGTGATTATGTAACTGAGGCCGTGGAATTGAAAGATGAGATGACTGCGCATGGTGTAATACCTGATTCAAGTATATATTCTGAGCTTATTGTTTGCTTATGTAGGCTGGGCAAAATTATGGAAGCTGAATGCTTGTTTACTAAACTTTTATGCTCTGGACTGAAGCCAGACTCCAAAATTTGCCTTGCCTTGGTGTGTGCTTACTGCAAAGAAAGAGATTATGACAAAGCTGAATCTCTCTTGAGCGACATGGGTGAAAATTTTCAGATACATGACACCAAGTGCTATAATGCACTGATTGACGCATACTCTTCCGAGGGTAATGTAAGCAAATCATTTGAACTGCAAGATAGGATGCTAAAGTTGGGTGCTAAACCAAACAGTTTGACATGCAAGCTCGTAATTAACGGGCTCTCAAGGAATAAATATTATGGCTAGATCTATAGACTTACCCAAGGACTGGTGATGAAAGGCACAGACGACAGGGCCAAACTATCAATGTGCAATGAGAAGATTCTTTACTATTATTATCAAAAAAATTTGTGTATGTCTTCTGGATTTTTCTTAGGGTGAAATTGGTATTTGTCTATGGAAACTACATTCTCAAGCAATCTGTTTCTCTGTGGTAAATTAAATTAAAGAAGACATTTCTCTAGAAGTTGTGTGCCTGTTACTCTTGGCATAGCAATGGTGATCTTGAAAGATGGCCCAACATTCTTCTTTCTTAACGTAGAATTCCAGAAGGTTTCTTTCTACCAGGTAAGTCTCAATCCCGTGATGATTTTGTCTCTGTTTTGAACTAAATCATATTGGTATATGATTTGCACCTCGTAACGCTTAGCCAAGGTTGCCGTGCAGCACAGATTGGGTGAACCATGTATGTGATGTTGTCCAAATGCTGCAAGGAAAATTATTGATTCCAGTAAAATTGGTATTGTCTTTAGCTCGCTAAACGAAACAGCTCATATTCAATTTTAGGCCATTCGCTAACACTATTGGGATGTGCTAATGGCCCAAAGGTGAGAGCCGTGAGACTTGGAGCTAGCATAAAACAGTCATCTGCTTGAGGATCGGAATCATCTGTGTGGACCCAATTTCAGATATTTTAATTGGAGTTCACCTACACATACATATATCTATATACACGAAAGCTCCTTTTTACAATTGCATAAACTGTTCTTTTCTGAACATCACCGGCAGAATTTTTTTTCTGATTGCATAAGTACTATTTTTCGGAAATTTAAGAAATAAGAATTTCCTCTAGAAGTTTAGGCACCTGTTTTCTCTTGCAAAACCCGAGTGATCACGGTGTTGTTGATGTCCTGAGGCTGGCCAGGCTTCCGTGTAGGATTCTTTAAGGGTTCCTTTTCAGGTCTGTCTCAACCTTGTGATGGGACCATGCCCCCCTGTTGTCTTCTAAATTGGAGAGGAGCATCCGGCAAACAGAAAGAATAAATAAATTATTAGAAACTTTCTGAATCCAAAAGTTGGGTTTGTATGGAGAGTGATCGATTTGCTTTGAGTGCGGGTTTCCTCCGGCGGCGCAGACCCAAACAGGGGGGGTGAGTCTCTGATGATTTGCAGTCAGTGTGCAGGTCTTTGCGTGAAGCTTGGATGTTATGGTGAGAGATGTTAGAACTGCCGTTGAAATGAGTGGTCATAAGAAGAAAACGTCGGTTAAATTAGGTTATGAGCGAGAGAGTAGCGTTGGATTTACTGGAATTTCAGTAAACAACAACAGTACCCTGTATGGTCATGTTATGATCCCAGGAGAGATTTTTGTCTTAAAATTAATTAAGACAGTTAGATCATCCTATTGATTAAATGAATACAGATACCAAATGTCGCATTTAGTTTAAAGAACCATGTTCGGTCGCTATCAATGTTAAATTTTTAAATTTAAAAGAGAATCTTGGTGAGTAAAAAAAAAACAAGAGGTCATTCGGTCTCAAGTGTTATGCGACAGAGGTCAAAATTTAAGCAGCAAAAGAAATGTCAATTTCGTTGGGCCCTGTTTGATTGGCCTTAATTGTCTCTTAAGTCTGATTCGATCGGACCTTGATACATTCTGACCATTTGATAATCACAAAAGGTTTAGATCTAAACAATCTCAACCGCGGCGGTTAACGTCTGAAGTGCTAAGTGGGTGAGAGGCGCTAAACACCGAATAACTAGTTGGGTGTGATGAGCTGAATAGCATTATCATATTTAACTTGCTCTCTCTCTCCTGTCTATCAACTAGGTTATCATTTGCACGTAGAGATGTAAACGAGTCGAGTAGTATGATGCTCAAGTTCGACTCAAATATTATGTTACAA
This sequence comes from Cryptocoryne crispatula var. balansae, assembly GCA_036172225.1. NCBI lineage: Eukaryota > Viridiplantae > Streptophyta > Magnoliopsida > Alismatales > Araceae > Cryptocoryne > Cryptocoryne crispatula. The sequence goes on from CM069928.1 coordinate 40,010,209, forward strand.
AGGTCAAAATTTAAGCAGCAAAAAAATGTCAATTTTGTAAGGCCCTGTTTGATTGGCCTTGAGTGTCTCTTAAATCTGATTCGATTAGACCTTGATATATTCAGATCATTTGATATATATATTTATTGAGACCGGATCCCCTCAGGAGGCTGAGGGGATCCGGTCAGGCCACACTCATATGGGTGATGTGACCGGTGATGTGATGGGGCATTAAATGGGATGTGATGGCGGTCACATCACCCATATGGGTGTGCACCTGACCGGACCCCCTCAGGAGACCTCCCGAGGGGATCCGGTCTCATATTTATTTAGATATCTAGATATTTATATCCGTCCCCAAAACCACAGGTTCTCGAACCGACAACGTGGCAGACGACGACAAAATCTGTCCCTCGGGGCAGAAGCGATAAGACCGATGAGCCCGCAGTGCTAGCCAATGGGAAGTATCCGCGTGTTTCTAGCCACTCCCGGACACCACAACGGTCAGTTTAAAAAAAAAACAAAAAGAAAAACGAATCTCTCTATTTCCTGCCGCAACCTGATCAAATGGAAAAGCTGCCTTCTTCCTTCCGCCCCGGCAGCTGCTCTGCCGACGCCGGGCAGGCAGCCGGCATGAGTCAGAACGGCGGCGACCTGCGCCTCATCTTCTTCCCCTTCATGGCGTCCGGGCACATGATTCCGATGGTGGACATCGCCAAGCTGCTGGCCGCCCGCGGCGCCGACTGCACCGTTGTCACCACCCCGGCGAACACCGCCGTCCTCCGCCGCGCCGGCCCCCGCGTCCGGCTCCACGTGCTGCCCTTCCCTTCCGCGGCGGTCGGCCTCCCCGACGGCTGCGAGAATATGAGGTCCGTCCCCGATGGCATGCAGATGAACTTCCTCAACGCCGTCAACATGCTCAGGGAGCCCTTCGCGCGCCTGCTAGCCGACCACCGTCCGCACGCCGTTGTCACCGACATGTTCTTCTCGTGGACCGCCGACGTCGCCCGGGAGATCGGCATACCCAGGCTCGTCTTCCATGGCACCAGCTTCTTCTCTCTCTGCGTCGGCAACAGCATGTACCGCTATCGCCACTCCCCCGCCGCCGACGCCGCCGACCCGCCCGAAGGCGCCGAAACCACCTTCGTGGTTCCCGGCCTGCCCCACCGCGTAGAGCTGCTGAGGACGCAGCTGCCGGACACGGCATCGGAGCCGCGGCTTGTGGAGGTGTTCGATCGGATACAGGAGATCGACGCGATCAGCTACGGCGTGGTGGTGAACAGCTTCTACGAGCTCGAGCCGGACTATGCCGAGCACTACCGCGCCGCCGTGGGGAGGAGGGCGTGGCACATCGGTCCCGTGTCGCTCTGCAACAAGGACGAGCAAGACGCCGTGGCCAGGGGCGGCGACGATTCCTCCTCCGACGCGGCCGAGTGCCTGAGTTGGCTCGGAGCCCAGAGACCCGACTCGGTTCTCTACGTGTGCTTCGGGAGCATGTGCCTCTTCAGGGGGCAGCAGCTGCGGGAGATAGCGGCGGCGCTCGAGGCCTCCGGCCACAAGTTCATCTGGGTGATACGAAGCGCCGCGGCCGGGGACGACGGTCCCGGTGCCTGGCTGCCGGAGTTCGAGGAGAGGATCGGGAAGGGCGGCAGGGGGCTGGTGATCGGGGGGTGGGCGCCGCAGGTGGCCATCCTCAACCACGCCGCCGCGGGGGGGTTCGTGACGCACTGCGGCTGGAACTCGAGCCTGGAGGGGGTGGCGGCGGGGCTGCCGATGGTCACCTGGCCGCTGTTCGCCGAACAGTTCTTCAACGAGAAGCTGCTCGTGGACGTGCTCGGGGTCGCCGCCGCCGTCGGGTCCAAGCGGCACACCACGCGGGAGGCGGAGCGGGATCTGGTGGAGGCGGCGGCGATAGGGGCGGCGCTGGACCGAGTGATGGGCGCCGGGGAGGAGGCGGAGGCGCGGAGGCGGAGAGCCCGGGCGCTCGGCGACGCCGCCCGGCGGGCCATGGAGGAGGGCGGATCCTCCCACGCCGACCTCGGCCGCCTGGTCGACGACCTCCGGCAAGCGAGCCGCCGTCGGTCGCCGTAGTGCACATCCAATCAAAAGCCCCCACGTCACCGTTTAAGTCAGCAAGGTCTTCCGGTGTAGTATTTATTTAATACCTTTTCAGATTTTTCTTTGGGAAAATTACCACCACGTCCATTTAAGAAAATCGGTTTACCAAAAACTCCGTTGACCACTTTTTCATCCCATTTAATCCGTTGACAACACATAATATTACCATTTGGTCCGTTTTTCCCAACTACTGTCCCCGTATCCCCATTTTGCCCTTCCCGCATGTAGACGGCGTCCCGGGCGACGAGGGCGGCGATGTCGGAGCAGGAGACGACGCGGCCGCAGGACTTCTGGAGGAGATCGCGGATCTCGTTGATGGCGGCGAAGGCCGCGGGGCGGAGGGTCAGGTTTGGGATGGAAGACTGCTCGCCGGGACCGCCGGTGGAGCCGTCCAGAAGCACGGATCCGTCGCAGCCCTGCAGCGCGCGCGGGCAAGTGAGAGCACAGTCGTCGTCGCGCGGCAAGGTTTACGGACGTCGTCGCCGGGGGAGTTCCGCGGGCGGGGGAATGTCGCCGGGGGCTCCGCGGGGGGAGCCTCGCCGGGGGGTTTCCGCGGGTGGGGGGAGCGCCGCGAGGGGAGCCTCGCCGGGGGGGGGGGTTTCCACGGGCGGGGGGATTGCCGCCGGGGCTCCGCGGGCGGGGGGGAGCGCCGCGGGGGGGAGCCTCGCCGGGGGGTTCCGCGGGCGGGGGGAGCACCGCCGGGTGGAGAGCGTCGCTGCAGGGGAGGGGGGCCGGCGGGGGGCACCACCGCCAGGGCAAAAACGACATTTCAAATCCAAATTGGAGTGGGTGTGACGATATTTTGAAAAAACGGACCTAATAAAAAGGTGTTTTTGAAAACGGACCTAGTGATAAAGTGGATCCCTTAAAACGGACCTAGTGTGCATTTGCGCTTTTTCTTTTAGATAATGCTGATTAATTTAGATACCTATAATTACTTGATTAGGTGCAGACAGAATTTCCCGTAATTATATACGTATTATTAGGTCATAATATAATGTGTCATTATTGGTTATACAGAGCAGAAAATGGCTTCGGCCGTTTAATTTACGTTGTTGTTTTTTATTCGGTGTGGTTTCAGATTATGCCGGGGTTTTTCGATTTTCCTACTATTACTTCTTAGAGATGTTACTTGGCATGCCCAGTTTAGTCTTATGGCATGTTGAGATGATTTTAAAATATATGTAAAATACATGGGTGCATGCATGATGGTAAACTAACACCATAAAAAGTATGTTCTTGTGTCAAAGCTGGTTATAAAAGATATTTGAAAAATCAAGATAAAAGATGTACAATTCCATTTTATTTTTTTTTTGGGGCTTCATGGGTCCAAGTCGTCCCTCGACTAGAAGAAACTTCAGGCATTTATTACCTCATCTGTTTGGCAAAATATAAACATAATGTTCTTCTCAAAGGTTGCTCCCTTTTGTTTTCTTTTTCGAATTGCTCCTAATATCGATCGAGTTCCTTGGTGCTAGATGTCCTCCCCATATTGTACTGTACTGAAATAAAAGGGTCGATGGATGACCTAATATGATTAACAGCTTGCCAAGTAATAAAATGAAGTGTAATTTGGTGCTCCTCTTTTCTTTTTTTTTGTTGACACTTTTTATGGTGAAGTAACATATCTGAACTAAGATCTGGGAGTGCCATACGAAGGCTTCAGATAGGTGGTACTCTTTTTTTTTTTTGAAAACCCAGATAGGTGGTACTCAGAAGTGTATATTCGGTATCTTGATTATCTGTCGATAGAACATGTCAAGATAATTAATAAGCAAAGAACAAGAGAGCCGTCTGATTCAGGACGAACGGTGCCGACCGAGCTTGGCTCGGTTGGCGTGTCGCCCTGCTCGCGGGGAGCAGGGCGCGGGTTCAAATCCCGGCAGGTACCCTGCCGGGCCACCCGTGGGGAGGGGGGTGGATCCGCGGGGGCTTCGATCCCTCGCCGTACGCACTGTGCTGTGCGTCCTGGCCACTGCGCCATCCGACCAAAAAAAAAAAAAAAAAGATTCAGGACGAACGGCCGATCGAGAGGACAGGGACACGCTGTTAATGGTGGAGTTTAGACACGGTAGCTAATTAAACGTCGGTTTCTCTCCTCCCTGGCCGGCGCGCTGGCCTGAGCACCACCGGGAAGATTGCAAGCGGCTCGATCGGTGGTCGGCGGTATTCAATTCTTTCTCTTTCTCTTCCGCAAGGGTTCTGCGCATTTAAAACTGTGTCAATCATCTCACCGCGGTTGCTCTACTAAATTAAATCATCGGGATCTATCGTCGAGTCGGCTCATATGTGTGCACCTGAATCCGAGCAGCAGCAGCTTGGACTTGCAGGAGAGGTTTTTTCAGATCATTCCGCAGCGGCTTGGACTTGCAGGAGAGGTTTTCAGATCATTGGTATAGAGAATGGATCTACTATTGGACAAGAAGCTTGCCTTCGCTTATAAGATCTGAAAAATATTAGTAATACCTGACTATCCTCGTGCCTACAAGGAAAAAAATAAGAGTTTTCCAAGATAAAATTATGGTGTCGACAGAGTTGTCACTGTAGTAATAAGATCATTGTATAAAACTAGTCAAGATCCGTTTTAGATAATCTGTTCCGAGTTGAAATATTGATCAAATAAATATATACCGATCAAATTAACAAAATGAGTTCAACCACGAGTTCGATGACCAAACTCACTCCACCAACCGTCCAAGCTAGTGAGATTCGATCCTCCCGTAATTTTGATAATCACATAACTATCCAGTTCGATCGCTCGATCACACACGGAACTGCTACGTGTCTCTTGATCACTGTCTTACGGTGTCCCTAAAGAAAAACTCGAATTTTAAAATAGTATCGAGTCGAAACGTTCAGAGAAAGAAATAAGATGACACCGGACATTAAGATTTTAATCGAGATAACGAAAAGTAAGAAAAAGACGATGTACACAAAAATTAATCGGAGGTGCGTCGAAATATTTAAATGCTCGACAGCACAAACAAAATCCTTCGGAGAGGATCCGAATAACTTGGGACCCCAAGGCTCCATCAAGTTTTGCACGGTCATACTTGGGGGCAATTGATCAGAAAAAGTCAGCTGAACCATGGCTGGCACTTGTATAGCACATATGTTTAACAGGTTATGTCAACCAGTTTTGTAACATTATTAAACATTTATATCTCAGTCAATTTCAAAATTAACATTGATAATAATCACCGTCTATGGCTAATAACATCAATGTTAAAATTTGTAATATAAATAAAACATGCTATGTAATAATTTGATGTTGAAACTCCAGCTTCTAAAAATATATATAATATTATTTTTGATACTCTAACCAAACAGGTCATTGAGAACGTAGTAGCATACCGCTTTGACAGCTTGTTGACTAAATGTCAGACCTCTCCAACCCGTGTTTTTTTTCTCCTTTGTTCATATCAGTTTCATGCATAACCAATTTCAAACAAAAGTTTCTGAATATATATATATATATATGCTTCCTGGATTTTCGGAGAGAGGAAGACACCTTCCTCAGATCTAAGAAAAAGCAGTGACTTATATCAAGCACAAATTATCATGGTTTATTCAGGGTACAAGAAACGCAAAAAAAAAAAAAACCCACCGGAATTTCTATATATGCAAACTCCTTTCAATGACCCCACACCTTGTGTTCAAATGAAAAGGTTCGCTCAGATGATCTTCATCAAAGGTTTTAGTTCTTTTGGTATATTCTGAAAGTCTCCTGAATCGACTTTTGATTGAAACATTGGCTGCTTTCCAAACTTCTTAAGGACACCTTCAGCCAAGTGCTCCTTCGTCGGAGTCAGCATCACATAGTTTGGATCTGCTCTTTCATAACTGTTGTGCGAAGGGAAAACAAGGAAAGCTGGTCGATAATAAAGATTACAACAGACTTAAAAGAAAACTACAACACACCTTACAGAACCCGGAAATCAGAATATGTAACGCAAGTGCTGTTTTGAACTAACCGAAATCAAAAGCAAGTTGCCGTAAGCCACCCTGTTTACTTCTTCCATCAAGAATCAAGAGTAATTGCAATGAAGATAAAGAGGATATGGACAAGGGAATTTGTTCGATTCTACGAGGGTAAATGGAAACTTGTGGAACACACTGGACAGTGAGGGTCCAAGCATCTCACAGAGGACGAGGAAGAGGCTGGTTCTACCAGCTCCACGTGGGAGACAGTGGGGCAGTTCTTACGCCATCCGTGCAGTTTGCTACTTAAACCACAAGGAATGTTGCTGGTTCCCCGGTGGTTATGTTTCTCTATTCTTAATTTAGTAGAAAAGTAAAAAGATAGCATGTCTTAAACAGCTCAAAATCCTACTTCGAGTGGGACTGGGGGATTTAGATACGTGTATATCTATTTTCAGTGTTTTCAAAATGCAGTCAAAGATGATATAGGTTGAAGCTAAGGTTTTTCTTCAAAACAATCCCCGACAGATCAAAGAAGGGGCAAAAATGTTGGGGGATAGACCAATATAGTGGAGTCAATAAGATCTTACTAGGATGCTTTTAGTCTTCTCAGAAAGGTTAATGATAAAGTAATATATTATAATCGGAGTGATTTTGGGTAGCTTTATGGTAGTCTATGGTGCATCCATGATCACTGGACCAAGAAGCAGTGAGTCAATTTTCAAGGTAGACTCTAGAGGAGTCTAATGATGCAGTTGATAGGAAACGTTTGAATAGGGTTCTGCATCTGATGAGGAAGGATGAAAAATGGATTCAATGGGTCAATAACTGAATAGAAACTGCTCAGTTCTTTATCTCTGTTAATGGTCAAATAATGGTTTTCCTTTCAACATCACAAGACCCGAAACAAGGGTACCTGCTGTTGGCTTATCTATTCTTTTTATCTTCAGCCAGAAGAGAATGCCTAACCCAGTTCATTCACTAGACAGTTAAAGAGCATTCGAAAAAGAATTGATACTCCCAAAGTCAATTGCGTTCTCCCCCTAATCAATGCTCCCCCGCCCCCCTGCCCATGCCCATGCTCCCCCTGTGGACGGCTCCCTTCCCCCCCCCCCCAATTTCAATTGCGAGGAAGAAATGTTGAAATCAGGTATTTAGGGTAGTCAATGGAAATAATTTTCAGTTGAATATGGTTTTACATACGACCAAATAAGAGGATGAATAGAGTTTTCAATAAATTTTGTTACATGAGGTTGCTTTTACAGTAAAAAAAACAGAACCAAAAGCTTTGATTCTAAAGTACTTGAGAAGTGGTATGCATTCTATAATCCTGAACAGGATTACCAAGTTAATCTACCAAGAAATTACTTTATAGTATGTAAATGAGCAACATCATTTCACTGTTCTCAAAGTTGTGGATGCAAACCTGGCTTCCCTCAGATCTTCCATGCGTATCCCAAATCCATAGGACATTGTTCTTCCATGTGTACGGTCATTGACAGCTGAAATGTCATCAAAAATAGCATGCACTACCGTAATCTTATATCTAGAGAAATAAAAACATTTGAATCGGTGCTGAAAATACAAGAACTTAGCAAATATTTTTTACAAATAACTAATGTAAACCAGAAAATGATGGTTGCGCAATAACATGTATTCAATTATGATTTATAAATGACGTTAGAATGAAAGCACTGATCTATGTAATTAGATCACCGAAAGATTAATAGACCAAGGTCCATGAGCTATAATTGGTATCAACTTTTTTTAAGTGGGGTATAGAACAGCAGGTCAGACATTATTAATTTATGGGATCAAAAAGAGAGTATGCATACAAATTAAAGTCTCTGATAAGACAGCAGAAGCATGTGCTCGACTGCGAAGATAAGAAAAGAGCCCCTGAATCAAGAAAAGAGAGTCCACCACCAGGTAAATTTTCGGCTGATTGAGAAAACTGAATAAAAGGAACTAGATGCTAGAAACCTGTCTCACATCGTGGGAACACAACATTTAGTGATGAACAATCTGAAGGTCCTGTTATTCCTCCAAAATTGTCCATTTAATCATGATTAAAATAACAAATGTATCAGTTGACTAAACTAAATCATATAGAACATGGTCCATGGCAAGGTTCGCTGTATCATATCAGAATCAGATGGTATCAGCTTATACAATTGGATTTTGGCCTGGTCGATTCTATACTGATGCAGTTCAGCAGATCCATCATGGGGATCAGATCATCTGGAGTGGCTTATAGAAGTCTGAACTACCGTTTAGGGGCAGACTGATAAGCTTCGGATGGCTGATACTCAATACTTCCTACCTTGGTCCAGGTAAACACAAATGGACTGAGCCAACATCCCATTGTCCATGATCAAGGTCTTGAAACATGCTGTATGATTTAGGTGAATTGACTGAAGCATTTGAAGTTTTGAACTATAATCCATGTCAACCAAGCCATATGAACCATGGTCCATGGTTAATTACCAAGATTAATAAATATGAATAAATTTGTTTGGTCCTAATATTATCAACAAACTGTATTGATATCAATTAATTAACATTAGGAATGTTCACAGTTTGGTTTCAGTCTGTCTTTGCTGAAACCAAACCTGAACCAATAGCTGAACCAAACCAAACCGGTTTGGTAAAAGCCCAAACTGTTAATGATTGCATGATAAGGCTATCCAATTTCTGTAGAAATCAAATAGTTGTCAATCGATTATATAAAATAAAAAATCCCCTCCTTATCAAATATGTTTATATTGCTCAGCTAGTAAAAAAACTCTATCTATGACACATTAATATTACCAAAAATATCCCAATTTTCACCTAAATACCACCAATTGCACCACTACACGACACAGTGTCAAGCAATTTCCCTAGTACAAGAGAATATAGTTTGACCACATGTACCTGAAATGCTGAATGTAAATGAAGGTCTCCACCAGGATTTAAATGCCAGAGCTATGGAACAAATTGAAGGACCAATCTTTCCCTGATAACATGAAACAGACAAAAGTACAGCATTACACTGAACAATTCAGAATGGTAAATTGTGCAGGTTCCTTTTAACCTTCAGCAGGATATTCTTATTTGCTTGCCAAGATGCAGCTGCGTGAAAGGAAGATTTGTTGCCATCCTTGCATGACTTGTCCACGTCAACCCTTGAACCAACACAAAAGTCACCTCAGAAATAGCTTCAGTACTTGGCAACTTAAAACTAGAATGTGCACTCCATAGTCCATACATAGTTTTCAGCTCAAAACCAAAGTCAATGTAATTCGTGATTCCCACTATTTCATTTGCCTCAAATGGATTGTTTACCTGTTTGAATGAAGAAAAAGATTATATGTCTCAGTTTTTCCCCTTAAAGCTGTAGACATTCAAACTTGAAATATCATATTCAGAAAAGAAAAGCACATAACAACAAGAAACATTCAGCAGCCTCTCGTATGAAAAAAAATTTTGCTTGTATTCATTAGAATATCTTTGAGCAGTGATCATGACATGTAGACTTAATAAGTGCACCTTCAACATTTTAGCTGAAGTAAGGTACATACCCTGTGATAATCTTTCTTCTGAACATAGATCAATGCTCTTCAACTTGTGAAAATTGCCTAATCCATCTTTTTTATTTATTATGAAAGATAATATAAAAGAGTTGCATTTCATGCATGGTTTTACTATGCTCTTTTCATAGGCAAGATGATGGGGACATTTTTTGGGTTTTCTTTTACTTGTGTCCCTACGGGGACAAGTTTGTAAATAGAAGTATTAGAGGGTGTTTTTTTTAATTAGGTCTCTTCTCCCTCTTTAAAAGAGGACCCATGTACATACGAAGGAGATAATCGATAGTGAATTTTTGGAGCCTTTGGCTTGGTGTCCCGGACAGGGGGCTCTGCCCCGTCTTCTTCCTCTCCACCCCCCATGGCGATATCCTCTTTCTTTCTCCACCCTCCGGCAGGTGGCCGTTCCCCTCCTCTCCTCCTCATCCTCCGGCCTCCGCGCCATTCTTCTCTTCTTCCCCCTTCTCCGTTGATAGCAACTCAGTCTCGACTTCCGTCCTCCATCTCCGGCGGTTCTCTTCATCGACGATGGCGATGGTGGCTGCCCTTCTTTCCTTCGCGGATGCGGAGAAGAAGAAGAAGAAGGGAGAAGAGGTAGACGGGGAAGAAGCGTTCGGGAGAGGCAGATCCGGCGATCCCCGGATCTGCCTCACTCGCGTGCGGCGTCATCCTCCGGCAATCGTCAGCAGCGGAAACCCCACGGAAGGCGGCGTCTGTCTTCCCCTCACTTGCGGCGTCCTCCCACGGTGACGGAGAGCTCCGCAGCCCCCTCTCCTGTCGGCACCGGTCTCCCACCTGTTCCTTCCCCCCCCTCCCCGATCTGTCACTGCTCCGCCAACTCCATGCGCACCAGACGACTTTCCACAGCCGACCACCTCCGCAACAGCTCGATGCGCCACCGCCGCCTTTCCCCTTGCGCTGCGGCCGCGGCGTTCGGCCGCGCTCGTTGGACTGCGTCGAGGACGCCCTCGGTGTTGTCGCCTGCGCACGATTCCATCCGGACGACAACGAGGAAGGACGTCCGGACGGAGACGACGGTGACCGGCGCCATTGGCAGCGCCGGATCCTCCTCGCGACGAACCCCCCCCTGCTCTGCCTCCCTGCTCCGCCGTCTGCGCACGGCTGGCACCCGCACGACGACGACGACGACGCCTCGCTCGCCCGTCCGCAGCCCCCTCTCCTGTCGGCACCGGTCTCCCACCTGTTCCTTCCCCCCCCCCTCCCCGATCTGTCACTGCTCCGCCAACTCCATGCGCACCAGACGACTTTCCACAGCCGACCACCTCCGCAACAGCTCGATGCGCCACCGCCGCCTTTCCCCTTGCGCTGCGGCCGCGGCGTTCGGCCGCGCTCGTTGGACTGCGTCGAGGACGCCCTCGGTGTTGTCGCCTGCGCACGATTCCATCCGGACGACAACGAGGAAGGACGTCCGGACGGAGACGACGATGACCGGCGCCATTGGCAGCGCCGGATCCTCCTCGCGACGAACCCCCCCTGCTCTGCCTCCCTGCTCCGCCGTCTGCGCACGGCTGGCACCCGCACGACGACGACGACGACGCCTCGCTCGCCCGCCCTCGCTCGGCCTTTGTCGCGACCCCTCCCCGCTCTGCGATGGCGCCACATGGACGACCGGGCGACGGTCCACGCGCTGCCACGCGACCACGACGCGGAGTCCCGGAGAGCTGCCACGACCCCCCCTCCGGGGTACGCTCGCGCCTCGCGAGCGGGCGACGCCCGCAGCGGCTCGCCAGGCCGATTCGCGCCCAGACCGGCCGGCCGGCCGGTTCGACCGGGTCCAGACCCGGTTCGGTCCGGCTCAGCCCGGTTCAGGGCCTGAACCGGCCGGTTCAATCCGGTTCGGGCCATTTCAAGGTGTTCCGAGCCGGTCCAGTCCATCTCGAGCCCGATTCGGGCCTGTTTCGACTGGTTCGGGCCGGTTTAGGTCCATTTTGGGCTCGCTTAGTCGTTTAACGGCGGTTAGCGCCGGTTCGTTTCATTTTCGGTCTGTTTAGCCCGGTCTAGCCGGTTCGTCCCGCATCACAAGACTAACTGATAAAGTAGTTCCAAAGAAAGGAGTCGTTGTTACCCAAGAGCGAACTGCAGACACAAGCGCCTGTAGTTGCATTCCTTTTGACTTCAGGGTCACCCCGGAGTCCCAAAAGGAGAATTAAAAGTGTCAGCCATATTAACATTGACACAGAAAGAGAGGCCCAAAACTGAATTCTGGGTTTCGAAATGAAGGTCTCATGCATGAAAAAATATATGATTACTTAGGGACTAAAAAAACGCTCACTCCCCGGCAAGCGCCTCGCAACTTGAACCCTTAGGTGTTAAAGGATTGGTCCTTCACTTGCTTCTAGTTCACGAGTCGAACTCATCACAAAATTAGGTGTTACAACACTAGGTTCTATTCAGAAAATAGAACCAAGAATCAATAAAAGGAAGGAACAAAAAACTACTGCTCCGGATTCCGCCTTGTAGAACCTGAAGAGATCAGAAGTCAAAACACAAGAAGAGAACATGGAACTTGAAAGAGAGATGGAAACAGAACACCCTAGAGCGAGAGTGATGGGAACCAATTTTAGAGAGTTTTAATAGACTTCAGATTTTTTTACTGCTCTGTCCATGTATGTAAATACTCAGTTTTAAGAGTCTTTTTTGTAAATGAACAAAGCTCTATATAAAGAGCCATGTAGTCCTGAAGGAACAATAAAGTTGATACGGTAAAACTTTTGTGAGCGCACTTCGTGTGTGTTCATCCAGAAGGGGCACAGCCTGGTTCGTCTTCCTCTTTCCCCTCAATTGGCCACGGTGGCCTTCCCGATCATCACCTTCCAGGCAGTGCACCGTTCTCTTCCCCTCCTTCCCCGGGCCTCTGAGCCTTCTTCTATCTCCTCCCTTCACAGGTCATGGATTTGCAGTTTGACAGCATTGTCATCTTCATCAAATCACGTAGCGCTTAAGTTTCAACAGATCGGTGATCCCCAATCTAATGGTCACGAGATTCCAGTATCCTCCAGAGCTCAATCAACATGGATAGCCTCCTGCGCAACACTTGAGGATACTTCCAAAACCTTGCGCAGCAACCTCAGTGGTCTCCAGAGCTTCAAAGAAGTCAGATGTCTGTGCAGCTCCATCACCTGCTACATCAACAAGGCGAGGCAGTCCGGCGAATCCCGGACGGGGCTGGCAGCTTCTCCAACAACATTGGCATCACACCGATCTGGATCCCCACAGTATAAGCCCCCGATTATATTGTCCAGTACATCCTGACATGTCCAAGCATCCCGTTAATCCCCAGATTCTTCCGAAGCCATCAAAGATTCCACGGCTATTAAAATCACCTCCACCACCATCATCTTTCTTCAGTTTTCATCCTTTTTTTTCTCGGTCTCCAATTCTGGACCCTTTCGCATCCTTCGTTTCTCCGTTTTCCATCCTTTGTTTCCCTTGTTCATGCGTGCTACAGTATTACACATAGAACATTTACAAAGAGAGGTATCGGAGAAACAATAGCCCCCCAATTCCTTCCCCTATTTTGTCTCCCAGCACAGAATACTTTCCTTGAGCACTGTGATTGGGCCATGGTTGGACCCTGTATGTGCCAAGCCGCCAATAGATTCAGACCAGCATGTTTGTATACCAGCGCAGGCTCATCTGAGCTAGTTCCCAGCACTTTCGCCGAACATAGCCTTCAACGCGAAGTGATGTCATTCGATGGTTCCAGTTGGACAATCAATCTTGACTGGGTCATTTTTGCTGAGTCAATCGGTTTGTCATTAGAAGTTAGTCACAGCAGATTCCATTGATCGTAATTAGATTTAAATTCCGATTGCTTTCATATCTCTTAGTTTTACTCACTTTAGCACTTTAATTTCGGTGTTCATGTTTTCATCCTGCATCAGAGAGAGATGCCGGGTGGCCAACTGATAAAAAAAATAATAGGATAGCCTTGCCCCTGATAAATAAAACTAAAAACCAACAGACCAGAAGCACAGAAACATGATTATTATAACAGATCCACCCTTCTCCTCTATAGGACTGATCCTTTGTCCATACCAGGCAGACCTGGTTAGACCAGCTTGGCCTGGCTGAGTCCAAGATCAACTGATCTTGAGTCTGGATTGGCCTATCCCAACTCGGAATCAACTGGAAACAGCCCATTCTGCCCTGACTTAAGCTGAACTGGAATGAGTCATGGCCGATTCTGGTCAGTTCTTCGCTTCCCCCTCAATGATTGGGGTGATCGGGGTATGATGCCAACCCACCTTCCTTGGCATTGGTGAACATCTAGCTGTTTCAGTTCTGGGAGCAGCAGATATACAGTGGAAGGTGGCACGGTGGTATCTGAAAATAGAACATTATCATACAAGAACTGAAGGGAGTTGGGTGAGGAATGCCAGAGAGTAAAATATACAAGAACTGAAGAGAGTTGGGAGGGGACATGTGAGGGTGATATATACATATACATATATATATATATATAGAGAGAGAGAGAGGAAGCAAGGGCAGGAGAGTAAAACAAGATATTATGTGATTTACCTAAAGAAGGTTTCAACTCATTGGTCAGTAAGCTTGAAATGTGTCTATATAAAGCTTGAGAGGAGTGTTTCTTATTGGGCCCTGGACCAGACTCTGTCTGCCATTTGGTCAAGACTGACAGGGTTTATGTGACAGGTTGGTTATGTTATTTGCCGCAGTTGGCAGTGACAGGGTTTATGTGATCTCTTGTAACTGTGGGTAGTTTATTCATAAGGTTCTGGGAGCAATAATAGCCCCTATCCTCTGTTTTCCTCCTTTAGACAACCCCTACATTCTCTTTCCGAGTGATTCTTTAATAGTGTTCAAAGATCTACATAGAAATGGATTAATAACCATCATGATCGCATGTACAAACAATTATGAAGCACAGGACTATCTTTACATGTCTACAAAACCAACCAAATTGAAAAAAGAAGTAAGAGAGAGAATAACAAGAACAAAATCTCCTCTGACCAGGCGAACATCAGGACATGAAAGTTGACTAAAGTAAATACAAAATTCTCAATAAATTAAGAAAACTCACCCTTCTTTGGACCACTATATGTTGATAAAAAGATGCAATTAACTGCAATAATGCATAACTGTAGTTAGCAAAAAAATAGCAAGTGAACTTGAAATATCCAAAATCAATTCAGAATCCAATTTACATACTTACAATATATGCAGCCAAACATAAAGAATATTGAATTATAGTTCTAGCCTTCTACGAAGATCCAATAGATGTTCTAATTTTCAGTCACAAGCACTTAATTACATTCAGGAAAGTGCTCAGAATACAAGATTATTCAACGCAAAATACCTATAAGCGTTTAATAAATGAGACATGGATAGAAGATATGGAAAGCAATCACATAAAGGACCCAAATACATATAGTGATATGATCTTAAAAACTACATATATCCACTTCTGAATTGCCCAGTTTCAACAAAATGAAATCTATGATCCTAAATACTACCTATATCCACTTTTGGATTGCCCAGGGTCAACAAAATGCAATCTAGCAATTGCAAACATACACTGGACTTGAGTTACTTCACCTCTCCAGAAAAACATGTGCTATATCAAGCATAGCCAGACAGGATAATTGAAATGTAATGCATTAAAGTAAAATAAAACTTTTCTAAACGCAACTATTGCAGACACTTTTTCCTGACTTGAAAGATACTTAGGCTTGACATGCTACCCTGGCCTACGATATAGTGCATTAGTGTGCACACTACAAGGTACAGTTCACACTTACCCCAAAAGATAACATTTTATTTTATTAAGTAATAATTAAGATTCCACCAAATTTATCATTGCACTCTTTCTTAATATCAAACTTAAATTAAAACATGAAACTCGTAGAATAGTTTTTCTGCCTTTCTTGGATTGCCTAGAAGGTTATAAAATGTGGGATATAAACATCTCTCAGGAATTATCATCCCAATGAAAACTCTAACATAGTTAAAGAACTTCTAATCTTAACAATTTAACATAATATATTTATTTACAGTTGGTCACCATGTTAATTTAAAAAAAAAAGAACCCTTCTGCTCAACAACTATAATTTGTAATTCAATCCACAGTCCACACTTGTAAAAAGTTGTGCAAACCGATAGATGCAGATGCTCCAAAAGTTCAATGTTTTTACATTCTTTTCCCAAATAATAGAAACTTCATGTTTCTTTTTGTAAGAGCATTCAGCACCTCATGCACATTCTCCAAAGACAAAAAAAAGATAATTACAAATCTCTCTTTGAAAATGGCTACGGAACATTTTGCAGTCTGAGTGATCATTGCAACAAGAACCACGTGAACATTTGTCCTCCACTTACTATCCTTATCAATTAATTTAGTGATTGCACATTGTATTTTAAGTTAAACTCAGTTTGTCAATAACTATTTTTGATGCACAATCTTTTAATTTGACAATGTACTTTTTTCTAGTTAAAATTTAATTGTCACACTTCATGTTTAAATTGGTAAAAAATAACAGGTAATAAGCTATAATATTCCATTGATTTTTTTTCCTATTTTCTGTTTTTCCTCAAATATTCTATTTTCAAAAATATTTTTACATTTTAATTGGTCTAGTCCAGGAAACTTCAACCTTACCAATCCTAGGTCCCATCCCAACCCAAAACATCCTCGACTCCATCACTCATTCAAAAAATAGCACAGAATTTCTCCGCTTCTCAAAGCAAAAGAAAATGGAACACAACTGAGCTCCTCCGTGCATAATAGAATAGAATAGAGCTACCTTTGGTATCTCCTCAAAATATCATATAGTCAAAAAGGGCTTCTTTGCACGGTTACACCTCCTCAAAATAAAATAGAAAAGAATAGAACTCCTCGTCACCTCTTCGGAACAATATAGAATAAAATATAGCTCATTCACATCTTCTCGAATAAACAGAACATAGCTTCCTAGCAGAATAGAACAAAATAGAAAAGGGGTTGATCGAGATGTCACAACATCTCAAAATTTATTATTTGTTAGAAAAGGTATAGAAATGCTAAAAAGCATAAAAAGTAGAAATTAGATCCTTGATTCTCACTATATAAATTCTCTATCTTTGATATAGTTCAAATTTTATTCAATTGAAAAATCAAATGTTGGCATAGTATAAAGTTTTCAGCTAGAATCCACAGAATGAAAAAGAAACTAGGACAAGAATCCACTGATCATCCCACTACACATAACATAAATCTAGGAAACAAACCAGTAGTTGTTCCCCTTAGGCCTTAATATATGGTATAAGACTCGCAAAGTAACTACTAGAAACAAAATTAGATGAAATAAAGTTGCAAAAATTAAGCCACACACACGGCAATCCAGAGAGGGAGAGAGAGAGCTCACCCCAGAGAAGACACACTGGTGATGGGAAGGAAGAGAGAGCTCACCCCCATGTATGGGGGGGATAGTGGATCACACCAAGGGCTAACAAAGAAATTCAGGCTGGGACTTGGGATCAACCCCTATATCAGCCAGGGACAACTCTGATCCGACAGAAGGAAATTTGATCCTGGATCCACCTAGATCAATTCTTCAAATTTTTTATAAATAAAAAAAATTCAAGACCAACCATCAGCAGAGGGACAGTAGCACAGCTTCCCCACAGCGATCACACTGAGATAGGTCCCAGATCAGCCGATCTGACCGAGCCTAACCCAATCCCGACAGAATTGACCCCAGGACCAGGTATCCTCCCAAACCTAGTCAGCACCAGGCCAATACTGATCCAGATTGACCAATCTGACCATGTTTCTTCACCAATAGAAAAAAGGTGAACCATCATTGCCCTCACCCAACCAGGTGATAACACACCGTGCTTAGAGAAAATTACATGGAAGCTCCTCTAAAATTTAGTTAACATTCAAATCTTGTAATTACCATCTTATACATAGTTCTCTAAATTTTTCAAGAAAAAATCAAAAAATATAGATGAAATTATAAAAAACTCCCTTCAAAATTTTCTTGTTAACAATAGACTTAAATTTCTAAGAAATTTTAATAATACTTTTATCTAAAATGTGTATGTACCCTCACATTAATTTTTGAAATGTTGGGTCTTGATAGAAGTTGGTTCTGATCCTAGTTTATAGGAGATCAAATTGACCAATCCATCTGATCTGAGGGAACCATCAATTGGCCAAGAGTCCAACTGAATTGGCCCACCTAGGGCCAAGTTGGGTTGGGCATGGCTTGGTTCGAGTTGTCCAGTTGGATTGAGGATCAGTTGTCCTCACCAACCTTAGGCTAGGTGAGCCAGTTTAGCCAGGTCATCTGATCTTGATTTTAATCAGAAGACCCCAGTCGGTCATCGCCAAGCCTGGTTGGATTAGCTATAGTTGATGCCGAACTTAGCCTCTATAGTTATAGTCTGAAAAAAATGTCTGATGTCTAACCAGATTCCATCATGATTAGAACATCACAGTATGGCTAGATGTTTTCCTACACCCCTTTGCTCAAACATGGTCTCAGCCTCTATAGGGAACTCAAGCACCAGCTCCACATCTCTGTCGTCCATGGAAGACAAGGCTGCTTCCATCACTGTAACCCTTAAAACCAGATGCTTTATGGCCACATCATGAAGGATATAATCTCCGTCTCCATACTAGTGGTAGTAATATTATTTCAACTCACACAAGTACCAACCATGAAACTACAATGTTCTCTTCAAAGCTCTATCGAGATGTGTGATCAATAGACTATGTAGCATTTAACTAAATTACAGAATGAATCAGTAAGCATGTAAAAAGTCAATTTCCATTCCATTATTAAATAAAAAAATAAATTTTTTTTTTCAACCATTGACAGGTGATCACTTACCCCCAAGCCTTTGACCCATTGACCCTCTGTTGTCCCTGCAACTGGCAGATTCTTATAATGACCAGCTAGAAATGCAGATATTAATATGGACCAAATAAAAGATTTATGGAATTAAAGCATATCAAGAAAGACAATGTGTTAATTATTGAGAACCCTTAAAAGTAAGACATCCCAAATAAACAAGAGGAATAAACATCAAAAACTTGAACAAGCATATAGCACCGATCAGTAAAAAACCCATAAGAGAGAGAGAGAGGGGACCTCAGAACTTTTAACAAATTCCAAACCAAAGTTGAATGAAGGGCTGAGAGGACTGCCAGATCCTACACCATAACCAATCGCCCAACTCCAGTTTTTTAGATCCATAAACTCATTTCTGTCTTTATTTCCACCTATCATTAGAAACATCCCATGAATTCATGCATCAGCTCCACTCAAGGTTCCACTAAATGCGTGATCACAATTTCTATAGCAATATACCAAGATAAACTTAAGATGGTTTGCAATTCACAAGTAAGATCTATCCCAATTAAAAATACAAGTTAACTGAAACAGCTGAACTTAACTTATAACAATGACTGCCAAAAAAGGCAATCATTTCCTCAGACAAGCCACAAAATTGCATTCATCCGAGTCAAGAAGTTGAATGTACATGAGGGCTTATCTAGTATGCACCATTCATAAAATTATTTCTTGCTAGTAATGAAGTGGTTGTATCTTTACACTACTGTGTGTAGTAGCCTAGTAGGACATAATGTGTGGTTACATAGTGCTAAATTTGCTTCAGGAGTTCAAAGAAAAAGTCAGTGCACACTAAGACAGAAAGAGAATAATTCTAGGGAAGGAGCCCAGATAACTGGTTCAAGTAAACTCAAAATATACAACAAATAGTTGTTTGCCTTCCACTTTGTGGAGTTATGTCAGGGACGTTCATTTAGAGAATTGTGCTTACAATGAAAGTCTAGTTTTGCACAGAGGCAGAAGATACCAATATATTAAGGGGGAAATGAAACGAAACTACACCTCTTGAATATGAGATAAGCCATCCTCAATGATTTTTTCCACCTTTAACATTCTAGTAGTCACTGGACTAAAGACCTGGAAAGCTCGAACAATTTCAGGTAAAGCTCTTCTCTTCTTTAGAACTGGCACGATATATCCTAAAACATTGAGTTTGGCTAATTCAGATCAGGATAAGCCATATCCGATTGAAACCTAGTATTGCTGATCGGAGCCCAAGAGAAATATATAATCACTGGTCTTTCATAAAAACTGAAGGAAACATGCACATATCTCAGCTCAGCCTTCACTGACTTGAAATCAGTCAACTGCAGACAATTCTTAGCTGATTCTAATCTTGATCAGTTTGAGAATCAGATAGGATGACTTCAAATGACAATTTGATCCCGTAATTTTTGTAACAACAGAATAACATCAAGCTTTTAATGAAAAATATTGGACATAGAACATATGGCAAAACATCAGACAGGAAATGTCTCTGCTATAATATTTATCTCAAAAGAATAATCAACTAAAACTTTTGGCCCTAAAGCAAAACATTTGTTTTCAAGGCGTCGCCTGGGCGACAAGGCAACCTCTCACTTGTCAAGATGAGAGGTGCCTAGGCGAGCTGTACATTATTTTCTCATTTTCTCTAATTTAGAAATAAATAATGCTAATTAAGTATCAATATCACTTAATTATGTGATTTTGAAGTAAAAATAACTAATTCTAATACTTAATTTGATTATAAATAGATATTTTAATGGAAAATTAATTAGGATTAGGTAATTTCATAGATAATTGCTAATAGTTAATAAAAATTAAGAATTAAAATTAACTTAACTTAGTAGTAATCATGTTATTTAGTCTATCTAACTATGCACTTGCACATTATTAATTAATTTACATGTTGTCATAGATATTTATCACTTTTTATGTATTATTTTTCACTCGCATATTTGTTATTTTATCAATTTTACTATAAAAAAGATGTCGCCTAATGTCTCGCCTTATTGCCTAAGCGACAAGGCAGTACTATGTCGCCTTAGCCACCTTGATCACCTTGAAAACTATGAATAAAAAACATTGTATAAGAAATAAATTAGAAGAGAACAAGAAGAGAGGAACCACAAAAACTCAACTCAACAAATCCCAAATTTCAAATTATTTCAGGTGTTGGGTCATAGAAAGATATATCCCTCTCCACTGATCTCAAAATCAAGATGACCATGAAACAGTTTGTACTTTCATATTTTGACAACAGAATGCAATATAATCAGTATTTGCCTTAAAAAATTTATTTGGTGTAGGCCATAATCAAATGGATCCTTTGTCTCTACTTTGAACATTTTTTAGTTAACCAGGGAATGCGGGATCAACTGAGCCGGAAGGACATTGGCCATGGACTTCCGACCACAAAGCAGCAGGTACAGGCTGATCCCTGGCCAGTTCCTATGTGGGTCTAAAACAAACAATCCAGGTGAACAGGCTCGGGCAGCAAGTTGGGCTGACTATCAGATGTATCCAGCTGATTCTAAACTTCCCCTGGCAGTGATCCCGCTTATCCAATTAAAATTCATGGTCTTGGCCAATCCAGGGCCCTGACAGTCCTATAATAAGTGGGGCTTTTAAATCATCCAAATCATAGCATAACACCCGCTTCCAAGTCAATCTAGGTTTATCCAGTCCTTTCCTTATATTATTCTAATATGGTCCACTTCAGTTCCAGACTTCTCTTAGCCTCTCTTCACTTGATACTGCTCTCATCTTCTCACTAATATACTCATTAAAAATTCTTAACATTAACCAGTTGTGGAAACCACAAATTTTCACATTTTATAAAAATAATTATTTTATGTGTTAATTATTTTGTTTTGTTTTCATCCTTTCCATTATAGAAAATGTATGTTTACAATTCTAGAATAAATTTGGATTGGAAGGAGTTTCAGAGAATCTTGCAGGTTTCAGAGTATCATCAGTTGAACCCAAGGAAGGAAAGATCAAGGATTGGGGTTAGATCAGCCTGGTCTGGGGCTGGGCCAATAAGTATCGGCTAGGATTGGATCCGATTATAAATGCTTTTAATGTTAAAATTTGTAAAAAAACTTTAAAATAGCAAACAATATTAAACATTCACTATAAATAAAAAAGTGTTCAAACATTATATTCAGATTTCTACTTTACATTTTATAGATTAAAA
Organism: Cryptocoryne crispatula var. balansae; assembly: GCA_036172225.1. Lineage (NCBI taxonomy): Eukaryota > Viridiplantae > Streptophyta > Magnoliopsida > Alismatales > Araceae > Cryptocoryne > Cryptocoryne crispatula. The sequence continues at coordinate 40,031,856 of CM069928.1, forward strand.
TTTTAGTTAATTATTGATATACAAAAGTACTTAATTGTATATTTTAACTGGTTAAAATTATTTTACTTTCAATATTTTTAAGTCTCTAACATTTATATAACACAAAAGAATAGTTAAAATATATTTTTATAAAATATTTATAAAAATATTAAAATAAATAAATAATTGCACAATTGGTCATCGATGGCCCCATGCCTATCACACCTAGATTGGCTGACGGCGACGGATTGGGTGATCCGTTGTGGGAGCGGATCAATTGGGTAAAAATCAGAACAAAACAGGTCAGATCAGCCCGACCCATCCTGCCTTAGTAGGACGGTTTTGCCATTCGGCTTTTGTTTTTGTTTTTCCCTTTGCATTCCCTGATGCATCTTTACATGCAGTACATTTTTCACTGATAAATGAATTGTGGCTTTTGCCACCTTCAAAAGAAATATTTAACCAAAAAGAGTAACTGAAGAGACAGCTCTTTGCCTCTTTCAAGGCAAGGTGGGCAGGGTAGGGGGTTGGGACCAGGTCGCCCCGACCAAATCCAACTTGGTTGGGACCCAAGACGGATAAGATAAATCCAATTAAAAAATAATTTATTATTTAACTTTATAAAAATAATAAATTATTAATTTTTATTATATTTAAATATATATGATTAAATTATATTTTTAAATAATTTTATAACTAAAATATATTATAAAAAATAAAAATTAATGTTAGAAAAATGAAATACCATCGCGGATAAGATCTCAAAATGGCATTTTTGCTTCCTGCATGCAGGAAGCACTATGCACACTTTTTTTCCTATTTTCCCATAGACATGGGAGTGGGTGGGCAACCAGGTCGCTGGGTCAGGTGACCCAGCCCCGGGTCACACGATCCAACTCAGGGTCTGAAGAGGGTTGGGGACCCAGGGTCGGGATTAGGACGGTCAGCCCAAAACAGACCGGGTCGGGCCCAAACTGGGATGGTCGGCCCAAAACAGACTGGGTCGGGCCCGACCCAAGATTCCATGTTTCAGGGAACTTCCAGCAGCCCAAATATTTAAACTGAATTTAATAGATCTACCATTCAAAGTGTTAATATTTGAAGCACAAAGAAAAAAATCATTATCTGAAGATTGCTCACTCGAAGGTGATGAAAAAATTTGCACCATGCTACCAATACCAAAAAGAACATAACTTTCCTTTCAACCCTACTCAGCTATAAAGATGGTAAAGCAATGTTTATATACCCATAGGGACCAGAACCAAAACACAACCTTCGACAATTAGCCTGAAAGTCTTTTCCAACTTAGGTCTACTCCCCTGTGCTACAGATGTTTACCATCTTAAAAAGAATGTTGATCCGAAATAACTTAAAAGCATCGTAAGGAATTCAAAAAACTGGGAAATCGTTGATAGCCATAGAAGATAATACTGACATGGAAGGTGTCCGTCTCCCACCTGTTGGGATCAATTCACTTCTTCAAACTTGTAATCTGTTGCAAAAAATTCTTGATAATGACATTCAATCTTCCCTTCTAACTTCTACTCAGCGAGCAGCAATTGCAGCTTATCAGTGAGGATGAAACCAAGAGATCCTCAGCACTTCATCCAAACACTGAATCTGCCACAAAAGATCTCAAAACTTCAACACCTTGGCAACACCTATTATGGACATATTTTTGTGGCTCACAATTATCCTACAACACATTGAGGTATTGTGATATGGTAGAATTTTCATTTCAGCTTGTGGAGAATGCCCCAACCTTTTATAACACAAAAAAGCATTAAAATTAAGTAATTCAAAAGTTTGTAGTCGTCTAACGATCAAATAATGCAAACACCATAAATATTGTTTCCAGCAAAGATTTTATCATATCGCATCCAGTTAATTCAATCCTTGGCTATGCACCATAGACCACAAATTGGCCAATTTGGATCAGCAATGGCCAATTCCAGAATCAAATCGGCCTCTGCCAATCCGATTTTCACCCGGAGGGGCAATCCGCAATCCGAGATAAAATCCCAATGGAATTGGTCGAAATCGGTTGAATTGGGACTAGAATTACCCCGTCAGTGAAACCCCATTTTGGCCCTATTTTGGGGCAGAAATCTGCCTAAAAATAGCTAGATCGGAACAAATTTGAAAATTACATTCCAACCAAATAAAATCAACATCAAACAAATCTAAAACAATTTGTTCACATCTCATCGGGTCCACAAGGCTACGCCGCTACGGTCCTCAAGTTTGTTGTTTTATGTGGATGTGCATTTTCTGTCGAAATAGAGAGCTATGATGGTTAATCAAGGACATTAAAGCAATTGCTCAATGTAAGTTAATGTCAGATATTCACACCATCCGACAAAAATGGGTCAAAATTAAAATTTCACAGAACTCGAACCTCAGTTCTATATTTTTATACGTATCATCGGACTATTTAATACATTTATAGGTTATCACCTATTTTCCTAAGTAGTCTGGAAGAAGAACATACAAAAATTCTTTTATCTGCAAAATCGAGGTTCCCGCAGTATCTTAAGACAAGATTATAAGGAAAAACCATCAATGCAATAGAATGCCACAAAAGAAACAACAACAAAAAACGATCCAAGCTTTATGAAAAGGAATATTAAAGAAATGTTCATTGAGTGATCCAAGCAATTGATACTCACTAGGTGGCTCATACAGCATGCCAGCACATAACCTTCCTGTCCTTCCTACCAGCCACACATTTTTTGGAAACTCACCAGGCGCTGTATAGAAAAAAAAAACTGTGCTGAACGTTTTCCACTTCTCATATCATACAGTTAACAGAAAGTTGACAGTGACTTGTATGCCCAGGCCATATCCACAGGGACCAACATGAGAAGGAGAAAAAGGCAGAAATAGAGAGGTTGGAGACAAACTTATCCATTACCATCCCAATTGACCAATTCTTGATTGCCACACAAAAGTAAAGTGCTTGTGAAGTTCTGTACGTTACTTGTGTCACGCATTGTGAAGAAAAAGCATTGCTTACGTAAAAACATAAGCTGTTGCAAAGTGAAACCCAAAATCAACTAATGTTCACACATGAATGTATGAATCATTTAGTAGTTACAGAATGTGAAAAAATATGACAAGAATAATTCACAGGAAAGTGTTTCTCGTGCTGTACGTTTCTAGTAAGAGAAGCAGCAGTAGAGGGTAATCCTAGAATCCTAAGCACTGCGACATAATTTAGATACCCTTACCATATCTCCATCATTAGTTGTCACTATCCAAGTATTTTACTTATTAAACATTGCTTTTTTAATCAATGATCGAACTTATGAACGAAATTATGGATTGGATGTTGGTGCAAAATTATGAATTGTATGTTGGAGCATACCATGTAAGGTAAGAATCGTGGTTCCAAGAGACAAGTTTTCTGACCCATATCTCAGGCCAAGAAATGCATTCCTGCAAGAGAAAGTGACATGGGTTAGTTTGTCTGGACATTTTAGGCAAAATGTAATAAAGAATGAAAAAAAAGTAGCAAGAACTGGGAAACTGTTGGCACCCAAAAAAAATGTCATGACATCCAGAACTGGCAAGTTTTGGGCAAAATACATGAAAGAAAATCGAACAGGCAAGTGTGATCCACTTTTCATCACATTTAGGGCCAATGGGCCGAACAGGCCCAATAAGCCTTATTGGGCCCGACCAGCTGGATGATGACTTGATAACGGTCAGACACCACTATCTTGTCCGTCTAGCTCAAACTTGAGCAACAACGAAGTCGGATCGAAAATCCGACTTGAATTCAACAAGTTATGGGTCAAACGGTGAAAACACTCCCGAATGGCCTTTGGTAGGCTTAATGGGCCCAAATAACAAAACAAGTGGGCTCACAGCATTGTACCAGTCAAGACATTTCCAACGGCACCTCACATGTCAAAATATGGCTTCGGACAGTAAAATGACCGTTTTGCCCTTGTGGGATTCAGGCAATCTGGGGAAGGTCCAAAGAAAAGTGGCACCACCAAAAGGTCTACTTGACTTTCGTATAAACAATGACAGAGTCGCATCGGCAATCCGACCCATATTTGGAAAGTTATGAGGAAAACACTGAAAGTCAATTTTCGAATGGCCTTAATAAGGGCACATCAAGTCCGAAAAACAAAACAAGTGGGTCCATGGGGCTGTACCAGTTGAGGGCTTCGCAACGGTACCCTGAATGTCAGAATCCGATTTCGGATGGTACCCGAACGGTAAAATGACCTCTTTCGCCCTTGGTAGGTTTGGACAATTCGGGATAGACCCGATAACATTCGTACGTCATTAAGCCCGCCAAGCTCCATATCAGCAACGTTAAAGTCGATCGAGATCCGACTTGTATTCGGCAAGATACGGGCAAAACAATGAAAGTGGACTTCCAGCGGTCTTTACCGGGCTTGGTGGGCCCAAATGACCAAACCAAAGGTGTCGTCGCATTGCTCGACAGAGAGCTTCGCAACGGTACTTCTGAATGTCAGAATCCGACTCCGGATGAAAAAATGACCGTTTTGCCCCTATTGGGCCCGAACAAATCCAGGCAGGCCCATTAACATATGGCGTCACCAAAAAGTCCGTCTGATTTCCAGAATGCTTTTATTTAAAAAAAAGAAAGAAGAAGGGAGGAATAAATCTGGACGCCCATCTCCTCCAGGGGCTTGCTTGGTCAAGGCAGCCACTCCCCCACGTCCCATTGAAACGTGGCCCCACTCTTGATCAAGCAGGTACAGCGCGTGGGAAGTTTTCTCCATTGAGGGCCTTCCACCCAGCAGCCTATATAAAGGGGCTGTCCACGGACTAAAGAGGGGTTGGCTGAGGTATTCCCACGTGAAGAAGGAGAGCAATCTGGTGAAGGAGAAAGAAGAGAGGGAGAGCTTCAAGGAATTGCTGCGCACTGCTGCTGGGAGGTGAAGGAAGGTGAAGAAGAAGAGAAAGAGGTAAGGATCAAGGTCCGATTACTTCTCCATTCCCTCTTCAAGCCCTCCCTTTAACCCTCTCTTCAAAACCCCTCTACGCAGGCCCAAAAAAGCCTATAAATCTGCCCAATTGCCTGCCCTTCCCGCAGTCAAAATCAAGCCCCCATATGGCCCAACCGAGCACACATCTGGCAAGTCTGAAACAAGCCTCATTTAGGCCCATCTTCAGCCCCTTTACAGCATACCAGAAATAGCCTAGTGCAGGCCCAAAGAGAAGCCCATAAGCGGTCCATCTCCAGCCCCTGCACAGCCCACTCTCAGTCCAGACAAGTGCCCCTGCGCAGACCCATCTTGGCCACCTGTCTAGCCTACAAACAGGCCGCAACCAGGACCATCCCATGCCCTTTGCGCAGGCCTGATCAGCCCCTCCAACCAGGTCCCAATCCTTTCAAGGACAACCAGAGCTCAGTTCTTGTCTCTTCTGGCTGAGATTTCAGGCCGCCAGGGCCTCATTTTCAGCAGGTCACCAAGCCCAATTTCAGGCCGGAATCAGAGGGGCCACCAGGGCCAAGGGAGCTGGCCGACAGGGCCTTGATGAAGCCCAAACAGGCCTCTAAGGCCCGATAAGAGCAACCTGGCCGCCAGGGCCTTCAAAGCTTCAAAGTGTTCACCTCGGTCCAATGAGGACAGAACCGGCTATTCAGGCCTTCAAAAAAAAAACTTAATCTAAATATGAGAAAAGAAGTTCAATTAAGAGCTAGTCTATTTCATATAGGCTACCTCAAGGGACGGGCACTCGGGCATGTCCCCGGTGTGTTTGATCCCGGACGGGGAAATGGGCAAGTCCCCATATTCTACCGATCCTTCCTCCAAAGTAGGGAGTATCAAACTCCACCTACTAAAGGAGGTATATCTCATCAATTTAAGGGGAGGTCATGTCAAAATTTCCCCTTAAATTAAAAATGAGAGACATATGCCAAGGAAGGATCATCCTATGTCCATCAAGGACTAAGAAAAAATTCATCAATGGGAAATACGACATTTTATGTCCCCCACATGTAATGTGCATTCGAATTTGCCAATAAATGGAAGTTTTCGATTTTGCATATCATTATTGTTATTGGAGCTTATAGAATAGCCCATGAAAATGAAGGAATGCAAATGTATTAAAAATGGCATAGCAAAACAAAATCTGAAATCTGTCAATTCATAAAATCACAAACTCAATTAAATCCATAAACAAAATCTGAATTCTAAAAATCAGAAATCAGGACCTGCAGTCCGAAAACCTTTGAAAATGCAGAATCTACAAGGAACCGAAGCCTGTAGAAATTGCAGAAACCAAAATCTGTAAAATTGCATCTGAAATCTGCAGAATTAAATGAAATCCAAACCAACCAAAAATTGAACTCAAATCAAAACTCAACTCTAATTCAATCAAATCAAACTTCTCTAAATAATCCAAATTCAAGCAAATCTAAAACTGAGCCGTAAAACAAATCACAAATTCAATAAATCTCAAGACAGAATATGAACCAAACTTGATAACTCAAATTAAACCAAATCCAACATAACCCAAAATTTTCCCAAAGCCAAATCCATTCCAGCAAACCATAGTCCGTAGGTTAAACCCAAATCCCATCCAAATCAATCCATAAACAAAATGTCTTTAACCCAAATCAAACCAAACAAAATTCAATTCAAATTCAAGCCAAATTCAATTCAACTCCAATCAAATTAAAAAAAAAAAATCAAACAATAAACAAATCAAACCAAACTCAAATCAAGTTTAAAATCAATCAACCAATTCAAATTGAACCAAACTTAAATAAAATGAACAAATCAAATTTCAACCCAAACTAAAAGCAATTCAACCCATTAAATTCAACTCAAGCTAAATTCAACTCAAATTAAATCAAACCAACAAATCAACTCAACCCAAATCAGAATCCAAATTAAAATAAAGTGCTTGCATTCTACTGGATTACATGGGACTGTTTTCTCCTATGTCCATATGTGTGTGAATGTTTATGTTTATGGATGTATGTTTTCTACTCCATGGATTGCTATGACGATAATCAAGGGTATTCGAGAAATCTCGATGTAATTAACGTCGGATCTTCGCACCATCCGACGGGGAGAGGTCAAAATAAATTTTCAAAGAACCTAACAACCTCAACACATAATTTTGACCCTAGTTAGTACTTTTATGAAATATCATCTATTTTCTTATAAAGTCAATGTTAAGGTCTAATCAAACCTAATTCAAATTCAAGAGGAAAATGAATTTCCAAAACAAAAGAATCAATCTTTCGAGAAAATTGAGGTTCCAACAATTGGCACGCCCGGTGGGAGCTCTCCTTCCCTTCATCTCTCCGTCATAGCAATTCAAGAAGACATACATCCCAAATTTCATATATATCTAACACATGCTTCTTTCCTTTTTGTGCGAGGAGGAGGCGGAAAATGTCAAAGGATGAGACCCGGTGGGGTCCAACGATCCCACCATGAAGACTTCATCCCGATGTTGCAAACATCTCAAGAAGCCACTCTCGGAGTTCATCCAACACCGAGAATATTTCAAGGGTCAAACAACTTGGCCCTATTTTCAAAGAGCTTACCACGGAAGCTCCCCAACAAACAACGCCGGGGCAGGTGTCATGGATTCTGTCACCACCAACCCTCAAAGAAGTCAAAGAGGCACCAAATGTGTCGTCTCAAGACCCATCAACTATATACCAGGGTCGGTCTTTCATAATCGACCAAGGTAATGGGAGGACAATGCCAAGGCAAAGTCTAATTCCTCCATCTCCAACAAGTGCATGGCACCGGGGCAACCACAACAAGAGAAGGTTGACAACAACAACAAAAAAAAAGAAGAAGAAAAAAAAGAAAAAAAAGGGGGCTGCTGGCCAACCGGCAAAGAAAGCTTCCGGACTCAAGCTGGCAACAATGTCGTTCAGCAGGGAACAAATTTCTATGTCCAAAAGAACTCTATCAACCGAACGGGGCAAGGAACGAATCCTTCACCCAAAAAGTCATATCCGGTCAAGCAATGGCCATATTCTTAATTCGCGAGATTACCATTGCTGCCAACCGCAGAAATCTCTCAAACTCGTCGGTGATGTCGTCATTCGGCGTGGAATAAATCTCTAAACTGGATGAACTTCACCAACCGTATGGGGGCAAGGAACAAATCCTTCGCCTAAAAGTCATACAGTCAAGCAATGACCATGCCAAGCAACATGTCAAGAAGAAACCAACTCCCAACTCATTTAAATCAACATGTCTAGCCTACCAGAGGCTCAACATATTCAAAGGACAAGGAATCAATTCTATGTTTCCAAAATAAAAACACACTTTGGCCAACCAAGAGATAGTTTGGCTTCTAACAAATGCTACTTTTGCAAGGAACAAATCCATCACCCGAGTGGAAGATGTTGAGACCGATCGTGGCCCGCATTTCATCGAGGTGCCATCTCTCAATTCACGTCTCACCACGATTGGTTAAATCGAGGGATCGAATCAGCGAGAGATTTCAACCGGTTAAGGGATTAACCCTCGACTCGGGAAAGTAATGTGGCTTCGCTAAGCCCCCAAATGTCGCTCGGGTAAAGAACAAATCTTATGCCCCAGAAAACAAAAATCATCAAAGCATGGTCGTCTCGCCAACGGCATATACCAAAGATGTTTCAAGAGGGATTAACACACAAATCTACGAGAGTACCACGATAAACCAATCAACAAAGTTCATGTCAAAAATCAGCTATAAAGAACAAACAACTCCTCAATCCACAATGTCGCTATGCCAAGCCTTCGTCCACAACATGCAACGGGGAGTCCGACAACGGCATATGCCACATAAATGCCATTTCCACGAGGAATCAATCCTCACTCCATGACACGAAGTATTTGTGGTCAACAAGCAGGGAGTCAATCTTCTACTTCGAAATGCCGAGGGCTATCAATCACGGGCTCGCCCCGAGATACTATGCACCGTGGTCGTCCACCGACGAACAAGATCGAGTTATGTAAGGGATCAACCCTCTTAATCTCAAAATTGACAACTTGGGCTAAGCAATGGCCCAAGATGTTGTCGCTCGGGTGAGGGACCAACCCTCAACCCACAATCTCAATTCTCAACCAAGCTCGATCGACCAAGAATTCAGTGCTCCTCATACTCCTCTTCAAATCGGGAACTAATCCCATACTTGTGCCATGGCCCAGCTATTCGCTATGGGCACAACCTGGTCCAAAGTATCCCCTGCCAGGAATAAATCCGATGCCCACATTAAAGCTTGCATATGCAGGACATCATCACACTCTACTCAGGGGGCAAGATGCTCATCTGTACATGCTATGTTAATTCGACAACAAGTCAACATGAACCACCACCAAGATGAGGGGGCAACCCTCCGCTCCTCAGTCCAAGGAGGGCAGGCCGATCAATGGTCCATAATGTTATCGTCGTGCAAGGGGTCAATCTTCAGCCAGACACCCCCCAATAAGTCATGCCGACCAACGGCTTGGTTAATTTATGCTTTCCCTGACAAGGAATCAATCCTTTGTCTGCTCATATGTTATGGTCAACTAATTCTTAGTTGAGTCAAAAAAAAAAAAATACCCATGCTGCAGCCGACTTGATGGAAGGCTCGTCAAACTCAATAGGAACAAGAAAAACAATTCAGAATTTCATACTTCGCTGGGGGGCAATCGCCCAGCCACACCATAATAGCATGGGCCAAGGATAAACCACATGCCCAATATGTTATCAAACGATCAGGGAGGAAGCAATCCTCCGCCTCAAAGGGAGAGCCGGCACAGATTCCAAGATGTCTTATTGCTACCATTATGCCACTCTGGCCCGGTGGAAGAAAAAGGATAAGGCTACTCCCCAGTCTTCCACCAACACTGCTGTAAGGCCCATTCGGGGAAAGAAGAAATCTTTCGCCCGTCAAGTTATGCAGGGCCGGTCAGTGGCCTCAATTGTTACTTGAGAGAGGGAGCATGCCTTTTTTCTTGAAAAATCGACAGTTTGGCCGAGTAACAGCCCACCAAGCTATGGCTTGGGCGAGGGAGCAACCCTCGGCCCATAATTCAAACAGGGGTAACCGATCAACGGTTTCATCCCCATATGCTATCTTCAAGTGAGGGGCCAACCCTCGACTTGTCAGCTCAATAGGGATGACTGATCAACGGTCCTATCCCCCAATACTGCTTGATGGGCTAGGAATCAATCCTAGGCTCACCAATTGAAAAAATGCTGCCCGGTTATCGATGCAGCTGCAAAATATCCTTCGGTCTAGGAACAAATCCGATGACCACATCAAAACTTGCCCGGATGTGGCACCTTTCTATTATGCTAAGGCAGATGAAGGAGAAGCTCACCATCCAACATTTAGCCAATCGTTTTGCCACTCTGGCCCGATTGGATGAAAAGAATAAGGATGTTGTCCAGCCTTTTGCCAACATTGCTGCAGCTGCACGGGGAAAGAAGAAATCTTTCACCCGTCAATTGTTTCTCTGACCAATCAGTGGTCCCAACTGCTAATGGAGAGAGGGATCAGTCCTCTTGTCTGAAAATCAACAAATCCGGCCGATCAACGGCTAGCCATGTTATTTCTCGGGTAAGGGACCGGCCCTTGGCCCGTGACTTCAACCAGGGTAACCGATCAACGGTTTCATCCCTGGACATTATCTTTTAGGTGAGGGATCAACCCTCGATTCATCATTTCAAGCAGGACAACTGATCAACGGTTCCGTCCACCAAGACAAGACGACGAACTAGGAATTAATCCTATGCTTGCCAATTGTAAAAAAAAAAATGTTGCCCGGTTACCGGTGCAACTCCAAAGTATTCCTTGGTCCTAGAATAAATCCAATGACCACAGCAAAATGGCCCAGATGTGGTGCCTTTTTCATGCTCGGGTTCGGAATCAATCTGCCACCTTGCATACATCGACGATGTTGGTCGGTTCACCGGTCAACCCACAACGTCACCCATCCTACCGGGGGCAAGCCTCCAAGCCACTCCGGATAACTCGGGCTAAGGATCAACCGGACGCCCATTATACCAAAGAAGGCGTACAAGAAATCCTTCGTATGAAAGGAATGCATTCAACCAAATGACCGGTCCTCTCGGCCATCAACAGGGAAGCAATCCTCCATACTTCAATAAACCGCCAATCAATGGTCGAAAACATGGCTTTCAAAGAAGCAGTAGATCAACCTTATATTCTTCGCTAAGAAGGAGCCGACCGATCAACGGCATACGATACTGCTGCAGAGAGATCGCATTTTCGCCTTTCTCTCAACCAAGATGACCAACTAATGGTCCGATCTTCTAATCCCGACATGCAGGTGAGGAATCAATCCTCTATCTGGCGAATGGATGCAACTGTCATGATAGCACTTGGGCTCAGAACAAATCTTATGCCCTCGCTGAATGATGTCTATATGGCATCACCTGATAAAGTTATGCTCGGGAGAGAAAGCAATTCTCGACCCATTATGCATCAAATAATCAGGTAGTTTCTTGATTCTGGGAGTTACTCATCCGGCCGGGGGCATGCCCCTAAACCATGTCATACCAAGCGGGTGTGAGGGAGAACTCTCCACTTAAAAAGGTGACAGGGGGCAAGAGGACCAGCCTCTACCAGTGAAGCCCCAGAAAATCGCCAATCTACGCTAACTACAAAGGGAGACAAAGAAGAACCATTGTCTCAACAGGAGACTACATGAAGTCAACCCTGTTATCAGGGTGACGGAGCAACCCTCCACCCTTCAAGTTAGCATATCAGGCTGGACAGCGGCTCCCGAGGCTACAATTCAGTGAGGGACCAACCCTCAACTCAACATGTCAAATCAGCCTTGCTGGTCAACAGCTCGACCCGATTATGCCTTTTGACAAGCATGTCAACATGCCAGGGCTGGCCATTAGTCCACTACAAAACATAAAACTTGGGCAAGGAAGAAATCCAACACCCGCCACAAAATTGAGCCAGGGGAATGAAAAGTCCATGGGACAACCCTCCACAACCCTTCAATTCAATCCCAAAGTAGGCCATCAACCTACCCTCAAATGTCCCCAAAGCAATCTCCTATATGCCCTCACATACCGCAAAAGAAATAGTCTCCATGGCCTCCGACATGCCCATGTACACAAAAAAAACCTCCATGGCTTTTGACATGCATAAATCCTAACTCACTCTAATGGCTTTGACATGCCTAGGCCCACACACAAGCCATCCCCATGTTTCCCAATATTCCTATGACCAGCTCCCTACGCTTCCCGCGCGGACTCCATAGGAATCTCAAAAAAGAAAGAAAGAAGGGGGATGAATGGAAGAGATACTCCCAACTCAAGCAATGAGAGAAATGCATTCTCAAATTGACACTATACAACTCTCAGAAGAGAAGAAATCTTTAAACTGAGCTGGACATGCAATCTCGGGCAACCATTGTCGAGCGAGAAAAGGGAGTCCTGAGAGGTTAAGACAAGGTCAGTTTTGGCCATCACTAAGATCACCCCGTAGAAGACAAAATATATCGAGGACACAAGGCAACATGTTCATTTCGTGCTTGTCAAGCCTCAAATTTCAACAATCGCAGAAAGCGCACGAGGAGGTCACAGCCCTAAGGTGCCAATCCCCGTGTCACCTCTCCACGCATTTCTCCATCAACACATCGTGCATCTACATCGATGGTGGGACGATGAGTAAGGCGGAGTACGACCGAAGTTCATATGGCTCGAGGGAAGCCCGAATTCCTTGCGAAAGAAAAAAAAAAAAAGAGAAGAAAAAAAGAAAGAAAGAAAGAAATACGAAGTACCTTACGTACTTGGTTAGTTACACCATTAATCGACTCAAGGCGGGCAAAATATGTCAAACAAAAAAAAAGAGAAAAAAAAAGGAGAAAGAAAAGAAAAAAATCCTACGAGGTGATGACCCGTCGAGGGGCACCACAGCAAAAGTGGATCACCCCGTGTACGAAAACCCCGCAAACGGGCGTGCGTACAAAAGGAAAAGGGGACTAGTCATGAAAACCTTTCAAAAGGCAAATAAGTTAGTTTGAAAAAAAAGAAAAAAAAAGAAGAAAGAAAAAAAAAGGAGCGAGAAACTCGAAAATTCAAAGTTCAAAAAAAAAGAGAGACTCACCTCTTATCTAAACATGTCAAGTTTCATGCCATCAGCTTGCATGTCTACATGGCTTCAAGTGCTTCATACCATTACGACCACCAGTTCACATGGTTTTCAAAAATTCATACCATTATGACCCTCTCGGTCTATATGGTTTGCTAATAAATCCCTGTGCTATCATAACCCTCTTCGCCTTCACACAATTTTCAACCTTTCATACCATTATGACCCTCTCGGGTCCATATGGTTTCGCTAACAAGTCTCCCGACTATTACGGTCATTTCGCCTATATAGCCTACAACCTTTCATACCACGCGACCTCACGGTCCGTATGGTTTCAAAAAAAATCACACGCCATTATGACTCTCGTGTCCACATGGCTTCCAATAACTCCATACCATTATGGCTCTTCAAGTCTATATGGTTTTCAAACATGTATACCATCACGACCCCTCGTGTCTATACGGTTCTCAAATCTCCATACCATCACGACCCTTCAGTCTACATGGTCCCCAAGTCCTTACGTCATCACGACCTGCCAGTCTACGTGGATCGTCAAACCCCATACCAGTATGACCCTCTCGGTCTATATGGTTTTCATAAATCCCATACCACCATGGTCTTTTGGTCTAAATATTGTTTGGATCCTATGCCACCAAGGCTGGACATGGAACCGTTCTCATGTCCCAAATCCCACCGGCAACATTTGGGCCTTGAGCCTTTAAGCTTGGGTTTACCTTAAATTCATATTTCATGGGCCAAGTATGATCATTTCGTACTTGCATGTCCCACAACTCTACAAACGGCAGCAAGCCATCCCATATTGCATCTTTTGGACCGAATGCGACTCCTCCGCATTCATAAGTCTTTAAATTCAGTGGCATTAAGTCATCTTGTCACTTTTCGGCATCAAGCCACCACATTCGGCATTAAGCCATTCCATGTCGCATCTTCATGGCATTAAGCCACCAAATTCCTTTCGACACAAAGCCACCAAACTCATGTTGGCAGCAAGCCATTTAAATCTTTCAAAGCAAACTCTTTTGGCACCAAGCTATTATATTTTTCTTGGCATCAAGCCATCTCAGAATCTTATGTCCATCTGGCCGAGTCTTCACGCTCACATGTCCTTTGGGTCCTTTTGGCGTTAAGCCACCCTAAACTCTACCCAATAGGCCGAGTGTGACTTCTTCATACTCACATGTCCTTTGGGTCCTTTTGGCATTAAGCCACCCTAAACTCTACCCAATAGGCCGAGTGTGACTTCTTCATACTCACATGTCCTTTGGGTCCTTTTGGCATTAAGTTACCCTAAACTCTACCCAATAGGCAGAGTGTGATTCTTTCATGCTCACATGTCCTATGGGTGTCTTCGGCATTAAGCCACCAAAAATTTCGTCAACAAAGCCGAATACGACTTTCACATATTCACAAGCCTACAAGTTCTTTCGCATCAAGCCATTAAATTTCTTTTCGGCGCCGAGCCATCAAACTTTTCGGGCATCAAATCATTATACTCGTTGGCATCAAGCCATCAAACTCCTTTTGGGCATCAAGCCATTTTATTACTTTCAACATCAAACCATCAAATTCACGCCCCTACGTGCCGAGTATGCCCTCTTCATACTCACAAGCCTACTGTGTCTATCAAGACAAAGCCCCCAAATCCTACGGCCCCGGAAGCCTCAATTCCTCTCCGTCAAAATTCTATGACCCGGGGAAGCCTTAATTCCTCATTTTCCAAAACAATTTCATGGCTTGAGGGAAGCCTTAATTCCTTACAAAAAAAAAAGTGGGCTAAAAAAAAAAAAAAGAATGTTGCCCGACAGTCTTAGCTGGTCACCCATAAACGATCGGTTGAGAGCAAAAATGTCAAGAAAAAAAAAGAAGAAAAAAATACCCCGCAGAAAGTGAAAACCAAATAAAAGGGCACTTGTGCAAAATCAGCAACCCCGCTACGAAAACTCGTTCTAAGGCGTGTAGCAAAAAGAGAAGGGCTAGTCCGGGTGAAAACCTCGTAAAAGGCAACACTAGTAAAAAAAAAATAAGAAAAGAGAGAAAACAAAAATGAAAAATTAAAGACCTTACATCACCACAGCCTTCTTACCATACGCGGTCTTCGAACTCTACACCGCCATGGCCCTTACACTTACGTAGTACCCAAAACAAAAATTTTCACACCATCACGACCCTTCCGGGTCTATATGGTTCCCAAGCTTAAATTCTACACCATCATGGCCCTTTCGGCCTACGCGGTTTTCGCCCCAAAAGTTTCATGTCATAATGACCCACATAGTCCATACGGTCCTCCAAATCTCTTCGCCCTCGATTTTTTAGGCTTATATGACCTCATACTATCTGGGTCAGCAAGTGCCGGACATTAAATTTCCATGCGTCTCACAAACCTCACCAACAAACCAAACCTCACGGCCTAGATATAAGCTCTCTTAATCCTCCAAGACAAAACTCAACCCTACGGGCCGAGTCGGAATAAATCCTACTCAACTTGCCTATTGGTTCCTAAACCCACCCCTACAAAGCCGAGCTGGAACAAATCCTACTCAACACGCCTACAGGTTTGGCATCAAGCCACTATACAACCTTACCCTATGGGCTGAGTGTGACTTCTTCGCATTCACATGTCCCATAAGTTAAATATTAAGCCACCACATTCACATTCATACCCTAGGCACGACCATATCCTATTAACATGTCCTACAAATGAATTCCTCACCACCAAAACAAACCAATTTCATAGCTTGAGGGAAGCCTCAATTCAAGCAAAAAAAGGGGGGAAAGTCAAAGTCTAACATATGGGGAATGGCAGACAGGCAAGAAAAATCAAAGTTGGTCACATCCAAGGGCCCAAGCCCTTCTCTGTCCTAAAGAAGACTGCGGTAGGATGCAAGACGGCGGATGATACAGCTCCGCGGCAAGACAAGAGGGCCATACATGCCACGCTACACGAGCGATTCCTCATCGCCGTCCGTCTCCAAGAAATCGCCCGGGGGTATTTTGCCGGCACTCAAAAAAATGTCAGCGACATCCAGAATCGGCAAGTTTTGGGCAAAATACATGAAAGAAAATCGAACAGCAAGTGATCCACTTTTCATCACATTTAAAAATAATGGGCCGAACATGTGCCCAATAAGCCTTATTGGGCCCGACCAAACCGGATGATGACTCGATAACGGTCGTACACCACTATCTTGTCCGTCTACCCAAACTTCGAGCAACAACGAAGTCGGATCGAAAATCCGACTTGAATTCAACAAGTTACGGGTCAAACGGTGAAAACACTCCCGAATGGCCTTGCAGGCTTAATGGCCCAAATAACAAAACAAGTGGGCTCACAAAGATTGTACCAACAAGACATTTCCAACGGCACCTCATGTCAAAATATGGTCATGGACAAGAAATGACCGTTTTGCCCTTGTGGGATTCAGCAACTGGGAAGGTCCAAAGAAAAGTGGCACCACCAAAAGGTCTACTTGACTTTCGCATAAACAATGACAGTAGCCGACTCGGCAATCCGACCCATATTTGGAAAGTTACGAGGAAAACAACCGAAAGTCAATTTTCGAATGGCCTTAATAAGGGCACATCAAGTCCGAAAAACAAAACAAGTGGGTCCATGGGCTGTACTGGGCCGAGGGCTTCGCAACGGTACCCCGAATGTCGAATCCGATTTCGGATGGTACCCGAACGTAAAATGACCTCTTTCGCCCTTGGTAGGTTTGGACACCCGGGATAGACCCGATAATATCTTGGTACGTCATTAAGCCCGCCAAGCTCCATATTGAGCAACGTTAAAGTCGGATCGCAGATCCGACTTGTATTCGGCAAGATACGGGCAAAACAATGAAAGTGGACTTCCGTGCGGTCTTTACCGGCTTGGTGGGCCCAAATGACCAAACCAAGGTGTCAACAAGATTGCCTCGACAGAGCTTCGCAACGGTACCCCGAATGTCGAATCCGACTCCGGATGAAAAAATGACCGTTTTTGCCCCTATCGGGCCCGAACAAATCCAGGCAGGCCCATTAACATATGGCATACCAAAAAGTCCGTCTGATTTCCAGAATGCTTTTATTTAAAAAAAAAAGAAAGAAGAAGGGAGGAATAAATCTGGACGCCCATCTCCTCC
Organism: Cryptocoryne crispatula var. balansae; assembly: GCA_036172225.1. Lineage (NCBI taxonomy): Eukaryota > Viridiplantae > Streptophyta > Magnoliopsida > Alismatales > Araceae > Cryptocoryne > Cryptocoryne crispatula. Next base: position 40,049,046 of record CM069928.1, read on the forward strand.
AGGGGCTTGCTTGGTCAAGGGCAGCCACTCCCCCACGTCCCATTGAAACGTGGCCCCACTCTTGATCAAGCAGGTACAGCGCGTGGAAGTTTTCTCCATTGAGGGCCTTCCACCCAGCAGCCTATATAAAGGGGCTGTCCACGGACTAAAGAGGGGTTGGCTGAGGTATTCCCACGTGAAGAAGGAGAGCAATCTGGTGAAGGAGAAAGAAGAGGGAGAGCTTCAAGGAATTGCTGCGCACTGCTGCTGGGAGGTGAAGGAAGGTGAAGAAGAAGAGAAAGAGGTAAGGATCAAGGTCCGGTTACTTCTCCATTCCCTCTTCAAGCCCTCCCTTTAACCCTCTCTTCAAAACCCCTCTACGCAGGCCCAAAAAAGCCTATAAATCTGTCCAATTGCCTGCCCTTCCTGCAGTCAAAATCAAGCCCCCATATGGCCCAACCGAGCACACATCTGGCAAGTCTGAAACAAGCCTCATTTAGGCCCATCTTCAGCCCCTTTACAGCATACCAGAAATAGCCTAGTGCAGGCCCAAAGAGAAGCCCATAAGCGGTCCATCTCCAGCCCCTGCACAGCCCACTCTCAGTCCAGACAAGTGCCCCTGCGCAGACCCATCTTGGCCACCTGTCTAGCCCACAAACAGGCCGCAACCAGGACCATCCCATGCCCTTTGCGCAGGCCTGATCAGCCCCTCCAACCAGGTCCCAATCCTTTCAAGGACAACCAGAGCTCAGTTCTTGTCTCTTCTGGCTGAGATTTCAGGCCGCCAGGGCCTCATTTTCAGCAGGTCACCAAGCCCAATTTCAGGCCGGAATCAGAGGGGCCACCAGGGCCAAGGGAGCTGGCCGACAGGGCCTTGATGAAGCCCAAACAGGCCTCTAAGGCCCGATAAGAGCAACCTGGCCGCCAGGGCCTTCAAAGCTTCAAAGTGTTCACCTCGGTCCAATGAGGACAGAACCGGCTATTCAGGCCTTCAAAAAAAAAACTTAATCTAAATATGAGAAAAGAAGTTCAATTAAGAGCTAGTCTATTTCATATAGGCTACCTCAAGGGACGGGCACTCGGGCATGTCCCCGGTGTGTTTGATCCCGGACGGGGAAATGGGCAAGTCCCCATATTCTACCGATCCTTCCTCCAAAGTAGGGAGTATCAAACTCCACCTACTAAAGGAGGTATATCTCATCAATTTTAGGAGGTCATGTCAAAATTTCCCCTTAAATTAAAAATGAGAGACATATGCCAAGGAAGGATCATCCTATGTCCATCAAGGACTAAGAAAAAATTCATCAATGGGAAATACGACATTTTATGTCCCCCACATGTAATGTGCATTCGAATTTGCCAATAAATGGAAGTTTCGAATTTTGCATATCATTATTGTTATTGGAGCTTATAGAATAGCCCATGAAAATGAAGGAATGCAAATGTATTAAAAATGGCATAGCAAAACAAAATCTGAAATCTGTCAATTCATAAAATCACAAACTCAATTAAATCCATAAACAAAATCTGAATTCTAAAAAATCAGAAATCAGGACCTGCAGTCCGAAAACCTTTGAAAAATGCAGAATCTACAAGGAACCGAAGCCTGTAGAAATTGCAGAAAACCAAAATCTGTAAAATTGCATCTGAAATCTGCAGAATTAAAAGAACCCCAAACCAACCAAAAATTGAACACAAATCAAAACTCAACTCTAATTCAATCAAATCAAACTTCTCTAAATAATCCAAATTCAAGCAAATCTAAAACTGAGCCGTAAAACAAATCACAAATTCAATAAATCTCAAGACAGAATATGAACCAAACTTGATAACTCAAATTAAACCAAATCCAACATAACCCAAAATTTTCCCAAAGCCAAATCCATTCCAGCAAACCATAGTCCGTAGGTTAAACCCAAATCCCATCCAAATCAATCCATAAACAAAATGTCTTTAACCCAAATTAAATCAAACAAAATTCAATTCAAATTCAAGCCAAATTCAATTCAACTCCAATCAAATTAAAAAAAATCAAACAATAAACAAATCAAACCAAACTCAAATCAAGTTTAAAATCAATCAACCAATTCAAATTGAACCAAACTTAAATAAAATGAACAAATCAAATTTCAACCCAAACTAAAAGCAATTCAACCCATTAAATTCAACTCAAGCTAAATTCAACTCAAATTAAATCAAACCAACAAATCAACTCAACCCAAATCAGAATCCAAATTAAAATAAAGTGCTTGCATTCTACTGATTACATGGGACTGTTTTCTCCTATGTCCATATGTGTGTGAATGTTTATGTTTGTGGATGTATGTTTTCTACTCCATGGATTGCTATGACGATAATCAAGGGTATTCGAGAAATCTCGATGTAATTAACGTCGGATCTTCGCACCATCCGACGGGGAGAGGTCAAAATAAATTTTCAAAGAACCTAACAACCTCAACACATAATTTTGACCCTAGTTAGTACTTTTATGAAATATCATCTATTTTCTTATAAAGTCAATGTTAAGGTCTAATCAAACCTAATTCAAATTCAAGAGGAAAATGAATTTCCAAAACAAAAGAATCAATCTTTTGAGAAAATTGAGGTTCCAACAGAAACAATCATGATAAACCACAGCAAGATTCTCAAGAATAAGAATTTAACAAAAGGGTATATTCCAAAATTTGCCTTTCAGGGGACCCTAATAGAACTCACTCACCATTAAAACATGTATTGTCCAATACCATGTAACCTTTAATTCTGGTCATTCATTAGAAAAATTACTGAATTGATCAAGCAACTGCTTGAAAGGAAGCTTTTCTCACCAAACTCTGAACAGCTACAGGAGATCCGTACACATAAGAAGGTTTGAGGCAAAGGTTTGGCTCTTGAAATAAATACCTTTGAGGAAAGAAAGCTGCAAGAAGGCGCATGTTTCTTCATCCCTCCCAGCACCAATTAAATCTCATTTATGTGGGAGAGTTTCTCGACAAATTGAAGTGTATAAGTGATCTCAAGTTTTGACAATTAAAGAAGCATCAATATTTGATGCCTATGTTTGTGGCCTACCACAGTGAAAAATATACTTTTTGATATTACAATTATTATTTACATTGTGCCCATAAAAGACAATCATGCACACATATAAAATAACCTCAGATTATGCCATGAATTATAGAACAACGGAGTCCACGTACCTGTTTCCTACCAATGGTAAAATGCCAAAGATTCCAAACCCAAATTTGGGATAGTAAAAGCATGACCTTAGTTGCAAAAACCTAAGACAAATGCCAAAAGCAAAACGAAGACCAAATAAATAATAAATCATTTAAGTTTTGAGGCACAACTTTTAAGGAGTTGAATTCTAACTCCAAGGAAGAGAAGCAAACAAGGGTTTCTTACGGATCTGCAGTTGACACAAATGCTTCCATAAATGTATTAGGATCATCCAAATCCCTAGAATATTCAAAACGTAAGTGAAGACAAAAGAGATTGTTTTAATTACAACAGATAGGTAATAGATCAAGTAAAACCTTTGCCAGCGAAAGACTGCATTTCCTTCTTTGTCCCCATCAAATGGACCAGTTATCTAAAAGTGCTAAAGATTACCAATGTCTTTCCAATTTAGAAATAACTACAGACAACCTAAAGGAAATATGAGAAAAAACAAGACCAGGCAAAAAAATAAAAAGAGAACCCCAAAATGCAAGCAGTTTAAGTAAGAGATAAAAGGATGAACTTTAAGTGGAAGTGCAGCAATTAATAACCAAAATTGAGGTTTAGGAAAAGATAATGCTTGTCTCTCCTGTCAATGCTTGTCTTCCTTTTGTCTCTTACTAATATATCCTGTTCTATCTGTAATGACCCACAATTCTTAAATCTCTTAAACAGATATGAATAACCAAAAAATGCAGATTGTTAGCAGATAACAGTATACTGTATTTGTAGGGTTGGTGATAAACACAACTTAGTAAAATTCATAATATCAAAAAATTTATAATGACAGAAAATAATTTCATCACGTTCCCATGATAAAAATAATTGTACCAGAAACACAAACTTGATTAAAGGAAAGTCTAAAACATACCAAAATTATATTATCTAAAATCCCACTTATATAATTATATTACTACTTTTTTGACATTGTCTGAAACTTCTACCTGAAAAAATTAAGTAGGAAAGGGTGAATCTTCATTAGAAAAATCCTTCTTTTAACCATATCTGAAATTTTCAAAATACTTTCCATATTTCTTTTCTTGCCAAGTACAAAAGTCTTATTTTTCAAATGTCTTTAACTTAACAAGGCATGATTAAAATTTATTTTCATAATTATAACACTTCATTTGCCTTTCCATTTCTCTGCCTTTGACATTTTCAGCCTTTCTTTGTAACAGAAAATATTTCATGTGACGTGGTGACTCACAATCATATGCAGATCCCAATTCCCAAGTCTATACATTTTAGGCCTCTTTTAAAGATATATAATTATACTCTTTCATTCATATGCATATCCCACTTCTGGAGAGGTTTTAATCCACCGCATGATATGTAGTTATACTCTTTCAAATTGATCTCTTTCTAGGTCTACCCCTTTGTCTTTTCCCTCCCACTACCTTAAAATTCTCTACTTTTTTCTACCTAGAGTTTTCTAGCTCTACATCTAATATGTTCAAACCAACTTAATCTCTATGTTTCAAATTTGTCATTAATTGATGCAACTCCTAAATTTTCTTTGGTGCACTCATCACTAATCATATCTAATCTGGTATGTGCATTTATCCATCTTAAAATTGTCATCTCAACAACACTTGTTTTGGAAGTACGTTGTGCTTTCATAACCCAACAGTCAAATAACATGCAATAAAACTTGTCAGCAGAAACATGTAATGAGTCCCCATCTATTTAAAACTTATTAGCATAAACATGTGATGAGCCCCCATCTATTTACACAGTAACGGTTAAAAGTAATCTGAAGGTCCATGAACACTGCAGATTTAAGCCATTAAGGGAGAAGAAAAAACAAAAGATGAACAACTTCGGCAAATATACAAGAAGACCTAACTGAATGGTTACTGTGAGGTTCATCAGTTTAGTAAATCTCAAATGAACTGTAACAAAAAAATCAATAAAATAAGATGAATAGATAAACAGAAACTACATGGCTGTAGTTGTCTTGGATACTGTAGCAACCAAGTCCACATGAGGATCTTGAATTGGCTTTAGCAAGATTCTAGTATTAAAATGCCTTGCTTGCTCAAAATAGTCCTCAAAAAGGCATCTCAATGCTAACTTCCCAAACAACAATTCATAAGCCGGTACCAACATCCTGCACTAGACTAAACCAGTGTCAGATTAAGCATTAATGAATATCTATTTCGTGAGACATTGGTTGTATTAGTTCAAATACAAGGCCAAACTTTTTATCAAAACAAGAAAACGATTTGTAAAATGGGGAGAAGGACACGACTAGAACAAATATAAACAAGAAAAGTATCGTATATAATACTAAAAAACAAGGTCTTTTAGAAAAAAGTAGAGCATGTAAGGAATTAATTCCAACAGAAGATGAAGATCTTATGTAGTAAATGAGATTACCAGGATAAACAGAGATCTCTAATTGATAACAGGTAAATTTTCAGTTTGACTGAGAAGTAGTTGCATAGACCGGGAAAAAAGCTTGAATTTTAATACAAAGAAATAACTAGAAAAAAAAATACTTGGTCGCTGATAGATTGCACTGGTAAGTAAAATAACAAAAGGTAAAAGCGTTTGTTTTAAGGAATGTTGAGTGTGATCTGTTATTTTTTTCCACGACGCGGGCTCTCTACAGAAGTATTGTCCTGTCGTACACCTAAGCGGTTAGTCTATTGTACGAGAAAAAACATACGTAAGATCAATTGGTACATCAGCATATTCTCACTCAGCATGCAAGGAGAGACACCAGTTCGACAAGCAACTCGAGAAAAACAATCAGCATGTTTGCCACAAATCCACCGAAAAACATATCTAAATTGGAAATGCTTCATGCACTCATCGGGGGAATCCGGGAAGTGCATTATCAAACGAAAAAGGCGAGGACGCAGTATTTAAGGAAACAAGCACAGGCGACGGAACTACGACCACTAAACGGAAGAGAAATGCAGCATGTGTCCATGACCTCACCTCGTGCGAACGGCCAGCGGAGGAAAGTCGAAAATGGGCGGCACCAGCACCATCGGCGGCGGCTGCTCCCTGTTCAGAAGGTTCCCCATCGCTCGCCCCTCTCTCTCTCTCTCTCTCTCTCTCTCCCCGCGACCCCGCAACTCACAGAAGTCAGAACGGTCCGAGCGGAGCGGGAGGGCCGGTTCAGTCTGTAGCACGTTTAAACGGTTAGGCCCAAAAAAGATTCTTAGTGGATCGCATAGCGGTCCGGCCCATATAATACCATCCCTTTCAGTCAGCCGAGTAGGTGACAGGAAAGATTGTCATCTTCGATAACTAAACGAAATCTAAATAAGTAAAAAAAAGACAAAATCAAGAAGCGAATTTAAATTTACTTTTTAAAGGAATGAACATACTAATGAGGTGTTGAGTTGCGTTATAATTTGAGTTTTTGTTGCAATTTTATGTCCTTGAAACAGAATTTGATAGAAGAGATGTTTGGCAAAGATTATAAATTTATGTTTTTAAAGCTATTTCCTCCTTGGACATAAAAAAAGTGAGGCTCTCTTTTTTTTATCTAATGGCTGCTCCAGCCTCTTTTGGTCTTACATGTCTTCTACTCTGTTTTTGGTTATCACATTTTTTCATTGGTGAGTTTACACTTTATTTCAATACAAACTTTGTCATGAATGTGTATAAAAGCTTGTTGTGCAATCAAACATCTCATAATCATTAAATTAGTAGTTTAAAAAATATTTGGTTATAATAGTAATTTCTTCGAGATTTACTTGATTTTACATGGTTTGGTACAGTTTTAGTTTTTAGTTCTCGGAGTTTTTGTTATAATTTTATATTTTTATTAAAACTTGTAAAAAAAGAAATGTTTGGGGGCCATTGCAATTTTATAATTTTAAAGAGATTTTCTTTTTGGACAAAAGGAAGATCCCACCTCTCTCTCTTTTATCTTGTAATCCTCCTTTGATCATAGATGGTACTCTCTTTTTTGTTGCTATCATGTATCGTCGAACGCGATAATTTTATCTCATTGGTTAGTTCACGCTTTATTTTAATATAAATTTTAACATGAAGTGCAGCCAAACATCATGTTTCGAGAGAGAAATTTAATTAGAGATGAAATTGAAATTTTAGACATATATTTTATTAAGTCACTTAATCTAAATGTGACCTTTCAATTCATGTCTAACCTTTGATTTCGTGATAAAAACAATTAAGATACTTAGATATTAATTAATTTCATGTCCCACTCCACCTTTTCTCATGCACGAACTGTACGTGTACGCATATGTAATGTAGGCGATCCGCTGTCATTCGAGAATGATCCGACAAGGACAGGCACTTGACCGCCACTCACTGGTCAACTAGATTCAAGAACCCGCGAGAAAAAAAAATAGAATCAAGATTAATTAAGTTATCCATGTATTAATTAATTCACATTATTTTTGTTAGATATGTTTTTTTTGGGTCACGTTGACCGAAAACTCACCGCACACGCGGGCGACAGGGGATCGAGCCTGCGCGGGCTCGGTCCCCACTTGGAAACTCCCCCCCGGGGGAGGGCCGAGCATCATCGGCCGCCATCGAACCCTGCCCTCTCGCAAACCCGACAGGAGAGGTGTCAACCGAGCCACGCTCGACCAACTTTTACCTATGTTATCCGGATCATCCTTTCTAAAGAAATCAGTTCTGGGAAATGAAATTTCAAGCCATACACGGTTCATTTTGAAAAACATCGAAATGTAAGAAGATTAATATAAATAATGTGTCAAGGGACATATAAAATCCGAATCAACAAACCTACGCCAATCAAAGCTCAAAGATATATGTTAAGACGCATCAAAGACTGGTCCAAAAGTTATACTCTCCAGATTAAATTAACTAAAACCAACACCACTTAATTAATCTCTTCAAAGATGTGTGTATATATATTTAAGACCCATATCAAAGACAGCTCAAGAGTTATAATTTTTCAAATTAAACTAAAGCAAACACCACCATATATAATTCCCTCTCTCTCTCTATATATATATATATGAACTATCTTTTTTTCCCCTGTTCTCTTCTGTGTGGAAATGTCTGGAGAAGTCAAATCAGCTCCACCAGGATTCCCCGGTCAAAGTAAAAAAAAAAAAAAAGCAGATTCCCCGCACGAGGCAGAACCATAACCTTTATTGTCTATTCGTACTTTTTTTTCTCTTTTGGTCACGGCTTTATCGCCTGTATACATAGATAGATATACTGTATTTTTATATATAAATACACCAAGCGAGGCTGATCAACGGAGAATATCGGTCAAGTGTCAACCGAAAGGGCCGTCTCTGGGGGATTACGTGGTGGTCAAAGTCAACAGGATCTACGGACTTTTCTTCCTCTTCTGCCTTTTGACCTTTTGACCGTCCGAAAGCACACGATCCCTCCTTCGAAAGAGAACGCCGAGATCAGATGCAAAGGTTCCCTGCCGATCATACTCATCAAGACTTGTGTATTTATCGGAGAGACAAAATTGAAAGATGAGATCTGTTTTTTTATTATCTGATATATATATATATGAGTGTGTGTATGTGTGTATAAATATATATATATATATGGATCTTCTCCATCCGATAACGTTGGGAATCAATAGAACAAAAGACTGGTCAATGTTGGCTCATGTGTAGTTTGTGCCCTTCGCTTTTATCATATATTCGTGTGCGTACTGCCCGGTGTGCATCTTATCACATTTGAGTTCTCATCATATATATCTATATCTATATATATATATATATATTAGTGGTCCCATGAAGGGAGCTGATCCCAGAGTTGTCGATAAAAATTAACTATTTTTTTCTATTTAGCATTTAATCAGCTAGATCACCGTTAAAGAGGCATAACAACGTATTTTACTGATCATGTCTGTATTTTATCAACTCCTTTTATGTTTCATTAATCCCTCTCCGCATTTTTACTGACAAATATTCATATTTTGCTACCCTCTTCTTCACATTTTACTGACCTATCTGTGCATTTATTAGTAGCCATAAGTAAATTCTTCTGAGTTAATGTATATTGTAAAAGGTGATAATACATTGGCAATGAAAGGTGCCGCAACCAAATCATCTAACTAGTTCAATAATCATACTGATTATTAGTAATATTTTCGAGAGATTGCAGATCTCGAAACCACTTTTAACATTATATACTTAATTTTGTCGACATTTTTTTTTAACTTAACTTCTAAACATTAGTTAACCAGAGTTGTTTGGTAGTTCTTTTTTTACTCCATTTTAAGCTTGAATCTTTTATATTCTTAGTGTTCTCCTGCACGTAAAGCTCAATGCACGCCGGATACATGTATCCAACATTTAAAGAATTAAGATCAATATTGTTAACAAGGTTTACAACGCTAGCTTATATATATAAATATATATATATATATTATATTTGGATGAGCTCTTTTAAATATATGATTCGAGGTCGATACGTACTGTATCACGTTCCATTTCACATGCAATCTATTAAGTGGTGGGCTATAATTAATTGTGCACAAAGTCTATATATATTGAACGTCCATGGGGTTTTGATACGATATTAAATTTATTTGGTCATGATCTAAAGTTACATATAGGAAATTAATCTAAAAACCTTCTTCACTTGTCATCCTCGCTCAACAGCTTTAGCATATGCATGCCAACCTTTTGATTTACGTGCCACTTACATATATATGATGAGAGTGTGCTGGGGTAACTAATATTCCATATCATGGACCGACAAGAATTCACATAGAAATGTATGAAGAGAGGAGACTTATGGGGTGTTTGGTTGCATGATAATTGAGGTTTTTATTTTAATTTTTAAAAATTGTAAGAAAACTTGTTAAAAGAGGTGTTTGACAACCATGATAATTTTATGTTTTGAAAGTGATTTTCTTCTTAAACAAAAAAAGAGGGTCTCACCTCTTTCTTTTTTCTTGTAGTCCCCCATTTTATTTGGTCATGTGCGGTGGTTACTCTTTTTTGTAATCACATCCCTCCAAACATGATAATTTTATGTCACGAGTTGGTTCACTTTTTATTTTAATACAATTTTTATTATGAAAATGTACAAAAAATTATCATGCAACCAAACACCCCATTAATGTTGCTGCGAAATGTTTCGCACAAAGATCTTTTTTTGGCGACGATTAATAAATATGGTAACTGGTTTAACAACGTTACTAATTAGTAACACTCCTAAACTATAACCTATTATGAGATTCCTCCCAACAAAATATACCTAATACACCGTAACTTCTCCGGATCAACTTCCGAAAATGCTTGACTGAAGTTGTTAATTGTTCATTAATTTAGTCTCCGGAAACAAATCGGAGTGTAACAATATTTTACATCCTTTAATGACTTAACGTCTGATCACACACGTCATATATACATCATATACCCAAGCATAACATTATAGATCGTAGGTATCGGATGTAACATCTAAATCAACTCTAACAACTATACTAATTAAGTAGTCTTCTCGAGAGATCACATATCCCGAGATTACTCTCAACGAGACAAGTTTTATTTCTCGGAGTTCTTTCTACTCAACATATGAAATTTGCTTGCCAAAATTGTTGATAGTCCACTGTTAATAATCTCTTGGCGTAGCCCCAAATGGTGATGTTAATTTTATTTTATTTTATTTTTTATTGTTTGCTTGTGCGGTATGGATAACCTCCCACAATGAATTCTCCCATTCTATTTCCATCTGGCTGGTGAAGAGCTGAGGGAACCTGCATGGATGACGTATGCAAGATCCTGAGAGCGGTGCACTGGTTAGATACTTATTAGATGAGACCGGATCCCCTCGGGTGGGCACCTGAGGGGGTCCGGTCAGCCCCTCTCACATTGGGGCTGACAAGATATTGAAAAGATGGTGATTTGAGGGGGTCAAATCATCATCTTGTCAGCCCCAATGTGAGGGGGCTGACCGGACTCCCTCAGGTACCCACCTGAGGGAATCCGGCCTCTTATTAGATATATACATGTTTAAGACTCTCCTTTATAAAGCACTCTCCCTTCATCGTCTCACATTAATTAGAGATCGATCATCATCCTGTAACCCCGAAACATTAAACTATGAGGGAATTTAATTAATAGACTGATATATACGAGATCTATCTATCTATCTATACTGTGATGATAGCTAGTGGAGAGAATTTCTTCAGGGTCATATGGATACATCTCGTCTCTTTTTTGGGCAACTTGTGCAGTACAAATACGCTCCTCGACCATGCGCCTCTCTTCACATCTCTCACACTCTCTCCCTCACCTTCCTTCCTATCTACGTCTGTCGTCCACCCAAATCTCTTCTCTTACCGTCCCCAGCTACCTGTTGTTCTGATCAACTTCCGCAGCCATGGACTACGGCAGGACCGAGGCTTCGGAGACACTCAGGTTATGTCACCTCTCTCTCTCTCTCTCTGCATGATTTTGCAAGTTAATCTGCATGTGTGCATGTATATATATATATGTTAATGAATTAGGTGCAGGATGATTAACGAAATTAGAAACAAATCTGTCGCCGGCGCAGGAACAAGTGCGCGGCCTGCTTCAGGCAGTACAACAGGATGGAGCACCTGGTGGAGCACATGAAGACCTCCTTCCACTCCGTCCACGAGCCCTCCTGCGGCATCTGCCGCAAGCACTGCAGGTCCTTCGACTCTCTCCGCGAGCACCTCATCGGTAATTTGATCAAACGACTCAATATATATATATAAACCATATCCTAAAATGAATGATGTAATAACATGTTGTCGTATATTCCATTTTTTTGGGTCACCGAGCACCCCCCAGTTGCTAATTAACTTCACCACAAAAATCGGAAAGTTAATAATACAAAAATTTTGATGTTGATGATGATCTTCTTCTTCTTCTTCTTCTTCTTCTTCTTCTTCTTCTTCTTCTTCTTCTTCTTCTTCTTCTTCTTCTTGGATCCTATCGAATCGGAAGGGCCACTGCCGAAGGTAGAGTGCGCGAGGGCCTTCGCCCAGCGCGGCTGCAGCCTGTGCTTGAACGTCTTCGACAGCCAATACGCTCTCCGCATCCACCGCGGCAGCTGCCAGCTTCCTCGCGCTCCGGTAAACTACCTTCTTCATCCCGCCGCCGGCCGGCCGCCGGCTTCTTTACATTATATGCATGGATGTAATCTCCGCATGCATGCATGGTTGCACAGCTCCTGGCGGCGAAGATGTCCAGGCTGGGCTTGCATGGCTCCAAGGAGGTGCAGGGCGGCGGGCGGCAGCCGCAGGCCGTCGCCCTCGCCTGCAAGATGGTCGGCGGCGGCAGCGACGGGTCGCTCGACCTCTGCGCCAGGGTTTGCCTCATCGACGAAGACGAGAACGTCGTCTTCCACACCTACGTTAAGCCGCAGCTTCCCGTCACGAACTTCAGGTATACGATAAACAGAGACAACTTGTTTGTTTCACCTGATTCTTTCCTTTTAAACTAACATTTCTTTTCTTTTCTTTTCTTTTTGCAAAAAAACAAAATTAACTAGTAAAATTGTTGTTATTGTTGTTGTTACGAGTCTAGCATTTCTACCAAATGTTAACCTTGAAGTTAGAGCTATATATTTCGATTTTGTTCAAAACGGCGGATATCAACCAGTCAGAGTCTGATAGTTTGAATCAAACACGTGTGTCTATTCAAGAAATTAGAGTTATCTAATCTGACTTATATTATATTTTTACGTTCTCTGCCTAAAATTGAAGTGGGTTAATCTGACTTTAAAAATAGTCGCGTTCAAAAAAGTTGACCAGAAGGCTCTAATTTATGACCCGTTTGGTTAGAGTATCAAAAATGATACTATATTAGTATTAATATCAAAATTGATATAAGTTGACACTTGTATTACATAATAAGTGTTATTTGTATTACAAATTTCAAAATTGATACTATTAGTCAAACACTTCAAGATGATTACTAATAATATCAATTTTAAAATTAATAATGATAGAAATGTATAATAATGTTATCAAACAGGGCATTATGTATTACAATATCATTTTTTATAAGTGAGTGTAATGATCATGACTCTTTGACTGCGACTTCAACATTTTCTGGAGTCGGACTTTCGTCAGAATGTGTCATTTTGCAAAAAAAACAGAAAAACAAAAATATTGGGTCAGTTGTGCAATTTAAAAAACAAAATGTGTTAGTTAGAAAAAAAACTCCTTATTTTACATCTGGATGCATATTCCTTAATTACAAAATAGTATACATTATGATATTTAAAGGTTTATTATTTTATCGTTCTATCACCTTTCTTAAATATCGTGAAAGGTGCAGGGAGTCTCCATCCCTGTGTCTCGTAGTGATTAAGGGGCCTTTTACTACCAGATTAATTTGGTGATAAACCAAGTTCATCCCAAAATAATTTGATACCAAACGGGCTCAAATGGTGTTCATCCCAATCGGATAAACTCAAGCAATTTGGTACCTAACTTCCATGTTACAAATATAAAATTTCAAATTAAGAGTTGCTGCTTCAGTTGTTATTTTTTATTGAATCTTATATTATTTTGTTCCTATTTAACAAAATGAATATACGTGGAACCGACGAAACTAGTTCAGATTTTATTTTTAATATTTTTTTCTATCATCAAAATGTACAAGAGTATTGTGTTGAACTGGAGCGAAAATTTACCAAAAAAAAAAAGAGAGCGAATTAAATCTGGCACACGTGTCGTTCCAGGTACGAAACAACGGGGATACGGCCGGAGACCCTGAAAGACGCCATGCCGCCGAAGCAAGCGCAGAGGAAGATCCAGGACTAGGGGTGTCAATGGGCCGGGCCGGGCCCGGCCCGAAGGCGGCCCAGTACAGGCCCAATTCAAAATAGAACGGGCCGGCCCGGCCCGGCCCGCATTGTATTTCTGGCCCGGCCCGACCCGGCCCGCATAAAATTTAAATTTGGCCCGGCCCGGCCCGGCCCGGCCCGATCTTTTCTAATATAAAAATGTATAAAATTCAGAATAAAAAATATAAGCTACGATAACAAGGTTGACTTTTGAGAACATTCTGACAATTTGTTTATCATGTAAGGAATCCCTACGATAACAAGGTTGTTAAAAGCCTTGTATACCTCCATCCTACCCTGAAATTTCAAGGGTCACCATGTCCATTTACTTTCAGGCGTCTGTCAGATACCAAAGATTATGTCAAGTCAAATTCTAAGACAGCACATCCCAAATAGGGCATTTTTACAAGAGAGTGATCCATATAAAGTGTTTGCATAACGCTGATTTTACAAGAAAAACACAGAAAACCAACTACAAAAGCATAAACCATCTTCAAATTCATCACCATGGAATAAACCATCTTCAAATTCATCACCAACATTTGCAGTACAAGAAGGCTTCAGATACTCTTTTTCTACTCTGGAAGCCAGACGAAACCCTTTTTCACATTTTCTCTTGCTGTTACATTATGACGTTCATCAACCCTATGTTATAAACTACAGCATAAATGTGAAGTACCCCTTGGCAATGGAGACTGGTAAAACTTACAAAATAGCTTTGAACTTTTTATAACTGTACTTTATGTAAGGTATTGAATTCTCTAACAGGTTCTCCAGCACCTGAAAGTGATAAAAAAGCAAAATGATTAACAACATGATTGAATGCAATTAATGACAACAGAAACAGACTAACCATTTGTCACCTGAGATACAATCAAACGTTGGATCAAAATCTGCTGAAGACTTGTGAAATTTCGGTGCATAAGTACATGATAGAATAAGCCAATATATGATTGCATAAAATAAAGCCCAAAAACCTACAATAAAAATAAAAAATTAGTTTATCTCAAAGATCCAAGCTCTAGTTTTTGGTCTTCGGATGTTTCAATCAAAGTTATTTGATCTCCTTGGACTGGAGCGACCTCAAAGCCTTCGACGGTCGGATGGCAGCAAGGTTCTCTTCACATGGCGTGGCTGTTGCCTGCTAGAATAGGAGCTGCCTCTCTCGCATGTCACGGGGAGGTAAAACAGTATTGCTATTGCATCTTTGAACAAAGAACTTGGCCGCCATATAATTAAATCTCATAAAAAGAGACTTCATGTATGTACCTGATGATAAGAACAAACTCGTATCTCTCCATGCATGCATGGTGAGGCCTCTTGGATTTGTGCATCTCATGTTTGTCCATGTTGTTACTTCCTCTGTCTCCATACATGTCTGTAGTCCACACACTGACCTTCCAGATCCACAGAAGTGTGCTCTTCTCGCTTGTCAGAAATGGTGGTCAATCAAGTGACCGGATCATGGAATGCCGGATCTGGTCGGGTGGGCCTACCCAACCCGTTTGGATTTGGCTCTGATCAATCCGACTCGGCGTCGGATCGTCGGCTGTTCCCTGGATTGTTTGGGTCGGAGTGGGTCGGGCCGGGTCGCCCCTGATTATCCGGGATTTCCAAGGCCCGATCTCACATTCGATCGGGGTCTGATCAGATCCGGATTGGATCCAGGTCGACCCGGGTTGCGACCCTGGGCACCCGACCCCAGGCAATCCGAGTCGGATTGGGCCGGACCGGTCCGTGCCCGACCTGCGATCCTTCCTTCCTTCGGCAGACCAAGCAAGCAACTGGATCAAGCCACTGATTTACTTGCATTGGTAGGGCATTGTTTTAGAGGAATTATTTTGAAGTTTCTGCATGCTTGGCAACCGATGCATTATTCTTCAAATGAACAGAGATCGGTATTTACATGTTTAATGCCTGGTAGAGGGTGAGAATCTCCCAGGAACTTCATGATCTGGGATCAAACCAGCTCTTCTGGTTCCTATCTGAACCAGCGAGTGCTTTGATCTTGCAAGTATACTAAATATCAAGTTATATTTTGTATATAGACGTGGTTCGAACTCACATCACATCACATCCTGCTAGAATAAAGCCCAAAAACCTACAATAAAAATAAAAAATAAAGCCCAAAAATAAGCCAATATATGATTGCAAGGGGTGGGTATCCAATAATCTGCATGTTTGATTCAAATGTTATTACTTCTTTAAGACTTGGTTTTCAAGGTTTTCAAGGGTGATTAAAAACCTGCCACAAATTATTGATTGTAAATAACAAATATAAAGATACAAAGTAAAAGATGAGTTCCATCTAGGAGATAGAATGGGGGAACGGGGAAACCAAGAACAAAGTATGAAAGCTGAAACCAGAAAATTACAAGCACAGAATAAAGACCAGCAGAAACAAATTATACAAAAAATTATTCATTTAACAAAATTTGAAACCAAGGATAGTGCCTTTATCATCCCCTAAGCTGGTGCCATGGTGCCTTTGTCCCTCAAGAAAGGAGACCTTGCACCTTGCTCTGCAGAAAGCACCTTTGCGCATAGGTGCTGCCTAATTATAAAATTTACCAACTCAAATGGCAACTGAAGGCAAATAATTCCCAAGACAACAACCCCGTTATTTCTAATCTTTTGAAAAAGGCCTAACCACTCATCTCTTTGCAGTGATTTATCTTTATCTATTGGCTTATCAGTGTCTATCTTTTTCTCAAGCTCCACCTGGGACTGTCCAAATGTGGCTACATCTGCACTAACAGATTTGCACCCTACAAAAAATTAAGATTAACTTCTAGCAATTTAACTACAAAAATAAAATAAAAGGAAATAAATAAATTACGAATAAGGGATCAGGTAGAGCAACTAAAAGTGCAACTACAGCATCTTAAGATAGTGAAATGTGACATATTAATTTACCTAATCATAATTTATCTGGATCTGGAACAATGAAGATATCGCTAACCGTCTCTGTAGAAATTGACCCTAGTATTCAAAAAATAAAAATTTTAATCATTCTTCTTTAAAATAACAAACAAATAAAATACGATAAATGAGAATATATAAATACCTTTAGTAGCATTTCTTAGCCAATCTTGAGTGCATGTATCGTGCCTCAAACCGTTTAAGGTAATGAACTACGAAAGTCGGACAAGATTCTTCGTCTGTACTAAAAGGCGACTCGGATACCAACAGTGGAATAGATAAAATATCGCGTGCCATCCTTGAAAGAGTAGGATACATTGATCTCCTAGTGACCACCAATCGAAGTATATCGAAATTAGACTCTGTATGAAGCACATTTTCCTCGAGATATTCATCTAACTCCTTTCTGTCTTTGCGTTGTCTCGCTTTCTCTGACAAAAATGGCTCCGTCCTTTTAAAATATCCGTATCAAATTTCTCTGCAATATTACTCGAAGAAGTAGACTCGATTGTCTCGCTTATAGATGTATCTCGCTCTCGTGGCAAAGAAACTTGATATTCATTAAATAATGTTCGAGTAGCCTCGTTCAATTGTGTAACATACATTTGTGCCTCATCTCCATATAATACCGGAAAACGAACTCGAAAAATTGCATTTTATAACGTGGATCAAGTATAACGGGAATAGTTAACACCAAATCACAATCTTTCCAATATTTGTTAAATTTCAACTTCATTCTCTCTTCATTGCATGAATAAATTCATATGGACTTGACACCTCATTATCCAACAATAATTTCACCTTGAACATTTCATGAAAATACATATTCGGCCGTCGGGTATTTCACTCAGAAACCACATTAGTTGCATTATAAAAATTTTTTCAAGAAATTACATACAATTTCAAGATTTTTCCACTCTTCTACAATGTAGTGCATGATAATTTGGATCATACAAATTCAAATAAGAGGAAGCTTTCTTATATTGGATAGCTATATCAAGTATATCATATGTAGTGTTCCAACGAGTTGGAACATATAAACACACCCATCTTTCAAATAATAATTAAGCATCCTCAATACACTTCTCAAATGTATGACGACGTGATGTAGAACTTTTTACATGTCGAACACTTGCCCGAACATTACGAATGACATTTCCAATAACATTCAATCCATCTTGAAGAACCAAATAAAAAACATGAGAAGCACATCTTATATGAAAAAATTTTCCATCGGGATCATCTTTGTACGCTCCATGATATTTCAAGTGAGAAGGGGAATGCATCCATCATTAACTGCAGCATTATCTAATGTGATACTTAAGATCTTTCACTTACCACCCCAATCCTTTATACAGTTCCCAATTTTACCTGCCAAGACATGTGCTGGATGTGGTGTTTCAACCATTGAAAAATTTAAAATCTTTTTATGCAATCTCCAATCATTGTCGATGAAATGTGCGAAGCGATAAATAGCTGATGTCTTGGTTAGATGTCCACATATCAGATGTAAGT
Organism: Cryptocoryne crispatula var. balansae; assembly: GCA_036172225.1. Lineage (NCBI taxonomy): Eukaryota > Viridiplantae > Streptophyta > Magnoliopsida > Alismatales > Araceae > Cryptocoryne > Cryptocoryne crispatula. The sequence goes on from CM069928.1 coordinate 40,067,439, forward strand.
GATAGACTAATACAAGATGACCGCAAGAATTCTTTAAGTGTCAACTTTTCAGCTTTGTATATTTTCAAACAATCATCTCTGATAGTATTCCTGGTTACCGTCTTAAATTTTGGATTCAAACTTCTCGCGAAATCTACGAACTCCATCATAGTCCTTATTTGAAAAGAAACTCATGTAATATAATTGCTGCTGATGCAATTCGTATCTACAAATGTCGGATCGAATCTCCGATTAGAAGAACTTTCACCTTCTTGAAACATTGCGGTGCTCGGAGAAACTAATGGTTGGTTCTTTTCACCACCGAATTGAACATGAAATTTGCACGTGTCTAGTCAAATGACTTGTCCACGATACGATTTGCGAAAATATAATTTCGTATGCATTACAACGCTTTTTGTCCATCATCGTCGGATAATCTAGTAAAGTACTTCCGTACTTTTGATTTTGGCTCCCTGGAACGTTTTCGTGAACCACTTGCTTGGAGGTGGATGTTTCTTCACATATACTATCATTTATATTCAAGTCGACATTTTAATCAAGTGTCCCTTTAAAAGGTTGTGGCTAAAAAATAAATACGGACAAAATTTCCTATATGAAGATAAAAGCACGAAGTATAAACATATGTCAATCGGTCCATCCATATGAAGATAAAAGCACAAGTATAAACATATGTGAATTTTGAATAGTAGAGAAAAGGAGCGAGCGTCTTTGCGGTCGAATCCACGACAATGACACTCTTTAGCGAGACATTTATCCATTGATCATTTTCTTGAAATGCGACTCTTCTCCAATGGATAGAAAATGTGGCATCAACTGAATCTCTTGCATTTCGAATATGACCCCTACATATGGCTGAATTACATTGCCCGACGCCCGCCACTTGGCCGCATCGAAGTCCAACCGAAACCAAGCAAAAAAGAAAAGAAAGGGGTTGGCGCACCAAGTGGAGGAGGAGGGGGAGAAGAAGACTTCCCTCCTCAATTCCTTTCCTGTTCAATTCAAATGCCATTCGATATCAAATCAAATCTCACGGATTACAATCAAAGCCAAATCTTAACGAGATTCTCTTCAATCGAATCTCCATGAATCCCTTCCTGGATTTTAAGCCAAATCAAATCCACTCACTAAGAGGCTGCCATCACCACCTCTCCGTGCTAATTTTGGACCGCATACGGAGAAGAGAATCTAGGTGATAATATGGGTTAGGAAATCTTTCAAAAAAATCACATAATTGAAGATTTTGCTTCGAAAATCAAGGGATTATGATATGGTCAATCCCCTTACATGAAAATCAACCAAGAATTCAGGACAAGAATACAAGATACTTCTGGAAATCCAAAAATTCAGAACTTTTATTTCTGAAAATCCCTAGCAAATGGTGTTTTCTCTCTCAAAAAATACAAGTAATTAGTAAAATCAATATTTACTTCATAAATACAAGTAATTTAAAACCATGAACTCGCTGGAAGGGAGAAGAAGAGGATAAAAAAGCGATGGTGGAAGGAGGAGGAGGAGGAGGTAACGGCGATCATCAGGTGGAAGAGGAATTGGCAGAAGCAGAGGACAAAGAGATGGAAGGGGCGACGGCGGAAGGATGCGACGATGACACGGCGGAGGAGGAGGAGAAGGGACCCGATAGGCGGAAGGAAGAAGATGAAGTGACGAGAGGAAGAGAAGAAAGGAAGAAAACAACGGTCTTTACCGCCCGGTGGAGGAGCGAAAGGAAACGGTAGAAGCAGCCCATTGAAGACGAGAAAGGGGTGGGACGACGGCACGGCGCGCTCGACTCCCGTAACAGCCGGTAAAATGGAGGGAAACCAGCGCGAGCGGCGGCGTGCAACGGCGGCGCCGGCGGCCGTGCGAAGCGAACCTTGACAAGGAGAACGGCGACGCCGTGGCGTGCTTGAGTCGGCGGCCGGCGCCGGAGGAGGGAAGCAACAGATGGCGTTGGTGGAGTACAACGGCGGCGCCGCCAGCGTTAGGAAGCTGGGATCCGCGGTGAAGGAGAAGAAGGTTAGGAAGCGCTCTCCCTCTCCCCGTTCTCTGTTCTTACTCTGTTGATGCCGCCGTAGCCTGCTCCGCTCACTCGCTTGCCGTCGAAACCCTCTTGCCGAGTGAACGTTGGAGAGAGCCCGCTTCGACCCGCAACGTGATCCATCTTTGGCCCGCGGGCCAAATCCACTGACCCGAAACATTGTCCACGGCCGGCCCGGCCCGAGAGCCCGTGGGTGAGCCCAATCCATTGCCAGCCCTATCCAGGACCTCCTCTGCAACGGCGAGCCCCTGTGGAAGATCCGGTCGAGGGACGGCAAGGCGAGGATCCTGGTGGGGCACGGCCTCGATCACGACCTCGACTCCCTGGGAATCGAATACCGCCCCGTCCTCATCAGGTGGATCGCCGTCGACCCTTCCGCCGCGACGTCGAGCCCCGATGCCCTTGATCTTCCATCTCCATCTTCCTGATTCTGATGATCCGCCGCGCAGGGACACGGCCAGCTACCCGCCATTGATGAAGACGAGCAAGCTCAGCAACTCGCTCAAGCACCTAACCCAGGCGTACCTCGGGCAAGCAACCGATCCCCCTTCCTTGCCGTCTCCTCTCCTCTGTGCTGTTCTTCGCATCGGAACCTTGTGATGTTAGACGCCGGCGAATAATGTCGTTTGCAGATACGATATCCAGACCGGGATTCAAGATCCATACGAGGACTGCGTGGCCGCGATGAGGCTCTATCTCCGCATGCGCTCGCAGGCTCACCCGCCGGATCGGCAGACGGCGGCGGCGGGAGGCCACCGCGGAGGCCTTTCCGACTGGCAGCAGAGAGATCTGGAGAAGATGACTCCCGCCGCGATGCTGGATCTCTCCACCTCCGATTACTACTGCTGGTGCCTGGACCGCTGAGCAATTCAAAACACCCATTTCCAATCATCAATATATATATATATATTTAAATGCATATATAATTTACCTATGTGAGAGTGAGACTATGAGTATATGGCAATGATGTCCGATGCCCAAATTATATAAAGATATGTAACGCAGGTCATCTCCATTTATTGCATATCCAACATCTTAGTATGCACTATTGTGTACGTATGTCTTCTTGAGTTCAGTTACATGCTGAGAAAAAAAAAAGTAAGGTTTTCTGAAAGTTAATCTTTTTTTTTTTTGGTCAACAAGCAAAATATGTATATAAAAAAGAAACACCAAAATTTACAAAGTCATCCACGCCCAGTAGGCGGAATATCCACCGGTGCGTCCAGCCGCACCTGATCCAAAACATCAGAAGGGAGAAAAATTAAAGACGTCGTCCAGTTGAAATTCTGAGATTGCCGAAGTGTCCACCGCGCCAAGCGATGTGCGGCTTCATTTCTCTCCCTTAGGGCAAAAGTCGACGGCAGCGGAGACAGCCTCAAGGCGACGCCGGCATCGGAGAATACGATTGGTAATCTTCCAAGGAACCTGCTCCTTGCAATTTATAGCATTAACCACCAAAAGCGCATCACTCTCAATAATGATAGAACAACTTTCCAGAAAAGATGACGAGCAGGCCTGTTCGATAGCTTCTGCCTCCAGCAACAAGGGATCGACTGAGGTGGAAATCACAGCTTTCCACTCCAAAATGCTTCCACGGAAATCTCTTATAAGCACACCGATAGCCCCTTTCCGACCGTCGGTCGCATCAACATTGAATTTCAGGTGAGATCGAGGCGGGGGAATCCATTGCCATCTGATATGAATATGAATAGATTGATACTGCGAACATAAAAATTTTGTTTCCCGCTTGATTGATTCAATGATTTGAATCGGATGTTGATGAAGGTTTTCCATAACAGCTTTACATCTACTTTTCCATAGATGCCAAATGGTGATGATCCCTAAAACCCCTTGGTAACACTCCCAGTTTGTGTTTTTCAAAATCCAATCCGCAAAAGGTAGCTATAATAGTACGAGCATCTCGATTAAGCCAATTATGGTTAAGGCACAGAGAAGATCCGAACCGTCATCGCCCGCTTCGGTTACATCTAAATAAAATATGTTCCAGGTCTTCTGGTTCCTCAAGACAAATCGTACAAATGCTCTCCACCTGAGGACATTTTTTGGATACAACCACATTTGTTGGAAGAGAGTTTCCCAAGCCTTTCCAAAGAAAAATTATAATTTTTTGGGGAAATATCTCACTTACTTTGGGATGCCACAATTTTTTCCAAATTAATTGATTCGAGGTCCCTGGAAAATCTTTCAGGTCATGGAGGTACCTATAAGCCGATTTAGTATTTAGAATACCATTTAAAGCAAGAGGCCACACCAACTTATCTTGTTGCTCATCCTCATATATCGGGGTTCGATAATTCTCTCATAGAGCGAAGTAAAGTGATTTTCCGTGGTTCCCTATTCCATCGCCCATTTGAAATCAACTCTGAACCTTGATGAGACATGTATCGTAATTAGAAGTTTTGCACTCGGGGCCCTTCGTTATCTCCTGGATCCAATGATGATTCCATATGTTTATGTGAGACCCATCTTTAACTTTCCAAACACAAACCTTAGATAGGTGTTTTCTCGGCTCGAAGTATATTCCTCCAAACATCCGAGCTACCCTTCTTTGGCTTCGACCTCCCAAAAAGCTGTGATATTTTAAATACTTAGCCGTTAAAACCTTCACCCACATTTTGTGATTTTCATGGACAAAACACCACGCCAATCTAAGAAGAAGAGCTTCATCGAGGGTAGCAAGATCTCTAATTCCAAGCTCCGCCTTTAGTTTTGGGTCTTTTAATAGAGTTCAGTTCTTTAAATGTAACTTTTTCTTTTCCCTTCCTTACGCGCCCACCGGAAATTGTTTCGATATCCGTCTAATTGATTAATAAGGCCCAATGGAATTTTCCTCAAGCTCATAACATGAATAGGAAGTTGGTTCATAGTGGATTTTATAAGCATTGTTCTGCCCGCTGTAGACAACATCCCAGTTTTCCACCCGGCCAGCCTCTTATAGAAATTCTCAGCCATCCATGTGTAGTGATTTATTCTATGGTCCGGAAGCCCAAGGGAATGCCCAAATATTTGTCATGCGGAGAAGCTCGGCCAAAACCAAGAATCGACAAATCTCGATCCCGTAGATCCGGTTGGCACATTTTACGCTAAATAGAATACTAGATTTCTCAAGATTAACCGACTGGCCCGATAAAGATAGATATAGATCCAGAATTTTCATCATATTTGCAACATCATCCATGTTAGCCTGACCACACATCACTATATCATCTGCATACATAAAATGTGTAATCTTCGGTCCCCCTCTACTTAAAGTAATGCCTTTAAACTTACCTTGCTCAGCAAAAGACTTAATGATAGCAGTCAAAGCTTCAGCTCCCATGATATAAATATACGGAGATAAAGGGCATCCTTGACGGATACCCCTCTCCGGAATAATGACATCAGATCTTTGCCCGTTGAGATTAATACAATATGTGACAGTAGATATACGACTCGATGATACTAATAATTTTTTGCGGGAAAGTTAAAACCATGTAACATACCTTTTATAAAACTCCACTGGATGCTATCAAAAGCCTTACTAATGTCCAACTTGACCATGAAATGCCCCTGTTTACCTGTTTTAAATCTGAAAGATGAGAAAGTCTCTTGAACCAGGATAATATTATCAATCCCCATCCGGCCCGGAACAAATGCAGCCTGATACTCAGAAATAATGGTAGACATAATTTTTTTTTTTAAGCCTACCAGCCAGCAACTTAGTAAAAATTTTAAAAATTACATTGCAAAGACTGATGGGTCGATAAAACTCTGGAGTCATCGGATTCTCCCTTTTAGGGATCAAGGATATGATAGTATGATTTAGACCTGGGGGGATCTCATGTGAATTAAACATGTACTGCACAAGGTTAATGATCTCATTTTGAGTGATATCCCAAAATTGTTGAAGAAAACCCGGAGTGATACCATCTGGTCCAGGGGACTTATCTGGTTTCATAGAAAAGAGAGCTTCTTTAATTTCATCAACTCCTGGATTTTGCATTAAACTCATACCCTGATCCTCCGAAAGCTTTTTTAACATATGAAAAGGGAAATTAAGCCATTGAGGAGAAAAATTCCGGCAGTTAAAAATCTGCGATAAATGAGAAATAAATACAGAATGAATATCCGACCAGCTACAGGACCAGCTACCATCTGCCTTGACCACCCCCGGAATTCGGTTCCATCTCCTTCTGTTTATAACCTTCATATGAAAGAATTTCGTGCATTTGTCCCCTAGATTTAACCAATCGGCCTTTGCTCTTTGCCTCCAATATAAATTTTCCAAGTTTTCAAGCCGGCAAAGCTTGTTCTGTAGCTCCAATTCCAAATCTATATGATGTTGATCGACTGGAATATCTTGAAGAGAAAGTAACTTATTTCTAATTTCAGCAATCTGCTTACTAATATTCCCAAAATCAGATTTTTTCCATTTCAGGATATCATTTCTGATATACACCATCTTTCTACTATAATTTGACACAAGCTCGGGGCTTGAACTCCAAGCGTTGGTGACTCTATGTCTAAAAGTAGGATGAGTGAACCAGGCTGATTCCATCTTGAAAAAACTTTTCTTACCGGTCCAGTTTGGATTAGTAATTAAAAGAATAGGACTATGATCACTACAATAAGCTGGAAGGGAGCATACCTTGGCATTTGGAAATTTGTTCACCCAACTCATAGATGCCATACAGCGGTCTAACTTTTCTCGAACATTGTAATGGAAGCTTCTTCTATTAGTCCAGGTGAAGGCTGGACCATGAGTTCTAATATCCACTAAACCATTACTCTGGATGAAATATTCAAATTTGGCTAAGTGGGATTGAATTGGAGCCGCTCCTCCCCATTTTTCATGACTATACCGAATACAGTTCCAATCACCCACTAAGCAAACTGGTTGTGCTGATTTTTTCATAAAGGATGTCATTTGGTGCCACATAATAACTCTATCTCGATGATTAGTTGGAGCATAGGTAGTGATTAAATTAAAAGATCCCAAGGAAGCACTATCTGTAACCAACACTGCAATCCAAGTATCACATTTAAACAATTCTTTGACTGTTATATTTTCATTCCACCGTAACTGACAGCCTCCAAATTTTTCCGTGATGTACCACAATAAAATTGGTGATGTTCCTGATTTTGAAGAAGCTTGAGGAAGAACTCAGACTACGTTTAGTTTCAGAAATGAAAAATATGTCCGGGTTTATGGAATGGGTAAGCCTATCTAAATATTGGACTGTCGGGTACCCATTCCCACCCCGACAGTTCCAAGATATTATCTTCATTTGGGAATTGGCAGCCTTGAGGGGCTAGCTGCCAAAGCCCATTTATTCAGCTCATATGAAGATCCAGACTTTGAAGAGGATGCAAGCTCCATTTCCTCTGCTAATTCATGAATACAAACTTTCCTCTTAGCCTTGTGCTTTGATTTATCAATTGGACTTGACTTCTTGTTGACCCGCCGCATGTGGTGAGGTTTTTCTGTCCATTGGGGCTTTTAAAATTTTACTATGGAGATTAATATTGGCCGACTTGCAAACAGACGTAAGCTCTTTATAACCAACCGGAAATGAAAAACTATTTTTGTTTTGTACCTCCGGAGATGTGTATTTGATCTCCCATAGATGTGGTAATTTGTCCAAGGTAGTCACAAAAGTATTGGTTTCACAGCTCGATAACTTTCCTTGAGTTTCAGTTTGGAACATTTGCACCGATGGGATATGTGGAAAAAGTGTTTGTTTAGGCAGCTTAAAGGTGTCCGGGGTATCCATAGGTGCCTCTGTTGATGATTGACATTTTTTCAGTGAAGACTGATTCTCACTAATAGGAATGTTAACTGCCATTAAAGCTGTAGTTGGATCATTATAGATTGGCATCGGCTTTAAAAAAACCAATTTTCTGCACAATTGTTGGATGGAACCTTCAGATTGGTATGTCCTCCAAAGTGGGCGAACTCTATAATCATTTGGCCCGAGTCCTCCATTAAAGCGAGATCTACCATCAACCGTTAACCATTCACCATACTTGAATTTCAATGGTTGTGCTTGCGCTTTCTTTAAAGTAATCGGAAATGATGGCTTTATTAGGGAATTCATATGCTCTAATTTATCACAATATGTATGTTCATGACCCAATAATCCACAAAAATAACAGAATCTGACTATTCTTTCAAATGCCAGCTCAAAAACACCAATTTCTCCATTTGGTAAAATGACAGAAATCTCCGTTGGTAATGGGTCATTTATATTCAGCGAAATTTTGACTCTAGCAAAAACTCCAGGCATCAGCCAGTTCCTGCTTAGGGAGAATGGGATTTCCAACCGGCAGCCATTTTCATGATCGTATCTCTATTTAATAATTCCTGGGGTAAATCGTATATACGCATCCATAACTCTACCGTGGACAATGAATATGCTGAAGGGGGGTATTTGGCCTACCCCTTTCAAGAAGGACAATATCTTTGTTGAAAAACCATGGTGCTCGTCGACGATCTTATTTATATCCTCTTCTTCTTGCAGAATCAGCATGAATGCACCGTTTTGGGAAGTCCAAGAGTGACCAATGACCAATAGGAGTCCACATTTTACTAACCCATTCTTTAAAGCCAGCTGGTCTAACTTTACCCCTCGAGAGGACGGACACTATTAATGTTCTCTTCCATTTCGGGTTGTCCTCCGGAGAGATGGATTGAAGGGAAACAGGATTAATTTGTCTAGTAGGAGATAATAGTTCCCGAAATCTACTGACTATAGCGTCTTCTTCAGGATTTGGAAGAGCTTGCACCTCCTCCATTCAGCCGAACAGACAGAACAAACCAACAGAACGGCTTCCGATTTACAAGAGTAAACTGGTAATATTCTCAGCTGGAAAAGATCAATACGAAATTGGATACTTCTTCCAACACTGAGAGGTACTGCCAACAGAGAAATCAAACAGGCGGTCCACCAAGAGCCTGCAAGGTTCTAGAGCTACTTGGGGATTCGTTGACGCCACAAGAGCAGAGACCAGGGAAGAACTCCCCAACCAAGATAAAAGAGAAGATTCAGCACATACTGGAAAGGATCAAGACAAAGAAAGACGCTTCCTCCAGCGCCAAGAGGTACCGCCAACAGGGAAACGACGAGCAGTCCGCCAAGAGCTGGCGAAAGTTCCGGAACCCACGAGAGTCCGTCAAAACATATACTCATAAGGGGTTGTTCCCCCCCACCAAGTCTCTCTTTTGAGGGAAAAGAAGGGTTAAAATTTAAATGATGATCATCAATAGCGATGGTGGGAGAAAATTATAAAACAGAATTTAAGTGATAAGCCAAATCATCCCTCTCTCTCTAAGTTTACTCAAGTGATTAAACCTTCACTTGGAACAAAAATTAATACCGGTGCAATATAATCTAGTGTGTTTAATTAATCATGGTTCGCCCCTCCGCGGTGGCAGCTCATAGTCTTGAATCACACCCGCCCGTCAAGGGCGGCTTTCCAGCGTGCGCAGATCACTGTGCCACTGTCCAAAAAAAATGTTTAATTAATCATGACTCACAATACATTTCTTTGCATTTTTTTCATCGGAAGAGGTGCCTCCTCATATATACACTAGGAGACCCGACTATTTTTACAAAATCATACTAAGATCAATTTTCTTTCCTTCAACAAAAAGAACAGAGACCACAGAACTAACTGAATGGCCGTGAGATGTCCGTTAAAAAAATTTGAAATTTCCTGCTGTCCTTATCTTTAGGGACTAGCCTCTACCTGAAAAAATCTCTTTTATGAAACTCAAACTTGAACTCAATCTCGAGTCTGAATTCAAATTAAATATAATATTAGCATGCTTAGTAAATATGCTTGACATCACATAATTAATTGAACACTCGTTTTAGTTTGCTAAATAAATATTTAAACTAATATTAAATCGACAATTAAGTAGTTAAAAAGCAGCTTGTATTATTAGTATTATTATTATTTTGTTATGCCGCAGCAGTTGCAAACGAAGCCCGATGGGCAAAGAACACGGGTTCAAAAACCTGTGACCCCTCCTGCAACTAAGGAGCGATCAAGCAAGCATGCGGTCTAACCCGCATATCCTTACAAACTTGGATCCTTACCAGATCGGGAAGCCTAAGATGTTTCTTGAATCTAACCCAAAGGTCACAGTTTTGATTGAATAAAAATTAGTTCACGGAGCAAAGATTGAAAATAAGTTCAGAAATCAGAACCCCATCCTTCAACTGCCGTGGTGATAGTTGAGGTTGGGTTACAAGAAGGAAATTTAAGATTCTGTGAAAGAAAATTAACAGACGCGGCACTACAATTCACCAGCCCTCCCCACGGGGGAAGACTACAGAGCACAATTCAGATGACAGCAAAGGTCCAATTCCACGAATTGCATCCACAATCAGTTTAGCATCGCTCCCTAGAGCGAACTTCCGCATATCCAGCTTCCAGGATAGCTTCAGCTTCTGGATCATCAAAACGCGATTCCCGAACAAACCAGTAGACAGGATTAGACCTGTAAATGGGTCAGGTTTGGGTCAGATCTGTGTGGATCCGAATCCAAACCTGATAACAAAAATTCAAATCCAAAATTATACCCGAAGATGTCATTCTCTCGGATTTGGATAAAACCCTGATCCGAAGTTGACTCGGATTCCTGTCTTCCGTCCGTCCGGGTGTAGAGAACGGAGTATAAGACACCTCGTTTCTCTCTTCTTCCCCAAGGACGGCGCCGGCTCCGCCAGCCCCAAGGCCGGTTCTGTCACTTTGGAGTCTCTGGCAAGGGTCGATAGTGCAGAAATGTACGGGTCTCCGGCGAGTTCCAAAGATCTGAACCTCTCCTTTCAGCTGATGCCTCTGAAGCTAGGGAGTAAGGACGGCGATCGGAAGCACCATCATCACCATCCCCGCTGTGCCGCCGTCACGGCAGTAGCGATTGAGTGTTGGCTTGTTGCATTTCCGCTCCGCCCCGACCTCCCTGATGGGAGACCTGAGCGAGGACTTCCATCTGCAATGCTCCTCCACCAGCCACGAGGAGGACACCATGCTTGCCCGGTTCGTGTCCTCCGATCCTCGGGACCGGCTATGGGAGAAGCCGCCACACCTGACGGCTCCCTCGGGCGGTACCGCCACCGCGCAGAGGGGCTCGCAACTAATACGGGTGATGGAGCACGAAGGCACGAGGCCGAGCCCCAGCACGGCGGAGGGTTCTCCTCCTCTCCGTCCTTACAGTTGATGTACCTCCCCCTACAGCGGCAGCAGCTTCCGACCCACCGCACAGGGGGCGGTGGCGGCGGCGGGAGAGAATTCTTACAAGGGGGGCGAGTTCGGCGGCGACGGATAGGGATCAGGCCGAGAATGGTGCCACCATCTCCGGCCTCGTTAGGCACAGCAGCTCCCGTGAGGGGCTTTTCGCCCATTTAGGCACGGAGAGCGGTGAATAAACAAAATTCATACTCTTCGATCCGAGAATTCCATCGAGATTTCCCTTCTTTGGATAGAATCAGACATGGAAGTATGAAGAATATGTTGGTCTCTGCAAGCTACGCAATGATGAGGGGCATGTACAGGCCTGGAGCCAGCCCCGCCGGAGAGGCGGCCTCCGAAGGCGGTAGGTTGAAGAGCCAGATAAGCTTCTCGTCGAGGCAGTCGTCCTCGTCGGGGCTGTTTCATTCCCGGCATGCCCGTAGCATCCTGGGAGGATCCCTCTTTGCTCTCCGATAGCTTCGTTGGCTCTTCCCGGCTGCCACCATCGCCGGCTGGAGCAGGTTGCAGGAGCTGTCCCGCACATTGTTGATTCGATGGCGCAGACGCTGAAAATTTCGTCTACGGCTGCCAGGTCATCCATCGGGGTTAAATATTGAACCTGACAATGGAAATCGGGTTTTCTTCGAATCGGGCACACTCGAATTAAATCGGGTTTCCTTCGAATCGGGTACATTCGAATTTAGATTTGAGATGTTTCAGGGTCACCAATTGAGTATCCAAATCCTGTTTTTATTTCGAATTCAGGTTGGACCGATGGATTATCCGGATCCATTTACAGTCCTAGACAGGATAACCAGCAGTGTTTGGGGGCAATGAGGCTAGCATTTTGACTGAGCATAATAGATACCAGACTCTGATTCAGCTCTTTTCAAAATCTTTAGTGGGTCTTGCCGTTTAATGTTGAAGCAAACATCACATCTGAATCTGGCGATTGCTGAGTTGTTGGCAGATTCAAAGATAGAGCTTTCCATACAAGAATAATTAACTTGGGGGGACACATTTTAGCCATTGATGGGTGCCAAAGTAAACAGCCAAATGCCTCTGTCGGACAGCCCAGGAGATATGGATTCCTCCTGAAGAAATCTATAGGCCGACTTCACATTAAGAATACCATCTCTTGTAAAAGGCCAAATCAAACAGTCCTGTGTAGTGTCATTACAAATTGAGGTTTTAAGGATCCTTTCTACCAAGATAGGCGGGGTCGGGGGTCGGGAGCAGGTCAGTTGGATCCAAACCAACCTGGGTCGGCCGCAGTCGGGACTGGGTGGGCTGGGGGTTGAAATAAAAAATAATTTAAAAAACCACCAGGTCCGGGTCGCAAGGTCGAGACCGGGTCAGTCGGCCCAAAAATTGACTGAGTCGGCTGACCCAGTCCAACCTGGTGACGACCCGGTGAACCATGCTTTGTACCGACTGTGCATCAAAACAATGTTTGATGATCCTCATATTCCAATAGCCATTTCTAATCTCTTGACTGCCATCTTAATTTCCCGTACACAAGCTCTGCACAAAACCTGCCGACCTCTAACAATATGTTTTCATATGTCTGTGTTGGAAATTCTGATCTTGACTTACCAAAAGCTTTCATACCTCAAATATTTGGAAGACAGGACACGTATCCACAGCTTACACTTATCATGCACGAAAGTCCAAGCCAATTTCAACAACATAGCCTGATTCATAAACTTGTAATCTGGTATACCCAAGCCCCCATTCAGCTCTGATTGCTTGACAGACTCCCAATTAAAGAAACGTATTTTCCTGTTACCTGCTGTGTCATGAGCCCAACGAAGAGAGTTTTGAACAATCTCCAATCTCTTGATAACCCCTCATTGGAATTCTGCTCATAGACATAATATGAGCCGGAAGTTGCTTGGGGGTGGATTTGATGAAGGTGGTTCTACCCCCGGTGGAAAGAAGTGCCTCTCTCCAGCCTGCTAACTTCCTTTGGCAGCCATCAAATAATCTGTCGTAGTATTGTGATATGTTAGCCCAACAGACTCCCCTTCGGCAGTTGCCAAGACCTCGAGCTGGGGACAGTAGCTTGTAAACGTGACGGAGAGTTTTCAACCCAACTGTGCCTGAATAAAATAAAAAGAGAGGCCTCTCTAGTATAACGATAAGGGAAGGTAAGGTTTTGTACATGTCCCGCGGCGATGGCGGCGGCGGCGGCCCACTGCGTCAGGCGCGTCCAGCGAAGAGGTTATGCGCGGAGATGAGGGCGCTGACGGCGACCGCGACGAACGTCAGGAAGGAGATGGCGGCGGACCAGTTGGCCATCGTCGGGAAGGGGTCGCCCCCCCAGTAGGACACCCAGCCATCTGTCCTCGTCGCCGCCGCCGAGGAAGCTGCCATCAGCAAGTACGCCAGCACCTGCCAACCATTCGACGCCGCCGCGGCACCCGGCTTGATTAGTGAGAGGGCAAGGGGAGGGGGGAGGAGAAATTTTTGCCGGTTCCTCTCTGCACCGGTGGCGATGGTGGGGGAGGACCGGAGGAAGAGATCGATCTACCAGAAGATCCACCCACCTGGTCGGCGACGAAGTCGAAATAGTAGCGCAGCGGCGGAAGGATGATATCCTTGCCGTAGATGAGGCGGTGTGACTGCGCGTACGCCTGGAATCCCGAGTAGACGAACACGAGCACGTTCATGGCGATGCAAAACCTGCAGATCCCGGCGCCGTGGTTAGCAAATCAAAGAAGGTAGGCGCGGCGGCGCTAGCAAGAAGAGGACGACGACGGGAAGAGGGGACAGCCGGAGAGCGTAGGTATCGCGCCGCCAGGCCTCGGAAAGAACCACCTGTACTCCTTGTAGCGGTCGAAGGAATCCTCGGCCCAGCCCTTGTTCTTGTCGGCCGCCATCACCGAGAAAGAGACCATGGACAGTACCACGGCGGAGAGTCGCACCCCGGCCGCCATCCGCACCACCCTATCCTCCCTCTGCCTCTGTCGCGCGATCCATGACGCCACCGAAAATCGCCTCTCGGTCTCCGTCCCGCCGCCGCGGGTCGTCCCCCCGGAGCCCCGCTCGACCTTAGTCACCGCAGGAGGCTCGTCCCTGGCCGCCCTGTTCACGATCGACGACGCCCCGAAAGGAGGCTTCTCCACCGCCTCGGCGGTTGCCTGGCGGCCGACTCCCTTCTGGGGGGAAGTCGCAACCGGGCTCGCGGGCCGGCCGTCGCCGCGCGGCGGGGACCACGCCGGGGATTCCTGGCGGAGGAGAGTAGAGAGGCGGGGAACGTGGCTCGCCCCGTCCACCTCGCGAGCCGCCGCGTCCTTTGGCAGCGACATGACTGGGTTATTTCCCGCGACGCTTTCCTCCTCCTCCTCGTCCCTCACCGGCGACAGCTCCGGCGAGTCCTTCAGCGACCAGGAAGAAACGGGAGGCCGGTCCACCTCTCGGGCGGGGTTGATCAAGCGTGGCGGCGACGTTGGCGGGGCCGAAAAGGGGGCAGATTCTGTGGCCGCCGGTTGGCCCTCGCCGGGCGGCGATCGGAGAGGGGAGCCCATTTGCAGCGGCGAAGCAGCAAGGGGTCCGCCGGCCAAGACGAGGAAGGAGGAGGAAGGAGGAGGAGGGAGGAGGTGGGAGACTTTTGGTGTGTTGGTGGACATTTTGCAAATAAACCATTAATGAAAATAATATTTTGACACTCGTCCTGCGTGTCTGTATGATGCGTTCCGCGCCATCACTCAGTCGTCAGATATCAGGTTCTGGCACCGGCGGTGCATCATACCGGACTCCGGTCGAAGCGCTTTTGCTTTGCTGTTTTTCCCCCCCGGATGCTTTCCTCTTTCGCGCGTTTTCTGCAGCCTGCGGTTAAGTTCACCGCCCTGTTCGGCTAAACCGAGGATTATTCGTTCTGAGCCCCCTGATGTGAATATAGATTGTATGTTGTGATTCAGATATTGTTAAAATTCAGAATAGATGCAGATAATATTTGATTCAAACTTTATTTAGTTAATAAATTTAATGATATACAAACAAAAAAATTTAGACCATAATTTATTTATATCAATAAGGTACATTAGTGTATATTAGAGCACATTCAAGCATTGTTTAAATAACATGATTGAAAATACGTAATTATGTACATTAATCTTGTATCATAAAAATTTATTCGAAGTAGATGGACCTGGAATGAAACCGGGAAAGATGCTTCTGTCCGGTTCGTGTGACAACTAGATAATAATATCAGTAACCGAACATATATACACTCAACAAAAATTATCTGAATAAAAAAATGCTCTGATTCTGGTATCCATCATTTTCGCGGTGACTGTCTATTTAAGACCCAAAAAAAAGTCTATCTAATGTCATGTTTGGTTAGAGTTTTATTTTTGGTACTATATCAATATTGATATTAATATTTTCAAATGTTGAAATATCAATATCAAAAGTAATACAAATGAACACTTGTATTACATAATATATTTTGTTTGCACTACAAATTTTAAAATTGATATAATTAACCAAACATCTTTTAATGATACCTATCAATATCAATTTTAAAATTGATAGTGATAAAAATACCTAATAATGTTACCAAACAGTACGTACGATTATGAAAAAAAACACACACATTTGGCACGAATACCTTTAAAAATACCCATATTCACAAGTACACTCAATTATGTATAGTAATAATTTGAGTTGAGAAGGTATACAATCTGACAATTATCTTAGACATATTTCAAGAAAAAAAATAAAGAGTTCACAAAAAGTGTGCGATACAAAAAAAAAATCAAACTTATTTTCTCCATTGTCCTTCCTACCAACTCATCATGCATCTCCACACCCCCTTCAAATATTATCGGTACATTATAATGTCAGAACCATGGAATGCCGGGTCGCGACCCGGGTCGCGACCCGGTCGGGTTTATGCCCGACCGGCCCAGTCGCGACCCGGTCGGGGCGACTCCCCCGGCCGGGTCGCGGAGTCGTGGCCGGGTCGCGCGACCCGGTCTGGCAACGGTCTCTGACCGTGCCAACGGTCTTGCTGGGGCGCAGCCCCCATTCGCCCCTCGGGGGCTATTTAAAGCCCCCGAGGGGCCTCTCCTTACTCCCACCCCCCACTCTCACTCTCAACCTCTCATTTGTGCTCTCATTGCTCTCATTGCTCAAATTTTTTTTCTCATTTACTTAATTATTTCATCAAGCATTTCATTAGTTCATTTAGTATATTTATTTAATATTAGTTCCATTGATTAGTGGGTTAAGTAGTTTATTCTTTTTAATACTTATTTGCTTACTTGCATAGTTAGTTAGCTAGAAGATTAGTTAGATATTTAGTTTAGTAGTTACTTAACACATCATTAGTTTGAAGGAATATTAATTACTTACTTAATCATATATTTAGTTAATCATTCAATTTATATAAATAAAAATATACTTACATTAGTAGTCACTAATTAAGGTTATTAGCTATTTAAATAATTAATTACTTACTTAAGTAATTATTTACTTAAAAAATGTCTTGTCCAAGCCAAACAACCCAAACTACCGGCGCGACCCCGAGTGATCCGGCTTGGTTGCATTGCAATTTGATCTCCATGGCGGAGAGAGAAAGTGCAATGTAAATATTACGACAAAGTAATATTCGGTGGTATTTATCGTTTAAAATTTCATCTTGCACATGAAGGAAATGTTCTTCCTTGTACACGGACTCCGCCGAGGTCGAGCCTCAATTTCGTAGGCACCAACAAGCGATGGAGCAAACGAAGGGAACTAGCAAAAAACATAAAGAGACCGTCCGAGAAGAATTGCAACAACCGGGGAGACGATCCGTACACATTTACGGAACCGGACAAGAGAGGCCGGATATTTTTGGAGACGAAGAGTACGGAGGTATGGGAGGTGTTACTCATAAACGTTGTTCATTATTCTATTTTAAAGGATAATTAAGTAGCCTTGATACTTAAATGTTTTTTAAAAAGATGAACTCTCACGAGGGATGGAAGCAAGTCGAAGATCATTCGCCGAGAAAGAGTTCTATAGATCATTACTAGGAAGACTATGATCAATTTCCTAGTGTACAGTCAAGCCGGCACGGTCTTTTGGAAGTCGGTCGACGCATCAGGACAGGTAAAGAATGCGGAGTATCTTTACCAATTGATAGATGGAGTGATAGAAGAAATAGGAGAGAGCCGGGTAGTTCAAGTAGTCACAGACAATGCGGCGGCATACAAAGCGGCCGGTCAGATGCTTATGGTCAAAAGACCAAAGTTGTATTGGACACCCTGTTCCGCCCACTCTTTAGATTTGATGTTGGAGGATATATGCAAGGAGCTATTAGATGACGTGAAGAGCGTCATCCGACGGTTGCTTGATGACGACGACCGGGCTATTATCGCTTGCAACAAGATGTATGATTACAGAATGCGGAGTTTTCACTTTGGAACGAGCAGAGTTGAACGAGCTATGATGATACTAAGTCCGGGTACGTAGAAATGTTTTTCATCACTTAATTAATCAAAGCTTACTTAGATAATAATGTACGACATTCAATTTATGCAGCTGATTGGTGGATGGACCATGGTAAAGTACCAGGGTACGAGGACTTGGCGGACGTAGCCATCAGGGTCCTAAGTCAAACCACATCCGCTTCGGGCTGCGAGCAAAATTGGTCTACATTCAGCTTGATTCACACAAAGCAGAGAAATAGGTTGACATCAAGGAGGTTTGAAGACCTCGTGTATTGTCACTACAACATGAGGTTAAAGTTGAGGAATGTGGGTGGAATGAAGCGAGAACCGGATGGAACAAAAGAGTTGGATAGCACACGCAGCGGGACATTCGGTCGACGAGCCGCCAATTGAAGAGGAGGATATCGATTTGGATCAAATATTCTACGAGAAGAACTCCTTAGAAGCTTGGGTAAACGACCGAGAAGGGTTGGGAGAACCGGAGTTCAACCCCAAGACCGACAATGGGCCGAAGGAGTGCTCGACGATGTCCCTTTAGCCGAAGAATTCGCATCCCTCCCTCACTAGCAAAGCGCCCGGAAGGACCGAGAAGGAGCTAGTCAAGGTACGCAACGTAGGCGAAAAGGTAAGCAAGTTATGACAGATCCTATTGATATCGCAGATGCTGATACGAGCGAAGACGATCGAGAAGATACGCCGGGGCCGAACATCCGAGTGCAGTACCAGCCGTCCGAGGATTCGTCGTCAAGAGTAGCGACGATGATGGTGCTCGATACGGGGGCACGGACACTTTACAAGTACAAGGGACCTCGTATCCTCTCATACCTCCTACCACGTCGCTCCGTTTTCCCGGCGAGGAGCAATATACTCATGCGACCTAAGATACCGATCATGGTAGAAGGCCGCCACAAGGTAGAGGAGGTCATCGTAGCCATGGAGTTGGAGCAGAATACCACGATGCCTCCGACTATGTGTATGATTCATCCCAAAGCTCTTGGTTCCCTACATACGATCAAGAGTACTGTGGAATGAATTATGTGGAGTCATCGAATACTTCGATCCAATCGACCTATAGTTATGGTGACTCGTTTGGATCAAGTCTTAGGATAGTTTCCCGAGAGACAGACGAATATGATCGTCATGTGTACATGTATCAAGCTTTGTACTCAACCCAAATGACATGAGGAGAGTACATCAACTACCTACAAAGTGTACAACACATCATGTTGGAATAAAATTGATGCATTATTTATTTAAATTATGTCATTTAATTTATCCAATTTTTCTGTATTTTTTCAAATTTTTTCACATTTTTCTTATTTTTTTGAATTTTTCGAAAAAAAATAATTAAAAATTAGGGTCGCGACCGGATCGGCCTGGGGGTCCCGCGACCCGGTCGCGACCCCCGACCCAACCCTCCTTGGTCAGAACATCAAAAATGAGTGATTCACACAACACAACACCGCAAATAATTGTGGAATCTCGCTGCAAAATAAACTATTTAGGCAAGAATAATAATGGCATATAATCCATCTTTAGGAGGGAAAGAGACCATGGAACGCAATCAGAATTACAATTCACGGGTTCTATAAACAGCCCTTTCAAACTCAATAATACACAATTTTTACGCCTAAGTCAAACGGAATTCAAGTTAAAGTCTCATGTCACCACAGAACTAATTACATTGAACTGCATGAAGGCAGACAGAAGAATAGCCACCTGGGTCAGAAAATTCAGTATGAACTCCTGGACCAAGCATCTATAAGAAAAGGTTTCAAACCTTTACATCCAGCGGCCAGGGGGGCAATCACAAAAAAAAACTTGAGAAGAATCCAGTTTTCACTTGGGGGAAAAAAGGGAGAGCCCAAGCTTTGACACATCTTCAGAGAAATTTGTATGTGATCTCATATGTGCCGACTCCCGTTAACGATGAGAAGACAGAGATTGATCAACAACTACGCATGTAGGAACAGGGTCTAATGGGACTGTAGGTGGCGGGCCGAGAACAACTGTATGGATGCCATTTTCAGCAGCTGGTAAGCCACCTTCCTCCACGCTGCCTGGGTAGGCATTTTCTGTTCTGATTGGCCACAGTAGACCTTGCAACCGCAGCAGGTAGCTCTGTCCTGCAGGTTGAGATCTTACATACCGAGTGGCCACAGTAACTTCACTGGCAGAAGTTCGGCCTGAGTCAGCACGGATGTTGGAGAGCGCACTGAGGTCAAGGTTGGGGAAGACCGAGCAACGGCACCGTGGGCACTTCACATTCAGCCGCAGCCATTGATCAATGCACTCCACATGAAAGTTGTGAGCACAAGGAAGCCCTCGGACCTGAGAAATTTGGTGCTAGCAACTACTTAGCCACAGTGGTTGTGAAGGATCAAAGTGCAGGTAAGTGTGAATGAAATTCTGATACATGCTGACTAGATGGATAAGCATGGCGCTGAAAGGGGTATGAATAGAGAAAAGGTACCTGCCACTGCTTAGATATGTTTTACAGATACAAAGTAGTTGATTTAAAAAAAAAAACTGACAGAAAATTGAGGTAAGACAATTCTTGCCTCGTTGCCGACACGGAATTCTTCAAGGCAGATGGGACACTCGCTGCAGTCAGTTGGGACAGCTTTCAACATGAATTTGGGAAGTTCCTGAATGAGGGCTTCAACAGCTTCTCTCTGTAAAAATAATAACATTATGTTAGAAGGTTACGTAATAAAATTGAAATACAAGGCATGCTTATCAGATGTTTTAACATAACTAGTTCATTGACTATCTTGTAGTTTAACCAATCTTCAAGAAGTAACAGTTTATAGCTTAAATAGGGTAAAGAAAATCCACCTTTTGTTCTTCTATCCTGCTTTACTAACAGCAAAGTTAGCGTAGAGAATATCATAAATCAGACAGAGATGATGCAGTGCAGCAGAAATAAGCATTCTTCTCTAAGTTGCCAAAGCATAAAAATGTTTTCAGGTTTTGGAGGAAAACACATGAAAAGCCAGGGAAAAAAAAACTTCGTTCAAGTCAGTAAGTACACTTGCAAAGGATAAAGGCATACAATACCGAAAATAAAATTAATGAATGATTTCAGATAGTCCTCTCGCCCTACACAAGAAAAGGAGGGAATCCTAAACAAGTAAACAAGCTACAGATTTACCTGAGTTGCAGTAAGGTAAAGACCAGGATGGTAAGCAGTATCTTGACCCATCCCTCGCAGTTCCTGGCCAGCAGCTTCAAATGCCCAATCAGGTACCCGGACCATGTCAACCAAAACCTAGACCAGACATGAAAGTGCAGTGTTCCAATTAGGAACAATAGAGAGGGTAAAAAAGGTTGGGAACGTGAAGCTTGAGGATACATTGGTGTAATTAGGCAGTCTATTCTAAGAAGCAAGGATTGAAGAATGCAGCACACACCAAACAAAGGCAAAATAACAACTTGAGTTGGCCACTTAAAACAAATTTAAAAAATTACATAACTAATTTCAGACAGCAGGAATGAAGATAAAATCATGATAGGAAACAAAAACATCAGAATGGGTATCTTAAATATCTTGAATTCATTTCCTGCATCAGAAGAGCAGAAAAAAGGATGGATTTTTTTCTAGTACGAACTACATCTAGCAGATGGTCCATTCGAACAAGTTGGCCATGCAGCAGAACTTCATAGTTGCTTATTTTATCTTCAAAACAGCAACAAAAAATGTCCTCGTTTGCATGTTAGGAGTGGTGATCAATAAAATGCACTACTATGAAATACCTCCTTTCCAAGATATTCACTTCCAAACCCAAAAGTGGATGTCTAAACCCATGTTTAGCCACTAGGTACTATGCAGTCACATTTGAGGTAGTAAATGATTACCTGGTAATTATGAGTTTGTTTACTACCTGCCTATTTTTCTTTCTCAGACATTTAATTAGTTTATGGTATCTGGTTATGTAACTTCTCCTTTTCTATTGCGTGATTTTTAAATTCTGATTAACTGTGACAGGGCTTTTTGGTCAGTTGCTAAAATAAATGAGTAAATAGCAACCATAAAAATGTAAAAAAATTTAATGAAGGAAGCAATCGACTGAAATTACTGCTCCAACAGATGTAAGCTCAAACGTTTGAAAAGTAATCCTATCCAACTTACTGTATAAGAGGAGGCCTCTTCATTTGTACAGCGCTCAACAAATAATAAGACGAATATTTAAGTGAGTAATTAATTGAGCTGTTCATGAGTTTATCGAGCCGAGCAAGGATATGTTCAAACTTGGCTTGTTTATAAAATGAACTTTTTTGTTCAAACTTGTTTGCTTAACTTAATAAACAAGTCGAGTTGAGTTTTTATCGAGTTTAATTGTCAAGTGTGTTGGTTTGTTTGCACCCCTACTAGTCGACCAAGTTATCAACATTATGTAAGAAAATGCAGAACTAGAAAGCCTGATCGATGGCATTCAAATAGGAGCTAGTAGAGAATGAGTTTCACATCACCAACTTGTGGACGGCACCTTATTGTTTTCATCAGGAAACTTGTCAAATGCACTTAACAGTCATGATCTTCTTGTTATACGCCATCACATGTTTAAAGATTAACAACGGAGGATCAATGAGCTTAATGATTCATCTTCAACATGTCATGGACCTCCTTCCCTATTAAGTATTTAGGCCATTCCTCTCCTAGACAAGAGAACCAAGTGTAAGGACCGGAAATGAAAGGTACATAAGATAGAGGGTAAGTTGCAAGACTAGAAGAGCAGAATGCTCTCTGCTGGAGGAAGGCGGGTGTTATCCAAATCAGTGTTGCTGGGCATCCCATTGTATTTGTTTTCCTCCATTCTCAGAGGCTCTAGGTGAATTTGTAACAAAACTTGAGACTATCAGAGCACATTTCATCTAGCATAGCGCCAATGATAGGAAGGGTCTACACCTTGTCAAGTGAACCATGTGTGCAAACCAACCGAAGAAAGGGCCTCCATAGAAACTACAAACAATGCACTCTCGTCTAAATGGCTATAAAAGCTGAACACTAATAGAGACACTCTTTGTGCTAGAATTGTCAGTATAGCATTGGGGGCAATGGTTCGTGGATCAAAGATTTCAGGGACAATGGCAGATTGTCTCACATTTGGAAAGGCATCATCTATAACTAGTTCTTTTCTTCTTCCTCATCTATCGTACTCAGGAACGGTAGGAGAATCTGCTATTGAGATGATCGATGCATCGGGCACACCCCCTTGCCAAGTTGTTTCTTTCCTTGTTTAGACTATCATGAAACCTACGAGCTGTTGTCAATTAATGTTGGGATGTGAGAGCAACTGGTTTCTACCTTTTAGAAGAGCTCTAAAAGATGAAAAAATTAATGATAGGTCTAGCTTGCTGGCCATGTTCGAAGACCACAGGTGCATTAAAAATCAAGAGAATATACTAGTTTGGCTACCTTGCAACAAGTCTGCTATGAGCAAGTTGACCTTGGGAGATGGGGAAGTTCCGTGACACAAAACTGTGTGGAGCCCCAACCAATCAAAATAAAGCTTTTCCTTTGAAGAATTGGAAAGCACTGCTTACCTACTGTGTCATTTACAAAAAAATTTCCAGAATTTCCCTTTATCATGTGTTTTTTGTGGCAGAAGGAAAGAAAATATGGATCATATTTTCATCCACTGTGCTATCATCAACCTTCTCTAGACAACATTATTCAGGAGCTGGAACTTACTGTGGATGGAGCCTGCTAATATCATGGTTTTATTGCAGTATTGGCCAAGGGTTTGGACCTGTGAATCAACATTGTGAAAGATTATATTATCGGCTATGCTTTGGAATATATGGAGTACCAGAAATAAAAGAATCTTTGAAGATCATTTTGAGAACCCAAAAGTGATTCTTCATTTTATGGCGCCTTATGTAAAGAACTGAAACTTCTCTCACTCAGGCTCTTCCATCGGATGAGGCTTCTACCAGAGATAAGCCGCATAATTCTGTAACTATCTTCTTTTAGTTTGGTATGCTCTACCACCATCCTGGTAGTTGATGCTCTTTTAGTCATTTTTGCTTGTTAAGGGTGACTTTCCCTCCATTTCTTTTTTGTATCAACTTTGCTTCCCTTTAAATAGAAACTATTAACCACTTGGCCGTTACTCAAAAAGTTCTGAAAGTAAAAGTGTGTCAACGAGGGATCCACAAGACAAGAGTGCAATATGCTGATGAGACATTAGTCTTCCCTTTGCCATATCTAGAAAACATAACCAATCTCAAGGTTCTAATTTTATTTCTCCAAACTGCAATAGGATTGGAAGTCAACTTCTCCAAGAGTGAAGTGGTAGGGTTATACTTAAGTGAAGGATAACTACTACAAATCTCAATGCAGACTGGGTCCAAACAACATCTCCAATTAAATACATGGGTTTGCCCCTCTTCAATTTCAACAGAAGACTGAAGCAGGCTGATTGGAAGCCAATTGTTTAAAATTTTGAAATCAAATTGCGGGCTAGAAAGAGAAACTCATGTCATGTCTGCATGAGGAAGATGAATCATGGTGTCATCATTGCTCCCTAGCATCCCCATCTTCTGTTTCTCAATCTGATACCTAGGGAAATTTGTAAGATCCTAGAAGCAAAAAAGTGCCCTTTTGGAAGGGTGGTGGGGGATATCAACGAGGAGGGCACTTGACCAAATGAAGTAATATTTGCAGGCCAAGAGAGGAAGATGAAGTCAGGCAAGCTCTGTTGGAAGCAACAACCTCTGCATTACTCAACAAATGACTGTGAAAACTAAATACAAATAGCCACCGTCTTTGGGCTCAGGTGGGGGAAGCAAAAAAATTTCCCAACAAGATTACTGATGCCATTGCATCTTGTCCCTGCAGTCTACAGCACCCCGTATTTTATAATTTTTAAGTATATATGTATAACTTAAAATCTTAAAATGGTGATAATAAAATATTTTAATACAATTTTACTATCTTTAAATAAATGTCTAGGTAGATGCCTAGGGTGCCAGGCAGGCACCTTGGCACCTTGGCCACCTGCAGTCGACATCACCCTGTATTTTATAAATTTTAAGTATATATGTATAACTTAAAATCTTAAAATGGTGATAATGAAATAATTTAATACAATTTTACTATCTTTAAATAAATGTCTAGGTAGGTGCCTAGGGTGCCAGGTAGGCACCTTGGCCATCTTGGATGCCTTGTGGGCCCTTAAAAGGTGCCCTTGCACCTTGTCCCGGCAAAAATGCCTTGACACCTAGGCAGGTGTCTTGACAACTATGAGCTTAACCATTCCAAGCAGAAACCATGCCCATAGCTTTCTCTGTTGAGAATCAGACATACAAAGCAGATAGTCCCCTATAGACATGTATGATGACGCAGAAATTGCATAAATATGAGGTCAGAAAAAAGATAAACCTTACCCCATATTCTGAAATTGGAATTCCTTGTTGTGCCCGTTGCATGTGTGCTCGTCTTCGTGTTAGCCACTGGCAACAAAGAACAAACATGATTTGTTAAAATACACTTCATAATAGAAAAATAAAAGAACACAGGTAACTAGAAGATTTCTTCATATTCTGCATAAGACAAGCTTTCACTTCTACCCATTGTTTGCAGGTTCTGCCAATACAGAATTGGGATCAGCACCAACCAATCTGATTCAAAGATCACGAGATCAAAGTTGGGACCCAGATCAGTGGGTCCCAATCCGATCCAGATTCTCTAGCCATTGTTTGCAGGATCAGCCAATAAAGAATTGGGATCAGCACCAATCAATCTGATCCAAAGATCGCGGAATCAGAAATGGGACCCGGATCGATGGGTTCCAATCTGATCCAGATCGGATTGTATCGACCCAATCCGGGCCGAACCTCCAGGAGAGAAACCGATCTAGAAAAGTTTTGGGGGCGAAATAGGCCCCAAAATGCCGCCACCACAGAGGTCTTCCCCGCCCGATAATCAGGACCCGTAGCCCCGGAAGTCACTGGATCCGCCTTACCAGTAAGGTTAAAACCTTACTGGTTGCCATATTGGGTCCAGATCCGGGCTACCGGTCCCATCTTCCCAACCCGATCTATGTTATCCGAGGCGTGAGGCGCCTGAGGCGAGGGACCCTGCGCCTCGCCTCAGGCGCCTCAGGCGGGCACCTCAGGCGCCTGAGGCGTTTTTAATATTATAATAATATTTATTTTAATAATGATATATGTGATATTAGATAATTGAAAAAATGCATAAAACACATGGAATCATTAACTAACAAGAGTGACAATTAAATATAACATTAAAAAGAGGAATTCAACCATGCAATAAGAAAAGAATACAACCATACAACCAAACATAATCAGTGAAGTAAGTCTAATTCGAATACAACCATACAAATACAAACATCACTCACTAGTCGCAGTCACTAGCAATCACTATCGTAATCAAGGTTAGTGAGCTTCCCTCGATCATCATTATCGGTATCGTCCGAATCTTCATTAGAAAGACGAACTCTTTTCCTAGAAGACCTAGAAATTCATTTCAAACATGTAAAAACATAACATCAAAATTAACAAAAAAACAACCAAACTCAATAACTAGAAATAAGACATGTAGTGTTTAAAATACGACCTCGTACTTGGCCCCTCCTCTTCATCCATTCCAAAGAAGAAGTTCTACATCTCTCCATCTCAAGTCTTCGCCTTCATGGACAAGATCTTCATCTTCATTTCGTAATCCACTCACTTCGATTCATCAATGTCATCTAAGGATATTGGTCTAGACTCCGATTTCTCCAACATTAGATGTCTTTCCCTAAGCCTTTCGTTGTATCGACGAATACCAAATCATTCAACTTCTTTTGTTCCAATCTATTCCTCTTTTTGTATTTAATCTATACAACAACAAAAAGAAGAAAATATGATTCTATTAATCAAATAAATGATGAGGATTAGTTCTAATGCCTTGAAATGTGTTAAGGAATATTACTCGCTCAAATGTGCTCCAATTACGTTCACTTAGAGGCACTACATACGTTAAGCTCAATACGCGTATTGCCAACTTTTCAGAATCGAGGGGTGGCGCTTCCCCATCTACCCACCAATTTGCTACAAAAGAACAAATTGATATTAAAATACACTAGAGTGATCGATACAAGTTTATAAATAAATAAGCAAATAATCATACCGAGTAGATGTCTTTCGAAGCCCGATAGCCATGTCCCTACAAAACATACCTCGTGCCTCTCTATACATTGCCAATCGCCTAAAAATTGATTCCGATCTTCACGCAAAGGTACCAACTTTTCAATACAATCATACAAACCTCGCTTGATTTCGTTGTCGCTCTCAATATCTGGGATTGGCATAGTGAAATTGTGGATTTAGATAATACCCGCAAAGATGCAACGGACGATGTAACTGAAAATCCCATCTTCTGTCAATGATATCCCAAATCGGGCCATATTTATCTATTTTATCATCTAATGCCTTCTTTATTCCTTCCTTGGCACGATCCATGGCTTCATATATATATCCCATTGCTTTTCACCATCAACTAGCCTTAATACAAGGACAAGTGGCTTGAAGATCTTCAAAGCATAAGCCACTCCTTTCCAAAATGTAGTCTTTAAAACTATTTCACAACTCTTTTTTCCTTCAACCTTTTTATTCCATCGATTGTTGTTATTTGTCCAATCCTGCGAGGTGAACATACGTCGCAAATCATCCTTGCATGTGTTTAAGCTGTCCAAACTCAGATAGTTAGTTGCAAATCTAGTTACAGCTGCACGAACAAGGTTCTTATCATTTGTGTATTTCCTCATAAGAGCTAGAACCTTGGTATGGCCATAAATGAAGATGTCTCCATCAACACTCTGTGAGGCATCTTGTGAAAATGTCTCCATTTGTTGTACTCCTTGCCCAAGGAGGTTGTCCCTCCCTTCCATCTCTCTGACATTCATTGCCTTTTCAACTCTCGTTTGTTTTGCTTGTTGCATACACAGTTTGATCTCCTCCTTAGCCTCTATGCTCGCTTTCTTGCATGCAGTCACATTCGTCCCCAAACCTGCAATGTGTTGCTTCAAACGATAGATGCCTCCTTTGCACTCCTTTTGGCAAAATTGACACCTAACAAGATCCCGGTTCCGAGGATCTACTAAAATCCCATATTTCCATCCAACATCTTTGGATTTAGAGGTGCTCTCGATATGGAACCGGATGCTTCAATTGTAGTCACGGGCGCGTATGTTGACTATTAGAACCTCGTCCCCCGATCCACGGTCTTCACGCGCTCGAGACATGATAAAATTTAACCTAAAATGAACCAAAATAATAAATCAAAAGAACAAAGCATAATGTTAAAAATCAACTCACAAAATGTACTCATCAAATGTTAATTATCGTCTAATACGATTATACGAATGAAAGCGATGTCAATAAACATAACTACGTAATCAATTAGGTGCTTGCTTGAAATAACCAAGAGAAAAAAAAAAAACAAAAAAAGATACCTACGCCCCTTGTGGGCGGCCGCAGGTGCAGTTGCAGCCGGCAGAGGCGGCGGTGGCCGCAAGTCAAGCTGCAAGTCGCGAAGGCGGCTCAGGCGGCTGGGGCTGCAAGTCGCGAAGGCGGCTCAGGGTACCCCGCGGGACTTCTTCCCAAAGCAGCGGCGGTGGCGGCGGGTGCAGCTCCAGGCGGCGGCGGCGGCGGCGGCGGCGGCAGGTCCAGCCGCAGGCGGCGGCGGCGGCGGGTGCAGCTCCAGGCAGCGGCGGCGGCGGCAGGTCCAGCCGCAGGCGGCGGCGGCGGCGGGTGCAGCTCCAGGCGGCGGCGGCGGCAGGTTCAGCCGCAGGCGGCGGCGGCGGCGGCAGGTCCAGCCGCAGGCGGCGGCGGCGGCGGGTGCAGCTCCAGGCGGCGGCGTCGGCAGCAGGTCCAGCCGCAGGCGGCGGCGGCGGCGGGTGCAGCTCCAGGCGGCGGCGGCGGCGGCAGGTCCAGCCGCAGGCAGCGGCGGCGGCGGGTGCAGCTCCAGGCGGCGGCGGCGGCGGCAGGTGCAGCCGGCGGCGGCGTCGGCGGCAGGTGCAGCCGCAGGCGGGGGCGGCGGCGGCGGGGGCAGCCGCAGGCGGCGGCTAGGTCCGGAGGAGGGAGCAGCGTCGGGGGCGACCGTCGGGGGCGACTTCTTTGGGCGTACGAGGGTTCGGGAGAGAGGGGGAGAGAAGAATGGGGTGTTTAAGTTACCCGGATCCGGTGGATCCGGTCTTACCGGATCCGGTTCTTACCGGACCGCAGGGGGAGGCGGGCGAGGCGGGTAGGGCGCCTGAGGCGCTCGCTGCAACGGTCGAGGCGCCGGAGGCACTCGCCTCAGGCAGGAAAAGCCAACGCGAGGCGGTTTTCAACCGCCTCGCCTCGCCTCACCGCCTAGGCGGGTGAGGCGACCGCCTCTAACTACACAGAACCCGATAGACCAAGAAAGACCACCTTGGCAGTGTTTTGGGTTGATTCCAGCCCCAAATCCATCCAAATAAGACCTGATTCCAGTTTTTAGGTTTTCTTAAGTGAAATTCTGGTTTCTTAGTTAATTCCCAGATGATCGGCCACCCGATCCGATCCTGCAAGAGTTGGCAGATCCGGGGCTGATTGGCCACGATTGGCTGATCTTGAGCCTGGATAAGCAAATACTTGCTCTACATTCCAGCCTGACTCAGTGCAACTGTGGAAGTTAGACTGAGACTCAGCCAGGTCAGGCCGAGTCAGACAAATCCTGGCCCTGGCCAATCCAGGAGTCGATCCTAACCTGGAATACCCTGCTTGTATCGAGTCAATACAAACAAGAGAAACTGCAATCCTGCTGCACTGACAATGTGTGCTCATGCAAAATAAATGCCACTCAATCTTCCCTCATCAATTTTCAGTTCCTCTTGCCCAAACCAGAAGCGCTTACTCAATACAGTGGAAAAAGAATTTTTTTCTGCTGTAAATGGATGAAGCTAGATATGAAAATGTATGTTTCCTTCTTTTGGTTCTCTTTTTTAAGGTGGCAGAAGCCACAGGTCATTTATTGAAAAAGAATATTTACAGATTTATAATGGATACCGAAAGACGAGAGAATGAATTCCTTTTTTGGTTCTTAATAAAAATATAGAAAACTAGGGAATGGAAGCAGACTGTTAGAAAATGCTGAATTTGTTAACCAACCTGATTAAAAGGCTGGGGACATGTACAATTCCACATATACAAGCCTTCAGAAAACATTTCGCATAAACAATATAATATGTGATAAATAAAAAAAATCCTAGAAGGCTAGAATAGTGGTTTAGAGTCTGGAAACGATTGAGGTCCCCAAGCAATTCAGTTTATTCAGTAAAAGAACACAATCTTTTTCCTCAAATAGCTAGAACAGTGCAACAAATATTATGATATGACCTAAAAATGAGTAATGCGCTACTCTAATCTCAAGTCAGACTAGAGAACAATGCCTCATATGCTTCAACTTTCTATTCAGAAACTGTAATAATAAGTTTTCTGACAAAAACTTGTAGTTTTTTCTATACATATTCTAGAGTATCCAGAAAAAATAATGCATCCAGAATCAAATGACTTGGGACCTTGTTACAATTCTAACCTTGTGTGTTGACCATACTGGAGATCGGATAAATAGGGATTGACAAAATTTTGTGTCATGACAATTGGTGCAAGAAAGAAAGAATACATAGTAACTATATAGTGTGGCAGAAAGAGAAAACTAAAAAAAGGATGCAACAGCTCGCCACTTAAATGTTAGCTTACTTTGGGATGAAAAGACATGCTATGAACTGAACAGTGACTTCAACTGCACATCAGCAGTTATTCAACTTTTACTAGTAGCAATTATTAAGAGAAAATTGAGATATGTCCAATGCCTGCGATCTACTTGCTTTCTGAATGCAACTTCAATGCCTCAAGGTTTTTGCAGTTCTCCTTCTAAATTATTTGACAACTTGCAACAAAATTTAAAATTAAAACTAGTAACATAGACAGCACCGGTTTAAAGCAAGGATTGCGGGATCAGGATCAGGATCAGGATTGGATCAGTCCGAATCGGCCGATCCTCTGGAAGAAAAGGTGAACTCGGATTGGTCCCGATCAATCAAAAATTTTTACTTTTAAAATCATAAAAATTCTCAAAAAATCAAAAAAATCAGGAAAATCATAAGAATAAATAAAAAATCCAAAAAATGGAAAACAATGTGGATAACATTCTATCAAACAATGTCATACAAAATAAGTTCTTTTCAAAAAACTGTCATATAAGTATAGACTATCATATGAGAGAGAGAGAGAAGAGAGTTAAGATAGATCTTTATGTAAATTTAAGTATATAATATATATTTAAGATTATGAATCTTCTATATATGTGATAGTATAAGTAATAGTGAAATATATTAATATGTTTGCACTATCATCAGTGGGGCGTAGAATAGTCCCCCCCCCCAAGTTACCCATTTAGGGGAGGGATCGGCCGCTCCAAAGGTCTGGATCGCCGCTGCTCAAGAGGGATCGTCGAGAGGAGGGGTCCAGGGGGAGCCCTAAACGATGAAGGGGAGGGGGGGGATCGGACCGCAAAATGGCCCGGAATCGGGTCCTTAATCGGTCCGATTTTGGACCCTTCTAGGTTCTAGGGAATCGGTCTTGACCGATTCTCGGATCGATCCCGATCCGGTCAATTCCGACCAATCTAGCCAGTAGTCCCAACCGGATCATTAGTTCCAGCCGGAATCGGATCGGTGGATACCAATCCAATCCAAGAATCGGCCGATCCCGATCCAGATCGGCCAATTCTGCAATCCATGGTTTAAAAAGAAAAATGAATGAAATAAATTATATTGTCTTTATCGTAAAAGTAAATCCCATTACTTATGCATGGAAATAAATCAATAGAACTCTGGCAAAAAAATAGTGTCAATATGTCAACAATTCAAAATATTATCCAATTCATGTGTATTTGCTTCCTAAAGACAGCGTTGAAGCACATATTATCATACTATAACATGAAAGGATAAATATGCAGATATAGCTCATCCAATACAAACCTTTCCAACAGAGAAGCATGCAAGAGAAAGAAGTCCACAGTAACTGAAAAGCAACCAAATAAGGAAGCCCCACTTTTGCCCTTCCTCTGGAAGCTGCAATTATTACAAATCTAAAGCCTATATTAGAAATTTAGAAAGCCAACAATGCATTTAAGACAGTCAAAACTCAAAAGACAAGAAACCAACTCACACAGCTTCTAGCACTAGTAAACCACAATGTACCAATCACCGTCCAAACCCAGAGAAAGGGGTAGAGGATAAGAATCAGAGTAGAAAGGACCACAATTCTTCCACAGAATCGAGCATATTTTTGCTGCCAACCAAGATCCCTGGAGCAAAAATTCGTCATCAGACTTGGGTTTAAGTGAGATAGTGGACTTGATTTGTTGCAAACATAGGCACAAGAGGTTAGTTGTTTATATCCCTCGTCTGAAGCAAATATAATATCTTTGAAATGCATTTGAATAGTTAATTTGCTGCAGTTATGTAAAAACCTCTTTCTTTAACCGAATTTAAAAGAGATTAATAAGGGCTCTAGAAATGTGAATATTATTCCCAATTACTATTAATTAACAACTGTAGTCATGCAAAAAAGCAACGTATAAAAAAGTGCATCAAAGTAAACTCGAAAGCGTGTTTTAAAATCATTTAACCTTGGCCCATGTGCTGAAATTTTGATTTTTTATAATTTTTGTTTTATAAATATTAAACATATTTGATTTAGTTCAATAAGTTTGACCTGACTTGATTTAGTTGAATTTGACTATATTTAGTTTATTTGAAGTAAATGATTTTCACTTGACATTTAATTGTTATAAAATTTATTTTATATTTCTGAAGTTTTGAGAATTTTATTTCATATATTGTATTTTAAAGTTTTTAACTGATTTATTTATAATATTTTTTAGATTTAAACCATAGTCGTAGGAAAACTCTATGACCCCCTTCTTTTCTTTTTTTGTATCTCACATCAATTCTCACATTTTTCGTTTTGCCCCACATTAATCCTTCAGGTTCGAAACCTCATTCTTTGTTTCCATCCCTCATTCACTTCCCTCTTCCATTTCCCAAGTTGGTTACTGCGATTTGGACATCATTCTCTGTGTTGGATTTGATTCTATTCCAATTAGATAATTTATTTGATTATGCTAAAATTTTAGCTCATTTAACCTCCACATTATATAAAGAATTTTCGTTTTAGATTTTATTTACTTGAGTTTTTTTATTATGCTCATTTCTGCTGGTCTTTTCATCAATTTGTTAATATGTTGAATCACTGTTCATTTTCGAATTAATTTTATTTTTGTTCTGCAAGGGACTTGATTTATTCTGACTTTTCATTGATGCATGATTGATTTTATCATCAGATCCTCTTTATAGTGAGTATTTATTCATTGCTGGAAAATTAAGATTTCACCATGTTTTAACACTTTTTCTATTTTAAAATTTTTTTATATTTTCATGGAATTATCTTTATTTCTTATTTTATTGATGTATGATTAATTTTATCATCAAATATACCTCTTACTTTTATTTTACACTAAGTAGAAGGTTAAAATTATAATTTTCATCCTTATTGGGCCATGGAATATTGTGTAAAGAATGTTGCACCATAGACATATCATGACATGATAAAATATGAGAGCACATATGGAGTTATGCTTTCTCATCATTATCATTTGATTTCATGAGAAGGCGTGAATGCCGTATGAGATACAGTGAGGAGACATCAAAAGTCACAACCTAGCAGACTAAGAAATACATGCGTGGCATGATCAGATCACACAGGAGAGTACAAGGAACATTACGTAGAAACATCAATTAGAAATATCGTACAAAATCTCCTAGGTTCCCTAGTTCCTTCTCATCCCCCCTTCCTTTGGATGTGATGATTGCCTTAGGCAATTGGCCTTGAGTGATCCTCTTGCCAATATATTGAAAAGGCATTGAAAACTAAACATGTACTCTTAATAGATATTCTCATTAATGTTGGTAAACTGACAATGATATCTTAGCACATCAATTAGAAACATAATTAGAGGACTATGTATAGAACCACCTAATTCCAGTTCCTCTTTTCCGTTCACTCTTTTTTGTTCGTGTGAAAATTGGTCCAGACTAATCCCCTTGCCTTAGGCATCCTCCAAAAGTTCTCTCAGGCACTTCATTGCCATGTTCTCCCTCCATCCTCTTTGAAAGCAAGGGCCTGAAAGATATCTTTCAGCTGCACCCCTCCATTCCTCGATCTCACAAAGTGTGCCCAATTTTTAGTCCATTCAGGCTGTTACAAGGGCTTACATGGACAGTGCTGACCACAGTCAAAGAACCTTCCACAGGTTGAGCCATACGATAGGTTTGTATTATTTTTTTGTTTTTAAACCCT
The DNA here is from genome assembly GCA_036172225.1 of Cryptocoryne crispatula var. balansae. Taxonomy (NCBI): domain Eukaryota; kingdom Viridiplantae; phylum Streptophyta; class Magnoliopsida; order Alismatales; family Araceae; genus Cryptocoryne; species Cryptocoryne crispatula. The sequence goes on from CM069928.1 coordinate 40,101,552, forward strand.
CTGCAAGGTCTACCCAATGCGCACATGGGTCCCACTAGTTGGGCCATACAGAGTGGCCTAGGAACAAGAACCCTAACACTCTCCATGTGTCAGGTTGTTGTGGAGGGCACTTATACGAGTAATAGCAGACCTAAGACGACAGGTGAATTGAATTTATCTATCCCCAAAATATCATGAATGCATTCCTTGTCAGACGCAATGCAGTCACTAGTTGACTGCCAGTATACAATATCAGAGGCTAAGAGAAAATATAAAGACAATGAAAACAAAAGGCATACAACATAGAAAAAGATAATATTTTAACTCAATGAAAAGAAAAGGCATACAACATAAATAAGAAGAATGCTTACAAGCCCATCCCAGCAGCAAGGCCATTGTCCACAAACATGAGTAAACGAAAAATGAATACAGTTGTATAGTCAGCCTGAGACGGCCAGAAAAGCAAACAACATAAGCCATAGATATTCAAAATTCAACTAATAAACATTCAAATAAAAATGTAGGAAAAAGTTAGAGAAAACGAGTATCCCTTACCACTATCCATATGTGCAAAGGATGCGTGCAGAGATGATAACGCTTCCAATTGATTGACACGATGATTCTTACATGACGGGGGTCAAGAAAAGCATTAAGAATGAATATAATAAGAATGAGTGTACTAATAAAGGAATGACAATCAAGATCTCAACACAAACGCAAAGGCTACCAGAACACCAGAGAAATACGAATTTTGATTGCAAGACAACTAGTGATTGTTAAGTTCCGACATGGGGAATCAAACCGAAATTGCTAGTTTTCTACACATAGACCTGCACACACTGGGAATGGAAATAGGTTCCATCCAACGCCAAGGATACACACTCGTAGCAAGCATTGACAGGAAGAAGCCATCATACCTGCCAAGGCAAAAGTTTTCCGAATAATTAGAAGCAAGATCACGGCAACGCAGAAGATCAAGACCCACCACCCAGTTACAACAACTTTCTTCCGCATCTCTTCTCGGCGTCGCCCAAGTTAATGGACATGCGGGCAAGTCTCCCAACTTACCACTTAAAATCAACGCCATTCATCGCCATCGGCTGGAACCCCTAGAGCATAGAACCGGCTCCGAGAAGGACCTCCATCCTCCGAGCTTGAAGAACGCGACTAGGGCACAGAGGGGCCGCGCAATGTCCAATACCACGGCTATCCACGCAGAGATCGTGGCGAAGGGCAACAACCGCAGATGCAGGTGGAGCGGAGGAGATACTGCAAGATCGCGTAGCGAATCAGAGATGGAAGGACGGTGGCTCAACCGCCGTCGGCGAACTAGTGGCAGTCTCGGTGTGCCGCCGCTCCACTTGGGCGTGCGGTCGGAAGAAGGGGATCCGTGGTGCGGTGACCGCGGTGAGATTAATCGCGACGTTTTCGAGTAGAAGCCGCTAGACATGGTAATTATTATTCATTTATGTACAATCTTCGTTAGTTAATTAAACTTTATTACTTTATATATTGTCGTCCGCATTATTATCTATTTCATCGACGACATTCAGGCTAGTCAGCGAAACACCAAAAAAATTTAATAATTGAATGGCTTTTTATCAAGCATCTTACTATTTTTAATATTTTTACATGGGAAATTATATGATCTAAAATTTACTGGAGTAAAGCTAATCAGTTGTATAAATACACACATTTATATTTTTAAAATATATATACATGACACACCAAACCAAAAAAAAGTATATATTGATTGATGATACATACTATAACTTGATAAAACATAATTTGAACCAAACCCGACCAAGAACTCCTCTGCTCAAAAATACAAAAAGGGTGATAAGAATATTGCGTTTGAATGAGTTTAGCTCGTAAAATAATTGTATTATTCAGTAAAATAAAACAGTTTAAGTTTGTATGCATAGAGACGTTTACCTATTCTATGTCCAGCAGGTCATAAATTTGTATCTTGGGATTATTGACGCTGGAAACTCCGATAAACTTGCCAAGAGATATAAGGGCTTGAATCCAATTCATTGCTCACAAATAGAGACTTTTTTATTTTTCTAGTTTTTATAATTATTTATATTTTAATAAGATACTTGTAATAAAAACACTTTAGACATTTAAATGACTGCGTTTTTAATGATAACTGCATTTATAAATAGCCAACCCATGATGTCGTGGTTCAAATACTATTTTTACATGTTCTCCGCAAAAGATGCCCTCCCATTTTCTTCATAAAAAATCAACGAACGTTTATCTAACAATATATTAAGGGTTTCAGATAACATCGATTTGTTTTCAAGGACAAAGATTTAAAAAGCGTGCGCTAGGACTTTCAATTCTGCAAGGATATATTCAAAACTATACATAATTGTAGGGATAAACGTTCAAAAAAAACTCTTAAAAATAAATATAAAGGGTATTGAATATCTTGTTTTGTACGCGTGAAGATTTTGTCTTTTAAAGTGTCCCATGGGTTGTTAACGAACAAAACTCCGTAACCAAAAAAAAAGGAAAAAAAAGAAAAGAAATTGTGTACGAGAAAAGTGAGCCACAAAAAAGTGATTTTTTTCTTTCCCCGTCCATTAGAGAGAGATCCTCTATGTACGAAGATAGGATCGCCTCCTTCCCGGCGCCCATCACTCGATCCAGCGCCGCCCCTATCACCGTCGCCTCCACCAGATCCCGCTCCGCCTCCCGCGTGGTGTGCCGCTTGGACCCGGCGGCGGCGGCGACCCCGAGCACGTTCACGAGCAGCTTCTCGTTGAAGAACTGTTCGGCGAACAGCGGCCAGGTGACCATCGGCACCCCCGCCGCCACCCCCTCCAGGCTCGAGTTCCAGCCGCAGTGCGTCACGAACCCCCCCGCAGCGGCGTGGTTGAGGATGGCCACCTGCGGCGCCCACCCCCCGATCACCAGCCCCCTGCCGCCCTTCCCGATCCTCTCCTCGAACTCCGGCAGCCAGGCACCGGGACCGTCGTCCCCGACCGCGGCGCTTCGTATCACCCAGATGAACTTGTGGCCGGAGGCCTCGAGCGCCGCCGCTATCCCCCGCGGCTGCTGCCCCCTGAAGAGGCACAGGCTCCCGAAGCACACGTAGATAGGGGTGGGCACGGTTCGGTTTGGTCCGGTTTGGATCGTTTTTTTTCCAAACCAAACCAAACCGAATCACCCTCCCAAACCGAACCAAACCAAACCGAATCAATTCGGTTTGGTTCGGTTTAAACCGAAAATAAATAAAAATATTTAAATTAATTATTTTTTACATATATATACTGATTTTTATGTTAAAAATAATGAAAATAAATATTATTTTATTATAAAACTTATAAAAATATTATTTTTATTAATACTATAATAGTTTTTTTATATTTTTTTGAATAAATAAGTTTAAACGGTTTGATTTGGTTTAAATCGGTTTGGAGATTTTCCAAACCGAACCAAACCGAAAAGGGGTCCAAACCGAACCAAACCGAACCAAATGGGCTGGTTCGGTTTGGTTTCTCGATTTGAACCGTTTTGTGCCCACCCCTACACGTAGAGAACCGACCGTTGAACTGAACCAAAACCGAAACGGACATAGCGATTCGGTTTAGTGCCTAGTTTACATGTCTACTCGATGATATTTGAGATTTGCACTTATATCCTTCCTTGTGTTGGGTGCGAATTACAGTTAGAAAGAGGCAGCAGCGATGAAGTTAACCACATGCTCAATCGTCTGAGCATGAGCGGCGGTAAGCTTACCGCCACTTCAATCCGAAGGTCGGAATAGTTTAATATTATTTTTTTTCCACGCCACGCCGTGCTGTCTGCGCCAACATGATCGTCGGATCAAATCGGGCGCAGCGACCGCCGGACGGAGCTCCTCCGAGCAACGGCGAGGAGTGGCGGGAAGGCCGCGGGACGGCGGTCGGGAATTTTTCGGAGCGGGACTGCGAAGATCGCATTCCTACATTCGTAGGTGAAGAAGACGCCAGCAAGTGATGGAGTTAGGAGGAAAAAGCTCAGCGCCGGCTTACGTGTTTCCTCTCTCCTTCTACTACCGAGTCGCGGATCAGATCGTCAAACAGGTCCATCATTTTCATCACATTTCCTCTCTCTATCTCAAGAATCTGCACTTAGAAAATGTTTTCTGTCGGAGGTTTCTATTTTTTAATGCCATGCTGTTTTTTTTTAATTTGAGTTGTGTTAATCCGCATGTGATCGCTAGTTTAAGTGAGCTCTCGTGGAGTTGATATTCTATTAATTTTATAGGCAAGAGTACATCGGGAGGAAGGGAACGCTGATGATCTCTGTCGCCTTCTTACCAGATACATCAGGTCAAGTGTATTTTTGACTGCTATCTTCCAGTCATACGCTGGGGATCTGATGCTTTCTTTCACCTGAGGCAATCATCATTCTGCAACTTTGAGCACGTTTTTCCCGAGTTGGAGGGTTGACTTCCATCTTTCGCAAACATATATTTTCTGTCCTAGAAGATGAGGCATTTAATATATTGTTTTTAAATTTATCAACCGGGTAGTTTGTGCTAGAAAGCATCATCAATTGTCTAATATTTTTAAATAGCACTTAATGTTCTTCATAGCATTTTGCAGCTGCTATTCATTTTACCCAGACTGGAGCTTTGACTAAAGATATCAAAGGGAGCAGTGTCTGAAGTTGCAAACTTCTTTGTGTGGTTCTCTGGGCTGTAGGCCTTTTCGTGGATGCTATTTATTGCTTTTGTTTTTCTTAGTTCTATCATCTTGATAGAAGGTTGCTAGTGTCTCCATTTTGCTGTTTATTCATTTTGTTTTGTACTGTTTCTTGTTAGTTCAATGAAATGTGACCTTTTGAAGTCACCTTTCAAAAAGGGATGTTTTAGTACCCTGAATTGTAGGAATGAACACAAGAAATTCTGAATGTTAAATGGTGTGGACGCAGTGACCATAATAGCAGGTAGGTTGGATAAAATACGAGAAACTCTAAACATTAAATGGTGTGGACTTACTGACCATAATAGCATGGAAGGTTGGGTTGCACGACCTGGTCAGAATTCGTCGCAACCGGCCCAGTTGCGATCCAATGCGGCCGAATCAGCCAGATTGCGGGACCGGGTTGTGCAACCCAGACTGTTGGAAGGCCCCCCGGCCAAGACCCCTTGAGTGCATATATAAGATCCCCAAGAGGTCTCCTAAGATCTCCACACCCACCCTCCTCATTCTCTCACATTTTCTCACTCTAAAAATTCTCTCTCTCTCTCTCAAGTGCTAAAAGTGATTTTTCTCTCTGAGAAGCATTTCAAACTTCCTGATTTCTCATTTCATTTAAAACTTCCTAAGGTTTTTTTTTAATTATGCTACTAACCCTATTTTGTTAAGTATTATACTTATTTAAAGTTTTCTTCTAGATATTTTCACCAAACCATGACACTCAAATCTCCGGGCGACCTAGAACTATCTGACTTGGCTTCGTCACATTTCAATTAACACGACAAAAAGAAAAGTTCAATGTAAGTACGGTGAGAAGATCATACATGGGGAATATACCAGTCGGATAATCACCTTTACGGGATGAAGGGCAACATTATTTCGTGCACATGAGCTTTGCCCGAGGTAATAACAATTTTATAGATACTTACAATCTATGGAACAAACAAAGAGAGCATCAAGACAACATATGGACATCGTCTGAAAAAAAATTTTCTCAACCTTCCAGCTGTAAAGTTCACATACACAGAACTTAATAAAAAGAAGAGATTTATGATCTCACAAGAGATGATGACTTAGGAGCAGGTCCCATGGATTCCGTAATCACATGGCTAAGATAAAGACAAACTACGATCACAACAACAATGAAGAACTTGAGAATATGTAAGGAAAAGATCAGTTGGACAATATCTCAATGGTTATTTTATAGTAGCATACCAACGAACACTACAAATAGGTTGTATTAAGAGTCTATGATTAACACTGTAGTCGACGTCGGTAATGACATTCTTGGACCAAATCCGAAGGAAATTTATAGCACTTATCATTCCATGAAAGTGTAAGATATTAAATAATACATCGAATCATTTGCAAGCATCTGACAAGAAAGATGATACACTGATGATAGATGGCTGAACATGAATGCTAAACTTTATTTTTTATACTTATTAGTTAGTTATCTTTTCCTTCTTAATAATTTGTAACTTATGCTTGATATTTTTCTTAACATGTATCACTAGAAAGACAATGATCAACGTCATATTATATTGTCAAGCCGGGACTATGTTCTAGAAGTTAGTGGATATATCTGGACAGGCAAACAATGTCAATTACTTAATTGAATTAATCGACGGTGTTATTGATGATCTGAGAGGATCATGTATTCTAAGTAGTAATGGATAATGTAGGTATATACAAGCAGTTGGACAAATGTTGATGATCAAAAGACCATGTTTGTATTGGATATCACGGCATCATGCTCCGCTCATTCCTTAGACTTGATGCTAGATGATATATGCAATGAACATCAGATTTATCGGATAGTTAAGATGGTCTAATTCATATCATCTTTCATTTATAACTACAACTTTATCTTAAACCTAATCAAAGATCATGCAAGGGGCTAAGAGCTCTTGTAGCCTAACGCAACTAAGTTCGTTTCACATTACATCTCATTAGAGAGTTTAATACAGTAAGGGTGTCCACTTACCCAAATGATAATTTCACTGGGATGGTCAAATTAGATTGTTAGGGCCAATCTTTCAGATAAAAGAAAATGGAGGAACGTAGAGGAGCTGATTGAGAGTGACAATTTTTGTCTTGTTATAAAAAAGACACTTTGTATAGTACAACACATAATTATAGTTCTTAAAATAGGTCATAGAAACAAAAAGTCAGACATGGACTATATGTATGATGCACTTGAGCAGGTGAAGGAAAACATTTCAAAGATAGTGACAAATTTTACCAAGTAGTGAGATATTATCAACCATCAGTAGGAACAGACCTTCTATCATCCTATACATGTAACATGTACTTTTTATTACCATCAAAGATATAATTGTTGTCTTTGTTTAGTTCTCTACTAACATGTATATTAAATTACCTAAGTTATTTTTTCAATCCAATATATGCTTATAATTCTTTCTTTAACCCGTGTGATGAGCTTCTAGAGTGTCAAATCAATCATTTGTAGAGTGCTCAAAGACGAAGATCGATTAATTATAATGTGCAATAAGATACATGACTATAGGTTAAGGTTAATACACTTTGGGACTTCAAGAGCACAATAAGCAAATATGCTCCGAAATCTTGGTATGTATTTTGAACATTTTTTTTAATTTAAATGATGTCTTATCACACTTTTGTTCTAACATGCAATAATCTCATGTAGCTGACCAATGAATGAACCACGACAAGACAATGGGTATGAGGACCTAACAGATATTACAATAAGAGATTTAAGCCAAATCATATCAGCTTCAAAATGTTGAAAGAATTGGTCAACATTCAACCTAATATTTGCAAAATAGAGGAATGGACGAACATCAAGAAGGCTAGAGCAATTACTATATTACAACATGAGATTGAAGCCGAAAAACTTGCAAAACATGAGGGACAATAAGAAAGAAGAATAGAGATGGAGAGATGAAGCAATGTGACAGCGAAATCAGTCGGTCACTATAAATGATGAAGGCAGAGACTTGGATGAGATATTTTTTGAGCAAACTGCATTGCAAGTTTAGGTCAATGATCAAGAAAAACTAGATAAACTTGAATTCAACATAGAAGATTGAGAATGGGCTGGAAGAGAGCTTGGCAACGTACTTCTTATTGAGGAATTATGGATTCCTTTTATCCCAGAGACAGAAGACTAGAGAATCTTCTTGTTAAGATAAGAAGTTATTTGGTAAAGGTAAACATGTTGTAACTAATTCATTTGACATTGCAAATCAACAAACGATTGACGAGTGATGAGAAGACATATCGGAGCTGAATATCCGACTGCAATACCGGACGTCGGACTATTCGACTTTGAAGATAAATAGCGATGGAGCATTCGACAACGAAGGAACCACTACCGGTCCAAGGTCTACAAATCTAGGGATATACCCTGCAACAATACACTTCATAGGAGAAGAGAAATATACATATATGATGCAAGATTATGATCACGGTGCATAGTCACAAGGTAGAGAATAGCAACACACACAAGAAGGTGGACATTAACACTACGAGTACTCTTATGGAGTTGAGTCTTTTCACAACTCGTGATTTTCTATTATCACCAAGAGGGTTGTGGTATGACTCAACCGAGTTATGAATTTGTTGGCACCTAAATTTTGAAAAATTCAAACCCCATCAGACGTGGGGTCAAAGCACAAATTGACCAAAGTCCCGCCAGCCTTCTACAGAAGGAGGAGAATCCACCGGAGGAGGAAAGGAGGCCGGCACAATTTATTGTTACGCACTATAGCCCACGTCAGCGCATATGGGTGCCCGCGAGATCTCCCAAACGGCAGGCACCTTCCTCGCTTACCGCAGGGGCTAATGGGGGCAAGCCGCACCGTCGGAGGATCCCCCATCCCGCAATCAACGCGGACGGGATGGAAGGGGTCCGACCTTCTATTCCTAAACGGAGGGAGCTCGAAGATAAGAAGGGCCGGAGAGTGCCGGAGGGGGCTGCGTGCAGGGGGGGGACGGAGGAATTACGGCAGCGCCGGGGGATCACCTTCACGCAGGGCCTTCGGGTCCGCCTTCTTCTCCTTTCACGGCACCGCCGAAGCCATCTCCTACCTCCGCTCGAGCCGTCGAGTCCTGATCCACCTGCAGGCAGCACCGCCGGAGCTATTCTCTTCCTTCCGGCGCCGTAAGCCCCTTGTTCTCCTGCAATCGGCACCGCCGCCTGCAATTTCTCCACCCAGCGATGCTCGGAGGCCTCCCCGTGTCCGTCCGGATCAACAAAGACCGCCGATGCCTCCCCTGATCAAGCCGCCAAGCTCATGCCGCCTCCCGTTTCCGCCGCAATGCCGTCGAGCGCCGGAGAAGCCGAAGATTGATTGCGCGGGACTGTAGCAGGGGGGCAAATAATGTCTCACCCGAACTATGGTCCACATGGAAAAGGGCGGGGCCCACCGGAGGCTGCCGCGTCAAAAAAAAAGAAGAAGACCGACCGGGCGCAGCCGGCCGGCCCTCCTCCCCGGCGTCCGCCGGCCCCGCGAGCACATCCGCCGGTCCCGAGGGGAAGAACCGGCCCGGTCCAAACGGTGGACCGGGCCCCATCTTGGAGTTGAAGCGGAATCTGCGCACGCAGGCCCCTCGAAAAAAAAAAAAAAAAAAAAAATCGAATTAAAAGGATATTCATCCTTCAGCCGTATGCTAATGCAACGAACGACGAGGTGGTGTCCTTGGAGACCCTCCACAAGTCCTCGTGGACCGGGGCTACTCTCCCTTAATTCAATTAATAATAATGTGGGGTCGATTTCTGATTCCCCAAAATCTATTCAATTTTAAGTCTCTTAATGCCTATAAAAGGTCATATGAGATTTAATTTTCTTTGTGGGGTCAATTTCGATTCCCAAAAATCCATTCAATTTTAAGTCTCTTAATGCCTATAAAAGGTCGTATGAGATTTAATTTTCTTTATTAAGTCGATTTTCGATACCCAAAATTCATTTGAGATAAATTTCTTGATGCTCGCCAAAGAGCTATGAGAAATTTAATCTTACAAGAGTTGTTATTTTTTATGCCCATGCAGGGCCATGAAAAAATTAGCTCGGAGTTGAGTTTTGTGAAATATCTCCATATATGCAGGGTATTCATGTGCTCTTTTTTTTCACATCTCAAAATTTAATTTAAACTAAATAAACTCAAAGGGATTCCAAATTAAATAAATTCAATTTAAACCAAATCAAGTTAAATCACAACACATGTAAATCAATTTTAACCAAATGATTAAAATAACAACCCATAAATAAAACTCAACTTCTCAAAAATAAACCAAAATCAAATTTCTAAACAAATTTTAATAAACAAACCAAATCCAAAGACAAGTCAAGCAAATTTAAATCAAATTAAAATTTAAACACCAATCAAATTCAATTCAAATCCAACTCTTAAATTAAACTCAAGATAATCAAACAAAATTAAACCAAACAAACTTCAAGTCAAATCTGACTTGAACAAATTTAAATTAATCCAAATCATTTTTTTTAACTAAACAAATTTAAAGCAAACTGAAATTAAATCAATCCATAAACAACTTTTAACTCAAACCAATTCTAACCAAATAAACCCAAGTTCAAAACCTGCAACCAAAATCTGAAATAAAAAAAATTATTAGACAGCAATTTGTAATTCTAAACTTGTAAGATCCGAAAACTGTAAAAATTCAGCAGGGGGCCCAAATCTGAAGAGAAAGAAAATCCAAACTTAAAGAAATCAAATGAACCACCAATCTGAAATGTAACTTTGGAATTGAAACCTGGAGGTTTGAAATCTGAACCCCGAGATCAAAATCCGGAAATAAAGGCCTGAAATTCACTGAACCATCGAGCCAAATTTAAAACAGAACTCAAATCAAATGATTGAATAAGTCAAATCCCAAATCCACACAACCCAAACAGGTCCGAAATCTGCAGGCTTTAAGAAATCTGAACGTACTAACTCAGATTAAATCAAAATCAGTTTTGGCCAAACTCAACTCCAACTAAATTAAAATGCAAATTAATATGTAAATCCATTGCAAACTAAATCCGAGTCAAAAATCAGCCTTGTCGGATCCAATCTTAAAACAAAGCAGGTCAAATGAATCCAAATCAACAAAATAAGTTATCAAACAGATTCCATTAAATTTAAAACAAATCAGATTCTGAACAAATTCATCAAACTCAAAATCAAATCATTGTTAACTTAAACAAATTTAAGACAGTTAAAAATCATTTCACTTGAACCATCAACTAATCGAAATCTGCAATCTGGAAATTGAAGCTTCAACGAAGAAAAATCTGAAGTCTCAACTTAAAACACACAAATCTGCAAGTTTGAACTTCACATTTAATATGAGAGGTCAGAAACCTGTAAAATTGCAGAATCCACAATCTGGTCAAATTTAAGAATCTGCAGAATGTGAAATCTAAAGTCTGCTAAGTCGAAAGACAGATCACTTAAATCTGAAACTTGAAATCTGAACATAATTCACTGAAATCCCAACCTGTTCAAATTAAACTCAATAAAAACAAACAAATCTACCCAAATCAATTTAAATCCAACTCAAACTGAATTCCAGTTAATCCAACTCAAATCAAATTAAATTTTAATCAAATTCAATTCAATCTAAATCAATCAAAGTCAACCAAATAAATCTCTCAAATTAAATTCAAGTAAATCAATCCCAAACAAATTCATTCCAAACAAACTTAAAAATCAATTAATCAACCCAAACTGAAACAAATTCAAAACAAATTAAAACTCACACTAAAATCCAAAAAAATTCAACCAATTTAAGTGAAACTTAAATTTAAACTAAGTCAAATCAAACTCTCCAAATCAAATCCTAATCAAACTTAAATTCAACTCAAACTAAATTCAAAACAATCAAACCAATTCAACTCGAATCAATTTTAATCAATTCAATTCAAATCAATTCAATTCAACTTAAATCGAAATACAATTCAAACAAAATTCAAACAAATCAAATGCTTGCCTTATCAAATTCATGGGACTGTTTTCTCCTATGTGTGTATGTGAATGCTTATTTTTGCGGATGTATGTTTTTGTTCCAACGGATTGCTATGACGTTTAATCGAGGGTATTCGAGAAATCTCGATGTAATTAACGTCGGATCTTCGCACCATCCGACGGGGAGAGGTCAAAATTAATTTCAAAGAACCTAACAACCTCAACACATAATTTTGACCCTAGTTAGTACTTTTATGAAATATCATCTATTTTCTTACAAAGTCAATGCTAAGGTCAAACCTAATTCAAATTCAAGAGGAAAATGAATTTCCAAAAAAAAAAAGAAATAAATTTTTTGGATATTTTGAGGTTACATCAGAATTCTTATTGGATACTTCTATGCATTTCACCTATGAAAGTTATAGTGGATCTTGAGGAGCTTATAGAGGGAGTGATGAGTATAATGAACATGTATACACTTTCAATACTATATTCTTCTCAAATGTCGTGGATATTATATAGATTAGGTAGAACAACAACAAAATGTAAGGTTTGCATAAAAATGAACAAATTTTTTGTTATATTCCCTACTTTTTTTAGATTTTTTTGCATTTTTTTCCTTTTTTGTTCTTATCGGGTCCAATTAGATCCGGGTTAGGTTGGGCCAGACTGACCCGGTTGTGACCTGAGACACTGTCTTCCTTGCATAATAGTATTATCGACAAACTAATAGTTGAAAGTTGTTTCTTAGAACATTGATAGAAATGAAGGAGGTTCACAGAATGACAGAATTGTCTAAATAATTTTGATATATATGGAAATTAGCATAAATTGTAAGAACTAATTGATACGGCAGTCTTCATAGTATTATTTAGTTACTTTCCAACGGATTCTTTGGGAGAGAGTTGAAGGTCATCTTTTATGTAGATATATATTATAATTTATTTTAGTCAAAACAAAAGATATATTATATATTAATGCAATATCTACTATAATAAATTTTATTTAAATTTTACTAAATATTTTTGTATATATGTTTTGCATTCATACATATATTATTATTATTATTTAACATTAATAGTATGAAGTATGAACTAAGAATATTTTGTTTAGTTATGCTACTATATTGAGTAATTAAATATATAGTAATAAATTACTCAGGTTACGTTTTATCTTTTACTCGTCCTTGGTTGTATATGGCTTTTGAGTTCTGACAAATTGATTTCTTCTAGGACTCCTCACTAGCTGTGCATGGTTCATTCATAGATATCAATGTTTTTTTGTCATACTGATAACTATTGTTTGTTCTTAATATTGTAGCCTGATGGTGGACTTTATCCCTCATCATCAAGATTATTCAACCTACTCATCAAACAAAAAGCTTCAACACAATAAGGTTAAACAAGACTTTTTTTCATTTTTTTGAGTTTCTTATTGAAAAAATCAGTTTAGTTTCTTTCTTTCAACTTTTAACAAAATTTATTTTCCATGATCTGATTTACTTTATTGTTGGGCTATAGATTTTACATGATGTGGTTGAGGAACATGCAGTTGTCAAGTCATGTTTTGCAAAGAGAGATAACAGTAGCGATCAGGTTAGCATACTTGTTTCGACTATCTTGATTCTCTTTCTATTTATAGTGAGGTGATGGTAAAAAGAATGATTTTTTCTGTCACAAGGTTTTATAAATGTACTTTTCTTCTGATATCTGAGAATTAAGTTCTGAGGAATTCCTTGTATCTTTAATACTTAGCTTAAGAAATTCCTCATACATTGAGTACTTACAGCTTAATATTTGAACCATTAAGAAGGATTGAGTATTTACAATGATACCCTCAATATTTTGAACTTTGTTAAATTTTTGGTGAATGGCTAACTTCACCAAGGCTTGAAATGTTATTTTTACTTCTGACTTTGTTTTAGTGTTTAGTTTGTACTTGACCAGGATAGATATTTATATTTCAGAAGGAGAATACTTGAACTGTTTGGTTTGAGGCTCATGTTCTTGTCTGAGGCACTTTGGCAGTAATCATTGCATTTAGAGGAAACTTAAATTGCCCAGGGGCTTCCCCAGCCCTCATTGACCATCTTTTTGCCTGATATGATTATCAGAAACAGCTGTCCCTTTCAACATGACATTTCTGGGTGATCATATAAGCATACTCTAGTAGCTACCCTTAATAAAGTGGTTGTCCCTTCCATTACTTTAATGTATCACTAGCACCAGATACCCGATCATTTGTGAGATGGAAATTTTAGTTTGGGATAGTGTTATTGTTATAATTTTCTTTGAATAATAGCACAAATTTATTTGGAGAGCGGAGAGAATTTATGTAGGCCACTTTTTAAATGTTTTTGGATTAATGCTTGTTAGACCCAGGTTATTGTATGCAGCACGTTGGGCACTAAACATTGCAGCCTAGATGCCACAGAGGAACCTTACATTGCTCAAGGAGTCAGGGGTCTCTGCAGTATTCAGTCCATCTTTTAGTTTAGTATTGCAGGGGATTAAGAGCATCCTAGATGCTTGTCAGAACAGCTATGCTTTCAACATGACTTACTTCCATGCGATAAATGGGAACCTCCCCTATATTTTAAACATGTAAGCATACTTTATTAGCTAGCACATTCAAGTAGTAGTCTAATTTCTGTATTTAATCATTATTGTAAGACTAGCAACACATATCCTGTCTTTCTGAGTGGGAAATTTTGGTGTATGATTAGTGTTATCATTAGAATCCTCTTTGATGATGTTGCCCGGATTCCTCTGAAGGATAGCCATATAGAGAGCTCCAGATGTTTTGGTATAAAGGGTTCATCAAGTTGTGTTTTGTGCTATTATTGTTTTTATGTATTGATCTTTCAATTTCTGCTGCTAGTCGGATCCTAGAAGAGAACATATTACGTTTATCCAGTTTCCTGTATCCTATTTGCTATGAATATTAGACCCAAATCATAAATCCTGGACTTGAACTGTGAGGGTAAAATGGACCCCCTCCTTTATCATGTGGTACATACACAGGTTAGTCTGTTGATTAGATATTACTTTATACCTACATGTAGGTAAATGAGAGTAGTGCAATCATTCAAAAACATCTTTATATTTAAAGCAACTTGGGCCTTGAAGTTGGAGATGTTAGAAGTTGAGCTAGGGAAGTTCCAGTAGAAGTGGAGAATATTGAGATAGTGAAAGGCCAAAATAGAATGTGGTAGACCTAGGTTAAATTAAAGGAGGGTAATTCAGTATGGTTAGAGGATTCCAATCTCTTTGAAGAAATAGCTCAAAACTGCTGCGTGTGAAGAAGAAGAATACATATTTCTGACCCTAAGTAATTTGGGATTAAGGCTTGATTTGAGTTTAGTTTTGGGCCACTGAAGTCTACTAATATTGTAATATCTTCTGATAGTTCTTTTTATGAGAGTGGATAGCAACTGATGTTACTGCAACTGAACTGATAATGTTCATGACTTTTGATTCTATCTCATAGTTTTGTGTCTTTGGAACTCTAAATGAAATTTTATGTACTAAATCTTACAGGTAAAGTGTTGTGAGGATATCGGAACAGAGAATGTAAGGTATTATGCTTAGTCTCTTACGAACTGTCATGCTTTGCATCTCCATGATATCAGTGATAATCAAGACTTAGCTGGCATGTTGCTCTTATTTAAGTATAATAAATACTTAAATATGTTCTTATTGAATATATGAACAACAAATCTTGCTGTATTTATTTAAGTTTTGCTGCATTCTTATGGTTGGAATCAGTGTATAAGTATGTTGGTTGCAGGCCTACACTTATGCCTACACTGACTTCAGATGCAGTGGCTATCTGCACAGCATTGGGAACTTGCTTTTCTTTGCCTATAACAGGAGGACAAGATTATGACTACAACATACGTTCTGTCAAACAGTTCCCTTCTTGTCCCATCATTTCTTGTATAGAGCCTGCTCCTCTTGTAGGCCATGTTTCCCGTGTTATTGTTCCAGATATGAGAAGTGGGCAACTTAAACCTTTATGCAGTGAGCAGTGCAGTTCAACAAGCATTCATGATGTTCATATAGTGAGTGCTTTGACGTTTATTTGTCCTTCTTATTTCAGTTGAATACAACTTAATTCTCTATGCATGCGTGTCTATGTACAGCATGTGTCTATCTATGTAACAGTTTAAATGCATGTCTAACAGTTTTAAAGCTTGAACTTCTCTCTTCTTAATGACTGGAAGGTACCTGATTCGGTAGACTGGATTCTGCAGGGCATAGACTGATCCTGACTGACTTCAACCAGGATCAAAGTCTGCAGAATGGTCAATCGGGGCCCAGGTTGGCTGATCTTGGTAGGAGTTGTCTGGTGGCAAGGATTGCATAGTCGGAATCGGAGATTCGATCAGCTAGTGCCATTTCTGATCTGATCTAGATTGGATTGACAAAATCGGCCGATTCCAGGAATCGGTTGTTCAAAAATAAGAAAAAAATAATAAATGTAAAAAATTAAGGCAGATGGATTCTATGTTGGATTCCGATATGATCCACCCTTTTAGGGTCTAATCAGTACTAGATCCAGTTGCCGGGGCTGGTCGGCACACCATTGTGCCTTCCGGTCCTATCGGGCGGGGAAGGCAAGCCAGATTTGATGGCCTAAAACTTAAATTTGTCAGATATGTGACACTGGATCCAGCAGCTTGTAATGGGTCCCTTGGAACCTGTATGCCGCTGTGGTGCCACTGTCACCTTCGGTGGCCAGAACCGGAGTCCCTCCCCCACTTGAAAAAACAAAAAAATTTCAATTCCAATTCAGTCCAATTTTGGCAGATTCGGCCAGAATCTTCTTAAAAAAATCAGGATTCCGATTCCAATTCCAATTCCATTCAACCGATTCAAGACCACTTCGCCCGATTCAAACTGATTTCGGTAGAATTTATAAGTTATAACAGAATCGGTCCTTCAAGCAAGAATTGGATTGAAATCGATGGATCCAATTCCGATCCGATTCGACCAATTCTGCAATCCGTGACTTCACCTGTAAAGGCTGACAAAGTATACTAGATGTGAGAACAATGTTCTTTACAAGAGCTTATGTGGTAGGGATTCATTTCTTTTCATGGCATGTTAATTTCTCTGTCTTATTATACAGTGCCCTCTTTCTTCTTTTTGCTGTGTTACAAGCTAAATTCTCATGCTTTTACTCTTAGATACAAAACAATAGCACTTTTCACAGAGGGTGTGCATTACTTTTAGATCGATCAATTATCTTGTATGGATTTAGTTCTGTTAATAATCTTTTACAAAAGCATTATATGACTTTTATTTGTAGTCGGTTGGACTTATGGAGGAATTTATGGAGCTTGCTAGAGCTAACACAGACAATGACTTGGAGACTTGTGGAGTTCTTGGTGCTTCTCTTGTGAGCTTAATTGAACTTGTTCTTTTATTGCATGGATCACTTTCTTTGCTGCGGGATGTCTTGGCCATTTCTCAAATTTGCTGTTTTTTTTGTCTGTATAATGTCACAGCAGGTGTGATATACACCATATATGGCATGCATGGTATTTTTAGATGTAGTCAAGTTGTAAAAGGAACTCCTCTGAGACATTTCTTTTGTTATTTGATCTTCTCTAATGTGCTTGTTTGCAGAAAAATCGTACATTCTATGTGACCACTTTGATAGTGCCTAAACAGGATTCTACTTCGAGCTCGGTAAGTTATTAGCCTTGGATATTTTTTGAAAGGACTTTAATTAATTACTTAATTATTTATGGTGCCTGCCTTCATTTAGTCTATTCTGCTAATTTACTATCTTGCACGACAGTGTCAGGCATTAAATGAAGAGGAGATTTTTGCTGTTCAAGATGAGCTGATGCTTTTTCCTGTGGGTTGGATCCATGTTCGTGATAAGATCAGGAGTAACTTAGTTTCTAATATTTGTCTATGCTCACTTGATACATATACTAGAAACTGCATCTCTTTAATTCTGCTATTGTTCATATTCACTTTATACTTGCTGTCTTGCTAATCGCTACTCGGTTACTTCATCTCATTAGCTCAATTTCCTTTGCATTTATAAATGAGCTTCAGTGTAACATCATGTCTAGTTCAATTGAACTATACCTGCATTATCTTTGATAAGATCACCAGTTCAACAACTGTATTATTTTAGTCATTTATCCATGTTCTAGAATTGACCTTTGAGTGATAATTTGTTTCACACTAGGAAATAATGTTTCATTGTAAGATATTATTACCAGAATGCATATCTCTTGAATTCTGTGACATTGATAATAGAAGTCAGTAACTTATTCATTCTCTTATGGAAAACAGCAGGTTCAGTAACTTATTCATTCTCTTATGAAAACAGCAGGTTCTTCTAAAGGATATGAGGGTCCATTCTGATGGTCATGCTTTATATACCAATCACCAACGGAATAGGCTAGGCTTTGATATCACAGCTTGAGACAGCAAATTGCATAGATTGACCATTTTGTGGAAGCAAATGTTTATGCTTAAAGTGGTTTCTCTGGTCTGGATTGTTTGCAGCTAATATTGTGTTTCACTTGGTCTTTTTATTTCCATAATTCATATTGTATCTTCATAATGAGACTGGCATTCTCATGTTGGTGGTTACGTCAGTTAGACACTTGAATGAACTTCATCTTCCTATTAGACTTTAGAATGATTATGTCTTTAAAGCACATATCGGAGCTATATTTACTCTTGAAAGAATATAGAAAAATAGTGTAACAGAAATTGGTAATATACCATGGATATATTTTGACTAGCATGTTAATGCAGTTTCCCTTCTTTCATTATCAACCTATCGATGAATACACATTTTACAAAGTTGTTTGTAGTTCGGTATGTCCCATTGTCTGATTTTCATTCATCTCAATGATATAAATTTATATTGTATATTAGGAATAAATGCTATCATTTATATGTTTTCACACTATTATGTGTTGAAATTCTTTTCTGAGCTGAAATTTTTGTTCTTTTAACTACATTGATTGTTTGTTTGATATCCTGATGATTTAACTTAAATATGATCTGTAAGTTATGACCCATCTAAGATTCTTAGAGAAGTCACTTGGTCTTTCCATTGATGTTATCAATGGAATTTCTTTCTATTTCTCCATTTTAGTAATTATATTTTTTTCTTCTTTGTCATTTTGGTCAACTCTGACTTGGCTAAACGTCTTTTGTACACAGACTCATCCTTCTCAAAGTTGCTTCATGTCCTCCGTTGATCTACATACTCAATATTCCTATCAGGTATATGGCGTTGATATTTCAACAACAATGATAAATTAGCATGTTACACTCACTGTTCACTCGATGTCATATAGTAAAACTTGCTTTAAATATGTTATAAGAATCAGCAGCTAGGCCATCCCATGTACACATACACACTTGAAAGTTAAATTTATCTAAGAACAAGGCTTATGGGATGACAACATCCTTCTTGTGCCCTTTATTGAGAAGACAGAAACATTTGTTTTTTTTTCCAAGGAGAGGTGGATGAATGTCGTATAGGGAATGCATTACAGATTGATGAAGTAACTTGTCTTAGTTGATCAGATTTTCTGAAGGCATCATCTATGACAAACATTGTGGTGCTTTCCTGGGAAAAGTTGCCAATGTCATGCATCAAGTATAGATGTACTATCCATGATGGGTCCCAATTTATCTGCCTTATGACATTTTGGTCAGCAATAAGTACCTTTTTAGAGGTCAGTTCATTATTCTAGGATATCTGGGCCAGTTAATGTATGATGGTAAATGGAAGTACTTGGGGCTTGAACTGAATCAACTAAGTTGTTTTTGAAACTGGTAACTTGCATTTATTTTTATCTGAATAATATAAGTAGATGATAAATAAATAATGGCTAGTCTATTATGTGATAGGTATCTTGACTTCCTCAATTTCTTGCATCACATAGGAAAAATGCATGGTGCATTCTTTTCCTGGATCTAACAAGTTAGTGCATGTTTAGGTAATGCTACCTGAAGCAGTTGCTATTGTAATGGCTCCAAAAGATGGATCAAGGTATATATGCATGATTTTCATTTTACTATTGAATACCATGTAATTGCCGCACAAATCTAAATGTAGTTATACACTTTTCTTACACTCTATTTAGACAAAAATGGCATTCATCATTTGTCAGTTGGAATATGCAGTACATGGCATACTGTGTGAACCTCTTTTTTCTGCGTCTGTTCTTTAGAAAGAAAGACATCTCCGGACTTTTCTAGGAAAATATGTGATATCCTAAAAATATTAAGTAGTCCGGTGATAGTTTAAAAATATTAGAACCGAGGTTCGGGTTCTTTGAAAATTTCATTTTTTGACCCTTCTCCGCCGGATGGTGCGAGTATCCGGCGTTAACTTACATCGAGCAACGGCTCGAACGCCTTTGATTAACCGTCGCGGCGACCTGTTTTTGGAGACATGCACATCCACAAAGTAAAGAACTCAAAAGGGCAGCGGCCTTTTGGGTCCGATCAGATGCAAACCGATTTGTTCGGGTTTGTTTTATTTGTCATTTTTGGATGACTTTGATTCTTTCTGATTTTGAGCTTCATCTGCTTTAAATTCGATCAAAATCTGATTTTTTTGTTTAAGGACTGGTTTGGGATTTCACCGGGCCACAAAGGGGTTGGAGTGAATGGATTAAGATGGGCCGAGATGGGCCTGGACAGAGGGCTGGTTTGGAACCGGTCGTAGGACCTGAACGTGGGCTGAGCAAGGGCAGCGTCGGACCTGCTTAGGGGTCTGTTCAGATGACTTTGAATAGACCGGTCGGGGACCTGTTTGAGATGTCCTGGATAGGCTGAAACCGGGTCACAAGGGGACTGGTTTTAGGATCTGGACATAGGCCTGCAGGTGGGCCAGAATACAGGCCTGTCTGGGATGTCCTGGATGGGCTGAAACCGGGTCACAAAGGGACTGGTTTTAAGCTCTGGACATATGCCTGCAAATGGGCTGATATGGGCCTATTCGGAGGTCTGCTAGATGGGCTGATCATGAGCCCGAAAATGGGCCGCCTGAAGACCTGTTTTAGGCCGGCTTTAGGTAAGCTTCAGAGGGATGGAAGTCAACCACATGAGGGCTACCGAACTTGGGCTGAACTGGGGACAGTTCTAGGCCTGGGAGGGGATCAGGAAATAGGCCGGTTATGGGCTCGGTTGCGGGCCTGAACAGGGTTATGTTATTAGGCCGAACTGGGCTCTAGTTGATGATCCGAGCATGGGTCAGCAGGTGGGCCAAACAGGACTGAAAATGTGCCTGCAAAATGACCTATTAGGGATGCTCTAAATGAGCCGAAATCAGGTCGCGAGGGGACTGATTTTCAGGGTCTAACCATAGGCTTGCAGATGTGCTGATGTGTGGGCCTGGCAGGGAGGCTGATCGCAGATTAACCTGAACTGGACTTGGGCCATATTTGGGCCTGGCATATAGGTTCAAGCTGGGCCTGAAAGAAGAAACAGCAGGCGGACTGAAGGTGACCCATGCAGGAGGCCGAACAGTGGCTGTTCATGGGCCTGGATTGGGGCCTGCGCAGGTGGTTTCAGATGGGCTGGAACCTGGTCACAAGGGGACCGACTAAGGGTCTGGACAGGGTTCTGTTATTGGGCCGAACTGGGCTCTGGTTGGTGGTCCGAGACCTGCAGGCGGTTGGGGAAATGTGGCAGTAAAATCCCATTTCAGAACCTGCATTGTTTTATTTTTTGATTGTTAAAAAAAAACAGTTTGTTTATTTAGTTTTGGCGGTTTGCATCTGATCGGGCACATTGGGCTGCCAACCGGTGCCCACTTTCATGCATCGAATTGACTTTGAACTTCATTTCATTGAAAAAAATGAGTGGAGTACATTGGTGTGAAATATGATTGATCCTTCCCCCAATATAGGTTTATCTCCACTACTTTAGAAAAATTTTGACATTACGACGGTATGCCAACCATTTTTCCAACTTAGTGAAAATTTACCCATCCAAAATAGCCAGCCTTAGCTTAGCCATATTGGGGGAAGGAACCGCTGGCTACGGGGAGCATGCCCGCGCCACCGTCCGGATCGACATTCCGGGGCGGACCCGGGGGGAGTCGTCCAAGGTTGGAGTCCCCACAAAGGGTGGATCTCCTTACTTTAATGTAGCTTTCGCATTCTGGATTTTATTTTGTTCATTTTTTGAAACATAGGCCATGGAGGCCGGTTCAATTCCATCGGCGTTCCGAGCCGGCCTTCAATCTTCATAGGCCCGCCGGGCCTGGCTTGGACTGTCTTTGGGCCGGATGGGCCTGTTGGGAAGCTGCTGCTCTGCTGGCCCTGCTTGGCTGGACCGGCTTGGAAGGCCACCCGGCTATGCCCTTGGCCCGTCGGACGGTTTCCAAGGGGTGCCGGGCTGTCACCTTCAAGTCGGCCCACTTTCTGGCTGCTGTCCACCGCTTCATTGGACCTCTGCAGAACCTGTTTTGGGAGTTTTCTCCCCTGCTGCAGCGGCCTGGAGTGAGGGCGGTAGAGGCTGAGACATGACCTGTGTAGGGGTCTGATTTTGGGGCCGGACAAGGCCAGTGTAGGGGTCTGGTTTGGAGACCGGAGAAGGCCTGTGTAGGGGTCTGGTTTGGAGACCGAACAGAACCTGGTTGGGGTCTGATTTAGGGACCGGACAGGGCCTGTGTAGGGGTCTGGTTTGGAGACCGAACAGGACCTGGTTGGGGTCTGATTTAGGGACCGGACAGGGCCTGTGTAGGGGTCTGGTTTGGAGACCGAACAGGACCTGGTTGGGGTCTGATTTAGGGACCGGACAGGGCCTGTGTAGGGGTATGGTTTGGAGACCGAACAGGACCTGGTTGGGGTCTGATTTAGGGACCTGTTTTGGGCCTTGGTGATGGGCCGATCATAGACCTATGTGGGGTCTTTTAGGGGGCATGGTTTGGGTGGCTACAGGTGGCTGCGCATGGACCTGCAGGTGTGCCGAAACATGGGCCTGGGGATGGGCCGAACATGGGCTGTATATGGACCTGGATTGGGGTCGAGCATGGGCTGGGAATGGACCTGTTTGGGGACCTAAAAATGGCCTGTTCAGAGGTCAGTGTAGTCCACTCTAAGGGGGTTTAGTTGGGCCGAGATGAGGCATTTTCTGGAGATGAAGAAAGGATAGAAAAAGGGCTGCTAGAACAGGTTGAAAAGAGTGCCCTTAGAGGGCTACATAGCTAGTACGTACTGCTCCTTCCTACCTTGTCTTCTTCTTCTCTTCTTTCTCTTCTTCCTCTTGGCGGCAGGCAGCAGGTGCGGTGGGCAGCAGGTGCACAGTGGGCAGCAGGTGCAGTGGACAAACTGGCAGCCTATCGGCGTCTGAAGCAGCCCCCCCTCTGGCTGGTGCGCCCCCCTCTCTTTTATAGAGGCTGGAGGGGAGGTGAAGAGCCAGCAGGTGGCCTGTACGTAGGCCTCTTGGCCTCTCCCCATGCAATTACTCCATTTATTGCAATTTAATGGCTGGCTGTCCCTTGATCTCCCCAACTCTTTGAATTCCCACCAGTCTTCAATGTTGGACTGACCCTTGGTATCTCCCACGTAGGCTGGCCTCATTGGCTTCTTCACCTCATAAATGGGTCAAGGATGAGGTGGCAGGTTATGTGCGTACAAGGCTTGCTGAGGTGGCAAAACTGGGTCTGTTTTTTCAATGGCTGCGGCCCACTTCCTCCCTCTCTTATGGGCCTGTACGTAGGTGAGTTATAGGAGCTGGAATTCAGTTAATTAAATTAAGAAAGACTGGGCCAGCTGGAATTTGTGCCAATGGGCCCAATTTAGGATTTGTTTTGGGTCCTGCTTTGACCCAATTGAGGGTCGGTCCAGCCAGAAATTGGCCTGAACCAATTCTTTTTTTTTTGCTGCCCCTCCTGTTTCTTTTTTTTTTCTGAACATTCTGACGCCAACACATACACATCTCTGCTTCATAGGGTGATGAACGAGGATTATCTGGGTCCTGGGGTAATATCTTCTACAAGTTACCACATGGCAGAAAAAAGAGATTTTTAGAAGATGTACATATTTTATACCAGTACCAGGTAGAATATATTCTTTGAAGGTAACACCAAAATAGATCATGATTCATTAATAACAGCAAAACAGATCAAACAAGGGAAAAATAAAAAAGAAACAAATTATCTATTAGGCTGATAGACGACATAATATCAGTACCGCAACCAACCAACAAGAAAATTAGAAGAATGGGGGAAAAGACAGCAACCTAGAAACTGTTACCTGAAAAGGTCTAAGACGTAAACTCTAAACAAAGTGTGACTCTTTATTTGTCCGTAATAAACAACTGTTCTTTAATCAGCTTGTAGCAGAAATGAACTTCCCTACAACACCATACTCCATTTGAAGGTTCTTATATTCTGTCATACCAATTGGCCATATGACAGCAGGAAGACATGGAACTCTTTGTTTCATCATAAATTCTGAGGCGAGTTGAGGACTGAGTCTTTTATCTTTATAATCAACACTCAGGTTTTGTTTTCAGGATGGCTGGACTTGGACTTTTACTTCTTAGAGAGAGAGAGAGAACATTCCTGGCATTCTGATCATTATTTTACCGATTAAAAAAAGGAGAGTGGTAATGTTAATTGATCGATCACATCTTTGTAAATTTGTTAAATACCTTTTCTGTTACTTGGATGGTGCCATAATTGACAACCAGATGGTTCTGATCCTCACCATGAAGTACCCAGTAAAAGCACATCACCCGACCATTATATCTCAGTCATTTCAGCCTGTTTTTGGCAGGAAATTTCCTTCAACCTATTTTGCAAGGAGATATTTGGATTTTAAGAGGAAGATCTTTATTCCACAGACCGGTCAAGTTACTCCTTGACAGCAGCATAAATGTAGATGACTGCATATTAAAAGCTTGCTTTCCCATTATTACGTCCTGTAGTGTGACATTTTCTCCTTCAGTGTTAACAATAGATATTAGAGTTGGTGGTTCAGCTGCTTGTTCTTCCCTAGAAGACAGTGCCACCCTAGTATTTCTATAGAAACAAATGTCCAAAAGGAAACATAATCTGATCACAAATAAATCATGTTAGTTGCAATATAAAGCAATTAAGGAAATCTGCTCTTACAAGCTTCATTTACAAATCACGCATCCTCCAAAATTTAATATCCTTACCATTACTAAGATGGTTTAGAAGCATACTGATGAGAACACTTCAAATTCTATAGACAGCATTGGACTTTGGACCTTTAGTATGTTGTTAGCACGTCTGTCAGCAGCGTGGCATTATTTGCTATATACACTCATAAATATTCATATTCTTGTAATCTAGCCTCAGTAGCCGCTTAATCAATACAGCTCTTCTCATCACGTGGAGGGTCCTGAACATTAAAAAGAAATTATCTCTAATCCCTTAAATCTTCTTGCATACAAATCTGGAATCTTCATTAGTGATTGGTAATGTCCAGGAACTCCAAAGAGAACTCATTTGGGTAAAATCATATTGTCACCAGTCAACAACAGGTCATTTGTGTTATTAGATGGAAATAGGTCTCATTACAGTAAGTTCTCTAGGTAGAACATCTTTTCAAGGGTCTATTATAAGTTTGTATGTCTTCTTTGTGCAGCATGATGGACATCCAAGTAGTGCAATGAACTTTTGTTTTAGAAGGTAGTGAACTCAATTGTTTTCATCCGGATCCAACAAATGTAACTACAGCAGAAAGCCTAAACCACTAGCAGAATGAAGGAAATGATGATCTTATTCGATTATATGATAGATTTTCTCAATTCACTCACGGTGGTCTAGTTTCTTATATTTGCTCAGGGAAATGGTGTGTGTAGTGTCTTATGTTGGGCCTTTATAATTTCCCTCTTTGCCTTGGTTTCAGTGCTTGTTGGTCTTAGTAGAGGTTTTCTGATCATATTATTGATTTTTTTTTGCACTTATATTTTTTGTGTTTTAAAAATCCTTATGTTTCATTTCAGTTTTCTTGGTCTTCTGCATAGGCGGTTAGTAGAACACAAATAAACCACTTTTTTAACTTTAGTAGGCTTCGAGACGTATGAAAATCAAGGTCAGGAATTGAAAGGAGTAACTGCATGTGATCTTTACCTTTACCATGAGTCAAACAAGAGGTGCAAAGTGTGCCAATCTTGTAGTTGATATTAAAGAAAAGCTTGATCTTACTACACTGCATGGATGATGTCAGAAATCACGAATGAGCAGTCCCTGTAATATACATCATTCTTAAGTCTTGCATTTGACATTAAAGAAAAGTAATCTTACTGAACTCCATGATATAGGAAACCTGGGACCCAGAAATATAATGCCGAAGTCGCTGAAATTCAGGTGGCCTGATCAGGCATCTGTGGGTAAGAAGGTGATCCTCCAAGATGAGAAGGCATCCCATGTATAATTGTACTCGCAATCATGGTGGCAAATTCCTCTTATGTTGAATTCAAGGATGAACTATGAGGAAGATGAAAATCCAGTTTCTTGGTTGCATAAACACCTCAATGGTTTGCTTGGGAATGGGGCTCCAATTTATTTATGCTTTTGCCAGATTTCATTCTTCCAACTTTGTTTGGTATATTGAGACGCAGATCCTTCACTTCTGCTAATGTAAATAGCAGCTTAATAGCTTATGCAGAGAGATAACAGGAAACTATAAGAATAATTGGCCAACTTGGGGACCTCCGAGCCAGTGGGCGATATCAGGTCCCACATGTTGTGTGACTTTCTGAGGGCGTTGCTGATTTGGAGTTGAGCTTCTTGCAACCACAGTGATCCTCGGATAGAAATTATGGTTATCCTTGGGGAAATTTTATAATACATTGCCATGATAAGTAGGAAGAAAATTGTATATAAGTGATATATTCATGTACATATTATGTCCCAATTTATGAAGCCATTATCTGCAGTAAATCATCACTAAAGGTCTGTTAAGCCCCCCCTCCCTGTTTTTGTATCATTTTTCTATTTGCATCTATTTATTATTCTACCTACTGTTCGATACTTTTCCTGCATGTTTCTAACTGGGCTGATGTTTCACCTCTGTAATTTAATTTTCTAGGAGCTACGGAATTTTCCGGCTGACAGATCCTGTAGGAACCACAATATTAAGGCAGTGCAAAGAGAAGGGTTTCCACACTCATCAGGAACCCACAGATGGAAGCCCCATATATGAGGACTGCTCCAATGTTTACGTCAACCCAAATCTGAGATTTGAGATCATAGACCTTCGATGCTCATCATGAGTATCTAAACTAGTCGGTATTCATGTACATGTTTGAATCACTTTATATTGTTACGTCAACACCATTATGTGCAGTGCTCGAGGGTGAGTGATGCATATAAATAAACTTATAGAAAGTCGGGACGTTCCAAGTTATTGAAACTGTTAAGACTCTTTAGGCAACATTGTTATTGTTATTTCTCTATTTGTTGCTTCAATATGTTTTTTCACAAGAGCAGCAGAGGCTTCCACTAAAGAGTGTAGAAACCGGGAGTGAACTGCATATCTCATAAGCTTCCTTTACGTAATCCTTCTTGATGTAGGTTATCTTGGTGCCAACATTTAACACGAGCAATTTGTTTGGAGAAGCTCTTGTTGTGCATAGAAAGGTAAAGTATTCCGTTTTTGACTCCACTACTTTTATCTGCATAATCTAGAGAGATTAAACAGTCTGTATGTTAAAAGGAATCTTAGAAACTTGAGAAGGTCCAGTGCCTTGAGTATTATATCACAGCTTATCTTTATGTGGGGTCATGAAAATTGAGTTAGCGGAAAACGAAAGATAAAGTGGGCATTATATCTTACTTTGTTTGTCATCGTAAAAGTGTTAAAATCATATATGATGTCAAGACTGTAGGATCCCTCACAATAGACATTTATTATAACTCATTTGAACCCATGTGAAAGTGCAACTGCACGGTGTCCGACAAGAATGAATCTTCTTTCCTGAAAATAATTGAAGGTGATGTTTAAACTTTAAAGCAATGTATCGCAACATGTTTCATGTGAATCATGTCTTAACAAAGATATTCAAACCGTTTTCTGCTATCTAATTTACTTATCCTTTTTTGCAATGATTTGAAAGGGACTATTCTACAAGCATCTTATGGTTGTAAGCGATGCAAGCAAGATAGATTTTATAGTATCCTAATTCTAACAACAAAGCTTTCAATGGTTGTTGCTCAATTACAAAATGAAGAACTTATTGGGCAATACTTAAGTGGCAACTTTATTTTATAGCAAGTTTCTAGGGAATTTCAGATATTGTGCAGATTTGTTCCTGTAGGTTGACTGTTTGCCTTAAAAAATGCGATTTTAAAATTATTTTCAAATAAAATAATTTTTTCCTATTTTTCTAGAGTCTGACATATCCACTGGTTTCCAAATGGATTATGTAGGTTGAGTCATGACCTTGCAAATACCTAACAGTTACATCAGAATATATTGTTAAGAGCCAAAAGGAACCGAAAACTATTACATGAAACCACATATTATTACACACTTCAACTTAACCAAATTATCGTCGAAAAGGGGAAAACAAGATTCCCAAATCCGAAACTGCATAAAGAAACCGTCGGCCACCCACAAAACGTCAGAGTCTACTAGTAATTGGGGGCACCATACGAGTCGGTAATGGTCGGTCATATCATCGTGCTTTGTTGACCCATTTCATTTAGACAATGCTCCACTAAGATACGGGGCTGTGCACACCGACCCATGATGTAAAGGTCCCAGCTTTTGGAATTGTTCTTTGTTTGATAAACAGAGATCCAGGTGTGGTGGTGTGTGAGTACAAATATCAAGTGTGGGCATTTTTATCCAATAATCTGATAGAATGTTTTGACTGAAAAATGAGCACTTAAAAGTGGCAGCTATTCCTGCTTTGATCTGGGTTGTTGATCATGGGTGTGCAACTCGATCAACTTATCATCATTCACTTTCTCAAGAATCTTCTGGTCCTTTTCAAAACATCCCAAAATACCAGGAAAAGAAAGGATCCCAGAGCATGTTGCTCCTCCTTGCATTTGCTCTTTTCACCACCCCCCAAACCCAACCTGCAAGCCATCAATTAAAGTTTTTTTTCCCTTCTCCTGTTACATACTTAATTACCTTGTTCATGTTCTTCCATCCGGCCAACTCATACAATAAATTCATTCCAACCATCCAAGGAAATGCCCAACTTCACCTCATTCTTCTCCTTGTCCTTATCATTTTCGGTGGTTATTAATAAGGATGTTAACGACAAGCCCTGAAACCACCTACCTATTTTTTTTTCTTTTTCGTTCAAACAAAAAAAATTCATCTCACATTATTGATCTCTGAAGTAACGCCAAGGTGAGCGGGCGGGCGGGTGGGCTCAGGTCATGGCGGGCCGGGCCCATGAGCAGGCGGGCGGGTGGGGCCCGTGGCTCAGGTCATGACGGGCCGGGCCCATTAGCGCCTTGGGATCTGCACCACGCAGAAAGCTTCTTAACAGTTGTATTACGAAGAATCCTGTGTAGAATAAACCCCTCGCGTCGCGCCTGCAGAATCCGATTTCCGACATGCGATTCCTTCGGAATCGGATTATGCCGCCCGTGGGAGCGCGGCGGAGGACCATCTTACCGCGGGGATCCCGGGCTTTACAGTACAGGGGAAAGGAATCCGGAGGAGGGTGATGTTTGGAACAGATGTTGGATTAGATTATTCCGGGACGAGGATGCTCCTCCTGTGTGTCTTGCTGTATATATTTTTATTTTCTCACCCAATTATACACAGACTTTAACTATCCCATGTAAAAGCTAGGTGTATTGTGGTTTCTGGAACTTTATTACGTTGAACTGCAATATGCTAGCTAATTGGGAAAATAAAATTGCATTGAAGGGGATAGGATAGGACAGGACAGAACCTTTATTTCTGAATTATCCTCGAAGACATATATATATATATGTATATATAAAAGGGGGCTAGCTAGGAAGGCTGGGAATTCTTACCAAATGATGTTTTCATAAATTCACAAACAAGTTTTACCATCAAAATTAAAGACCCACTTTTGGAAACACCATGTTGTTAATTAATTAATTAATTAATTAATATAAGAAGAGGTATATGTACCTGTATATATATACATATATGTATATACGTGTCGTAATTAATATTGACTGCACTGTCGAACATTACTCCAACATGTGGTGGTATATGCTGGCTGGCTCTTTCCTTAATTTTCACCAAGGCCATGATTATCAATATATTTATTGGAAGATAATAATAATAATAATAATAATAATAATCCACAATGTTCAAGTTCTTGAACACCTCTCAGAGAGATATATACTCCCCCAACACCCATATCAACAATATTATTCAATCAACACGCACCTTCCTCTGATAAAACACAGCTGTGCTGTGTGTGTTGCCCATCCGCTGGCAAGAGAATAAATTCTCATTATTTTAATATACCATTTATTCTCAACCCAAAAGAAGAAGAAGAAGTAATTATTGTGTTTTGATGCGAACATTCTTTAAATAGTAAATATTATCTGCCACCCACAAGGTTACGATGATATGATATTTTATACCAACAAAGGACGACAGCCGCATCAACAAAAGTCAGGGGTGCACTAGCCCCTGATATAGGACGTGGGGATCGGCACACTGTCTCGCTCCTTCAAACTCGTCTTATTTATTTTACATGAATTCGAATAAAATTTCGAGTTTAATTCTTTTGCCAACATGTTAAATGTCGATTCAAATTTATTTGTTATATAATCGGTCCAGCTCGAGCTCAAAATCAAATAGTAACTCGGCTCAAATTCCGTTCGCATTCATGCTCAAACTCGATTTTTTAAAATTTAAAATCGACTCTAATTTTAAATCATTTATCAAAGTTGATGGTGTAACTTCGAATCAAATTTAATTCGAGTTATTTTATATATTTATGCGATAATATATATAAATATGAATAATTATAATTTTATTTTTTTAATGATTATTTAACTAAATTGCTCGCAAATTTATTGAGTTAAATAAGAATATATTCAACTTCTACTCATCTAATAAATTATGTTTTATTCTCTTGCCCAAGCTCAGGATGATAACGGAGAGAAGTTAGATTTTTACAGGGTCTCGCACCTCTGCACAGCACCGCGGGATCCAAGGTTTGGAAGGACTAGGAGTGCCCAGAAGATTACGATACACCCTCGGAACATCGACGTTATCCTGCTCACGTCCGGCGGCCTAACCAAGGAGACGGAGCCGGAGCCACGGCGGTGGACCCCGACGGCTACCAGCCCAGCACTGTCCACGGACCCCTGTACTCTGTAGATGCCGCTGCGTCGTCTTATCCCTGCCCGTCCCTCTCCTCTCTCTCTCTCTCTCTCTCTCTCTCTCTCTGCTGCAGCAACTGGTGTTGCCAGCGATACAAGTAGTGGCCGCCGCTGTTCCCTGGTTTCTCTGACTTCCATCTTCCCATCTCCTTCTTTGGGTTGTTCCAGTTGCAGCTGGGAAAGGACTGGGGAGGGGAAGCTGGGTGTGGCGAGATGGCGCTGAAGCTGGCCGTGGGGAGTGTCTCTTTCGTGGATTCCAGCAGGGGGGCCTTCCACAAGATCAAAGGTGGGGTGTTTGTACGCAGCTGCGGGCGTCGCTGTCCTTCCAGACTTATGTGTGGTGTTGTTCTTGTCCGTTTATTGAACAATGATCTCTGTACCATTTCTCTGACTACCTCTCGGTCCATGGCAACGGAAAGATTACTTCTTTCGTGTACCTGTGCGCGTTTATATCTTGGGTGGAGCATCTTCCGAGGTTCCGTTTCAAGTTTCAGTGTGATTGTCTATTCCTGTCTCTGAAGGGTGTTGTGTCTCTTGCTCTCGTTTATTCTTTCCCTCCTGTTCGCCTCCAGTATGTTGAGCTCGTTCGGGGGAAATGCTCACTTCTCCTTTGGTTGCTCTTCATCACGTTTATCTGTCAAGTGGTTTTCCTTCTAGTGTTGACGGTACGTCTTGTCTCCATTGGATCGCCATTCACGTGATGCTGCGTAGGTTTTTCTTTAATTGATCGTGTTATGGTCAGTTCATCTGCCATTGTCACGTTCGATTTGAATGCGATTCCAACGACTGGTATGCACAATGTTTTTCCCATTATTTATGAGAAAATGTTTCCGAAATTGGTGATTTTGCTTGCTGCCACTTTTTATTATATATATGTATATCAATTTAGTGGAGCTTTTTTGCTTGATGATGAGTCATCAGTGAATAATTTTATTTTATTTCTTTTAACAGTGGTAGGACTTGATCAGGGGAGGTGCAAGGCAACAAAGAGTAATGGGAGAACTCGCTGCTGGGCACAGTCAACTCCACCACCAGCCTGGCCTGGCCGTGCTGTGACTGAACCAGATTACAGCAAATGGGATGGTCCTAAACCCATCTCCATTGTTGGATCAACAGGATCTATTGGAACTCAGGTCAGATTGCATTTTCAGTTAAAAATGAATAATGTAATGAGAAAGGACAAGTACTTGTGACTTTCAATTATTTTTTTTTCAATTTTATTCTTCCTACCTGTATCTGGTGTTTTTACATTAGGATCAGGGCATTAGATCACATATTCTTGGACATGATGATGTCGGTCTACTGTACCTTGCTTGCTCAAAGAATGTTTCTAATGTAGTGTTGCTTGAATGAAAAACTGTATTTGTTTAGCTGAGAGGGCACATTATTTGAGCTTCAAAACAATGGAAGATGAACTATGAACCTAACTAGCTTCAAATTTTCTTGTTTTGGTATTTTCAGACACTAGATATAGTTGCTGAGCATCCAGATAAATTTAAAGTTGTTGCACTTGCTGCTGGTTCCAATGTCACACTTCTTGCTGATCAGGTATACTAGATGAAGAAGACCCAAATTGTTATGGAAAATAAAATATTGAACAAGATGTTAGCTGCTTAGCTTGAGTCATTAGTCCTTGTCAGTTCCTTCAGCCACCCAGATGCCACCTTTTTCTTGGCAGGTGAAAACCTTCAAACCTCAGTTGGTTTCTGTAAGAAATGAGTCATTGCTTAATGAACTGAAGGAAGCATTGGCTGGTAGTGATCACAAGCCTGAAATTATTCCTGGAGAAAAAGGTGTTGTAGAGGTGAATGTTAACTTCTCTTGTCTTTTCTTTTTGAAGGCTCAGTTCTTTGTGATATGCTTGATGCTCTGAGCTTTGAAATTTTCAGGTTGCTCGACATCCAGATGCAGTCACTGTTGTGACAGGAATAGTAGGCTGTGCAGGATTGAAGGTAAATAATGAATGTGAAATTTTCATTTCTCTAGATGGAAAATATTTTAGCAAACATTTATTATTTGCAATTATTAGGTTGGTTACCATCATTCAGATGTCTTAGTATCTGGAAAAGAAAGTACAGTGCAAAGAATGGTAGAATTAAAGATCAGAAAATGTGAAATTTGCAGTTAAGTATCAACAAAAGGAACTTGTATTGAATTTTATTCTACATTTAGTTTTAGATGTTTATAACCAAAGGTCAATGCGCAAGAATAAAGAACTTGACATAGAGTCTTTGAGTACTCTAGCAAAGATAGAAAATGTATATATACTCATATATGTATATTAGCTGTAATTGATGTACTTACATGTGATGTTTTTTTTTCTTTTATGCACATCAGCCTACTGTAGCTGCAATTGAAGCAGGAAAAGATATTGCACTGGCAAATAAGGAAACACTGATTGCTGGAGGATCCTTTGTGCTTCCCCTTGCCCACAAGCATAAAGTGAAAATACTTCCTGCAGATTCAGAACATTCTGCCATATTTCAGGTAGGGAATCCTATTGGGGGGGGGGGCATTTCAGCTAATACTAGAATTTACATTCCCTATTTAGTTCAGTTTTATTACTTTGTTGTCTTTACTATCCGGATGAGAAACATTTTATGTACTTCTAAAGGGATTCTGGATGCCCCATTAATGGACCTTGTAAAGAAATATTGCTGTGTGGTATGTAGAATAAGGCCCGTGAGGCATATTATCTATATCACATGAAGGTCTTTTGACTTGAACAAGGGGGTATATGCTTGAGAAATTGCTCCCCCACCTTACTCTTTTCCTTTCTTATGTTGACTTTATCAACAATTTATAATGGTATGCACTTGAACCACCTGCATGCAGTGTATCCAAGGCCTGCCTGAGGGTGCACTTAGACGGATCATCTTGACTGCATCTGGAGGAGCTTTCAGGTCTGTGTCATTTTTGAAAAGTTAAAAGTTCAGTGAAGAATGGGTTGAACAGAAAAAATGTAAATTACTGCTACATTCAAGATAATAGATAATTGTCTATCTTCTAAAGAATAAATTAACTGATTTTTTCTCATCTTTTTTGGAACAAAGTGAGCTATTGAAAGCTAGAACTTGTTTCATCGTAAATATAAATAACATAATGTAGTAACACTTTTTATATTTATAATCACTCTCAGATAAGAGAAAATTTCATAATTTCTCTATGACATATGCAATATGTTCATTTTAGTTATTGGAATGTAACTTGTGGTCCACAAACAGTACAACTTGCAAAATTTGTTGATCAAAGTTCTATGATTATCTGGTGCAAATCATTCAATGTCATTGTTTAAAAAAATCAATTATATACGAGCATTTCGGTGTTGAATTCATCTATTATTTTTAGCATATTCTTGCTTTTGGCACTTCTTTCACTCATCAACATTTATTGTGTCATGTTGGAGAATTGCATCTTACTGCACTTCATTTTACAGTACATGTGGTAGCCTATTTCTTCATAGTTCTGCTTACAGGGATTGGCCGGTTGAAAAATTGAAAGAAGTAAAAGTTGCTGATGCTCTTAAACATCCAAACTGGAATATGGGAAAGAAGATTACTGTGGACTCCGCCACTCTTTTCAATAAGGTACTTTTCCTACATTCTGTAGCAAGGGGATTCGGGGGGTGGGTGAAAAAGGTATAATATACCTAAATGAGTGTCTAGAAAGAACAAAAAGCCAAAGATATGGAGAAAATGACAATATATGCAGCCTGTAAAGCTGCTTTCTCTTTCTTCTGTCCCTTGTTTGGTTGTCATGGGATAACAGGAATATTTTTCTATATTTGCAGGGACTTGAAGTAATTGAAGCCCATTATCTGTTCGGAGCTGAATATGAAAATATTGAGATCGTGATCCATCCACAGTCAATCATACATTCAATGATTGAAACACAGGTTTTTTCTTTTTTCTTAATTTTCTTTCTTGTTTACACTGCCCCATTTTGTACTCTACTACTTACTGCGTGTTAAAGCCATCAGTGGATTAAAGAAACAATAATTGAATGGTATTCTGTCATGTATATTCACTTATTAAAAATGCTTCAAATAAAAATATTAGAGATGAAATAAGGGACTATTAAGTGACATCAGCACTTCCTCCCCTTAGCCGACCTTATGCTTATGCTTTCAGGATTCATCAGTTCTTGCTCAACTTGGGTGGCCTGACATGCGCCTGCCAATTTTATACACATTGTCTTGGCCTGACAGAATATATTGCTCCGAAGTTACCTGGCCTCGGCTTGACCTTTGCAAGTAAGTTTATCATTCTTGTAGTCCAGCACATGCTAAACAGAAATTTCTTGGTGTCAAAACTACGGTTGGCTGCATATATGATTTGAGAGGAAAGGCTCTATATTAACTGTCATTGTGATTTGTTGATGGAAATATAGGTTTTATTAATGTGATGTATTTTTATATACGGCATCTTTTGTGTGGCTATACCTTGGATACATGTTTTTTGTGTTTCTATGTTGTATCCAACTATTCGCCACAGTTCATATGGCATTAGTTTTAGGAGTTGGTAGCTTGACCGTGCAACCCAATCTATCAGTCTGTGACCACTGAGTAGCAGAAACTTGTAGTTCATCAAAAATACTAGATAAAGCATTCTTGATTGACCAAGAAGACGGAGGTTTACATCATCAGTTTTTTCATTTTTTTGCATGCGTTGTTAAGTTTAAGTAGTGGATGGGTTTCTAACTAATGGGATGTATGTGTTGCAAAATGGTTATGCAGGCTGGGTTCGTTAACATTTAAAGCTCCAGATAATGTGAAATATCCATCCATGGATCTTGCCTATGCAGCTGGGCGTGCTGGAGGCACAATGACTGGAGTCCTTAGTGCTGCCAATGAGAAAGCTGTCGAGATGTTTATTGATGAGAAGTATGGAATATTTATCTTTTATTTACATTGTTGTGGTCATACTGCATTTAGATGTGTCCATATGCTCTATATAATTATGACCATCTAGTTGATATTTTGGTTCCTGCTGCCTGCTGGATGCCTTGATACTATGTAAAGCCTTTTATCCTGATTTCCTGTTTGTTTTCATTTTGTTGAGAACCAGTCAAAAATAGATGTAGGACGGTACTTTAAAGCTTTTCTCTGCTAACATGGCTTCTATCTGACCATTGATCTCAGGATTGGAATTGGGACCCGGATCGGTGGGTCCCAATTCCAATCTGATCTAGATTGGATAGGTCGAATTGGTTGATTCTCTTTGAGAAAAACCAATCTAAAATCAGTCCAGATCGGTTCTTCAAAAGTCTTAAAAATGAAAGAAAAAAAACACAGAATAAGTGCCTAGATCGGATTCGATTCGATGTAGCCTCTTTTGGGGCCAAAATCGATCTCAAAATGGACCAAGAATGGCCGCCACAGCATCTTCTCCCCGCCCTATCAAGTGGGGGAAGAGGGGATTACCAGGTCCATTGGACCCAAGCCCAGGATCCTCTCATATCTGGTCCACCTGACCCAATATGAGAGGAACTGGTGAGATCCAAGTGGACCCGCTAAGTCCATCTTCCCTGCTGTGGCTGCCATGGGGGTGATTTTGGCGAGGAATCACCGGAATCGGCCTATATGACCAATTGTGGTCCCAACCCATCCCAATTTGACCGATTCAAACAGAAGATCATCTTACTTCAGGTCTCCCACCCCAAATTGGATTGACCGGTGTCAATATGGTCTGAGAATCGGTCAATTCCGATCCAGACCGGCTGATTTTGTAAACAATGTATCTGACCTAAAGATGATCATTGATTACTACTGATGACGTGGTCTGTCAACTGTTGACCATCATATTAGAAGGAAAATCCTATTTATGCCCCTACCTTCTATTTATTCAGGATATCAAATTGGTGGTTTTATCTTTCAGGATCAGTTATCTGGACATATTCAAGGTTGTGGAGGAGACATGTGTTGAGCATAGGACGGACTTGGTTGCCAACCCTTCACTGGAGGAGATCATACATTATGACCTGTGGGCTAGAAAATATGCTGCAAGCTTACAAGAATCATCAGGTTTGCATCCAATTGCAGTATAAGATGACAGAAGCAGGTCCTATAACAGAGGTGGTGACGTCAAAGCTTGGCCGTTCTGTACGTGGGAGGGGAGACCTTGCCAGCTGCTGTTACTTACTACTGTGCAAATCTGGGGTAGCTGTAACATCAACGTATTGAACAATGAGGGATGCAGCTGTCATTCATCCCCGTGTCATAGGGTGGTAATCAATTCTCCTACCGATTGAAGGGATTAGCTGCTAGTTTATTCTGCCCCAATTGAAACCTGAAAAATGCCATGAGTGGGCACTAGGGTAGGGAATTGGGTGACTTTTTGTATGATGCTCTTCAGAATGCTCGAAATCACAATGGGATTTCTTGTGTTTATCTTTCTACTACTACTATTGTGTGGATGGATTTCTCTGCCTGGTTATCCTGCGGCTAGTAAAGGACCTACAGTTCTCTTCAATTTCTGGGTGTACCCAAAAAGCAGGCAGACACAGTTCGTCCATTCGATAATACCACACGGATCACCTCTGCAATACCACACACTTCATAAAAGATGTTCTCTACTTTCTTCAGACGTTCTAAACAAAATGGCCTTGTGAATTTTTCCGAATAATCCATCTCATCCATTTCTTGCAGGCTGGAACTTGTCTAGCTCATGAGCTGTATGGATAGAAGAATTTCTTTCTGACAAGTAAAAAGATAAGTTATGTTATTTAACTCTTTGGCCTGTATTTACAAATATTAATGTAGTTAAATTAATATCCCATGCAAAGATATGATATTTTGTTTATACAATGCTGACAGAAGATGACGCACGTTCAAATATTAATGCAGGAGCATAAATATTAATTTTTTTTGCATTCTCTATATTTCAAGATAAGTATATTTTATTTTTCTGATTTAGCGATTAACAATAAGTTCATATAATTGAGCTCAAGCATCAATTAAGAATGTTTTTTTATAAAAAACCTTAAAATAAAAAGTAGAAAAGACCAAAAGGTTTGGACTCTTTTAAAAAACCTAAAAGGAGTTGTCTTTGATGTTATCACTAGATTAATTGTTCTATAAATTCCATGTATGCGAGGCATCTTAAACTCATGCCAATCTTAGAATTTTGTCACATTCTTCTCGTAAGTGGACCCCTCTATACCCCTCGTCATTTTAGATTAATGGGATATTTGGATGCATGAAAATTTAAAATTTTGTTACAAAATTCAGTTTTGTAATAAAACTTGTTAAAAGAGGTGTTTGGCAAGTATTACAAATTTATGTTTTAAAAAAACTTTTTGGACAAAGAAATAGGTGACCTATTTTTTATCTTGGGTCCCCCACCTCTTTTAATATGAGATGATTCCTTTTTTTTGTTATCACATCTCCCCAAACCTGACATCTTTATGTCATTGGTTAGTTTAAATTTTATTTTAATATAATTTTTATCGTGAAAATGTATATGATCGGTGGTGATGAAGAATCTCTATGCAGCATCAGCAGCGGCCAGCAGCACTAAACTTGGAGGGTGAAAACATAGGAAAAGAAAATTAGTAATTTTTATAATTTAAAGTACTTAAGTGAAGATTTCAATGTGTTTTCTTTAAATTTTGATGTTCTTTGATAATGTTCTCATAAGGTACTTTTTTAAATAGCTTTTTCCATTTTTCAGCATGTTTTGTAACATTATTCAGCACCTATATCACTGCTAATTATAATAATATTATTGATATAAATTATAACAAGGTATTTGGCTATTAATATCAAATTTTAAATTCCTAGTGTGAACAAGGCCAGGATTGCAATAGTAGTGTCTATTTGTATCAATTTTATCGTTGATACTCATTTATCATTTAGAAGTGTCGTTTTAAAAAATGATATAATATTATTTTTAATTATCTAACCAATCAGGGCATTAGGTATTTGTGATGTATTTTTTTCAAACTTAATTTTATAAAGTTCTATGTACGTAAGATCCTAACTGGTAGGTGCACCCTGTGTTTTCAAGAACTTAAAAATAAGCAGCTTTTTAGTAAGATACACTTAGTTGATTTGACGTTATTTTGTCCCATTACAAGAGCAGATTTTAGAGAGACCCACCTTGCTGTACACCCAATTATCAAGATTATAGAGACATCTAAGAAGATAAGGAAGAACACTTGTGAAAAGCAAATCAGCAAGAATATCTAAAGTATATGTTTCTAGGTTATTGATACCTACAATATATGTTTCTAGGTTATTTCTTACTCTTGATTGCCAACTAGAAAATGGGTATAGGTATATCATCCTTGTCTTTGGTAAGCATATCCCACTGTCTGCTAGTCAAGTCTGGAATCCTCTTTCCTTCCCCTTGACAGATATGGTGGCCTTCTGTACTCTACTCACACACTTGACCAAGAATCATCCACTTGACACAGAATGCTTTACCAACGAAATGTTTTCCTTGCGGTGAGAGATATTCATCTGCCCAATAGCATAATTTTTTTAAAAAAATAAAGTAAAAAATTTGGTAAGGATGTTAGATTTTTTGTCATCATCCTTATTTTTGTGATGAATGTTGGACTTATGATACATATCAAGGGCTTTTTACAAGGGGGACAAGACTCAAATATAGGTGAGGAGATTGATCTCTTTGCTCTGGAGTCAAAAGTTGAAATAGTTATCCAAGAAGTTAGAACTGTCATGTTACTACTTAGAATACACCAAATTTGGTAAGGATGTTAGTTTTTTGCCATCATCCTTATTTTTGTGATGAATGTTGGACTTATGATATATATCAAGGGCTTTACAAGGGGGGACAAGACTCATATATAGGTGAGGAGATTGATCTCTTTGCTCTGGAGTCACAAGTTGAAATAGTTATCCAAGAAGTTAGAACTGTCATGTTACTCTACTTAGAATACACCAACTTGCTACTTTAACATTAACACGATGTAGACATACATAACCCCCACCTTCTTTTCTTCCTTTGGGATAAGAGCAAATGCATGGGGTGGGTGAGCTATCCTCCCTTTGAATATAATGGGATGTCCAAACTTGATGTTGATCTTCTTTACAGCTGAAAAAAGATGAAAGAGGCTGCTCCATTTCCTTTTCATCTAATGGGAACAGGGTGTGCATGCATGGTTCAGTTTGAGACCACTTTTTTTTTTTAAAAAATTAAACCAAACCAAGGGCTCAAACCAAACTGAATGAGTTCTTCCCTGTTCAATTTTGAGGTCGAAAATCAATTAAATATTCAGAATAATTAATTATTTGTAAATATATACTTATTTTAATTATAAATTACTAAAATCAATATTATTATATTATAAGAACTATATAAATGTTATTTTTATTGATAATATAATATTAATTTATAATATCTTCTTTAATCGCTTTGATCCAATTTAGCATAATTTGGTTTGGAAGGCCCTCAAACTGGTTGAATTGAACTCTCAGGGCATGTTTGGTACGGGGATAACTTGGGAATAACCCTGGTTTATCCCCAAAATTTAGGGGATAAACCAGGTTTATCCCCAAAATTTTATGGTGCCAAACAGCACCTCATGGTTTAGTGGGTTGTTGCCCCCTTCTTTCACTTAGGATGCCCCAAACTTGAGGGTGATCTCGGAAAAGAGATCTGCGGCAACTACACTCTGGAGATTGAAATTGAAAGAAATGCAACCTTATCCACCTTTTTAAATTAATTGGAAATATCAATCATTAATATTTAGCTTTAGAAGTAAAACCGACCTATCAACTGACCAGAAATACTGTTGAAAATATATGTGGGGGTCAAATGTTAAAGCAATAAACTTTCTTTATTTTCTGAGGACGAGTGCAGAAATTTTGGTGGTTTAAATTATTTTTTTTAAAAAAAAGAACTTGTCTATGAACCATCCAAACCACCGAAGGAGGACTGATAGTTAAACCTAAGGAAGCAATTAAATCGAATTCCAACCGAAATTAAAGTAGTTATTAATAAAAAATTTTATGTAATTTTTGATAAAAAAGTATATATATATAGTCATTTTAGATATTTACATGTTTAAAATAGCAGTACATATCTGATAAAATTATTATGTGTTTTCTATCATTCAAGGGGCTTCCTCTTTCAAAGCCTACGTATTCATTCAACACAAATATTAAAAAGATTGAAAGGGTAGAATTAAAATCACACAATTATCGGAAAAACATATCGTGTCCAGCAATATTCCAAACTCTTTAAGAGGTAGTTTGGCACAGTATAATAATTAGTTAAGTTCAGAAAAAAACCTGATTTTAACTACTGAAAATCAAAGTACATAAAAATAAGCTGTCAAATACATGGTTTGACATTAAAATACATCTACTTGCAACCAACCCAAAGCTAAAGAAAACAGTATCAAGAAAACTAATTAATTACAGCTTCTTACAGCACACTAAGCAACTATCTAACAGAATCATGTCCTATTGTGGGGTGTTTGGTTGCATGATATATTTAGTTTTCATTAAACATATATATATATATGTTTTTGTCACAAAACTTGTTAAAAATACTGTTTGACAATCATTACATACATAATTATATTTTTTTAAACAAAAAAGGCCGTGCCATCCTTTTTTTCTTGAGACCTTTCATCTTTTATAATTATACGTATTGATCCAACTCAAACGATCATTAAAAAAATCTCTGTCTTTACAATGAATTTCTTCTTGAACATAAAAAGAGAAATTTCCGAGTTCCTCCCTCTTTTGAAGTCATCCATGATTTTCATTCTTATGGGGTGTTTGGTTGCATGATAATTTTTTGTACACTTTTATGAAAAAAATTGTATTAAAATAAAAAGTGAATCAACTCATAACATAAAATTACCATGTTTGGGAAGATGTGACAACAAAAAAGAGTAACTACCAAACAAAGTGGGGGACCACAAGAAAAAAGAAAGAGGTGAGATTCTCTTTTTTATTTAAGAAGAAAATTATTTTCAAAATATAAAATTATCATAGTTGCCAAACATCTCTTTTAACCAGTTTTCTTACCGTTTTTAAAAATTAAAATAAAAATCTTCATTATCGTGCAACCAAACACCCCATTAACATCGTAAATTTTTAGCCTTCAACTATCTTCAACCCTATCTTATAACTATATAACTTTGCCAT
Source organism: Cryptocoryne crispatula var. balansae (assembly GCA_036172225.1). Lineage (NCBI taxonomy): Eukaryota > Viridiplantae > Streptophyta > Magnoliopsida > Alismatales > Araceae > Cryptocoryne > Cryptocoryne crispatula. The sequence continues at coordinate 40,143,624 of CM069928.1, forward strand.
GAAAATACTATACAACCAAATTAAAACACCCCCTTGCAACACACATCACCACTCTCGGAAGGGCAGTGATTTAAGGGCCGCGTCTCAATCAGAGGGCGATGTTGCCCCTCCGTCCTCCGTGGACGTACGCAGCGGCTGGATAAAGGGGCACGCAACCCCGTGCAATCCGCTCTGCACCGTCCTCCCGTCCGATCAACCACCCTCTCCCAACTAATTTTTAGTTGATCCCTGTAAACAAAGTATATTCCATACAAGTCCCTGTCCGTCGTGTATTCGTCTTGGCACACACCGGTAGTTTCCACTGGGGAGCTAGCTACAGAGATAAACATGCTGAATTATTATACATGAGTACGTGACAGACAGTTGCATGCATAAAATAAAACTTATATAAGATTAATGAAAATACAAATGTGTATATATATATATATATTAATTGAGTTTTAGATGTCTATGTATCCTCCCTAGCCGCCCTTATTGACTTGTTGGCCGGAACTCTGGTTCCATCCATGTTGTAGAGAGCACCTGACATGAATTAAAAAAATATGTATATTAATATATATTATAATTTGCGAGGAAGTGACCACAGTAGTGTTGTTTTTTTGAGTGGCCCAACTAGATGAAATTTATAATTATCATTATTTAGAACCTTCTGGAATACACCAAACCTAGTCAAGGACTAATGGAACTTGCAACATCCTGAAAGAAGGGTATCAGGCATTGATGTCAGACCTTCAAGAGGCTAAGGGGGTGTTTGGTTGCATGAAAAATTAATTTTTTGTTATGAAAATATATTTCTATAACAAAAAACTGCTGAAAATAATTTACGATCATTGAAAAATATTATTTTAATGATAGAGGATTTATTCTTAGACAAAAAGGAGGTGAGACCCTATAAGAATATGTTTTATGATCCCATTTAATTAAGTGTGAGGTCGGAAATAGGCAGCCTCTTGATTATTTCAAATTAATAAGCTGGAAGAATTGGTTGGTAAATTAAACATGAATAAAGGAGGGACGCAATTTTTTAGGAGATAATCATAACGTATCTTTGTTTTGGCCTATCATTTTATATTTAAAATATTCCTCTCCATTCTGCAAATTGCCGCAAAAACCATAAAATCAAAATGTATTTTTTTACATAAGAGCTAAATAAATTGCAAAAGATGGATCAAAAAATTTCGTTTTGATCTAGTACACATAGGGCGCCTATAACAATGAAATTATCATACTGAATACAATGATGAATTTGAGGGTGGTGTTTTCAAGCTCAATTAGTCATATCCTACTTTAATTTTTTTATCTCTATTAGAGCAGAAAAAAAAACTTCGTTTTGATCAAATATAAAGGCCTAGACTTTCATGTCAACATCATTTATAACAATAAAATGAAGTACTCTGAAGAGATTGAAGAATGCAACCAAGCCCAACACTACAAGGGCCGAGATAGAACTGAAACCTCTGTACATGATGAGACTATGAGAGTACCATCCGAAGGGTAAGGTGGAAAGCCTCCTTCGAAAGTATATACACAAAATAAAAAGTAAATTGCATAACATGTCTCAACTCAACCCCCATCCTACGCTGCCAGATTATATAAAGAAATTTGCAAGAGAGCCCTCGCAAAATAGAAAATGTGGACTGATTTTTTCTCTTTTTAGGTATGGAGAAAATGCCTGAACGGTGAAGCAGGCGTCTACGTCGTCTAGATGGGGTGGGGTTGGAAGCTGCGGCCCGCCCCGTTCACACCGGCGAAGAAACCGACGAGGTCCCTGCGGTAGGGGAGGTACGATCGCCGTCGATCCTCCGCCGCCGCGCCTCCCTTGCTGTAGAAGAGCCGGTGCGCCGTGACTATGTCCATCTCCACCGCCCGGACACCGGCCTTTCCCTTCCCCGCCTTCGCATCCGGCGGAGAGGCGGCAGCCCGCGCCGGCGGGACACCGTCCGCCGAGGACCTTCTCCTGGTCTTTTCCGCCGGGGATTGGGTAGAAGATGGATGCGGAGGGAGCGGGGGAGTCGCCAGGAAGAGGAACTTCTTCCGACCGTCGCTCTGGCTGCGGCCAATGACGAGGTCGCGCAGTCGCCATTTCTTGCAGGACGAGGAGGAGGAGGACGAGCAGTCCCCTGTGGAGTGGCTCCTCCTGCGTATATTCGGGGATGGCGGCGTCGATCCCGGCGTCCAAAGGCAGTAGCTCTCCGCCGGGATCCCTTCCAGCTCATCCACCTCCGACGACGCCGCCGAGGAGGAGGAGGCCGACGCGTAGGGATGTTCCCTGTCCTCCATCATCAGCTTCCTTAGGGGAACCCGAGCGCACTTCTCGGCATGATCGTCGGCCGCGGATCCCTGGTTCTCCCCTTTTTGATGCTCGATCGCGGCCTCGCCAACGACGCGGCCGCGGTTGAAGATCGGATAGAAGGGAAGGATCCGGCCATCGGAGAAGATTTCGTCCGCCGAGATGGCCTCGAGGCCCTCGAAGGAGTTCCCGGGGAGGGCGGCGAATTCGAAATCCTCGCTACCACCGTCGTCGCCCTCGTACCCTCCGGCGCCGTCCAGCGCGTGGCGGAACCCACGGAAGGAGCCGAAGGCAGAGGAGGCCTCCCGCGGAGGCTCCTCCTCCAGCGCCGGCCACTCGTCGGGGCCGATCTTCCTGAAGCTCGGGGTGGAAGCCAGCATCTCCCTCTCCAGCGGTACCGACGCCGACTGCATCTCGCCGGGAACAGGGGAACGCCCGCCCTTCTTCCGTCCTCCGGGCTGCCGCTGCCGGGTGGGAGGTGGTGGATGTAGCCGGGGATTGTGGTGGCGGTGGCGGTGGCGGAGGAAGGGGGGGCGTCTGCGGCGGTTAATAAAGGAGCGGCCGCGCGGGCTGGCGGTGGACCGGCAAAGGCGGGGGACGCGGAACAGCGCCTCCCCCCCCCCCTCTCTGTCTCTAAGTGGCCACGTCACACGTGTCAGAGGACGGAGGTGGTGGGCCCTCCCTTACCTTCTCACGTGGCACGCGTTGTCGGTCCTTTACCAGCTTCTAGTAGGTCAAGCCGCGGCGGGCGAGGCGAGCACCCCCCGGTACGTACACCGCCGCTTGCTTGCGCGCGAAGGAGGTGGGAGGGACGCGGGGGAGGCTTCGCCGAACGTGCGCGCGCCTCGTGCGCCGGATACTTCTCACGTGCGCCGATGACGTCATGGCAGTACCGACGAGGGATCCTATCGGGTGTTGACGCAGGTGAGATTTGTTTATTTTATGTTGAGTTTGAGGTTGAACTGCCCTGTGGTTTAATTTCCATTATTTAAATTCGACCGAGTTACTAGAACTATTTTGAGTTCACGTTTAATATGTCTGAGGGCCCGTCTTTGATGATAACAACACTGAATCAACCTATTTTATCGTCAGATTTCAGATGCACCGAGGGTGCTTTGATGATATATCTGAATCAAGTGATTACCGAGAATGCCTTTGGTACGAGAAACGTCTGAGCATAATTTCAGATATGGAAAGCCATCTTTTCTCCGTCTCATCGCCTCGATGTGATTCGTGCGGGGGCAAATGTGACGAGGAAGGACAGCCGCAGCAGGTGATGCTGCTCAGTTTTTATTTTAAAATTTTAATTTAAATGTTGGACTCCGTAAAATATATCTTAAATTTTAAATTTTACATTTTCGAATTCAGATAAGTCAAACGTCGTCTTATCTTTTTATTTAAAATGATTTTAAAATATTTAATTTTGTAAACTATTTAAAATTTATTTATATATTAGTATTTAATAACATAGTACACATATCGATTGTTTTATATCTAGTATATGGTCTACATTGTATGATGGTACTATACCCTAGCTATGGATATATATATACAGTATAATAATGTGAGTATTAGATCTTAAGTTGGATATTTTATCAAACAATATTAATCAGTTATATCTTAATCAAATTTAACACTTTTTTTATCACTTGTTAAGATTAGAGATGAAATTAAGAGTTCAATCTTTCTCCTCCTACTCTGTTTGCACTTCTCAGCACTCTCATATTTTTCTAATATATTTATTTATTATTTCATTTAATTTAATATGTCAACTCATTCATCTTAACCTTTTCATTTTAGTAATACTTATTCTGTACATTTATCATTTATTACCCAACATTCAATAACGTACAATTGTGTATGTTTTATAATTGAATTTAAATTTTTTATCTTTTTAGATAATTGATTCAAGATATTTGAACGGAGTGTTTTGAGATAATATTATGTCATCAAAATTAACTCTATCATATTTTTTATTTAGCTTTTATTAAATTTAAAAATGAATAAATTCAATCAAGGTTCTATTTATCTTGAAATTTTTAATTTTCAAAGTATTTATCTACCTTTCTAACTTTCTATTCACCCTTTTTGTCCCCCGTATATCAATACAATATCATATAACCTTTTTTCATCATCTTGTATATTTTTTGTTGATGTATTCATAACTATTGTAAAAAGATAAGAACATATTACATATCCTTAGCGTGTAAACAAATTAAAAATAAGAAAATATTTTATTTTTTTCTTCAATCGTACCGTGGTTGGTTAGTCATACATCTTTTATCATTTGTACATATCTAATTGCATCATCGTTCACCCCGATAACAATTGCATCACTGTTAATTATTTTTCGAAGGTTGAGTTGAAAGAACTCTAATATTAAACATACTCTATTGGAAGTAGGCTGAGGATGAGTGACTTTTATTAGAAATTTTCTAATTAATATGATTTTTTGATCACTCAGCTGATTTAATTATTACATGACTCACCTTGGCGTGTTATTCGTGATATATGTGTGATCCTAACGAAGATGTCAAATTTTTTTAATAGGGTAAATTGTAACACATCGATTTGTGAATATTCTGAGCGATTAAGTTGGTAGCCTGTCAACAATTCAGATTCATCATTTTTTGAAGATTAAGTTGAAAGAACTCCGAAGTTAAGTCTCTCTATTGAGAGAGACTAAGTTGAAGATGGGTGACCTTCCGAGAATGTTCTTGATTGTCTTTCTTTATAACACAATATTTCTCAATCATACTTTTAATAAGAAAAAGAAATTATATTGCAAATCAACTAGACATAATTGTAAGTTGGACGGTTAAATTATATCTTTTTTCATAAATATTAATATAATGAATGTTTTTTAAAGATCAAGATTCTATTAAATAATCAAGTTGACAACGATATTACTTCTTAATTCTTTTAAATATTTCTATTACTTCTACAAAGATATTATCAGGCCACATATTTACTTGTTTTCACTCTCTTTTAAAGTCTCACTTTTGGAATTTTGATTCTTCTATTTATTACATTCTTCGTAACTTTTAGATTTCTAACAAATGTAACGAGTATCGAAATGATATTAAATCGATTTTGACATCGATATTTCTGAAGGATAATGTATCATTATCGAAATTGTTATAAGTGGATACCTATATTACGTGACATTTTACTTGTACACAGTGAGTTTCAAAATTGATATTAATAACCAAACACCTATCCATTTAAAATCTAGTAACGATAGTCGATAGAGGTGCCTGTTGCCAAACAAGCTTAAGATATAATCAAAATCAGCCTGACCCAGGTTAATCCAATGTCAGTGTGTGGCAACCCGCATTTAAATATGATTGGAGCGCAGACACGGCCAGATGATCTATCCGCGCTTGTATCCGTGAATTCTTCTCAATATTTTCTCCATCAAACGAACACTTGGCTTCTTCTCCCTAATCTCATCTCCATGACGTTGTATGCCTTCCATTTGTATAGGTTAGCATGATGTGGTCAAGGATCATGTTAACCAGCTGATCTTACCTTTCAGCAGAAGCCACACGATCTTTTGAGATTATCTTGCACGTTGTTAGTGTGCATTAATTAGCCATTGTTTATCATGCATGTTGCTTGTTTTCTGTTCGAGAAAATGTAGGCGTGACCCGTTCAACCCGCCAAGGCCTGGGAACTGAACAGCAGCATTCATCTGGTTTTGAGCTTTCTAGAAGCTCCAGATACACAAGCTGGCCTGGCCTGTTGTTAATTGACAAATAACCAAAGCATGGAAGCTTCTAATTTCTCATTTACCTCCTCCCCTTGTAATTTTGAACGGTGTGCGCAAGTTTGACAACACCCCCTTCCCACACCCCCCATCCAAAAAAAGGGGGGGAAATGGAGTCCAAGTCAAGCGACCGAAGAGTACTGGTTTATATATATATATATATATATATATATATATATATATATATATATGTATGTACCCATATGTATGATGAGAGACGATATGAGCATCTCAGTGAGAAGTATGCCAAAGTCAAGAACTTCCAGCTTCTTCAAGTGGGTCCCAACAATATGTGCTCCTCTATTGGAGCCTTCTGGTCTGTCTGGAACTTGCTTGGGTCCATGTATGTGACCTTGATCTCCAAGGAAAGGGGATCCCCCCCACCAACACCTAATAGAAATTAGTTCACTAAAATATAATGCTTTTGGGTTATACATGTTTGTAGTAAAATGCATTGAACTCAATATGTATACTTTCCCTTGACATTGTGGTATATTTCATCAAATACATTTACCGTTAAGATCAGTTCAGTTTAGACGGTGTCACCGTGGCAGAGTAATATATAATTCTGAGTATACAGTTAACTAACTCGCCAATATCATTATTACAATATACATAAAGACCTGCATGAGGGTGCTAATAATAGCCTTGTAGTATTTAAATATTTGTATATTATCTTTTAGATAGATAGATAGATAGATATATGTGTGTGTAGTAACACATGGGTTTGTGAACATGTTAAAGATTAAATCAGTTCACCACGGACTATCAACATACATATTAGTTGGATTTGTTCGTTACCTACACATGCGTGTCTAAAAGGTGAATCCAGATAACCTTTTGAATTACATATTAGAATGGATGTATTTCAGCATAATCGAGTTCAATACACCCTATATATGCCTATGATGACGAAGCACCCACTCTCTAGAAAACCATAGTGAATTCATGTAAACAATAGGGTCAAAGATGATGAAATTAATGAAACCCCATCTAGAACATGGGAAGGAGAGAGGAAGAGGGACGGGGGAGCAAGTCAACGGAAGAAGATAATGGCGGACGCTGACGCCAAAGCCACCGCTGACGCCCATCACGTACGATCGCCATCATCATCTTGCTTGAGGCCCACGGTGGCGTACGTGTGTGCAGGTTAATTATCCGTCCCAAGCTACAGAGGATCCCCCCCTCCCCCTCCCCTTCGAAGGCGAGGAGGTGACCAATCGAAGGGTCTTAATCGGCAAAATATATAAATGGGTTTAGTTGGGAAGGGTTCAAAAAAATCATCCCTAATAAATTTATTAGCTATCGCTGAACCGCAGCCGTTGCAACGGTATAAGAGAGAATTGACGACGACTTACACAAGTCGTCTCCATCTATTATATTCGTGATTATCGAAGTCGTCAAAAACTGGGAAAAAAATTTTCTAACCGATTTTCGGTAAAAAAAAGTGCGAGTAATTAGCGACGATCTTGTTGATATAATGTGTGTGTCTCTCTCTCTCTATATATATTATCTATTAATCTATATATGTGAGGTTATTTTTAGGCGTCAGTTCACAAAAATTACAAGTTTACCACCCTTGTGTCTGACCTTCCTTCCATGACTAATTAGGGAAATCCCGGACACACCAATGAAGTGGTAAGATCGATTTGGATGACTTTGCAAGAGAGAGTGGAAGAAATATATATATATACATAAATATATATATTTATAGAGAGAAGGGGGTGACATGACAATGACAAGGGTTTTGAGTAAAAAACTTGAAATTCATCAATTTCGACAAATGTATTACTGTAAGAAAATACATATTTTACTATGATAGAAAACGAAGCATATCGCCCTCCTACCACCCGATCAGATCATATTCTGCCCACTAGCTACGAGATCCGTCCAGATCCGACTGCACCCAGTATCAGCATTCGTGCGAGTACAAGATCTCTGGATTCTGTACCATCGACGGCGAGACATTTATGATATACCGGGCCAGGCCGACGTATGAAGACTGCTGGGGCAGGTTACCGGATCGGGCTTTGCCCATCTGGATCCGAATATCCGAAGGATACGGTGGGATCGTGTCCCGTTCCAACCTATTTCGCCCCCGCAACGAAGTGTTGTGATTGTGACAGGATGGGACGCTGGTTGTTGCCGTCTCTCACTTTTGTTCTTGAACGTGAATCGTGCCGGGACGGATTGAAATTTGCTCTCTCAAGACACCTGCTGTATACTATAATGGGGTGTTTGGTTGCATGATAATTGAGGTTTTTATTTTAACTTTTAAAAATTGTAAGAAAACTTGTTAAAAGAGGTGTTTGATAACCATGACAATTTTATATTTTGAAAGTGATTTTCTTATTAAACAAAAAAAGAGGGTCTCACCTCTTTCTTTTTTCTTGTGGTCCCCCACTTTATTTGATCATGTGCGGTGGTTACTCTTTTTTGTAATCACATCCCTCCAAACATGATAATTTTATGTCATGAGTTGGTTCACTTTTTATTTTAATACAATTTTTTATCATGAAAGTGTACAAAAAATTATCATGCAACCAAACACCCCATAAGTATATACAGTTTCGAGATGTTGGGATTGTGCCCTCATGGGGTGTTTGGTTGCATTTGGTTGCATGATAATGAAGATTTTTGTTTTAATTTTTAAAAATTGTAAGAAAATTTGTTAAAAGAGGTGTTTGGTAATCATTACAATGTTATGTTTTAAAAGTAATTTTTTTCTTAAACAAAAAAAGAGGGTCTCACCTCTTTCTTTTTTCTTGTGGTCCCCCACTTTGTTTGGTCATGTGTGGTAGTTACTCTTTTTTGTAATCACATCCCTCCAAACATGATAATTTTATGTCATGAGTTGGTTCACTTTTTATTTTAATACAATTTTTTATCATGAAAGTGTACAAAAAATTATCATGCAACCAAACACCCCATTAGCTTTATATTTTATGAAGTATATACATATTTGCAAAGGGGCTCATGACTGCAACAATTATATGGATATATATATGTGCCAATTGTACAAATATTACTTGATATCTTGGATACTATTCATATAATCAAATCAAGTATATGAGATCGCTTTACATTCTAAATAAAACTTTCAAAAAAAAATTCCCAATTATTACCCTATGCCCCAAGTAAAACAATTTAATTCAGAGGGAGCTAAATAGTTTTTGGGACGAAGACACAGACGCCAACAGAGAGCCACAATAAAGAGAGGAGTCCTAGCAGTTCTTTCAGATAACGAACTTAATGAATTAAGTCAGGAGGTTACTGCCCTCTACTCAACTCTTCTGACACTACTACGGAGCCACGGACGAGTACATCGTAGTGTTTCCCTGTATAAAGCCCGTTACCACCGCTGGATAAGTAAATGTCATTTAGCTTCGTATCTTGATGCGTCTGACATAAGAAGGATCGATGTCCAACCATTATAGCAACTAGGAAAATGGTCAATCACCCACGTATTAGTTTCAAGTTTCAACAACGAATGCTCTGAAGAATAGTAGGGAGGGAAGCATCTACAAGCTTGCATCCATGCCAATCGATAAAAGTGCAATATAATTCTGTTTGTATACCAAAATGATTCACCTTAGGCCGACTTGACAACGGCTTATTGGGTTCAATGAAATATTACACAGTGGCCCCATAAATATAAACAGTAGCAATAGCCTAGCATACAGTAACGACATGTAAGCTTTGTTTCTCTGGTGAACCAGCGTACAAGAACACCCATCACCAAGCAAGAAGAGCCAGTGTACATTTTGCAAGAGTCCAAATAGCAAAAATAAAATAAAAATTATATCACCGTTTAATCGGAGGTTCATTCCGAGCTACTTGTGTGGTTTGAACCAGGTTGTGATACTTTGGGAACAGCATTACTTGAAACACGGAGAACAGAAAATATGGTAAAAGAGCTGACACCACAACGAACAAGGTAGCTAGCCAGTAGAGAGGGCTTCCGGCACAGGCTTCCACAAAAACCTGATACGCTGATCTCGATATAGTTGGTGGAAACATCCCGTAGATTACTAGAAAGACATACCAGAAAGCTATGCTTCCCCAGATGACGATGTGATGGATCCATGTGAAGTAGCTAAGATAAAGAGCCATTTGGCAGTTCACAGTCCAAACGACACATGTATACATGGTCACGCCAAGAAGCGCAGACCCTGCAACATCTCCACGTTTCCAGAATGCCTGGTGAAGTATCGCATTTGTAGTAAGATAAAAAATCACAACAGAACTGCAAACGCCGTTGAGCATCCAACCAACTATGCGAGACCAGCTGAAAAATATGTTTCGCACACCATCCTGATGTAACAAAGGGTACTGCACAGGTGAATTGAGAGAAGGTGAGTGGGTAAAGAATCCAAAGCAATCAGAAAGAAAATAGACTTGGTGATTAAGTACATTAATAATTTTTTTGATGGTACTTGGACAGAAAGGGGGAAAACACACTATCCTGATCGATGGCCATAGAGGCATAGATTGTTAGTAGTACTGAAATGAGCAGGTTCAATCTGACTCGGAAGTCCATTATAAAGTAATTGGACATTAATTAACCAGGTCATATGGGATCCCCATACCTTGAGGCAAAGGCTTGCTGATACGTCCTTATCAAAGACGCCAAGTGTGATAACTGGAAGGGATGTGAAAGCAACATTGTAGAAGGCTATAAACCAATCGTTGTATGCAGGCTGTCCGGAGAAAGAAGCATGAGCCTCGAACCAGAAAAGGGTGAAACCAAAAAGTATGTTCTTGTAGAAAAAGTAGCATATCTGTGAATGCAAACCCTGTCAATATCATTTACTAGTAATACAAAATTCTTGTACACAAAAATCATAACGGACCATAGTAATCTCTGTTATCAAAACAGCAATCTGTTATCAAAACACCGATTTTAGGGGTATACATGGTTCATCACTTCCCTCTTAGAATTAGACCCACAACAAATTATATTTGCCATTTCCATATTCCAAACTAGGTACTTGAATAAGCATGCAAAAGCATCTAAAGCTAGCCAAGAGATGAAGCAAAGACAACTCATATCGTGTAAAATAAAAAAAATTTAGACTCAACAAGCCTAGATGCAATAACCAGCTATTTAATATTCCTTTCCCATAATGCAAAAGCCCATAGCTGATTATATATCTTCAACTACCTTCGTGTATGAAAATCTCCTAAAACCGCTTCAAATCTACTCTTGAAGGAGAGACATCATATACTCATACTACGTAATTTGTATAAGAAAAATTGGCATGCTGCCATTACAAAATAAAGCAACAAAGAGGTCCTGAAGGGGTGGATTGCACTCTCAAATTGCAGAATAATGCTACAAGCTTTCAAAACCTGAAATAAGGGGAATAAAGATATTCTGAAGATTAATACTCAGAAAAAGAAATAGGAGAAAACAGAAAAGTTCATGCTAGAACGACAAGTGTTTCCATGGAAGTAACTCAGGAAAGATGAAATCAAGTCCAATGCCTAAAACGTAAGGCATGAAATTTTTTAGGGCAGATGGGAAATTTATATGCCTGCATGATCAATATATTAATAAAGTCAAAATGCATATTATCCAAAAGAGAACAGAAGTGAACATAAAGAACTTCACAACAGAAGTCTCATGTCTGTCCGGGTGAAAATAGACCTTCCTGACAGCAAACTGCAAGTGTCATATGAAGTGTGTGGTCTTGATGAGGACATCAAGTTCTTAAGAAGAGTAGATTGTAACACCCCGATTTGTGAATATGTTAAAAAATTAAAACAGTGGACTACCAACAACTTCAATCAACCACTTTTTAAATGTTGAGTTGAAATAAACTCTGAACTTAAGCGTGCTTTGTTGGGAATAGTCTCAAGACTCTTAACTCTCAAGATGGGTGACCTCTTGATAAAGTTGCTAACTAGCACGGTTGTTAGGCCAAATAACTGATTTAATCTTTACAATTAACAAATTCCCTCATTGTCTTCCCATTCCTTCTGCAGCCCATTCTTGGATAAAGAACACAGGTTACACAGCGTTACAAAAAATCGTCTTAATAGGCTGTAATTATGCTTAAAAAATCTGCTACCACAAGCTGTCAAGATAGTCCATAAGGCAGCTAGTAGAATGGCCACCCATACCCTCTGCTTCATAGAAAGATGATGCATATACCATCTCAAGAAGAAATGAGAATCCTGACCCATGTGAAAACCAGAGCTTTAGAAAGGATGACCCACCATAACATTGTTATAATATAATCCCACAGTTGAGCAATAGGTCATTAATATCTTCAATAAAATAACCACAGAATCATAATTTTTCATTCTTTTGATACTTAATACAGACAATTCTGTTGGCTGTAGGAACTAGGGAGCCTCTCAACCCTCTCCCACACAAGTTTTCACAAGAAAATCAATCTTAATAGGCAGCTTATGGTTCCACACTTGTTTACCCATTCTACGTTGAGACCACCTGTGTTAAGCATCAAATTAACTAATTTAGCAGAGAAAACTTTACAGCTCCACTGTTGTAGACAATACTATACTCATTCCCCGTCTAATTTGGCATTCTAAACTAAACTAGAGACATTATTTCACAATTTAGCAAATGTCTTTCAAATTTTAGATTACAGCAAGGATGAGGAGAGATTGTATCCCAACATTCCACAATAGCTTAACTCTGTTAAAGCAAGTGGAAAAGGAGCTTTCCTGAAGAGATGCTAGAAGCCATTTTTGGAATGCTGGAAACAAATTAGATCTCTCTTCCAATCATATATTTTGTGATAATGATGGTGCAATTAATTCCTCAGATTGTGATGGTGTTACCAATAAGTTAGTACAGAGGCCACATGGGATAGGTCGGGCGTTTGCCAGCAGGAGAAAATGAATACTTTTGTGGATAGTTTCCTAAACTTTTTTTTTGTGAGGTATCCTAACTCGGACCTCAGCTTCATCTCAGGTAATAGGGAAGATGAGATCTAGGAGATCTTGTTGAAATCTCAGAAGATTGGTGTTAATTCTCAGGTGCTCTTCCATGAATATGTAGTGATAAAAAAATATTCTGCCAAATATGGGGAAAACGAGACAACAATAACAATAACAGCAACCAAATGAGGCCCTGGGTGAATGCAACAATAGAGTTGTTTAAGTCAACATGAAGGAAAATGTAACAAGGTCATCTAACTAGAATAATAAAAATTAAAATGAGAGAGAATGGGGCATTTTAGGTCATTTGCACTGATTGGAGATGAGAGATCAAAGTAGTAGTCACGGATGATGGAAAATAACAGATCAGAGGTATTTACTACATATTGCCATATTGGTGATTGCATTTCCTGGGGGCATAAAGAAAGAATTTCTTAAGAAATCTTGAGAGGTTCCCAGGAGATTGCATTCCATACTCTAATTTTGAAGGTGACCCACTGAAAATGCCAAAAACTCAGCTAACAGGAAAAGCAAAAGAAAATGAGAGAAAACCCCAATCATCATCAGAATTATAAGAATAAAACCCAGCAGAACTCAACCATCTAAGCTTCACAGTAAAAACAGAAAATGACTACAATGAACGTTGTAGTTAACCACCAATTCTGACTTAGATGAGAAGAACACTTGTTTTTCGAACTCTTCACACTTCACAGGCTTCTAAGTGATAACCTGAATTCATAGAGATTGTAGAATATTCAAACAAGGTCTCATATCCAGTAGCTAGCATCTTTACAAAATGAGCGCCATTGCTTCTAAACTGGTGGTTGGGCAGACATCCACTTACCGTAGTTCAGTCTGAGAAGAGAACAATAACCTAATTTCTACAATACTTTTCCAGTTGAAAATTATTTTCCTTTGATCTGTGTAATCTTTGTATGTACCTTCATATCTGTTTTTCATTTCTCTGTACTTCTGACAAACTGTTGGCAAAAGAAACATATCCTTTGAGCATGCACCACCAGCAATAACTCTATAGTAGCAAGAATTTTGTGTTAGGATCGGCCCCTGGATCGGCCGATCCACCAAACCGTGTAGCAGACAATAGATAATGATCAAAAAAAAAACATGGCTGAAATTTTAACAGAAACTAACTTCAGAAGTCATGATGAGGACCTAAAGGAAAATACTTTACCATGGCTGAAATTCTTCTGTAGCACCAATGGCCGTGCACAAGCACCAAACGCTCTAGAAATCGAAACTGAGCTACTGCAAAATCACTGGACATAACAGCCTGCGAACAAATGTGACAATTCACCAGACCAACAATAGTGAATCTAGGCATTCATAAGACAAGGTGAAAGCAAAATTACTATATATGTAACAAATTTCAAAAGATGTAAAGATGAGTTAATCAACCTAAGCATGATCTGAAAATTACATGTGAATAGAACATTATGAACTTTCCCATGGTTCAACATCTCAACTTCAAGGGCAGATCAGCTGATCTTCCCCTTCTGTTAAAATAGAAATAGAAGATTTGTCACCCTCTATATTCAATCTTACATGTTCGAAGTATGTTGCTTTTCTTCACTTATAGCATAAGATGAAATCAACTAGTGAAGAAGACTGGCAAAGTGCCATTCATTAAAGTGGGAAACGAAGTAGACTTGTGGTGGTCATGAGAAATGGAACAACTGAGATAGGGTATTCCAAGCTAGGTTGTTGAATCATTTAATGTTGCTTGATTTTCTTAGCATGAATACGTTTTGTGTTGTGATTCTTCATGTTTGAATCATTTAATGTTGCTTGATTTTCTTAGCATGAATACGTTTTGTATTGCATTTAGTTTAATTATGCTTTAAATTAATAAAGCATTGAAAAGCATCAAAGAATATATAAAGGACTTAATAAATCATAATGAATCTATAAATGAATAAACAGGCAGAAAATCAATTAAAATAAATAATAAAAATACGAAAATACATTCTTCAAGACAAAAACTGAACTTAAATGACTGACACAAAAACTGACAGGAAAAAACAAAATGCAAATGACAAAAAAAGGTAGAAGGAAAAACAAAACAAAAGAAATGGATAATAACTAAAGAAAGGACAATGTTAAAACATAGGTAAATGTGTGAACCTCTTTTTTCTGCGTCTGTTCTTTAGAAAGAAAGACATCTCCGGACTTTTCTAGGAAAATATGTGATATCCTAAAAATATTAGGTAGTCCGGTGATAGTTTTAAAAATATTAGAACCGAGGTTCGGGTTCTTTGAAAATTTCATTTTTGACCCTTCTCCGCCGGATGGTGCGAGTATCCGGCGTTAACTTACATCGAGCAACGGCTCGAACGCCTTTGATTAACCGTAGTGGCAACCTATTTTTGGAGACATGCACATCCACAAAATAAAGCAAAGAACTCAAAAGGGCAGCGGCCTTTTGGGTCTGATCAGATGCAAACCGTTTTGTTCGGGTTTGATTTTATTTGTTTGTTGGTTGATTTTTGGGTCGACTTGGAAGTCGGTTTTGAGGTTTGAAGTTTGAATCAATTTGTTTGATTGATTTGGTTTTGTTGTTTTATTTGTTTGATTTTTGATTTTGGTTGATTCAAGTTGTTTTGGTTTGAATCTGTTTGATCTTTGGACTTAATTGGTTCAAGTTTTTGTTTTGATTTCAGTTTTGATGTGCTTAAAGTTTTAAGCAATTTGGTATTTGTTGTTTGGTTGTTGATTTTATGAATTTTCAGATTGCTAAAACCAGAATTTTGAAGTTGGTTAGAACCTGTTTTGATAGATTGTTCAAATCTGATTTTTTTATTGCAGATTGAAATCTGGTTTTTTTGTTGACAGATTTAATTTGAATCTGAATTTTCTGTTTTGGCAGATTTTTTATTTGAAATCTGATTTCGGTTTGGTTTGTTTCAAAACCGGTTCAATCTTGTTGAAGATCGGTTGCGAGTTCAAGTTTGAATTTCAGATTTATTTTAATTCTGATTTTTTATTGTTTTGATTTTCAGATTTGATTTAATTCTGTTTTTGTTTGAATTGTTAGGTTTGATTTTCTGTTTGAATTCCCAGATTGGGTTTGAAATGATTTTTATTTTTGGTTTGGCGGTTTGCATCGCCTCCGACCCATCGGGCCACTTTGAATGCCCGGTTTCATGCATCAATATGAACATCGGAGCTTCATTTTATTGAAAGATTGGGATGAAGTACATCGGTATACAATGTGATTGGTCCTTCCCCCAATATAGGTTCATCTCCACTACTTTGGAAAAATTTTGGCATTACGACGGTATGCCGGCTATTTTCCAACTTAGTGAAAATTTACCCATCCAAAATAGCTAGCCTTAGCTTGGCCATATTGGGGGAAGGAACCGCCGGCTCCGGGAGGATGCCCGCGCCTCCGTCCGGATCGACATACCGGGGCGGACCCGGGGGGAGTCGTCCTTTTCTTTTTAGTTTTTCTTCTGTTTTTGTTATTTTTAAAAGGGCACTTGGGCCGGTTTTGAGTTCCATCGGCGTTCAAAGCCGGTCTTCAATCTTCATGGGCCCACTGGGCCTGTCTTGGACTGTCTTTGGGCCGGATGGGCCTGTTGAGAAGCTGCTGCTCTGCTGACCCTGCTTGGCTGGACCGGCTTGGAAGGCCACCCGGCTATGCCCTTGGCCCGTCGGACGGTTTCCAAGGGGTGCCGGGCCGTCACCTTCAAGTCGGCCCACCTTCTGGCTGCTGTCCTCCTGTTTGGAGCTTCCTGGACTGCTGTCCTCTCAGTAGGCCACAAAGGGGCTGTTTTGGTTTGGTTTTGGGTGGGCCAAAATGGGCCTGCACAAAGGGCATTTCAGGTTCTGATTTGGGACCTGATTGGTGGGCTAAACAGGCCTGCACAAAGGGCAATGTGGCCGGACCTGGGTCTGATTTCTGGAGACCGATCAGGGGGCTGTGAGGGGTCTGTTTAATGGGCCGCAAGGAGGGCCAGGACAGCAGGCTGAAAGAAGGCCGATTGGGGACCTGTTTCTGGGCCTGGATTGGGGGGCCGGATTTGGACTAGCAATGGGCCTGGATTGGGGTCAGTTCGAGGCTGAGGATGGAACTGTTTGTGGACCGGAACCGGGTCACAAGGGGACCTGTTTTGGGCCTGGATTGGGGTGCGCAGAGAGCTAGGAAATGACCTGTTAAAGGGGGGTGCTCAATGGGCTAAAACAGGTGCAGTTCGGGAGTTTTTTGAGTGGGCTGCAAGGGGGCCTGATTATGGGCTGGTTATGGGTCTGGGTAGAGACCAGGGAATGGGCCGGTTATGGACCTGAACAGAGGTCAGGTTATGGGCCTGCAATAGAGAGTTTTCTCCTGCTGTGGGGGGAGTGTTCGGCTGGGCCAAGTGGGCCTGCAGGTGGCCAAAAATGGGCTACATGAGAGGCCAGATTTCTGGGCTTGGAAAGGGGGTGTTCGGTTGGACTGAAATAGGCCTGCGCAAAGGGGCTTTTAGGGGGCCTGGTTTAGGTCCGAACATGGGCTGTAGAAGATGATTTTTGCAGACCGACCAGAGGGTGGGGATGGACCCTAGAACAGGTAGAAAAGAAGGCCCTTTGAAGGGCTACATGGGCGCACCAACTGGCCTTTACCTTTCCTTCTTCTCTTCTTCTTCTTTCCTTCTTCTTTGGCTGCTGGCAGGTATGCACGTGGGCAGGTGCAGCAGGTGGCAGCAGTAGCAGGGGGCAGGGCGCAAGGCAGCAGTCTCCCCTCTTTCTCCTAGCAGCAGGTGCAGGCGCAGGTGCAGCAGGTGGCAGGGTGAAGGCAGCAGTTTGGCAGCCTCCCGGCGTCTGAAGCAGCCCCCTTCTGGCTGGTGCGCCCCCCTCTTTTTATAGAGGGTGGAGGGGGAGGTGAAGAGCCAGCAGGTGGCTGTACGTGGATGCCTTGGGTGGTGGTCAATAGGCTTCTCCAAGGCTGCTTTAATTGGCCTTGACCAGACCTTTGAGTTCTCCCATAGAAGACTTAATGACCATGCATTAATCCTTGAGTTCTCCCATGTTGACCTGCCTCTTGGGTTTCCCCATGCAATTAACCAGCCAAGGGTGTGAATTGGCAAGTGCGCAGGTGGTTGCTGATGTGGCAGGAGGACAGCCAGTGTGGCATGTTCACACTAGGCCGCAGGTGGGCTGGAATGTGGGCTGCGCACAGGCCTTCTTTGCATGGGTTAATTGGGCTAGCGGGAGGCTGCGGCCCAGCCTCTGCTGTGGGCTGTGCAGGGGCCTGATTTAGGATGAAATTTGGCCCAATTCTAGGATGGGATGATGGGCTTCTTATTGGACCTACATGGGCTCCTGATTGGGCTTAACTTGGCTGAACTATGGGCTGTCCGGTCTGCTCTTGGGCCTGCCCATTTGTCTCTCTTTTTCTTTTGTGAAAAAAAAATGGACGCCAACAGTAAATAAAAAAACATAAATAAAAAATGGAACAACAGAAATAAGCAACAGATGGAAAATAAATAATGAGGCAGAAACAAAGAATGAATGAAGGAATGTAGAAAATAATGACAAACACAATCCAAAAAATGAATAACAAAAAAAAACATAAATTATACAGAAAATAAAAATAAAACAACAAAAACATAAGTGAAGAGTAAAATAAAAATGGGAAACATTAACAATAAATAGAAAGGACTAGATAGAAATAAAAAAACTACAAAAAACTAAATAAAAAATTAAAAAACAAATTTGAAATGAGGGTGTTTGTAATTTCTCATTCACACAATCGATGTACAATGACTTTTATATTTTCATATAAGTGCATGAAGGAAGGTGGGGTCGGGAGTCGGGACCGGGTCGGTTTGGGGCCAAACCGACCCGGGTCGGCCGGGGTCGCGACCCGGGTCGGGACAGGGTCGGCCCGGGTCGCAAAAAATAATAATAAAAAATTTAAAATGGGGTCGGGGTCTTGGGATCGCGACCGGGTCGGTCGGCCCCAAAACCGACCCGGTCGGGTCCGCGACCCGGTGAACCTGTGCATCAATGTATTCCATCTCTGTAAATCTTATGTTATGTTTCATTCGTGTATACATTGTGATCCGAGATTGATCTCCCAAGATTTTTCTAAAATCTCCTCTTTGACTGCACCCCCTGCCCCCAGACTAAGTCAAGATCTGATTTGACCATCCTTGGGCAGGAGGCCATAAAGGAAAAGACCATACAGAAGAGCACAACACAACAATACTAATTAGGAACAAGGGCCACCCAAACCCAATGGGCACAGCACAGTCAAATGCTAGAAAATGTCAATTATATTAAAAGGTACCCCCAACCTACAAAAACAACTTATTTATAAGAACCTTTTGGAAAATTAACACAAGGAAGTGCTCCATGCAGTAGAGTGAAACAAAAATTGAGTACCACTGACAAAGAAAGAAAGAGCAAAAGCTACCAAAAAGGTAAAAAATTCAAAGAATTAAAAGGGCTCTCAGAACAAGAACATGAAAAACATGGAAAAACACAACTGAGCAGATCAAATAAACAACATTACAAGAAAAGCTTATAACACGTTGAGCCTAAATAAAAAAATAGAATAAAAGCTCCATCTGCTAGCAGAACTTCCAATCAAAATATGGATCCCGCATGTCAATGCAGGAGATATGATCCTGAATTTCTCAGGAGAAGAATTTATCATAAATAGACAGAAAATTGCATTATTGATACAAAGTGGTGGCATAGTTACCTGCATCCCCTCGACTCCACTAATGCCAACTCCAATGTCAGCCTCTTGAAGCATCCCTACATCATTTGCACCATCACCAACAGCTAGAGTTGTTCTGTTTGTGCCCTTCTTTACCAACCTAGTAACCTGTAACAGCATATTCCTATACCATAACATTTCTGCTCATTTACAACAAAAATAGCATATAAACAAGAGAAAAGCAATGAGACAAATGCTTACAAGAGCCTTCTGCTTTGGTGAGGTCCGACAGCAAATAACAGATGCACAATTAACTGCCAATTCCAAGAATGACTTCTCCATGCTGCTCATGAGAGCAAAAGTCAAACATCTCCCATCAATCACAAGTCCAAAAGCAATGGAACCACTTGACGAGCTAACTTGAGCCCTTGCATCACAAATTTGTTTCTTAATCTCTTCAAATGATGCCTAAAACATAACAATTGCTTAGAAATTTGGACGATGCATCCCCTTCAAATAGATGATGTAACATAAAAAGTTTTACAAAATAACATACTAGGGAAAAGGCTTCTTTGTTCCCTTGCTTTTCTAGAGCAAGGATATCTGGTTTGTCCAAGGTGATAACAAATAACTTCATTTCTTTCCAAAGCAAGTTACATGAGAATCTGCATGTTTTCAAGGCGATCATCAAATAGCCACTAGGAGTCTGATGGCAAGGAACTCCCTATTCAGAAGATTCAAGAATAAGTGGATACCCAATATTTATTGCAGTCTCCATTTTGTCACCAGTCAAAACCCAAATTTTGATTCCAGCTTGAACAAACTTCTGAATGCATTCAGGTACCTAAAACAAAGCAAACCAGAAAACACAAACAATGTAGATAATCAGAACAATCAAAATAAAGATGTGAAAAAGCATATATTTTTCTAGCAACGAGCATCCAAATGAATCATTTGCAAAACTATGACAAACAATAAACTGCTGCAACCAGTGGATAATAAGGGCACTAATCAAGGTAGTCAGTATGCAAAACTATGATAGAAAATATCATCATTTCAAAAAGTGTAGAATGCTTCACAGTTTAACAAACAACAAAAAACCATAACGACTTTTAAAAAGTACCCCTCTTTGTAGTTTGTCCTCAACTGCTGTGACACCAAGAAGAATCAAATTTTTCTCAATACTATCAGCCAATGCATCAACCATCTCATCACGACTATCACTAACTGAACTCATGGCCTTCAATAATGCATGATTCCACAGGCTATGCTCTTCCTCACTCAGCTCACGATATCCCAAAACTAAGGTTCGCAAACCAGCTTCTGAGTATTGATTAACATGAACTCTGCTATCTGCCTCAAATGTACGCCCATCCTCCGCAAGTCTATCAAACATGACACTGAGAAAAGGCAGCACAATGTGAAATGATAAAAAAAAGTTGATTTACAGATGCATGAAAAAGGCTTAATACCTGTCTGCTCCCTTGCATAGAAGTAACAGCTGTCCTTCCTCGTTCCTGATAATTATTGACATTCTCTTTCGAGAGGAGCTAAACTCCAAAATGTTAAGAAGCTTATATGACCTGGAAAAAAAGAATTGTTGAACTGTGTAAAAAGAAGAAACTAAATGGATAGCATATATGTATTAACAACCGAAAACATCTAGAAAGTGAACAAAAGAGGACCTATCAACCTTTCTTCCAATCCTGGGATCAAACTCGTACAGGGATATGCTAGTCTGGGTTCTTTCATAAAATTCAAAGCCAAGTTCTCTAGAAGCTATGACAAATGCAGCTTCATCTGGCGATTCAGCTTCATATGAAATAATACCACCTTTGTGTTCCATTTCAGGTACCACAGTATGGCAGAGTGCTAACACATGAAAGAATTTTTGTATAACATCTGAATAGGGCTCCCTTACCCACTGTCCATCCATCAAGCGCTCATCACTAAAATTGAAACCCTTGACAGACTTCCTGGAGTCAAGATTCTTGTGATCTAGCTGTGGGCAACAAGAACCCTGCACATTAGAACTTTGCACCGGTGTTCTCTCTGTCCTCTCCTCCAAACATGTTACTGCACCACCATATGCAACTCCAGCGATAGAACACTTCACAAACTCCATCAAGTTGCAGGTAAGCGTACCAGTTTTATCAGAGAGTACAGTGTCCACCTGACCAAGTTCTTCATTCAAATTTGATGTTCGAGCACGTGCAGGCTTGTCAGTTTCCTCATGATACATGTGTTGATCTTGATTAATAAATGTACTTTGTAGAACCTTTACAATCTCTATTGATATATATAGTGATATAGGAATCAAGCACCCATATAACATAAGCCCTGTCATAAGATGGAAAAAAGCAGCCAAGAATGACCTCTTAGGACTAAATAACTCAGATGAATCATCTGGCCTGAGATACCATCTTTTGGAAGCTCCATTGCTCAAATCATGCTTGGTTTCGATCCCGAAAAACACAGATCCTATAGAGGCAATCAGAATGAGAATACAAAAAAGAACATAAATAACCTTGTCCATTTTCCTCTCAATTCCACTCCTTTTAGAGGGAGGATTCATAGCATTTTGCATGACCTTTGTCTCATGTCCAGTAAAAATTACAACACCAAAAATGTGATCAGTATTTCGAAGCTTGGAATCCCTTAAAAGAAGTTGCTTTGGTGATAGTGGGTACTCCAAGCCTTCATGGTACATGGTCCCCATAAAAGCATACAGATTTTCATTTGGGTCTTCACATTTGACCAATGCTTTAAATTTATGGAATGAATGGACTTCATACAACATCATTGTCACCTCCAGGCATTGCTTAAGTTTCAAGTTTGTCTCTCCATCAAGATTCATTGTCTCCACATAACAAATTCCATCTTCATAACAAGATGAAAGTAAAAGCAAATCAGCAGGAAAGAACTCATCTTTCTCCACCATAACAATATCTCCAACCCTGAGCTTCTTCCATTCAGTCTGGTGAAAAGTGTGATCTGCACTGTATACTTTTACCATACGATTATTAACCTCTACATCCTGAAAAAATTGAAAAAATGAACACTCGGATTTATATCTAAGAACCTGATAAATTAGAGCAAAAGAAAGGCTTATTTTAGTAAAGATCATATATATTCAATCTAGAGATGCAAATGAGACAATACAAAAAAATAGAAGTCAAAGGAGTATTTGCATATAAGAGATTGTACCTTGATTCAAGCTCCATGAAGAATCTCATTGGTACTAAAATATGGTGGAACCAGAAACGAAGGAATAACAATAAAAGAGGGGATTGCATACAAAGAAAACAGGAATATTGCTATAGAGAAGTGATGATTGGAGGACAGAGGAAGAGAAATCTGAAAAGAAGAAAAGAGAAATCTGTAACAGGGTCCAGTCAATGCATGAAAGAAAGACGAATGGTTAACCATGGGAAAAGGCAGTTTCTGCCTTTAGCATCTGGTTTTTTATCATCTTTCTCTTCTGGATGCACTATGACCTGTCATGTCTTTAAAATTGGTGAGATTTCTGACTCTTCATGACTCCAGAAATGTCAAATGAAGTCCCAATAAAGATTGAGAATAAGAGGATTGGTGGAGCAGATATAAAGTGAGAAGAAAAAAAGATAAGAATAAAAAAGGCAAAGATAAAAAGCAGAAGAAGAGATGAGAAAAGAATCATCAGCAGTAGAAATTAGTGGCCTATTCTAGGCAGGAACCTCTAACATTTAATGAGTCGGGTAGACCTGTGACTGACTGATCTAGCTGAGGTCAGCTACTTTTTGACAAGCAAGCCAGTTTATTTGACTTAGATACAATTTTATTTTTCTGGGGATGGTTGGTACCACATGCCAAGAATGAAAATTGTACAAAAAAATATATACACGCGAGTATTCAAGCCACCCTGTTACAGCAACAATCAGAAAACAACTCTCACAATATAGACAAAACAAGTTGATACAATCAAATCAACCTCGAGATGATACCATACCAATGAATTCTCAAACGATAAAATCAAAAAGTCCATAAACATGGAGGTGAATTGACGACCTTGTTAATGATTAACATCCACAAGGTTTGATTTATCTAACTGGTCCGAGATAATCTGAAACGTCAAACGTAAATAAAATTTTCTTCCTTGCGGACATTGTCAACTCAGCCAAATAATTTTCCCTTCCAAGATCGTGGTTAAGATGAGTATCCTGCTACCTCTAATAGGGGCACGGAATTGTCATCGTGATTGGTAGAGAGATGAAAAATATAAACCTTCAGCTAAAACAGAAAGCTGATTCAGCTAATTTTCAGAAGAAGAAAAATGACAAGAAACGAGCTGTCGGTTGTAAAGATCCTGAAACAGGGAGCAAGAGCAAAAGACAATCAAAAAGTGCCAGGGAAAACAATAAGAAGATACGCGACTAATGGCAAAAATTCAAAAGCAACAAGCCAGAAATCGAATCCTTTAATCCGCAAAGAGCAGCTGAAGCAACTCCCGAGGAGAAAACAACCGTCGGAAAATAGTTAAATAATGCAAAAAAAAAGAATCAATTCTAAGATCAGATCAGATACCAGAGATCAATCACGTTTCTTACCTGCTGCTTCCGGCGCCAGTCCTCCACAGCCTCCTTAGCCATAGTCGCCCCTAACACGACGATGAGCGGCAGCAGGACGCTCACGGCCCGGTAAGGTGCCAGTGGACTGAAGGAGACGCACGCCACCACGAGAAAGAATACGTTGGCCACCCGACGGAATTGCTCGAACAGCGACTTGGGCACCAGGTTCGCCGCCGTGTACTTGGTGGTGGACACCCTGTTGTCGGGGTAGCCGAGCCTCCCGGCCTCCACCGGTTCATTACAGTGCACCTCCCTCGAGTACCCGCCGCGGCTGTTGTCCCCCTGCAGAAGGCCGTCGGCTGCCGAGGATCTGGCACAGTGGGAGTAGAGACCGCTGAGGCGGACTCCGGCCCGCCCCTTTCTCCCCGCCATAGCTCGATCTACCCCGCCTGCGTCACTCCGTCTCCCCCACCATCTTCTGTGCGTAGCCTCTGGCACGCCTTTTCACCCATAACAGCGATCCAGCCCGCCCCCTTCTCCCCGCCATAGCTCGATCTACCCCGCCTGCATCACCCCGTTTCCTCCGCCGGCTTCCGTGCGTGGCCCCTTGTACGCCTCTTCACCCGTAACGGTGACCGGTGTTGACTTCTGTTGACGGCGCTTGAAGCACCGTCAAGATCCGCGAGTATATCCCTCTTCTGCAAAGCGGCATTTTTACATCTGTACCCTCGTAGACACTCTTAATATCATCGCTACTTTCAAAAGCTTCTAACATTATTGTTATAATATACCTTGAAACAGTATCTTATAGAGGTGTAAACAGAATTCGATGTCTTCATAAATTCAATTTCGTTAAAAATTAATGAGTTTAAAATTTATTTTTTATCTTATAAATTATTAGAATTAGAATCGAATATTTTAGTAATTTATCCAAATCAAAATTAGTTGATTTTGTTTTCGTTAATTTAAATTTGATAAAAAATTAGTACATATAAATAAAATTACATAAAAAATTAAATAAATTATAAAATATATTATATATTGATAAAATGGTAAAAATAAAATTTTAAAGATATTATAGCAATACTTAATAATTATACATGAATTATTAACTTATTTTTGAATAAAAATAAATATTTAATTTGTATTTTAAAAATTATCAGATTCAATTTCGATTCTAATAATAGAATCAAAATTGGATCAAAATCAGAATATAATAATTATGAAATTACTGAAATCAAAATCAAAATTTCTTAATCTTTATTGAAATCGAATTTTAGTGATTCCACTACCGAATCCGACCTATTTACTGCCCCAATATCTTATAAGATTCGAGACCCAACATGACATCATGTGTGAGTTGATTTCAATTAAACATCTCCAACATTATCAATTTGGATATTAATAATATAACATTTAAAAATATTAATTAATATAATATCAATTTTTATTAGTTAATGGCCTGATTGGTTAGAGTATCAAAATTGATACAATATCAATTTTGATATTGATATTCTAAGAAGATGTAATACTAATATCAAATGTGTCGATATTAAGTTTGTTTAGACGTTTGGTAATGTTATATGATATTTGATAATATCGTCCGCAGCCGGGGGGGTGCCGGGGTCCGCCGTCCTCGGGGTCTATCCGCAGCCGTCGTTTGGCGACGGGGGGGCGGGGGGTCTGCGGGGGGGCGAAGGGGGACTCCGGCGGGGGGTCTGCGTGGGGGGCGACGGGGGGCTCCGGCGGGGCTCTGTCCGCAGCCGCGGGGGCGGGGGGACTCCGCGGGGGGAGGGGGGGTCTGCGGGGGGGCGAAGGGGGACTCCGGCGGGGGGCTCTATCCGCAGCCGGGGGGCGGGGGGGACTCCGCGGGGGGAGGAGGGTCTGCGGGGGGGCGAAGGGGGACTCCGGCGGGGTCTGCGTGCGGGGCGACGGGGGGCTCCGGCGGGGCTCTGTCCGCAGCCGCGGGGGGCGGGGGGACTCCGCGGGGGGGAGGGGGGTCTGCGGGGGGCGAAGGGGGACTCCGGCGGGGGGGGCTCTATCCGCAGCCGGGGGGGGCGGGGGGACTCCGCGGGGGGGAGGAGGGTCTGCGGGGGGGCGAAGGGGGACTCCGGCGGGGGGTCTGCGTGGGGGGCGACGGGGGGCTCCGGCGGGGCTCTGTCCGCAGCCGCGGGGGGCGGGGGGACTCCGCGGGGGGGAGGAGGGGGGTCTGCGGGGGGGCGAAGGGGGACTCCGGCGGGGGGGCTCTATCCGCAGCCGGGGGGGGGGCGGGGGGGACTCCGCGGGGGGGAGGAGGGTCTGCGGGGGGGCGAAGGGGGACTCCGGCGGGGGGTCTGCGTGGGGGGCGACGGGGGGCTCCGGCGGGGCTCTGTCTGCAGCCGCGGGGGGCGGGGGGACTCCGCGGGGGGGAGGGGGGGTCTGCGGGGGGCGAAGGGGGACTCCGGCGGGAGGGGGGGGCGACGGGGGGCTCCGGCGGGGCTCTGTCCGCAGCCGCGGGGGGCGGGGGGAGGAGGGTCTGCGGGGGAGGCGACGGGGGGGAGGGGGGACTCGAGAGGGGGGGGACGACGGGAGGCGTCTGCGGGAAAGGGGGCGCGGGGGGCTCCGGCAGGGGGGGGGAGGGGTCTCCGGCGGTAGGGGGGACACGCGGAGGGGAGGCTCCGGCGGAGGGGAGGACGCGCTGGGGGGTCTGGGCGGGAAGGGGGTCTTCGGGGGAAGGGGGGGGGACGCGCGGAGGGGGTCTCCGGCAGAAGGGGGGGACGCGCGGAGGGGAGGGGACGCGCTGGAGGGGGGGTCTGCCGGGGAGGAGGGCTCCGGCAGAGGGGGGTCTCCGGCGGGGGGGGGGGGGGTCTGCCGGGAGAACGCCGTGCTTTCAATACAGGTCTCTACCTGTATTACTTTTGATAATTTTTTCAACTAGTAATCTTAAAATTAATATTGATATCCAAACACCTATTGATGTAAAGTATTGATATCAGTTTTGAAACTGATATCAATACAGGTGTTTGATACAGTTACCAAACAGGCCGTAACCAAACAGGCTATTAGATACATCCATTATTTGTAAATGTGCCATCACACAGAAGAAGCAAGAAGCTTTGAAACCTGCATCCCAAGTTACACAAAAAAAATGCAACCGGAGGGGGGAAGTTACACAAAATATGTCCTGAAAAACATATTTGATAATCATTACAAAAATAAAATTGCATAGAAAATATCTACCTAAATAAAAAAGAGAGGAAAATTTTACTTTCTTCTTGTGATCCATCCCTCTTTATAGTTATACATGATCCCCACTCTTCTTGTAATCACACCAACTATGATAATTTTATGTTTTTTAACATCTTAAATTTTATTTTAATATATATATATATATTGTCATAAAAGTGAATCTACATGACCTACCCTTATTAGGGACTAAAAATCAAAACCGAGTTGAGAATAAAATTCTATCATTAAAGTGCATAAAAACATTAAGCCCCCCCCCCCCCATAAGTTGGAGTGAATTTGTTATACATGGTATATTGTGATAGTGTTCATGGTGATGATCAATCAGATGATTTCAAATGGATATGGTGTTTGGTAGTATTGCTTCACAGTGGGCCAGCCTACAACATAACAGCCTTATATTCACTTTCATGTAAATGATTCAATATGGAACTTAGATAATTCGAACATAATCCAGCCATGCATCTCAGCTTCTAATTTAAGACTAATCTGGTAACGAAGTTGGTAAAACACAAAGGCTGCTCACGTTGCAGCTCACGGCAGAGTTCAAAAATACTCACAAAAAACCAGACACATTCAAATTCATTTACGCAGGATCAAAAGATAATCAGAGCCAAAATCCGTTGCAGCTCACGGCAGAGTTCAAAAATACTCACAAAAAACCTTGCTTGCTTTCACAAGCCTAGTTATAAAATTAAATGCAAAATTGCCTTTTGATTTCAAACTTTGGCTACTTAGAACATGCCAAATCAAATCCCTCCATGGTGAAGATCAAGAATGCAAAAACCCAGATCGGATCTCCTGCTATGCCAATTGCAGAACTTTGAACGAGCTTGGAAGTACCAACCTGACTCAATTCCAGCCAGAATGCAGAATAGTAAGTAGAATTGTGCTTCACAGAACGACTTTAAAATAAGTTATACAAGGATCAATCTAAACGAACGCCCAATGTAATCAAAAGCTTGGGTGGTACAAAGTTCAAAGGTGGAGTTTTCTCTATTTTCCACCAGCAGGATACGAGGGGATCATGCAGCCTCACGTTAGTCCAAAACTTCCCTGCCTGAAACATGCCGCTTCCTTTTCTAAAAGAGGGAAATCTCTCGACTGGATTTGTAAAATTTAAACCCATGACTTTTGCCTCTTTTTCTTTATCCAAATAAATATAGCCACTCTTTGACAGACTGATGGAACATTTATGTCAGTTCACCTGCACTGCGCCGGTAACGAAGCAGTTAATGTTGTGTCACCTTAACCTAGCGCTGTTGTCAATAACGTTCTGAAGTGCCGCTTTGGCTTGTTCTAGAGTCTGCACCTCATAATTGCCTTCAAAAGACAACCTGTGGATGTTGAACTGCAAAGACCATAAAATAACTTATTGTGCACGTTTCAAACACAAGCAGCAACATCATAGTACACTCGGCTGCAAATTTTGGTGGATAGAATGATAAATGAAAATGAAAGATCGAATTAACAGGCAAGAGCATATTCCTTGATCAGTTCAGAAACCCACCATAAGATAAAAAGTCACAAAACATGCTAGAAAGAGATCAATTTGCAAGAAAATAAGAAAGTTAGTCAACAGGCAATAACTTCATTGCAGTACGATTAAAAAAGGAAACGAATGCTTTAATAGAGCAATTTTTTCTATAAGATGGCGGAAAGCATCCTGTGAGAAGAGAGCTCTGTGGGAGTTCAAGGACAAATTCTCCACGTACATAAAATTAATGAATTTACAATGTGCACCACCAATATGCCACTACTTGATGATTAGAATAAAACAATATAAAAAAGAAATTTGTTACTAAACACGCATGCATCCATTTTCCTCCATATGCATCATAAAACCGCAGCCAAAAGCATTTTCCTCTAAGATGTTGGCATCACATGTATTATAAATCAATAAGTACAAAAGAGTGAATATACATAAATTCCCAGAAAAGCCAAACAACCCCCCCCCCTACAATGCACAAAAAGAAACCAGCCCTTTAGAAGAAAACTTAGAACCCCTCCTCCCAAAAATATTTTCCCTCTTTATTTATAGTCCTCAAAATCAAAACTTCTATATACTTTCTCATGTCCATGATCACTTCACATATACCGAGGTCACCTCCAAAATATACATTCTTTGTTTATATACTTTGCATAAGGTCAGCCATTTTCTCCCAATACTTCATTTAATTTATAATTGTTAATACTATTATATTATATCAATAATTTTATATCATATTAATTATAGGTTTTGTAATTACAAGTTTTATATAGTTTGGTATATTATATACATTACAAGTGTGTATATATAATTCTATAAATTACAAGTAAAAAACTTACAAGAAATTAACTTACTATGATATCTAAGCACTTTTGGCAATCATTATATATCAACTTTATTGTTTGAACCTCAGCCAACACCACACAGTAGCTTAGAGAATTTGGCACTTGATCAATCACCAAGAAGCCAGATCTCCCCACCCGGTACCTCTCTCGTTCAAAAAGGAATACACTGTCTAGTCCTGCGTCGGATATATACATAGATGTAGATACATGTCATATATACATGGCTCAGGATGGAATAGAAAACATGCAATCAAAAGCTTTCCACAGAAAAAACAACACAACTAGCGGAAATAGTAAAATCTAAGTTCTTGAAGACTGAAATCACCCACATCAAAACACATTTTCCCAATCTAACAGCCCTAAAATATCTAGGCATAAAGAACTCAGATGTCAAAAACAGAGATTTTGCATCAATATCATCACCAAATTGTGATGACTAAAGAATGTAGTACCTTAAAGCAAAATAAGTAATACATTGTTGACTTCGTCAAAAAATATCTCTGCATACTTCAAAGCCAAAACCAATAGTATACATTGAACACTTCCTAAAACCTGAGTTCAAATGTTGGACTCTTGACCAACTAAGCCACAAGATATCCAAGACTTGGTTGTAATATAGATCACTAACCTCATGTCTACAAGAGGTAGATAGAAGCTCCAGAAATAAAAATACAAATGCCATCATCAAACAATTCAAGGCAAATTGTATCACTAAATCGCATGCAATGGTAGCAGAATAGCAAATCATCGATACCTGTGCCCCTTGCCGAACACGGACATCAGTCCCTCTGCTGTCAATTGATATCAGAGCTGCATCATCTATCTCCCCTTCAGTAGATAGAATTTCTTTGACTCGCTTGGAGAAGATTGCATTCAGTTCCTATCATGAAGAAGAATTAAGTGCCAAAGCAAGTATATTTACAGCTTAAAGCCAATTATTTTAGAACGCATATTCTCACTGAAACTTGTGAAATGGAAATACAGATCCAACAAGTATTACTTTCAGATTTTGTTCACCACCATTAACAGCAATCTTATCAGGTTGAACAGCTTCATACTCCTCCACATCAACCCATGCTACAGTTCCAAATCCTCCAATAAAATATATGTCGCTACAGGAAAAAATAGAGAAATCAAACCACATAGTCCATATTGTTAAATATAAATACGAATGGCATCCATTTCAAAACCAACGTTGACCATTGTGCATAAGCATACATGAAACAGTACATATATAACCAGTCATCTAAAATGAAGACAAAAAGTTTCCTTGAGCTAGAGAATGGAAATATCTTGTGTTCTTATCGTCCTCCTTGAGCCAAGTTTCCTTGAATCATTGCTTTCATTTGACCTCCTCTCTAAAAGACCATTCCCTATATTCCACTTAAACCATTTTCCACTCGGTCCTCTGATCCTCAGTAATGCAACCAACATCATTCAATTTTTCACAAGAATCAATCTTATCAAGCCATTCAACTCTGAGATACTTAGATGAGTGGAACTCACAGCTAGCCGACTGTTTAAGCTTCCTCTTAATGAACCTCAGCTTAGTTGAGAATCTTCCCATGGCAGAAGAAGTGGAACCTTCTGCTCTTTCCACCATTCATCAATCAAATCCTTAAAAGTTGGATGACAAGTCCATGCCATTTCAAAGTGGAAGTTATGATTGGTCGCTTTCCTCTTCTTGCCACACTCCATACCCACAGCAAAATGATCCGACACCACCCTTGGCAAGTGGAATCCATCAGGGAAACCAAACAGCTGGGTCCAGAAAGTTGAGAAGAGAAACCTGTCTAGTTTTGATTTTGCTTTAACAATGGACCAAGTAAATTCAATCCCAAAGTCCAAAACCAGCCCACACTCATTAACAAAGTCATTAAAGAAGCTCATTTCCTGAGCCCAGCCATCTTGACCCATCCTTTCCCCAGGTTTGAGCACCATATTAAAATCACCCCCAAAGCACCAAGGGAGGTTAGTAAAGACTTCCAAGCTTTCTAAAAGGTTAGAGAGAAACATAGTTTTCTTCTTCATATCAACCAGGCCATAAACATGACACAAAACCCAAGAGACTGCACAAGTAGCATCCACAAGTTTCAAGAGTTGAAAATTAGAGCCTTTGAGTAATTCATCCACTGTGAACCTATTGATGTCCCAAATCACTGCAAGACCATCGTTTCTATCTGTTGGGGCCAACACAAGAAAAGCCCAGCGACCTGCCATGCTTCAACACTAGTAGAGTTAGATGATGAGAAGTCAGATTTGGACTCTTGAAACATCATGATGCCTGGATCATTGAAAGAAGTCATGCTGTGAAACTCTCTAATTTCTTTACCACCGAGTCCCCTTCAATTCCAGCTAATAATCTTCAGTATCATTAAATAATAATGCTCTTCCCCTCCTTTCCTCTTCTTCTCCCCTCCGAGATGACATTATTCCATAACACAAATATCATTTCTCTCAGATCCTACTCTCTTCAGCATTAATAAATAACAAGACAGACTTGTTTATATGGTAGGATAACTTGTGGAGCTACATAATGCAAACGTAAAATTAGATGAAAAGCATGGACGTTAACAAAGTCATGCCCTAATCTGTAAACATGATACGGAACATGCACTGAAAAAAGATGCTTGACAAAGTCATGACCAAAAAACCTGATTTTATGCATCCGGTAGTAGTAAAAATTGCCCCACTGCTGGGATGACCATTGCTGGTGCTTTGCAATGTACTGTTTGTGGGCACATTCCTAATAACACAAATTAGAGATGAATATGAATCTAAAGTTTCTTGAGTTAGAACTCTTTGGGTATAAATACTTTTTTTGGCAACAAAAAACATCATCACTCTTTTCATTGATGAGTTGGCAAATCATTACATATGATGTGCATGATGCTATAAGAGATATTACACAGAGAAGACAACCATTATCTACTGGATTTTCTAAGACGTGTCTAGCTATAGAGTGAGCTGCCATGTTAGCAGATCAGAAAGCAAACATAATCTTAATGTTTCTGGCAGTCATTAGCTTTAGGTATAAATAGTTGATCTAAAATAGTGGATACAAGTAACAGCTCTAAGCACAGCTAAAAGCAGAGAAGCAATATTTCAATAAACATATGTTCTTCATCTGGAAACTGTGCTATTGAAAAGAAGTACCAGCCAGAACATATTTGTCTAATTTCTGACCCCAAATGGTGCCACAAATAAAAAGTGATCAGACGATAAGCAGCAGAACTATGCCTTCAAGCCCTTACAACTTCAAGTAAATGACAGAATGAGGTCCAGTAAATATCAAAAATCCAAGTGTTTCCAAAAAATAAGTTCATATGATTGAGATCTATGTTGACCTGTTTGTGGAATTTTTCACAAAGTTCAAACATTATTCTGATTTTCTGAAAATGGATGCCCAATGTTAACATTCAATTATTCAATGATAGTAGAAGCCAACAGCTTGGCCTCTTCCCTTGTCAACCTCAGGTGTGGACAAATTTCAGAAAAGGCTGGCAATGTTGAGCCTTCCTGAATGAGTTCTCATAAAATTTCACTGTTGTTGGACCAATCTCATCTGTCCATGTTTTTGTAACTCCATCCACCACGAGAGAAGGGGGCGAGTTATGTTCCTTCCTTAAAAAAGCATATAAATGAAAATAGTTTATGTTTTTGCCTCCCTCTTTTAACCAACTCTCCTTAGATCTCTGTTTCCACTTGATTTTCTCTATGATGCTCCATTCAGAGACCGGCCTTTATGGACATGATACCTTCGTGGTGGAAAAATATAATATGTATATATTCTGTCAAGCTTTATTCATCCAATTAGTACTTGACTGGCATTATCCCCACCTTTTATCTAATATGTTTGTTACTGATTATAATCAATATATCCACTTAAACATTCTTAGCTCAACAGCACTTGTTTGAAAAGCATGTTGCTTCCTCATCACCCACCACTCACTCACTACCATACAAATATAGCAGGTTTTATTTGCAAATGGTCATATTAGCAAGTCTTAATGCAAACACACACAAAAAATCTCAATATTTAAACTATATGCAGTGCAAAGACCAAAGATCAGCAAAACAACCTGTTGATCGGATGATAAAGGGTAAATATCACCAAAAATGGTTACACGTGCGTTGGACAGTCCACTCCATCCAGGTATCTACAGTCCATCCACAATTACAAGACCATGTCAGTGAATTCCATTGTATGCATGATGAAATAAGAGTAGAGGGTTGTCAAATGTCAAATCACCTGGACAACAAGTGTACATCTTGGATCTGACAACACATTCCGTGTATGAATAGCTAACGGCGAAAAGGAAAAGATCGGATCTGCATAAAATTGGATAAGTAGAAATTTTCGATCAAATGAAATGCGTTTCAACTTGGTACAATGGTGATACTTTGTCAATGTCTTACGTCCAGCAGCATCAGTTGCAAAATCAACTAGAGAACCAAAAGGGTATCCTTCTCTTCGGTGATGCATCCGAGACATTACCGTGCATAAGTGAGCAAACCTGGCCTACAGGCATACATAAAGATTAACAGCACAAACCTTTTCTAAGAGAATATTTACTGTTGTGTTACTAACTTTATTTAAATTAAGAAAAAGAATGGGGATGAAGTGGAAACAAAACCATATCTTGGGAGGGGAGATTCCTCACACCACAAATCCAATACTAAATAATAGCAAAAAAGCAAATATTTCCTTATTTTAAAAAATCAAGATGTTTTTCAAGGGAGTCAGCAATAATTCAACTATTAAGATCCATTTACATTTATCTTGATAGTAAAAAAGAAAGGGCGGTTATGCATGTTTAGATCACAGTATCACACACCTGTTCCATTAGATTACGAACTGCCAAGGCTGGGCGAGGTAGCCCATGGGCAGATGTTGCACTTTGTACACCACCGGATATAGGAGTTCTGAAAAGGCCAGCTCTGGATCCACCAATAGCTGCATTTCTACTCAGATGGTGCATCTCAATGTCTAATTTTTCACTGGGACTTAAAGAGCCACTATACAGGATTGAATTCTCCTTCCAATTAAAAAAGGAAACAAGTGTGAGAAAAGATAAACAATTTGTAGCTGGCTTATACTGAAAAATAGCTGATTCAACGCAACATCGCAACCAAAAAGTTGTCAATTTAAGTAGATGGTATGATGGTATTGTTTTAACGAACCAAAATATGTGGGTACAATGTGCAAAGACAAAATTTATCCTATATAAGAAATATAATCTGCATGATACTGTAAAAACACCAAGTACCATATGATTCTCTAAAGAATTATTAACAAATAGTTGCAAAAAAACTCCCCTCTCCTTTCAATTCTAGTTTCATTTCGTATAGTTCTCATTTCTGCTTGGACTAAACTTTAACATTTTAATTCTGTCATTGTTTAGCACTTAATCTTATAACTTTGAATTCCCATGTTGGCAACTGTGGAGCAAACATAGAAGTGATCAAGCAAGTCCTTCATCATTCAATTAATAATTCCAATCTCCTGACAAGTTTATGATTGCCTGTCAAGAATTTGAATACTTCTCCGCTAAGCACAGATCAAAAGTCTTGAAATATTTCTAAAGGATACGAGATAAATTGATAAGTACAAAATTACAAATACAAATTAAAAGTATTTATGCAAATTTTAAAAATAAAGGTTGTTTTGCATATCAAAGAGACGTGGTAGACTTAAGTTAACCTGGAGAAGGATAATTCAATATGATTTAGAGAGAAATATTGTGGATTTAAAAATGAAGTCTAAAAAAAGTTTTTATTTTTATTTTTGAAGATAGCTGACTGGCCAAAGTTTCTGTTAAAACATAAAATAAGTAGGTAAAAAAAGAAAACTAAACACGGCACAGTGAGATCCACGACATGCAGCTACCGAGATGGTAGCAAGGGGAAGGGACTACACAAAGAAAGGTCTAAAAGAAGAGAATTTGTCTGTGAAAAAAGCCTCATTCACGTGGTTGCCGGGGCAAGCATACATGCAATCTTTAACCAGAGCCACAATCAAATGTAGTATCGAGCTTAGCTGTTCAAAATGTTCTTTGAAAATATTTTGGTTCCTTGTGCTCCAGATAGTCCAAAGCATAGTAGCAAGAATGAGATCCCACATACTGGATGCCACATTCGAAGGGTTCATACTTGGCCAAACATATAGAAGAGAGATAGCATAGTCAGGTTCCCACCATTAGATCTTCCATCCTCTAAGCAAAGCAATCCATAGTAAGTTAAAAACATCACAATTGAGGAAGAGATGTCCAGTAGTTTCACCTTGTGGCTGCAAAAGACAAGCTATGACAATATTCAGGAACATTTTGTTAAGATGGAACCTTGTTGGGAGTCTCTCCTTGCATAAATTCCATTAAAATAGCTTAATTTTTATAAAAAGTAAAGTGCTCCAAACCATTTGATGCCATGGAACCTCCTCTCCTCCCAAAATAAGTCTCCTAGTAGTTGACTTGATTCTGAAAACTGAATTGTTGCAAGGCAGCCACACTAACTTGTCCACATTTCCCTCGAGACACTTATGATCCTCGAGAAGTGACAGCAAGTCAATTAGGTCACTAATCTCCTCCTCTTTGAAATCTCTTGTAACAAATAGGCACCACTTAAATCTTTCATCCCAATTGCAACTCACCTTGGCTTGTGGATTGTGGCATAAGCTGAAAAGGCTAGAAAACATAGTTGATAAAGAGGTATCCCCACACCACCAGTCACTCCAAAAAGAGGTTCTCTTAGCATTCCCTACCTCAATAGAGCATGAAAAACTGAAAAGATCCCATTTTCCCATAATGCCTTCCCAAACGTCAGATATTCTATTGTTACCTGTAAAATCTTTAATCCATGTCTCATTTGATTATATGCCATATTTTGAGGTGACAATTCTCACCCATTTTGTATGTCTATCAGTGTTAATTTTACATATCCATTTAGATAGAAGAGTTTTATTGATAGCTTCCACAGGTAATAGCCCGCACCACCTTCTCTCGTGGGTCTGCAAACATGATCCCATTTGATAATTTAAATACCCTTTCTATCAGTGGGGCCTTGCCAGAAAAATATGACCTTGATTCTCTCCAACTAAATACAGATACCTTTAGGCACTTTGAAGATAGAGAAAAAGTAAAAGGGAATGCTTTGCAACAATGATTTAGATAACACCCACCTCCCATCTGCAAATAGCATTCTACTTTTCCAAGTTCCAACCATTCAATTTGCTCTCTATTTTGTTGACCACACACTGCCAGTCACTACTCTTGGTTCCCTTGTCTGATAGAGGAAACCCAAGATACGTTATAGGTAAAGAGCTCCATGGCATATTAAATATACTCTGCAGTTGATCTCCTTATGACTCATTCAAGTTAATGCCAATAAATTCACATTTCTGTTTGTTAATCTTAAGCCATGTCACCGCCTGCAAAAAGTATAGCAAGATTCTTAAATGGATGCATTTAATAACATTCTCTGTAGAGAAAAGTAAAGTGTTGTTTACAAAAAGAAGATGTGAGACCCGCTCCCTATTAGCTCCAACTTCAATACCATCAATTGAACCCACTTGCTTAGTCTTTTCCCACATAATACTAAGAACTTGACTAACAAGAACAAAGAGAAGAGGAGATATGGGGTCTCCCTGTCAAATGTCTTTCAAGAAAAAAAATAAACCAAAAGCTTTCCAATTAATGTTGATTGAGAACCTTGTGGTGGTTATACAACTTTTTATCCACCGAATCCATTTGTCATTGAAACCCAAAAGTTGCATGATCCTTAAAAGGCAGTCCCACTTTACTCTATCATACGCTTCCTAAAAGTTCAGCTTCAATAGAATACACTCTATGTTTGAGTCTTCGATCATGTAAGCATCTATAGGCTGCCATGAAATTGTCCAAGATATATCCACCTGGAGCGAAGGTGGACTGAGCAGAGTTAGTCAGCTTATCAATATGCCTACTAAGCCTATCAACCAAGACCCTGGTGATAATTTAGCTGCAGTTTAGAAGGCTGATCAGCCTTAGGTCTTTAATGTCCTCTATGTTCTCTTTTTTAAACAAAAAAACCAATGTGATTGGTTCAAAATTTTGATACAATTTGGATCGTTTTCGAAATCCCTTATCATGGCCATGAAGTCATCCCTCATAATGTACCAACAGTGAGAGTAGAAGCCAATGGAGAACCCAACAGCCGGGTGCTTTATAAGAATCCATCCCCTTGATGATGGCAAGCACCACCACTTCAGTAAAGTTGCTTATAAGTGACTCAGCTTCAGCTTCCCTGAGAGACTTAGTCATGTTGAAATTTATGAAAGGGCTCCAGCACAGCACCTATCGTCCTTAAAAAGATAACTGTATAAATTTTTAGCATGAAGACCGATGTGATATGTTCCAATGCATTCAGACCCATTCACTTTTAATTTGTGTAAAGTATTCTTTTTTTTCTGATAGAATCATAGATATGAAAATACCTAGTGTTTTTATCTCCCTCTTTCAGTCAAACCTCCATTGATCTTTGTTTCTATTTCATCTCCTCCCTAAGAGTCCATTCTTTGTAAGCATCCTTCAATCCTAATCCATTCTCTTCTTTGTTCTACGATGATTTAGTCTATGTCATTCAATCTCTTGGGGAGGTCAGTTTTAGATTATCAGTCCTTCCTGGCATCGGCTGAGGTGTTGAAAAGGGTTCTAGCCCACAGTTTCAGATGACCCTTCAATCTCTTCTGTTCACACACAAATCTTTGAGTTGCAGAAGATAAGTTATTTTGTCTTTTTATGAATTTCCCATTGTGTTATAGAATATTGGTTGTTTAATGAGTTGTTCAATATGGGGTTGGTTGTCCCAAATTTGCTATCCTGTTGTATTTTTCTGTGGTACTGGTTACTTTGTTCTAGCTAATTAAATGGTTCCTATTTTATTTTATTCCATTCTATTATGTTTTATCTAATTTTCTTGCTTTGTTACTCCCTAATCTGTTCAATCTGAGAGTATATTATTTTATAAGTAAAGAGATGAACAGTGTGTTATGAAGAGGCAAAAAGGGTGCGTTAAAGAAAAGAGATAAGAATATGCTACGTAAAGAGAAGAAACTAGTCTGTCAGAGAGCATCCATATATTGGTCTGCCGGCAACCAACTATCTAGTAGTTTGCTGGCAAGCCACAATCTCAATCTGATAGCAATCATCTGTCAGTCTGCACTCTGCAGTGAGCAGCAATTTATTACTCTGCCACTGAACATTGCTAGAAAAAATAAGATGCTGAAAACAATAGTATGAAAAAAACAATTGTGCACCATGAGGGTCAATGTCTGAAGGGGTCGTGCTTTCAGAGCAAGGTTTCAAAGATTTGGAAGGGCATTGTATAGAACTTGAACTTCTTCCGGTATTCAATGGCAGGAAAACCTTATTTTAGCAAGATGTGTGCATGAAATGCGATCTCCCGAGAATCTCTCAAGATCTCCCGAGATTCTCTCTCCACGCATCCGAGAAACGAGATTGCCGAAACAAGAATGTCTTTATAGTAACTATGCTTCCTTGATTTCCTCTGCCTATTACTTTCCCTAACTTATTAGATGGTCTTGTTAGGTTTGCTTCATATATTGCCAATTTTATTATGGAATCCATCCAAATATTCATCTAAACATTATATTTTGATAAAATTTTATAACTTAATATTTTTATGGCTATATATGTACAATTGACCCAAGATGTCATCAATCCCTTATCCATATTATTCAAGATGAAGCTTAAGTCTAATACAAGATCCCTTTTATGTCTCGTATTAACAATAGTTCACCCTTTCTGTCTACATTTCCTTTTAATTCTCTCACAACTTATTTTGATGTTTAATATGAATTCCTTGTCCTTTTTAAAGAGATTATATAACATTTTACACTTAAACATGTACAGTGATTGGTATTGTTGATATTCAATATCTCGAGACTTTTTCGAGATTTCTTCTCGTCAGTCTCCATGAAATAAAATCAAGATGTGAGATCGCAATCTTAAGGTAAGGTATACCCTACATAAATGAAATCTGAGATCCAATATCTCGGAATTTTTTCTAGAATCTCACAAGATCTCTTCTCTTTCATCCTTCCAAGACAAAGCAGAGATTCAAGACAACAACCCTTGGATGTGTGGATTGATAATTACTCGTTAGCCAAGTGGTTTACAAATAACAAGGTTGAACTCCATCAACATATCCAAAAACTTGAAGGTGGCCACATTACCAGAAATAGTGCAATCAGAACAACATTGGAATATCTTATTCAGGAGGGAGCTCTCAGGCATAGAAGTTGACTTTTAACTCTATGAGAGGTTACGTGAGAAGCCAATTACATTAGAAGGGATGATAACATGCTGCTGTAGAACTTAATGAAAAATCAAAGATTTTCTGTGAAGTCTGCATGCAAGAGGCTTGACTTTGGAGACACGGAGGTGCGCTGGGGGAACTGGGTGTGGAACCCAATTTTACCTATCAAGATTGAAATTTTCCTATCTAAGTCCAATAGCACAGGCTGAATTCTAAACTTCATATCATATTCGGAAGATGTCTTTCTTATCCTCGAAAAGATTGTATGTTTTGTGGTGTTGAGGATGTTTAACCACAACTTCATCCAATGTGGTAACACCAACTACCCTTGATGCATGGATTGTGGAATTGACCAATTCCAATCCATAACCATGACACCCTATCCGAGGTAGACTCCCGGCTGAATCAACCGGAAATTGGCTTCTCCTCTGATTCCAACGGGGAAAGACCAGAATCAGACCCAAATCAGATCCAACTCTGACTGAATCAGGTCCCGATCCCTCCCTCCCTCACCCCCCCCCCACTCCATGTCTAGGCCTGCCACCGCCCACTGGAGATTGTGCAGCCCCCGATTGGAGTCCTCAGCCCCCATCCAATGCGTCCCCGTCGAACAAGCCGATCGCCCACCAGAGAAGCCTCTAATTGGTGCAGCCCCCTCCTGTCCTCTGCACTCCCGCTAGAGAAGTCCCCCCTCCCCGTCATACGCACCCCTGCCGCCACCACTGCCATCACCACCAGATGTAAAGTATGAGTTTAGTGAGATGGTACTATCATTATTTGGATATGAATACAAGCACATTATGACTTCTCATTGACAATGGACTTCAAAAAATCCAAACAATAAAGAGTCACATGAGAGTCATCACAGATATTGGTGATATTAAGGTACTACTTGTATTTTATATCATTTGTGCAATGTATTTTTATTGAATCAACTCATTGATATTTGCTTATCTGTGTACTTATCTTCACACCTCTCAAATGATAAGTATGTGTGCTTGGATGTTAAAAAAGTTTCTTATTTTTCTTTTGAATTTTTTGCAATTTCTTTTCAAAAAATAGACTGATCTGGAGTCTGGACCGATTCCAATCCACGTGGAGCTAAATTACAAGTTAAGCATCAATCTCAGCTCGTTTTTTTTTCTTTTAATTTCAAACTCAAGTAATACTCAACGTATAGGTTCAACCTTGTTTTACAAGCCCCTATATTTGAGCTTAACCTGTCAAGCTGCTGATTACTTAATTAGGACAACAACTCCAAGCTCCGTCTAAGCTCGACTTCCAGCTCCTTTGTGAAGCTCAAATTTGAGCCTGGTTCGATTTATGAAAGTGAAGTTCAATCTTGTTTAAGCTCAGGTTAAGCATAATTTTAGCTTGTTTGATGATTTTAATTAACAATATAACTAACTGAATGCTCCTAAGTAGTTAATCAAATATTTAGATGGCTAGCTCACAAGCTTTACCGAGTCAAACAAAGATTTGTTCAAGCTTGACTCATTGACGTGATGGGATTTTATCCCTGTTCACACTTGCTCATTTAGCATGATAAACAAGCCAAGTTGAGCATTTCCCGAGTTGAATATTGAATATTTGTCAAATGTATCAGTTCGTTTGCACTTAGGATTAAACGGTGGCCCAACACTTTTCAACTTGTTGGCTTTTCTCAGTCTGATTGTAATTACGAAGTAACATCTTGGTACCAAAAACACTTGCTTCTCCTCTATCAACATTTGTATAGTGATTCTTCTCATCAATCTGCATGATATGTTGCTCACCTAGGGGCCACTCCGCCTTGTCAAGTGTGTTGTTTTTAAGGTGTTACCTAGGCAACAAGGCAAATTTATGAATGCAAGGTGTTCAGTTGCTAGGCAAGCAGAAGAATAGGCACTCGCTTGGGCCACTTTGGGGCAGCCA
Source organism: Cryptocoryne crispatula var. balansae (assembly GCA_036172225.1). Classification (NCBI taxonomy): domain Eukaryota; kingdom Viridiplantae; phylum Streptophyta; class Magnoliopsida; order Alismatales; family Araceae; genus Cryptocoryne; species Cryptocoryne crispatula. The sequence continues at coordinate 40,185,590 of CM069928.1, forward strand.
TGAACCACCTGGTTCACCATAATGTTAAATTGGCTAGAAGTTAATCTGCCTCTTTAACTCCCGATCAATGTTTCCAAATGATCCTTCAATGCAGCAGATGCAGACAGCAGTGATGTGGCAATCTTCCTCATTGGCGATGGCGGCTTATGGCACCAGAAGCACTGCAGGACTTCTTGGGGACTGCAAGATTTCCTGTGATGGGGAAAGCCACGGGAACAGTGGCTCACAGTGTCAGTGGCACCACGGGACTTCACGGGAAGCTTTCATGGTGCCACTGGAGGCCATCACAATGGTGCAAGAGTGGGTGGTGGTAGAGAGGACTCTCGCGGTGCTCGTATGACAAAAAGCATCACCGAACGCCTCACCTTGTCAATTAAGTAACACTGTTTTCAATACATTGCCTAGGCGACATGGTGCCCCAAGGCAGGTCAAAGAGAGGGACGCCTAGGTGACCAGGGGTATTTAAGATCATTTTAGCTGATTTAACAATAAATAATGCTCATTAAGTATCAACATTACTTAATTGAGAGCTTTTAAAAGAAAAAATAACTAATTCTAGATTAATTTGATTATAAATATACTTTTTAATGGAATAATAACTATGATTAAATAATTTTATAAATGTTTACTATTAGTTAATACAAATTAAGTGATAAAATTAACTTCTATTCAAGTTATTTAGTCTATGAAACTATGCACTTGCACATAATTAATTGATTTATAAGGTGTCATGACTATTTTGTATTATTTTTCACACATATATTTGTTATTTTATCAATTTTACTATATAAAAAAGACGTTGCCTAACGTCTCGCCTTATCGCTTAGGTGCCAAGGCAGTTGTATTATGTCATCTTGAAAACCTAGCCAAGTAGTAAGGTAGTACTCTAACTCCTGTAAAAACAGCATTGCCTAACACATCACCTTGTCACCTAAGCAATAAGGCAGTACTCTTTCACCTTCGTCGTACTAGATGCCTTGAAAACTATGGTCAAGTGAGGAGTGCTCTATCAGGTAGGTGACAGCCTAGAAACAATGTTTGTAGCATATTTCTATAATTAGGAGGATTTGCCAGTCATAAAGCACACAGATGCACTTGCAGCCAACAAACCTTAATTACAATAATAATCTGGTATTTCTCCCTTTTTCTTAAATAATTAGCACAGTTGAGCAACACGCCGACCACTTACCACCTTTTCTTCCTTGAAAGCCGATAGTACCATAAAGTGGAAGAAAAAAATGGTAGAAGGGGAATGCGAAGGTGCGTGTGAAAGGAATAAACGCACCAGAAAAATTTTGAACAATGCCAAATCACTCGGCCTGTATGACTAAAAAAATGTACTGTACAACTGGAATTTACAATTAGCTTCCGACCAGATGTCGATGACTCCTCCGAAAATCCTCTTTTGACAGCATGAAAATAATTTTCCCCGATGGCAAATTTAAATCCCCCACGCAGGAAAGGCTACCGCTACGCTATTTTCTCGGAGAGATGACTACGGCAAAATAGTAGGCGTGCCGTCTAAAAAAATACGGGAAAAGGATGGCGAGCAACATAACGTCGAATTAAGAATCGTAGAAGATATAGTTGAAACAGGTCAACGACAGGAAAAAAAAAACGTATCGCGAGAAATGTAGACAGTCGTAAGATTGTCAACCGTCTTGTAAAGAAAGACAACAACAACGTCTACGTAGAAGTGACAGAAGCAGGAACATGACGGCTTTCTGAAGTAATTCTCGGGCAGAGAAGAGTCGTAATAAGACGTCTTTCCGGACAACATTCACATACCTCGCCTGAAAAATCCGATCCCATGTTATTAAGCGGGCTAACCCCAAATCCCAGAACCTCCTCGTCCCCGGCACCCCCGCCGGGTAACTCCCTCGCGAGTGCTTGAATCCTGCAGCCGCACGTCTGCCCGCTCAACCGCGACGCGTCGAAGTGCTCGCGACTCCTCGGGTACGCACCCCCGAGACGCGATAGCTTGAGCTGCGGCGAGACCAAAGATCGTGGGCCGGCGGGAGGGATCTCAGCCGTCCTGGAAGGCAGGCTGGCGCCCGGGAGAGCTTCCATGGGCGGAAGGACCCTGGTTCGTTCGGCACCTGGAAGGAGAAGGAGAAGAAGAATAAGGCGCGAGAGCGGCGGCGACGACGACGCGCGGGGCACAGGCAGAAAGTGAGAACCTTTTGGCCCGACCGCAGCACCCCCGCGAAGATTATGGCACTCTCGCCGCCTCGCGCGCCTCTTCGACCGGATTTGGTTGGAAGAGGCCGCGAATCTCGCTGAGACGGTATTATTGTACGGGGAAGACTTTTTTTTTTTTGAACAAGAACCAAGTAAAAGTACCACTAACCAATCATGTCTTTACGTAGTTGCTTAGAGACAGTCAAACGAACGGAAAAGGGGTGAGCAGACTCAATATTACTACGTATGACCTACCTCGGTAACAAGTGAGCCAACATATTAGAGGACCTATTAACGTAATATACGAGAAGAAGAAGATAACACATTAGAAAACCTGAGAATCAGATGTTGGGATCACCAAAACATAGGACCGGTTCCAAGGATGGCATCAACTACTCCTTTTGTATCACTCTTCACTAAGATGTTCTTTGAAGACGAAGAAACCCAAAGACAAGTTTCCAATATGACTTCTGCTTCCAGTACCTCGGCTCGAGAACAAGGAGACATCTTTGATCTCCAAAACACCAGACCGCCAACTTTGTCTCTAACTAGGAAAGTCAGCACCCCAACATCACCTAATGTAGCACAATCCACATTTATTTTAAGATAGTTAAGTGGAGGAGGAAACCACTTAGGAACAGATGTGTCAATAAACTTCGGAGCATTAGCCAAACAAATAGTCACAGTATCCATAACCGAATTAAAATTTGAACTAGGCCTAACAAACTTGAGATTAAATGAAACTTGGCACTTAGCCTTCCAAATCTGCCAATTAACAGAACAAACAATAACCCCAAGTCTAGAGATCTCCTTATCCTTGGAAATAAGCCAACTCGGCCACAAAGATAAAAGATCAGTATCTTACTCCAATTCCTATTATTACCCAAAGGAGTCATTAACCAAACAGTCCTACTACTGTGGCATCCCACTGTCGCTAAAATTCTGTACGGGGAAGACAACGATGATGTATTGTCTTTTGAGACAGAAACTATATATAATTTCTGACGAGTCATGTTACAAACAAACAACAAACAAACAACAAAAATCTGACTTCCGATGACTTTTACTCTGCGAAAGTTGAAAACAAAAAACGACACTGCTTGTACATATTTAAACGCATCTTTTAGTGAGTAAATAGAAGCAAATAAAGGTTTAAATTCCCACGTTAACCCAACTAAAAATATTATTACAGAGGTTTACAATAATAATGTTAAGTGACTTAGTCTCACTTTAAATATTGAATATAATATTTTCATATTTATTAAACATAATCAATTTTGATTTTTCGCACCATAGCATTCTATCCGAGCACGTGAACTTTTGAGATTTGTCTCTCCGGTTTTACTATTATATTGGTTTGACACTGTTTCATGTGTTTCTACCGTGACTCTGTCGGTGAGTAGTAGGAAGAGAAATTGTTAAATAACTTAACCTCGTAATAGAGATGTATTTATCAAGTCTTATTATCTCAATGTTCAGATTTTGAGGTCTTTCCACGAATGAAATTTGCAAAATTCATTAAGTCATTTTGAAAATGCCAGACGTTTACGACAAGTGAGCTTATTCCGCCTTGTGGGCGAGACCACACAGAGTGAATGCCGTCAATATACGGTTGGTCTATCCAGACTATAGACGATGTCATCTTATTATATATATATATATATATATTTTCCCTTCGACTCCGCACGCGGGGAGAAGTGACTCACAGCCCTTTGCCAGTGAGAGATCTTGCAAATTCGGATTAAAAAGCAGATTATTAACTCCACAACTATATTAAAACACAATAGTACACCCATTCCGACTCGTGTGGGCCCAATTCTATCGCTTATATGTGATATCTTCGCTTTCGGGCATATGTTGCGGAGTGCGTTCCCGCTTGATATTATTGTTAATATATCTTCGCTCGGGGGGTCTTGGCCGGACCATACCTTTAAATCCCCGACCACTGCCGAAAAAGATGTCCTCGCCCCGTCGGCGTTCTCGGTGGAAGCATCTCGGTGTCCTCGCCGGAACCCTCGCCCCTGTCGGCCTATCGGCAATTTCGGCGGATCGCCCTTGTCGACATTCTTAGCCACATCGGCCGCGGCCCCTTCCCTCCATTGGTGGATGTCTCGCAGAGCTTCGCAGCTTCCTCAGCCCGGTAGGCGGTTCTCTCGTTTCCTCCCTCGGTGACACCCTAGCCTATCCACGGCTTTCTCGCCCCAGCACTCCTTCCACCGCCCATTAAACACCTCCCTTATTACCGGCTTCATCCCCTTTCTCCATAGTCAAGCCGTCTGCCTCCTGTTTCACCGCCTCTTCGTCTCTCCCTTTGCCCAGCAGTAAACCCCTTCCCTCCCTCTCGTCCTCATCATCCCAACCGTTCCCACAACCCCTTAATTGAAACCATCGTTTCTCCAGCTCTGTTCTTTCATTGTCCCGTTCGTCTTCGTGAGCATCTCCGGCTGCGGGGTATCTAGCTAAACAGGTTCCTTTTTTGTGCTATTTTGTTGTAATTGTGGACAGGGAGAGAGGAACTCCCTCCCTCCCATAAATGTTTAGGTCGTATGGTGTCTCTCATATTGCAGTGTTCTACCTAAATTTGTATTTAGGTATTTTGGTTCTTTGTTGTGCACTGCAATCATGGAGTTTGGTTTATCTATGTTCGTCTTTCTTTCGGTGTCTACTGTTTCTAATTATGGTCGTGTGGTTGGATTTTGGTTCAGTGTCCTCCTCTGTTTGGTACTTAGCCATAATCTTTTCTTCGAGACGATTAGTTTGAGCAACATCCATATCTCTTTGGTGTGATTATCCAGTCTCGAGACAAATGGTTAACTCCCTGAGTGGAGCTATTATCCCTACTGTTCAATCTTTCATCAAGATCAATTTGTGGCATTGTCTTACTTTGTGGGACAACTTAGTATCGACGAGTATGTTATCCTTCTTCGTCCTCTTAATTTGTCTTCCTATTTATATGAGTCGTTATAATTTGTTGTACCATTTTAATTTAGTATGAACATATATACTAGTTTGTTTTAATTCAAAAAAAAAAAGAAGATAAGTTTTTGACCATCACGGGAAATTCGTCGTCAGTAATTATTAGCGACAGCTCGTGAATGAGCTGTCCATCCGTAATCAGAGGGCGACAGTACCAAATCAGGTTCGACCGGCCACATCACGCGAGGAGACAGATTTTATACATTCTTACCCGTTCACTCCGTCGATCGGTACCTTCAAATAAGAGTGAACATTAAGCGGTTTGAATAAAAAAATTATATTAAATTAACCTATTTGATTTGGTTAGATTCGATTTGAATCATTGTCGATTTAATTCGGTTTGAAAGTTTTCTAAACCGATTTAAATTAAATTAAATCATTAAATTAATTATTTTAAAAATTATATAACATTTATTTCAATATTATAAATTTTTTTTATTTTTTTTCCAATAAAGTAATATTTATTTTGATTATTTTTAAATTAAATTTATTAAATATGAAAGAAATAATTAATTGAACTAATTTTTTTGTACTTTCAATTTAAATCGAACTAAATCAAATTAAAATCAATTTAATTTAATTCAGTTTGAAATGTCGAATCGATTTAGTTCGATTTGAAAAAAAATAATCTAAATAGAACCAAATCACCCTACCATCAAAGCATCCCATTTTAGCTACTACTGCACACAAATAGTCCCAGATGCACATGCGAGGTTACAAAACAAAAAATAAGGTATTTCTTATCACCGAGATTATGATTTATGTGTACTGATCGCCATAATTATCGGCACTCTTTGAATACTCTTTACATAATAGATTTTTAAATAAAAACATGTAAGGGACTTCGAAAACATGAGGTGTTTCGTTACATGATAATTTTTTGTACATTTTCATGATAAAAAATTATATTAAAATAAAAAGTGAATCAACTCATGACATTAAATTATCATGTTTGGAGGGATGTGCTTGCAAAAAAGAGTAACTACTATGCATGATCAAACAAAGTGGGGGGGACCACAAGAAAAAAAGAAAGATGTAAGATTTTTTTTAAGACGAAAATCACTTTTAAAATATAATTTTGTCATGGTTACCAAACACCTACTTTAACAATTTTTTTACAATTTTTAAAAATTAAAATAAAAAACTTTGTTATCATGTAACCAAACACCCCCTTATATTCTTAAAAAAATGACTGTTTATTCTAAACATGTACATTTTACGGGCAACAAACTTTAGCCATAAAATAAACAAGGTTAACGGGGTGTTTGGTTGCATGATAACGAAAGTTTTTATTTTATTTTTAAAAATTGTAAGAAAACTTGTTAAAGTAGGTGTTTGGTAACCATGACAATTTTATATTTGAAAAGTGATTTTCTTCTTAAACAAAAAAAAGATGATCTCACCTCTTTCTTTTTTCTTGTGGTCCCCTACTTTGTTTGGTCATGCATAGTAGTTACTCTTTTTTGTAATCATATCCCTCCAAACATGATAATTTTATGTCATGAGTTGATTCACTTTTTATTTTAATATAATTTTTTATCATGAAAGTGTACAAAATTATCATGCAATCAAACACCTCATAATAAATTATAAAAATATCCGACAAAAACACACAGGCAATACTAATAAGACGTATTATTAGACATCGTCTTAAAAATCGAAGATATTAAAATTTCAAAGTTAATGTAAATTATAAAAATAATATTTATTCTTTGAGGACCGAGAAACTTGTGTGCGCGAGAACGGTCTTAGGTGGCGGTGTACTATCCAGGCAAAAAAAACATCGTCTAGAATAATAAGGGTGCCACCGCTCAGCACCATCATATATGATCACGAATAATTGAATTTAATATTTGTTTTAACAATTATTTTTACGAGAATTATTAAATATTGCATCACTTAATTATATAAAATAAATCAAAATAAAATTTAAATCAATTTTAAATATAAAAACGAATTTTGTAAATAAGTTAAATTTCGAGTTTTATCAATACCAAAGATCTAATTTCCTAAACAAATTCATATTAATTTTAAACTCGAATTTAAATTGAATTCGAGTAGAACTATCGTCCGAGCTAGACTCTGTCTCGATTAATTAACAAGTCAAATTCAGATCAATGTTAATTTTGTTGATAAGATATCCAGCAATATAAATAAGGAGGGAATCGACAACGTGTCATTTAACTCCCTGACCTGATTGCGAGGTCCATTCCGGTCGGCCCACACCGCAGCGTCGAGGCCCGAGGGGCATCAAGGCGCTTCAGGACCCGGCGGCCGCAGCGGACGGTGGTGCGCCCCGGATCTGTTGGTCACCGACTCCAGACCGAAGCCCCTCCCGTCCCGCCCGCAGTCCACGCGGTGGTCACCGCTGCCGTGCGTCCTTCGCCGTCGCTCGCGGCGCGCACCGGTCGTACGTACCACGTACGCCCGCCGGCGGGGCGGATCTGGCGGTCCGTCGTCCCGACCGCGGCATTCTCCGTCGGATCTGTGTGCCCGGCAGATGAACGGCCCTCTCCGCTCGGTAATATTCCGCCCCGTCTCGGGTTTCAAGGCCGTGATCGGCCTCCCCGGCGGTGGCCCCGCTCCCACCACGACGGCCCCACCCTGCCGTTTCACCCTTCACGCTCCTCTTCCGCCTCCGCCGCCGCCGCCGCCCCCCGCCTCTCTCAACGTCACTTATTTCTTTTTTTTTGTTTCATCCAGAAGTGGGAAAACCAATAAATGATATATTGGTGCTCCCTTCACTTGACTTGGTTAGCTGGGGAACGGGATTGCTGGATGAAGAGTCGGGGACGCGCCGGGAGGAGTGCGCTGGAGGTCTGCTTCACAGAGGTGGATGAGAGCGGGGGCGGAGATCCGTAGCGGGCGAGACGTCGCTGCAATCTCCGGTCTGGCTGGCGAACGGTCTGCCGGCTGGAGAGAGGAGTATTTGATCGCCAAGTTAGTTTTTTGCTCGGTGAGATCGGTTAATCTCAGGTGAGTTTTGCGCGAATGAATTTGTAGCCATTGGAATTGTCTGTTAGGTATGTGCATTGTGCTGGGAAGCGTCTGTCACTAACACAGTGTCACGCCTTACGGTTTCCCCCCCTCATCTTGATTGAGAGTTTCTTAGGAAGTCTCACGTGTTTCTGATGTACCCAGCTGGAGAGGAGTTGATATCTTCTGGTGTGTTTGTGCTGTTCGAGTGAGTTTAGGATTGCTTGTATATCCCACCATAGATTGTCTTTTCTTCACGCTGAATTTGCAGTTCCCAGCCCTTAGCCGTGGCACTGTTTGAATTGCTGCTCTGAACTTTACGCCCAATGACCGAATGTTGTATTGATTGAATCTGTGTATGGTGCCCTGTTATTATTGTATATCTATGTTGATCACATGTAGATGTAATACGAACTAATGCATAGAGAACATGCCAAGGCATTCCTGTGGAAAATTTAGTTCCCAGCGGATTGGACAATCTTCCCGCGTGTTTCAACTCTCTGGACATTTAGGGCAATCCCTTTCAAAGAACACAAAATTAAAGCTGACTTGGGCCACTTCAGCTTCTAAGCGTGGATGTTACTTATACTCAAATCTACTTATAGCTTTGCCCTAGCAATCTCAGGAGCAATCCACCATTTACCTACCTCGGGAAAAAGCCTCTCCAAGGAAGTTTTTACCATGTCCGTATCAGCTTCCACCTTACACTCTTCAGTCTCCAACTCTCCCAAGCACTGTTTTAGCTTAGCTCCTTCCAGAGACCATAAAATCTGTATAGACTCCCTCAATTACAGGAACATTCAACACTGAATACCTCCTCCATCAAAACAACCAACTTTCACATGAACAGCTCCCGTGTCCAACATCCTTGCAGATGTAACAGTGTACACCATTCCGACATTGCACATCCCAGTGACTTTTCATGGGCACCTTGCACATGTATTTTTGTCAAGAATCTCAAGACAGGGTATGGATGCTCTCCTGGGTGCCTTTAAGCTGTTTTAAATTGGTCTTCATAGTCCTTGACCTTCTACACAACCTCCCTCTGGTGACTCCAGTCTCCTTCCTCTTGGCAGTGGCAGTTTGAAATGGCAGCAAAAACAACATCCCCAGCAGTCAACATGGTAGGATTACCAGACTTTAACTATATTATTTATTTATTTAATACTGGTCAAGTTTAAAGATTGGCATAGTATACAAAGGGGATATTTCTATATTTTGGAGTAATGGAGAAATTGCTATCCGAATGCAAGGGAATTATTCAAATTTTAAATGTTGAAAAGGACTAAAAAGCTTTATTTATTTACATAAATCTAGAGGCCATGGCAAAATTTCTACGTTTGCAAATTACTTTCTCAGTTTCTTGTTGTGTACTAACTGAATTCTTCTAGTTTGTCCATCTATTATGTGGACAAATATTCTGCTTATCATTTATAATTTTCAAGCAGCTACATGATGTTTGTTATGTTTCTGTGTGCAGACATCCATTGCTTCTGAAGGAAATGTGTTAGACTGCTGCAATCTGAGACTTCATGTCCAGCTTGTCAACATTCAACAAGCTTCGAGCCTCCGAGGAATCCTTTGAACTTGGTTGGATAAATTAGCTGCAATTTGCATATTAGCTCTTTGGTTCAGTAGTATAGTTGGATGGCTTGACCAAGGTTAAACACGAGAAATAAGTGATTCTTAATGGAATTATTTTGTATTTATGGTTATATCTCTTTGAGAAGAGGGAAGCTATTACCCAACTGGAAGAAGCCACATATTTATGCATCATGTGAGTTATAGTTGGAAGAAGTTGTATGATGTGCTACAAGGAAGCATGGAACGTGCATCTGAGAAGAGATTTCCAGCCAATCCAAATGATTACAAATTGTATGAAGAAGTTGGTGAAGGTGTCAGTGCCACTGTCCACAGGGCTCTTTGTATTCCATACAATGAAATCGTTGCCATCAAGGTTTTAGATCTAGAAAAATGTAGTAATGACATGGTAAGTATTTTATATGCAAAATTTGAAGTACAATTAATTGTTGATTGTGTTTTGTCTTTTTACTGCATCTCATCAGCTGACTTTTTGTGAAAGCTCCATTTATTTGTCCTTATTTATTTATTCTTTATTTTTCATATCTAGTTTCTAATCAGGTTGAATGTTTACCTGATATTATTAAGACAACTAACTCCTGTCATACTTACTCCTTTTTTCTTGTTACCTTGAATTTTTGGTTAATTGCCTGTAATTTCTTAGCTAGTCTGATCTTGCAATGAGATGAAGCCATTCAGGTAGAATAATGAAGATGGGATGACAAAAATAATGAATATGGTTTCAAGTTGAGTGAACCTTCAAATTTGTGTGGTTACAAATGATTGAGGCAAGGGAAGTTGCCCGTCCTTGACTTAAGATGTGTACTCAATATACCAAGTGTTTAAAGGCTAGATTAGCCAGGACGACCTTGGGGTGGAAAATAAAAATATAGGAACTGCGTGGAAGTTTATGAACTGGCCAATGAAGATAATGAAGATAGGACAACAAAGTAGAAGGATGTGTCTTCATTCAGAATGTTTAGAATGAACCTTTTTACAATTTTAGTTAAAGGTAGTTGAGGCAAGGCCAAGTCACTCCTCTGCCCCCTCCTCAGTTCAAGTCCTTGAGGTCAACATATCAGGGCCTTCCTGGCCAATCCACCCTTTAAACACTTAATATATTTACTAAATCTTTCTGTCACTCGCTAAATGGTACATTAAATAAGACAAAAGACATGCATCAAGTTAAGTAGCTGAAAATACCCAAGTACTTGTGGGAAAAGACTAGTCAGAGTGGGTTAATAGAGGAAATTTATGTAGGAAGCAATAAAGATTATATTATCTATTTACAATTTGCAGATGATACAATTATCTTTGCATTGATGGACGTGTGGAAATGCTTGAACCTGAGGGTCCTTTTATATTTGAATGAAGCAGTGACATGTATGAAAACCAACAGAGGTAAATGTGAACTGATTAGTTCAAATATGGACAACGATCAATTGATGAGAATATAGAGAATTTTTGGAATGCCCATTATCACCTTCCCAATTAAATAACCGGGACTTCTATTATCTGACAAAAGAATAAGAAAAGGAGACTGTGATAATCTTATCTAGAGAGTAGAAGGCACACTGCAAGGATTGAAATGTAGGATGTTATCAATGAGTGGCATATGGATGCTTTTAAAATTTGTATTTAATAACATGTCCTTGTACATATTCTATGTTCTAAAGATCCCCGAAGGAGTTTGTAAGATATTGAAAAGTATTCGGGCAAGATTCTTCAGGCAAGGCAAGGAGGATGGAAGAGGTATCCACTTGGTCAAATAGAATCATGTGTGCAGAGGTTTTAGGGAAGGAGGTGTTGGCCTCATGCCCTTGGGGAGGATTAATAATGCATTTCTTGTAAAGTGGATATGGAAATTAAACCTAAATAGGGACACATTGTGGGCAATACATGTTGTCCAAAATATAGGTTGGCCAACAACTATAGATGGATTTTTGACCTTCATCACTATGGTAGTAGGCTCTCACCTTCTGGAAGGGTATTCTATGCAACTGGTATTTCTTCAGGACATGTACATCAATAATCATCGGAAAGAGGAAGACATTGTTTTGAAGAGATGACTGGGTAGGGCACATGATGACATGACTTTGGAAAATAGGTTTCTTTGGCTGAGCAGAATAGCTGATACAGATGATGCAACCATCAACTCATATTGGGTTGGAAATGGGGTTTGTTCAGTTTGGTTTAGAAGATGTCTTAAAGAAGAGGAGATAGTAGATTTCATAAACATGTTTAGATTAATTAAAAATCAGAAATGTTCCGAGTCCGAGGATGATGAATTGGTATGGTTACCTGGCACTAAGAAGACCTTTTAGTCAAATTAGCTACTTGTAGTGATGTGTCCGTGTACGGAAGATGGAATCGGGAAGACCCAACACTATTAGTCAAATCCAATCAACATAGATGTCAAATTATTATATTTTAATAGTATTAGGACTTCATTTATTTAAGAGTCTAAGTTAGGAGTGTCAAAGTTAATTAGAGAGTTTAAAATTTTTTAGAGTTAAAAAGTAGGATATATGCTCCAAATATGTTGAGTCTGGGATATTTCTGCACTTTACTCAGGTTTTTGGGATTTTTTTAAAAGTTTGTATTGAAAGCTCTATAAAAGAGTTCTTTGTACGTTTATGAAGAGATGACGAATGAAGAAAAAAAATCTCTCTCTATCAATCTATCTATCCCGACGGTCTCCCCTTCCCGGTCTCCCTCTTCTTCTTCTTCTACCCAGCCCTCTTTCTTTCTCTCTTCAGCCCAGCGTGTCTTTGTCTGTTTCCTCCTCCTCCTTTCTCTTCCCCAGGGGTGGTCTGTGCCTCTTTCTGTGTGTGTGTGTATGTGTTCACAAACCCCCCCCCCCTTTCGGAGACCCCTCCAAGATTCCTCCGGAATTGTCACAATGCCCAATCCATGCCCCACAGGCCGCACCCCTTCCGGCTCCATTCTTCTTTACCTTCTTCCGCTGCTTCTTCATCTTCTTCCTCCATTTCATCCGTAAGCGCAGCACCCCCCGGCTCACATCCCTTCCCTTCCTAAGCTCCCCCACCTGCCTCCTGGTCCCCTTCTCTTTGCCTTCTTCTTCTGCTTCTTCATCTTCTTTCTTCGTTCCCTGTCCGACGCACCCTCCCCCCCTCTGTTCATGACCAAGGGTGCTTGAGACCCTCCCCAAGCCCCCTCCAGCTCCTGTATGGGCCCCTCTTGGCCCCCCTAGAGCGCCACCCCACCAGCTCCTCCAGATGCACCCCACCTCTGGAGCCCTCCACCCCCGCAGTTGGAGTTGTCAGCCGGCCCCTGCAGCTACCCCTCCAGCTTCTTCTGCTCTCATGCTGCCGTTTGGACGTGTGAGGGCGACGAAGCCGATGGCATGGAGAAACCTCGCGAAGACAACGAAGCTACCCTCCTGCAGCCCCTTTTTGCACCTTCGGGAGCTTGCTGAAGCCTCCACAACCCCCTCCATCTGGGCACCCGCGAGAAGAGGCCACGACAGCCCACAGGGTTCAGTGGCAGCCGGTCCAGCCGATTCGGCCAGGTCCAAGGTTGGGTCACCCTGTTCAGCAATCGGTCCGTCTGGTTTTGCCCAGGTTAGTGCCTAAACCGCTGTTTCAGGCCGGTCTGATCCTGACTTGGTTCATTTCAAGCCGGTTCAGACTTGGTTCAGGTGATTCTGAGTCGGTTCAGAAGTTTCCAGCCTTCCAGGCCGGTTCTGCCTTGTTTGACCCGGTTCAAGGCTGGCTCAGAGCAATTTCAGCCCAGTTCAGTGGATTTTTAGTTTGATTCAGGTCTAGATTGGTCTGATCAGAGCTATTTCAGCAGTTGGTGACATTTTTGGGCCTATTTACGCATGCAGATGGCAGCTATTTGCTTTTTGTCCCACCTCAGGTAGACTCAGTATGAGAGGCATAGAGGTTTGTTGGGGGACAATAATATGGAAGTGTGAGCTACCATTTAGAATCAGACGTTCTTATGGATGATTTGAAAACTCTCTACTAAGTATTTTTTATTACGAGATTATTTCCTGTTCAATCTTCTTTGCTTGTGTTCTATGATTGCTTATGGTGGATGTCAATCACTTTTTTTTTTAAGATGAGGTATCCTCAACTCCCTTTGACTCAAACTTTTCAAAAGCTGAGAATTAACTTGGGACAAGCACGGGGATGTTGTCTTTTTGATCATTAAGTGGAATAAAAGAAGGCAACTGGGAAAGAAGATTTGAGGGTGGAAGTTGGCACTCCCGGCAATACTATGGTCTATTTGGACTTAAAGGAATATGAGAGTTTTCAAAGATCAATACGTGAATCCTTCAAGAATTTACAATGGTTGGGTAAAGTAGTTAAAAATTGGGAATTCTCTTTCTCTGGCTCCTATACGGTTTGGTCTTCCTTTGGCGATAAGTTCCTCAAATGGAAACACTTCTACTTACAGTTTTTGGTTTTAGTCTTTTAGACCATTACTTTGAAAGCGGTATTTATCATGGATATGGATTAGATGGAAGACACAGATGTCCTGTAGAGAAGGCATGAAGTTTTTACATCCATACAAGCTATACAACATAGTTCATTTCATGGATGGTTAGCTGAACTGAAAGGATTAGCCCGGATCAGTAGATCTTATAAGTTGCCTGTCGAAATGATTTAATCTTGTTCTGAGATCTACTGACTACCTTGGATCAGTCATGGAAGTGCCTAATCCTTTCTGAGCCTACTTACTTTGTGCCCCTTCTGGCAGTTTGCCCTCTTCTTCTATGACCTATGTGACAATTGGCAGACTTGCTTGTCTGCTCCCTTACCTGCCAGCAAACCTATGGCAGTGACTCATTGCTTTTTTTCTTCCATAAATCTGATTGGCTGTAATGAAGCAGCTTCTCTTTGTTCCTTTCTTACATCAAGGCAGTAAATGATCTGAATAAATGGGCTATATTTTTTTGCTTCCAGCAAAAGAACAATCCAAACAGCTGTTCTCCTTGTCCCCTCTTCTTCTGGTGACCCAAACAGTGGCCATGCATCTTGTGTTCCTTTGCAACCTGCTTTTCTTCTAGAAATAGATCAAGGATTGGGCTGTTATGGAAGAGGACTAAAAGAGAAAGTGTTGCCTGGATTGGTCGGATAGGAGGAAACAGTGCTGCGGGGGAGATGTGATCTGATGGCATCTTTACCACTTGATGTTGGCATCGACAGGAAGCAGATCAGGCTGAATGGGCACAAGGAATCGGCCAATTCTGGGATTAGATCGGCGTATTGCCGACCGATTTTGGGGAGGGGATTGATCCACCTCTAATTTTTCCTCAGAATTGGACGAAATAGACCAAATTGGCCTGAATTGGGATTCCGCTCGAATCGGCCAATTACGGGCCAATTCTGGTGACTCCTCGCCGAAATTGGCTGCACAGCACTGCCACAGCTGACAGGGAAGATGGTGTACCAGGCTTCTTGCACCTGGTACGACTGGATCCAGTGACTTACTGGGTCTGCGAGACCTAACTTTTAGATAGCCATATCAGGTCCTGTGGACCTGATACGGTGGATCTACTACGATGGTGTTCCCTGCCTGATAGGGTGGTACCTTTACGGGCTTCATTTTGGGCTCATTTCAGCGCCAATTTTAGCCCCAAAAGGGTTGGATCAGACCGAAATCCAATTTAGGCACCGACTTTATGTTTTTTATGGTATTTTGAAGAATCAATCTCGACTGATTCTGGATCGATTTTTCTCTCATGGAATCAGCAGATTTTGCCAATCTGATCCAATCCGATCTGGATCAGAATTGGCACTAGCTGATCCAGTGGTTGATTCTGTTCCTGCGGTCCTTTAACATAATCTGTTTTTTTTATGTTGCTTGTAGTACCAAGAAGTAATGTTTGAACTTGGCTTATTCAGAACCATGTCTGCAATGCATTAGGACATTGAAGCTCCATTTTCCAGTCTTTCAAAGTAGACCCAGCCTAGAATGCCAGTGAGGTGATAGTTGTACTTCTTGAAAATTAAAGATCTTTATTTAGGAGTTTGTGTTGGTGGTTTTAGCTTTCCTCTTCTTGGATCTGGAAACGTCAGTATATTGTTTTCTTAGTTAAATAATATCAGAGAAAATGTGGAAGTAGCGACTATTGTAGATAAACCGAAGATATGGTTTAGATATATTAAACATCGACCTAAGGAAACTTTAGTTAGAAAAATAAAAAATATTAAAGTAATAGAAACAAAAAAGGATGTGATAGACCACTTAAGTTAAATTGGAGAAGGATCATTCAATATGGTTTAGATGTGATTTGAATATCTTTAAAGAAGTAACTCAACATCATCATGAGTGAGACCACAAATAATTTGGGATTACGGCTTGAATTGAGTTGAGTTTGGTTTAAATAGTTAAGTCATCAGTGTCATAAATTTTTTTCATCCTGCATTTTTAGTGACTCATTCTTTAAATTCTGTACTTGGTTTGTTGTTACTGGATGCAAGGACGCTCGCTACAAAAACATGATTGTGCTAATTGATGTCAAAATTGTAGTATTTCTTTTTTTGGGGGGGGGGGTAACTACAGCTAATAGCTGATGGGGACCGGATCTGATCAGATGGACCAAATATTTGGGGATGGTGCTGTCTGGATCCTAAGAAGACGTTGCATTTGATTTTTGTCAGTCAGTAGTGTTAGAGTTTATTTGCTGTATTTTGTTTTAACATTTGAAGTCCTTTTGAGTCTTATTTACATTTTAGTTCTTTAGAGGAGTAGATTGTGTTTATTCCTTTTGGAGGTCCTTTTTGTAAATGTTTAGCTCTTTATAAGAGTCTATGCTCACAACGATGGAAGACAATGAAGGAATGAATGGGATTTTTGGAATGGGCTTGTGTTCTCTGTTGGTAGTCTTTCATCCTGGAGAGCCCAATTCTTCCTCACCTCCAGCCGAGGTGTAGGCTGGCTCCGAGCTTCTCCTCCCTCCTTCCTTTCCTCCTCCGTGTGCTCCCCTTCCCTTCCCCTTTTCCCAGTTATTGTCTCGGTGCCCTGACCGAGCACCTGGGGCACCCTCCCCTTTCGACGCATCTCCCTGAGTTCCAGCAGCCCAACCATCCCACTCCTCCTATCACCTTCCTGAACCCCCTGGCTCATCCTCGACATCACTAGCAACTCCGTCATTGCCTCTGTTTTTTGCTGTCTCCCTCATCGGCATCGTCACCCTCTGTCGTCACCCCTCCCTCAGTTCCCTATTCTGCCTGTGTGCTCCCACATGACCCTGTACCATTTTTACCGCACCATTCCGGTCCTCCTCCTCCTCCACCACACAGTCACTGTAAACTCTCCCAGCCTCCTGTATTTGTCTGAACCCCTTCTGGGACCTCCACCGCACGACGCTGTACACCCCACCTCCGTTCCACCACATTCCTCCTGCCTCACCCCACCACTGCGCCCTTCCACTGCTCTTGCAGCCATCTCTCCTGCAGTCTACACCCTCCCACTGGATGACAGAGAAAGAAGAAGGGGAAGAGGATTCCCGAAGGTGACACTGGGAGGCCCTCCCGATCTTCCTATTTTCAACGGCCCTCCTAGGCCTCGCGAGGGTGTCGTGACAGCCCCCTACCATCGCCTGCATCGCCGTCTACTGCCGTGGCTCTGCTCTGTCATCCGGACGGCGACAAGGACACACAAAGGCGACCGTGCAAGGACAAAGCTGCCTTTGGCCTCGTAGTGTTCTTCAAGCCTGCCCCCTTCTTCTCTGGGTCTCCTGCATTCTGCCATGCACCCCTCCATCGGATCTGTAGGATTCTTCAATGACACTCCACCTCGCGCGTGGCTGTGTGCACCTTCAAAACATTAGGGTGCGACGTCGCGGTGCCATGATCCATCCATGCTCGGATGCCATGTGAGTGACCACGAGCTCCTCTAGGGCCTGCTTCACGTCACTGTTTTCAAGGCGTCGCCTAGGCGACAAGGCGCCCCCAGAGGGGGCAAGGCGATGGGTGCCTAGGCGCCCATTGCCTTAAATAACTATTTTATTTATTTTAATAATAAATAATACTAATTAAATGTCAATATCATATAATTAAGTTGTTTTAGAGTAAAAACAACTAGTTTTAATAGTTAATTTGACTATAAATTAACATTTTGATGAAATAATAGCTAGGGTTAAATGATTTCTTAAGTGTTTACTAATAGATGATATAATTTAAATAGTAAAATTAACTAATTTGTCAAGTTATTTAGTCTATGTAACTATGCACTTCCCACATTATTGATTGATTTTCATGGTGTCAAAGTTATTTTGCATCATTTTTTACATATATATTTATTATTTTATCTATTTTACTATATAAAACAAGGCGTCGCCTAACGCCTCACCTTATCGCCAAGGCGCCAAGGCGGTACTATGTCGCCTTGGCCGCCTTAACAACTATGCTTCACGTGTTTGCATGCGATTTTGGGCAGCCACGAATCTAGCGGGGCTCTGCTTCATTCGCAAGCCGGGTCCGTCGAGGAGACGCCACGATTCCCCTAGGAATCTTCCTCTTTCGTGCGCTTGCGGTCGACCCTCGTGCTGTCCCGCCCCGCCGGCTCCCCTGTCTTCATGGTCCAGCAGAAGCATGCACGGGCCATCTCCAGTGCTCCACAAACGCCATCTGGAGTCTCTTCTTCATGCAGCCGCTGCCTTCGTGTTGTGAGCCCACCCCGGAGTCTTCCTAATGCCCTCGCGGGCGCTGCCTTCATGCGATCTGGGGTGCTCGCCAGTGTGCCACGACACCCCGACTGGAGTAAGGAAGGAGAACCGGCCAGTGCCGGTCCGACTCAGACGGCCCGGTTCAGTGGCTCTTGTCTTGGTTCAGCAGGTTTTTAGATCGGTTTGGAAGTGTACAGCGTGGTTCCGGTTTGGTTTCCTCCGTTGTCAGTCAATCAAGTATATTCCAGCTTACGTGGGCCCGCCAGCGTGTCCGGGTGGCGGTGTCTCCATTTCTGTCCTGCATCAATAGTCCAATACTATTTGAGGATAGCGAGGCTTGTTATGTTTCATTAAGCACTTTAGTCTGTTCTGGAAACTTAATTCATTGTTTGCATGACTCAATACCTTTAGGTTTTACAATGCTTTATATTGCCATCTTTGGGAAGAAATCATAAGCTGAGGCAAGGGTTATGCGATACAAGATATTGGTGCAATATATGGACAATTTACTTCCAGAAAACTTATCTTTTCTGCTTTGCCTACTTTTTGTCTCTATGTATGTCCTTCATGGTTTGGTCACGCTTTAAACTCATTACAATACTTTTGCTTGAAATTCATGCTCAAGCAGACAAGTTCTGGAACTATATCTCATATTCATCAAATTATGGATATGTTCAAAGTTTCTTATGATTCTACGTTAACTTCAGATACTTGTCTCTCGGGAGGGTCAAACTATTTTTGTGAAAGATTGTTAAATTTGTAGCTTTGTATCAGAGTCTCAGTCATAGAAAACTTCAGCTCAATTTTATTTGGTTTTGGGAAAATATGTGAAAATGTGCCAACCTAACTATGAACACACCCCAACTGTTAGCCAGTCATGATGATATCTGATAGCAGCTGCTAATGATTTTCTTGGTTCCTCTTTAGTGTAACTGATTATTTTTATTTTTCTTTTTTAGGAGGTGATTCGACGTGAAGTACAGACAATGAGCTTAATTAATCATCCTAATGTGCTACGTGCTCATTGTTCTTTCACATCCGACACTAGTCTTTGGGTTGTAATGCCTTACATGGCGGGAGGATCTTGCCTTCACATAATGAAGTCTGATCATCCTGAAGGTTTTGAAGAGCCAGTCATTGCAACGCTACTTCGGGAGGTCCTTAAAGCCCTTGTTTATCTCCATGGCCAAGGGCACATTCACAGAGATGTTAAGGTGTCTTATCCATAATCTGCTAATTCTGCTTATTTTTTAAGAATTGCACAGTGATATACTGGGAAAACTGAGCATTGTTTGATAATCATGACACTGCATTGATGGGGACCGATTTTAATGAATTTTGGTTTGTTTACGGTTCAGTTTTTAAAAGGATGTATTTGTAAATATCTCTTTTAGTTGGTCTTTTGCAATAATGATTTCTTCTATATAAGGAGCCAATGATGTAGTCCCGAAACAGTTGAGTTCAATAGAAAGTTTTGGAGCGGAGTTGGTCCGTAAGGGGGCTTGGCCCTGGTTCATCTTTTTCACTCCCCTCCATTGGCCAGCAGGGCCTTCCTGGATCTCAAACCTCTAGCAATGTGCCATTGTTTCCCTCCTCTTCTCACCCTCCGACCTCCATGATTCTATTCCCCCTTATCTTCTCTTGACAGGTTGACAACTCAAGATCCATCCTCTTCCCATTCGTCTGAAACGTCTTCTGGTATATCAACATCTATCAAGTCTTCAGAAGATTGGCATCGTCTTCACCAGCTTCATCGTCTTATTCCTCTTTTCCATTTGGTCCAACACAACAATTGCAAGGCGGTCTTCAGGCTTCATGGCAGTGGTTTCCTCCATCAATGGCAACATCAAATTTGTTTGGTGCATCTTGTTGCTGTCTCCAATGAACGGCAGGTTCTACTTGGTCAGGCGATCCCCGGACGAAAATCTCGGTGTCTTCCCTTGCAGTAGGAACGATCAATCCTCGTGGACATCTCCGTGATTCCTGGAGAGTGTTCCACTCCTTTCTTCTTCTCTGATTTTGGCTTCCCCTGCGAGTATGAACGGTGACCCCCCTGTGATGATGAACAGTAAAGCCTTTAGACACTTTTCAAAGAGGCTTGACGGAGCTATAATGATCTTGGGGTCTTCTCTCATGCTCCACAATCCCCTCTTTAGTCCAGGAGCTACCAAGATCCTCAACAAACCCCCTCCCAGGGGTCTGTCTTCATGCATGAAGGCTTGTGGCGGCATCCTTCTACATGAGCAAGCAACTGGGCCATCCCGGCATCTTCGGGCTCCCATTGCCCCCAGTCACCACGACCCCACTGAGAGCTCGATGCCATTGGAAGCTACCGTGACCCCCCATCAGGATCTGTTTTCAAGTCTGCTGTGAACCCCCCACTGGGTTATAAGCGAGCTGGGTCAAAATGACAGCACACCTGCCCCTTCACGTGAGCCTCTGTGGGTTCCCTGGCCTGTTCACATTTGATTTCAATAAGTTTCTTGTTTAGTTCTAGTTTTACATTGTTAATTCTGGTTTTAGTTATTTCGGTTCCATGTCACACATTATTTGTTGCAGTCTACAGGCATTATATGTCCTGGATAGGCTTGCCTGTCATTGCTTTAACAAATGCTGTACATTAGCAGTTTTTTTAGAGGTCTAATAGAGGTCCAGTTTTCATGCTTTACATGCATTACATGCCTACAGATTCCCTTGGATGGCCTGCCACTTGGCTGACAATGCCATTTGGTGCTACTATCACCCATCACTTTAGTCTTGATACTGACAAAGTGCAGGGCATACCATTGTTTGCAGGATCAGCCTATCCCAGAGTGAGGTTCACCTGAGATTGACTTGGATTTGGCTGGATTGGCTTATTCCAGATCAGGATTGGTCAATCTGGATCACAGTCAGCCTGTCAGGTTCTCGGCCTGACGGAGATCATGGGATTTGCCGGAATTGCTGATTCCAGCTGATTCGGCCAAGGCTTACCAATTCATGGTTGGCTCAAGCCTTGTTGGGTCAGGATTGGCTGATTCTTGGGAAATCCTTGGCTTCTGTGTTTCTGACCTGGATCAGGATCAGGATCAGGCCTGGCCAATACAAAGTCTGATCACGATCTGAAAATATTTGGGCATATACAAACCTTCAGGTAATTGTTTGGGCCACGTTTTATGTTATAATGCACATATCGCAATATGTTTGCAGAACCTGGGAGTCCCAATGTGTTATATGGAGTACACCTAAACTTGTTGAGCTATTTGAGAGAGTTGCAAATCAGTGAGTCGATCATGCGGTGATGGAGGATCTTCATTGGTTGGAGTGGTTCATTCATGGCATGGCTATTGGCTGGCCAACTTGGATTTGGCTTGATATCCTGCTCACTCCATGCTGCATCAATATGCACCCGTAATTGACCTATATTTGCTATTCTAAAGATAAATAAATGTTTGATGCGAACCTTATAAAACTTTTTTGAATGTTGTCATGTCCTGCTGTACGCCACTTCGTTGTGTTAAAAAAATTCTGTTATGTCTATCAATAAATGATGTAACTAATCAAGCTTGACTGACAACAGTTCTCATATCTTCCTATTCTTCCTTGGTTCTACTCTCTTTATGAACTCTTCTCTTGATGGGCCTTTCCTTGCTTCCCTTTATTTTATTTCAATAGATTGTGACCCTTCTGATTTCACAAGAAAGGAAAAAGGAAGTCATTTGGTAAGTACAGGGATACAGATCGGGTATGTCATGTTTTCTATTTTACATATTTAACAGCTCTCTATGAACCTCATGATACTTCACCTCTGTTTTTCAATGGAAAATTAACCTCGCCAGAAAACATTATTTCCATCTTGGCAAGTTGAAAGTTTTTCAGTTATTTGTCTATAGGTTTATGTGTAATGTGAGGATCAAGATTATATCCACAATGAAGCATAGTTGGTTAAAGTGCTGGTTGCTATGGTTTTTTTTCTGATACTTGCATCAACTCCTTGTCAGGCTGGTAACATCTTAATTGATGCTAATGGTGCTGTCAAGTTAGCTGATTTTGGAGTCTCTGCCTGCATGTTTGACACTGGTGATAGGCAGCGATCAAGAAATACTTTTGTCGGAACTCCATGCTGGTTCTTTCTTGATCTTTTATATCCACCCTAATGCAATTAATGATATATACTGGAACTTTCACTTTTTTGATTTTAATTGTCATTTATGGGATTTACATAACTTTCTCTCATATACGTTTGCAGGATGGCTCCAGAAGTTATGCAGCAGTTACATGGATATGATTTTAAGTGAGTACACCCATCCACTGGATTCATGGCATTTGTTTGAATTTGAACTAGCAGTTTCTGGTAATTACTTTTCCTGTTCTGAATTTGCCTTATAAACAGAGCAGATATTTGGTCCTTTGGGATAACAGCTTTAGAACTTGCACACGGTCATGCTCCATTCTCGAAGTATCCACCAATGAAGGTACAACTTTTGCTAAATGGTCAATTAATATATTCAGAGTGAAGTACACAATTTTTGTTTAGACATGGCAGTTTTGGTAAAACCCATTTCTTATTTGTGTAGGTGTTACTCATGACATTACAAAATGCACCTCCAGGTCTTGACTATGAAAGGGATAAAAGATTCTCAAAGGTCATTGTTGTCCCTTAAATTTATATTTGAAAAATATTTATTGTTTTTTAATTAGGGACTGTCTTTGTAGTCTTTTAAAGAGATGGTGGCTGCATGCTTAGTGAAGGATCCAAAGAAGCGCCTCACTTCTGAAAAGCTTTTGAAGCATCACTTTTTTAAGAATGCTTGTTCAAATGAATACTTGGCAAAGACAATCCTTGATGGTCTTACCCCTCTTGGTGAACGTTTCAAGATGTTAAAGGTAATGGTCCTGATCATTCTTGCTTTTCAGCCACCAGTTTTCATGTCTTTACCTTTCAAACTTTTACAGGCCAAAGATGCTGATTTTCTACTGCAGAATAAGGCCATATATGGAGATAAAGAGCATTTGTCTCAGGTAGCTGTGTCTGTGCTTCTAAATTTATCTCTTTATATTCATCTTTTAGAAATGGAAAATATCAATATTTTTTGTTAAAAAGAGTGTACAGGTATAAGGGACAAAAATGTTCTTGTAAGGATAGATTCAATCCCACATATGTTTGCCAAATGGTATCTATGAAAATTTCACTAAGTCTCTTAATTTTTCTATATTCTTAAAGATCCTTGAAATATTACAGTCTTACACCTTCCTCTTTTCTCTGGTTAATGTTACTTTACCATGGTTGATTTAGGTAAAAGACTAAGTGATACGTGTCTTTTCCTCTCTTTTTTCTTCTCTCTATTTTGTAGGCTATATATACTATTACTCGTCAATAGTGGTACAAATAAAGAAACTCAGTGACATTCTAAACAATATAATATCCTCAGATATGTGAACAGATTATTTCACCTTTTAGGATATAACCTCAACAGTACAAGAACTGGATATTACAATTACAAGACAATGTGTTTCACAGTCATACACATGCAAAATTACTAAATTTCATGGGTAAATGTAAGCAGCCCTACCTTAAAATACTCTTTCAGATCGAGAGTTTTTTTCAGAAAATCCTACTGCTGATAACAGTAATATCTTGTAGCCAATGGCAAAGAACATACCAGCCAACAGTGAAGTTTTCTGACATTGACAGATTCTGTGGGCTCTTAGATCAAGCCGGCATTCCCCCAGAATCTCCAGAGCTCAAGGAACCCTTTTTAAAGTTATGGCGTGTGGAGAATCTCATGTGACAGACTTCCCATGGGAGATATATTGAGCCGGTTTATCCTGTTTATTCAGTCACACTGCTGCATTTGTTCAGAAAAACTGGAGCCCCAGGATCACTGTTTATGGCGTCCGACTTCACCAAGAAGATTTGCTCTTTGGCTCTTGTCAGGCTGAGATGTGATTTTGTTTTGCCTCCTACTTGCTCTATCCTCATTGTACCTGGGGCAGAAAGTCAAAAATGAAAGGACTGGACATATTTGGCAGTTGGTGCTTCACATAGTTGTCAAGGCGACAAGACATTCCGGGATAACCTTTTTGCTTAGATGACAAGGCAGCTGCCTAAGCGGTAAACATATATGTAGTATATATATGTAAACATATATAGAGTGACACTTATAATTTTTAAGTGTATATTTATAATTAAAAATATCAAACATATTTAATGGTATAAGTGCTAGTGATAAATTTTAATATGATTTCATTATTATTAAATGAATGGCCACTATTCACGGATCTAGAACTCAAGGGGCAGCGTTCCTTGTGGGGGCCTGGGGGATATCCCGGGGGCAAGGGCAATGCCTCCAGGAGAATGCGTTTTATTGTCACATAGAAGGGCTTGTGACACCTAGGTGGGCACCTTTGGTGCATTTTGTGCTATGTTAGAAAGGCGCCTGGCACCTAGGCATGCCCCTTGACAACTATGGTGCTTCGTGACACTCCAGGAATTTGTAGGGAGAGAGGGACCAAGACTATTCAAGGAATCTTCATTGGAGGAAACACTATCTTTTTTACTTTCTATGTTGTTAGACAGTGGTGTTTCACTAGGACTCTCATCTTTGTTCAAGCATCTTTTTTTTGGTGCACGTGCACCTGCTTTATGCATGTGCTTTTGTACATCCTACTTCCGACCTTTCCGTTGCATAGCTCACCTTTGTACACAGTTCTTTTATTTTGAAATATCATGGTGCCAGTCATTTCTTTCTTTCTTTTTGGTTAACTGAGGCAGAATCTCATTCATTTAAAATTCAGCTATTAGGAGCTATTAAGTTTAAGAGTCAGTGATAAATATCATAATCCTGGTCAAATATTCCTCGTGTAAACTGGAATTTGACAACCTATGACTATGAGTATGTAATCGCTAAAACCCATGTTGTGGTAGCCTTTTAAAGTAAGATTTTAGATATACCACTGCTTTACATTTAGAAAGCAACTGTTCATTTTACTACTGTATAGGGGATACATTGGATGTCAACATCCCTATAAAAGGACCGTTGTTCTGTTCAAGACGATCTATTTGTGGATTGTGGTGACATTTTTATCGTGAACAAATCTTCATATGCTGTTTTCATATGTTCTGTATGGGGCATGACTTTTGTTATGCTAGAGTATTAGTGTCTCCAGTCATGGTTCTGATCAGAAGCTGTAAACCTTAACATGATCTTATATTACATTCTGACTTCATTATACGAGCCACCAAATCATATTCTACACCATATTTGACATGCAACCCCCTGATTGATCATGTTTCTCCAGCATGAATATATACGAGGAATAAGTGGATGGAATTTTAATATTGAAGATTTAAAGGCTCAGGCTGCACTTGTGAGTAACCATGTTCTCCTTTCTGCTGAAGGCATACTGCATCTTTTACAATCAGTTCATATCTCGGACTTTTCTTCTGTAGATTGAAGCATCTGATGGCAACTACATGAGTGAACACTTAGATTCTACACATGAATCAAAAGATGAGTATGATGCTGCAAATATTGGACGACCCAACATCATGCAGAACAAGACTGATGACAGTCCTATGGTTGCAAATACGAGAGAGGTATTTTTTTTCGAGAAGTTGTGTCGGTGACAAAGTAATCCAAATTGATTGAAGATGTTGTGTCATTGCCTCGCCACTCTTTTTGCTGTCTGTTTTGTTTATTAGGCTGTTTCCTGACATATTCAATCTTCTCTTAGGATGATCTCTGTGGTGACCAGGATTTGAAGGACCCATTGACATCCTCATTTCCAATGCATTCTCTCCGGGCATTGAAGTATGCTCACCATCAAATTTATCTTCTATATAACCATGGTTCTTTTTGACCTTGTATTCATTGATTTGAGAACATTCTGAGATATATTTGACTAATTTTAAGTTCTGTATCTTGCTGGGTACCTTCTCTCTGCTTGAGTCATGATTTTTAACATCGTAACACATCCTTGCGATTCAGCATATTTCAAAATATCTAATTGTATTCCTAAGTCCATAACAAAGCTTTTATAATTTAAATGGTGATCCCCACACCTTTTATGTCTTTAAAGGCTTGTCTTCTCCAAAGTTGGCAAAACAGCTCCCTTTTTTGTGTTTGATATGATTTCTAGGTCAGAGAAAATCTTGTATACATTTTCCCCCAACCGTCTATACTTTTTTTGCTTCTGCCACATTTGTAGAATTGGTTTCGGCTGACTCGTTGGGGGGGGGGGGTGATCCCGTAAGGAATATCTGCCAGTATTTGGCTTTAAGGAACTGGAGTGGTCCTCTTGGCACTGAGCTGGGTCGGATCTGACCGGAATCATCTGCCGGTCCATCCTATGTAAGTTTTTATGTTTTTTCTCTGATTTTGGACAAGCCTTTTGTATTGGCCAATCCAATCCTGGTTACCTTGTCAAGAACATGGCTTCTCTGGGAACTTATTTGCATCATGGCCAACATTTTCCATGTGTTGCTGAATATGTGGTATGAAGGTAAACTATTTTTTTTGAAACTGTTGGTAAATTAAATGTGCTCTTGTTTTGTGTTTAGGATGATCATTCGTGTCTGAAAATTATGTGTCTATTTATATGCAGTTTTTTTACTCTTCGTTGAAGTAAATCAAGGAATTGGTTTTGGGTTTATTTTTTTTTAAGAGAGGAAAGGCCACCGAGAGTTGCACTTGGTAGTCTAAGACTGCAACTTCACTGCGTTTGCATTTTTAGATTGTCTACTTTTTTTAAGGAATAGCCGTTGCATATCTAGTATTCATGTTCCCAGTATTTGATTTTCTGAAGAAATCTTTCGAGATGCACCTATATTTGCTTTCATCATACACCATGAAAAGAAAACCTCTTGCAGAAGATTGGCCATTGACACTAGCTTATTCAATTGTCTTTACATTCAGAGAGTGTTTCGATGTTTGTGAGGATGAAATAAGCCAAAGCACCCCTGCCTCGAGCATTGCCATGCCATCAGATGTTTCAAAGTCTTGCAACAGAGATAGAAGTCATGGCAATGATTGTATACAGAGAAATCCTTCAGTACCCAAGAATATTGCACTTCCTGAACATACAGAGTTCTTCAGTGGTTCATTTCCACCCGAGTGTGATCTTGCCATTTCAAAAGGTGATATAGTCAGGTAAAAGTGCAGCATGATCTCATGCAACTTTTGACATCCCTATATTATGCATGCTGTTGAATCTTCTGATGTTTCCTATGAAATATTTTTTTTCACAAAATTTTGAATTGATTATCCTTGTCAACTAGCACGTGCATTTTATACTTGATATTGTCACCAAGAGCCACATCTCTGTTCCTCTGGAGCCTGCTAGATATAAAGAGGAGATAATAACTTCTTCAATGATTTTGTGTTGTATCCTAACTTGTCTTTATCTTATTCACTTTCACTTATTTTAAGGAATATGCTAGTGGCATATGTTTAATAACGAGGTTTATTTCAAGTTAGCCTGACAATTGAGATCATGTGAGACCTTATCCATCCTTGTCTCTTTTGGTAGTTGTAAGATGCTTGTTACCCTCTCTATCAACTTTTCACTTGATTTTTCAGTTCTTTTTTTCTTCATGTTGGCTTTCAACTTTGAGAATTAAGTTATGTTTGGTGGCAATTTTTATTTCTTTGAATCAGTTTTCTTTCGATATTTGCTTTATTTTTAGGAGTCCATGGTTGATAGACAATATGATACTTTTTTTTTATTGAGGGATTTTTACATTTAGGTCTCTAAAATCAATTATATTTCTGCATAAATCTCTAAATTTTTGAAAATAATTTTGAATTCTTGATATCTTGCTATGTTTCCATTATGGTCCTTCCGTTATTTTTTTTACATGAAACTTATTTAACTCTAGCTAACTTAACTCATCCTAAAATAATTTTATTAATTTACCTTTCTTTCTCTCCCCCCTCCATCTGCACGCTGTTGGGCTGCAACGTTTCCGCCTGCCCCGTGATGCCTCCCCCCTCTCTCCCACCCCCTGATACCCTGATGTCACTGCATCCCACCTTCGGCACACCTCCAGCCCCGATGTTGCCACCTGCACCCCTCCCACACACATGCAGACTATGACCTCAACGTTGCTCCCCTCCTCCCCTCTTTCCCCAACTAGGGCTGTAAATGGATATGGTTATTATCTGGATCCGATTCAAATTCGAATCCGGTTAATCGGATATTATCCGACTAACATGATCCATCGGATATTTATTTTGGATACTAGTAGTATCCGAATATTGATTTGAGCAGATTCATAAAAGGGTGATCAGCTCCGAAATGAGCCGTTGGATCTTACATCCAACGGTCCACAAAACGTTTCTATACCCAATGTTGTGTTGCCTTGCTCTCTCCTCTTCGCGAGTTTGCAGGACCTCAAGATGAAGAAGTTGGGTGGCACCGATATTCCTCAGTCCCTCTAGATGGTTCAACGGAAGAAGAGGCTGGCCAGCACTGCCCGGTCCGGATGGGGTCATTGCTAGAGTTAGTGTGGGGAACTCTGTGGAGGGCTCCATGCGGAGGGCCGTCTCGGTGCTGGTGCTCATGTCTGCAGAGCTCCATAGGTCGGTGATGGTGAACGGGGATGAGAGGGCGGTCGACGAGATGATGCAGCTCTTTTTTGCAATGGCCACCGCCGTCCTTAAGAGGAAAGACAATGGTGCCAACTACCCCTCCCAACCTCCCTCTTTTGGTCCTCGACATGCAAGAGCTCGAGTAACCCCTTGGGGAAGAACATCTCCCATAGCTCACAACGCCCCCTCTCCTCTGCAACTGCTATGTTGGCCAGGACCTACAGTCCTACTCAAACAACAATACAACATTTAGCGAGACTGGTGGCACCCCGGGTGGCTGGCCTGGAGGATGACACATGCAACGATGACGGGGCCAGTGGCATCTAGGAGGGTGTCAAGGGTGTGGGCACCCCAACACAAAGATTACAGGGGAGATAAATGGATGGGAGGAGAAGGGAATTGCCATGGTAGAGACGGTGGAGGAGGGAGGGGATGAGGAAGCTAGGTAGGAATGGCCTTCTTGGGTGCGAGAAGCTTTAATAAGGGATGCCAAGATGGCTGCCGCCTTTTCATTGTCTTCTACTTCTTCTTGGCGGCTGTGGCCTAGGAAGCATAGGGAAATGCTATCAAGTTGCTGGGGTTTTCGTTGGCTAGACGATGGCTAGGGGTTTTGCTAGGGGCGGCAATGGGTTGGGTTTACCCATGGGCTCTCGGGCCGGGTCGTCGTCGGGCCTTGTTTCGGGCCGAGAGAAGAAGCCCGCGGGCTAAAATCGGGTCAGTCCTCGGGCCGACCATGGAACCCGCAACCCGCGAGCGAGACAGAAGGCTGGTTCGTGCGACCGTGGGATTCGCTCCCCCCCTCCCCCATCCATCATCGCATCCCTGCTTCATCGACGCCAACACAGCCCAAGCTGTTGGCGACCTCCGCGCCACCCGTGCCATCTTCGTTGTCCACGGCATCCACCACGGCATCTTTATCTACTTCAGCAAGGAGCAGCACCGGGAGATGGCACAAGGGCTGGAGGTGTCGGGCTGCCCCTTCCTATGGGCGCCGAAGGAGGACTTCGTCGGCGGCACAGCGGATTGGATGTCAGAGAGCTTCGCTGACCAACGGTGCTTGGTGAGCGCAGACGACGTGGAGGCACACGGCGAGTAGGCAGGAGCGTCGGACCGAGGTGGAAACATGCGAGAGAGAGAGAGAGAGAGAGAGAGAGAGAGAGAGTTGGAGACGACGATCGCGAGGGGAAGAGAGAGAGAGAGCAAGGCGGAGATGACGAGCGTGAGGGGGGAAGAGAGAGAGAGAGAGAGGCGGTGCAAGGAGCCGTTTGCAAGGAACTGACGATTTTTAAATTTGTTTATATTACATGGATGGGATATGTAAATAAGTTTTTTAGATAAATATTGTTGTTATTTTTTTTGATGTTACATTATGTTCAAGACTTCATTTTCTCCGAAATGTGTTATCTGCGGAGATGTCTCGTGAATGAATATCCCCTTTTCGCTGCGCCGTCTTTTTACGCTTTTTAGAATTTAACAAAATTTCTCTATTTTTTATTACTTTTTGTATTCAAATATTTAATTTGTAAAAAAAATAAGTTTTTATTATTTTTAAATGTTTTGGTTCTCGAAGTTTTATACAAATTTCATACCGTTTGAATATTTTGATTGGGTAGAAGTTCGATTTTTATCATATTTATATATTTTTTCATTATTAATTTTATATATTTGATAATAATATTTATAAGATAAAAATTAAGTTGAGCCGGGCCGGGTCGGGTCGGGTCGGGCCAAGTTAATATTTTTTACGGGTTGGGTCGGGCCGGGCCAACAGCGTAGTGTGGGCCGGGTCGGGCCGGCCCAATACTCATAAGATCGGGCCTTAATTGGGCCGGGTGCGGGCCGGGCCGGGCCCGGCCCATTGACACCCCTAGGTTTTGCGACAGTAGCCAGCAGGAGTGGTGGCAAGATGTTAAGTGGATGATGTGGGTTGACCGTTGATGCTAACTTTGTTTTCAAGGTGTCGCCTAGGTGACTCCTAGGCAACAAAGCACCCCAAGGTTGGTCAAGGCTAGGGGCGCCTAGGTGACCAGGAGTATTTAGGGTCCTTTTAGCTAATTTAATAATAAATAGTGCAAATTAAGTGATTTTGAGATAAAAATAACTAGTTCTAATTTGATTATAAATGAACATTTTGATGGAATGATAACTAGGATTAAATAAATTTATAAATGTTTACTAATAGTTAATACAAGTTGAGTGTTAAAATTAACTTATATTCTAGTTATTTAGTCTACGAAACTATGCACTTTTACATTATTAATTGATTTAGAAGGTGTCATAGCTATTTTATATTAGTTGTCACATATATTTGTTATTTTATCAATTTTACTGTATAAAAAAGGTGTCGCCTAACGCCTCACCTTATTGCCTAGGTGCCAAGGCAATACTATGTCGCTTTGGTCATCTTGAAAACCTTGGATGGTAAGTAGTGGGTATATATTCTGGGTGAAGCGAATGTTATCCGTATTCGCTTTATATCCAAGTGATATCCAAGATTTAGTATCCGCTCCGTATCCGAATTCTAACCGAAGTGGATATCTGAAATATGAATTACCATCTAGAATGGATATGGAAATTATATATCTACTCTGTATCCGCTCCGTTTACGGTCTATCCCCCAGCCCCATATGTGTGGATATCCTGTTCCTCTGGCCTCGACATCTCTGCACCTCACCTCCAGCACACTTCCAACCCCGACATAGCCACTCACCCCCTCCCCATGCCTATGCAGAGTCGCAGACAGTGTGGACGCCCTGCTCCGACCCTGGCATCATCACCCAATGGACACTTTGTCTTTCTGGTCTCGACGTCGCTGCCCCCTCCTCATGGTGTCCTCATGCAGACCACCTCCTGCCCCCATGCATAGTCTCTCTCATGTATGGAAATAGGGGATTTCAGAGATTTAAAATTTATTGTCATAAATTTAGGGATATATGTGAAAATGCAACTGATTTCAGGTACCCAAATGTAAAAGCCTGTTTTATTTTATGGAGCTGATAATATATGTATCAACATGTGTTCCCTGTAATAATCTGAAATCTACGTTAATGTCGAAGAACGAACTTGCATCAGTGTTGCAGAGTAGCCTTATGTGTGTTCCATGTGCACATAACGCATAGGATATGCATACTGATGTTGGTGTTATTTGCTACTTTGAAGGAAATATGGAGAATATGAGATCCTTACAGGAAAGAACTGCAGTGCTCCACTGGTTTCTCATCAATGTAGAGATGTCCATCGCCATACATCTGGTATACCCATCTATTTTACTTTTGTTTTACATTGATTAATATTCTGTGCATGAGATATCTCTGCTCAAATTGAAAATGAGGTATTGGACTGGTTCAGCTATTTCACATGAAGAGATACCAGAAGAAAGGATCGTTCAACAAAAAGGGCGTTTCAAAGTGACATCTGCAGATGTAACACCGAAGGTACCTTAACATGTATTCTGTTCAATTATGCAATTGAGACATGTATTGTGAAAGTACACTTGGTTTTGCTATTAGACTGATTTGAACTGGCTTAATGCTTGTTTTAGTGCGATCTTGTTATGAATGCTGAGAAGACTGTTTGATTTACGAGTTCAGCAGGCACTTGTGTGGTTCATCTCAATCTGTTTCATCCCGTGTTACTCTAGTCACTCTGATAAGCAGCCTGTTGTAGTTTTTGTGTGCCATGTCCGTAAACATGCAACTTAAGTCACTTTTGTGAATGTGCTGGATGGTAGTTTCATAGTTTAGCATGCTTCAGATAGGTTCTAGGCCTTGTCTACATAATAATTTTAAATTTTACTGCTGACTAGGTATTTGCTTATTTCTTTCGCATGTGGTAGGGAGAAGCCAAATTTGTTTTCATATAGGAAACTAAGATGACATTTTTAAACCTCAGTTTGTCAAAAAACTGTCCTGCTACCATGGGATTCACCTTCAAACGGGCTGAAGGGAGAAAGCGTGGTTTCTTGATATTATGGGATAAGCCGACCTTGAAGTGCACAAAGTCCTCAGTACAAGATTTCTCAGTGACAATATATCTGTGGCAGAGGATGGATAGATTTGTTGGTTGTTCACTGGTGTCTATGGTTCTCAAGAAGAAAGCTAATTTTTCTTCGGGAACCTAGTGGTATAAACTCAGTCAGAGGGCTTCTTGGGTGGTTGCAGGCCACTTTAACATGGTCAGATATCAATGGAATGCTGTAACCAAATGACCAGAACTAAGTAAATGCATGAGTTCTTAGGCTGGATCAATGCAAATTTGTGGAGTTTGACTTTTCAAACGGATTTTTCACTTGGCTCACTACTCATGCTTTTGTGCTGATGAAAACTATCTTTGATCATGTTCCCATCGTGTTTTTTTTTCAGAGGACCTTTAAGAAGAAAAGAGACATTTTAGATGTGAGATGAGCTGATCTGGACTATGATTTAAGGTTTTTCCAGTGTGGTTAGCGCTTGGTGACAGAATTGCTCCCCAGTCTGTAATGCTTGTAGGACACAGCCTTTCTTTGGTCCGTGGGACTGCCAGGAACCAGAGGAGGTTTACAGATGTTTTTGATTTTCTTGTGATATTTCTTTGATGCTGTCTCAATCTTCTTCTTGAGTGGATTTTTGTGGGTTGGTAGCAAGATATTTTGCATCGGGATCGAATTTGCTGAAAGGACACTGAACCCAGGATCAGCCTAGATCAGCCCTTAAAAAATGGTAAAAAAGCATAAAAAAGAAATAAATCAGTCCTGCTTGATCCCAGGTAAAGTAGCAGCTGGATCTGATGCGATCGCTGCCAATTTGGGGGTGTAGGTGTGGTGCCAATACCGCCCTGTGTCTTCCCCGCCTCCTGACAAGCAGGGAAGGCATCAGATTGGGTCCTTGGGACTCGAATATGACTAGATTTGGTGACTTGACTCAAGATGACCAATGTGCCAATGATGACTGGAGGTGACCCCCTCATTGATGCAAAGAACGGCATACTGCCAGAAAAGCGAGTTGATCGCAGACATCTTATGCACAGAGCCGCTTCATACCATTGCGTATGAGTTTGCACGGTAAACAAGAAGGGAATGTCTTTGCTATTTCTAGGTATACTTCAAATTAAATGGAGTAGGTGACTTGTCAGTGCCCCCATAGGGTAGGTTCAAACATTGGTTTTGACAACAGGAGTATGCAGTCCATATGTCTTCGATAAAGTATATGTCTTCCAAACATTGGTCCTGCTCCTGCCACCTTTAAGAGATACTTCAAATTAAATGGAGCAGGTGACTTGTCGGTGCAATTCCCAGAAAGATGCTTAAATTGCCGAAGTGTCATCCCAAATTGGTGCAGTTCATATGTCATTGTTGACACCGATTTTTTTTAGATTAAGCCCATTTCCCTGCATATAATGAGCTTCGTAGGCCCACTTTTCTTATAAGAGCCTGCTCATCATAGTGGCTGGAATTGTCAAACAGCGCTCAGAAGAAAAAAAAGGGGGGGAGCAAACGAAGGGGCGACCAGCTTCAGGACCGCGGGCTGAGAGAAAACGAGACCAGGCCCATTTGGCATCTAAGGAGGCTGGAACATGGGCATACCAAGCCCAGTGCTTACGGTGGCAGGATCTATCTCCCGCGCTGGCTTGAACTCATCCGAGGAGAAGGAATCCTATGGGCAGGGGGAACTGCCTAAACAAACTGATACGGGTCGTCTCCTAGTCCCGAGCCATTTAGTGTCCTTCACGGACTAGGATAGCCCTTTTACGGCAAGTAGCCTACGGAAGAAGAGGAAACATAATCCTCTTTGATGGGAAGGTCTTCCAATGCGGTAGGAGTTGGAGAAGAAAATGGAAACGGATCCCACAAATCCGGGATCTCCCCAAGTCCGCCTCGGAGCGGGAGGCATTGTTCGGCAAGCTTCCCTACGGAAGAAGGAGAGCCGGAGGCCTATAAAACCCCTCGGAAGCCATCGCGCAAGGGAGGGAAGAGAGGCAGAAAAGAGGGACTCCCCGAGAGCGCGAAGAAGGAAGACCCCCCGAGGCTGCGTCAACACCCCCGAGAGAGGCCGAGAGCCAGAAAAGAAGAGAGAAAGAGAGATAGAGAAGAAGAGCAGAACCTGCCGACGTCGCCGGAAGTCCTTCTGGAGCTTGCCGTCGCCGGAAACCTTCCGCGACTTGCCGCCACCGCCGGAATACCTTCCGATCTTTGTCGTCGTCGCAAGAGCTCTTTCCACAGCTTGCCGGCACCACGGGGACTCCCTCCGGAGCTAGCTGCCGCCGAGACCTTCCTTCGGAGCTGTCAAAGCCTCGCCGGAAGCCGCCTCCAAGCCGCGAAGGTCTCCTCTTCCGCCGTCGCAGCCGCAGACGCAGCCGGGGCCGAGTGAAGACGACGGTCGCCGGGGGGATTATTTTCCCCCCGACTTATGTCCACCGTGGCACCATACGGTGGGGCCCACCTTTTGTAAAAAAAAAAAAAAGCCCGGGAGCCGCGGGGAGGCGACGGTGCGCCCGCCGTGGCCGCGTGAGCCACGCGTGAAAGGCGGTTGACCAGCGGGTCAACGCTGGACGTGGGGCCCACCAGAAACAAAGTGTTTAAAAAAAAAGAGAGGCCCACTGAACTAGCCAGTGGGCGCGAAAGAGAGGAGATGGGCCGGGCCCATTAGCTTGAAGCCATGTGAAAAAAAAGAGAGATCTCTCTCTTTTAAAATACACCATCAAGTGAAAATCTAAATAAAAATTCATCAACTAATTAAACAAACCGATGGCAAGCATCTGGCCGGCTAAAAACCCGCCACATGGTCTCGGTATAACTTAAAAGAATCAAAATAAATGGGAAAGCAATAAGCCGGCTCTTTAGCACGCTTCTTGACCCATAATTCAAAAACTAAATAAAACAAACAATTTACAGAAATTAAATAAAAATCTATTAATTAATTCAACAAACCGAGACAAGCATCTGGCCGGCTAAAAACCCGCCACATGGTCTTGGCTAAACTTAAAAGAATTTGTGGGTCGGTTCTAAACCTTCCCCTTAACTTTTTAAGGTGGACATACAAATGTCTATTGAAAAGACCCCAATGTCTTACCATGTCCCAAGAGGAAGTTACTTGCCCATTATGCCATGGGAAGGCTGTGCATGGTCAACATGCCGATATGCCAAACTATGAGCTAATGAGGTTCAATAAGTGAGATGAGTCCCCACAAGCTTATCAAAAGCCGGGTGCGCTCAATCTCAAATCAGTGAGTTGATTGCCCATAAGCTTATCAAAAGCCGGGTGTGGTCAATCTCAAAACAGTGGGGGATGCCCATAAGTCTTTCAAGACCGGGTACATGCCACCCATGAAATGACAAATTCATCAAGGATTCAAAAGACCGAATTTCTGATCAAATTGTAATCATGTCTCATGTTGAGAAAACAAATAAAGAGCTCATGTTCGGTGCACATGTTGATGCTACAAGGAGAAAATAACCATTAGAGATTTTCTGGAAGGCAAGACAATAAAAAAATCTGAAAAAACATAATTTAAGAATCTGCAACCTGTATAAATGAAAACATCTTCAAACAAATCAAATTAAACCCAAATCAAATCACATAAGTCTGAAATCTGGAATCACCTCTGGAATTCAAAGATAAAAATCTGAAATCTGGAATAAAAAAAAACCCTGCAATCTAGAAGTGTAAAAATTTGCAGTTTGGGCATTGCAGGAATCGAGGCCTAAAAGGCTGGAGTCTACAAACTGAAATGCTGAAACATAAAATCTGAAATTGAAAGCCTGAAAGATGAAGATAAAATCTGAAAATCTGAATGCACAAATCTGAAAATCTAAACACTCAAATCTGAAACCGGAGTCTGCCGATCTGCAAAAATCCAGAAATCTGTAAAGTCCAAAAATCTGAAATCAGAACCCAATACTGTAGAGTCCAGAAACTGTCATCTGAAGTTCATAAAACCTGCAGCCGAGGATCAAAAAAAATCTCTGTAGTTTGTAGGTCTGGATGCTCAAAATCTGGGAAATTTGAGATGTGTGTAAATCTGACATCCGAAGGTTTAAAAATTTGAAACATAAACTTCAAAATCTGAAATCGGCATTTCAACGATTCAAAATCTGAACTTCGCATCTGGAGCAGGGATTAAATAAAAATAAAAATCTGAGAATTGAAAGCTTAAAATCTGAACATACCAAAACTGCAATTAACTCACAATAATCTGTCAAAATCAAATCAATTTCAACCAAAACAAGCTTAAATCAAACCAACAAACCAATTAATTTTTGTCAAGACAAACTTAAAACCATGTTCCTGGACCGAAACCAAATGGATGACCAAATTTAAAATCTGAAACATAATTAAAATTTGCAGTCTCTAATTCAAAAAATCAAAATTGTCTCTCAAACAAATCTGTAACAAGCCAGTGTTCAGATCAAATTTCAACCCAAACTAAAAGCAATTCAACCAATCAAACCCAAATTCAAATCAAAATTAAATTCAAATTTAATCAAACCGAAATTCAAATCAATTCAATTCAACTTAAATTAATGCAAATCAAACCAATTCAACTCAAATCAATTTTAATCAATCAACTCAAACTAAATTCAAAGAACTAAATTAAATGATTGCCTTCCATCAAGCTCATGGGGTTGTTTTATCCTATGTGTTTGTGAATGCTTATTTTGTGGATGTATGTCTTCTACTTCAATGGATTGCCATGACGATAATCAAGGGTATTCGAGAAATCTCGATGTAATTAACGTCGGATCTTCGCACCATCCGACGGGGAGAGGTCAAAACAAATTTTCAAAGAACCTAACAACCTCAACATATAATTTTGACCCTAGCTAATACTTTTATGAAATATCATCTATTTTCTTATAAAGTCAATGCTAAGGTCTAATCAAATCAAATTCAAATTCAAATGGAAAATGAATTTCCAAAAAGAAAGAGGATAAATCTTTTTTTTGAGATTTTTGAGGTTACATCAGTCATCAATAAAGTATTTGAATCATGTGATATCAAGTGTCAGGGTGTGGTGGTGGTGCCATCCCTCTGTCACTGAATCAGATCAGAATCAGCCGATTCATCAGCTTGGAGCTCTATCCTGACTGAAACTACTCCCATGATCAGGCTCCCCCCTAGGTTTGGGTCGGCAGATGCCAATCCCATCCCAACCCCGGATCACCTGATCCTGGAAACCATGGTTGGAGCTCTTGGTGCCACCACTGCCTCTAAGTGGTACCTTCTTTTACTATCCTTCAACCGGTATATTACTTGGTGTATACATAGTTTTTTTTGTACTTGTTCTTGCCTTAATAGATGTGGCACTGTTGTGACCGCCTTCAAAAGAAGAAATAAGGACTTGATCAAGGATTGGATTGCAGGGTCAGGAGTGGAGAATCCACTTGGCTGATTCAGACAACTGTTGTTTCCAGACAAGGACTTGGTAATTTCTTCAAGTTCCATTGCATTCTGGAAGACTAAGAGAATTTGATGTGGGATGCAACATTCTGAACCAGAAGAAGAATGGAATATCCTTGGTATCCTACTTCAACAAGTTGCTGCTAACTTAAGTACTCTGCAGTTTGCTAATGATGCACTGTTAGTTGTCTCAAATGATGTAAATAAATGTGTTAACTTGAAAATCGTATTGCATGTGTTAGAAGTTGTGATAGGGCGAGTGCTACCTGATTAGCTTAAATATGACAGAGGAGCATCTTGAGAGAATGCAGCGGCTTTTCATCAAGTCCAGGTCTATCTTTTCTCTCGAATATTTGGGGTTTCCACTTTTTTATATAGGCACGGGAAGAGGATATTGGGATATTTTGATCCATAAATTTGAAAACAAGCTACGGGGTGGAAAAGCAAGATACTTTCTGCAGGAGGGAGGTGGATTTTATCCAGATGTGTTAGCATCTCTCTTTACTTTTTTTCTTTTCTGAATGTTCCTAAAGGGGTCTGTAAGAAACTAGAGAGCATTAGAGTGAGATTCTTATGGCAAGGAAT
Source organism: Cryptocoryne crispatula var. balansae (assembly GCA_036172225.1). Lineage (NCBI taxonomy): Eukaryota > Viridiplantae > Streptophyta > Magnoliopsida > Alismatales > Araceae > Cryptocoryne > Cryptocoryne crispatula. The sequence goes on from CM069928.1 coordinate 40,224,478, forward strand.
TAAGGATGGGAAAAACTTGTATCTTGTCAATTGGAATCATGTCTGCAGAGATATGGAGGGTGGGGTTGGTCTTCTGCCCTTAGATAACTTGAATAAAACACCTCTCAAGTGGTTGTGTACATGGAATGCCGGGTCGCGACCCGGCCCCGACCCGGTCGGGTTTAGGCCCGACCGGCCCGGTCGCGACCCGGTCGGGGCGACTCCCCCGGCCGGGTCGCGGAGTCGTGGCCGGGTGCCGCGACCCGGCCGGGTCGCGCGACCCGGCCTGGTCGCGCGACCCGGTATGGCAACGGTCACTTGACCGTTGCCAGACCGTTGGCAACGGTCTCAAGACCGTTGCCAACGGTCTTGGGGGGGCGCAGCCCCCCCCATTCAGCCCCTTGGGGGCTATTTAAAGCCCCCAAGGGGCTCTCCTTACTCTCCTTATGTGGAGTCATCGGATACTTCGATCCAATCGACCTATAGTTATGGTGACTCGTTTGGATCAAGTCTTAGGATAGTTTCCCGAGGGACAGACGAATATGATCGTCATGTGTACATGTATCAAGCTTTGTACTCAACCCAAATGACATGGGGAGAGTACATCAACTACCTACAAAGTGTACAACACATCATGTTGGAATAAAATTGATGCATTATTCATTTAAATCATGTCATTTAATTTATCCAATTTTTCTGTATTTTCCAGATTTTTTTTCGCATTTTTCTTATTTTTTTGAATTTTTCAAAAAACCCGGTCGCGACCGGGTCGGCCTGGGGGTCCCGCGACCCGGTCGCGACCCCCAACCCAACCCTCCTTGGTTGTGTAAACTAAATTTCAACAATTCTTCTAAGTGGGGCATAATGTTTACTCGAAGTATAGGATTGGGCACAATGATGATTAGATTTTTGACGTCAGAACTAATAGCAGGATTTCAAATATTTGGAAAGATATTCTTTAAACTTGAGACTTCTTCAACTCCTCAACAACCATAGTTATTGGCAATGACATGAGGATTCTTTTCCGGACAGGAAGGTGGAGCATGTTTCTCTAGCGGACAGGTTTTCAAATCTCTTTAAAGTTGCAGTCAATCCAGATGAAAGAATTTAGATTGTGTGAGATCACAACCTATGTAGTCAGAGGCGAGAGGCGACCGAGGCGAGGGTGGGCTCGCCTCGCCTCAGGCGCTTGAGGCGGGCGCCTCAGGCGCCCGAGGTGACATTTTTTATATTGAAGAACTTCTCAAAAAATATACATATAACATTGAAACTTTTGAAGAAGAACATAAAAAATACAAAAAAATCACTTCTAGGACCTATAATGCATCAAGATATTGGAGTCTCAAGGTAGAAGATTGGGCATTGGGGGTTTCGGGGTGGGGAAGAAGAATTTAGGTTACCAAATTTGACTTTCACAAGGTCCTCACCCGGGCGAGGCGAGATCTGCCGAGGCGAGGCGTTTTTGCCTCGCCTCGCCTCGCCTCAGCACCTAGGCGCCTGAGGCGAACGCCTCAGATAACATAGATCACAACACGTGGTGGAATCCAAAGTTCAGAAGAAACCTCAATGTAGAAATTGCAGAATTCATAGATCTTATGGATCCAATCAAAGATCAGAGATGCAAAACATATAAAGAAGATAAGGTAGCTTGGTTACCAGGAAAGATAGACAGTTCACTGTTAAATCAGCTGGTAGGTTATTGAATTGTGAAGGTGTGGAGGAGGTCTGGTGGAAGATGGTTTGAGATCCACGGAGTTTTTTTTTTTTTGAAAATTTGTAGAAACATGTTACTTTCAAAGTCAATGATCCACAACATTTTCCCGCTAAATTTTACGATGTGTGTTCTATGGGTCATTCTAGGAGAATGCTGATCACTTATTTTTGGGCCGCGGCATTATAAATTCACTTTGGAGGACTTTATTTAGAAGCTGGAAGTGGGGACGTTTGTTGGCCAGACTTTGACAACACAACCACATTACTATGTCAATGGTATAAAGCCAATCCATGGAAAGAAGCTGCAAATCTCTAGAAGATTATACCATCGGCGATGTTATGGTCCATCTGGTGTGCATGAAACAGGAGGATCTTTAATGATTCATTCGAGAACCCATCTAGAATCATTCAGTGCGTGGGTTTCTATGTTAAGGATTGGATGCTTGCCCATTCTGCTTCTCACGAGACTTCTTTTGGTGATAACATTCTCCAATGGAAGCAATTTTATTTTCAGTTATTAGATTATTACCTCCTTGGTAATAATCTAGATTCTGAAATCTTTTTCTTCAATTTCTTACGTGATGTAACTTTTCATTTATACTGAATTAACGAATTGTTGCTTTCGTCACCTTCAAAAGTACTCTGTATTCAGGCAGTAGGCATCTACAGTCTTCAGGAAAATAGTATACTCTATACAATAAATAGCAAAGTTTATCATATATCATGTTGTTGTCCCTGTCCATTTTTCTGATTCCCGATTCAAACTGATCCTATCTAACTTATAGCTGGTCCACCTGGTTCCCAATTAGTTTGGGATTTTTGGGGTTTTTTTTCGGATAATACCAACCATTGGATAATTTGGTCCCTATTTGCCAGTTCCAGTCTCGATTAGTTGATTATGCAAGCCACGGTCTTGTCAAGTCAACAAAATGATTTTCTCTGTCTCTTCTGCTTCTTCTTTGAAGTTGACCGTGTTATCAAGTGTGGAATGATCCTGGTAACTTTATGGAATGTGCAAATATCCATTTCATGCTCTTAATTTAGGTTGCCAGAATGATTTGCTCATTCTTCTTCTTCTTCAATGTTTTTTTTTATCTGAAGTGTTAGATGGTAGCCTGATAAATACATAGAATGTGCATACGTCACAGATTCATTATTCTCTGCAAGCTCATTGTTCGAGTAGGGGAGAGTATCTTTTACTGGACAGTATTTGCACTCATGGAATAAAGTCTAACTGCTTTTACATTTTGTATCATTTAGTGTGTTCGATCAGCAAATTTCTTGGGAGACCTGTTAAGTGGACTTGCAACAAATGCTAGCATAAATGCTGCATCAGTTCTTCCATCATTACAGCACATCCTGCGGCAGAATACCATGCAAAGGGTGTGCGTGCATAATTTCATTACCACAGACTGCATTTAACGATTACATCAATATGCTATCTAATTTCTTTTCTTCTTTGACAGGAGCAACTAGCAAATTTGATAAAGTGCATAGAGCAAAAATCTGGTAATTGTAGAAGTTCATTTATTGTTATCTGTCTTGATGTATCAATTCATGTTCAGCAAGTTGACACCATAAATGATTTTTTTATAGGTAATTCAGGGAAACAAACAAAACTTACTGATGCTAGAAACAGTGAGCTTGCCCAGGTTTGAGGAATATCTTCTAATTTAGTCAGATCTGATGAACTTAACAATCTAATATCTTTTATTTTGAATCAAGGAATGTTCAATGGAGTTAATTTAAATAGCTCATATATAATTATTTATTTGGTTTTGATTATGAGTGGAAGTGTTGGATTTGATTCTCTGTTGAGGTGGCTAAACTAGCCGTTCTGCCTTTTGATTATTTTTTGATGAGTAGAGGAATCAGACAAGAGGATTCACTGCCATCTTATTTTCTTAATTTAAGCGCTATATTATGTGGACTACTAGTCATGCTGGTTTATCAAAGACCTTTAATTGGAGAAAAGGTTGGACATTACTTGTCTCCAAAATGTGGATGATAATTTTATTCTTCTTGTTATGGAGTTCGCATTCATTGGCCAATGTTTCATATGTTTACCCTGATTAAAGATGGTTTTAGAGTGTGGATAGACATTTAGGGCAATAAGTATCCTTAATAGTTTATCCTCCATCGTTATTGGCAAAGCGGATGATATGTTCTGGAGAAATATATGGAGTTACAGCTCCTCACTTAACATCATTTTCCCACAGTTTGCAGACAAGTGAGAATCTTGGTTGGTTGCTGCACGTTGGGATTGGGCAGAAGGTCATCAAGGCTGGAATCTGTGTTTCAAGAGAATCCTACTCTAACTGGAGAATAACCAATTTGTGCTATCTGGTCTGTTTAGCTCTGTTAAAATTGACAGTGAAGGGAAAGGCGAGAGGATGAAACTCGTCCTTTTCAGTTGCATTAATTTCACAGACGCTGTGCAGTGAGGGCTGAAGGTTGGCTGGGTAATGGAATTGGGGGACTCTCCCTTAAGGATGATGTGGATCAAAGAGTAGTTTAGGAAAAGGTGCAGGTTTTGCAGTCTTGAGGAGGAATGTTGAGGCCATCCTTTTATGCAGTGTGGTATAATCCAAGTGCAGTGGCAAGTGATCTCCATGTAGTTTACTGTTGGACTGTCCAACTAGGAAGGGAGAAAAGCCTCACAGATCTGGTCATAAACTGATGTGAAAAGAAACCTGTATTGTTACCAGGTTGCATGGGATGCAGTTTTAGCGCCACCTTATGGTCAATCTGAGAGGCCAGTTAGGCCAGAAAGAACTAGTTGTTCAGAGAGGCCAGTTAGGCCAGAAAGAACTAGTTGTTCAGAGAGGCGTTCTTTCCTAAACACTTCATTCAGCAAGCATGCGTCCTTCTCCAAGAATTGACACTTGCTGGGGATTGAGGTGGACAAGATGTATTTAATGTGCTGTATTTGTTTGTTTGACGTAATCAATTTCTTACGGTTTTGGGACTACTAGATCAGCTTCTTGCTTTGGGGGGAGGCCGTTTTCTGGCTGTTGGTTTCTACTTGTACTTGCTGAACTTTTTTATTTTCTTGCCGAAAAACTTGGGTGCTCTCTTCACCTTTTATTTATGTTTTCAGTGAATTGCTTCCCCCTGTGGTATAGCTTTCAAAAAAGGATGCTTCATATGTTAGTTGAAGTTGCTAAAACTATAAGAATTGTGATTTTATGGCTGTGAATATTGATGTCATGAAAGCTGATAGGCATGCAAAGATTCTTGGTACTGAATGTGGCTGGTTTTATTGATGATAACATCAGATATGCTGATAGTTATTGATGAAAACTGTTGTCTGCTGGAGAAGATGGTTCTGCTTCTGAGTTCTTAACTTCAGTCCTTGCTTTATCTTTTTATGATGACAGGGATAGAGGTGACCATGCAATAAAATAGAACTACGTATACAGGTATAGAATGAAGTAGTGTTGGTATTTATCCTTTTGTGCATATGAATGGGGCTCTGTTGCTCAAGCGGCTATAGAGTAATTAATCAATCTGTTCTTATTTGGTGCACCATCGTCAAAGCTAAATATTTGGACAAATGTGATTTCTGTGAAGAGGGGAGAGACCAGCCATGTCCTCCATGCCATGCCTTTGAAAACATATTGTTCAGTGAAGATCGACTTTTTACTGTTTGATTGACTTGACTGAGAGTGATGGCGGTGATTTTTTTCTCTTAAAAGAGAAGTGGATTGAAACTAGAATGAGTTCAATTATTGAGCAAGTTCAAAGGATTAGAATACTTTTCAATTGCGCAGATGCTAGGCTGTATGAGCCTATGAGGTGTTGAATTTGTCCAGGAATTCAGTATTTGGGACCTTGTGTTCAAAAGGAACTTGACTGAGTTAGAGACTACTGCAATTATTGATTTGCAGAGGACTTTCCAGTTGATTCAGCCAGTGGCAAATTAGAGATAGAACATCGGATGGCTTTGTTAAGTCAGCTCTCTCTACTGTCTCTTCAGGAGATATGATGGACCTCATGGTCAGTTGGGAAAAGGTGTGGACTAAGAAGTTACCCCGTGAAGTTTCATATCTATAGAAGATTTCCTAGTGCGGGAAAACTGTTGATGTCCTCCCTTTTCTTAGGACATCCGATCAGAAAATGTGATATGTTACTTTTTTATTGTGACATCATTGGAACGTCTAGGGATGCCTTAAGTAACATGATAAAATGATACATTCACATTTTGTGATATTAAAGATCTGATGTGGGATCAGGACGCATTAACCCATTCAAGTATGATCAGATTGTTTGGGTTCTCATTTTGCCTGCTATGATTTGGAACATTTGGTTTGCAAGAAGCAGAAGACTGGAACAGAAGTCCAACCTAATCATGGGCATTTCAGATGTCTGGGAAGATGATCCATAAATGGGTCTTTGCTTGCAATAGAGCCGATCACAATCACTCCTTTGTGTTGGCGCTGCTGGATTCATCCAGCATGCTGGCTTGCTTTGGTTAACACATCTTTGAGCGGTTTTCTAGTTTTTCTTCTTTTTCTTGCCTTCCCTGTACTAGATTCTGGATGCCCCCTTTCTTTTCATTTTTCTTTTTTTTTCATACATTTTGATGTTTAATGGAAAAGAAAATCTGCAGAATGTCAGCTACTCAGATTCAATGTGTACAACTTTGGCACATTGAGCCTGACGGGAAAGAGAAGAGATAGGGTAAAAGGTGGTATGTTGGGGTGTGTCCCATTTTAGTGCACAGTGCACACTGGGTCAATATCACAAATAAGCTTTTCGTATGAACTGCACAACTCGGGTCAACTCAACTCTAGCTTCAATTCCAAATAATTTGGTGCTGGCCATGTAGGTTCTCTTTTTTTGTTTACATCGATTTTGAGTTAATTTTTCTGATATTTAAATAATCAAAATCATATTAAATTACCCTCACCCAACTTAGGTCTAACATGTTTTTTTTTGTTTCTAATATTTTGATATTTTCAATTTTTTACCAGAACTTCCATGTATGTTTAATATGTTCAAATCATCTCAATCTCTCTTCTTTCAATGTCTACATTTTTTTTGAATATGGTCAAATAAGCTTGTTTTATTATTGAGATAAATCAAGTTACAATGATAAGGTAAAACAAAAATAGGAAAACTTCTACCGAAGCAGTTGAGGCCATAGGAAGAAATTTATCCCTAAAAGATGACTCCTTAAGGTGACTGTCTGTATGAGCAAAATTTCTGTCTTTGACGAAGGCCGCTAAGCCCTTTTTGGTACGGGGATAACTAGGGATAAACTTGGTTTATTTCCAAATCTCTGTTTGTTTTACAAATAAAACATGGTTTAACCTAGATTAACTTCATCCAGTTTATCCTCAAAATCAGGGTTAAGATTGGGGATAAATCATCCCATGTAATACATGGGACATCTTTGTTCCTGAAAATACTTTTTGAGGATACGATACCCACCCTACCTTCACCTCTCCTCCCCCGACATGATGCCTCACCGCATTGGACCTTCTTGTGCCCTCTCAATGACGGCACTGTTCAAGCACGTGGCCGCAAAGAGGTGCAGAATGCACACTCCCTACAAGCCTGGTGACACATCCATCACTGTGCTGGTCTGGCCGGGGAAGGGTGAGTCCATGGAGCTCCATGCTGCATCGTGCCCCACGAGTCAGTGGGGCGGACACGGTACCTCCTCTACTCCATCGTCGACCCCAACAAAATATATGTTTCAAACTTGTTTTATGATAATGAAAGTTAAATAAAAAAGTATTATGAATATGTTACACTAAAAAGATAAGTCAATGTAGGATAAGATGTATATAATATAAAAATATAGTTTTATCATCAAATTTATCTTTTGCTATACCAAACCTAGGATATGGTTATCCTCAAAACCTATTGTATCTCAAACCAAACATAATATGAATAAGTTTAGTCACAAGGAATGGTTTATCTTTATCCCATTTATTTTTATCCTCGTACCAAATCACCCAAAACAAAGCTGAAGCTTCTTTAACCTTAACTCTGCAGGCAATGGAGTCAATCTAGACCATGTCTGTAGCAGGCTTTTCTACAATGGTCATTACTCTAATCATCACGTATTCTATCTGATCTTGTATGACCGCATCCATCATAACATTCTCATTTCATTACATACTTAAATTTGATTGGATTACTATAGTTTTTGTACAATTTATGTGGTGTCCATTTAGAAAAGAAGCATTATTTATTCTTAAAATTTGTGGGTCTGGGATACAGCCATCGTCATCTTCAATTAGAGAACGAGGACTTCAATCATACGTGGTTCATCTGCAACAGTGGTAAGGTCGTTTCCACCTTTTTTATGTTCATGTTGTTCTCTTTGTTCAAGATCTGCTTGACAGAAAGCTTTCTTCTTCCAGCATTGCAGATCTTATTGAAGAGGTTCAGAGACTGAAAATGCAGAACGCTCAGGTAATGCGAATACCAAATTAGTTCTCATCCATTTTTTATCTTTTCTTTTTCCTTGTGATGTATCGCCATGTGGAGAAATGTGTTTTCTTATGCATGAGCCAAGAGTCATTTGATAGGATAAAGTATGATAGCTTTGAATTCCAGCGATGTGCCATTCAAATTGCTCCAGAGGAAATTAATAGGGTGTTTGGTTCTGGTTTTTTTCCTTCCTTTTATCTTATTTATAAAAATAGGGAAGATACGGTGTTTAAATAGTTCTTTTTAGTGCTCCTTTTTTAAAATCGGTATTACTTTTTTGCTTCTTCTATTTCGGAAACAAAACAACTTGTCCGCTAGAAGGGGGGGGGGGTTTAATTTGCTTTGTGGTCTGTTTTGAAATTTGATATTTTAATTTGATTAAGCTGTGTAGTACATAAGGCCGGCGTGGTTCCCTATTGACTCGAGTAAGGCTGGAATTTGATTTTTTTTTTTAATTTGCTACGTGGTCTATTTGTTGTTGTTTTCTTTTTTATTAAAACCTCCCTATTGACTCAAGAGCCTCCGATTAAAACATTTATGTATATGTGTGTATGTATAAAATGATAGATGGATGAAACACAATTTTTTTTGCGAGCAGAAGTAATGACAAGATAAAATGAGATTAAACATTTGTAACGTGTGATAGAAATTTTGATTTTAAAAACATAGCGAAATATTGTTCTATCAATTTTAAAATTGGTGACAGTTTTGCAAAACACAGAAGAGTTGTGTTTTTTTGGTTTTAAATTTAAAACTGACAGTTCAAATGTTCTTGATTTCAAAAGGAAAGGTTGTCTCAAAATTAAAAGAGTTTCCAAACACCCTGAAAGTTCTTAAACGAGAAGTATTAGTCTGTGTTCCTTCAATTTTCTGCATATGTTTGTGGTTGTTTTCATGATTCAATACGACCTCTAATGCAAATACTGAATCTTTTCAGTTAGAAAGACAGTTGAATGTTTTCCTCCACCATAAAGAGGAGATCACATCCAAAGAAGGCGAATCACGGTGACCTTGATAAAGGTGCGACTACTGGAAGAGCTGTCAAATCCGCGGCGCTTAGCTGGGAAGGTGCTCTCAGATCCTTTATAATGGTTCATGCATAGCGTTGCTTCCTGTGAGTTTCTTGCTTATGGGGATTTCATTGTGATTATGTTATTGTAAAGTAATGATGCGGGAGAGGCGTTTGTCACCCCAATTTTGTGTCCATCTTTTAGCGTTTATTATTTATTATTTGATATTTTTTTTGTTTATCCATAAGCTCGTCTCTGGAAGAAATTTTGATGTCAAAAGTATTCAGAATCGGTGATATGAACTGACGGTCTCTGCTACGGATAATTCTGGAATGCCGCTTCAAGTCTACATGGAAAAGAGAATGATGTGAGCAGGGCTACACCAGTTTGATGGGTTACATCCATGAAGTAGAACTGAAACAAGAACTGTGGGTTGATTTGAACCACACTAGATTGGTTTAACCAATTTGTAGCTCTTTTAAATTGATTCAAATCAGACTGAATTGATTAAACTAAAATATGATAAAAATATTATCATATTATTGAAAAATAATATTTATATTTTTTGGTTAAAAAAGTATTTGTTCAATACCTTATGGGGTGTTTGGTTGCATGATAATTTCTTGTACACTTTCGTCATAAAAAATTGTATTAAAATAAAAAGTGAATCAACTCATGACATAAAATTATCATGTTTGGAGGGATGTGATTACAAAAAAGAGTAACTACCACACATGACCAAACAAAGTGGGGGACCACAAGAAAAAAGAAAGAGGTGAGACCCTCTTTTTTTGTTTAAGAAGAAAATCACTTTTAAAACATAAAGTTGTCATGGTTACCGAACACCCTTTTTAACAAATTTTCTTACAATTTTTAAAAATTAAAACAAAAACCTTCGTTATCATGCAACCAAACACCCCATTAACAAGTTCAGTCATCGTAAGGGTGTTAAAATGTTCTCCTAGAAGCAAAAGCCTCCTAGCTATTGGACTGTAGTTTATTCACATTATGAGCTCGTTTGCTACAAGTTTCATTTGGAGATAGATTTAATTTAGTCCTAAAAATGTGGCGATAAGCTTGTGCCAAACGGGCCTTAATAGACCATTGTTTCTAAACAGAAAGAAACATAAATTGACTGATGACCAAAGTATTTTTAGCTTTCCTACACAATAACTTGGGCGATAACGTAGCGTATATCTTTGAAAAGGGATTTTATAAAACTTATGGAGTGTTTGGTTGTATGATAATTTTTTGTACATTTTCGTGATAAAAAATTATATTAAAATAAAAAGTGAACCAACTCATGGTATAAAATTATCATGTTTGGAGGGATGTAATAACAAAAAAGAGTAATTATCATTCACGACCAAACAAAGTGGGGGACCACAAGAAAAAAGAAAGAGGTGAGACCCCCTTTTTTGTTTAAAAAGAAAATCACTTTCAAAATATAAAATTGTCAAAGTTGCCAAACACCACTTTTAACAAATTTTCTTACAATTTTTAAAAATTAAAATTAAAATCTCCATCAAACACCCCCATTAAATAATCACCCGTGTCAGACCTCCCATCTTAGAGAGATTATCGCAAAATTTTACCAAGTCCGCGAGTGATAAAAAATAAATTTCTTTATCGCGTTTGTTTGACGGAATTTACTTTATTTGATCGAGATGTATGCTTGCTGATCATTTTAATAATTTTTAGAATCATAATAGTATGCATATCATGTTATTTCTATCTCATGTCTAAAAATAGGTTAAAATTCATAACTGAATTTTAGGAAGTTATTTAAGACATAAGAGATGAATTTATATCTCAATTCAGACAAACAACAGAAGAGATGAATTTGTGTGTTAATTCAGATAAACAATCTATAAACTATAACTTATTTTTTATAAATGAAATTATAACTTCTTAGTTAATCAATGTCAGCTAAGTTTAGAGACATGACATCTTAGACAAAATCATGGAAGAATAATACAAGCATCTAAATCTTGCTAAAGAGATAATTCAGGATCATTATCAAGTCTAGAGTAATTCGACGTGGTCTTACAGGATGTTTAGTTGCACAATAAATTTTTATATATTTTCATGATAAAAAATTTATATTAAAATAAATTATGAACTAATTAATGACATAAAATTATCTTGTTTAGGAAGATATGATAACAAAAAAGAGTGAATATCATATGTGACTAAATAAGGTGAGGGGAACCACAAGATAAAATAAAAGTCATCCTCTTTTTTTTTGTCCAAGAATTTTTTTTTTAAAAATATAAAATTATAACGATAGCCAATGACGTCTTCTAACAAGTTTGTTGTTACTGTTGGACCAAAAAAAAGTTTTGTTACTGAAATATAAAATGATAAAAAAAATTTATTTATCATGCAACTAAACTCCCCTTCTTATATTTGAACTTAGTGATCTTAGAACAAAATAATTGCAAAACAAAAATGCTTTTAACCGAGAGCGTGCTGGCATGTCAGCGGCCTAAGGCTCCTTCTCGAAGCCTTGATGGCCAGCACGCCGCCACACACGTAGGCGCACAACGTCGTCGTCTTCTTGAGCGGCCCTCCCGCCGTCGCTGCCAACGCGGGCGACGCTCTCTCCCAGGCAAACTTAGCTGCAAAGGGGGGGCAAGACGGAGATCCAAGTGAGCAAAAGATCCGGAGCGCGAGATCGGGGAGGATGGAGTCCGGCACGCCGCCGACGAGGATCATGGTGGGGGTGAACGAGTCCTCGGTCAAGGGCTATCCCCACCCTTCGATCAGCAGCCGCACGGCGTTCGAGTGGACGGTGGAGAAGATCGTCCGCTCGAACACCAGAGGTTTTGTCCTCCTCTTCCTACACGTCCAGATCCCGGACGAGGATGGTATGCTGCTTGCTCCTACACTCTACGCCTTTGTATCACAAGTGAGGTTCCTGTTTACGGGATCAGTGACTATCTGTTCCCTGCTAAGTCACATAATCCGGCGAGGTTCTCGGCGCCTAATAAGAGGACAACATGATTCTAAAATAAGTGTTAGTGGTATTATTGACACCCTATGTAGATCCCTTCCGGCGTATATGTGGAGACTCTAGGTCATTCTTGAATGGCACCACTGACTTGCTGATCAGCTGGACTTACTCAAACATCGATGACCATGACTAGCATGTGGAATATCTGCTTCCTTCAAATATCAGGGGCCGTTTGGCTGGAGCTTAATTGAGTGATTTTTAAGGATGCTTCCCTCATATCAAGGACATTATCATGACTCGCAGCATGCCGATTCAAGCTTGACTTTTCTTTCCTATGGTCTTCGTACTTTGGTGCTAATTTTCTTTGTATACATTTTTTTTTTGGGATGGGTTCTATGCTTTAGGGTGACCTTCCCCTTTTGATTCCTATAGGACTTTTCCTGATTCATAGCAGGGAATCAATCTTAATACTTTTTTGAGATTTCCAGCAAGTGGTCAAGTCTGTTATGTCTTCAAAATGCTAGGTGTCTTGATCCAAAGGGTGACATTGGTTTCACAAGAAAGAAAGAGATGAACCTAATTTTGGAGAAGTACCCTACAGAAAATTTGTTACCAGACCTAAATGAGCTCCAGCGAGGTCCATCTCTTGTAGGTAACATGTTCCAATCTGTCTTCCAAATAAGGACCTTAATTTTCAAGGGGAAATGGTACTATAGTTTCTCATGTCATGGAACGGCCACTCCAGAGTTCAGTGTCTAGTAGGTCTAGTTAACAGAGAATAAGCCTTTAGGATTTTAATCCTTACCTTAGCAGTGACTAGTGAGCTTATTGGAAGAATCTTTCAAGACCATGAGATGGTTGGTAATGTCTCTTTGGATTGTTGGAAGAAAGCTACCTTAAATACTCATTTTGGGTCACTTTCTCATTGTTATTTTTAAATTTTCTTTTATTTCTTCTTCTGGGGATGATATCTCTCATCTCTGCTCATTTTTGTAGTGCTGCCTTTTTATTAATAAAACTTGTAGCACACCCATGTATTTCTCAAAAAAGAACGTTGATGAGCTCCTTGATTTCATGAACAAGAAAATGCCTGAAAAATTTATATTTTAGAGAAAGGAGTGGTCCAAAGGACTGTAGAATTACAGATTAAATTATTAGAAACTGACATGACATGCGATTGTTGAAGAGATCCAAGAAAGGAGTGCTTCCCACCCAAGGATCCTCCCATAATTTAAAAATGCCATTTCTATTTTTGATAGATCCATAACCCTCGCAGAAGGGCCTAAGCATTGTGCTTCTGTTTTGTGAAGATTCCACCAATCTTTGTTCCTTCTTTGATGAGTGCTGAACGTGCTATATAGATTTTTGTTAAAAAGTGTGCACATTCTTTGGCTGGAAAGAATAACACCATGGATATTTTCTCTCACTGGGATCAGCTTAATCCATGGGATGTTGATCTTTCTTCATGTCAGTTATATTTCCTTTATGCTTTGGTTATTTGGAAGGAATGAAAGAATGGAAAGTTTCTCCTGAAAGCTAGCAGCATGAGGGATATTTCGTTCTCGAGCTCCCTCTTTCCCAAGGACTGGCCTGCTATGATGGATCCCTCTCTAGGATTTGTAATTGTATATCATTTTTTTTGATCTTATGGCTTCTTTCCTTTTGTTCCTTATTTTCTGTCTTGTGGCTGTTCTTTTCTATCTAGATTGTTGTGCCACCTTGTTAGGAAATTACCAGCATCTTATAGGAAGATCCTTCTAGATATCTGCTAATTTCATAATCTGATTCCATGCAGGTGAGAAAACAACAGTTCTCTTGATCTCTTATCAATCACCTCTAGGGCGCCAGGGCCATAAACTTCAAGTTAGATGATTGATGACCAAAGTGAACTATGTTATTCTTTGAGTCTCAAAAACCTTTGTTAGTGACAGCTTTGTTGAAAATACTCAAATAGGGACTGCGGTGGTTTCCTGGGGAACCCATAATTGTCATCTTCTTGATGCCGTATTTACTTTGTTTTTGTTGTCTGTTGTTTAACTAATTTCACATGAGAAATGTAAGAAGAATAACTGTAATAATATAAAGTGGTGCTTGCTCTACTTATTGTTGTGAGGTTGAATTGGATGGGTCATTAACTTTAGCTTATTATCAAAGCTCATAATTCATTCTCATCATCATATGCATGATCATTGTTTTTGTGATTCATGTTACAGAACTCAAAAAAATTTGCATGTGAGGAGGCATTTTAAATTATTTCCACATATCAATTTTGTTCTACGAAAAAGTAACCGTCACAACGTAAAGAAGAGCTTGCACTACTCATCGTCTTAAGGTTGACTTGAATGGCTCAATAACTTTAATAGTAATACCAACGGTATGTGTGTAAATATGAATATAACCGTTGGTCTACCGATTTTAATCCTACAATGGTTTATCTGCGAGGGATTCAAAATGTTGTTCAATTCTCAGGCTTCCAAACAAAGAAGGCTGTAGTTTCTAGGAGTAAGACAAATGTGGAAGCTGTACTCATCCCCATCCTTTCTTATATATTAGAGTTGCTAAGCCCTCTTCAAATTCCTTCCAATCGATATTTTCAAGCATCAAATTTCAGTTTCCTGTCAATTGCGTCCCTTTGGGCATTGTTACTTTCCCAGCTCATTTGTTGTACTTACTCTTGTCATCAATTGCAATTCACAGGGTTTGATGACATGGACAGTATATATGCGTCTCCTGAAGACTTTAAAGGCATGAAAGAGAAGGATAGGATGCGAGGGCTTCACTTGCTGGAGTACTTTGTTCAACGTTGTCACGAAACTGGGGTACTGTTGATTTTTCAAAATTTTTTTTGCACGTTACTTTGTCCGCCCATTCTTCTACTTTGCATAACTACTTCGCATAACATGTAGTCGAAACTCTTTTTGATGATCACAGATTACTTGTGAAGCATGGATTAAGAAAGGAGATCCTACGGAAGTTATTTGCACTGAGGTGAAGAGGGTGCATCCAGATCTTTTAGTCGTGGGATGTCGTGGTCTTGGACCTTTCCAGAGGTATGCTATTGCGATTGGTTGATTCTCCATTTTGTTTCACATGGTTTTGTTCCTTGTTAGATTTAAAGTTTGATGCCGTTTCTTTTCGTTGCGTGTCCTTGTGATTGATGGAATCATGAAATGCGTACTGTCCCAAAATCCAAATAAAATTAGGATAATGCAACTTCTAGATGAGAAATATACATACATTTCCTAACTAACGTATCCTCTTAACGCCTGTGCAAGGAACCGGGCTTTGCACAAGTTTGTCTTTAGAATGCATGAAAAACGATCAACTTGTACATCTCAAGACATGGACGTTTTTTGATGAGCATTTAGGGAAATGCCGTGAAGGAAATGCTCACTTGGCTTGAGAACGGTGCCATCCGTTCGCTGAGTGCAGTAACATCTCCATGTGCAAAAGGAAAAAAGAGGCAACTTTAAAACAGTATGCTTGATGTCAATTCTGTTTCGAATCCGGATTCGAGCGGCCTGTTCACGCTGTTGCCTAGAGCTTAGGGACCTTTAGTGTTACAAATCCTGTTACGGCTGGTGTTGCTGCGGGCTCTTCTAGGTGTTAGGCACGCTCTCCTTCGGCATCAACCAGCAGAGGAACTTACGATCTTTCTCAGGTTAGCTTTACCAATTTGTTTTGTCGTAGTCTCTCGGCCGATGAACCGGATGCCTCCATCTGTTTGTTGGGAGTATTTAATCTTTACCAGTTTACTTGTCAGAGAAAAAAGTACGGGAAGATGCCACGTTTGATTAAGGATGACCATCACAAACATATAATTATTGCTTGCAGTTATGATGATGCTTCATGTTCCTGGCATTCCCAGGGTCTTCGTGGGGACGGTGAGCGAGTTCTGCGTGAAGCATGCCGAATGCCCGGTGGTGACGATACGGAGGAAGGCAGAAGAGGCTCCACCGGATCCAGTGGACGACTGATCGAGCTGCTTCGTGTAATCTTGTTAGTTCTTCACTACAAACCGACGCCTACTCGAGATACAGGACAGAACGACTGAGCGGTGTGGTTTTTTTTTTTTTTTTTGGAAAAAAGACCGAGCGGTGTGATTGAGACGGAATGCCGCGGCCTCTCGCGGATGGAATGCTTGCCTCGTGCGCTACGCTTTCACTGCAACGTCGTCCTTTGATCTGCCTTGAGATGGCTGCTTGCCTTCTTTTATCACCGGCCTTCCCGCCGGGAAGCTCATCTCGATCACGTCCTCCACATCGCCCTTGGCGCAGCCGCGGCCTCTCGCCGCTCGCGGCTGCGACGAGTAGCGGCGAGCGCAGGCGCGGCCGACGAAGCAGGCGATCGCCGCCAGCACGGTGATCACCGCCAGCACGGCGAAGACCGGCCCGAACGAGCCCCGCGGATGAAATGCCGCACTCGCGGGCGGGGAGCGCGGGTATGCAACCCCCGGCGGCGGGAGGGAAGCCATCTCTTCCTCCCCCCAAGCTTGTCTTCCGCAGCGACGCCGGAGCTCGCGGGAGAGCCCTGTCCCTTCGTCTGCGACGTTTGGAGGGCTGTCTGCTTAGCGACCCCCCCGGCATTTGAACATTTATTTGGTGCGAAGGGCTGCTTTACTGAGCTGGTGTGCTTCGATATTGGAGAAAGTTGGGAGGTTGGGCAGGAATCCCTGACATAGGAATTTGAACGGCTGCCGGTTGCTACCGGTCAAAATTGTCTTCCAACCGGTCTGTGATAGATCGGCAGGTACGTGTAAGTTTCGCTTGAAATTTCAGGGGGATTGTATCCGCCTGAGATCATGACAACCCCCGTGCTCATGGTGTCCTTTATGAGATGCTTGTATGACCAGACTAGCATTTGACGAAGGCTCATCTTAAGTCGAAATGAGATGCCGTTAGAGCCCGTGGGGGCGGACATCATGGTACGTGGAGAATGATGATGCTACCACGGAGCGAGGGGGGTGCGCTTCTTGTCAGGTCGACGGGGACTACTCGGCCAACCCTGAAATTTCGAGCTTGCAAAAGAAAAAGTAGAGTAATTTCCAGGACGTGCCTGTCTACTAGGTAGGAGAATAATGCGATCAATTTATCCCCCGGTACTTTTGACCCTGACAACCTGAGGTTGGGGGAGGGTGGGGGAGATAGCTCATGCCGAGGGTATGGACTAGGGCATTTCACTATTCGGTTCAACTTGAAAAATCAAATTAAATCAATACTGTAGTTCGATTTGAATTATCGATCGATTTGATTTGATTTTTAAGACCTTTCAAATTAAATTAAACCGATAAACCGAATAACTCGAATTAGATTAAATATTTTAATTTAAATTATATATAAGATAGTATTTATGTATCTTTTTTTATAAAAATAAATTTGTTTGAAATATTTTTAAGGTAAAATTAATGTAATCTATAAACATATATACAAGATTTTAATAGAATGTGATTTAAAATGAACAAAATAAAATTATATATTGGTATATCTACTATATCTTAATAAAATATGATTTAAATTGAACTAAATTAAACTAAACTAAATTTGATCCGGAAGATAGTTTGGTTTGATTTGATTCGAGAAAAAAATACTCAAAAATCAAACTAAACTAAACTATGAACACCCTACTATGGACGCGGTGGGAAGGGTTACAAACGTGTGATAATGGCATTGTCTACTTTCAATTTTGGTTCAGTTTATTAGACTCGTGAAATTGGAATTTATAAATTAATTTTATCAAAAATAAAAAAATAAACATCATAAGATTTTTTAAAGAATTTTAAAACGTAAAAACACATTTAAAATTAAGATAAAACACGGGAACCAATAATTAAGAAATATTAAAAATTAAAGTGATAGCCGGTGTCCTCGGATCTGAAGAAGATATAAAACGCACGAAGTCCCGGGCGCGTCTAGATATTTCAATCTGTCTTCCGTCTGCATCGTCATAGATCTGGTTTCCGGCATGGACGTCACCGGTTCCGCCGGCGATCCCCTGCGGGCGTTCACCAGGGCCAGCATCCGCCTCGCCAAGCGCTGCCAGAAGCCCGAACCAAGGGTGAGCATCGCCCCTTTGAGCCGTTTAGATCCTCAACGCAGTTGTTGTCTCTTTTGATTCGTGCACCCCCTTCTTGTTTATTCTTGTTCTGGTGCTTCTTACTCGGTCTCCGATCCGCCTGTTTGTCGGCCGTGTTTTCCCTGCAACTGATCCTGCTTTATCTGGATGCGGCGGGTTCAGAGTTTCCGAAGTGGCGTTTCGCATGGCCATCCGACCCTGTTCGTAGTGTTAGGGAATAGGGATCATAGCTTCTTTGTCAATCGCGGTGCTGCATTATTTGTAGGCTGGTGTTTTGTTGGGGAATAGGGATCGTAGCTTCTTTGTCAATCGCTGTGCTGCATTATTTGTAGGCTGGAGGTTTTTTATATTTATGCGTACGCCATTACGGTTGTCCTGCTGTCTGGTTGGCGGTAGTTCTTTCAGTGTTATTTTCGGTTTTGGTAAACATGTATGATCTGAATCTGGCGGTTACGTCGGATTCTTTCGGTGGGACACTCACTTTATTTTATACGTGCTCGAATTCTAACCTTTTATCTTGTTTGTTTCTGTCAACAATATCTCGTTGCATCATAATTTGTTCTCTAATACATTGATAAGTGATTGTTTTGCTCAGTCCTTGCCCTTCTTATCTGTAATAAATTATGCAATTTGTGCTAAAGTGACTAACTCTAAGCATCGCCCTTCCTGTTTTCCATCCGGAACTCTCTTTTTGTTATTTTGCTGGGAAAATATGTGGTTATAGAATAGTGGTCCTTATGTTATAATTGTAATGTGGTTATGTGGCAACAGTTTTTGCTTGATCTGGCTTGATGCATGGGTTGTGACTGGGATCTTAATTTTCGTCTGGGTATGTTTCCTTGGATTGTTACAATAACATAGAATTGTTACAAAAACTCAATTTATCATGCAACCAAACACCTATCAAGCTTCTATTTAACATGTTAGGCATAACTAGTGCATTCAGCGAAAAAACTAGTAGTTGATATATTGTAATATACAATCAATGTGGATCAGTTAATAACCATGATGATTCATCAGTTGCTGCAGAAAAAAAGTTGAACCACTTGATCATCATTTATTTGCTTCTTCATCTAGGACAGCAAAGTCGCACCTCTGCAAGCGCCTCCGGAACTTTTTTGCTGGGATTTTGCAGCTTGAGCTGGACTGAACATCATTTGGTAACTTGCTTTAATCAACTCTGCTTCATTTGGTAATCTTTTTACATCGACCTCTCGATTCGGTTAGCTCTTTGAGATTAATTGAACAGGTTGTTAGCAGTCAACAAAATCTAGAAGTACCTGTCTTTCGTCCAAATATGAAATATCTTTTTGCACTTTTAGTACTCCATTTATAGGATCTGAATAATTTAGTTTTTCAAGAGGGAATAAGTGCAATCAGTAGTTATGGCAGATAAAGAAGAGAATCCTAGTTATTTATGGGTCCCCACAGATGCAGCACGTATTTGCGTGCAGCGACACGAATAGGAAGACCGACACGAATAGGAAGACGAGGTCACACATCTGGCAAGGAAAATGTTGGTGGCAAAGCAGATGTTGGATATTTATTTTTATCAAGTAAAATGCTTATTGTGCACTTTAAATTTTAGTTTTGATTTTGACTTTTCATATTTGCAAGTTTGTAATTCTACTTTTATAATGCATATCTGTATTCTCATGAAAATATATAAAATAATGTTAAATAATTTATAATATTTATGACAAAAATGCCCTCTCTAATACAATGGTTAAAATTGTCAAATTGTACCGAACAGCTGTTCAGTTCGATATGGTTTGGACCTTCCTGATCGAATTAAACTAGAAAAACCGATTAAACCCAAATATAATAAAATTATTAATAGAGATAAAACATGTGTACTTTTATAGTAAAATAATGTTTATCTTAATTACTTGTTACTACAAATGAGTAATTTACCAAAATAATCATTAATTTTGTCTAAAAAAGAAGGCATTTTTTTAGAAAATTTAAAAAGAACTGGAACAATGAAAAATTTGTTAAATATTGCATTTAATTATATTCATATTTTGTTTAATTTTACAACTTATTTTTGGTGAATACAATTTTTAATAGTATAACTTTTAATGGTATTGCTTCGGCGGATACGCGAGCGGGGGAGGCAACGCCTGCTTCGGCGGTGCCGGTGTCGGAGCTTGGCAATCAAAGACCTTGGTTCCTTTTTGATCGGACGAGGCTGGGGTCAAGGAAGGTGAGATGGGGAAGTAGGGGGGATAAAATTCGGATTCACTCTGAATTTGTATTTATTTAGACGGATGATATTCGATTTAAGATATCTGTTGGAGCGGATATCCGGATATGGGTATTATCCGAATGTTAATAGGGGTAGACACGAAAATATTTGTTCCGCTCTACTTAAGATACACTCTGAATTAATCTTTGATAATATATTCATAATATATATAATTATTTATTTAAAATCATTATATTTATAAATATGATTAAATATTCTCTATTATATATTAGTATACTAAATTAATGTTAATAATTATCTGTATCCATTTTGAATCCCAAGCTTATCCAACTTATAATAAGCACTCTGTATTCATATTTGGATACAAATGATTATCTGATTAACTAAACGGAACAGATACAATCCGCTCCGTGGCACAGATCCACTCATCTGCATGCCTATTTTATCTGCCCTTGATAAAACTAGCTACTTTCACTGTGTCCGAAGCTGAGAGAGTAGCTGCAGGTCATTTGTGTCGTTTGCATCCAATGTTGATTTGGAGGATTTGGGTCTCGGTCCTTTACGGGGAAAGGTGAGATAAATGTTGATACAAATGACAACATATGTACTTTTCCTGAATTCCTGAAGTCTGAAATTGAAACCTTCTTTAACTCTTCTTCAGCATTAAGATCTGGATACATTGGATAGAATTAAGGTGGAGTTTGATAATATTGGGATCTGAAATCTAAAATCTGATGATCATCTCTTATATTTGAATGTGTCACAATGATATCTGAATGTGTTGTAATGATATCTGAAAATTTAATAACTAAGATTATTTGATAAAATATCTAAATTTGAAGACGGTAAGATTGTTTGATAAAATATTTGAATATGAAAATTAAATACATAACATTGTTTGAATAGTATAACTAAATATTAGTGGTGTGAATGAAATTTGATATTGTAAAATTCTGATTCGATTTCATGGGTTTGGAACTTATTTTTGTATCTTATAAACTATCTGAATAAAAATTAGATAGTCTGATAACTTATCAGAATTAGAATCAGTATCAATTCATTCAATTTTTATTTATCTCATTTTGATAAAAATAAATTTATATAAGTAAAACTAATTAAAATAATGTTAACTAAATAAAAATGTGATATATAAATTAATAAAATAATAAAAAATAAAAAATAAAAATATTATATCATTATATGTAAATTATATAGTGATTCTAAATTATTGAAATCAAAACTTCGGAATCAATATAGATTTTTGATGATTCCTCTACCGAATTTGACCCATTTAGAAGAGCAACAACCTCCTCTAAGGAGTAACTTACATCTTATTGTGAAATTTATATGCAATAAATAATATTTAATAATTATAAAATAACACCTAAATATCATGTCAATACAAGCATCGTCTCAGATTGGACTTAACATCCTCTTAAGTCTGACTCAGTCAGACATGGTGGCATTCGGACCATTTGTTAAATTTTTTTTGTCTAGTGCCTGCTAAATGCTTCAATCCTTGTTGGTGCTCCGTTTATCATGTGGTCATCACAATTCTAAGGTGAAATTTCTCACTCATCAAAATATCGAAGATATTACCATTTCATTATTATTTATTTTATGAATAATATTTTCTCTCTCTAGTTGTGTAGGCTTGCGCAGAAGAAATTTTCAACATTTTCTTATTATATATCTTATGAAAATAAATATAAATACTTTTTCTGTTCTAAAGTATTTCTATGAAATAAAATATATATTAGGTTGGTTCTTAAAATAGACTTCTCAAAAATAATATATAGTATTTTTAAGTTTGAAATAAAAAGTATTAGGTATATTTTTAGAATTGAGTGCTCAGTACCAATATTTAGTGTTTAAGTTATATTTTGTTATCTAATTTTTAATATGTTTATTATTTATATTTAGAAATACTTTGTCATTTTTAAATTAGTTTTTATTTATATACAAGTTTTTTAATCAATTTTAAATTAACTATTGAATTTTAGAGTTCAAATATCTTATCAAGCAATTTTAATCAGATAATTCATATTTAAATATTCAGATTTAAAAAGTGAATAAAAAAGATTATAGATGTCATATCTTAGTGTTATCAATCGTGACCTAACTATACTTCATTCTCAAGAACTGGCTGCCATTATCTTACCCGAAGTTTTGATGAATTAAATAGAAAAAGCCGTATAAAATTGGTTGCTTGTACTATATATCGACGTTAGACTCGTACCAGAACCCTAAGAAATTAGAATGAACAACACGTTGAGATTGGAGCAGCTGTTACTAAGTGTTAAGAAAACAAAAGATGGATACAGAAGCATCATTTTCACCAAGATTGCTAATCATTTGATAGGCCATCACATATTCATAGGTTTTCTTTTTTTTCTGATTTTTATTGTTTAAATTCTATATTTTGCAGAATTATAAAATTTACGGATTCTATCATTTTCATAGAATTTTCAATTTGATACTGTTTAATATAACCAAAGTGACGAGCTATGACGGCCCATTTACACAGCTCAAGTCCATTGGACTTTTTATATGGGCTTACGCTCGGCTTTCATATACGTGGGCTAAAATGGGTCTGGGCTTGGGCCAGCCCAAGCGTAAGCCCAAGCTCAGACCCAGTCCATTGACACGGAGATCAAAAATTTAAAACGTACAAATTAGGACGAACAAGTCTAAGCAAACGTTATATCCTAGTTGCCATGCTGGCGTAGCCTTCGATTTGGAAGGGTGTGAAATTATTATCAATGGTTCGACCACTCCGACTATGGTCTTTCCCGCAGACATTGGCTCGAGCTCGACACGTTTTTTTCATAAAACGAATCAAAAATACCGAATAATCAAGTGATGTATAAGATGGGAGGGTACAAGTTCTCTCATATCCACGTATCCTACCCAATTTAAGAAAGAAAAGTTAGATATAATCATTTTCTAAGCGTAGTTAAATGTGAAAACGAATCTCATCTATTACAGTTGACAGGAGATCAGGTTTTTCTCATAGCCATGCTCCCCAGCCGGGAAACATTTGACACAACCTTTCTGTATCGGTGGCATCTTGTATGAGCTGCTGAACCTGCAAACACGTCACATTCGTATTGATCGGAAGGAAATGCAATTACAGAGGAAACAAATTGATCTATTCAAGAAATCCCTTTCAAGAAAATTCTTGAAAAAATACCCAAGTTGATGACTTGTTTGGTGCTAGGATAAACCTGGTTCATCCCTAAAACCAGGTTTATTCCCTCATTGCCGCGGTACTAAATGAGGCCTCCTACGTGTTCATCACTATCGTCAACACTCCACCATGACGTGCCATAATAGGTTTTTAAGTAACTATAAATCTATAATCATGAACCTAACAAAGTGAATTCATGCTATAGGAACATGTGAAGCACACGACTATCTTATCTAGAGAACTCTTACATGACAATATCCTTTTTTTACATCACATTTGACTCTTCTGCAAGAATATATTCGCCGTGCATAAGCTGTTTGTTGCATTTATAGGTGTCTTTTCCAATGTCCATCTTAAAAACTAAAGGGACTCCATGAATCTTCTGAGATAAATAAGGAGAATAGGTTGAGGTAGTGATCATCCTTAGGTTGTGTTTGGTTTGGATTCAAAGGGAGAGATTTTTGTTAGAAATCTCTAGCAACACTTAAAAGCCTAACCAAATGCATTGGATTCTTTTTGGATTTCGTGTAGTAAAAATAGAGGAGATATTTTGAGAAGTGGAGAGACAGCTACAAAATCTTGAAATAGTAAAGTGGAAATAGCATGTCCCTGTCGAGCTAAATCTGATAAGAAGGCAAGCTATTCTTGATTAACTTCTAAATACCCATGCTCATTTCTCAAAGTCTGACCTAATGGTACACTCACTAAGGTTAGAACTGAGTTCATACATTTGCATGAATCCGCTCGTAGTATAAAGATGAACAAAGTAAATCATCCGGAAGGGGATGATAGCCTTTATGTTTGTGGCACAGGCGAAGAGGTAACATGCCAGGTTGATGGGCATCAGAGGAGAAAGTGGTCTGCAGGCCACCAAAGATGGTGACAAGAATGCATGGGAAGAGTGGGTATCAAATGAGAGCCAGCTGCAGGCTGCCAATGAAGGTGACAGGAAAGCATGTGAGGGTGCTGGAGGCCAACGCCATGGACCATGGAAAGGATTGAGGGAACATGAAAGCCTGGGGTGCAGGGGTGCACCTAATGGGAAGGGGGGAAAAGGTAGCAGCAGAGGGAAAGGAAAGCTGGCAAGATGGGGGTGGAACTGGCCAGGTCAACAGGAGGCTGGCTTCTCATTGCGGCAAGGGTGTTGGTGCTTAGAGGGGTAGAGGGCTGCAACACGGCCAGGGGATAACCTCTCTATGCAGTATTGGGGATGTTGGGAGGAAGAAGGGTGCAAGTGGAGGGTGAGGCGGGCAGTGACGGTCCTCACAGGGCTGGGAGGGGAGGTCAGCAATGGTAGCGACTAGTGGGTGCCCAAGAGGGAGGAGATGGGAGCAACCTATCCATGCCCACAAGGCAGTTTGCTGGCAGTGGCAGTGGGGCAGATGGCTGGTAGGCATTGGAAGGGGATGAAAGGGGAAAGGATGGAGCCAGAACCGAGAAGGGTGGCTAACGTTGATGGTTTTTTTTTGGGGGGGGGGGGGTTGAGAGGTATGGACTAAGGATGTAAACAGAATCTGATATTCTGATATTCCGATTCGATTTCGATAAAAATTAACGGATTTGAAGCTTATTTTTGTATCCTATAAACTATAAGAATTAGAATCGGATATTCTGGTAACTTATCGGAATCAGTTGATTCCGTTTCCATTAATCCGATTTCGATAAAAAATAATTATATATAAATTAAATTAAATTAAATGAAATTAAATAAATTATAATATGTAATATATAAAATGATAAAAATAAAATTTTAATAAGATTATATTAAATTTTAGTAATTATATGTGAAGTATTAACTTATTTTGAATAAAAATTAATATTTAATATGTATTTCGAAATTGATCGGATTCGATTCCGATTCCGATAATGAATCGGATCGAAATCGAAATATAGTGATTATGAAATTATCGAAATCGGTATCAAAACCCTTTTACCCTTATCGGAACTGGAATTAGATTCTGATGATTCCGCTACCGAATCCGGCTTGTTTACAGCCCTAGTATGGACCAGCACAACTGACACTAATGTGCCAACTAATTTCTTCATGCAAACTCCTAACATGTGCAAATGACTTTGCAGACTTTGACACGTGTATGTGATGACAAGCAGACCTGTCAATGAATCAGATCTGGGTTAGGTCCATCAAGATCTGAACCCGGATCCGATAAATTTGATTCTAATTCAAACCGGAATCCATAAATAATATGATGTTCGGATTCAGGTCCAGATATTTCAGATTCGGGTCTACCCACTAATTACCAGTGCTGTCAGAGCCCACTTCTTCTGTTGGAGGATCCTGAATGGCGGGAAGGTCAACACTGGTGGCATTCCTCTTCATCTGGTGGTGTTTCCAGAAGAAGACAGTGGATCAGATTCGGCATGGCAGCGTCTTGCTGGCACCTCCGTGCCAATTCATTCAGATGCTTCACAAAATCATCTCTGTTGTCTCTACCATTCGGATAAAAGCTCTACACATGGGAGTACTGACAGCTAGGGGTGTAAACGGGTCAGATTTGGCAATGGAATCATCAAGATCTGATTCCAATTCCAATAATGATTAAGGTGTTCCGATTTTGATAATTTCGGAAACCTTATGTTCCGATTTGGATCCAATTTTGATTCTATTATTGGAATCAAAATCAAATCTGATAATTTCTGATTCCAATATTAAATATTTTTTTTCAAAAATAAGTTAATCATTCACATATAATTTCTAAAATTTGACATAATATTTTTAAAACTTTATTTTTATCATTTTATCAATTTATATATATCATATTTTATGATTTATTTAACTTTATTTTAATTATTTTTACTTATATATTTATTTATTATCGAAATCGGATAAACAAAAATAGAATCAACTGATTCCGATTTCGATTTCATAAGCAATCGGAATATTAGATTCTAATTTTAATAGCTTATATGATACAAAAATAGTTTTCAAGTCCATTAATTTTTATTAAAATGGAATCAAAATTGCTAAATATTGAATTCCGTTTACACCCATACTGGCAGGTCTTCATAGTCTACGTCGCATTCAGGAAGGAGACCGCCCGCCCCGGCATGGATGAAAAAAGTGGCTGCCCGGTGTTGCAGAAGATGTGGTAGGTCAGAGGGCCATTCCCGTCCATCGTTTGTGTCCCTGATGCCGTCATTGTTGTGGATTGGAGAGAACTGAGGAAGAAGAAGGCGAGGAGGACGAGGAAGAAGAAGAAATAGAAGAGGGCGGCGAGACTAGCAGTGCCACACCTGTGTCTCGCTGAGGGGAGGAGAAGCCGAAATCCTCTGAGCCTCTGCTGCTGCTAGGGTTGATTTCGGGGCAAAACCTGAAAGTAATTTTGCGTCCCGAATTCTCTATTTTGGGTTTCCAGCCATCCTTGAACCCAAAAAATATGTTATCGGGTTCCCCATTAGGTGCTTACAACCTGATAACTATTTTTCAGATTCAGGTTGAGTTATCAGGCACGCTGAATCCATTTACACCTCTAAATTGACATAAGAATGGGATCAACTAAATTTTTAGGATTGTACCCATGCATGAGTTGAAATAGACTTATGGCACTGTTCATATTGACTGAACTTTTGTATGCAAACTCAACATGTGCAAAAATCAAATCTGAGGTTCTTAAACTGCTCATCGATCAACTAGGCATCACAAGAAATTTGTTAGACTCCTCTTCACATCAAATATGGCCATCTATTTGTGGGTGAAAGATATCAGAAAATTTAAGTTTAGCTCTCATAATGTGCTGAGATAGCAGAAAAATTTAAGTTTAGTTCTCAATATTCTCATAATGTGCCAAAGTGTTATGTTCTATGTAGTCAGAGGCGAGAGGCGACCGAGGTGAGGGTGGGCTCGCCTCGCCTCAGGCGCTTGAGGCGGGCACCTCAGGCGCCCGAGGCGACATTTTTTATATTGAAGAACTTCTCAAAAAATATACATATAACATTGAAACTTTTGAAGAAGAACATAAAAAATACAAAAAAATCACTTCTAGGACCTATAATGCATCAAGATATTGGAGTCTCAAGGTAGAAGATTGGGCATTGGGGGTTTCGGGGTGGGGAAGAAGAATTTAGGTTACCAAATTTGACTTTCACAAGGTCCTCACCCGGGCAAGGCGAGATCTGCCGAGGCGAGGCGTTTTTGCCTCGCCTCGCCTCAGCGCCTAGGCGCCTGAGGCGAGCGCCTGAGGCGAGCGCCTCAGATAACATAGGTTATGTTCAGAACTAACTTATAAATCAGTCCCACATTCTAATAGACAAGGGATGTGTACTATATGGTTCAACCTGCCAAACTGAATCAAAATGATTTGTTCAATTTAGTTCGTATGTAGTCAGAGGCGAGAAGTGCCTGAGGCAAGGGGGGGCGTCACCTCGCCTTAGATGTTTAAGGTTGGCACCTTAGGCACCCGAGGAGAGAATTTTTTTATTGAAGAACTTCTCAAAAAGTATATATACAATATTGAAACTTTTGAAGAACATAAAAGAAAAGAAAAAACTTCTAGGACCTACAATGTATCAAGATATTGGAACCTCGAGATAAAGACTGGACATTGGGGATTTCGAGGTTGGAAAAGAGGATTTAAGTTACTAACTCCGATTTTCACTAGGTTTGAACCTGGGCGAGGCAAGATCTGCCAAGGTGAGGCACGTCTCACCTCGGCGCCTAGGTGTCTGAGGTGAGCACCTCAGATAACATAGGGTTCAAACCGTTTGGAAGTTCCAAACCAAACTAAACTATTTAACCTAATTTAATTAAAATATTATAATTGATATTCATATATACTCATAGTAAAACAATATTTATTTTAATTTTTTGCAACTTAAATATCAGTATATATATGTAACTGATTAATTATTTTGATTATTTTATCAATTTTTGATCTTAAGTTTGGTTAGGTTCTATTGGGAAAAAAAATCTAAACCAAACGAAGCCGAATCATACACACCACTATATATGACATTGTCCTTGGAAGGCCATGCAACCAAACAACTCATTCAAAAGAGCCTAACAACTCTAGAACATAGTTGTTAAGATGACGAGGTGTCCAAGGTATTTAGAGATGAAATTCTACTTAGGCGACAAAGTGGTAAAAATTATGTTAATACTACATATGTATACATATATATATAGAGAGAGTAGACTTTAAAAGCATTAGGTATGAAAGTTTTACATATAATTATATGCATGCATGTAAATGTGTTTTATGTATGAAATTATATTTGTGTGAGTACATATTTTTGGAGAAGATATAATCGTCATAAACTAAGTTAGAGGGAGAGAAAAGGGGGTTGTGAAAGAACTTTATAAAAACTATAGTATATATTTATATTTAAAATTTGTTAACATATTTTATAGTATAAATGATAACAAAGATTTTAATATGATTTCACTATTTTTTCATAGATCAACAAGCATGTGCCTTGGATGCCAAGATAGATGCCTTGGTTGCCTAGGATGCTTATGTGGATGGCGTGACTAGGGGTGTTCATCAGAAACTAAACCAAACCAAATCATTAGTTTGGTTTGGTTCAGTTTCGTTTAAACAATCGATCAATTTGACTTGATTTCTAAAATCTTTCAAACTGAATCAAACTAGTAACTTGAATAAGATAAATATTTATTTTAATTTAGATATATTAAAAATTTCCCCGAAACATATCAAACTAGTAACTTCTGTGATTGTTAATACGTTTTACAAAATGGCTCATTTTCTTCTTTGCGGTTTCTCTGTTTTTTGCCATACAATTGATTGATATGGCCTTTTAGTTCCAATGCCCCCTTCCAGAAAACTTACAATCCTACAGCAAATACCCAGATATACCTCAGTTCTCCCTCAAAGTAACCAATTGCACTCAGATATCTTCCTATCATTTGATAAATAGGGATGGGCTAACATGATGTATATCCTGCAGAAAAATAGAGGAATCCCGAAAAGGAGAAAAAATATCTTATGGGGTGTTTGGTTGCATGATAATTTTTTGTACACTTTCATGATAAAAAATTGTATTAAAATAAAAAGTGAACCAACTCATGACATAAAATTATCATGTTTGGAGGGATGTGATTACAAAAAAAAAGTAACTACCACACATGACCAAACAAAGTGGGGGACCACAAGAAAAAAAGAAAGAGGTGAGGCCCTCTTTTTTTGTTTAAGAAGAAAATCACTTTTAAAACATAAAATTGTCATGATTACCAAACACCTCTTTTAACAAATTTTCTTATAATTTTTAAAAATTAAAACAAAAATCTTCATTATCTTGCAACCAAACACCCTGTTAAAGATAAACACATCACTTCATCAAAGCAGTCATAAAACAAAGAAGCACAATGAATACAATCCGCGGTAGGGCGCAAGAACAGCAGCAAGAAAATCCAGCAAAGTACCTGTCCCTGAATACTCCTCATTTCTCCATCTTCAAAACCATCCAACTTTTGCTTGACACGAAACAGTGCACGTGCTGCATCTTTGTTGCCCTCACATGCATCTTGTGAGTCCTCCAAACAAGATTCGGTATCGTCATCAATTTCCTGACAGAATGCAGTAACAAGGTGCAATGTGAATGATTATGCATGGAGAAAATTCAGAATGCATGAACCGTAGAAGAAACAGGCATTCTTATTAGGGTTGCAAACGGAATCTCAGATTTAAATAAAAATTAATAGATTCAGAGACTCTTTTTGTATCCATAAGTTTATCAGAATGGGATACTCAAAACTGGAATCAGATGCTGAAATAGTCTATTCTGTATCTGTTTTCTTGGATTCAGAGACTCTTTTTGTATCCATAAGTTTATCAGAATGGGATACTCAAAACTGGAATCAGATGCTGAAATAGTCTATTCTGTATCTGTTTTCTTGATTTCATTACAAAATAACAAAAATATAACTGATATTATAATAAATAAAATGTACATAAATTATTAAAAATAATATACATAAAGGATAAAAAGTAGAATTAAAATTCTGAAGGTATTATATCAAAATTTGAAAATAGTAATATAAGATTTATTAGCTCATTTTTAATAAAATTTAATATATAATTTATATTTTGGAAATTATCGGATTGTTTCAATTTTGATAATAGATTTGGAATATCATGAGTCTGATTTAATTCAGAATGATTTAAACCTTATTGGAAATAGCTACCAAATCCAACTGGTTTGCAAAGTCCTAATGCTAACAAGAAATATGTATATGATCTGAATGAAGAGCCTAATGTTCTCAGTGTGATAGCGCAGTGGAGAACACTTGAGTCATCTGGACGCCTTGCCATCCTAATGGGGAGGCCTGGGTTTGAACCCGGGATGATTGCCCTCACGGCGTTGGGCAATTGTCAATGGTTGCACTGTTTTGACACTGTCCAAAAAAAAAATGAAGAGCCTACTATGTGAAGTGTGAACAATAAATGACATACCAAAATATTTTAACAATGAAATGTATCTGTTTTTATGTAACTATTATGGTCTCATGAGAACTAGGTCCTGCCAGTCTATAAGTAAAGTTGGGCTATTAAAAAAACTAAAACTAGTAAATGACTATACAAATCTTTATCATACCTCTTGACGTCGCAAGGCTTTCAGAGGTGAAAGAGCCCACTTGTACAGAGGGTCATGGATAAATACCTGAAGAATTTATTCCCAACACCAATGAAATGAGCCAAGTAAAACTGATCAAATTGACTATCAAAACAACTAGACCATGTTATACTTCGACTATTGTTAGCAATGCTTCCTTATTTGTTCTCATAACAGCAAGTGTTTCTTCAGAGCACTTTCTGAAAACCCCTTCAACACCGGTGACTCCCATGCCATCTATGATGTCCCTTGTCAGCCTAAAAGGAACCTGAAAAGATGAAAATAAGTGAAGACAAGGTAACTGAATAATACATTCCACTAAGAATCAATGACAAACATGGTTTGCATGATCAACCAATCTGGCCAATTTCCAGTTGATCAGAATCAGGATCAGCATACTCCAATCCCAACAGATCCTAGCCAATTCCCAGCCAGTCCCCATCCTGTCTAGATCAGGATCTACACCCCCATCAATGGGCTGATCCGATCCTGTAATTCATGATGGCAAAGAAGATCCCACTTATGCTAAAAGAATTAGACAAACCCGCTCTGGTGTTTTAAGCATCAGGCCCTGTTCAAAGGCGACGCCCAAGTCAATATGAACCACTTCTGCAGTAGATTGATCAATGAGAATGTTCATAGAATGCCGATCTCCAAGCCCAACAATGTAGCCAACCTGAATTTACAATAAAAAATTTACTGGGGTAAGATAATCAATTATCAATCTTCTCTCCTTAATTTTTAAATTAAATCAAACATTAAAATAAGAAAAAGATAGTACGCAATAAGTGAATGCTATCATCATAATACAGGACTTATACGGCATGACTATAATAGAACATTACCATTGAACTAGCTGCCACACTTCGTGTATAGGAAAGCCTCTTCTCAAACCAATAAGAAGGCTGCAAGAACCTCTCCAAGAAGAAATTGTGCATCACAGGCCTGTTTAATCATAAATGCATCAGCCACACATTTTCTTGAAGTATAAGAATCACGTGATAAAATGATTTAAAAACTCCTGGAACCTGAAATTTTCACAGATTCTCTGAAATGCCTTCCGCTTATCCTTTTCCTGCAAGGAAAATTGCACTTGTCAGATTCTTCTACTTCTACTTTGTTAGAAATTTCTCTTCCCTGTGTGAATTCCTTGGGTGTTAGCTGCTAGCTAGTTGATATTTCAGTTCATTTATCTCAAAGCATCAATACCAGTCCTAGCCAAATAACATCAAGTATTTGGTGAACAATTAACCTTGTTTGGGTAAGTGATGCTGCAATCAAATGAGAATATTTTCTCCTAAGAGTCAACTCAGGCCTTAATCCCAAATTAACTGGGGTCAATGGGCTATTTCCAATAATTGGAGAAACCACAGTATTACTCTCAATGGACTATTTCAATTCTCCATGGAACCATAACCATCTAGGAAGTAGGGATGGCAATGGTTCCGATATGTGATTAGAACCTTTCAGTAATGAACTTGTTCCATTCCTCTTCCCAAAATGTTCTCCAAAAAATAAAATAAAAGAAGAGTAAGGGTGGGATGGGGTGGGGAAGAGAGAAAAATCAGACATGGGCACATACGTTTGTCATGTACTCTCGACATTGAGGGTATGACCAATCTCCCACTCCATAACGTCCATGTGCTCCACCATTCCTTGTGCTGAAAGGACAGGAAACATATGTCAATAAGCTATGCCGAACATATTATAACATACATAACAAGTGATACACGCTCCACCTTCCAATAAGGTATTCACCAAGTGGAACTGTTTGGTCAACCCATTCAAGAACACCAGCACTTGGAGTGAAAGGTACTACCTGCTTGAAGAAGATATAATGATATCAACAAAATGGCTGCTTCCAATATTCAAGTGCCATACTTCACTAGTACAAATAACACTGCATTTGGAAGAGTTGAAGCCTGGAAGCATGTAATAAGAACAGCTGGCTGAAGCAGAAACTTCAGGACCATGAGGTTATGTTGAGTTCAAAAGCATGTATTGTTACTAAGGTCAAGAAGGTCCTTTTGTTATTAGTGTTCACTTTCTATCAATGTAAGAAGAAAATCCTTTAGATTTTATTTTTATGTAACCTTCTTTTTCCTATGTTATTAAAGGCTATATTGCCTCAACTGTTTAAGCGGTGAGGCAAGGCCAAGTGAATGCCTCACTCACCTGGCCCGCCTAGATGGTCACTTGAGGCAATTCAGCCACATCAAACCTAGTCAGGCCAAATCAGAACTGGTAAAAGATTGTATTCAGCATAAATGAAAATCACCGTGAAGGTCACTGCCGCCGTCTGATGGTGAGTCTTCTTTGTCCCCCTCACCCCATCTTCCTTGCTCTCTCTCTCTCTCTCAAAAGATGGTGTTCATCCAAGTTGTTTATGCTGCCTGTCACCGAGGAGAGAACCACTGTCTGCTGCCATCAGTGAAGGTACAATCTCCCATCTATTGTATCCATCTCCGTCTCTCTCTCTCTCTTCAGACCCCATGGCCCTGCTGTTCTCAGTCCACTCCTGGTTCTCAATCACACCCTCTCTTGCCTCTCCCCTCCCAACCTCTCAGTGACTCAGTTCTCTCCCACTCCCACACTCTCCTCAGTCCCTCCCTTAACCTATCTCCTACTCATCCTTTCTCCCTCGGTCTTGCCCCTTCTCTGTATTTTAACCTCACTCTTTAAATAATTTTTATATTTATAAAAAAATAAATATGAATTCAAAATTTTCTTCCACATAAGTCCCTACAAGTACACATTTCAAGCCTCTCCAATTTTAGAATTACCACGTTAATCCTCAAATTCTAACTCCGTTCAAGAATAGTGCCTGCTGTTCCAATTTATGGCCGATGATTTGAGTCATGTGGTGTATGTGCAGTTAAATACAATTGTTTGTTAAGTTACAAAAATGCCCCCTATATACTAAATATATGCCACTCACTGCTCGAGACCCCTGTTCATTTCAATCCTCCTCCTTGCTGAACCTTCTTTGCCCTATGTCTTCAATTCCTATGCTTGACTTTTCTACCTTTGTCCTCCACGGCTCCACCCCCTTCCCTTCCATGCCTCCTTTCTCCTTCCTTCTGCACCTCTCTCCTCCACTCCAACTCTTCTATCTCTAATCTTATCACATGCCAAGGAACGGGGAAAGTGCATAGTCATCAGAGAAGAGAACAAGTATTTGATAGTGTTGGCAAAAAGTGCTTCACAAAATAGTATTGTCAAAGGCCTGGCTTTCCCATTGAGGTGAGTACCCTGCCAAACATATCTGTATTGAAAATGTTAAAATTTTGAGGAATTACATTCTAGGGTTCTTATTCAGGCATTATGTTTTGGGACTTTGAGCTTGCTTGACATTGTCCATAAGAGCGGGGCTACTTCTCATCCTCTTGTCTCAAGTTGTCTAGTCTGGAGCTTTCTATGTTTTCTAAGGCATGACATGCCTGAGGGTCTCATCTTGCCTTAGGCACTTGAGGTGGAACATGCATAGAGGGGTATGGGGTGAAGGAGATGGCCTCAGACCCGTTAAGACGGGTCCAAACTTAAGTTGGATTCCTTTGCCACTGAACCGGTTGTCCGACCACCTGGTTCAGTGGCTAAGGTCACTAGTTGGCCAGACCGAGTCCAAGAAACTTAAGTTTCGCACCCTCTTATATTGGGTCCACGAGACCCAGCAAGTGATCTTGTGGACCCTTATCTTCTCTGCCCAAAATAGGGCAGAGAAGATGCCACAAGTGGCTATGGCGCCCCATCAAGGAAGTTTTGGCTTGCCTAGGCGACATGGCATGAATTGAGGCAATGAGAGGCCTCCTTGCCTTGCCTCGCCACATACTCTAGGCGATGACCTTTGATAACATAGGGAGCTTCGGGCAAATGCTTGTCCTTTACAATCTGCACAAATTCTGTAAGCGTCAAGGTTCCCTTGCCTTCCCTAAATGGAACTCCTGCCTGGACAGGATCAAGGAAAAAAGAAATGCGAGAAATAGTGGGAGAGAGGGGGAGGCTTGGGTGTTGAGTTTTGATACATGCAAAAAGCCCTCCGAGCCCCTTTCAACCCAAAGTCATGAGTATGCCGAAGTACGCGATACCTGCAAGAAGTGCAAGCTGGAGGAGAAAATTGACTGACGATGGAAGGAAAAGTGACCACTATGTCTCTTCCAAGCAGCTGGTGGGGGGGATTTGGTTTAATTGGTTTGGTTTAATTATGATATAATTTCAGTTTAATCAGTTCATCATCTGGTTTGGGTCCCCAAACCGAATTAATAGAATGGAGTGGTTGAAAGAATAATGAACATCCTCAGAATTCAGAATTTTGCTTGATGTCAATAGCCCACAGAAGCCTGGAAGGCACCCTACTCTAAATTCATTCAACTAAAATATAATAAGTATCTGAAGACCTGTAAATCAAATCACACATTTAAATACTCTTGCTTTAAGAAGGCATTCCGAATCTGTAAGAGACGACCGGTAATTTTATTCCTAAGTTTGTAATTGTGGTAAAAAAGAAAAATAGCTCCATCTATAAAAAAGGTTAAGGGCCTATTTGGCAAACTTTTGGTTAGACTTTTCGAATCCATTTTTTAGATGAATTATAGATTATACTATATTGGGCTGGTAAAAGAGTCAGAATAAACTTTCCCCAAGTGACAATAGGCTGGTAGAAGGGTCAGACTAGACCCTTCCTAGAAACATGTAGCTCTCAACTTAGGAACCATCGCTAGTAGCTTTTAGTGAAGAGTAACTATTGGTGTCAATTTTTTTATGAAAAAAAAGAAGTGGACAGCTCATATAAAAAGAAAGGAGAAGGACCGGGTCAATTCCTAGCTGGTCCGACCCCCAATTGGGGGGGACCCATTGGTGCAATTCCCAGCTGGCCCAGCCCCTGTTTTGATTTAATTGATTATTATCCAGCCCCCTTGAAGACCATTTGCGCATAGCCCCATTAAGAGAGGGGAAGGTGGGCCACGGTCAACTAATGGCCTGGTCAACAGGCCACATCAGCTGGCCACACCAGCGCACGGTCAGCTGCCACCTCACCTTATCCTCATTGATCGCATGGGAGAATGGAAGGGTTAAGTCAAAGGATTAATGCAAGGCAATTAAATCTACCTTGAAGAAGCCAAAGGACATAATATCATCGGGCTATCCAATATTTGTAGGATATCACCTATTTTTCTAGATAAGTCTGCAACATTCATATTTTCTAAAACAACTCCTTTTCCAAAACGGAAAATGAGGTTCACACAGTAACATAACAGCCTAGAGCTGTATGGATCCAGGCCAGCCTTTTCTGCTTGATGTGAATCACTCTATTGATGAAGGAACAAATGCCATTCCAGTTGCAAGATGCGACAGTCAAGCTATAGGATGCAGTTGTTTCAAGTTTTTAACATATATAACAAGATGGCCAAGGTCAACACGGAATGTACCATTCTGCTTAGCTCTGCTTATCAAGGTAAGTTAACACTATTCTAATATAGATCTGTAAACGGATTTGATGGATCTGATAACCTGACCTGGATCTGGTTTGCTTATTGGGTTGATGGTATTTAAAAAGCATTTTAATTTCTTTAAGACCAGGTTTGGATTCAGGTGGGATCCGATTTCTTTTTTTCGGGTTTCCTTTGAATCAATTTTAAAAGCCCACTGTAATACCCGTGAAGGTTCCTGTGGCAATGGCAATGTCCTTCGCTTGGACGGATCTCCTAGAGTACACTATGGTGTGCACCCCGACACGTCTGCAGCACCCTCTTGGATCTACTCTTCCATCTGTTTCCGTTCATTGCCTTAGTTTGGATCTCCCATCCCCCGAGCACATCATCTCAGTTTTTACTGAAGTTTGATCTGACATATACTTTCCATATCACCTCTATATTTTTTACTCAGATCTGAGCTTTGCCTGCCAAGTGCTCTTTCTACTTTTCCCTCATTTAAGAGAGTTAGATGATCTTGATTTGTTTATGCAACTTGTTTTTTTCTGCAAACGGTAAGCAACATAAACTTTTCTACTATTCTCTTGGTCCCCATTCCATGTCCCTCTTACGATGATTCTCCTAGCTCACTTCTCCTTCCCAATCCATCAACAACAATGCCGTTTTACAGATTAACGATGGCATTTGCAGTTGGAAATGGGTGTTTTTCTAGTTTGTTTCTGTGCATATTTCAACATCTGACTCTTCATTTACATGTCAAATTTTTGATTTCCCTGGCTGATTAATCAAGATTCTTCCATTTATACAATGTTGAGAAGGCTTGTGAATCTTGACAGGTGGTTCCCAGATAGTGTGGTTTGCTTGCACGTTCATTATATGTTCAATTGTATAAATGGATCATATTTATAACATGTATTAATAAGTGGATACGAATATGAAAGAGGTTATTGTTAACAGTGGAAGAGAGATCAATATTACCTTATATTAGTCATGTTTATTAACTACTGATAGCATGTCAATCCGAATCCGAATTATATTTTCGGATTCAGGCATTGATCTGGATATGAAGAGAGCACTGTCAAATTCATTATCAGATCCGTGCTTTTCTTATCAGGTTCGGCTCTGGATACTGAAACATTCAGCCTGGATCCGGCCCGTTTACACTTCTACTCTAATATTGTTATCTTGAAAACAGCTTAATTCAAACCAGAAGCCACACCTTGTATGTACGTATTCTCAATCTTCGCTTCCTTGTATCACGATTTCCCAGTAAGAAGGTGTTAACTAAACCGAAGAATTGTTCCATGACCTACAAAATATACAGAAGCTGTTAAGATATGTTACATTTAAAAAAGCTCAGGACCAAAGCAATGTGAATGCCAGAATCAATGCAAGATTATACCATAAAATATTGAAAATGTTAAATTTTGAACAAGATCAAGGTCCCAAACAATGTTATAATAGAAGGATCCTAACGAACACAACAAAATATCTGTTAAGACATCGCAGCTGGTCAACTAAAGCAGACATGTAAAAGAGATGCCTCTGAATGTTGTTGATCACTGTCAACTTTCGTTCCCCCATGAAGAAGCTTATCCAGGGAATAACCATTTTCACAATAAAATAGTGAAAGAAGAGGGATTTGAAAATTATTAACATAAACCACGTAAGGGACACCATATGAATGAGGAACAAAAAAGAATATCAGGGTTGGGAGATTAACCAATCCCAATCCAATCTGATGGACTACAAAGCCAATCAAAATAACAAATAAGGGTAGTCTTGGATTAGACATTTTTTTTTGAAACATAGTAAGGCATTAAAGAAGTTAACAATCAGGAATTATTCAGAGAAACAGAAAAGATTAAAATTATCATTATCAATTCATGCAATAGTTCACATTTCATTATATATTCTATTACATAAAATTATACTAACAAAATTTTATATAAATATCATATTTCATATAATAAATAAATTAATAATTATTACATACGTTTTAATTTTAATGTTAGAACTTTATGTATTTCATAATTTTAGTTTTATATTTAAAATTTTATTATAAATTTTTAAATGTATATTCATTTAAAAATTTATTTATAGTTCTGCTTAATTATTTTCCCATCTAATAGTTGCCATTTGTCATAGTATAAAAACTATTATACTATAATTATTTTATACATATTTTATTTATGATTTATTAAAATATTCGATTTATTGTATGCTATTTTATAATTTTTAGTAGTCAATGCAAAGAGAACTACACTTAACCACCTAGAATAGGAACAACTCATTCTTAGGAACCAAATTGCTCAAGAATAAGTAAAACAACATCTCTTATTCCACTAATTCCATACGCACTTGCCAAAATCTAGAGATGTCCTCTTTACTAGACATCAGCACCTTTTGCAAACCTAAGAAGCTTCATGGAACACAATCATATAGATCTGCATTTCCACAGATCAATCGCAATTACCAAATTCTACTGCTTGATGCATAAACTTATCTGGTTATGTACCTAGCGTTGTTGATGCATGCTTTCAGTAGAAAAATACCATGTCTTCTAAAAGAACAGAGATCAAATAGCATCTCTATCACATTTATAGCAAGACATAAAATCCTCAATGCCTAACAGAATAGTAAACTGTTACAGTAATTTCTAAGATGAAAGTGAATGAAACTAACAATAAAACTGCTGACAATCTCCTGCAATTAACAATAAGTTTTCATGCAGAGATTCTGAACATAATTTACAGCTTGACATAAAGTTTCAAAGAAAAATAATGTGTAACATGTATAATCAATTACAGCATCTTGTCGTAGATCATCATTTCCTGATTTTGCAAGTTGACGATACTTGTGGCCATCTGAGCCTAGGCATTCAATCACTTTAGGAGCATTTATACCATTCATCACCCTGTAAATAGCAAAAAAGTAAAGGAAAGAGCACATTATATAGTAGATGATACAAAACTCATACTTCCATAACATACATTACAGAATCTCCCAAGCCCTTGAAATGTGGAAAAGATCCTTCATCATACTGGCAACAGGGATCAATGGGAAAGGCAGACGTTACAACTGGAACCTGAAAGTGAGCAGTTGTAGAATAAGAAACTCAATTTTAAAAGTCAGAAATACAAGAGAGAAACCTTATGGGGTGTTTGGTTGCATGATAATGAAGGTTTTTGTTTTAATTTTTAAAAATTGTAAGAAAACTTGTTAAAAGAGGTGTTTGGTAACCATGACAATTTTATATTTTAAAAGTGATTTTCTTCTTAAACAAAAAAAGAGGGTCTCACATCTTTCTTTTTTCTTGTGGTCCCCCACTTTATTTGGTCATGTGCGGTGGTTACTCTTTTTTGTAATCACATCCCTCCAAACATGATAATTTTATGTCATGAGTTACTTCACTTTTTATTTTAATATAATTTTTTATCATGAAAGTGTACAAAAAATTATCATGCAACCAAACACCCCATTAGGTATGTTAAATTAAGCACACATAAGAAACATGACAGGTTGTTTAACACCTCTAGATCAAGCTTGCATAGTTCAAACTTCAGCATAGTGGTAAATGAAGCAAAAAATTGTTCTATGAACTTATGATGGTGCGCCAGGCAAATGTACTCAAACATGAAATGTGAGCGGTCATCTTAAGGCACAAGACAAGAAATAATATTTATTGGTACTCACATTATTTGGAAGCAAATTGCCACAAAGTTTGATCTGGGAGTAGTCAGCCCATTTTGATTTCTAAAAATAAGCCCCTCTAATTGTTTGTACTGCTAAACATATTCTTGTAAAAGTCATTTTTTTAAAAAAATATGCCCAATATTCTGCAGCTCCAAAATGAGTAAACCACCATCTAGAAATGCCAAAATGTCACTAAATACGATATTCTTGATATAGTTTGAGCAAAACACCCCTTTTAATAAAACAAATCTTTCTCTCGATATCACACATACACACAAACATAGGCGCACGCAAACCCCCCATCCCTCACTCTATCTTGTCAGCATCTCTTTCCACCACAGAACCTTCTTCCTCCACGTCTTAGCCATGACAGGACTGCTAGTAGCAGTGATGGCTATGAGTGAGGGGAGATGGGTGCACAGAGGGAGGGGAAGGATGGTGGGGTGGTTTGGGGTTATAGTAGGCACTGCAGGAGAGTAGGTAGCCTGTAGAAGGGGCTCCAGTTGGCACCATTGGTGGGAAGCAATGCTGCAAGAGGAAGAGAAGAATGAGGGAGACGTGAGGAAAGAGATAGAGGGGCACAAAGAGAGAAACAGAGATTTGGAGAGAGACTGAAAGAAGGGAGACCAGGGGCAAGAATTTCTGGATTGCTGGCGACACATACTGGGTCTGCTGGACCCCATGCATTATGGTTGCTAATGGCAGTCAACAGTCAAGTTACCATTGCATGAAGGGAACTAAAAATTAGAAGATCATCTTTCCATGTTATCTACCTTAAAATTTTCTTCCCTTACAAAGTTCCAATAAATCTCCTGTATGTTAGCAATATCACTAAATCCCACAACTGTTCCATAACTTTCTTTCCAATTCATTGTATGTTTCCATAATCGAGAACCAAGCAAACAATTGGGAGTATTCTTGAGGATGGACCTTTATCGGCAAGACATCAATGGAGAGGTAGCATTTGTCCCAAAATTTAATAACAAAAATAGCTCTCGGGTATGGTAGATCAAGCTATGACATTGTCATTTAGAACATTTTATTTCAACTCCTTGAAAATTTTGTTTCCCTCATTGTTTAGTCCATTAAATCATAATAATTTCGGTGTCCAGTCTGGCAATTAGCAAAAAACATTGTAGTTCACATGGGTGTATGTCTTGCGATCTAGATAGAAAGTGCTAGGGCCATTCAAGTCTTTTTCAACATGGTGAATAACAAAATTTGAGAATAAAAATCATAGTTGTCAAATGTCAAGGCGGCAAGGCTCTCAAGATGCACAGAGCTAAAATTTCCACTTAGACAACAAGATGGCTGCTTAGGCATCACCTAAGAAATAAATATATACATATAATAAAGTGTATATTTGCATATTATAAGAGTTTTACATGTAATCATATACATATTTGTATATTATAATTGAGTAGTGTACTGTGTGCCAGCATGCTAATGTATAATCTTCATAAACTAAGCCAGTGGGAGAGAAAAGAAAGTTAAGAGACTACTTTACAAAATTTGAAGTGTATATTTATAATAAAAAAATAATAGTATAAGTGATAACGAAAGATTTTAATATTATTTCACTCAACTTGCGTGGTTAAGTTGTGCGGGTCAAGGGATAGAGCCCCTTGTGGGAGGTATCTGGGGAACAATGCCCCCACATTTTTAGTCATGTAAAAGACGTTGGGGTGCTAGTCAGGTGCCTTGGACCTTCGAAGCCTAGACGGGTGCCTTGACAATGGTGGAAAAAAAAATCAAAAGATCTCAATCTAAAAATGCAAGGGAATATTTTGAATGATTTGAATGCATTAC
Source organism: Cryptocoryne crispatula var. balansae (assembly GCA_036172225.1). Classification (NCBI taxonomy): domain Eukaryota; kingdom Viridiplantae; phylum Streptophyta; class Magnoliopsida; order Alismatales; family Araceae; genus Cryptocoryne; species Cryptocoryne crispatula. The sequence goes on from CM069928.1 coordinate 40,266,575, forward strand.
ATGAATATTCTTGACCATTCACACAACAACAACATTGGGTGGTAGAGAGGAATAATCATCATCTAATAGAGCTTGGATGAGCATTCCTTTTCCACCTCGAATCCCAAAAAGATATTGGGCAGATACACATATTAAATCAAACATCAACTAGTGTGCTTGGCATGGATTGTAGAATCGGTCGAATTGGATTGGAATCGGAGTGGTTGATTTCAATTTGATTCCTACTTGAAGGGCCTACTCTAACTGAATTGGTTGAATTAGATCATAATCAAAATCTTGATTTTTTATATTTTTTCCAAAAGAAGATTCAAGTCGAATCGGTCAGAATCAAACTGAATCGATTGGAATCCATCCGAATTGGGATGAGAATTTTCAATTTTTTTTTATAAAATACAATTCTAGATTGGTTTCTCTTCTTTAGAATCAGTCCAAATTGGACTATCAGTCCACACTGATTCAGTGACCGATTTCGATTTCGAAATCCTTGAAACTTGTATTCCGTATTCTTGTGACTATCTTGAAACCAAGTCATCTAATCTTTCCCTATACTACACGAATGTGGAGTTACCCATGTTTCATTCACATCCTAGGACCAGATCATTCTAAACATGATTTCAAAACTATTAACTGGGTCTTCTTGGTTACTCCAACTCAAAAGGGGTATAAGTGCACTGATCGCAGTGACCGGATCAATCTAAACTTGATTTCAAAAGGATACTCTCCTACTCAAAAGGTGTACAAGTGTGATGATCCCAAGACTAGGAATGTCATAGATTGCAGAATCAGCCGAATAAGATTAGAATTGGTCGCTTTCGATCTGATTCTTTCTTGAAGTACTGATTCCATTTGAAATTCCGGTGGAGTTGGTCGAATCAACCTGAATCGATCCTTGTTGACTGATTCATACCTAGAATCGGTCGATCTGACCAATTTGACTGGGACAATTTAAGTCTATGATCTGAATCAATCTTGGACCCAAAGCTGATAATGGTCCCGAAAGGTTGACTATCACGATTCCCATCTAGGGCTTGACGATTCTAGTGACCTCTTTGCGATTCCAAGGATCTATAGGCAATTTTGGCACCAATAATGCATCTTCGGTGCGATTGAGGTGGTTTGACATTGATTCCGACGATCGAGGATTGATTCAGTTGATTCTGACAATTCGCTCCAAGGATTTCGATGATTCCTCATCTGATTCTTGCTTTTTTCTCCTGTTGGTGAGTTTTCCTCTAAAATTTTATTTGAATGAATTCTAAAATTCAATTGACTCCCACATAGCTGATTTTCGTCATTTTGCATGCATTTCACAACTAGAGGAACCAGAACCGTCTCGTAAAGGGTCGTTTCAATCCCCCCACCCCGACAATCACCCATGATTGTCATGGTCAAGCAGCCCCATTGGGGGCTATCCACAACAAACAACCTCCTAAAGGGGCTACTTGGTCTTCCCCCATCTCGGTTATCATTTTTTAAGTTGTTAACATTGCAAAATAAGGAGCTTAAATGATGAAGCAATGAGCCTCTAATGCACCGGTTTTTCATGACATTGGGTGGAAGATGGTCACATGGTGGAAATGGAGAAGAAGACGGTGCAATGCAAATGAATGGATGAGTGTTTTGATTGAAACAACACAGGTGGGGTGAGTGACAATGTGAAAAGATGTAATGAGATGCCTAGGGAGAGTAGTGAGGCTATGAGAGCTTACCTGATAGGAAGAGTCTTGTAGAGGGAGATCCGGATTGAATGGAGGGATGAGATATGCGACGACCTTATGAGAAGAAAAGATGATCGCTTGCCGACCTATAAAGAAAAGAGGAATGGAAGGGCTACATCCTTAGGATGAGGACGACTCATCCATAAATTCTGAGTTGAGGAGAGAGAGAGAGACATACTATAAAGAATGCATATAGGGAGAAGGATGAGAGGAGGAGGGGAGCATGGGACTTAGGCATTGGAAATGTTCCATTCCGATGTTTACACACTCTAGCCGACCCCAACAGAGTGAGGGTGTGGGATTAGGATAAGGGTTTGGGGTGTATCGTCGATCCACTTTCACACCCGGCCACCACACTCACATCCCACACCAATAGTGGATGAACCCTATTCCTTTAGAAAGCAGAGTGCTTCACAAAAGATAATAAAATAGCATTCAAGGGCATCAAGACAACATATACAACTATTAAGAGAGTAGTCAAATACCTTGTGAAGTTTTTTCTAGAATCTGGTAAGAATGTTAAGAATGCTAAGTTTTTTGTTCAAGTACTTGTCTATTAGAAAATTAACAATTTTCTTCATCTATCTTAGTGCAGGTATCACAAATTCATATTTTCAAACTATGGTGGATGCCATAGTCGAGACCGGACCATGATTATAAGTCCCCAATAGTCGATATATATGGAACCAACCTTGAAGAGGAGGTGCAGGAGTTGAAGTCTTTGATAGAGAGCTTCAAGTTGGTGTAGAGAGATAGAGGGTGCACAGTTATGTGCGATGTATAGAATGGGATTACAAAGCGGACCATGATTAATTTCTTGATTTACCGTTAAGAGGGCACCATTTTCTTAAAGTCAGTAGATGCAACTAGTCAAATAAGAAATGATGACTATATTTTTTTCTCTGATGGACGCCGTGGTGGAGGAAATAGGAGAGGATAATGTGAATTAGATTATGATTAATAATGTATCATATTATAAGGTAGTGAGAAAAAAATTAATGGATAAGACACTACTTTTTTTAGATTCCTTGTGTTGTAAATTCTATAGATCTTATACTGACGGATATTGGTAAGGAGCCATCGGTGTCTACACTTGTTAACCAGGGTCAACTTATCACATCTTTTCTTTATTCATGTCTCCGTTTGCTCCATATTACGAGACAATATACAAAGAGGCACGATCTCATTAGGCTTGGGCCTACAAGATTTGCTACAAATTTCATTGCCCTAGATGCATAGACATGCACTGGTGCAATCACACACCTAGAATATATAATGTATGTGACTGATTTACATAATAGGATGAACCAGTTAGAGATCTTGATACAACTAGAGATGTTGATTATGTATAAGTATTTCTGGGAGAGAATCTAATATTATTTATCCATTATTGAGCCATTGGTAAATGTGTTAAGGTCAATATACTCAGATGACAGAACCAGATGGGTAATCTCTATGATACCATAGATAGAGCAAAAATGAAGATTAAGGAGAATAATCCTAAAGGCTATAAAAAGTGGTGAAAATTTGTGAATGTTAGATGAGACATGACATTGCACCATGATACGCATGCAATAGGTATTTTTTTCTCTTTAATTTAAATGTTGGATCATATGGCAATGATAGTGAGGTCTTGAGGGACAATGACAGTGAGGTCTTGAGGGGTAAATTTTCTGTCATTAAAAGACTTTCAAAGACTCAATAGGATATGATAGAGACTAAGTTAAAATTAAGTGACAAATGAACATTGAACTTGTTTTTAAAAATAAGATACTAACTCCATAACATTTATCAATTTTCAAATACAATCATGCATGATGAGGATTGGAGTGTACTTAGATCCAAATCTAAGATATTCCTGTGACAAAATTTCTCCCATTATATACATTTAAGTTGTAATAATTTATGGTTAATAATATTCTTATTTAACAACATTAATAATCTTCTATTGTTTTGTTTTGTTTTTTTTGTAGCTAGATGGTGGGTGCAAGTGAGCACAAGAAGTTGATGAAATTTACTAGCTTCCATTGGTGTGCGCATATTGAGCCAAAGCACTAGTTCCTTCCATTGCGAGAGGAACTAGAACGTATTCAGACTTATTCACATCGAAAGAAGGAACATGCTGAGGTCTAATATGTTAGAGAAGTTGGTATTTTGTCAGTTAACATGAACTTGTGAATCAAAAGTGAGTTGCTACCATAGTTGTCAAGGCGCCCGCCTAGGCGGCAAGGCGCCTTTCCAAGGGCGCCTTGCCAGGGCGCCTTTCCAAGGGCGCCTTGCCAGGGCGCCTTGTCTGGGACCAAAAAGGCGCCCAAGGCGCCCGCCAAGGCGCCCAAGGCGCCAGCCTAGGCGCCCAAGCAAGGCGCCTTGGGTATTTTTACATCATAAAAAAAGGTTTTTGAGGAGTTTTTCTTTGTACCCCTCACAAGGGACACTTATTTAATGATAGTTTGAATATATTAATATATTGTATTATCACTTATACTATCATACATATTTAAGATTTATGATTATAAACATATATTATATACTTAATTAAGTTCTTTTTCAGCTCTTTCTTCTCTCTCTCTGTCTCACTTATACTAATACATGCTTTTTTGGGTTCGGGGGGCTTCGCCCCCCTGACAACCCCCCACAAGGAGCGCTGCCCCCTTGACCTCCGCGACTACTCTGCGCTCCCCCCATTTAATAATATTATAACAATATTTTACCATCACTTATACTATTACACATATATAAATTTTATAATCATAAATAAGTTATATACTTAAATTTTATAAAAATTTATTTAACTTTCTTCTCTTTTCACACACACATCATATTTACTTATGTGCATTGATAAAACACTCATATTCAATTATAACTTAAACATAACAAATATAATTATATTTATGTTTTGTTTATATATAACAACCTCCCGACTCAGCCTTCCATGAATACCGCCTTGACCGCCTAGGCGACGCCTAAGCGGCCGCCTTGTCGCCTAAGCGGAATCGGTACCCTTCAACGCCTTGGGCGCCTTGTCGCCTTGACAACTATGGTTGCTACAGAGTCCTAGGCACTTGAAGAAGTGGTTGTGGACTATTTATTTCAGGAGGAGCAAGAGCACCCACTTGTTGGTTGGGTTGAGGAGAGGGAAGAGAGAGAACACAATCAAAGTTTGACCAAAATGACTGTGTATAAGTTGAATGGGAGTTTGATGGTGTTGAGGCTAACCCCATAGAGGAGGTTGTTCTTGCTACTCAGCATATACAATCTTCAGCTTCAGCCCTAGTGGTATCCCATGTCTTATCCACCTTAGGCACCCCTCACCCTAGCCCCCAACCCCAACCCCCGCTATACAATCTACTTCTACAAAACAAAGAAAGTGACACATAGGATGTATATGCCTTTTGGAGCATTGAATAAGGTATATCAGCATGTCTTGAGACTTGGCACTTCATCCCAGTTAGAAGAATAACCTAAAAGAGAAAGTTGGACATCAAGCAAGATTTTTTAAGTCCAGGAGATAGAACACATACCTCCTCACTTGAGGATAATAGAGAGTTTATACCACCCCACCCAACCTATATCCACACGTACTGTGGTGAAGGAGAACATGTGATGTTTCTTGTTTTAGTGCCCGTACCAATTGTGTAAGTGCATCTGATTTGAGGTCCAAACGACATTCTAGTGAGAGAGGTCATCGTTGGAACCAAGGGTTCTTTGACTATGTGACATCGTATTATCCAGATGCCGCTTCTCCAGAAGACTTTAAGCCATGCTATCCACCCATCGATTCAGAGCCAAAGCATGACACCACTTATGACTTCACACAGATGGCTGAGTCCCTATTTTCATATGGATATGGGTCAATAATGGGGACATTAATCCATATAGTACCCAAGAGAAAGAAGAACACAAGGATGACAATCAATTTCACATATTTTGGTGAAAGGTATATCATTTGTATCATCTTATGTTTGATTAAACAATATATGTTGTAATGTTAGTGTGTTATTAGTCTTATCATTTGTATCATCTTATGTTCAATTAAGAAACACATGTTACAATGTTAGTGTGTTATCATTCTTATCATTTGTATCATTTTATGTTTAAGTAAGAAACACGTTGTAATATTAGTGTGTTATCATTTTTGTGGCATTAGAACATGTTATATAGTAAATTTATATTTCAACAATTTTTAGAGTGTTTCATATTTTTTCTGGTTTTTAAATTTTTTTTGAATAAAAAATTGATTCGAACCGATTCCGAATCGGTTTCTCTTCCTGAGAATTAGTCTGAATTAGACCAATTTGATCTGATTTGAATTGGATTGGTCCCCACTGATTCGGTGATCAATTCCGATTCGAAAATCCTTGAGGAAGGTGTATTGCCAAAAGGATGTCACTTTCTTTAAGTCATGGTCCTACTTTGTCCTCAGATCTGCCTAAGGGGGAGATTGTGCTAGGCTTGCACTACTTCTACTTTTGACCCCTTGAAACCTCTATCCTTCAATTGATGCGAGGAGAACAATCCATAGAAACTAAAAATCATGAAATATGTTGAATTTCTTAATTCAACACTTTGAAGAAGTTTACTATGGAGAAGACTCCTACCCATGATCATGATCACGCTCAAAGAGGACATTTTGATCTTAATTCCATCTCCACTAAACTTGAGACATAGGTGCTCGAACCTACGTCAAAGATTTCTCAGTTTAGACCTACCAATCGCTGTTAGGAAAGGTGTGAAAGTGTACAAAGGATCCCATTTTTAAATACTCAACTCAAACTGACCTTTAACCTTAGGGACTGGCCATATAAATTCTCTTTCTCCACTCATGTCAATTTTAAATTATTTCATGAAATATATTTAAATCAACCAAACCGTATTGAATTACCCTCCTTCAGATTAGCTTAGGACTACAACGGATGGCAGGCACTTCATTCTAGAAGAGCAATAGTTATGGTTCGAGAGATCGAGAGAGAGAGAGAGATCGAGAGAGAGAGAGAGAGAGAGAGAGAGAGAGAGAGAGAGAGAGAGAGAGAGAGAGAGAGAGAGACTTTGAGTTGACCTAGAGCAACCCAAAACTTAGGTGCTGTTTGGTAGGGGGAAAACTTGGGGATAAATCTGGGTTATCCTCAAAATTTAGGGGATAACCCAGGTAGAGAGAGAGAGAGAGAGAGCAACCCAAAACTTAGGTGCTGTTTGGTAGGGGGAAAACTTGGGGATAAATCTGGGTTATCCTCAAAATTTAGGGGATAACCCAGGTAGAGAGAGAGAGAGAGAGCAACCCAAAACTTAGGTGCTGTTTGGTAGGGGGAAAACTTGGGGATAAATCTGGGTTATCCTCAAAATTTAGGGGATAACCCAGGTTTATCCCAAAAATTTTATGGTACCAAACAGGCCCATAAGGTTGCCACGGGTGTATCCTTGATGCACTTTCAAAATCTGTCCAGATTGGATGAATCCACCTGAATCCACCTGAATCCACCTCGACTGATTGAAGGGTACGTCTTGTTTTCCTCGACTTTTACTGCTGATCTTCTCATTGTGTCAATTGTTCAATCTAGAAACAGTGCCAAACTGGACAAAGCCAATTTTTTGTTAAATTTGTGCGGATCACAAGATAACAAAAAAAGAAGGAAACACACTTCTCAATTGGAAGAAAAAAATAAACTAAATTAAAAAAATAGAGCACCATTACAGATTTTAGATGAACAGTAGAGAAAAACTAAAACATAATGACACATTCCAGCGGTACCAGCTGGACAAAACCAACTTTCTTTAAAGTTAGTGAGGACCACAAGATAACAAAAAAGGAGGAAACATACCTCTCAATTGAAAGAAAAAAAATAAATTAAAATCGAAAATAGACCACCCATCATAGTATTTAGATGAACAGTAGAGAAAAATTAAGACCTAATGATACGTTCCTGCAAGAAACATGATGTGTTAGGATGTGTACATACGTACACAGAAAGGAAACACATGTAAATATAAAACTTTAAAGTATAAATAAAATAACAAAAATAAATATTTTATGTTGTATTCTAATTATGTGACAGAAATAACAAAGTGAAAATACTACAAGGAGGTTGTCACAGTTCACCCTAGTACACAGGGTTAACCAAGGACATATTCTGAATGCTAGACAGTAAGGTTGCGTTTGTTTCGACTGAACATGCATCTAAAGTCTGATTCGGTCAGACATTCGATGTTTTTGGTTGTTTGATAAAATATATGAAGATATCTCTGAATTAAAATCTTATGTCTAAAATACCTCTGAACCATTAAGATGGGAAAATCAGCTTTTTTCAGTTCAGATGTCACAGATAGTGACTGTAGCAACAAGAATCCGTTCGTTGCCTAGGTACCAACAACGCTTCTCTTTGATTTTATTTTTTACTTATTTTATTGAAAAGATAGGTATATTTTATTGACTCCAGAAATAATTATATTATGAATACTAATAAATAAAATCAATATTTTAATTATTTAAAGAATTTACTACGGTTATGTTTAAAGATGTAGATTATATTTATGTTAAGATTTTGATTTTGACTATTTTAAAAAACATTTTTTAAAATATTATATATATTTAAACTAGGACTTATTTTAATGTAAACTTTAGCTTATTTTGTCTAATTAGATGTTGACTTAGATGTTTTATCAAACAAACTTATTACTTATATTTTAATCAAGTTAAGTACTTTTTTACCACAAGTTAAGAGATTAGAGGTGAAATTAAGAGTTAAGATTTTCAAATTAAGTCTAATCAAACACCACCTAAGTCTAAGATCTAGATCTATCTGGAGTAAACCCTTGCTTATCTCATGTCGGCCTAGATCAGACATTTTGACCATCCTTGGGCATGATTGCATTCTTCTCCCCACCGGCAATGGGAGAATCACATAAGAGGGATCAGATTATGACCTTAAAGAGGTAAATTGGGAGAAAAATGAACCTTATCATATTCCAACTGTTGAGATTTAAGCCGCTCTCTGTTTACCCTTCCTTCTCAACCTTATTTCTTGTTTACTTTGTCAGTCAAGTTTAAATATCTGAATATGAAGAAGCAGCTGCTAACCATAAAATTGAAGTTGGATAAATGAAGTGGATAATGGCTATAAGACCCGCAATATTTGTATTGTAGTGAATGCTAAATAATAGGGAAAAACAAACATCCAAAATAAGTGTTGCTGAAATGAGAATGTGAAGATGGATATATGGTCATACTAGATTAGATAGAATACCCAATGAATATATTAACATACATGTAGGAGTAATGGCAATTGTAGATAAATTGAAAGAAAGAACATTGAAATGTTTTTGACATATTAAAGATAACAAATATCATTTAGAAAAGTAAAAAAAGCATCAAAATAATAGAAACAAGACAAGGTTGTGGACCCGTGGTAGACTTAAGTTAACCTAGAGTAGAGTAATTCAATATGAATTGGATGATGATTTAAATACTTAAGAGATAAGTCAAATTCGACATAAGTGGAGAAGGATAATCCATATGACTGATCAAAAATAATTTGAGATTATGAGTTGGATGATTTAAATACTTAAGAGATAAGTCAAATTCGACACAAGTGGAGAAGGAGAATCCATATGACTGATCAAAAATAATTTGAGATTATGGCTATAATTGAGTTGAGTTGTAAGTTTACAAATATATGATTACATTTCTACAAAATCTTGCGGTCAATGGGATTATATAGAAATGCATACATAGTTTTTTTGTCAGTCATGTTTTCAGAGGTGATTACTTTGGTACAAAATTTTGCAGTCAATGGGGCTATATATATTATTGGTCTCCAGCGGCCCTCCAATGTTCCCTCTAAAGACTAATTTCTTACTTCCAACATGTAGATGAAAACCACTATCCAACAAACTAGAGTGTTGAACAAGGAAAAAAAAGGAGCAAAAAGATCAGCTCTATGATAATTTAGTAAAAATCAAAGAGCAAGTATTAGTCACTGATCATTCTGAGCTTACAAGTTCAAGATGACGTATACTACGTATTTCTCGTGGTAGTGGAATCCGTCTATTGGTCTCCTGTTAAAAATATTTTGAACCATACAAATTAGAGTACTTGCCAACATTCAACAACATGCACGGGTCCATATATAGCCAAAAGTGACAGCTACCTCTTTTCTTGTCTCAAGTTCTGCTAGCTTGATATATATGTCAACCATTTGCTTCATCTACATGAAACAACATTAGTGATTACTTCGAGTAAAAAGAAATACTCAAGGCAACCTTGGCGTAACTGTTTTTTCCATAACCAAAATGATGTTGAAGTAAAAATGGACACAGATCCTTGCGGGCAAGACATCTTCTTTAAAGCTATTATATTGAATGGCACAAAATTAGATAATTCACATAAATTGGTGACGCTGTACAAGTGATAAGCAGAGAAGCTAGGAATGAAAGATTGCAGGAACATGATCCTCTCTTATCTCATCAGTTATCTCATTTACAAGTTTAAACAAAAATTTGACATTCTTTATCTTACCTAATGCTTCTATATGCTTACAAAATAATTAAAAAAAACTAACTAATAAAAAATTAAACTAAAAAGAACAACTAAACATGTTAGTAACAAAATGAACTTAAAAAAAGAACACGGGAGGGGGGGGGAGGGAGGGGGGGAGAGAGAGAGAGTTGATCTGTCTAACCCACCCAGCTCCTAGATCAGAGTGAGAGTAGTGCAACTGACTGAGAGTAGTGCAACTGATTGAATGGAATGTATTGAATGAAAGAGAGCTACCTGTCTTATAACTGCTCCATGGTATGGAGACAACTCATGCAAAAGATTCTCCGCAGCTGACTTCTTGTCCATGTCAACAATAAATGAACTTCTGCTGCGCTGCTTGTCCTTAACTCGGTCACCATTTGCCAATGCAAGAAGCTAGAAAAAATCACGAAACGTCAGAAGTGTAGGTCAAAAATCATGTGCATGAACAGAAGATCATTGATTCTTGGATAATTTATAAAAACATGTAATTCTGACATGATATCAGACTCAAAGAAGAAAGAACCAGGTTTTTAGGCTCATCTTTGTATCTTGACCAATATTTTGCCTGATGACTGCAAAACAATTGAAAACAGCACCTGTTTTCATACACAACCAACCCAGAACAGTCATCATCATACATTGTAAACATTTCTGGAAGGACACTGGAGTATATTTGCATTGATACCTCACTTTATTGGTCATGCTGACAAGGACATATTTTCAACGTTTCAAAGCCAAACTTGTCCCTAATGACTTCCAAAATAAAAATGTATCCTGAAAGACAAAAAAAAAAAATCCGCAAAAGAGTCTCAAGCAAACTGGTCATCTTGCTTCTTAATCTCACCTTGAAGAAGTTGGAGAGACGATATCTTATGAGATTCTGGCGAGATCAGAGTGAAACAGGTGCCCTGAACAGGTGAAGGGGGGAGGTGGCTGGAGGGCAGATGCATGGAGTGAGGCCGCTCTATGCCTCCATGGTGTCTTACACACCCGACCTGCAGCTCTAGAATCCAGACCCCGCAGTGGCCCATCTTCCTGTGATCCACAATTTCCCTTTGCTATGGTTGCCTGGAGTTGAAGAACCAAAAGAAATGGGCTGTGCCGGATCTGAGAATCTGGACCAGTATGGGGTGAAAAAGATGGAGCTCTCCATTAAGAATTTACTTAATTTACCCTTAGTAATGACTTAAAAATCATTTAACTTAACCATGTTTATTGTCCAACAAATAATTGGCATGTTTTCCATCTATGTTGTTTAGAATGGCAAAATGATTGACTAGTGAATTTTCCGATCTTTTGATTTTTCTCTGAATTTTTTGAGTGCGGATATTCCATGATAAGGCTGATCTCATGTGGAATAGCGGAGTCATCTATCCAATCCTGACTTTCATTGGGATCTCACCAGCCAGAAAAGCCACCATTTTGATATCATGGAGAGCCTTGAACTTGGGATGTAATATGATTATAAATTTCATGATGGGGTGAATGACTTTAGATTTTATTTTATTTTTTGTTGATGTCACGTACTCTTTTTTGTTTCATGATGGGGCGAAAGACTATGGAACATAAAAAGAGTACATAGCATCAACCAAGAAAAAAAATAAAATCCAAAGTCTTACACTTTCACACCATCATGAAATGTATAATCATATTACATCCCAAGTTCAAGGTTCTCTATGCCAACATCATGAAAAAAATCATCAATTACTGTTTGACTCATCTGTTTGAATTTCTTCTGCTCATTAAAGACTTCTAACCACTTTCCCTTATCAACTCGATGCATTTTAAAAGACCTGAGACTTAACCCTTCATCTTCATCAATCACAGCAGCTATTTCCACATATCTCTATGTAAGATTGTCATTTTTATGCATGAGATCTCCATCTCTTGGGTAATCCAGTTATCAGGCTGATCAATGCCATATAAATATATTAGATCAAGATTATATATATTTTTATCCTGAAATGATGATATCTAAGTCTTTGATTGTATTGAACATAAACAAGATCATTAAGTTTTTTTGGGTCCAACCTATTCCTTTTCTTTGTATGCACCTATAACAAATAATTCCTAAAGAAGTTCCCAGTCCCTTGTACATAACTAAAATTTTTTTCTTCCTTGGGGCATCATGGGTGTTCACTTATGATAGTGTGGACACTGGACATATTAACATATTTCACTAACACTTACACTATTACATATGTTTAAGAATTTTAATTATAAATATATTTTATATACTTAAAAATTATAAAGTTCTCATTTAACCCTTCTCTCTCTCTCTCACACACACATACAGAGTTTAGCAAGATTATCTCTTCTAAAAAATATACACCCACACATACATAATTACATGAATAAAACACATTTACATGTATGCATCCATAAACATACACATTCAATTATAACATACACATTCAATTATAACATACAAATTCAACTATAACGTACAAAAATAATTATATTTATGTATATATGCATAAAAATATAATATATAGTATTGATTATATATGCATATGCATATATATACATATAATTCTATCACCTTGGCTGCCTAGGCAATGCCCAAGTGCCCACCTTGAAAATTATGGATAAAATGAAACTCAAAATTTGGTTTATGAGGTGTTTGGTTGCATGGTAATTTTTTGTACATTTTCATGATTAAAAATTATATTAAAATAAAAAGTGAACCAACTCATGACATAAAATTGTTATGTTTGGAGGGTTGTGATAATAAAAAGGGATAACTACCGTTCATGACCAAACAAAGTGGGGGACCACATGAAAAAAGAAAGAGGTGAGACCCTCTTTTTTTGTTTAAGAAGAAAATCACTTTCAAAACATAAAATTGTCAAGGTTGCCAAACACCTCTTTTAACAAGTTTTCTTATAATTTTTAAAAATTAAAATAAAAACTTTTATTATCATGCAACCAAACACCTTATTATGATTTGTCCTCAGCTTGCCATTTTCTTGAAAATCCTATACCCAGGAACACTCCTGTGATCTCAATCTATAGCTACATCCATAGCTTGTAAGACAACTAAATTTCCATTATCTGGTTTCCCTTCTTCCCATTACATGCTTAGACTCATTTCAGAATGTAATACCTTGTAACTTACTTCGTTATGGTTTTCCTTAGCACAATGATTACAAGCACTATATATTTGTTTCTGTCCTTGAAACGATTCCCCTTGGTCCCCTCCTATAGACCAAGCTATAGTCAGCCAATTACTCTGCAGCTGTCCATGTTCTCTCTCTTTCTCTCCATTTGTCTCTCATGGATTAATGGGCTCCAAACATGGATTAGCAGACATCTAAAAACCACAAGAAAAAAGTGCTATTAGCAAGAATTTATCAGTTGATAAGCTGAATCTTAGGTATACTTTCTGCTTATACGCTATATATTTGAGACTTGCAAGGAAAGTAAACAAAAATTATTTCTCAGGCAAATTACTAATTAGTCTTTGTACCTGAAATATAGTGTGATATGGATGCTCAACTGCCATCTTTTTCACGAGGGAGATCAGAACAGCCTGAAAGTAAGTAGTAAACTGATTAATCAGAATTTTTGTAAATCCTGTGGATAAAAAAGATCCTTATCTATGCTTGTACCTGAAAGTTAAGGGGTCCCTTATCGTCCTTTGGACTACCCATTCTTGAGGCAATTTGGTATACTAAAGGTATAAACTTGTGTGATTGAACCTGAAAATCAATGACAAAATGTCCTATTGCAAACATGGATAACAAAATTTGTACCATTTATTATGACAAAAACAGCTCAAGCCATCTACCTCTTTAATTGCATTAAACATACAGCCAAGAACATCCTGCCTTGAAGGAAAACTGAACCACAGGGAGACAAGCCGGAATACCTATTAAATGCAATTTATGTATTTGTAAGAGGACATGTATATGCATAATATATTGTCCAACAGAAAAAAAGAATATACGTTGCTGATTAAGTGTTATGTTTGAGTAAATAGTTTTATACGGATCCCTCCAACAGGATGTGAAGAAATATTCTTGAAAGGTGAAAACATAACAGATTGTTTGCATGCAGGCTTTCCCTAGGAGGCTAGGACTGAAGGGGCTGGATATAAAAGTAAAAGAAAGAAGTCTCTTTAATGTTTAGTATGATTAATTTAGAATGACCAGACAAAGGTTGATGTCACAAACTAAGAGAGGCACCATAAAATGGCTAGATTGGAGGCCAGAGTAGCAATTTTTTGTTCATTGATGTGGTGTTTAAAAGAGATAAAAATGGACGAAGCTTCAAAATTTTAACAATGATTTGGGGTGATTCTTAAGTAAAATAATTTCATGGCACTGTTAGGCTATCTTTAGTTCAACCAACCATCTACACCACCTCAGCTCTCAAAAGAAAGTAAGAGACTATCTATTGCATGCATACAACGTTGTCAAGTTTGTGGACTAACAACTGACTAGGCAAGTTTACAAAATAGTTAGAACCAAATTATGCTAAATATATTTACTAATTTTGTTCGCCTTATAGTTAATACAAAACTCAGGTATATACTGAAATCAATTTTAGCCTTATACCAAATTATTTAGGGTTAATCACATGAAATATCCTTCAAAACACTCCTATTGATTTTGAATTAGTTTTTTTAACTACACTAGAATACAAGTTCACTTGTGTTTTGGCAGTCCCACGTCGAGATAAATGAAGAGGATTACGGTAGGTGTTCATCAATGTAAAATTATTGTCACATCTTATAACAGAGATTCAAATAAATTGAGTTTTAACTTCTTGACTATCCTATGTAGTCAGAGGCATGAGGTTTAGGTAGGGTCCCCTCACCAAAGTAGGCAATGGCGTTAGGTGACAGAGGTGAACGGAAAGAGAGAGGAGGCCAAAATAGGGTCTTAGGAAGGCTGGAGGGCTCTAGAGTGGCTCGCTGGAGGACCAAGATCAGATGCCTGCCATTGTCCCCCTTATTGAGCGGGAGAGATGGCCATATGGGACCCTTAACGAGTTTGCTCATTTGAACCGGAACCAGTGCATTTAACCGGATCTGCTTAACTTAAATGATTCTCAATCATTTAAACAGGAACTGGTTTATTTAACCAAAATTTCTGAAGTGGATCCCACCTAACTGGTATCGAACAGGTTAGGGCAGTGGATCCCGGGCTATGCTATCTAATGCCCTGTTTGGTAATACTATTAGCTACCTCTATCACTATCAATTTTAAAATTGATATTGATAGGAATCATTAAGAGGTGTTTGGTAAATTATATCAATTTTAAAATTTGTAGTGCAAACAAAGCATATTATGTAATACAAGTGTCAACTTGTATTACTTTTGATATTGATACTCCAACATTTGAAAATATAAATATCAATATTGATATAGTACCAAAAATGAAACTCTAACCAAACAGGGCATAAGGGGTGAGGTGCCCATGTGCTTCAGGAGGCCCCGGTGGGTGCCTATGATGATATGTATTATTTTATTAATCAATACATTTAAAATAAATAACTAAAATAAATACAAAAATGCTTGTAAAAATTGGAATGAATGTAAAATTTTAACAACCATGTAGGCACAAATAATTAAAATGTAACAACAAAACTATAATTACTACAATAACAATAAAAGGCCAATAACATTAATGTAAAACTTAAAACGATAATGAACATAATAAGATAATTGTCGACATAAATAATTCAAATCCAACAAAAAGAGACCAATTACATTGAAATAAATCTTAAGAAAATGAGAAAGGAATACTACAACCGTAACGAACATAACAAGATAAGTGTACACATAAATAATTCAAATACAACGAAAAGAGGCTAACAACATTAAGTCAACAAACAATAAACATATCTCTAATGTTTTCAAGTATAACATTTAGTCTACCACTCTCATCTATCCATGAAAACAACTTATAACAATCATAATTAAAAAAATAATATACATACCGGGAGTGGATGTCTTGCACTGTCAGGTAGCTATGTCTCTACTAAATAAGCATGTGAATCTATCACCAATTGTTTGAAAATAGATCTTGTCCATCATGTGAAGACACCAATTTTTCAATGTAATCATATAAGCCTTTCTTGATTTTGCTATCACTTTTAATGTCGGGATTGACATAATGAAATTGAGGATTATATACAAGGGACAATGAAACTGAAATTCCAAACGCTCGTCAGTAATACCCCAAATTGGACTATACTTGTCCAACTTATCGTCCAATGCCTACTTAATCCATTCCTTCACACGATCCACGACTTTAAAAGTATATCATATTGCCGACTTTTTACCATCAATTAGCCACAAGATAATAACAAGAGACTTGAATATCTTCAATGCATAATTGACTCCATTCCAAAATGTGGCCTTCATAACAATTTCACATGACTTTTTTCCCTCATACTTTTTTGGCCCACCTATTGCTATTACATGTCTAATCCTGCGACGTAAACATACACCTCAAGTCATCTTTTTTGCCTAGACAAGATTTTTGTTATTTGTAAACTTCCTTGTCATTACTAAAACTTCAGCGTTCCCATAAATGAAAGTTGTCACATACTTGACATCACGAATTGTAGATTTAGTTGGTGACTACTTGGAAATGTTTTCCAACATTAAGCCAATGTAATCTGTGGTGCATGGCGTTCAGGTGTGTGGACATCAACAACCATTAGGTGCATAATTCGCATAATCGGCCAATCAAGATCAGAATCAACAACCATTTTTATTTGATCCATGGTTTGGACAATTGATCCAAGATGGATTCTCATAGGAATTGGTCGATCCTGTTCGATTATTTGGGAGTTCGTAAGTTATGGACCTTCCTGGAATCGGACCTGATTCCGATCTGATTTCTCCCCGTTAAAAGGAGAATTGGACTGATTCTCTCTCCCTACCCCAATTCCCCTCCGCTCTGGTGAAGGTGAAGACCTCACTTTGGAGGTATATTTTCCCCCTCCCCACTTCTCCCCCCCAAGATGTCTCTAGTAAGGATGACCCCCCTTGTGTAGTCGATCTTTCGGGGGTACCTCATGCGATCCTGTTTTGGGGTTACTCCCTAATTTGCGCATTTCAAACCTCCCTTAGAGCGGGATTTAGTCACCTCTTGGGGTGACCGTGCGCCACCTCTTTGGGTGACTGTTTAGGGGTCCCCTTTAAGTGGGAGGACCTCTATACAGTCACCTGATTTCTCTTAATATGTTTACTTATATTTGGGTTGTTGTTACTAATTTTTGTAAGAAGATTACACAGTAACTATACCATTTGTCTTTTTTGTAGCTGGGTGGTGGATTCAAATATCTAACAAAAGTGGATGAAATTCACTTGCCGCTATTGCAGTACGAGTTTTGGGTCAAAATACTAGTTTATCATAGTGTGAGAGAGATTGAAACACTTTCAACCTAATACACATAAAAAAAGGAACACGCTGAAGAGTGAGGGATTGGACAACTAGTGTTTTGTAATTACAATATGTGGCTAATAATCAAGAACATTAAAGATTGAAAAAAAATTGAAGAACAATTTACAAAATTTACAAGTGGTCCTTATGAGCAAAGACACAATGCAGGTGGTTAGAGACTATCATAGGGGGATGTTGACTTGAAATACCTATTTTAAAAATAGCATCCGCTATTAGCATGGATACAGGATAAGAATGCTGAACCAACTCTTGAGTATGACCACCATGATCAAGCATGGGCTGAACAACCTTTTGACAACAAACTTGGTGAAGAAGATGATGAACAAATGCAAGAGCAAGGAGATGCTCATGTTCCTTGTACAACTCCAGTTCCGCAGCATCCATCTCACACCACACCACTAGAACCAACTCTAGAGTCTCCAACTAGAGCTCCAGGTCCTTCTAGTGTACAGAAGAGTACATAGAGAAAAAAAATTTTAGAGGATTCAAATCATTGAAAAAGGTGTACGAACACAATATTGGATAAGGTACGTAAGAAAAGGAAGCGAGAAAGAAGAGGAAATTAGTTGTCAAGCGAAAACTTGTGAATCTCGATGATAGTATCCATGCACCCTTCTTAGATGAGGTGGAAGAATTTATTTCACCAATACAACATCAAAATCAAGGTGATTTAGGTGGAGTTAGAGTAAGAAAAAATGGTTCCATATCTAGCAGTGCACGTCTGAGTGGAGCATGGCTTGGTGATTTGGGTCACCGTCAATATTCAAGTGAAAGAAGTCAACACTGGAATTAGATGTGTTTCTTTAACGAGCACATGATGATAAATTGTCGGGATACTGCTTTAGACTACAAGCTATGTTATCCATACTCATCATCTCCACCTCCAACATCATATAATGTATATGATTTTAGTTAGATCGCTAAGTCATTATTTTTATTTAGGTACAGGTTAATCATGATTGACCAATTTCAGTGGAATATTCAAGAAAACCAGGATAATGAAGGCTGAGGACCAATATCGTAGCTGGAGGTGATGAGAATGCATCATTTTTTTCATATGAATTGTATAATTTTCTATATTTATTCGAATTCATATTCTTGTTGTTTTGTATCCACATGTCGTCACTATTTTCAAGACGTCGCCTAGGCGACAAGGCACCCCCAGAGGGGGCAAGGCGATGGGTGCCTAGGCGCCCATTGCCTTAAATAACTATTTTATATATTTTAATAATAAATAATACTAATTAAGTGTCAATATCACATAATTAAGTTGTTTTAGAGTAAAAATAACTAGTTTTAATAGTTAATTTGACTATAAATTAACATTTGATGAAATAATAGTTAGGCTTAAATGATTTCTTAAGTGTTTACTAATAGATGATATAATTTAAATAGTAAAATTAACTAATTTGTCAAGTTATTTAGTCTATGTAACTATGCACTTCCCACATTATTGATTGATTTGCATAGTGTCAAAGTTATTTTGCATCATTTTTTACACATCTTTGTTATTTTATCTATTTTACTATATAAAACAAGGCGTTGCCTAATGTCTCGCCTTATCGCCAAGGCGCCAAGGTGGTACCATGTCGCCTTGATCGCCTTGACAACTATGCATGTCATAATATATCTTAGAGTGGTAGCCACACAAATGTGTGTTAAATGTTATTTTAAATTTTTTTCTAGGTGCACATAATTTTTTCTAGGATTCATTACGAATTTTCCAATTTTTTTAAAAACAAAAAATTTTCAATTTGTACCAATTCTAGATTAGGAATCCTCTTGGAGAATCAGTCCGGATCGGTTTGATCTGATCCGAATGGATTGGCACTGGCCGATTTTGGGAGCAATTCAAATCTAGTGATCTTTGCATAGAATTTGTGTGTTGTTGAAGCAGGATCAAACGAAGAAGGTGAAGAGGGAGGAATGGCGTGATGGCCGGAAGGTGAGGAAGGGGGAGAAGAACAGGCTCACTGGCTGAGAAGGTGATGATCAGGATGGCCACCGTGGCCAATCGGGAGGAAGAGGAATAGAAAGAACCAGGGCTGTGCCCCCCTTCAAAAATTCCACGGTATATTCACTTTTTGGGATACATGGCTCTTTATATAGAGCTTTGATCAATTACAAAAAAGATCTCTTAAAAGACTATTTACATACATGGACAGAATAGTAGAAAAAAATTCTGAAGTCTATTAAAGCCGACTAAAATCAGTCCTCATCACATATCCTGGGTGAAGTTCACTCTAGGATTGACCATACCCCTGGAAATGTATCAGCCGGTGCCAATCTTGGGGAAGGATTGGCCAATCCCAGTCCATTTTGTCTGATCTTGCAAAGTGCAAACCATGTCAAGAAGACTGGTAACTGTAGTTTTTTTTTGCACTTTTATTAAAGGACCTAAAACTTCACCATCCTGCTTCAATCCAGGCTTGAATAAACTAGTTGCTGTATAGTATTTTGCCTTTGTCCTCTCCTAGAGCAAAGTGAGGCCAACCAATTATGTTCAAATCCTCAACCATGAATGGAAGAAAAACAAAAATTACCTTACAGCAACTAGAATATAATTCAAATACAAGGAAGGCTAATGATGGCTATACGTGCATCTAGCTACGTGAAAGTGCAATCTCTACCCAATCTCCACTTTCAAGAACAAAAATTCTCCACTTTATAAGGAAATCTTGGTGGGAAAGGCCTAACTTAACATCTCCAAAATTGACAGTCAGTGCTGGGACTGACATTTTTTTTGATTTCCAGCAATATTAAGCCACATGGAAATATTTTATAAAAGATTAAACCCCTAGAGAAGGAAAAACTGAAAGGAAGAAAAAACTGGGCATGTTCTTAGATTGTCAAAAATTGATAGTAAATAAGCGTTCCCTCACAAGATAATGATGCCTACATTCTAATAGAGGATAGGTTGATTCAACAGGAAGTTACAAACATCTAAATAGATAAAATTCTATTTGTAGCAAGGATTTTTGGCTCGGGTTCAAGTTCAAACCTGGATTTTCGGGTCTTGCCAGAATAAGCCAATTCCAAGCTAGGATCAGCTGATTCAGGCTAAGGATCAGGCAATTACGGCCAATCGCAGCCAGGCCAAGTGGGTTCAACTGGGTTGGCCCATTCTAACTCTAGATTCATTGGCTAAATTGGCCAATCTATCTGGATTCAGGTTGATACTGGGAGATAACTTAGCCAATGCGAATGCAGATCAATCCCGAGAGAAAGTAACTCCGGAAGTGGCCATGCCCCATGGGATTGGATCAGCTGGTGCAAATCCAGATTCAAATTGGGTAATCCTAGAGACTATGATTTGTAGTGAAACACCCCCAATTTATCACAAATAAGATAAACCAGAAGATTGCTTCAAATTAACATTAAAAATATAACGTCGCCATAGGAAGAAAGGCCAGTTACACATACCACTTGCACATCATACTTGCCACTTAGAACAAGACAACGTTGGTATCCTTCTAGAGCAACATTAAGAAAGTAATCCCTATCTTCCTGTCAATTATAAGAGAAACAATCAGATAGTTGCAGAAATACCTGGTAAAAATCACTTGTAGCAATTGCAAGAACTGAAAACTGAAGCACAACGAATGAGATCAACCGCATGCACTATCCCCAATGATTAAGCAAAAGGTATTTACAAAATTCAAGAAGATTAAAAGATACAAGTCCATCTATTTACATTGCTTTTTAACCCATTGAGACATTTCTCTCATTAGAAAAAAATACAAATCAGTTCAATATAACTCTGATCACAGGCTACATGAAAAAAAAAACCTAATTTCAAGAAAGTTATCTAGGTGCTCAAGAATAGAGAGGGTTTAATTTATTAAATAAGGGCTCTAAACTCCCAGCTACTTAAAACATAAAATGTGAAAAAGAAATTTCAAATGGTATAAAATCTGCGCCGTAGTCTCAACTTCCATGACCTTCCCCTCTCTAATGACATGCCAAGGAGGCCATTCCCCCATCCTCCTTCTCTCCTCCTTCATGCCATTCTCTCCCCATATCTTCCCTTTTGATTCTGTCATCAGCTTCCTTTTTCTCCCTCAGCCACTATCTCCTGTTGCTTGAACTGTGACTCTCTTTCTTGTGCTACGTGCTGCAGTTTCTGCTCATCTTCACAAAAACCTTTTATACTCCACAGTGGCTTCAGCTCTCCCCTCCCTCACTTACATCATAGAGTCCTGTCAGCTTTCTACTTTGCTTGAACTGCTGCTCTTCACACTGGTCGAGACATGTCAGCCACCAATCCATGTTCGCCTAGCATACATAGATAGGTTTATATGGAGTTTACGGTTTGATTCAACCCATTTTGGGTGGAATCGGCACCGAATTCTAGCACCGAGGTGGTGCCACCGCTGCATCACCTCTGTGTTGTGCTTCCCCTAGAAAACTATAAAAATAAGAATCTAGATCTGATTCTGGTCTGATCTAGCTATTTAGGGCCAAAAAGGCCACTGAAGCTGCAGCATGCAGCCTTATTGGGTCCATTGGACATGGTGAGGCTGTGATTTGAATCCTCCCATGGATTCAATATGGCGGATCTGACTTAAGGCTTTGGTCTGATGGATCAGGCAAGCCTTCTTCCCTTCCTGATAGGGCAAGGAAGAGGGCTGAACAGCCACCGTGGCATTAGCTGGGGGTGATTCCTGCGACGATTTGCCGGAATCGGATTGGAATTGGTCAAATCGGCCATTCCGGTCCTCATTGACGGATTCTGCCGGGATTTTATCCTGGATCACCCCTCCGGACAAAAAATAGATCACCAAAAGGCCAATTCGATCCAAGAATCGAATGATTCAGCAATCCATGGGCCAAACTGCTTAACTTACTCCCACCATGCAGGAGGGTGCCATAAATGCCTCTTCACACCTTCTCTTAGCCGTTTTAGGTGGAGAAGAAGACAACTAGGAAGTATCCAAAAGAAAAAAAATAAAATAGACACCTAACATTAGCCACCCCCATAATGGGTCTGATGTGACCCGATAACGGCCTGTCTTCAACTGACATTGTTGTTGCAACAAGACCATCTTCTCCAGCCACTCCCCTCTAGCATTATTGATAGATAAACTGCTACATGGTTTCCATCTTGACCTTTGGACCGCAGTCCATCTTCCCCAAGGCAGCACCCGTGCTAAGGCCGGTTCATTGCCACCCTTCGCACTGCCCACAGGTGGCTGTCTTTGCCCCAGCTGGATCTCACATGTATCACGAAATCTTGCCTTACCAAACATCCCGAGGTGAGGTTGAGATTCAAGTAGGCATTTTTTGTTTGAGTTAAAAATTTAAAAACCATAATAGTAGTGATTCTCCACACATGTTTGTCTACAAAATTTATAAATAGCGATGTTCAAAAATGTGACAGAAGTAAAATATGATTTTCTTAGTTTCTATCTGATATATCAGTAAAAATACATTTAGGGCTTGAAGGTTGAACAAATAATCTTGAACTCATGCATTATGCTCCAAGATAGTTCAAGAATCAAGGTAAAAAATCAAACAAGTTTGATAATCATGTGAATGGGAATCTGTTGGCAGGCTACCAACTATCTCTAACTTAAGCATCTTCTTGCTACTGTGTTTTCTGAGGGATGGGCTGGGTAGTCAACTGCCTCAGGAGATTGCCACAAACAATTGAGGCAATGCATGCTTTTTATGAACAATACTTTACCAGTTTAAACAGATAAAAAGTATGATTATACTGATAATATGATACATAAGGCTATAAATAATCCCTAAACCATCTAAAGATTAGTTACGTATAGAAAATATTACTACAATTTATTTATTTTAGTTTTCAGAGGGTAAAATGGCTACAAGAGCAGTTCAGATGCAGCCGAAGGAGGTGAACCAATGCGATGGGACCTCACCTTGCCCCAGTACCCAGGCAGTCACCTCAAGTGTTTTTGACAACACTCAACAGAGGTTTCCTAAACACTAGTATTTTGTCAGTTTAGAGGACACATATCCTAGCGAAACATTACTAGGAACTTAAAACAAGATGACAAAACCAGATATTGAAGATGACGGATTACGTAGAACAGGAGATGTCAGCCACATGTTCCTATAGAGCTGAATAGTGTTCTACCTGTAGTCTCTCAGCCTCTTCTCTGTCCATTGTGAGCTGCTTCTGTAACTCTTGTATTTTTGCAGAGTAATCAATCTTTTCTCCCTAATAACCACAAGGGAGAGAAATCAGAGCGCTAAAATAAAATCAAATTATTTCAAGGAAAGTCCATCTGGTGAAGTATAAAAGCATACCTTTGCCGAACTCTTTAGTCTTCTAATAAGTGCATCTAGCTCCCTTGTCTAAAAAGATTACATAATCATGAGCAATTCATGACTACAAGAGATATGTGCAAGCAAAAGATAGGCCAGCTAATAAATGGCAATACCTTGTGTTTCCTCAAACGCAAAGCTGCTTGCCACTCACTTGATACAAGTCTTTCTTCATAGCTTTTAAACAGTGCATCTGCATAGTGTGCAAGGTGAAAATACATTTGACATTGTCTAGATACAGATCTAGCATCAATGTTACTGGTTTTTTCTGAAAGCTCTACTGAAAATTTTAGATATTGTTCCAAAATGGTCCTTGAGCTGCAGTGAAAATGGCAAGAGATAAGAAGTTTATCCACCATTAAGACTGTCAACAAATAATGCAGTTTGCAATGTTATATACTTGCTGGATCGACTTTCTGCCAACCATTTTCCAACCAGACGATAGACATTGGAAGTCTCTTCTGCTAGCTCATAATTCTGAAGAATGTATTTTGCAAGATGAATGGCCATCTCATGCTGGCCTTGGGCCCACAAGATTTTAGCCTCTTCAAGCTGCCACACATAATAGAAAGTCAGTTCTTAGTTCACAATGAATGATCACAAATACAAGTTTTTACCATTGCCTAAAACTTGACTCCCAATTCTAACGTAACATCATGTAACATTTGCATGGAGAAACTCTTAAAGAAATAAATTTATGTATGACAAACTATGAATGAATATTCCAAATACCCTTTGTAATATACTAACCATGAAAAGTACATCCATATCATTTACTAACATTGCCCTAGAAACAAAGCTGTCTTAATTCTTCCAGGTCAAACCTATGCAGGTTGCTGATTAACTTGCAAGGAATTTCCAGGTCAGGATTGGAGCTGAGATGGCCCAAGGCAATTCCAATATGGATCAGGATCGGGCCAGTTGATCCGAAGGATCAGTTGAAACTTAAGAGTTGGCCAATTCTGGCTTAACTGGGCCTGAGTCAGTCTGGAACACCAATTACAGCCTAGGATTGGACAGCCCAAGCTCAGTTTCTGTCAATCCGGGCTAATCTCAGCCAGGCAGAGGTAATTCAACCTTATAAGCTGAACCCATAGATCGCGGAATCGGCCGATTCCTGGATCGGATCGGCCATTGCCGATCCGATTCTTGGCCGAAGGACCGATCCGGAAAAAAGTTCCGGCAGAATCGGTCGGAAACGGCCGGATCGGTCGGAATCGGATCAGAATCGGATCGGAATCGGAATCGGATCGGCCAAATCGGTCAGGATTGGAATCAGAATCGGAATCGAATCGTTTTTTTCATTTTTTGCTATTCCAGTCGGATCGACCAGGATCGGCCAGAATCGGTCCGAATCGGCTGAACTCGGCCTGGAATCGGATAGGGATTAGAATCGGAATCGGATCGATTTTTTTTTTTGCTTTTTTTTCTTACCGATTCTGGATCGATTTTCTTCCCTTGGATCGGTCGGAGTTGGTCCGATCCCGATTCCGATTCCGATCCCACGATTCTTGGCTGAACCTGACCTGGAATCTGCAGATCCTGACCCATTCGGCCAGATCCAGGCTGATCAGGGTGAAGTTTCTTCCAGGATCATCCATACCCCAAAGGACTTCTGGTGCCCATGGCAATCTGAATTGGCTGATCCTACAAAAATACTAACTCGACCACCATCCAGACCATGACAATGTGCAGTCTTGCTGAAGCACATGAAAATTAGTTTCAATAACCTCAAACTCAAACTCAAAGCCATAGTCCCTGTGAAAGTAACAACTAAGTGCATTGCTTTCAAGGAGCATTGTATCAGGTAGTAATGTATCTCTATGCCATGTCTGGGATGAAGCTCTTTAAGCAAGTGCCATTGGAAATCCTCAGTTAAGAATCACAAAGGCACTAGCAATCCAGAAAAGCAATTCAATTTCAGTTTCTCTTGTTCACGACACTGTTGCTAGATGACTGCTTTGAAGGGAAGGGCTAGAGTGGAGCCCGTAGTCAAAGACTTAGTGTTGGTGGTGAATTAGGGGGGATGGGCTAAAAACTGTCTTTGGGTTAATTTATTACTAGAATAAGATGATTAAAGCTTCTTTATCTTACCATGGCTGCTGGCACAAAGTTAGCCAATGCTTATTCCTTCAATACGGTCATTGCTTCTTCTGCGAGAAATTAAGTTCACGACCCGTGGGCCTTCTATCTCCATGCGGCATTGCTCCCTCAAGCATTCACCCATTGCAGAAAATTCCCCAAACCTTTTCTTTTGTTTTTTCATAACACAAAATTATGTATCGAAATAATAGTATGAAATAAAGGTTACTTCCAATTTGATTTTATGTGTTATGTGTCGGATCCATATTTCATACGATGCCTCTCTACACTGCAGAAGCCTGACATCCCAAGGATTTCCGGGTGGGGATTGGCCAGGCGTATCCAATTGAGATCGGATTAGCTGGCTCGGTTGATCTACCAGAAGGAAAACATACCTAGGATTGGCCCAGATAGGTTATTCACAAAATTGAAAGAAAGAAAAATAGGAAACCTAACATGTTCTGGGTGGAGGGTCCACGGCCACTCATGCATCTTCCACACATTAACAGGTGAGGAAGATGACCCTCAAATTGGGTCAGCAGGTGCCGATCCTGACCCCTGATTGACTGATTCTGCAAACCATGTGACAACCCAGCCAGGACCATTCTACATGACTGGAGCAGATGAAGGCAGACAGGTAACACCTAACAAAGCTGGAGATGATGCATAGAAAGAACAGCATGAGAAAAAGAGTGAAATGCATGCCACTCAAAATGATGACACAGGCACAATCTGAATCTGGTGGCATCTGCAGGTGTGGGACTGAACAGGAAGTGTTCCATAGGCAGCACAAGGCTTCAGTCGACCATGTCCTGGCTATTATTCAGAGTTTGGTTTAGACTGTAAAAACTGAACTGAAGCATCTGTTATGTGAAACTGAAGCATCAAATAAACCAACTCAACTCAACTCAACATCAAGTAAACCAAAATTTAATAAAAATAAAAGTTAAAAATTTCGATGACAGCATTGTTTAGATTTTTATACAAAAGCTAGACATTTAAACACTTTTAGCTTAAAAATCAACATACATATAATTAGGCAATATAAAATATTTGTTTAAATTTTGGTTTAGGCTGAATTATTGTCAAGGTATTCCAAGGGGCTGCCTAAGCGCAAAGTCCTTTTATAAGCAAAGGGCATGGGGTCCCATATTGTGCAACGCAGTAGTGCTGGACACCAGAACATACCAAGGCAACCAGGCCACCTTGCTGAAATGGGTTGGTATGGCAAATGGAGATCAATGGTTGTTGCCTGAGCCACTAAACCTGAAAAGTGAAATGCTGAATCCAATGACTTCCTTGTGTACGCATGGGCTCAGCAGTTTGTGGCTCATATTTGTGATTTCAGTTAATGATTTAAGGTTTGAGATTATGCCTGGAAAATCATGTTAGTGTGGTAAGTTGTAACCAATGATTGCAGAATCAAAATCAGCCACCAGATTGGTGGGTGCCAATTATGATTATGATCCTGATCTGATTGAAAAATTGGATGACTTTTGGAAGAAGAACCTATCTGGAATCGGTCCGGATGGGTTCTTCAAAAAAAATCCTAAAAATGAAAAAACTACAGAATAATAAGCTAGATCACAATAAGCAGAGACCATGCTTACCGGACACTTTGTGGACCCAATATGCTCTGGATTCAGTGACTTTGAGTACCAATTCCCTCGTAGTCTTCCTTGCCCGAATGCCGTGGCAGCAGTGCAGCACTGTCATGGCCTCTTATTCCACCCAGAATGGGCTTAAAATTGTCTGATTCGAGTAGTCCCTGCCCAATCTCGATTCAAGTTCAATTAATAGTTTATTTTTTCCCATCCAGATTGTCTAAATTGGCTGATTCAGGCTAAATCGGATAAGAATCGGCTGATTTGGCTGATTCAGACCAATTTCGGAGGAATTTTGGCTTTGATCAGGAATCAGATCCAAGATCAGATCGATGGATGCCAATCCAATATAGGAATCAGATGATTCTGCAATCAATGGTTGCAATATGAGCCAGATGGTCGCCAGAGAGTGAAAACTCAGGTCATGGCAGGGAGGGAGTTGGAACCACATAATCACATATCCAAACGGCAGATAAAGGTGCAAAACATAGGTCATGGCAAGGAGCTGGAACTGCCTAATTACAAATCACAAAGAATGGCTCATGTTATCACTTGTATATACCAAACATACTCCATGTTTCGCTTCAACACCAACTACACAACATCTCTTGGAACTCTATAATAAATAAACACCAAATGTAAATCTTTTTGATATTTTCCCACCAAGTTTCTAATAAGGAAAATAACTTTAATTGTAAATCGATCAGACATAAATCCAAATTAGTTTAGCTAAAACATTTTCAATCTCTTAATCGCCGCTCCATAACTTTTCCATAATTTCATATTATGTCTCATGAGCTTGATCCCTTTAAAATTTGCGCGATCTCCATGGCTAACCTCAAATAATTTGGGACTAAGGATCAAGGTGAGTGAGTACTTAAATTATTATATCCGGAACCTCCATAGATTTTTTCATATCTATGGCATACATTTCCAACATGTCTAGTGAGATCTCCTCCAATAAATATATACTCTTCCAATATATTTCTCATATCCTCTCAAAATTTTTCTTTAATCTATCATTCTAATCCAATTTGTTGAACATATGTACTATCTACATTAAATATCTTCCTATCTATAATCATTTTTATCTTAATAATCCTACTACTCTTTTCACCGCCCCCACATCCTTTAATATTTTATCAATAATGATATTTACCCCATTTTTATTTCTATCATATACCATAGTTTATAACCTGCATTGCTTCTTTACATGTCTCCCATATCCATGGCTTTTTTTAATGCAAGCAATATTAATCTTTATTCTCTCCATCTATCAATGAGCTCCATAAATTTTCCTAGAAGAGACCCAATATTCCAAATATCTATCTTATACTTTTTTTTTCTAGATTTCTTATTTAGATCTCTTTCAATTATACTATCTATTTGTTTGTAAGTTTGTTCTAAAATTTATATCTTGTTTTCCACTATGAATTAACATTTTTACCCACTCCCATCCAGATTGATAGGCATGAGTGAGAAATAAATGATTCGATATATTAAATACTAAATATATATATATATACATTTTATTTTAATTTTACGAGAGGGTACTATATTGTTAGACAATTATAGATGAAAACCTACACGGAGTTTGGTTTCACAGTAAATTTTTATACATTCATGATAAAAAATTTGTATTAAAATAAACTATGAGCTACTTAAGGACATAAAATTGTCATGTTTGGAGATAGACATGGGCTGGATAACAAAAAAGAGTAGGAGTCATAAATGACAAAAAGAGGTGAGGAACCATAAGATAAAAATAGATGGTCTCCGCTTTTTTGTCTAAGAATGTAATCTTTTTGAAAACATAAATTTGAAATCACCTCCTATAACAAGTTTTGTTACAAAAATATAAAATTGTTGCAAAAACTCAACTTATTGTGTAACCAATTACGAAAGTACATTCATCACAAATTAATTATAGAGAAGGCAGCCATATATGATAAGAAATGCACTTTTGGATGATACCCTGACGAGGGAGCAAATATGTGGCATTGCAGTCTCTTCCTCTGAGCAAAATAACTTCAATTCATGCACAGCTGCAATTGCAATAGAAAACCTGGAACCCTGGAGTCCAAAACAGACAATTAATTAGGATAAAATAAGAAACTTCATAGGAAATCCAGCTATACTCTACCAAGAATAGAAACAGACTCTAAAAGATGTGCAACACTACACTCTGTGCACCTACCTTACGTAGAATGGAAGCAGACTCTAAAAGATGTGCTGCAGTACACTCTCTGCAACCCAAAGTTTGCAAAAGAATATGTCTAAAAGCAATGAAAGGCTCCAGCAAACTAAGATGTAATTGAGTTTGTTTAAGTATCACCCTCCATTCTTGATTGATGCACTCCAACTGCAAAACTTATAGCGGTCATGAATGGGGACGTAGAAAACAAATTCCAATACTTAGCCATGCTTGCTTGACATTCAATATGAAGAACTAATTGGAGAAGAAAATGCTGACCACTTTGACCACTGATTTCACAAGACAGAAGCTAAAGACAGAATGCAATTCAAGAAAAATAACATCAGATATGATTATGTGATATGCGACGAAGTTGAGAAAAGCTTTGTCAACACTATTGCTTCAACTGCTCAATGATTTCTAGGTCCTTTGACAACATTCTTGCTTCAACTGCTCAACGGTTTCTGGGTCAGGGCTGTCCCCTGGATCAGTGAGGGCTGGTCCCAATCTGGATCAGGAACAGATCAGCTGCCTCAACTGAAAAGCCAGAAGGGAAATCAATCCAAGTTCTTGAAAGACTTATAAAGAGACATGTCCAGAGTGGAGGGGTGGCCGATCAAGGTCAGATCCTAAATAGTAGAGGGTAGCAGCATCCCCCTCCAGTGCCAAACGGGGTCGGATCAGTACAAACTTAGCCCATCGGCTGATCCAGTCTAATCTGGCAGATTAGAGCCAGATCCCTAAGTTCCTTTAGGGATCGGGCTCCCAAGTGGATTGGGTTGGAAGGTGCTGATACCATTGTTTACGGAATCGGTGGAATCGGACCGATTCCGACCGATTCCGGAATCGGATCGGTGGATTCCATGCGGAAGGACCGATTCCGGCATGAATTCCGCGGAATCGGTCGGAATCGGTCCGGAATCGGTCCGGAATCGGAATCGGAATCGGAATCGGATCGTTTTTTTTCATTTTTTGCTATTCCAGTCGGATCGGCCAGAATCGGTCCGAATCGGCCGGAATCGGTCCAGAATCGGATCGGAATCGGAATCGGATCGTTTTTTTTTTTTTTGCTTTTTTTCTTACCGATTCTGGATCGATTTTATTCCATTGAATCGGTCGGAATCGGTCCGATCCGATCCGATCCGGATCGAATCGGTACCCACCGATTCCGATTCCGATTCCGATCCCACGATCCTTGGCTGATACTGATCCTGAAAACCATACTGCTACCTAAATATTTATATACATAATATATGTTTTAATTCTAACTTCAAAATATCTCCACAACTCATACAAGGCTGCCTAATCATGAGGATCTATATGACAGAACATGGGAATCAGGGGAAGATATAGGACAGAGTGTTACCACGGGCATGGCTACACAGCAGTACTGGACACAATGCAACACAGTGTGGAAGGACAGTACTCACCATCCGGAAAAGGCCACAGTTTGGGTGCATATGACGTGAGAGAGCGTGTTTGCATGGAAAGAAACAGTAACTGCAACCAAAATAGAGCAGGGCGGGTGTGCGGTGAGATTGAAGGGGGCACATAGGAATGACACGTGCAAGTCAAATGTTGTGGGATCCCTGGTATGCAAGATCGACCAATCCATATCAGAATCAGCATATGCCATCCCAATCCCAATCCTAAGAGGAAGCCTAATCTGCCTAGCAATTTCCAATATAATTGAATCGGATCAGTCATGGATTGGCCAATTGAGGGCAATCTTCTGGAACAAAAAACAAGAAAACAGGTTGGACATGATTGGGAATTAAGTCCTGATCCCTGGTGCTACATGCAGCCTCTCAGACTCCCAGTCGCAGGCTCCCCCCATGGCATCTCACTACTGCAGCCAGAAGGTCTGTGCTTGTGGTGAGGGCTTTTTTGTCATTTTTATGTTTTTATTCTATTTTTGTTCTTTCAAGGAGGATAGGAGATCTTTCAAGTAATAAGTTACTTTTTCTACCGATCCACTTAACCCTTACCAGAATTGGAAATGGAAATAAGCAACTGTGTTACAGGATCTGACCTATTTGCAGCTCAACTTTGAATGATCACGGTTTGGGATCGGACAATACTGGAACACACTAGGTACTTATTGCCCAATTGAGCCGGGGGGGGGGAGGGGGAAGGGGAGCCTAATCATGGAAGAAACTTCTGTTTGGCTTGGCCTAAACTTGGCCAAATGGGACAATTTTGGATCCATCCAACAATTAGCCGATTCCATGGGGTTGGTTGAGATGGTTGGTAGGATCCACCTATTTCTTTTGAGCAGGGAAAAAAAGCTGTTGATCCGCTTTTCCAGAGACTCATATGTTATCTTGATAGGTATGAGAAATCTTCTATCCACCTGAAAATGGGCAGGGAAGATGTAGCTCCACCTGGTTGGCAGTGGAATAGGGAGAACGACAAAAGATGGCTGATGGCTGATCCGTGTGAGAAGGCACTGGCCGGTGGCGGCAGAGCAGGAAACTTGTGCCATGCTGCAAATTGGCCAGATGTGCCAGAGCTTCTGGCACATCGACCAATCCTGTCTACTAACCCAGAGTGCACCCTGCAAACCAGTGACCATGTCTGGCAATCCGTGGACAGAGGCTGCATACCAGCCATGCACAGTACCCACAGAGCGCTGCCACTAATGCCCTCCACACCATGAGAGGCCCGATCTGCCTTTCCAGTGTGCAACACCGAATCTGTCTGTAAGCTCATCCTCATGCGCTCACTGCACTGTGCTTCTTGGAATCTGAAGATTTCCATGTCACGATTGGCAGAGCTGATCCCAATCAGGATTGAGATTGGATCAATTGGCTCAGACGAACTCTGTAAGCTCTGACTGATCCAGCTGATTAGCATTGCAGCCCAGGTTTCTTGCTCTGCCACTGGTAGCCGACACTTTCCCACCGTGGATCAACAAACAGCCAATCTCTGCCATGTATCTGACATTAAGATGCTTCCCTACACCACCACTGGCCCAGACTGTGGGCACTTTTTGTCTTCTCCACATCTTTTAGACATAAGTTCCTTCCAATGTCAGGGATCCACTCAAGATTGGGGTTAGCAGGTGCTGATCTTGATGCAGTCTGGATTGGGCAATCTTGCAAATCATGACTGGTATTTGGTCCTGCCCATGCTGGACATGGCCATGACCATGCTGTGGCCATGACTTGGCTAGTTCTTGCTCTGACTTGGATCAACTCAGAAAATTTGGTCAATTTCGGGATGGATTGGTCAATCCAGAGCCTTCAGACTCAGGATCCTTGCCAACCACAGGCTGGTGAACCAGTTCAGCTGGATCTGCTGATTCCAGCCAATCCAAACCAATCAACCAATCACGGTAGTGTTGGCCCAGCATTGATCTATCTTGTGTCAGAATAAGATTGGCCCTAGTTAATCCCACTCTGGATATTGGTACCACAGGCCACCATGGTTTTAGGTTACTTTTTTGCAAAGAATTGCATCATGCAATGTGATCACATAACTGTATAACAGATCTAGCATAACAATGGATATTATGGAAACACAATTGTAGCATCATGAAATACAATCACACAAACCTAGAAGATATACAATGTAAAAATGGCATATAAAAATGGAAGTGCACTATCATGTGATCCAATCATACGATCCTAGATGGCATCTAGCACAAAAATGCATTTTGGCCTCAAAAAATATTATTGCATATTATCCCTAAAATAATGTATATATCTTATTTTAAAGAGCAGCTAGGGTGAAGCATAAGAAAGAACCTCAGCAATGGTAGGGGTAACAGCCTTGCAGAATGTCTTTCTGAAACCTATCTGGGGCTTATCATGTTGCAGATCTGTCTTCCAACGAAGGCCCCAAGCCATACCAAGATGGTCTAGAACCTGCCAAAAACAGCAAATGAGAACAACATTCAATCTTTCACACAATGCAGTATCCTATGCGATTTTCCCTACCTGAAGTTTAACAATTGAAGAATTGATGTACTCTGTTCTTTCCTTGCTTGCATTGCACATGGAAATGACAATCTCCTAAAATATCAAGAAATGAAATGATCACTAAGGACAGAGGATTGCATGTTCAGCGAAGGGAAATCCATATTACCTCCTTGGCATCAGCAAGCTTCGAATGGAACTCATTGTGATCCCCCTCCTTCAAAGCCCGTAAGCAACTGCTCAATGAATGTGACAGCATCCAGATCACTTTGCCAAGAACACAGTAATGATAATATACTCAAATCCAACTTCAAATTACTTAGGTTATTGTACATAAACAAATAAGCACAGACAAAAATCATGAGTAATGTGCCCTTGATGATGACAGTGAACAACTAATAATATAAAACATTCAAGGAATGTTTAAAAACTAAAAGTGTCTTGCTATTGATGGTCTATTGCAGTTCTATGAAGTATCACACAAGAACATCAAGAAAAACATTTCGGAGCGACTCAACTAAGTCTGTTTCTATTATTTAAGCTTGATCATGTAGATTCCAAGTATTGCTGGATTGGATTAGCCACTTGGACGTTCAGGTGCCAACCCCAATCCAGATTAGCAATGGATCAGTAATAATTGGATGAAGATCAACAAAATCGTCAAGGAGTAGAGAGCGCCAATCTCAATTAGTATCAGCCTGAGATCAGCAGATTGCAAACCATGATAGGTTCACTACCTCCAACTCAAATGATTTTAGGCTAGCACCTCAAAGAGCTTTATGTCCAAGGCTTTTTGGGTCTGCCACATCTTCTCTCTCTCTCTCTATTTTTTTCATCATCCTAATAGGCCTGATATAAGTTTTCTTATAGGAGCCAGAGTAGAATGACTCGTATGGAAGTGGAGGCAAATGAAAAGCAAGAAAATAGAAAAACTGCTATCTTCCTTATATGATAAAGAAAGAAATAAGAAAACTCCTACCTTCCTTATATGAGGAACAAAAAAATATCAAGGTATCAGCAACCTGATGTTGTCGTTCTGATGTTAATGCCCACAATTGGATTATGATTGCAGCTCCCTCCTATGAAACTGCATCTGATTTACTACAACACAATTCAAATGGCCAGTTTCCACACGAGCCATTCTACTCTGTTCCTACAATAAAGGAATTCCTATCACCAGTTCATTTTGGATAACATAATCAGTATAATCCAAATGGCATTCAAATAACTTTTCTTTGCCTCTAAAGTACCCAATATTTGTCATGTCATCCGCCATGATTCAGATATAGTGTGGATTGGAAGGCCATGTAAGCCAGAAGCATGGAAAATGGGCTTACTTGCCCAAACCCAGTGGGCACAGCCTGGCTCAATTTGAATGCCCGGACAGGGTCAAGATATGCTAAAGTTCTTACTTTCTACAAAATTCTTGTATCCCCCTATCAACACAACTATGGACATCATGTATTATGGAGATGCCCTCTAATATATCCATTGGTAAACCCATCCATAACTAAAGGCAAATGACAGGCTTATAGCATATTCTTGATACAATCATAGTTGTCAAGGCGACAAGGCGCCCAAGGCGTTGAAGGGTACCAATTCCGCTTAGGCGACAAGGCGGCCGCTTAGGCGTCGCCTAGGTGGTCAAGGCGGTATTCAAGGAAGGCTGAGTCGGGAGGTTGTTATATATAAATAAAACATAAATATAATTATATTTGTTATGTTATAATTGAATATGAGTGTTTTATCAATGCACATAAGTAAATATGATGTGTGTGTGAAAGAGAAGAAAGTTAAATAAATTTTTATAAAATTTAAGTATATAACTTATTTATGATTATAAAATATATATGTGTAATAGTATAAGTGATGGTAAAATATTGTTATAATATTATTAAATGGGGGAGGGGCAGAGTAGTCCAAGTATGTAATAGTATAAGTGAGACAGAGAGAGAGAGAAGAAAGAGCTGAAAAAGAACTTAATTAAGTATATAATATATGTTTATAATCATAAATCTTAAATATGTATGATAGTATAAGTGATAATACAATATATTAATATATTCAAACTATCATTAAATAAGTGTCCCTTGTGAGGGGTATCAAGGGAGAAAAACTCCTCAAAAACTTTTTTTAATGATGTAAAAATACCCAAGGCGCCTTGCTTGGGAGCCTTGGGCGCCTAGGCTGGCGCCTTGGGCGCCTTGGCGGGCGCCTTGGGCGCCTTTTTGGCCCCAGACAAGGCGCCTTGGCAAGGCGCCCTTGGAAAGGCGCCTTGCCGCCTAGGCGGCGCCTAGGCGCCGCCTAGGCGGGCGCCTTGACAACTATGGATACAATATAACTGAAATAGAAAAATATCTTACTCACACAAGCCATGGTTAGTCGTCGGGATTGGCACATGCATATTGGATCTAGGGGACTTGGATTCCACCTTGAACTGGCTCAGGAGCCGATTCCGGTGGAATCAGCTGCAAGGTCAGTGGTGCCCAAGGATCGCGGGATCGGAATCGGAATCGGGATCGGTGGGTACCGATCCGATCCGGATCGGATCGGATCGGACCGATTCCGACCGATCCAATGGAAGACAATCGATCCAGAATCGGTAAGCAAAAAAAAAAAAAAAAAAAAAAAAACGATCCGATTCCGACCCGATCCGATCCCAGACCGATCCGGACCGATTCTGGCCGATCCTGGCCGAACCGACTGGAATAGAAAAAAATGAAAAAAGACGATTCGATTCCGATTCCGATTCCGATCCCGACCGATTCAGCCGATCCGATTCCGATTCCGATCCGATTCCGATCCGATCCCGACCGATCCGGCCGATCCCGACCGATCCTGCCGGAACTTTTTTCCGGATCGGTCCTTCAGCCAAGAATCGGATCGGCAATGGCCGATCCGATCCAGGAATCGGCCGATTCCGATCCGGATCGGCCGATTCCGCGATCTATGGTGGTGCCTACCCTGGTCCAATGGTTTATGCCATCAGATATTAAGATATCAGGACAAAAGGACACAATACCACGAATCTGGCCTATTGTATCGGATGCACATCCTGACAACAAGGGTGGTGCACTGCTACACCATAGGGCTGTTGCCAGCACCAATTTGACCTATCCCCCAGAATCGGTCCAGATTCCACATTTGTATTTTTTATGTTTTTATTTCTTTCTTTTTGTTTTGGAAGAGTCGATCTAGGTTGATTCCACATTGGTTTTCTCTTGGATCGGCTTGAATCGGCTGATCTAGAACCCTATACCGATCCGGCCATCCTTGACACCAACACTAGTGACTACAACATTATACATGCATTTATCACTAATATGTACCAAATAGATACCACTTTACATTTTTAACATCCATTATAATACATCTCCCGGCACTTCATCATAGATCTTTTGCTAATCAATACGTTCAACATCTCTTTACTTTGCTATCAAGCTTCTAACAAGAAATGTGACTTACAAATTGAATTGACCTAACATAGAGGCAAATTAGCCAGTGATATCCTGTAAGCTGCCCACATAATTTGTTAGCACAAATTATTAACTTACTCTTTGTAACGTGAGCATCTTATCTATGGATGGTCAATGCAAGAGGATGTGTCGCTACTAGATGAGATTAATTGATGCCAACATTGCTTCTTAAATATTTTATTAGTTTCTAGGATTTCATTTATGTATCTTTCCTTATTTGCCCATGTTTAAGTAATTTTAAGGGCATAAAAGCAAATTGTTAACATTTTAGGAGTTTTGACAAGTCACATTTTCTAAAGTGTAAAAGGTAACTTTTTGTTTAGCTATTTTAGAGGGTATAAAATGTAAAAGCAGGATTTCTTTAAGAACCCCAACTGATGTACCCATGAAAGCATTAAATAGAATATTTGGAAAAATGAAACCCAAATCTTTTCTTAGGAGCTGCACCACAAATAGGGGTGCACATGGTTTGGTTTGGTCTAGTTTGGGACCCACTTTTTCCAAACCGAACCGAACTAAACCAAGTATTCAAACCGAACCAAAACAAACTGGTTCAGTTCGGTTCAAGACTGAAAATAGATAAAATATTCAACATAGTTAATTTCTTACATATATATACTGATTATTAAAATATAAATAATAAAAATAAAAATTATTTTATTTTAAAAACTATATAAATATCATTTTTATTAATAATATAATATATTTTTATAATATTTTAACTATTTTGGTTAAACAGTTTGGTCCGGTTCGAAAGCCTTCCAAATTGATTAAACTGAACTAGAGGTTCAAACCGAACCATTCAGTTCAGTTTGGTTTATCGGTTTGAACCATTTAATGCACACCCCTAGTCACACCCCACAAACTCTTCCCATTCCTCTCTTTTGTGATTGACCAAGGAGACCTTACTCCTCTCTCCTCTTTCACCCCTGTTCCACCTCAGCTACATGCCTCCTCATCATTGCTATGAAGTTCATAGCACACCTTCCACGACTGACCACGAGTGAGGTGTTCAATACTGCAACAGCCTCGTCATCTCAGCACCATCCCAGTTGAACCACCCGTGCATCTCTGCATCAGTACACAGGCTGCGGAAGTCATCCTCCACCCTTAGTCCTTCCTTCCTGAATGTGCAGGTGATGTATCTGCCACCATGTCCCACACCAATCAACTCTCTCCTTCACTTTCCCCAGCATCGTGCGCATGCGTCGTTTCCAGACTACTTCACTGCCTGACTCACCCTATCCTCGTCCCACCCAACGCCTTCTCTCCCCTCAGCATCAAACTAGCCTCCCACCCACTGCAGGATTCCTCCTTGTGAAGCACCTTCCAAGCATGTGCCTCACTGATACACACCCTGCACCTTTGTGCAGACTTGATGCACCAGCCACAAGAGTCTCCTTTATCATATCCGCACTTATGCCTTCCATCTAAATCAAATCTGCATATCAGTTATTCCTCTCCCCTCAGCATCAAACTAGCCTTCCTGCCCACTGCAGGGTTCCTCCTTGTGAAGCACCATCCAAGCATTTACTTCTGTGCCTCACCCATAAACACCCTGCACCCATGTGCACAGAGTTGCTGCACCAGCCACAAGAGTCTTCTTTATCATATCCACTGTATGCCTTCCCTCCAAATACAATCTGCATAGCAGTCATTCCTTGCAATGCACAAGGCGCCACAGGATTCCTCGCCGCGTAGATCCTTAGTGCATATGCTCACCCACTCATGCAAGAAGCACCTTTAACTGTCCCACTGACACTTCAACTGTTCTGCATCTTTGGCAGCAACTCTTTCCCATGCACTCCTTCCCAACACCAATAGGCAACACAACAAGGCCTTGCGAGTGGACCACCCATATGCAGAAAACAATGGCCAAACAGAGTGACTGCCCTTGCGCACTCTGCTAGGTGAACAAGGAAATATAGGACCAGGCGGGCTCACCTGATCCAGCAACATACTTCCCCTCACCTTTGCTGTACGCTGAAGCAGAACTGCAAGAACAGAATCATACCAGACTATGCCAAAGCTAGCTTCACCTGACAGTGTCTTACCCAAGTGTAACAAGCACCACTTTTCTCCACTGGCCATCTGTTCCTTCGTCATACAAGCAGTGTGATCCGGTGGTCTGCACAGCTCCATGCATAGTTTGCAGAATCGGCTGATCTAGATTGGGATATAATGATTCTTGTATCAGATCAGCCCTTGCCGATCTGATTTTGACCAAGAAGGGCTGATCTGGAGCCGACTCGCCAAGGAATTGGCCCGGATCTGCCAATTCTAGAGGGATCAGATTGGGAATCAACTGAACCAGCCGATTCCCTAAGACCCAGAAAGCTCGAAATTGGGTTCGGCAGGGAAGACAGCCTTACCTGGTTCATCAGACACAGTAAGGTCGCGATCTGGTGACTGCCATATCGCGTCTTGATGGACCTGGTAACCACATCTTCCTAGTTCGATATAGCAAAGAAGATGCAGCGGTGGCAATATGCCATTGCGGTGACTTTTAGGGCCTGTTTTGGTGAAGATTTCAGCCCCAGATAGCCTAAATTAGATCAAAATCTGATCTAGGTTTTTGTTAGTTTTTTTTTATTTCATGTCCTTTTTAAGAACCAATCCGGACTGATTCCAGATCAGCTTTTCTCCCAAAAATCAGCCCAGATCAAATCAGGACCCACTGATCAGGGTCCCGATTCCAATCCCACAATCTTTGGCTCCATGAGCTATGACAAGATGCACCAGGTTTCGCCTCAACGATTACTGTTAGTGGGAAACCTGTCCCAATTTATCAAGAACTTATTTTACTGAATATTGATTTATTGAAAATGTATGGTAAACGCCTCTGAACAGCCATGTATGAATAACAAAATGATTTGAAAATGGCTGGCAATGATCAACATGTAAGTTAGGCCAACTTTTGCTCTCAGTCCCACACCAACGTAACATATGAAAAAACTAAAGAATGTGAACGATGTCTGTCATTAGCTATTAAGCAATTTAATTTTACATGAGGGTGGATATATTTAACTAATACAAGACCATTAAAACAAACAAAAAATACATAAACAATAGTAAATCATGCTAAGTTAATAAATACCAGAAAAAAATAAAAATAAGAGAAAGCCAATAAAAACACAATAAAAAAACACAAACAAAATGATGATCAAAGTAAAAAAGGTAAAAGAATACAAAAGTACAAATGCTAAGCCTCAAATGTTGTAAAAAAGTGCAAACTAACATGAACAAGATACTTAAGAAAATCATCTAGATGAATCATACTAACAATTGAAAACCTAAATTCACATCTCAATTCTCTAAAAATTTGAATCAAGGAACAACAAGAAGTGCATTCTAAAATAAAGCAAACCATAAAATAATCAAATCACAAATGAAACAGTGAAAGGGAAAACAAAAATCACCAAAAGTACAAAAGGAAAATGTAAAAAAATATAATATCAAATTATCCATAAATCTGTATTCAAATTCAAAATAGATGAATCAGAAGCAGAAAAAAATAAAAACCTATGAAAAATGAAAACAAGTTAATTCAAAGCTAAAAATGTTAACACAAATGAAAGGTTAAGGCCATAAAAAAGCATACTTACCTCAAGAAGCTATCATGGCTAAACCGAATTAGTGACTGGACAAGTGAGCAAATCCGTATTTCATAGCTTAATATTAGGTGTTGCTATGATAGTTAATCGAGAGTTGTCGAGGAACTGCTCAATGAAACTAACA
This sequence comes from Cryptocoryne crispatula var. balansae, assembly GCA_036172225.1. Classification (NCBI taxonomy): domain Eukaryota; kingdom Viridiplantae; phylum Streptophyta; class Magnoliopsida; order Alismatales; family Araceae; genus Cryptocoryne; species Cryptocoryne crispatula. The sequence goes on from CM069928.1 coordinate 40,307,535, forward strand.
ATGGCCTATTCAAGAACTGATGAGGAGAGGTGCAACCTTACTTTCATGAATCCACATCATAACCTCATTTAGTTCCAAAAAATAAAATAAAAGAAAACATTTCCTTCATAAAATTAGAAAACACATAAATTTTCCAGAATGAAAAAAAGCAAAAAAATAAAATAAATACTTTTATAAAGATAAAAAATTAAGCTTTCAACAGTGCTCTGATTATTTCAATGAATGAAATAACTGTGAGGAGAGTAAGTATGAATGAGTAAAGATCAGACCTGTACATGTTCTCATGAAAATGAGAACTTCTTGAATGTCCCTGTGAGCTCTCTTCTCCAGGGAATAATGAGAAGTCCCAATCACCAGTCCTCCAGGCAGCTTCATGCTGAACAAAAAGTAGAAGATTTGAACAAAAACAAGGACAGAAGTTTAACAAATGGTCAATGTATACTGCCGTGTGGCAGAAATGAAAGAAAACTAAAAAAATCATAGCCACGTTATAAAAGTTTGAAACTAGCAAAATGTGACAATGCATCATATACATGAAACTGAGAAATGTCCAAAAACATTGGCAGGTTACTTTTGAACCTGCAACTCTGTGAAGTCAAGATCATGTTGAAAGTGGCACTTCTGGTTAGCAAGTCCCTGAAGACATAAGTCCAGAATATGAGAACAGCCTATTTGCTGTAGACATCTCATAAGTCCCTTATGTAATCTCCAGGTCCCTGGTTCATTGAATTCCATCAAGGGAGACGACTTGGAAATTCCTTCAGGATTCTGTCTGTAAAAATCCCTGGACAAGCCATCCCCTTTAGTAACAGCAGCCTTTCTTATAAGTAGGTCATAGTATTCCAGAGCCTTGCTCCAACTCCCCTCATGCTCATACATGATGATTTGAGAAGACACCTGCTTGAAATGGTCAAATGAAAAAAACACAAAAGAGAACGAAATTGTAAAAGAAGCCAACTAAAAAGACTTCAATGACAGTTAGGGATTTTGCAGTTGCCCTTGGGCATGCGTATGAACTAAATTTGCTTTTTTGAGCCAAAGTCTAAGTTAACTGTTCATTATGGAGTATGCCGCTACACCACATGTACAGAATATAAAATTTTCCATAACTATCAAAATGCAGCAGCATCTGGAACATCAACTGGAGCATCATATGCATCTGTCACGGACATCAACAACATGAAATCTGCTGAATTTTATGTATTATAATTATTTATTCTTACAAACAGTAGAACTTCATACCTAGGCACTAACAAAGTAACAATTAATAAGCAACAATTTGTTAAGCACCTAAACAAGGTAACAAGCTGTTCCTTAAGCTGTTGTTTGGCATTGGGATAGCTCAGAAGGTCCTTTTGTTATAACTAATCCCTTCATTACAACTATGTAGTCAAAGGCGAGAGACAACCGAGGCGAGGGAGGGCTCGCCTCGCCTCAGGCGCTTGAGGCGGGCGCCTCAGGTGCTCGAGGCGACATTTTTTTATTGAAGAATTTCTCAAAAAATATACATATAACATTAAATTTTTTGAAGAAAAACATAAAAATACAAAAAACTCACTTCTAGAACCTATAATGCATCAAGATATTAGAGTCTCAAGGTGGAAGACTAGGCATTGGGGGTTTCGGGGTGGGGAAAGAGAATTTAAGTTACCAAATTTGACTTTCATAGGGTCCTCACCCGGGCGAGATGAGATCTGTCGAGGCGAGGCGTTTTTGCCTTGCCTCGCCTCGCCTCAACGCCTAGGCGCCTGAGGCGAGCACCTCAGATAACATAGTATTATAACTAATCTATTGCTTGGTATGCAAAAAAGCAACTATTACTTCTGGCATATCCTTATCTATAACAGACATTAGCATGCCGTTCCATTCTGGAACAAACAATACTTTTTTGTAAGAATATCTTATTCCCCGATTGGGCTCAAACCTAATGTGCAACTACTGTGCTTCAACGCTCTTACCTCCATTCTTTCTCCAGCATCATCCTTATTTCTAACAAACAAGAAATAACTTTAATCTCCTAATTATTCTATCATAATTAATTTAATGCCAAACAATACAAGGAATAAGGTAAAACAACTAGAACATCTTATACCTATTCAAATTATTTTAATCTCAATCTCAATAGCAGCTCAAAGCATGATGATAACCTAGACTGCACTTCCTTTTAACAAGCACAGATTGATTGGTATACAGAATATGCTCCTTCCACTATAGAACAAAAGTGGCAATGTGATTTTAACACTTCTAGGTCGAAACCAAAAAATAAAAGATTCATCACAATCCGGATCAGTTGAAGATACACCTTAAGGCATATAGCAAAGAAGTGGCTTAAATTTTAATATCCGCATTGCATATATTGAATGTGTAAAATATCTTTGCCAGTTTTTATTTTACATTATAGAAAATCATGGAGATTAAGCTTATTGTGTTTCCATGTTGGTAACCATTGTCACTTTCTACTGTCGTCCTCACTTCAATAATTGTGACATTAAGAAATATATAGGCTATTCAGAGTGTCAGAGTTGTGGATCAAGTTGACCAAATTCTCAGACATTATCGATCAATGAAGTTTGGTTCATCTACAAGGACCCACTTAGCCTTCTTATATTCCTGCCTACTTCTCAATTTCATTTCATCGTCACTCATTTTTCCAGAGCTATTCATATAGACAATATAAAGCCTAGAAATAATGGTTTTGATACTAACAAGGGAAGCATTTTCTTCTTTCTTGTCCATGTCTGGATTTCATGAGGAACCCAATGTTCAAGTAAAAGAAGGTATGTGTCAGTATACCAAACTAATGAAATAGACTAACCTTATATGTCTGGATAATACCATAAATGCTATCAGGTTCATTGATCTGAGTGACTGCAGAAACCAGTAGTTCAACATGAAGTGGAAGCTGAAATCAACAGATGTCATGTTGTAAGCCAGAGGATCACAGAGACACTTATACTAAAAATCAAAATATGGTAGTATAAAGCACAAACTTCAATCAACAAGGAATCAAGGAATTCAATAAATAAATTAGAATGTGAAGTTTGTAATTCTCCCTGATAAGAAACGAATCTTAACACTGACCTTTTCTTGATTAGAGAAGTCTGGGTGCCCCAACGTGAGGCACTTGAAATTCTCCTCACACCAGTATTCTACAAACATTACTGCAGTGAAGTACGAACCACAATGCTGGAAGACAAAAATCCAGCATAAACACATCATAAGCATAATAACAAGAAACATTACAGATAAGCATAAGAGTAATAACAAGAAGCATTCCGATTTCAATTCTGATCGGATTAGCCGATTCAAGGGTAGAAAAAATAATCAGGAGTTGGCCTGGAATGGTTCATTAAAAACAGGGAAAAAATATAAATATCACAAAAGCAATATTCAGAGGATTCTGGTCCAATCAGAACCCTTCGGAGTTGATACCGGTGCCAGGATGGTGGCGGTGCCACCCGTCTTTCCAGCCCAATATCAGGTCAGTTGAGTGACTGAATCTAAATGTACTCGATATGCCCTGGTTGTCGGATCGGGGAAGGGGAAGGCATAGGTAGAGTCCTGCACGCTGTCACCACCCCAATGGCTTTTTCCAGGGGACTGCCAGAATCATCCCTGAATTGGTATCTAACCGCCGATATGGACTGATTCTAATAGATTTTTGGGGTTCGTTCAGATTCCACCCCTTAAAGCAGATAGACTTACGTTGATCCTGATCCAAGATCAACCGAGTGTACTAACAATGGTAGCGAGGAATAAAACAAACGTACATAAAAGACATTTGGTGGTTCAGCATTACATATTTCTGATATCAAGATGCAAAAAAAGCACAAGCCGGTAAAACAACATGAAACGTAATGAGGCTTGTCTCATGCATATCCATGTTTCATTTAAAGAAACACACACCTATGAATAAAAGACTATACCTATGTGTGATGAACAAGGAAAGATAAACTATGAATCGGGATTGGGAACCGGATTGGCCTATGTCTATCCTGATCCAAGGAAAGATAAACTGATCTGGAAATGGCCCAGCTCAACTCTTCCAAAAACAAAAAAAAAAGAATAAAACATAAAAGCTTTACAAAGGATAGATCTGAGCCGATTGTGGTGCCGAAAACGGCCACTGAGGAAGCACACTGCCGCACCTGCAGCCGGACCTCTTTCTCATCTGAGGAAAATCTAAACTTGGATCGGAGCCGACCTGATCTAAAATTGGCTGATTCTACTAAGAATGGCAAGAACAATCACTGAGTGAAGTGGCAACCATATTATTTCCATATATACAAACGAGAATACTATCCTAAGTAATAAATCATTGTAGATTTGACAAAAAAAATAATTCATTGTAGATTTATCAATAACACTGCAAGACACTTTTCTGACCAAAAACAGGAACTACATCAGCTCCTCAAAGGTGTAGAATAAATAAGAGGCATAGTGATTTGTAACAAGTTTTTGCATTCTAGTACATGAAGAGAACATTATGCTAGTGATGTATAGATCCAGCATACAAGCATGGATTGCAGGACTGGAGAGTATGAGCTGGAGTCGGCACACCACCCATTCAGGATAATCCATATCAGGATCAGAGCATGTTGATACAGGCTACAAGTTGAACTCCCAATACCCAGCCTACAAGCAGAAAGAAGAGGTCATGCATAGGATATTCAACATGTATGCCACAGTGCACAAATACCATCCTGACATCTTTGCAATTTAGCTGGAGTTGTAATCATAGGCATGAGGTTCTTGAGGTGAAGAAGGGTTCGCCTCACCTCAGGTGCCCCAGACAATCGCCTTGGGCAGTAGAGGTGAACCAAACGACGAGAATTGGAGAAAGGTTTCCCTGGATGCCATTTTCTGCTGTGGTCCTGTGGGAGAGCCAGCTGGGAGAGGAAGAAGCCCCTATTGGGTTTCGCAGTCCCACTAAACGTTAAATCTGAAACTCAAAAACACACGGGAGGTGATCATTTTTAAGTTGTCGAATCTAAGCTACGTCGAATCTAAGCTACTGGGTCTGGTTGACCCATCTTCACCTGAAATTGGGGGAGAAAGATCCTGTAACACCGCAGGAGCTCGATGGAATCTTGGCAGTGATGGGCCTCATCGCCTAGGTGACCTTGGCAGAATTGAGTCGAAGAATGTCCACCATTGCCTAGGTGATCACCTCAAGTGACTTTGATAACATAGAGCTGGAGGCAACCTTGTCCAAACCTCTCTGGCTCCAAGCTTCTTAGTTTCCATTTTTCACCTTCACTCTCAATCTCACTCATTCATCATGTTTTTACTTGCATTTGCATCTTGTGTGAACTGCATAAATGCTGCCATTAAGAGATTCGAATTCTTCATATCATACCGAACTATTTTAGCCGATGTAAACATAGGTCTACCCTATCCTCTGTTCTTTCCCACAATCTTAATGTGCTCCATTTTTCAAGCTGAACTTAATAGTCTTAAATCTAGTATGTCTAAATGATTAAAATTAAATGGTACAATAAACACTAAAAATGTAACTGTTAAACATCATACACCATGTTTACCACATGTTCAAGAGACTAATAATGATTAACAATTACAACACGGAAACTGGCTACTTTCATTGTCGGGTATCAATATTTTGTTTCCAAGAATCAACGGTTTCTTGTGAAAAAATATCATGTCATATTAGAGATTCAAAAATAATAATCCAAGTAAAAAGAAACAGATTCAGAGAAATATTAAGCTCAAAGGTCCAATACGTAAGTCTCAGTGAACAAGAGTATAAAATTAAAAGCACATAGCTGGATGGGTTTCTGCTATAATATAAGGATAAATCAGTTATAGAGTCATCAAATCTAAATAAAGATTCATAAGCTAGGTTCCATTTTCATTTTCACACTCAAACAAGAACAAATAACAATGGAGAGAAATACTCACAATCGCTGCTCTAGCAACCACAAGATAGTCAATGGAAAGCCAATAGACCTTCAAAAGAACAACCTAATTAATACAAATTTTCCATGGAAGATAGTGTTAAGATGAAGGCAGTAAAGAAATCATGCCTATTTAAACGAAATCCAATTGTCAAGCATCACAACCATGTGAACCACTAACGTTGCCTTTCCACACTGTTCCGACAGTCAAACATCACAACCAAAATGGAAGAAAAAGGTATGAACTAGTGGAGCCTCTCCCCATACTATAAGTGACATTAGAAATCTGCATGAATCAAGAATTGTAGTAAAATGCCTCGGCAGGTTTTTTCACATGAAGTATTATCCTAATGAGTACTATACGACTTTAGGGGACTTCCTGGGAGTTGGGACTCAACTGGCAGATACATACAGCAATCCCAAGCTCTTCATCAGCAAAACCTGTGGAAACTTCAATTTTCATACAAATAAATATATGGGTACGTGGTATGGCGGGAAAACATACATGGACTAAAAAACGTAGTAAGTTTGAACCATGGGTTACAGAATGGGCCTGATCAGATCGAAATCGGCTGATCCCTAGATTGGAGTGGCCTGTCGATGGGTTGTTACTCCTGTCCTTAACCCCGCCCCCAAAATCCCTAAAGGTCTCCTTCCACCCTCCCGTTCCCCATAAAACTTCAAACAATCACCTTAAGGCAATAGTCACCTGAGGGTGAATGTTTTAGTTGATAGTGGCCTCTCAGATGACTGCAAGGATTCCGGAATTGGAATCAAAATCTTCCTAGGAATCGGTTGAAATCGGCCGATTCTTAGGAAGGGAATTGATCCAGGAATCAACCTGGATCATTTTTTTATTTTTTTCCATAAAAAATTCAAAAAAATCAGAATAATTCTGAAAAATAGGAAATGGTTTAGAAAAAAATTTAAAAATAAAATTAACATGCATCCACATAGAATAACTGTTAATGAACATGAAGAGATGTTAAGTACTTGTTGAGATGCAAAAAGTATAATAAATTTTAATTGTTCACATGAAAACATAAAAATATAAATATACATGTTATCAATCTTCACTAATATCCATGATATAGATATTGGCCTTCCTCCTCTTCCTGCTACTTCCGATGCTCCTCAGTTGTGCTCAGTCTTCTAGTAAATGCGGGAGCATATCCATATGAAAATAATGACGATGCCATGCTATCAAAGTCATAGGCATCAAACTGTGGGACGTAGGTAGGCTCAGGTGGAGGAATCCACGGGTGCTGAGGATCGTAAAATACTAGATATTCTGGCTCCATATAATGCTGTTGTGGTGTCTACTTATGCAACGTGAAATACGACTTTGACCACCGTGAATCAGGTGACTAGGCTACTGATGGCTGCGTCGCTAGTATGTACTCCTCATCATCATCAACTGAGAAGTGAGAAAGAGCATGTGTGCTGTTATCTGGGCTCGTAAGTTGCTTGATCTCCAGCTTCATTCTCTTCACATTTTCAGCCATCTCTGATATCCCACCACAACCCAAAGATTTTTTAACTTTGAAAATCCGCCCATTATCTGGGCTGGGTAGCGGCGGCTGGGGCTGGGGCTAGAGCTGTGGCTAAAACTGGAGGTAGCTGCTGTATAGCTGCTGGGGCAGAAGAAGGACCTGCCTGAGCCTGAGAAGTAAGTGGAACTGGAGCATCCTCCTCGGCCTCAACACCATCCAACTCTCCTTCAATCCATGCATGGTCATCGAGATCAAACTCAGCTGGATGATCCCTGGCTGCCCTCTCCTCTATCTAGGAGACAGGTGTATGCTCCTCCTGGAAAATCTGATCCATGTCCACCTTCTCAGGTGATGGTGTGACAAAGGTATGCCTTTGCTCATATGGACCACCTGCGAACCGTGCAAACCGCTCTTCAGAGATCTTCTGTCGATCCTTGATATTCTTGATGCGTAGCCTCATATTGTAATGACAGAAGACCAGCTTCTCCAATTGGTCTAAAGTCAACATGTTCGTCCTCTTTGTATATATCAGGTTAAATGTATTCCAGTTCCTCTCACAATGAGAGGAATTAGTGCTCTGGCTGAATATCCTGATACCAATGGCAACAAGTGGATTCCATCCACTTCTAGTATTCACCTGAACCCACCATTCAACTCCAAAAGAAAGAAAGGAAAAGGCAAACAATCAGCCTAGCATCTTCAATAACATATAAGATATGGAAATAAATGATTCATCATAAATAAGTATATCAGGTGACACTTTGTCGCACAAATATCTTAAATCAACATCTGAGTGTACCCCGACCCTCATCTTATACCTTTGTATCTGAAAAATATTTTTTAAAAATTTTATTAATTGTCTAATAATTTTAAACTCCAAATTATTAACTAAACTCTAACTTACTTCTATCTCAGCTTCTATCCTGTTTTGCTGAGATCGACAAAGACGCTGAATAACAGATAGTGTACCTCGCATCAACTCATTGTCGTTCACCACTTGTCCTCCATATTGGATGCAGAAATTCAAAAAATATCCTGCAAAAATTTATCAATTAACATTATGAATAAGGCAATTATTGAATAAACTTAAAGTAAGTAATCACAAATATTTTTATCACCCACTAACCTGCAACATGGACATCGTGGTGCAAGGTCTTGTCCCATCGATCATCTATGATCTTCCACCATTTTTTGTAACCTTGGAGATTCTTCTCTTTTATTTTGAGTTCTGCCCAATTCATTGCATCATACAAGGTCCCTATTTAGTTCCTGTCATCTGAGTTTACCAACCTCAAGACAATTATCAGTGATTCAACGATTGCCAAATAGTATGCAATCCTCTTGTCAGTGATCTGCTTCTCAGATTTGACAAAAATATCAAGTTGTTCCTCCTTGTTATGCAAGTGGTCCACCATATAGTTATAGTACTCCTCGGACTGCGTGAACTAACCTGTGCATGTCTGTGTCGGTGTAAACTCTCCAGTGCAAAGAAGTTATAGTAAAACGTGTAGGACCGGGTCTGACAAGATCGTGCCCTCCTATGTGTGATTTCATAATATGTAGCAGACGGGGATGCAAATAAATAAATGAAGTGATCGTCTGCACCTGCTTCACAAGGATAGAGACACTCCTTGCCTATATCCTCCAATATGAGATTAATAGAATATGCCGCATAGGGTACCCAGAACAAATGTTGCCTCTTCTCCATTAACTTCTTCTCAGCCGCCTTATATGAGGGTTCGTTGTCAGTGACAACCTGAACCACATTCTCCTCCCCAATCTCCTCCACCACAACATCCATCAAAGAAAAAATTTAGTTGGCATTTTTAATCTTCCCAGAAGCATCCACCGACTTCAAAACTGTGATCCTCTAAGAACAATACATTAAGAAGTTTATCATACTCCTCTTGGTGATACATGTCCACCCGTCACACATAATCGTGCAACCCCTCTCCTTCCACACCAATCTAAACCCATCCATCCACTCCCTCAACTCCTACACCTCCTCCTCCAGCCCACCAATATATATATGCTTGTTGCTCGGCGTTTGCAGACCCGGTCCAGTCTCACCCACGGCATCTATCGCAATCTGGAAGTAAGGACTGGTGGCTGCATGTGCTAAGATGCCTACATTAAGTTAAAAAAAATTTGGATCAACAAAAATAAGGTTAACTAAATAAAGCACACATAAAAGCCATTTTAAGAGTGATACATGTATGTAAAATCACTTCACAATGTGGTGAATGGCTCTCTTTGCAGCCGTTCTTGTTGTCGTCATCCCTTTCATGGCTTGTTTAATCTCCATCTGTTCAACGCTTTGTTTTCTAAACAAATACTTACTCGGTGTAAACCGAATACTGACAGAATGGCGGTGTGGCTCCTATCTCCATCCCTCACTCTCTCGGTCCTTGGTAGGGCAAGCTGATGCTGATCGGCCAAGAATTGGGTCAGCTTTGGACCCTAAACCTCTTGCTCCCCACCTCCTCTCTTCCTCCACAGCAGATGCACACTTGGTAGCGTGCCTAGCATGTTTAAACTCGGAGTCCGTGGAGTCGTCCTCACTCTCTAGCTCCGGCTTGGCTAGTGCCCTCCCCTTGCCTATCCCTTTGTATGTAGGCAAATCTTAGTCCCTCCTCCTCTCAAGTAACTCATCGTGCAACTTCTCCCTCTGCTCAATCCTAATAGATCGTTGAGAGGCTCTACCTGTCATGTAGTCTCTCATCTCCTCACTTTTCTCCCTTGGCATCTTATCACATTTTATGACATTCCCACCTGTTTCAGCAATATGCTATTTTAGTCGGAACACACCCCCGTTCATCTCCTTCCCACACCACTTGCATTGCACTCACTTTCTGAATGCGTCTACCATATGGCCATGTTCCCAACCCACGTTAGAAGGACGTGTTGGTGCTACATTACCCTGATCGGCCATTGCTTATACCTGCAAAAATTGCAAACAATTCATAAAAAATTGCTTTAGGGGCTGTTTGGGAAGCAGACAACCCGTTGAACATATTATTCGATATGTTTAGAGGGTTACATCTCCGCCAAAAAGGGTCGTAAATCGGCGTATGGAGTTTTTGAATTTTTTTCCATACAAAGAACATCCAATCGATGTTCTCACAATTTGAACGAAGTTGTTCGGTCGGAAATTGGCAAGTATAACTATACTCAGAGTCGTCAAAAACACATCAAAATCGGCGTACGGGGTTTCCGGAATTTTTCCCGTACAAAAGAACATCCAATCAACGTTCTTACACGTTGAACGAAGTTGTTTGGTCGGAAATCAACGAGTTTAACCATGCTCGAAGTTGTCAAAAATGCGTAAGACAGGGCGTACGGGGTTTTCGGTGAAGAAATCATACCGACAAACAGCTTAAGATCGAAGAAGAAGTTGAATTGAGATGGATCGAAGCTAGGATCGGCGGAATCCCTTTAAGGGATTGGCTGGAATCGTCGGAATCAGTGTTGGAATCGCCGAAATCACTGTTGGAATCGACGGAATCGCTCCTCGTCGGATCGATCAATTCTGCGCCTTAGAATCACCGCTCTGGTCACCACAGCCTGTTGGTTGCGTGGGAATCAACCTGCGCAGTCGATTTCAGCCCTAAAAAGGCTAGAATCAGTTCGATTCCCGGTCCAAAATCAGTCCGAGAATCAAACCGGACTGGATAGACTAGTTTCCGATGGAATCAGCCGGATCGATAGATTCCTGGTTGAGTCGACTGGAATCGGATCAATTCTGACCTATTCAACTGATTTGGAGCTTCGACAGGGAATCAAATCAGTCAATTCCGGAATCGGCCGATTTTGATCTGATTCTAACGATTTTGTAATCAGTGGGTGACTTTCATAGCATCCCAACATCCCCTATAAGGGGCTGTTGTCTTCTTCCATTCCCTCTTTATTAATAGGTTAATGTTCTAATATTCTAATTTCTTTTAATGTGTTAGTGTTACAGACTTCAAAAATGACCGACAAAGGAAATGCATTAGCTCCTCGTGAAGTTGGATACGAACATGGCTTCTTCATGGACCCCAATAAGTAGAGGGTGCAGTGTAACCGGTGAGGCAAGCAAATGAATGCATGAGTATTCCAATTGAAGTATCACATAAATGGGGTAGGTGAAAATGTGAAAAATGTGACAACGTGCCTTGGGAAAATAGTGAAACTATGAGAAACTACCTTATAAGGAGAGTCTCAGAGAGGGGAGTTTGCATTGAGCTCATGTTGGAGAATATAGGTAAAGAGGCTTCAATTTCTACACTTATGAGCCATGCACAATTGATCTATCATTTATCTATTAACATCCATACTAAGGGACACATAATGCGACATCATACTGAGGGACACGATCTTATCAAGCCTAATCCCACTAGATTTGTCACACATTTCATTGCCTAGAAGAACTTGCACCAACATAGACATGCATTGATCCGTTTCACACAATCACAGAGGTATATCATGTATATGGCTGACCTACACAACAGCATGATGAATCAATTGGAAATCTTTCCACTGATAGAGAATCTAGTAATGGACATGATTTTTGGAGAAAATTTTATATTACTTATCCATCATTGAGCCACTTATACATGTGATGACATTAGTAGACTCAAATAAGAGAAACTAGATGGAACACCTATACGATGCAATAAATGAAACAAAATTGAAATTAAAAAGGAAGCATCGTAAAGGTTATAAGAAGCGATGGAAGATCATAAATGATAGATAAGATAGAACAATACACTATGATGTGCATGTAGCAGATAATTCTTATTATCATTTATTTTTATTTTAATCTTGTAATCATTTCATGTTATAGACATGGTCTTAGTAATGTGTCATGAATGAATGCAAGATATTCTTTAAACCTCATTTAAAAATGGAGGAGGAGTGAACAATGATCAAGATATATTGAGAGGTACTTTATCTATAATACAACGGATTTCAAGAACTCAGTAGGATCGAACAAAAACTGAGTTGGAAGCAAGTGAAAATTATTAGTTTTCAATCATTTGTTCTTTATAGATACTAAGTTGCCAACACTACTTATTTGTGTTATTCAATAGACACAATCTTATAGAATGAGAGTTAGAGTTCATTCAGATCTAGATATGAGATATTCATTTAACAAGATTTCTCTTGATATGTTGAAAAAACATGTTGTTCTATTGTGATATTTCATATAATTGTATGAGTAATGTGTCATCTTCTATTGCTCTTTTTTTTGAGTGGTGGGTAGAAGTGAATATAAAAAGTAGATGAAATTCACTTGCTCTAAACTTCAGGTTTGAGTTAAAGTACAAATTCCTCTTGACACGAAAGGAACGGGAACACATTTAACCTAATTTATACCAACATAAGAAATAGGTTAACATTTGATAAGTTGGATAAACTTGTGTTTTGTCATTACAATATGTAGTTGAGGATAAAAAATATTAAACAACACCAAAAAATTATAGAACAAAGATTCGTAAGATTTACAGGTGAACCACATAAATAAAGAGCTGAAACACAAGCACATGAACCATATACTGAACATGTTGATGTGGATTACCTCTCCCTAGAGGAGCATTCATTTGTTGTGTGGGTGCAAGACAAGCCAGTACTTGATGATGTTGAGCTTGAAGATCAAGAGAAGCAAGAAGAAATCCCTGCCATGCACCTCTAGTCTCAACTTTAGCTTCAGTTCTAGCTCCAACCCCAACCTTACAACTAAATATCACCAAGCTAAAGACAGAGCATGACAAGCAGATTCGAGCACTTTTCACAATTGAAAAAGGTATATCAATGTGACAAGGGGATTGAGAGTTCTTCATCATAAGCAAAGGAAACAGCAAAGAAAAGAAAGTTGAAAATTGGATGAGGATATGTCAGTCCAACAACCAATACCAAAGCATCTTCCTCGGATGAGAAAAAAAGTTCATTTGCCCTACCAACAACAAAATGTAGGGGGTTCAGTTGGAGGTGGAGATGCATGAGGAGAAATAGGTTCTTTTGGCAATGGATGTACGAGTGGGGTAGCTACCGATGATTTGAGCTTGAAGGAACATTTGAGTGACATAAATCAATGTTGGAATCAAAGACCGTTTATCAGTGCACGACAACCAATTATCCAGAACCCCATAGAGACTTCCACCCATGTATTCCAACCATATCTCTAGTGCGCATAGGGCATTATCTATAATTTTACACAAATGGTAGATTCATTATTCTCATATGGATATAAAACAATTATGATAGATAGCTCTTAATGGAGCATTCAGAAGAATCTATAGAATGAGGATAAAGGCCAATTCTATAAAAGTTGGTGAAACAAAAGTACAACATTATGTTGCATATCAGACCTACATGTATATCATGTTACCTTTGTTTCATCAAATGTTCATTGTCATTTAAGAATATCTAATTATCTACTTGTCTTAAACTCTTTTAACATGATACGAAAGTGTGTTAGATGTTACATTTTTAAAAGGATTTCTATCTCCTTAAATTTTTTAATTATTTTATGGATTCTTACCATGAACAAATTTAAACAATTACTGGTCTGGAACAATTCTGACTCGGTTTTCCTCTCAAAGAATTCGTCGGAATCAACTGATCTGATCTGGATCAAATCGGTATTTTCAATGATTTGGGTACCGATTCCAAACTGGCAATCTATCGTGTGAACATAAATATAGATTGACTCGGTGAGTCATAAATACAAAGACATTCTCTTAGGAGTTTCTTTATATTTAAAATACTTGACGTTGCAGTGCGAGTTCATTAATATAAGATTGGACCTCTCCCCACCAAATTTGATCAATACAGTGTAAATTAAATTAATCAATGGCTTCAGGACTCTTGGTTAACACCGTAACAACATTTCTTATGAAGCCATTAATTCACATCAAAGCATCCAATTTGGAATGAACAAAAAGAAATTATGAGGCGTTCCCCATGGTCGGTTAAATGAGTTATGATGTTTGGATGGTTTATTGGTTTCTTTTTATTGTTGATGAGGCTGATTTCCTTTTATATATTTTGTTGTCATGCTATTATCATTTGTTAGTTCGGTTATTATTTGATGATTTAAGGATTTCTTTTCTCTATTTATTAATTTCTTGGAAGGTTTATAGCTATTTGTTGTTTATTAACTTGCTATCAATTATGTTATTTCCATCCTCTTTGATGATTATTTTATGTTTTACTATTTTTTCCTCTTTTATTATTATTCACACTTAATTTTTATTAACCTGTTTAATTATTACTTCATTTTATGTTTATGTTTATTTCTCATTTATTCAACTGTTTATTACTTTTTATGCATTTATTTATCAGTAAAATATTTATCTATTTATTATTTACTTATCATCATTATTTAGTAATTAATTATTTTTTTCACTCATTGCAAGGGCCACGGGAGGATAAAAATTACACCATGACAGAAAGGGAGCGTCACTATGATGGAAAAAACTTTCGTTTCATTTCACATTCGACATCAAGTATATAGAGATGGCATGAAAAACCCATAATCCTTAATAAAATAAAAAATAAATCATAAACAAAGTAAGAAAAATTTGAGGTATCAAGGGCCAGTTGCCCCTCTGATCTAATGTTCTAAACTTCAGGAAAAATCTACGGAGCACACATTGGGGCATTATGCATAGTCATACACCCTTGCATATTAACTCCTATTTAGTTCCATCTAGAGCACATATCATAGGATATATTCACATATATATTATGAACCATTGTAAACCACCCCTTAAGTTCAATATCCTATCATGACTTTTATATAGCACGGTTTAGCCTAAAAGCCTTGTCTTTTAGGCCTTGGGCAGTTGGATGCCTTCCCTTTCTTCTTTTAGGGTTAGGCAAATATTCTTCTCCTTGGAACCTTGTGGCTCGAGGCAACTCCTGTTGTCTTTTCTCTCATCTTTGGCTGCCTCGTTTGAACCTTCTCGCCGTGCCAAATGAGACCCCCTACTAGGGTATCATCGAGCTGAGGTTGCAATGGGCTGGTGAGGATGAAACCCTGCCATTCCCTATTTTAATGAAGGTTGTGCAACACCCCAGTAAGTTGCACAACTACTGCGGTCTGGGGGTCCCACCAGCCAAAAATGTGCTGATTGGAGCCCCTCCCAAGGATCGCAGGATTGGGATCGGTGACCGCCGATCCGATCCGATTCAGTCGATTCTCTAGAAGAAAAGGCGATCCCAGATCAATCTGAACTGGTTAAAAAAATTTATATTTTTTAAATCATAAAAAATCACAACAATCAGAAAAATTCAAGAAAATCATAAGAATAAATAAAAAATTCAAAAAAATGAAAAACAATGTGGATGACATTCTATCAAACAATGCCATACAAAGTAAATTCCTTTCAAGAAATTGTCATATAAGTACAAACTATCATATAAGAGAAGGAAGAGAGTTAAAATAGATATTTATAAAAATTTAAGTATATAACATATATTTATGATAATGAATCTTCTATATATGTGATAGTATAATTAATAGTAAAATATATTAATATATTTACACTATCATAAACAGGGCACAGAGTAGTCGCGGATCGACCTGCCTGGATCACCGCTGCTAAAGGTGGATCGTCGGGGAGAGAGGTACAGGCGGAGCCCTAGATGATGAAGGGGATGAGGGGGAGTGCAAATGAGGGGTGGGAAAGGGGAATTGGTCCGATCTCCCCTGTAATGGGGGGGATCGGACTGGAAAATGGTTTTGAATCGGGTCGGTTTCTAAGGAATTTGTCGGGATCGACCAATTCTAGGATCGATCTAGCTGGATCGGCCAAGGATCAACCGATTCCAGCCAAGGATCGCGGGATCGGGATCGGTGACCACCGATCCGATCCGGATCGGCCGATCCTCCGGAAGAAAGGGCGTCCTGGATCGGTCCGGATCGGGCAAAATTTTTTATTTTTTTAAATCATAAAATCCTCAAAAAATCAGGAAAAATCATAGAAATAAATAAAAAATTTAAAAAAAATAAAAAATAATGTGGATGACATTTTATCAAACAATGTCATACAACGTAAGTTCCTTCCAAGAAACTATCATATAAGTATAAATTATTATATAAAAGAGAAAGAGAGGAGAGTTAAATAGATCTTTATGTAAATTTCAGTATATAATATATATTTATGATTATGAATCTTCTATATATATGTGATAGTAGAAGTGATAGTAAAATATATTAATATGTTTACACTATCATCAGCGGGGCGCAGAGTAGTCGCGGATCGGAACCCCCCTAAATTTAGGGTGGGATCGGCTAATGTTCAAGGTGGATTGTTGGGGGGAGGGGTCTAGGGGGAGCCCTAGACAATGAAGGGGAGGGGGGAGGAGTGAGAATAAGGGGTGGGAAGGGGGAATCGGTCCGATCTCCCCCTTATTAGGGAGGATCGGACCAGAAAATGGTCCGGAATCGGGTCCTGAATCGATCCGATTCTGGACCCTTCCGGGTTCTAGGGAATCGGTCCGGATCGACCGATTCTCGGATCGATCCACCTGGATCGGTCCAGGATCGACCGATCCGGTCGATTCAGACCAATCCAGCCGGGAGTCCCAGCTGGATCGGTAGTTCCAACTGGAATCGGATCAGTGGGTACCGATCCGATCCAAGAATCGGCCGATCCCGATCCGGATCGGCCGATTCTGCAATCCATGATTCCAACAATTCTAACCGATCCAGCCAGAAGTCCGGGTCGGATCAATAGTTTTGGCTAGAATTAGATCGGTGGGTACTGATCCGATCCAAGAATTGGCTGATCCCAATCCGGATTGGCTGATTCTACAATCCATGGCCCCTCGAACCTATGCTGGTTGCTAATAGGTTCCACCAACCTAAGTTGGTTGCCAATCCACTGTATGCTGGTTGCTAATAGGTTCCACCAACCATCCATTTTATTCAAATATGCTTTGTAGGAGTGGACTCCCTCGAAGTGGACTCCCACAAAAGCCATTAAGAAAAGTGAAAAATATTAAAATAATAAAAGTCAAAAAAGACCAGGAAGACCCAAGTAAGACTGGAGTGTAGTTAAGTATGATTCTGATCACTTAAATGTCTTTAAAAAATAACACAAGATTGATGAAAGTGAAGATAACCTTAAACCCAATTGAAAAACATTTTAGTTTGAAGTAGTAAGTATTATTAATTCATCAGTACAATAACTAGTAAAAAAATTAGTTCTGACTATTCTTTGCAGTAACTTAAGACATTTTTTTCATTTGAATAACAGTAGAACTTATAATCCATAATTTATATATATATATTTAAATTCTTTGGGACATCAAAAATGTTTTGGTGATCAGACCTAGATTTTAAACAGATTGGCGAAACCAAATTGGGCATGGATCAACCGATCGACACTTGACCCACCGTCAATGACACCAAACAACGGTAGTTTGTGGAACTAGCTGATCAGGATCGGAATCGACCAGTTCTGGGATATGTTGACCTGGCTTTGGGGGATTCAAATCCAACCTTTGTTTCCCTTCAGAACTGGCTGAATCGGCCTGGATTGGGACTGATTTGACTCGAATAGGCTGATTCTGGACCAATTCCAGCCAATGCCAAGACAACGACGGTACGGCATCTTCCCTGCGCCTATCAGGCACATCAGGTCCAATAGGACAATATCCAGTTAGGTTTTTAGACACCGATATATGACAGATCCAGTGACTTAAGTCACCGAATTTTGTCCTATAGACCCTGATGGACCCGATAGGATCATCTTCCCCACCCTATCACTGTGGTTCAAGGATCGCGGGATCGGGATCGGTGACCACCGATCCGATCCGGATCGGGATCGGATCGGCCGATCCTCCGGAAGAAGGGCGTCCTGGTTCGGTCCGGATCGGGGCAAATTTTTTTAATTTTTTAAATCATAAAAATCCTCAAAAAATCAGGAAAAATCAGGAAAAAGCATAGAAATAAATAAAAAATTTTAAAAAATAAAAAATAATATGGATGACATTCTATCAAATAATGTCATACAACGTAAGTTCCTTTCAAGAAACTATCATATAGGTATAAATTATTATATAGAGAGAGAGAGAAGAGTTAAATAGATCTTTATGTAAAATTAAGTATATAATATATATATAGATATGAATCTTCTATATACGTGATAGTATAAGTGATAGTGGAATATATTAATATGTTTACACTATCATCAGCGGGACGCAGAGTAGTCGCGGATCGACCCCCCCTAAATTTACCTATTTAGGGGGGGATCGGCCACTGTTTAAGGTGGATTGTTGGGGGGAGAGGCCTAGGGGGAGCTCTAGACAATGAGGGGGGGGGGGGGAGTGAGAATGAGGGGTGGGAAGGGGGAATCGGTCCGATCTCCCCCTTATTGGGGGGGATCGGACCAGAAAATGGTCCGGAATCGGGTCCTGAATCGATCCGATTCTGGACCCTTCCGGGTTCTAGGGAATCGGTCCGGATCGACCGATTCCCGGATCGATCCACCTGGATCGGTCCAGGATCGACCGATCCGGTCGATTCAGACCGATCCAGCCGGGAGTCCCAGCTGGATCGGTAGGTCGGGCTGGAATCGTTTCGGTGGGTACCGATCCGATCCAAGAATCGGCCGATCCCGATCCGGATCGGCCGATTCTGCAATCCATGCTGTGGTTGCATTGAGCCGCTGCTGCCTCACAAATCGGTCAAGTCATGCTCTTATTCCAGTCTTAAAAGAGCTAGATAGGACCGGAATATCATGGAAAGCTTATCATAGAAGGTTTTCTTATGTTTTTTGGGTTTTTGAAGAATCGATCTGGACTGATCACAGATTGATTTTTCTCTAGGTGGATTGGGTGATAATTCCAGTTTGATCCGGATCGAGATCGAAATCAGCAGTTACTGATCTGATGGTCAATTCCAATTCTGCAATCTGTGCATACAATTGTATTCATTACCTCTAAATTACATAAAAATAAACAATCTTTGCCAAATTTTTTGTATGATCCCTGTTAAAAGCACTTGGGAAAAAGTGCAACATGAGTTCAACGATCCAACATCATAAACAAAACTAAAAACAATGAACTGAGTAAATAAACCCTATCAGTGCATACAGAAATAGCTTGCAACTTGACTGAATTTCAATTTGACATATCATTGCAGATAGTAAAAATTTTGCTTGCATATAGCATAAATCAGTAGACAAAAAGCAACAGTATGCATTAGTTACAAGCTCAAAGATACCTTTTCCCATGAGCTTGAGAATAGGCGTATCTTAGTTGAAACAAGAGGATCTTTAGAACTTTCAGGTGCATTACGTGCCATAGAAAAGCCAAATCTGCCATGCTGCAAACACATCACAACCAACCGGTAAAATGTTCTGAAGTTGAAACATCTATATACGAATAGCAGAGAATCATCAAATGTCTCTTCAAAACTGTCAAACAAAGATGGAAATCTGTAAATCTCACAGCACTTCAGAGAAACCTAAACCATGTATATGCACACACGCTCTAAAAAGGTATCAATCTAAAAAATGAATAAAAAATCATAGTCCCTCCTAAATAGCTTCATATTTAAAACAAATGTCTAAATTTGTAAGATAAAGCTCATGCATCACAGGATAATAGAAACGTAGGCTGATCACCACCAATGAATAGGCACTCATCATCCTTTTTATTACCTAACAATGTAACAAATAGCAATAACTAATTAAATAAAATCTTTTAGATTACAGCAGAGTAATATATCCATATATCTAATCTCTAAAAAACTTTTCAAGGGAAAAATAAATTGTAAAAAATATATATTTGAGAAGCAAAGGTCATTAGAAACGTAACAAAACACTGTGTAAAGATCCACTAAGCGTACCTTGGAAAACATTGAAGACTGACTTTTCTCTGCAACATGATAAGACCTAAGTACATTCAGTGTATCCAGCCATATCTGTATAGATTTGACCATGTTATTGGACTCCACAAAGATATTTTCCTCAACCTGCAAGTAAAAGAATGTATAAATGCAAACAAGAACTCCAGAAGTGAATGGTAAATGGACATCATGTATGGAGGTCAGCACATGAACAACAAATGGTACAAATAGTTCTTTTTGTTGACGAGTACAAGGCACAATGTCATCTAGAACCCATTGAAGCAAAAAATTTTGATCAATCATGACTGGTCGTGATGACCCGGACGTTATTTAGATATGGATACGGATCAATCATGACTTTCAACAATAATGGACTTCGAAGGGGTCTCAACAATAATGGACTTCAAATACAGTATGATTTATATTAAACATCATTTGTACATGTATATATGTAATGAAATGTTAGATAACAATTTTTATACATGTCTTCTTAAATTTAATGATTTATTTAAAATTTTATAATTTTTTGAATTAAAAAATTTAGCTCATTCGAACAACCACCACTTGCATCATTGTGAACAAAGAAAAACCCATTTTCTGATACATTTCAGATAAAATTTGGATTGCAATGTTTGGTTGTGGTTGTGATAAGGGAAATTGTTGAAGCTAGTACACTTCCTCCCCTACATAACCAATATCTTTCTTATACATCTAAAATTTGTTTAGCCCTCATGTATCTGATTTTGTTAAAGTAAATAAACTAGAATATTCACATTTGGAAAAAGTAAATAAAAAACTAATAGAACAGAGTGCGATTACTGTAACAGCCCATTCAACAGCACAGATGGAGACACCTTGGGGGGTGCCTAACCCAGGCCCCTTTGAAGGAGCCTTGGGTGCCAAGGCTGGTACCTTGGGCAGCTTTCAGGCACCCCAAAAGATGCCCAGGCTAGGCCAGCTAAAGATGCCTTGGCGCCTAGGTGAGCACTTAGACAACTGTGGACCCAAAAAAATCACCTCACCACCACCACTTGCATCATTGCCCACAAGGGAAATACGAACTTTCTGATACATTCCAGATAGAATTTGGATTGCAATGTTTGGTTGTGGTTGTGGTAAGAGAAATTGTTTCCTCACTTACCTGAGCAATATCTTTCCCATTATCTGAAATTTGTTTAGTGATCATGCGTCGGATTTTGGAAGGTGAAAATAAACCAGAATATTCACATTTGGGAAAACTAAAGAGAAATTGGATAGAACAGTGTGTGATCACTGTGTCCAGCTCTTACTGACATATCATTATCCATTGATAACTCCTTTGGGCAATTAGCATCAAGACATCGAGTAGCACTTATTACTATTTTCTCAAGAAACAAGGCTCTACGCTACACTATAACTTCTAAACCACTGTTAGATTTATAAATTCAATAGATTATCACATGTTTGATACACTGACATTGACAGCACCATTATAATGCTGAACCAATTGTCACATATAAGTTGGACTAGAACTAAAACTGATTGGTTTTCATAAGCATCCAATTTCAATTTTTAAAGTCCCCTTTGCAGGATACCAACACCAAGACTTCCATGGTACCAGTGCCCCATGCTTTTTCTTCAACTTTAGCCTTGGGGTAACATGATAACTTTCTGCTTTCTAATCAATGTTTAGTCGTCATTGATACTTAGAAGCCTTAGATGAACAGAGAAAATTTCACAAGCTGCCAATGGCACTTTCTTGTTGCAGATCTGGAAACAGAAAAACATCAAACAGTAACAATGACACTGCACTAGAATTACCAGCCAAAAGAAGATGATTATTACAGGTATAAAAAGAAGAAGAAAAGAATGATGAAGATAACAAGAAAACTCGTACAGAGAAAAGTGAGTACAGACTTTTTCAGAGATTAAATAGCAAAGATCATTTTCGGGCTGCCTGGTAAAAGATAGATTAACCATGACACTTTGAAGTAAAAGCTCTGCCACCTCCACCTTTAATAGCACAATGTCATAACACAACCTTGAAATGGCATAACAAAAACATAAGATACAAAATACCTTTATAAACGTATGATTTGAATATAAAGAAATGAAGGGTTATAATGGCCATAAAAAAAGCATAGTTACCTCAAGATGCTATCATGGCTAAAATGAATTAGTGACTGAACAAGTGGGCAAATCCACATTTCATAGCTTTTTGTGCATGTCCCCCAAAGAGCTCTATCAGAAATATCACAAGCTATAGTGCCAATCATCAAAAACAAAAATTATAATAATCAGATGACAAGAAAGCCTAGAGTACAAATTATGCGTAAATACATGACACTGGAAGTTGAATAATTGGCACAAGATTTGGCAAGGTAATGGGATCATGATCAAACAAAGTGAGCAGTGAGTGAGATGATAGGGTATGATGCTGCTCCAGCTTGGCGAAGATAATGTGAATGTATTTTTAATAATTTGTAGGGTTTAGAATATGTTTTAAATATTTTCTTATGTACATGAGTTATTCAGTTCTCTTGGCTTGTAAATTTTAAGTAGTTTAGATTCGAATAGTCTCACTTTGAGAAAGGGGTAAGGATAATTTTGAAATAGGAATTTTGGGATGAGTTAAAATGTAAAAAAGTGATAGTCTTAACAGATCCATTGAGGTACTCCAAGAGAAATAAAAATGAAATGAAGAAATGAATAAGACTTAAGATGCATCTGTCTCCTTATTCTCTCTCTTTGTTCTCTCTCTGTTTTGGCCAAGGAGACCTCTCTCCTGAGTCCAACCTTCGACGCCCCCCAGCCTTCTTCTTATCCTCTTTTCCCCCATCACGAGTTTATTTAGCACCGACACCATCTTCCTCCAAATCTTGCACCTCCGAGGTGATGCTGGATCTTTCCCCTTGAACCAAAACTGTCTCCAAGATGCAGCAACTGTACAACTGGAGCACTTTGCCATGAGTTGGGTGTGTCTTTCCCCTGGGATTGCATCATGGCCCAAACCACCAAATCCCACAACTTCTCTGAGGCACCGTCATCCCCTACAACAGACAGTTGTACATGCACTCTGTAGCCCCCCAGTCAGCCGCAGTGGACACTCCTCTCTCGCAGGCACATCAGCCACCACCACACAACCAGCAAGCCACTACCAAACCACCATCAGTCACATCGGACCAACCCACTACTCTGTTACTGCATCCAACTAGCTCAACATCCCCGCAAGCACCGAGACACCCATCCAAGTCCTCAAGCTCATCTGCCTGAGCCCCCTGGTAGGCATGGCCACCCTTGTTGCCTCTTCTGCCCACCCCATTGCAAAAGCCAGACCTATAAAACCACACCACTTCCAGTGCCTTCCTCAGCTCCAGCAGCCTTCACTGCCATCTCTGGTACAGTCGAGCAGCCACCCTGCCTAGGTCCCAGCTGTGTTGCTGCTCTGCCTGCTTACTGCCTGCCACCAGTCCTGTGAAGCTCCTCCAAGCAGCAGCTCATCCAGCTGACAAACCACAGCCAACTTCTCTCTTTCGCCACCTTGTTGCCCCTCACTCTCCCACTCATGTGCCCGTGAAACCTCCTCCATCTGAACAATGTGAAGAAGCCACATGGGTACAGTTCGCCATCCCCATTTCTGCCACCAATACCTAACTCTCTGTGTGACCTGTCTCTCATCCAGCGGATTGGAACCGGCACTACCCAGCAAGCCCACCAGCTCATCAGTGCACTTGCCATTGCCATGGAAGGACCACTGTGCCCTGTCCAGATGTGCCTGCAGTGCCCTCAACACCTGTATGACAGCATCACTCCAGAAGCTATTCTCAGCATGCCTGCCACCTCTGCCTCACATCCTGGTTATGCTACTCTCCCCCCAGCATGCTGCAGAGATGCTTCCCCTGCGCCCCTGCCCAACCTACCACCCCTTTTGAGCACCCTTTCATGCAGAGCTGAATTGCCTGACTGGGAGGTCCTATGTCAACTCGTCCCAACCACTCCACACTGTCACACTAAATTGACTGGTCCAACCGATTTAGTCAGTGTGAACCAATTCAGACTGAACCAGTTAAAAGCTCCAACCAGCCCCCGTGATTCAACTAGGATAGACTGGACAAGTTTCAACTGGATCAGCCCTCAACTGGGTCTAATTCAGACTGATCTGACTTGGTACAGATCGGCCGATGTCAAGCCCATAGTTGACGGGGCCATGATCACCTTGTCTTAAGATGGATCGATGAAAATGGATGCCCTATTTCCATCCATGGAGCTGTCATACCAGAGATGGGACTCATCGCTAGTGCCTGAGTTACCCTTGGAAATAAGTCTACCTGGCTAGAGTTCCAACATGTGGCGAAGTTAAGAGGTCCAGTATGCCCTCCTGGATGCCAACAATGAGATTTGGCAGATTCAGGATGCCATGCATTATGTGGTTGACAAATAACGGGAGGAGCAAATCTAGCTGGCCAAGTGGGTCCAATCGGGTGCTGACCTGGTATTGGCCAATCCCAAGTTGATTAAGATGCAAACTTCCAAAACACTCATCCAGCAGGATCAGCTGCAATTGACTCACTCAGGTGTGACTCAGCCAATACTGGGCCCAAATCAGAGAATCAGCCAGTTCCAGGATAGGATTGACCTCTTTCAGATTCAAAATTGGACAACGAGCTCCAGTTGAGTCAGAATGGCTGCATCCCATACAATCTCAGGCCAGTCCAAAGAAGGCCGAATCAGAATCAGGGCCCAGATCGGATTGGCTAATTCAGGCCGATCCAAGGGAAGAAAAACCAATCCGGAATTGCCCCAAATCAGCTCTTCCAAAAATGTGTGAGAGATAGATACGCAAATAAATACAAATGATGGAATCTGGTACGATTCAACTCCTGACGGCCCTCACAATGACACTGCTTCCCCACGCAGCTGATTCATCTGTAATCAGCTCCAAATTGGTCAATCTGGGCACAATGTAGGCCAATTCAAGGGAAAATTCAATTTTGGATTGGACTCCCTCCAGACTAACAAGAGAAGATTCAAGGCAGAATATCAAGGAGTAAATTAATGGTGGTTTACCCTTCATTGTTGATGTTTCTGCCATTTAATCTTTTCATTGCTTTAAGTTAACGCACGCTCAGCGGGTCAATGGGTCTGTGATTCTTTCCTATTAGTTATTTCAAGTTTTTTTAGTCCCCCGATTGTTAACATTGTTTTAACCCTAACATTTATATAATGAATATGGGCTGTGATCTGCTCAAGAGAGTGAAACTAGAGCCACACCCTTCTTGTCGCCTTCTTATCCATCTAGTTAATATCTTTTTGCTTAAAAGATTGTTCCTCTATCTGATATTAAAATGATCCAAATTAGAAACTGCAATTTTCTGTTTTTTCCTTCTCTATTTCTTCACAGTAGTAAGCTGCCTTGAATCTCATTTAGGGTTTGTACCCCAACTTAGAGCTTTTTGGGTGTGGTCTGAACTGCCGCACAAGTGTTCAGCATCATCATAATTTTATACCGTATTGAGTGTGGTTTTTCAACCCTAGCTGTTTTGCACCATCAAGGATCCTCTTGTGGTGGTATCTCTGGTGGATATTCTTCATAGGGTTGCCTCCTGCAGCAGTGTTCATCATCACCCACCAAACCGGCAGTCTTGATGCTGTCACAAAGGTTTTTGCACACTTGTGGACTCACTTTATCTTGATAGCTTCAGTTAGCATCTGAGAGTTGTACAATGGATTCCCTAAAAAAGTGGCCATAGCGAAGTTTACTTGATGGGGACCGGATCGGAGCGTAGGGACAGACTATTTGTAGACAGTGTCATTTGTGTCTTGAGAGGATGGCATATTTCGTTCTTTTATCCAGTAATGTCAGTGTTTAATTTCTGCATTTTATTTTAATATTTGGAATCCTTTTTGAGTATTTTTTGAGGAGTCTTTAAATATGTTTCAGTTTTTTTGAGGACTAGTTTGTGTTCAGTCCTTTTTGTAAATATTCGGCTCTATATAAGAGCCCCACACTCTTACGATAAATGCAATGAAGAATAAAATGAAATTTTGGAGCCCCCACTTGTGTTTCTCATAGGTTCTTCCTTGCCCCTCCGATATGGGGTCCTCCTCCTCCTCCGACAACACCAATCAGCCTGCGATCACCCCCGGTGTAAGCTGGTTCCCTTCTTCTTCTTCCTCCCTCATTCCCTTCTGCTGCCGTGCATTCCCCTTCACCTTCATCTTTCCCTAGTTCCAGGTTCCCCTGAACCCCTACTGGCTCATCCCCGACATCACCATCAACTCATCCATTGTCTGTCATCGCCTTTCTTTCACACATTTTCTTCATTGGCATCATCATCCTCCATCTTCATCTACCCATCTATTCCAGCCACAGCCTCCAGATCCTCCTGACCATTGTGCGGCCCTCCACCCCTCTTCCCGCACCATTCCAGTCCTCCACCACATGCTCACTGTAAACTCTCTCAGTCCCCTGGATTTGTCAAAACCTCTTCAACTACATTGTGTGCCATCGACACTACTTCCCCCTCTGTTTCGATCAGAACCCCAAAAAACTTCCCAAGCATCTCCTAATAACCTCTCCCCCACTCCTCCTGACCCCTTCTCCACTCCCGACCACCTCTTCCACTCTCCCCAACTGCATGACCTCTGGACGATCACGAAGAAGAAGCATAAGGATGATCTACACCTGTGCCCTCCCTTGCCGTTGCCCATGTCGCCTCCTCTGTGTGAGCATGCCCTAGCTGCTTTCGCTTCCTCTGCCACCATCTCTTCCCGAT
The DNA here is from genome assembly GCA_036172225.1 of Cryptocoryne crispatula var. balansae. Classification (NCBI taxonomy): domain Eukaryota; kingdom Viridiplantae; phylum Streptophyta; class Magnoliopsida; order Alismatales; family Araceae; genus Cryptocoryne; species Cryptocoryne crispatula. The sequence goes on from CM069928.1 coordinate 40,334,542, forward strand.
TCTAAGTTGCCGATTGTAAGATTTTATAAGGATGAAATAGCCCTCCCCTTTGTGCTATTTTGAGCCCTCAGAAGTTGTCGGGCCCAATTGCCACCTTACCCAAATAGCCCTCTACCTCCCCCACAAGCCACCATTTCAGGGTTAGTTTTCCACGCAACTGGTCATTTCAGTCCAATTTAGTACCTTTTAGACCCGATTCAGCCAGTTTTCAGATAGATTCGACATTTTCAGCACCATACAAACTCGGTTCACTCCATTTTCACCGATCAGGTATATTCCAGTTTATGTTGGCCCTCCAGTGTGTCTAGATGGTGGCGCCTTCTTTTCTATCTCACATCATTACTACAGGTAATTATATATTTTGCTCTGCCTCTGCCCAAATTTTCTTCGATAGCTGGGTAAGCTTGGCTACATTGGTAAGACTAAGAAGCAACAAGGACAACAATCCAAAAAGGTCAACTTCGAATCTAGACAACAAGTATGTTAAAGGATAGATTTTGAATACAGTTATCCCAGAAATACAACATATGATTATTGCGACACAGCTATTGAGATAGGGGAGTTACTTGAGAAGTTGTATGGAAACGTTGCAACATTTCATGTACTTAACAACTGAAGAATGAAATTCAAGTTATCAAGGGCAAAATTCAGTTACTCCCTATTCCAGGAAACTTAAAATCCAGTTGCACTGTTATGGTTCACACAAGTGGTCATGCTTTGAAGATCAAAGGAAGTGTCAAAGACATTTTGAACAGGCAAAATCTTTTCACTTCTTGACTGGTTATTGCCTGGTACAAGCCTTAGCGTTCATATTCACATTACTGATTCCCTTTCTTCATTGGAAGAGATAAAAAGGTAGAGACAAGTTACGATATATAAGCCTGTTAGTTCTTCAAATGGATTACTGTCAAATTAATATTCAACATTCGTTAGAAGCAACATTTTAGAGGATAATATAGCTCTCTAGCTGAAAAGCCAAAGGATAAGCCAATGCATCGATGTTGCTGTTGTGCTGAGAACAATCACAACCTGGAATTTGTTGGGAGCATACCAAGAAGGCAAGAACAGAAGTCTCAGAAATGCAAAATAGGGAAAAGCAGCACATCTGCCAAAGGCATTATTGTTGTTGCTCCGTCCAAAGACAATCTTTAAAGTTGTCCCGAGCCAACATTGAACATCATCAAAAACAGAATTTACAGGTCTAAATCAGCTAGAGCCAGTCCCAACTTGGTTCAGGACAAGAGATCAGCCCTCTCAAGTCTCAACTTTCTTCTCTCAGCCACGAAGATCACCTCCTTGTCTTCCGGCATCTTCCAGCACACGAAAGCATGTTGGTGTCACTAAGCAAAATGAGATCAGGTCCAAGCAAGCTGTGCTAATCAAGTCACAGACAGACGCATGCCAACCTCATAAGCTCAGGCTTGTTCTAGTCAGCAAGCAGGCTTCGGGAAGTCCACATGTGAAGACAATTGAACACATTGTTGTGTGAATCCTTCCTGTGTAAATTCAAGTACCTAGGAAGCCTCAATGTCCCAAGATACAACACCCATCTCTTCTTAGAAACTTCATACTCTCCATCCATGGATTCTATCTATATTATTTCTTTTAGGTAGATAAGAAATCTCAGGAATGGGGCTTCTTGGTACAGATGGATGCCAACCACCACCAATGGTGGCAAGGAGAGAAGTTGTCTGTGCTGGGCAGGAAGATGGAAGAGGAAGTTTGGGCTTGGTGTTCTCCACGATAGAGTTTGAAATGTCAAGATCTGTGACTACCACTTCCCAAGGTTTTAGCCGTCATGCCATAACTCATGCATAAATTGTAGGAAATGAATTGGCAATCAAGATTGAAATTCACAATTGGGTTCAGTACTGGCTGATCCATAGGCTGACCCACACCCGAGGATCGGCCATTTGAGGGAAGAAAACCTGGTTGAGGGTCAGCTTGGATCGAATCTTCCAAAAGTTGAAAAAACAACAAAACATAATACAAAAGCAGCCCCTCCACTTCACCGATGTCAATCAAACAGCGATGGGATCAGATTGGTAATTGGCTGATCCAGCCAAACTTACTCTGATACCAGTGGAAGCATTGCCAAGATCAAGGCTACTGCCACTGGGGAACAGGTTGGTGGGTAACGGTGTGCACAGTTTGCTTTTGGGACATTTTTTTTTTCAAAAATCAAATCTAAAACAAATAAGGGTCTGAAACTGAACCAAACCAAACTGGTTGAGCTCAGTTTGAGACCAAAAAATATTGGGTGGTTAATGCCATAACTCCATTAAGTTATAAAAATTTGAGATAAAAATTTTGAATCAAAAACTTGAAGGCAGTTGATGTACGAAATTCCCCCTCTTCTAAGATCTCTAACTGCCCTTTCCCAAGGTTGTAGCCTTCATACCATAACTCATGCATGAATTTGTAGGATACAAATTGGCGACCAAGATTAAAATTCACAATTGGGACCAGTACTGGCCATTCCAGAGGTTGAACCATTCCCAAGGTTCAGCCAATCTGTGGAAAGAAAACCTGGTCCAGGGTCAACCTAGATTGAATCTTTCAAAAGTTGAAAAAACAACAAAAAATATGAAAAAGCAGCCCCTCCATTTCATTGGTGGCAGTCAAACTGTGATGGGGCCGGATTGATAATTGGCTGATCCAGCAGAACTTAGTCTGCTCCCAGCGGACACTTTTCCAAGATTGAGGTCACTCCCACTGGGAATCAGGTCAGTGGGTAGCAGTGTACATAGTTTGCTTTTGGGACTTTTTTTTTTCAAAAACCAAACCAAATAAGGCTCTCAACCTGAACCAAACGAAACAGGTTCCATTCAGTTTGAGACTAAAAATCACTAAATATTTAAAATAACAAATTATAAATACATAAAATCCTTTTAAAGTTATAAAATTTGAAATAAACATTACTTTATTATAAAGCTAAATAAAAATCCTTTTTACTAATAAAAAAATAATAAGTTTATTTTATTTTGGTTTCTCCACTTTGGTTCAGTTCAAAGGGTCCTTGGACAAAATTAACCAAACCGGCCGATTCACTTCCATTGGAAAATTTTAATGGACACACCTATCGCTGATTCTCATCCTAGATCGGCCCATCTCGTTCTGCAACCTGTATTATCTGAGTATGAGTTTGTTACCCTTTACCAAAGAGAATACTTTCTCCATCTTGCATGATTTAAAAGTCCGAAGACCAATTCAAAGTTAACTCAAAGTTGACATGAGTGGAGAAATTCATATAGCCAATCCCAAATAATTTGGGATGAGACCTCAGTTTAACTTAGTTTCTAACGTATTCAAAGTCACAACACTTGCAGGAGACTTTTCAACATCCTTCACTTCTCATTTTGTTTCTCACTTTAATTCTCCTGTTTCATGCCATGTTTCTCCTCAGATTGAAGACTTCAAGGCTCTACCATCCAGTTTTTATTCCTCTTCTATCTTTACTTCCTGTCTCTGTTTCCCGAGATGGTAACTACAATCACAATTGTCTCTCACCCCCATGAAACACGGGCACTCCTATTAAGTGAACTCTTTTGCTACCACGTCAATACAGGCAATCTGCCAATGATCAGTCCACACAGGTATTTCAGTTGTATGCTCATTATCATGCAGCACTGCAGTGGTTCCTACCATATAACTAGAAAGATCTTCATTGGCTTTAGAAAGACCCTCATTAGCTTTGTGTACATTGAAAACCATTCTGGATGAAAAGAAATACTATTTAAATGTTAACTTGCAAAAGAAAACAAAATTGCTAATAAGAGTGGAGATAACCTAACACAAGTTCGAAATGTGCTTGACAGTAACTGTCAAATATCCAAAAAAGACTATTTGTGGCATAAAACAACAACTTTCTGCAATGAGCATGCTCAGTTCTTGAAGAAAGATGCTTAATAATGTGGCAAACCTGCATTGGAAGCTAGTTTACTTATATATCCCATATGTGCATGTGTGTGTGTGCGCACGCGGGTGTACACATACCTATGTATGCACTCTTGGAAAAGCAATGAAAAAAGATGAGGAAAATGTGGTTTGTTAAACAAGTGAAAAATATTGTTATACCATTATGCATATTGATTCACCTTTTCAGTTTCTGAAATTTAAATCACAAGAAAATTTTAAATTGTTATACCATTATGAAGGAGAAAAATATTGTCACATTGGCATAAGAATAAAGACAGTATTCATTTCATTACACAAAGATTTTCCTTCAGAATCAAAGATAAGTTTCTCAACCAGCTGCAAGTTGACACCCTTGGAATGAACCTGTGACAGAAGCTTTATCAGAAACAAATATTGATTATAATTACTAGACTGGGTTAAGCTAGTTTTCATTTCTGTAGACATCATACCGATACTAAAGATCTCTCATAAGCATTCAGTGTTAAAAGAGCATGCTGTCCCCCATCAGTTGAAAGAATCCCCTGTTACCCAAGATATAAAAAAGAGGTTACCATGATGCACAAAGCACAAAATCAAAGAGCCTCATGCTTATCCAAACAAAATAAGTGAAAACTATCGAGGATTAGGGGTGTCAATGGGCCGGGCCCGGCCTGGCCCGAGGTCGGCCCGCTTAGGGCCCGGTCCAAAATATATTGGCCTGGCCCAACCTGGCCCGCACTACATTGTTGGCCCGGCCCGCAAAAATTATTGACTTGGCCCGACCCGGCCCGGCCCAAATATATATTTTATAAATAAATATTTATTAAATATGATAAATTTAATTATTTAAGATAATATTATAAAATTAATAATAATTTAATTAAAATATATTTTTAATAAGTAAAAATGATGTTTTTGACATAAAAAATTGAAAGTTATTTGGCCCGTTTTAGCCCGCGTCGGCCCGCTTCGGCCCGTATGTTGGCCCGACTAAAGCCCGCGGGCCAAAATGTTTGGCCAGTCAAATGACCCGCAGCCGGCCCGGCCCGCGAACCCGTGGGCCGGCCCGGCCCATTGCCACCCCTATCGAGGATGCATCACAAACAAATTACTCTACTATGCTTATCCAATCAAACCTAAACACTCAATTTCATGCTCAACAATTTGATAGAAATCATTATACTTCAGTGTGCAAAGTTCTATCTTGTATTCCTTTCATGTAAGAAAAATTCGTTCATGATCTTTGACAGCTTGTTGGTTATAGTAATAAACACCTCTATCACTATCAATTTTGAACATGATATTGATGTAAACTATCATGAAATGTTTGGCAGCTAATATTAATTTTGAAATTTGTAGTACAGACAATAGGATATGCAATAAAGGAGTTCACTTGTATCAGTTTTGATATTGATAGTTGATACTATCTCCACTAATATTAATATGAAAATTGATTAAGTATCGATTTTGATACCCTAACCAAACAAGACATTAACCAGTTCAAAATGTAAGAAGCAAGAGCTGACATAAATATAGGTCTTAAATTTTAATCAACCAGTTCAAGTAGACATTTTTGCTAAGTCTGGGCATGGGCGTAGTATGCATAAATTGACAAAAGCTAGAATTCTGGAAATAATTTCATTTTCACAAAAATAATAGAAATAGCTAAACCAAGCTTGGAAAGAATAAATCAGGTAAAATTCCAGACAATCTAGAGTTTAAAGTCATATTGGCTACATGACCATATCCATAGTCTTTCTAACATGCTATTCAATTACATACAATTATTTCCAAATAGTTTAGCTTGGCCCTCGTTTAGCACACCTCTGTTTTCCGAACTGCTTATTTCACAATTGCAATTATTGTTTTGCACCTCCTTACTTCAAAATGAACACCATAAATAAGAAATGAATCCAAAATCAGCATAGTTTTCTTGGGTCAGCCAAAATTAGCAGGAATATGGGCTTTATCCAGTCACACAGTCTTAACAGTTAACAATGCCTTCTAGCCTGATGGCTGATGTTCTCATTTTCAGAACCTTGTCTGACTGGCAGTTTTAGAGGCCTTCTCATGTTCACTTGTCCAATCTTTGGGATGATCCTTCCTACTGACAGGTCAGGGCTGCCAGGCATATGCATATTACCTATTGTCTGACAGAATCATTTTCCTTGGTTGAAGTTTAATGTTTGCATGAGTTAATCATAGATAAGAAGTATATCATGTAAAGAACTCTCTGGAAAAAGGTATAACTCATTATCCAAAACAAAATGACAATGGGAGAAAAAGGATGAGCTTCATATTGTCAAAAAAGTGTGGATTTAAGTATTGAGAGAAACAGAGATGGCCAGGAAGGTATTCTAACTGAGCAAATAAAGCATGATATCTTCTTCATGCACTCAAATAAGGCATTGCTAATAAAGTTAATAGACTGATTATCAAATTTCTTTAAAGAAGAAGATAATCTTTACATTTCGTAATAGATGTATGCTTTATAGACGTGGAAACATAATCTAGACAAAAGCCAAAAGAAATATAAGCAACAAATGCAGAATCAGACAATGGAGACCAGAGTCCTCCAGGCTTGATTAAATTTGAAGTGCTCTCTGGCAGAGAAACAACAAAAATGCCACTATAGTGTTTAATTTGCTAACCAGGTAAGATGGCAGGTAGGTTTCAAGCAGATCGGCTAGTGCTAATTCTGGTCTAATCTGGATTGGATTAATAGAATTGGCTGATTCCAAACGAGAAAAACTGATATGGAATCAGCCTAGATTGGTTCTTCAAAAACATAAAAAGTAAGATGGATTCCATATCAGATTCTGGGGACAAATCAACAGGTGGCGGCCGATTCTAACGAGTCACTGAAATCGGCACCTTTTGGACAAATCGGTCCGATCCATGGCAGATCCGAGTGGAAATCCAGGGTTGGGAGAGGTGGTGGAAGTTCACCCGTAAATTCAGCCAGTATGTGCCAGTCCAGAATTGGTTGATTCTGTGAAACGTGTCTAAACCAGAATTTGGTAGCAAATGAGACAGCATGTGAAGAAAGCAAAGCATACTTTAAAAAATTATCATTTCAGAAATGGCCAATTGTTTGCAAGCAGGAATGAACTAAACAACAGTGGGTAATAGGTGTAAGATAATTATTTCATTTGGACATGTTCAGTAAACATATTACTATTCAATAAGTGTCCCCTTGCCTGCCCCAGATATTGACACTGATAACTCATCACAGAGTGAAATGTGGATTCTTTCCATCATCTTAATTTTGAGCATGTTTTTTATTCTGGTTTTCAGAACAGATGATCTGGACGGATTGTTGATTATTTTGATTAGCTGATGCAGCAACGACATGATCTGGACGAATTGTTGGTTTCTTTTCCCTTTGATTAGCTGACGCGGCAACAATCCAGCCTTCTTAGTTAATGCTTTCAAAAAAAATCAAAAAATAATAATTTTAATACATCACCATGTGCACTTCTTGACATCTAATTGATTCATGGGCCAGACACAATAAAACTTAAAATAAAATTGACATTTGATTAACAAAAGTTTCATATGGTTACAAAAGATCGAATGTCAAAAATTAGAATGAGTAACATACTTTTAATGTTCGAGAAGTCATATCTACCACTTTCACCCCATCATCAAGCAGGTACTTCATCAATAATCTGATAAGCTTAATCAACAACTCTTCAGAAACTCCAGTATCGCTGAGGAGGTTAGCCTCATTAGCAACACTATGATTATACTTCGAAAACAATTCATTCCGAAGACTCCCAGGCAAATGAAAAACAATACGATGAGGATCCCCAATACCGACCTACAAAGAATAGAAGAATCATATTCTCTTGTATATGAAGCACAAATATACATAAATAAGTGAACTACACTACCCAAATATGCATGTCCACGAAGTAATCCATATTCTTTTAATTCCTTGACATCCTATCCATAGGTTTATAAATGAAATACATTACAGAACATGATAAAACATCTTACTATAGCTTGCAGACATACCCTAGAAATAAAATCAGCAACCAACGAAAATATCTCTTTAAATTTACCAGAAACACAAACACCGACAAGAGTCCACACAGCATGGACGAGCTCAGGATCAGATGCCCAGCAGTCAAAAGCACCAGAAATATCAACTGCATTTCTCTCTTGCTGAACAATATTTCCCTGTAGTAAATTTGTATGTAATACACGAAGACTGAAAGAAAAACAGAAAGGTCAATACAATGTTAAGTAGAAATAAACAGTCAAAAGTTTAACTGAAGCAAACATCATGGAGAAATAGTACCTCCAAAGAACAATCTCTTGAGGAAGGTAGTGAGCTTTCTTCACAAACTGACATAAACAAACTCAGTAGTAAGATACAAAATATGCCTAAATACGAACATTAAAATGAAATGGAGAATCTATTACATTTAAAAAGTGATCCCTTGGGGAGAGGGCCTTGCAAAGCTCATGGTGAAATTCGCGTATCCTCTCAAAGCTAGAAATAGTTGGGAATGGTTCCAAATCCTGAGATAAAAAGCATTAGCCTTTAAACATTTGCATAGTTAATGCAAAAGGAATACATCTAAATAAAAAATAAAACATCAACAATTCAAAAGAATAAAATAAAGCCCATTTTTAGAATAAAAAAAGATACATCAATCATTTCCATGTGCTTCCCATGCCCACCCTTGACTATGTTTAGTAAATTGACAAAAAACAGGGAGTCAAGTGTCTTTTTTGGGGGAGAAGCGTCAAAAGAGGGATGTGATGTAAGATAGGTAATATCACAAATACACAATTTTCATTGGGTTCTATGGCTTTGTTGAAACTTCATAATTTAAAAATATTAAAAATATTTAATATACCGGTTTTGTTTTGTTTTTGGAGCGGGGTATATATACATGGTATGATATAAATAATGATGTTATGGGTGTTAGTTCTTTGAATTATGGTTAGACCAATCTCCATTAATCCTTGAGTAGATTTGATGTTAGTTATGTCAGTCGGTAGTTCAGCAACTCTTAATTAACTACCACGATAATGTAACTACGAAATGATACCCACCTGAACAAATGTATTTGATTTATTTTCTTTTTAATAAGTAAAAAAACTTCGTGCATATATGACATCATTTTCTTCTCAATCTAAATATTTTTTGAGAGGGACGAGGATTTTTGTATCTTCATGTCTTCAGGCAGTGTTGACGACCTTTGTTTGAATCTGGTTTAGTGTGGGTTGGATTGGCATCGGGGCCTTGTGCTTGCCTTATAATCCCATCTTTTTATATCACTAAGGGTGTCACCCAAATTGGGTTTGACAGCCTAACGGGACTTCATTTTTACTTTTCATCCCTTAAGCAGTATTATCCCCAATTGAAACTTAGCCAACTAAATAAACCTTCATTCGATTTCTTGAACTTCCTATCTCTTAATAGGCATCATCCTAAATTGGAACCTAGCCATCTTAATGGGCTTTCATCTAATCTTGAAGGACTTCATATCCCTTAAAAGGTATTAACTTCAATTGGAATTTAACCATCTTAATGAGCCTTCATTGACTTAATTCTTTGTTTGTTGTGTATTTTGACTACATTCTCTTTTTTTCCTTATTTTGCCTTATTGGGTTTGACACTTGTTAATGGACTTTAAGTCTTGTGTTCCATCTTGAACAAGCCAATTGGGCCTTATTTCTAGGATGATGGGTCTTGTGTGTCTTGAGCCTTCTTCATTTGATATAGGCTAACCAGATCTTGTCTTTAGATAGTGGACCTTGCATGCTTCAGACCGTCACATCATGACAGCGTCAGTTGTGCCTTGATATGGATAGTGAACTGTGTGTGCCTTGCTCCCTTGTTGTAGTACCTTGGGACTTGTATTTTTTTTTGGAACTCTTACTCCTTCCTTGAAGCTTAGCTATGGTCACCCCACCCTTCAAAGAGTAAATATTGCAGACTTCTTGCTTCTTCTTCTTCTTCCTCATTGGAGCGTCTTCCCTTAGATGCTTTGTTGGAAGCCTTGGAGAGCCTTCACCCTTCACGTTGGAGAACTTGGGGGGGGGGGGTTCCACACCTCCACAAATGAAGCCCTGGAGACTCTTATAGAATGGGGGGTAATTTGGTCATGAAAATATCTCACATGTTCTTATTTTTGATATATGACAGGGAGAGGGAGGGGTATTTTGATCTTAACAAATTTTTTCCTTGATGAAGGGGCATTTTGATCTCACATTTCCTTGTTTTTGAGAGAGAAGATTTTTGGATAGGCCATTTTAGGTGGACTTTGGACTCTTCATCTATGGCAGTCTTGCCAGGCAGGCACCACAACAGAACACCAGAGGTGACAGGTGGTGCTGCAGCAGGCAGCACCAGGTAGAGGTACAGGTGGCATCTTAGGTCTGCCACAGGCCTACTCTTTTTCATTTTACTCGCCCTCATCCCATATTTCTCTCTTCTGGAACACAGAGGAGACTTCCCGGCAGGCCATTTTCTACATTTCTTCCCCTACTACTGCCCTGCTCTTCACCATTGTGATGATCCCTGCCTTCCACTCTTCTCTTCTGGGAGTACGCAGGGTAGGCTACCTTCTTCCTTTCTCCCTACGGCTCATCCTCCTTTGCTCCTCTTGCTGTGCAGCAAGGTCCAACATCCCTCTCACATAATAGCAACAGGGTGCTTCCCCTGTCATGCAATAGGACTCTGGTGAGTTTCTTTTCTTCTTTTGCTTGTGGTGCAAGGCATGTGCCCCCCACCCTTCATCTTCCCAATCATGTGGGCAGGGTGCTGAAGCCACCTCCCAGGCCTTCTCCCAATCCTCCTCCACCGGTTGTGACACCTTCTCCCCTTTAGTTGGTTGTAGTGCTGAAGGTCACTGGAGTGCAGTGCCGAGGAGTCCGGCTTTCTTGCACAAGTAGAAACCTTCCTCAGCCTTCCTCCTTTCAGCTTGGGCTTACTCACTTGGTTGCTTGCAGAGGTGTGAGTTCATCTTCTTCCCTCACTGGCTGTGGTGCTGGGGGGAACCCAATGCGGGGCAGGAGGGTGTGTTGTAGTGCATTGCCTTTTTATTATTTCATCTTGGTCCAGAAAAGAGTTTTATGAGATGGTAGATAAAGAAAAGTGATGGGTTTGATGCCCAATTTTGTTCAATGCAGGACATCGTAAACTTGGACTTTGAACCAAATTAACATAGCAATAAGTCCAGATATAGCTCCATTAGCCGATGGCAGGGCGTTCCGCTTAAGAGCATTCACATTGTTTGGTCCAATTAACTAAGCCACATGATGACAACTTAATAATGATAAAAGATAAACTCTCCACATTATATCTCCATAACATGACTATAAACCGAAGGACACATGGCGTTGTTGTATTTGGAATTCGTCAGACCAGCCCAGTGGATTTGTAATATGATATAACAGTGGTAGGGCCCTCTAGTTGGAGCATTCCCACCATTTTGGTTTAAAGCTATGTTGTCAGAGGTGTGAGGCACCCAATGCAAGGGATCCCTCACCTCGCCACAGGAGCTTGAGGCGACATATATTACTTTAATATATTAATTTTAAAAGAGAGAAGAGAACACCGAAGATCCCTTTACCCACTCTGCAAAGAAGAAGAAGAAGAAGAAGAAGAAGAAGAAGAAGAAGCTGCATTGTCTCAACACGAGAGCAAGAGAAATGGCCAAAAGCTAGAGGCTCTAGCATCGATGGCTTGGTTGCCACTAGGCGAGAAGGGAGGATGGTGAAGCAACTGGCAACAGGGAGCTCTTTTGGCTCGAATAATCCAAAAGAGGAAGAGACAGAGCCCTACCCTACCAGTGGCACAGGCTCCCCAAGCCTCCCATGTCTCTGTCATGCCATTGCAGTGCCTTCGTGTTGTCCTGTCACCATACCTGCCGCTTGCCCTATGCGGCTCCGCCGTTGTCTCCTGCACTGAGTTCTAGCACAGTAACTTGTTAGGTGGTGGAGAAGACAATGCAAGGGGTAAGATTGAGCGAGCCTCAAAGGAGAAGGTGGGCGACCAGGCAGCTGCCTCGCCTCGCCTTGGCCACCTAGGTGGTCGTAGCAATTAAGGTGATCACCAACTAAGTGAGGTGCTAAGGCCTTGCCTCACTACCTAGGTGCTCACCTCTGATAACATAGGTTTGAAGACTTGTTGGCATGGCCAACAGCAAGACCCTCCTGTTGGAGCCACCGTCCAATCCAGGAATCTCTTGATATGGCCAACGACAAGGCCCTCCAGTAGAAGTATTCCCACCATTCGGTATGGGAATTTGTTGACACAGCCAATGACAGGGCCCTCTTACTGTTCAATTCAAATATTGGACAATCATAATTATAGTATTATCTTCTTCTCCTTGTTTTTTAAGATTGGATATTCTTTGGGCCAGGTTGTATGCTTCAGGCCAGTCCAATTGTATTGACAGAAAGAAGTTAATAGTTGTTTAGCGTTCAACAGGCTTCATGTGGAAATGGGAATGAGATGGAAGACAGGATGGATGCTAGCTAGAGGAAATGAGAAAAAAAGACTGATAAATGGTTTTGAGATGTAGATAGGGTCTTCGATGGTTTACATGGAATAACATAACCAAGAAATCAAGTCTATTGTCATTCCCCGTCCCTGGTATCCCTGTTTATCCTGTATTATAAGAAACCAAAGATTGGATGAGGGTCGATCATTCCTGTCCTTGGTGCTAGAACCAAACAGGGCGGGTGCATTGATACACTGAAGTCAGAAATAGAACAGAATCATCATCTTAGGATAAGTAACTTGATCATACTCTCAGGTAATCATATATAGATAAATCTGCATCCATAATCAGCTGCTGAAGCAAAGACATAATCTTTGAAGGTGGATCACCAGTGGAAGTGCTGCTATGATCATTGGAAGCACAGCAAACAATCAACTTTGCCACCAAAAACTGGATGAACAGAAATCATAGTCAGAAATAAGAAGAAAAAAAACCATGCCAGTAGAAGCGAAAACAATTTGAACCTGAAGCTGTTCTCCAAGCACATTAGTGCCATTTTTAGTAGAGCCATGTTCTTTAAAAGTCACGAGTAATGAGGATGCAATGGCACAACATTGGTCTTGCAAAGCAGGCTCAGAAATAAGCTGACCAACCAGACTGAAGATGTAGCTGCCAAACATGTAAAACAAGTTATAAATCATATAGCCATAAGGGCAAAGAAAACGCTACAAGGTGTAATAGATTATTACTCCAGATACTCCAGGCCTTGGCCAATCTGAAGTGGCAAGACACTTCTTGGTCAAGAGAAATCAAGACAGGAAATTTTATAAATATCAATTTCTTCAAAACAATTGATCAAATATAGGGACAACTAACCTGGAAAGAAACAGCTAGCAATAATTATCAAGAATCAAATAGATGAAACATGATGATGCCTTGACCAAATGAAGAGATGGAGGGAGGGGGAGAGAGAGAAAACAAACAACAGAATCTTTTCAGAGAAACAATACTCAAGATGGGTGATAGAGAAAGAGGGTCAATAGTTTACTTGCCTGGTTTGCAGAAATGACCAATCCAGATCAGGGCCAGCAACTGCCGACCAGATCCTATGAGAATAAGCCCAATCCTTGATGAAACTTCTGCAATGATCACGCAAAAGAAGTCTGGATACCTAGATCAGCCAATCTCACACCAATTCAAGCCATCAGATCAGTAAATACCCTGTATCTGGTGGATGTGAGGGCTGAGGAAAGGCCGGCAGCTGTCCCCTAAGCAATGATCGCCAGCATAGAATCAGTACTTGGATCTGTGGGTATCCGATCTGACTCGGAACAGATCGGCCGATTCCAGCCAATTCTTTGGGAGGAAAACCAAACCAGAATCGGTTTGTATCAGTTCTTAACAAACCCTAAAAAATTTAAAAACAACCCTAAAATGAAAAAGAACACAGAAATAGGGTCGATCCAATCTAGGCCCTTTAGGGCCAATTTCAGACCCAAAAGGTATCGGCTGCGGCAGCAGCAGCAGCCACGACAGCAACAGAGGGGCCGATTATAGTGACAAATCAACAGAATCAGTCCGAAATCGGCCGATTCAACCGATTTGGGCCCTGATCCAGCCTGATTAGACCGATTTCGGTTGATTCTACTGAGAGATCGTGTTGGATCAGTCCTCCCGGTCGAAATCAGATTGAGGGGTCCGATTCAATTTCAGAATCAGCCAATTCCGATCCGATCCGGCCGATTTTGCAATCTATGCCCCTAAGTATCTCCACCCATTTCGAGTAAAGAAGACAATAGCAGACCCAATAATGCAGGGATCTACAACTGAACCTGCAGGATGTAATACCTGGTGCCAGAAATGGGGGCCAGGAGGATTAAAGCTGGCCACAGCTACTCGTCAATCTCCATTGACTTGTCCAAAACAGCTGTGGATCAGATCCTGATCAGGATGGGGATTGGACCTCACTAATCCAAGGGTGATCCTGACATGGAATTCCTTGCTGCGTTGGAATGTGCTGCCAATGTTTAACCAAAATATCTAGCAGACAAACTGGCCAATCAACCAGGCTGGAACCCTGCCAGGATCAGCTGACCTTAAAGATTTCAACCAATTCAGTGCGGCTCATCTCAAATCATGGACTGGCAACTAGTGTGTGATAATGTGATTAAATCATATTTGTCAGAATCATATAAAAATGGCTAATCCCAGCCAACAGACATTATCCAGCAATCCGTTTCATAATCTTGAGCAAATTTAAAAACATAACAAATTTTATATTGTTTGCAACAAAAATAAGGAGGTTCCTAAGAACAGCCAATGACTTTAAGAATCAGACTATCAGGACATTTTGATTAAACCCCACACTCAGTCAACGAGCAGCTTGTAAGTTGACACTGGATACAAGGAAAGGAATAGGGATTTATCGTACTTACCCCCACCTTCTAGGGTGGTCTAGCGACTGCTGATGGATCAACTCAGGAATCCTATGGCGGGAGACATCTATTTGGGATATCGTGAGACAACATTTTTACCGCCTTACAGTACAAAGCGGAGTTTACAAAGACAATGTTTCAAGTTGGATCATTGAATATGGCCAATCATAAGCTGCTAAGATGTCTGATCTCATCCACAAAGGTGGTGTGATCGTGCCGCATCCACCAATCTGGTTTGAGAAAGGTGATACTTTTAAGAGTTTGTAGTGTCATAAACAAACTGGAAATGAACAAAATGTCTCAAACAATGATGCGCCCAGCTTGAACATCCCACTAACCTTATAGAAGTTGAGCCACATCCAACTGCAAGAGCAGTAAAAAGGGCAACTTTCACATCAAGAAGCTGTAGAGTTGGTATGTTCTCACGGCCGCTATGGATCTATCTTTTGACAGATGGTTCTCCATGTCTGGTACATTCTCTACGTTGTACCTCTGTTATTTGCTTTTTGTTATTAATGAATTGCATCCACTTCAATGGACTGCTTTAAAAAACAGGAACAACAGGAAGCTCTGCAATCAACTCCATCTCACTTTCTAATGGAGCCACAGACAAAGAACCACTGATCTTTTCAAACTCTAGCAACTTGCATGCCATGTATCACCTCCATAAAGAAGTCAAAGAACTGTCATGATTTCTCATCTTCAAACTCAAGGTCCATTTTGTAAAGCACCAGGAGTGGACCTATCATGACATGACCCTAAGAACACACTGCCAATAGCACTTGGTTCCTAACTCGTTAGTCTCATAGTATGCCAAACATGGCAGCTCTATCTCAGCAACCACAAAAGAGTCTGGTAAGTTGAATGAAGCAGTTACCCAAGCTTTGATACCATGCCGATGCGAAACAGGAACAAGCAAACCCAAACCAGCCTATGATGCTTCACCACTTTCCATAAGTTGAATCCTCCTAAGAATAAGATGGCTGTAAAGTATGAAAAGAGTAAGTAAAAATACGGGATGTCATCCATCTTACAAAAAATTAAGTTTGTGGTCATTCATCTTGAAAGCCACTTTCAGTTTGTCATCAATTTTTCCCAATGTCATTCAGCATTCATCCTGGGGTATGAGTTAGAGCCAGACAAACACTTTTCTAACCAATCGCAGACAAGTCAAAAGGAATGTTGACTGTTCGAGTCATGGTTTGCAGCATCAGCCAATCCAAATTCGGAGGAATCTAAACATGGAAGGAATTTTCACAGGGATCGGAGCTAAACTCTGCTGGATCAGCCAATTGTTGATTGATCTGACCCTTACTGGTATCACCACCAGCCCCCTACATCTTCCTGTCTGTTTTGGGAGGGAAGGACAAAGGTTCACTTCAGATTCGCTTTTAATGGAGATCGATTATCTAGTGGATGATAAATTAAAGTTACAGATTCACAAGGATCTGATCTAAAGGAGATGCAGGGCCAGCCTCAAGAGAATGCTGAACAAAGGACCGCTGCAAACATGGCCAGAGGAGGAATCAGAACACCAGACGGTGCTGTTGGAGTGCAGCAATGGGCAGCGTTGAAATAGGAAAGTGGGCTGAGGTGCAGATTGGCCTGACAGCAGGGCCTCTGGCAATCGGCCAAGCCAACCAATCCAATACTGATCCCTTGGCCGATCCTGACCTGGAAATCATTGATCAAGAAGCACGCAGATGAGTCAAACTGGAGAGCTCAACCAGATAGTAGATCAAGCTAAGAGTAAGCAACATTATGACCCAAGACCAAGTTCATAGACCTTGTAGACTACAAGTGAGGATCAAGGCGGCACACAAGATAAGATGAACTAAAGATAAATGAACAATGATGCTCAGACATGTCAGTACGTTACCCTAAAACTCTATCAGTCTGATGAGGTGGTAAACATGGCACAAATGGACAGCATGGCACTGCTACCAGCTTGCCAACATAGCATGAACCATTCCAAATTATAGAGGTACATAAAATATGGTAGCAGGCAAGAATTTCGTGGTCAAGATTGAACCTGGATAGGACAGGGCTACAACAACTGGATCAGGAGCTTGCCAATCCACACCTCATCCACTTTTCCCACTCCGCAGCCATTCAGTCTTATACCTCCTCTGCTGCCCAGCCACACATGCAGCAAGCTGCCTTACAGCATTTGCCTGGGGCTGGCCCTGCATCTTCTCCCCTCTCTGCCCCATTTGAACCCAATCCACCAGACAATAGGTCTCCAATAATAGTGGTTCCACTTCTTAAAGTTGCAGATCCACAATAGGGTCTGCTTCGGACCAGTGGACCCTTCATCATCCCTGGCCCAAACTGTGAGGAGAAACAGGTGGCCAGCAGCGCACCCTCCCTCCCTGCCTTCATTTCTGGAGATCACATGGGTTTCAGGATGAATAGGTCAATAATCGGCTTATCCAGCAGAGTTTAACCCAACCTGGTGGAAGTTCCTTCTGGGATCAGGCTCCAGCCCCCTCTGGATTGGGATGGCAGGTTGATTAAAAATCAGAATAACCTACAAACTATGGTGCCAGGTGGCCTTCTGTGTGCACAATGCACTATTGTCAGAAGCAGAGGGGTGGTGCTCCAACTCCATGAGAGAGGAAAAGGACAGAATAGAGTAGAAACCTCAGAGATAGAAGAATAGAGGGGGTGGTGCTCAAACTCCATGGAGCCATACCTCCACAATCATTTAGCCACAACACAATGTTGAACTAGCGTACATCTTTCAGCACCATGCCACATAGTTTTTATTTTTTATATTTTTATTTTTAGCATGCATAGTATCAATGTATCATAAAGTATGTAAAAGCGAAAGAGAATGTACAGGTAGGCAAAATTGAGCAATAACCACTTCCCCGGTGCCTCAAATTTTTTGGGCCTGTAAAACATCACACTACACCACCTTACCCATGCCGGTAAAACATGCAAGGATTGGGCACAGAATATTGCCCATCATTGCGAAAATTTGGAATAAGGACAAATAGAAGATTGTGTGAGGCTTATACTGCCAAGCAAAGCACAAGTCTTCCCCCGTAGGAGAGCAGGCTACTCTTAAGAACCTCTCAATTACTGAATTTAGATTCAAATATATCAATCAACCTTCGCTGCTAATTTCTTGAAGACGGAAAATATAAAAGGATCTGTGCTTCACCTTGTAGAAATAAAATAAAAACACACTCCAAAACATGAGAACAGAACACAACATGAAGCCCACCCAAAATGTTTGAATTTCTAACCAAGGAAGAGCAACATTCTTGAATTACTGGATACAGATTCAGGTGATACGAGAAACTGGGAAAAAATACAAATGCAAATCACTCAGATTCTCTCCATCCAAACTGCCAACAGGCAGACAGAAATACAGAGAAATTTGTCCAGCTCCACCAAATTCTGCCTTTGCTCACTGACAGAGATAAGTCCATAGGACCATCCCATAGAAGCCTATGCCCACCAGCAAGTTTTAAAAGGAGATCTCCACACAGTACCATTGATACCACACTTCAGGAAGAGGGAGGTTAGGTTGTCCAAGGATAATCTGCAGAAAAGATGTGTTACAGGCAAGTTTAAGAGCACCATTTGATTAGTTTACAGAGGCAATCAGTTCCAAGTAATTTCCCACAAGAATAACCTGATTACAATATTCTTCTCAGCAACCTTGCAATAAAAGGAATCAGCCACCTCCTAGACCTGGGAACTCAAGAACTTGCAAGCATAAAAATGGAAATGGCCAAAAAAAATTCCATATCTGCCTCAAGGTCATTGATATTAAGTAAAATCCGGCAGGAATAACAAATCTGCAAATTCAGCAGCTCCAAGTTCCTCCTAAGATCAATGTTCCAGAAATTCACAGAAGGATAAACAATAATATCTCAAAGATAACACAACACAGTCCTGGCAATTGAACAGTATCTACATCCTTGGATGTAAGGACATTAAAAGATTTGTACTAGTCACATATTTCGAAAAATCTGGTATGATGCCCAGTAGAGATCTGACATGAGAAGAGAATTTATAAATCTCACATAGACGATGAATTAGTTTCAGAATGGAAATGTGGCAATGAAGACTTTTAAATTTTAAATCCATGTTACATATGCAAGATAATTTATTTGAGCCTATCAATTAATTTAACTCCCCAAATATCAGTGCAAGTACCTTGTTAGAAACATCTATGAGGATGACCCCAGCTACTTCCCTTCTACATGCAAGCATTACCCCACTTGTTAAGTAGACACATCCCCATTTTATAATATATCCAAAGGAAAGACATCGCCAAGAGCTTTTAATTTACTGCAAACTGTCTTGAGCACTCAATAAATAAAAATTTTATGAATAGAAAGGGCTAAGTGAATTGAAGTAGAGAAAATGATTCTTCCTCCAATAACTGATCCACCGTAGAAATTCTTTTCTGAATTCTTGGATGATAAAAAAGTGCCCACATCCACATCTTAAAGCATCAAAATATAGAGAGAACCTCAAATTTTTTGACAGAGATAAAGTATAGTCCTAACCCAGCAGAGAAGAGATAAGATCAAGTTCCATCACTGCTAGCCCACTTTCTTTGGAAACAATCTTAAACCAGGCAAATAGCTTCAAGGAGTTTAAGGCAGATCTTCGGATTAGCAAGCGTCTACCAAACAGAAAGAGAACAAACGACCATTATTGCCAAACTGGAAGCAAGTGATCCTGCAAGGTTTGACTACTTCCTTCAACACTTAGGTATAGCCTTAATCCTTAAGTACCAATGATTTGAGCAGTAAGAACATAAAGAAAGGGAGACAAAGGTTCTCCTTCCCTAAGACCAGCAGAGCTAGAAAAAGGGTCATGAGCTTTACTGTTAATGAGAATAGAGAACATTGTTAGTGATTGTGAAATTTAACCTCAAACTATCCAGTTAGCTGAAGTCCCAATGAATGAAGTACACTGAGGAGACATTTCAAATTCTTCCTGTCAAAAAACATTCCAAAACCAATTTGTTCGGTGCTATTGGTGAAGAAAGCATTAAGAGAAGCCAAGAATTGTGAGACGTAACTACCTTTGACAAAAGCAGATTGGTAATAGCCAATCAACTTGCTTATGATTTTGCTAATAGGGTGTTCAGTTGTACAATAATTTATACACTTTTGGTGATAAAATTATATATTAAAATATAATCTAAGATAGTTAACGATACAAAATTATTATCTTTAGTGTGATAGTAATATGATAACAAGAAGAGTGGGGACTATAATAACAAAAAAGGATGGTGGACCAAAAGAAGAAAAAAAGGTCTCCAAATTCTCTACATATTTTACTAATGATTGACAAAGACCCTTTTAACAAATTATGTTATAAAACATTTTTTTGTAACAAAAAACTCAATTTATCATGCAACCTAACACCCCAGAAGTAGAGGATCTTTATAATGATACACTAGCTCCATTACAAACAAATAGTCTAAATTTGGATACGTTTGATGTCAGTATGCGACAGGTTTCTTTGGGATGAGGTAGGAAGGTGGAATATATAGACAGCAGCTATGAAAGACAGAAAACGACAAAAATTGGAGATCAGAAAGAACCACAATGGACAACCAAGTATAGGAGATACATTCTCCAGAAAGTCACACTCAATATGATGCCTATGACTTGGCCCTAGAAAAATTAATCTTTAAAACCACACATTCATAGCAGCCCGATCATCAAGAGGATCATACCTAATGCCCTGTTTGATTAAACCTTCATTTTTGATACTATATCAATATTGATATTAATATTTTCAAATGTTGGAGTATCAATATCAAAAGTAATACAAGTTGACACTTGTATTACATAATATGCTTTTTTTGTACTACAAATTTTAAAATTGATACAATTAACCAAACACCTTTTAATAGTTCCTATCAATATCAATTTTAAAATTGATAGTGATAGAGGTACCTAATAGTGTTACCAAACAGGGTGTAAGCTTTCAACTCCATCATCCGTAAAGTATAGAACCAACAAGTATAATGCATATGGAAAACCATGGGTCCTAATCAGGTGACATCAAAGCCCTTAATGACCGTAACATTGATTTTCTTCCATAAGAAATAGAACAGAGAAGAGGCAATACAAACAAAATGGACAACAAGGTATCACTACTCTAAAGCCTCTTCCACAAAGAAATCTCAAAATAGTTCTCGATGAACATGCCTTTCAACCACCCAATCCACTTATAGACAAAGTTCATAATCTTAGATTGGAAATATACAATCTCATCTTACAATTTCATATTTTTTTCGCAAAATTAAGCTCAACAACCACACCATGCCTACAGGCCACCTTCCCACGATGGATGTATTCAGCCATCACCAACAAAGAAAAAAAAAGAATCTAGGAGATTTCTTACCTTGATCTTATTATAGAACCTAGACCGGATGACTCAATCAGAGCCAAGGATTTATGAATCGGAATCGGTCACCAAATCGGTAGGGATCCAATCCAATTCTATCGGATTGGTCCGATTCAGACCGATTTTCAAGAAGAGAAACCAATCGAGAATCGAAATTTTTAAAAAAATTAAAAATTCTGATTCAGACCAATTTTGGCCGATTCAGTCCAATTTAGGCCGATTATGGCGATTCGGTCCGATTCCAGCCAATTCGACGTGAATTTAAGAAAAAGGATTCCGATTTCAATTCCAATCCAATTCGACTGATTCAAGACCAATTCGACTGATTCAAACTGATTCCAACGAAATTCAGGTCAAAATCAGTCCTTCAAGCAGGCGACCGATCCGATTCCAGAATTGGCCAATTCCGATCTGTTTCTAACGATTCTGCAATCTATGATCAGAGCCAACAACATAGAATTATCTTTTTATATACATTCAGAAAATTGATGGGCCAAAAATATTCAATGGAAGATTCATCATTAGTCACCATTGCTCCAGATGATGCAGCACCCGTGTCAACAAAGCTCCAGGCAGACAGAAACAGTAGAGACTAGCTGTGAACCTAGAGGACCACCTAGGGAACTACACAGCTACTGAGGATGCAGTCAGTGGCAGATGCAGCTGCCAATGGTTGTAAAA
Organism: Cryptocoryne crispatula var. balansae; assembly: GCA_036172225.1. Taxonomy (NCBI): domain Eukaryota; kingdom Viridiplantae; phylum Streptophyta; class Magnoliopsida; order Alismatales; family Araceae; genus Cryptocoryne; species Cryptocoryne crispatula. The sequence continues at coordinate 40,356,413 of CM069928.1, forward strand.
TGCAGCAAAAACAACCTGCAGGAATACTAAGCCGCCAACATGTTGTGTGCCATCCAAGACTTTTCAAGTGCTAATCCAATCTGGGCCAAGCCATATCCCCAGATCAGGCTTGATCAACTAATTTTTTACCCACACACAATTATTTTCTAAGCTAGATAAGTGCCATTCAACTAAATAAGTTGGAATCTGCCTAGATTTGGACAAAGCTAAGTCGTTGTCAAATGTCATATATAAAAAAGAATAAAGCAAATCTTTACAAAATTTCAAACACACCCAATGTTGCAACTAAAGGAGACGCCCTTTTTTCTTTTAAAAAAATGAAGCAGGTTGTGTTGAAGCCAACCTTGAAGAATAGCAAATGAACATTTGGAGGATCACAGCATATCTTATTAGGAGCTGTGTAAAGTTAGCAACCAACTGCCATGCTAACTCACGCCTTATACATTTAACATGCTTATTAAAGACAATTTATGGAGACAATAAATAAAGATATAAATTTGCTTTCAAGTTTCATTCGTGAATTTTCTTACAGTGAAGTGCTTGAAATTATGGCTCTATGACCAATTATCCTGATGAGAACTTCAAGGGCAGACAACCTGTGACGCCTATGCCGAGAATGAACAGCAGCTGCTATATGGTAATGGATCTCAACAAGAAACTGCCAATTTAAAAAAATAGCAAAAACACAAAAAAAAGGTTTAACACCAGAAAGAAGCATATCCAACTCAAGATGATAGCTTGCACAAAGTATCACCTTAAATACTCTATCTGGACGAAATACATTAAGTTTATCAATGATTCCTTTATTAGTGGGAAGATCATCTCTGCAGTAGCCGTTGTATAATCAGTAACTGATAACATAGATTTTAAAGAATTATGTAAAATAACAGTCATACATCTCAAGAAAACCATCAACCACTGTTTGTATGGCAGCTATAACTGTTTCCATGGAGAAGAATGGCAATGGCGGTTGTGAACTGGAGGAGGAGAGAGACAAGAGGTAACTAACAATTGATACCTGCAGTAAATGTGCATGATTAATGAATTACATGGGATAGTTTACACATTCAGATATTTATAACCTTAGCAGTTCAACAGAAACACCATATGGAAGACGTATTAGAATGATGGAAGCAAAACACAAGGTTAATAAACACAATTGAATTGCTCCTACAGCCAAAGGTGGACAAGGCAAGTGCTATAGGTGCTCAGCCTACACCTGTAATATGTAAAAATATTCCAGGAGATTCAAAAAATATAGACATGCATGCATTCATTACACCATTTTGGTCATAATTTCAAACTTCGTTAAGAGTTGCTAATGAACATCCCTACCAATTATGGCCCTCAAAAGAATTGTTAAATCAAAGAATCTGCAAGTTACTAGACTTACAGGTGCACAAGCCATTCAAAGCACCACAGAAGAAAATTCTATTTTATGACATATTTACTATAACCCCCCGCAGAGTTAATCGATCCACATATCAATTGAGATCTGTGAGTTGGTAAGCATAAAAACCACGATAAAATGAATATTATTTCTCCACTAAAAAACATCTCATCAGGCAATGTAATGGTTGATCCACAAGGAAAGAGAGAAATCAGCACCATGCACACCCTGGAATAAGAACGGATCAGCCCAGCATTCACATGGATAGAGTTGGTATTTATTGGGTCGACCAATCTCAAATCAATTGTATTATGTTTGCTCCAGGACTCAATACCAGTTGCCTGTTAAGTGCTGAGTCAAAAAGGTTCCCGTCCAATTTGACCAACTTGGAGAGATACCAACTGAAGACTGAAACAGACCACCATTTTTTCAAATTTATGCAGTCACATCAGGCTGCCCATGCTTAAAGAGAGAGAGCACTTCTTGATTTAAATCAACTACATTCATATAAAAGAGATAATAGTCACATTAATTACAAAACACATTGTAAACCAAATTAGGGTTTTCAAAAATCCAAACCCCAAAATCACCTATTCCTAAGAGAAAAACCCTAATCAGGACACTTAAAGGCTAAGTATGAAAAACCCAATTTCTTCATCGATTCAACCTGGAACACTAACTCCACAATTTTCAAGTAATTTCTAGTGAAAAGAACAAAAAATAATTAGAAATAGGTATTTTAATTGGACGATCGATCCATGATCCACGAAATTTCAATATAGAAGAAAACAGAAAATTGAAAACACACCTAAGCAGAGACAATTCGCATTTTTTATTTTTTATTATTTTAGCAGAATTGTTCGTGAATCATGATTGGTCAGAATCAGGGCAAATTTGGATTAGAATTAACCGATCCACTGTTTCCAGCCAGATCCCGATGGAATTCACTTCCATGACAAGGCTCTCCCCAAGATCAAGTCTACAAATGCCAATCCTATGAACCGTGGGTGACTTTATGCTACCTCAAGTATCAAATACTCTAATTGACACAGTTGACGGAGAAAACTGCATCAAATACCAAACTAAAATCATTAAAAAAAGAAAAGCTACCAAGCTACCAAAAGACACAGAAGATAGCATATCAGTGAAGGTACCCGCTTAGGTACTGCCCAGGTGCCAGCCCAAGCACAATGGTGCCTTGCTGAGGTCCCGAAAAGTAAAATTATATTAAATTCTTTCATTAGCACTTGTACAATCATATATGTTTAAAATTTTTATTATACATATATATTTAAAAATCATAAAGTTCTCTCAACCCTCTTTTTCTCATCCTCAAACCTAATTTATCGAGCTTATCCCTTTTCTAAACATATATACATACACAAATGTACATGTTACACACATAAAACACATTTACATTTTATATACATGCATACATATATTGTAAAAGCTCTCTATCTGTCTCTACCTCTACCTATCAATCTATCTATACACATATATACATATATAATAATACATACACAATGTATGTATATTTATGTATGTATAAATACAGTATTAACATCCAATTCTTCGAAGAGGCGACCCTTTTGTCTACGTTGAAATGACACCTCTGAATGCCCTTTCAGAGGAAAATTGACATCTATGGAAGATAGACAAAAGTAACAATACAGAATGTAGATTAAACTCAAACACCTGGAAATACAAACAGACCTGATTTTCCCTTGATTATGCTTGCAAACAAGAATTGCCATCTCAGATCTCGGCTTCGTCTCGGAAAGATGGAATAGAAGAGATCTCGTGAAATTCTCAAAAAAATCTCGGGAGATCAAATCTCAAATTTCATTTATGTATGGTATACCTTACCCAAGGATTGCCATCTCGCATCTAAATTTTATCTTTTAGGGACTGAAAATAAGAGATCTCGGAAAAATCTTGAGAGATTGGATCTCGAAGATAATAATCAATGTGCCTATTTAAGTGTAAAATGTCATGTAATATTTTCAAAAAGGACAAGGAAACTCATTTTAAACAACAAAATAAGTTGTGAGAGAATTAAAAGTTTAATACAGAGAGAATGAACTATTATTAACAAGAGACATACGAGGAATCTTATGTTAGACCAAAATTTCATCTTAAATAATATAGATAGGTTATTAATGATATTTTGGGTTAATTGTACATAAATAGTCATAAAAAAATTAAGTTATAAAATTTTATCAAACAATAATGACTAGATATTTATTTGGATGAATTCCATAATAAAATTGCTATATGAAACAAACTTAACAAGACCATCTAACAAGTTAGGGGTAGTAATAAGCAGAGTAAATCAAGGTACAAGAGGTACTATATAAATGTTCTCGTTTCGACGATCTCATTTCTCGGATACGTGGAGAGAAAGAGATTCTCGAGAGATCTCGAGAGATTCTCAGGAGATCACATTCTATGTTTGCAAGAAAGTTGTTCGTTGGCTTTGCATGCTCACTCCTCACTTACCAATAGGGTGTCAAGAAGGAAGCTGCATTAAATCTGATCGGATCCTCCTGCTACACACAGATCTAATGCACTTATCTGTCTCATTTTCCTCTGCCCCTAAGGCATACAGCTTTCCACGGTTACAGAAGTGTTTCATCCTTCTGGAGAGTGCTCAATCCGCAACTATTTCAAGGTGAGCGGGGTCGGGGGTCGTGACCTGGTCACGACCTTCTGGAAACCGATCCAATCTGACTGGGTCACGACCCCAATTTTTTATTATTTTTTTAAAAAATTCAAAAAAATCAAGAAAAATGCAAACAAATCCAGAAAAATACAGAAAAATCAAAAATATCTAGCTAACTAACTATTTAAGTAAATAAGTATTAAAAAGAATGAACTAATTGAGTAACTAATGAACTAAGCAAGTAAGCAACTATTAAGTAAGTATACTTAATTAAATAATAAAATAATTAAGTAATTAGAAAATAAATTAGCATAATGTTTAGAACAAAATTTGAGAACAAAGAGAGCAATGAGAGTGAGAGCAAGTGGTGAGGAGAAAGAAGAGCCCTTTGGGGGCTTTAAATAGCCCCCAAGGGGCAGGAAGGGGGGGCTGAGCCCCCCCCCGACCATTGGCAACGGTCTGCAGACCATTGCCAACGGTCTACAACGGTCACATGAACGTTGCAGACCCATGTAGCACGATTCCGCGAACCAACCGGCTCGTGACCAGGCCGGTCAGGACCATTTCCAACCGGGTCGGGCTCAGGTTGCAACCCAGGTCCCGACCCGGAATTCCATGAACTATTTTTCCCACCCACAGCCAACTGGAGTCCAAAAAAGTTGCTCAAATTGATGAATCAAAATCAGGGAAGTCGTTGTTGGTCCATTGGTGTCCAAGTTAGTCATTAATACTTTATATATAAAAAGATCTCCAGCTTAGCACCTTTTCACCAGCTTTAACAACAATTAGACTAAAGAAGATAAAGTAACCAACCTCCTGTGGCTTGCTCGTTCACAACGCAGCAAGTCTTTCTCGTCAATTAAAACTAGCAAACAATGCAAATGCCTTTGAACAATGTGCCCGAGAACCTTCTCCCAGTCTTACAGAACCAAGGAATGTTTCATGTGATAAGTGCTCAATGCTCTATTTAATTACTTGACTTTGAGACCCAATTGAAGCTGCTAATCCCAACCTTCTTGGTAAGGTACAGTAGATGACTGAACTCCAATCCAAGTTACAAGATTGGATTGGTTTGCTCTAAAAAACTGTAGCCACCTGTGGAAGAAGCCAAAAGAAATAATGTAGTTCTGCAGAGGAGGTAGTCCCCAGCCACTCGATGTAGAAGGAAGGTTATTCCAACAAAGAATCACTCCTTTTACCTTCAGGAACACAAGGAGGAACCTCGGCATCTTGTGATAGGATGGGTGCTCATGCTGGATGTGCCACTGGTATAGCTATTGATCTGAACCTACTACTGACTTTTAATTCCAATTGCATGGGATCCAAATCAGCTTCTTTGATGTCTCTAACCCCTCCCATGTCAATACTAAGAAAGTCACACCTTCTTCAAAGTGAGGATACAGAGCAAGATTAAATGAAATTGGGGGCCAGGGGACGGGAAAAGAGTCAAATAGATCAAGATTTTTAAAAAAGTAAAACAAAACCCGAATTGGTGAAAAAAATGCAATGGCCATGATATACCATGCTTTCTAAATACTGTATGTCATATTTCAAAAAGAATAAAAGCCATCAATCGTGGAACAGAGCAAGATTAAATGAAGTTGGGGGCCAGGGGCAGGGAAAAGAGTCAAATAGATCAAGATTTTTAAAAAAGTAAAACAAAACCCGAATTGGTGAAAAAAATGCAATGGCCATGATATACCATGCTTTTTAAATACTGTATGTCATATTTCAAAAAGAATAAAAGCCATCAATCGTGGAACAGGCATAAGCCGACCTGATTTTGGAGCAGGGGGGAGGGGGAGAGTGATCCACCGCCAGATTCCCACTGGAATCAGCCAAAATTAACCAAATCGGCCTAGATAGGGACTGATTCAGCTCGAATCAGCTGATTTCAGTGACTACATGATGCAGGACGGGAGAGGAGGTGCCGCCATCCCGGTGCGCGTCGGCGGGCCCGAGAGTGCTGTACCGAGGTGATGGGGTGCTGAACTGCGAACCAAGCTGAACCAACCTGGGACAGCGTTGAACCGCGTCGAACCGGGCTGGAAACTGCTGAACCGGGCCTGAAATCCACTGAACCGGACCCCACGGCCGCTGAACCGGGCCCACAACTGCTGAACCGGTCCCAAACGGCCCTGAACCGGCCTTAAAAGGCCTGAACCGGGGTCAAACAGGCCTGAACCGGGTCAAAACCCACTGAACCGGCCTCTGGAGCGTCGAACCGGCCTTGAACTGGCGGTCGGACCCGGTCTGGGCGCTAACCCGGCGGTTTGGCCCGTTGGCGGGCGAACCGTCGCCCGGGCCGGCCGCGGCGGGCCGCGGGGGGGATCATGGCCGCCCGGGGCGGCGCCGCGTGACTAATCCCCCCCCCCGGCGGGGGTCGTGGAGTCTCCTCGGCGCCCCCGAGGGTTGAAGGGGGGGGGCCCTCGCCTCGCTGCGATGGAGTCCGGCGGTCGCGGCGGCCTCGACGGCGGCGGGAACGGAGGGGGGACCTCGGCAGCAGCAGCAGACTCCGACGGCGCCGCCTGATCCTCCTCTTCTCTCCTCCTTCGTCGCCGTCGACTAGCTTCGCCGGAATGGGGGAAGTTTGGGGTGTCTTCGATAGTCGACGGAAACGGATGGGAGTCCAGACTCGCGGCGGCTAGGAGGAGGGAAGGGGTTGTCGGGAGGGCTCCGTGGGAGGCCAAAGGACCTGTGGGAGGTGGCTTGTGGGGTAAGGAGGCGTCCGGGGTGGTGGTGGTCGGTTTAGGGCTCGCGGGGTGTCCCCGCGGGTGCGGACGGAACCGGAAAGGGGGGGGCTGTCGCAGGGGCTTCCAGCGGGGAAGGGGTCCGTGGGGGGGTGAAGGAGCTGCTGTAGGGGTCGAGTGGAGGTGAGGGGCTGGAGTGGGAGGTCCGGACGGACCTAGGGCAGCATCGACGGAGATGTCGACGCAGGTTGGAAAACCGAACGGGATAGGGGAAGAGGGAACCGGACCTAGCTCCGGAGGTGAGGAGGAACACCGGGAGGGGAGGGGAGAATCGGGAACACCCGGAGGTGGGGGAACGACGCCGACGTCGGAGGGGGAAGGGGGAAGACGGGAGCTTCCCTCCTTGCTTCAAAACATCCATCCCTCTCTTTTCATTAGGTTTGAGCTCTTTAAATAGAGCTGGACATTACAAGATGGACCTTTAAAAATCCTAATTACAAATATGTCCTCTAAAGGACTAAAATAAAAGGAAGGACTCAAAGGACTCTAAATATTCAAATAAAATGCATAAAAATAAAATCCTAACACTACGAAATAAAAGAAATAACTACGTCGTTTCCTGAGGACTCGGAAGACGCTATCTCCGAACAAACGGACGATCCGGTCCGTACCGGTCCCCATCACTCCACCTGTCAGAAATGGTAGCCAATGGTGTGGCAGTACCGTGGCACCGCTGCGGTGGTACGTACCGATCCCCATCACTCCACCTGTCAGAAATGGTAGCCAATGGTGTGGCAGTACCGTGGCACCGCTGCGGCTTCTTCCCCCAGGACACGATACAAATAAGTCATCAGATCCCGGCATATCAAGTCCATCGGATCCAACATGCTACATCTGGTGATTTTTAAATCATTAGATGTAGAAAATCCAGTCCAATGGACCTGATATGTGGGGACCCCAAGTAGCATGTCACTGGATCCATCATATTGGGTCGATTGATATGATCTTCAGACAGGGAAGAAACTGCAGTGGCACCATACTGCACCGCCACCACAACGGTACTGGATTACGACTCTTGGGATTGGATCGAATTGGAACTCCCTTAGGAATATGTGGCTTTTTTTACATTCTTCATTTTTTCTGTTTTCTGAAGAACCAATCCGGGCCTGTTGCAGATCGATTTTTCTCCCAAGAAATAGGCCAATTTTTTTGATCTGAAACAGCACTAGCCAATCCAGTGGCCAATTCTGATCCCACAATCCTTGAGAAAAGCATAAAATGACACAAATACGAGCTAAAAGAAGAATAAGGCACAGAAATTGTAGAGGATATTCTTAATTTGAAATATGCACATGAACAAAAGAACAAGCTAAACAATGCCATACAATTTCATAAGCAAAGAAAATGACAGATTACTCAAAACAACCTACAGACCATGTGGCCTTTTATAAGTTCATCACGTTCATGCTCTGAAATCTTAGCAATGTGCAAGATCGAAGTAGACAGCACAAATTCCCCAGCTTCTTTATCCAAACTCATACTACAATGTAATGCCATGCAAATGGCAAAAATTTTAACAAAATGCTTTTGAGCAAGTAGTGACAAAGGCTGACAAGCAACCTGCATTCACAAAGTATGTAAAATGAGACGGTGTTGTTAGGACAACGAAATAAAACACCACAGTAATGCAAATTTTTAATTTTTTAGAATATTTTACAGCCATCACCTCCTGGCTAGTAATTAATGTTTCGCTATACCACCTTTTAGGTTTGCATATGCGCAAAGTTGCTAAATTGCACAACAATACTTTCAATTATGATTCAATCAACAATCAGAAATGCAATACTGGATAAACCGTGTATAGGTCAGACATAGGAGTATCTTCAGTTTATTGTTAAGCATCCATCAGGACCTCCCAACATCACTTGGTGAGGTATACTCTAAAGTCTAAACATTCAAGTGACTCAAACCCACCCTAGTAAATAAGGACTTCTGTTTAGTGTTTACCTCCTTTCTAGATGACAGAAAGTATGCCCCCGTGGCCCATCAGATGGTCTTCGCTGTTTTTACTCTCTTTATCTTCAAGAGCATGGACCAAAGAAAGTGCTGAATACAGTCAACCAAGAACAATCCATGACAAGCCCTATGTCACGCTGTCACTTATCTATTTGCTGTCACTTATCTATTTGCCAAGTCAGGAAGAGGACAAGTGACGATTGCCTTCTTACAAAGCCAGAATCAAGGGATTCCATCATTCAGTTCATCAAACTTCACCAGATATACCAAAACAAATATTGAACTACCTTTTAGAGAACTCTGACAATCATTGTCACTTCAGTGCAGGTTGATACTTTTCTAACCACTTTTATCAATATTAAATCTAATATTAGGTAGTGCCAATTCTAGTGCTAGCATATCTAGTATTCTAGTGTCCACATCAATAGTGATGTAGCATCAAATTAAACAGTGTAAGGCTGTAAGCGCACAGGCCCTTACATAGTCACAACAAGATTCTACCAAACTAGACATGATGTCTTTGATCATCAAATAAGCTAACATTAAGTAAATAGAATAACCATTTTTATGGAACTCTTCCTTCCAAAATAAATCCTGAAGTATACGAGTAAAATAATTCTTTCATTGTTATGTCAAACTCATGAAAATAATTAAGCAAGCAAAATACTCACTGTAGACAACAAATTAAGATTGGTAACATCCTCCCTGATAATAAGCAACGGTATAAGCCACTGAGACCAAAACTGCACAAAGAACTTTGTTTCGGCTTTTGGCATAAAGAGGTTCCGGACCTAGAATGTCAAGCAAACAGTGTCAGATAACATCGGCAAACTAGCATGGTAATTAAATGGCTTTTAGTATCAGATAATTAGACAGCTCCAACACATTCTCCAAAGGTAAAATATCTGACCATATATCATATAATACTATCTGAGATACCTCAAAAACGCATTTACCTCGTATAATAAAAGGTATAGTACTGAAACACCAAAGAAACGCAACTACGTAACTAGACCAACAGTCAAAACCACCATACGAGATTCATGTATCTGAAGTCAGATAAAAGAACATACAATAATGCCAGTGGAAACCTAAAATTATCAAAATATAAACAAGGAATGCTTATTTATCTATGTATGAAATAATGGTAATTCTCCAACTTGGGAGATCTATTTTATATTCTAAAATAATTGAGGATATAGTGTGGGCTCATGAAATTAGCCCCCACCGAATTCAGAATGATCTGGTGTTAATTTTGTTGAGTGATGGCATCGCTCGACCACCCTTGATTAACCACAATAGCAACACATCATATAAGCAACTAGTTCATATCAAACATGCATACTGAACTGAGAGAGTAAAAAATTTTATTTACCATGAAACCTGATTTAGACTATTTTTACATGACTTGTTATGTATGAATTATTTTTAGTTTCATTTTATCATTTATCTGTTTCATTTGTCATTATTTTATTAACATTTCTTGCTGATTTAACATCATTTTTCATTTCTTGATTTTTTATTTTCTTATTCAAGATATTTATCATTTTATTTGCTTTCGTTTTTTATGGTTATTGTTATTCCTTTTCTGCTGATAAAAACTATTTACAAGCTTCACAGGAGACTTAGAATTAGAGCATCATCATTTGCAAGATATGAAAGACTAACAATCAAACAAAAATAATCATCAAAGAAAAGAATTAAGAAACATGAAGAATGTTTAGATATAGAATACAAAGCTCTAGTATGTATCTTCTATGATCAAATACATATAATGACAAAATCCTCAAGAGTAACAAAAGTCAAAGGACATACCTCAAGAAGAGAAGCTAAGCTTAGATCGCAAGTAATCCAGCATGAAAATATAGACCCAATGAGCTCCTCGAGATACTGTTAGGTCAGTAAAACACAAATCAAGCAAAATGGACATTTTTCAAAAAAAAAAGAATAAAAATGGATGTTTTACACATCAATGCCTACAATTTATCTCAATTTCAAATATGCTCGACATTCTTGAAATTCTTTTAAAAACCTCTCAAATATTGGTCCATTCTAAATTAGTCCATACATCAATATTTTAGTCAAACTATGAGTTGATTAAAGTCAACCCGGCATCAAATAACAAGTGAACCCCATCAACCCCTTGAGAGAGAGAAGATTAAAAGGGGGTACTTATGTAATTTCAATAGTTTAACCATAAACATAAGGTACAATAATAAAAACAAATTGAGACCTCAGGGGTTTTAAAAAGGATTTCAAGAATACAGGGACACTCAAAACTGAGATAAATTGTAGTGATTAATCTGTCAGAAAGAACTAAAAATAGGTAATTGTAACCTCTGATATCACAGAACTAATCACATAACACATGTACATCCTGCTATTAAGAGCAATTAACCACAACCCAAAAAATCCAAAAAAATTGTATGATTAGTTTCCATGAATTATTCAAACACCACAAGCACATGCTCACACACAGAAGTTCTCATATGTGTGGAACTATTCTTGGCATGCCCCCACCCTCACATGTAGGCCAACTTTAGTTGGGTTGTATAGACCACAAATGTGGACGTACACGCTCTGAATTAATCATGGACTGTATCTCAGGTTGAAACTTATTGGGATATCAAATTCAGCATTTATAGGGTGTTTGGTTGCACGATAAATTTTTATACACTTTAATGATAAAGAGTTGTATTAAAATAAAGTGTAAGCTAGTTAATGACAAAAAATAGTCATGCATGGGGAGATGGGATAACAAGAAAGGGTGGAAGCCAGGTATGACCAAAGGTGGGGAACGACAAGATAAAAAAGAGGGTCTCACCTCCTTTTTGTCTAAGAAAGAAATCTCTTTAAAAACATAAAAATGTAAGATTACCAAATACCTCTTTTAACAAGTTTTGTTACAAAAACATAAAATTGTAGCAAAAACTCAACTTATCATCCAACCAAACACCCCATTAGGAGTTGACAGGAGAAGACTACCACTATTTTATCCATACATTGTTTTGGTCAGAAAGGATGCAAAACTATTCTTCAATATTTGTAAAGATGTCAACATTTTTTTCACAAAGTTTCCACAACAGGTAGCACCACACCACAAAGAGAACAGAAGACAAGGCAACCTCCAAGCCATGAACTGCCACAACCCTCCACCTTCCAAGCTTACAGGAGAGCGGACGGGAAAAAAAAGATGGAGGGAGGGGGAGAGGGGGGAGAGGGAGAATATGACTGGAAATGCTTGGGAACTTACATACCCATCAAAACTTCTCTTCAGATGCAGACATATGCCACATTGGAGGTACTTAAATCTGCCATGAACGTTCATATTGTACAATATGGGATTACTTAGAACACAACCTCTCACAGGCAGACATGTTTCAGCTGTCTTGAATTGATCTAAAAAAGAGGTTGTAAGTACAGAGAGCCTGGAATTAACAATGGGATCGGATACAATGTAGGAAAAAAAGGTACATGAACAGGATGAAAGAAAATAAAAAGTTCTCCAGAGAAAAGAAAGAATAGCTTCCAAGGGCACAACCAATGTCCATATGCATGTCCACAGTAAGCATTGATGGGGGCTACAAAGAAAACAAATACCCCTCAACCAAAAGAAATGCAAAGAACAGTCAAAACTTAGGTCATTATGTAACATAAATCTAGAATATCATAACTACAAATGGGTATATAAACTACAGAGAATAAAGCATGTAATTTTTCTTTAAATTAATCAAAATGCAGGTGAGTAAGATGAAGATAAAAGAATAGATCAAGACTTATTTAAAAATTACAGCAAACAAAGTGAACCAGTACCTTAACACGAGAGCTATATTGTAGATGTCTGGATATGTTATCAAGTAATGCAATAATCAAATCCCTGAAAGAAGGCATAGCGAACAAGTACTGAATGGGGATGCCAAAGAAAAAGACTTCGAAAGTCACAACATTACCTTTCATCTGGATTAATAGCTGCAACTGCACATATCATGAAAACAGCCTGCTCAAAAATCAACAACAGACATCAATAGCGAAAAGAGTCCACATGAATACAACACTTATGGGGTGTTTGGTTGCATGATAATGAAGATTTTTGTTTTAATTTATAAAAATTGTAAGAAAACTTGTAAGAGATGTTTGGTAACCATGATAATTTATGTTTTAAAAGTGATTTTCTTCTTAAACAAAAAAAGAGGGTCTCACCTCTTTCTTTTTTCTTGTGGTCCCCCACTTTGTTTGGTCATGTGCGGTAGTTACTTTTTTTTGTAATCACATCCCTCCAAACACGATAATTTTATGTCATGAGTTGGTTCACTTTTTATTTTAATACATTTTTTATCATGAAAGTGTACAAAAAATTATCATGCAACCAAACACCCCATTATGCTCTGTTTAGTTAGAATATTAAAAATCATACTGTATCAATTTTGGTATTAATATTTCTAGAAAATAGAATATCAATAACAAAATTGATACAAATGGGCACTTAAATAACAATTTGCGTCTTTATCATACTACAATACAAAATTCATATTAATAGTCAAACCATGGTTCGCCGGATCGCGACCTGGGCCCGACCCGGTAGCTTTTGGGGCCAACCGACCCGGTCCCGGCCCCAAGACCCCGACCCCAAAATTAATATTTTATTATTATTTTTGGCGACACCGGCCCGACCGGGGTCACGACCCCAGCCGACCCGGGTCGGTTTTGGGCCCAACCGACCCAGTCCCGACTCTCGACCCCACCTTCCTTGGTCAAACACATGAAAACATCTTCCCCAGTCTAGCGGTCTCCCACGACAACAGCGGTGATACACGGAGTGAATGTTGTTTGCAGCTAAGCCTTCAACAAATTGTGTTGTCTCCTTGTTGGCACTCAAAATTTCATGCGAAACATAGACATAAGTAATGGGGAAATAGAAATGTTTAATTCCCTCCGCCCCTACACCATTACATGGAGCAAACTAGGTGAAGGGGACCTATAAAGGATGAAATTCAGCTCATATATGGGAAGAATTTCAAAGAAAATAGAGGATGGCAAAGTCATGAAAGAAACAAAGCCACATAAGGCTAGGCCCGGATGGGTTTGGTACACAGGCTATGTTATCTGAGGCGCTCGCCTCAGGCGCCTAGGCGCTGAGGAGAGGCGAGGCGAGGCGAGGCAAAAACGCCTCGCCTTGGTAGATCTCGCCTCGCCCGGGTCAGGACCCTGTAAAAGTCAAATTTGGTAACTTAAATCCTCCTCCTCCACCCCAAAACCCCCAATGGCCAGTCTTCCACCTTAACATTCTCATATCTTGATGCATTATAAGCCCTAGAAGTGAGTTTTTTGTATTTTTTATGTTCTTCTTCAAAAGTTTTAATGTTATATACATATTTTTTGAGAAGCTCTTCAATAAAAAAATGTTGCCTCGAGCGCCTAAGGCGCCCGCCTCAAGCGCCTGAGGCGAGGCGAGCCCTCCCTCGCCTCGGTCGCCTCTCGCCTCTGACTACATAGTACACAGGTGTCCAACCAAAAGGCAGAAAGTAGTGAGCACAAAAGAGGCCCACTATCAACACCCTCTACAGCACCCGGACACCATGATATAAGAGCATGAAGGGGAGTAAAATGAGACAATGGGGGAATAAAAATATTTAACTCCTCATGGCCTACCCTCGGCATATGAATCAAAGGAGGAATCAAGCCCATATGTCTAACACTGGATGTGCAGGATTAGAGAGGAACACAAATGGGATTCAATGCCCATCCTATCCAAGGAAGGGCCCAAGGTCATATACTCAAGGCTGGATATGGTTTAAACACATAAGGAGACCATCGGCTGCCCCTCGGTTCAAAAGAGAAGGGGGACAATAAGGCTAATAATGAGACATGTCCAGTCCCCCCTCCCTTTTAAGTCCTAGTGGAAATTCAGAGAGATATAGACATCCGGGAGCCCATAGACTCCTGCTCAAATAATGCATGGCCGGATATGATCTGTAAGAGCTAATTCAGCTCCTGTGTGAAGGCCTTGGATAGGCATATTCAGCTGGACACAGGTTTATGAAGCATAGGGAGACATGCTCCCAACAAAATCTGAAAGAGGGGGAGGGCCGAAAATCACAAGCAGAAACCAAATGGGCTCCTGTTTAATAGACCCGGCCTTAATCACTTAGGTGATAGGCTGTCAAATGGGATGCTCATAGCCGGATATGTATAAGAAGAGGGGGAAGGCCGGAGACAGCCCTCAAAAGCCAAATTGGCTCCTGTTTGAAGGCCTCGGAGATGCTCATAGAGAGACATGTTTATGGCTGCACATATGGTAGCCGATAGACCCACTCAAAAGGACCCAATCCAGCCCATTGAAGAGCCGGGTCCTCAAATGCATTCATACATATACTTGTAGGACACATGTCCCGTCTAGCCAAAAAGGAATGGGAAGAGGAATAATTGATGAAGGCCCCGACCAAGGATGGTTCATGAAAGAGCCGGACCTTGCATATAAATCAGGGAGAGGGATATATACATAGGGACATCCCAACATAGCCGGCTACTCATCTATATGCAAATGCAAGTATACTATGGGACAATGAAGATACTGCCGACAGAAAAATAGAAGAAGAGGAAAGCATGAAGAAAGCTACCATACATAGAAGGAACAAACCTGCTCACCTTCACAAGGAGAAGAAGAGGGCACCCGGGAGCCTTAATCAGCAGGTTCAATGGCTCTCCTTGGCAATCCCCAAGCTGCGGCAGGCCTGTTAGAAGAGGAAGGGTGCGGCAGTAGGAAGAAGAAAGCCGGCTAGAAGAAGGCCCGCGGTGGGAGAAATCTGTCTCCCGATGGGAGACTTAACAGAAATAGCAAGGAAAGAGGAAGAGAAGGCTGATCCGCGGGAGAACAGTTTGAGGTATTCAAATGAATTAATTAAAAAGACAATCTAGTGGCTAAGATGGGTAATGGATATGTCAATTAATCCTAATGATTATGGATCCTCAGCGTATAGCACAAATGGGTCTACCAGATCCTAAATAGGATAATATCCAATGGATCCACTATAATGGATATCCGATGGGTGAACCATGAATAAGGTTTAATTACCGGGTGTCAATGCCTACTGGATCCTTAATAGGATTAATATCCAATAAGGGATCAATGGCTTGGATTAAATGGAGAGATACATGCTCAAAGGCCGGGATTAAATGTTGAACAAGTCAAATGGATCATGACCCTCCTAGACAGTTAGCGGTACAGCATGGTGGATCAACCGGATCCTTAATGGGATTAATGTCCAATTAGGAGATGAAGGGCCATGATCAAATAGACCACCGGTCAATCAACGATGCCCATCAAATAGAGGGCCGGGAGTCAATGGATATGTCTCATTGGATGCTCCCTCGCAAGAGAGAATATAGGAGATGGGGACTGCCACCTGTCCCCCCATGATCTCCCACTCTCCCCACTTCCAATCATGCGCACACCACTCTCCCCCACTACCGGAGCAAGGGGGGTTTCATCTCCTATAAAAAGCCATCCCGCGGCCTGCAGCAAAGGGGGGGGAGAGCAAGAAGAAAGAGGGAAAATTCTGTCAAGGCCATCTCAACAGCAAGGGGGATACCAGTCTTAGGCAAGTTCACCATCGGAGCATTAAGCAAAGAGAGGCAGCCCAAAGGAGGTCTTGCGGCCACTGTTTTACAGAGGGTTCAGGGTGATTCTCAAAGGCTAGAAGGTGAGACATGGTGCCCTTCATTTCAGCTTAGTATCCACATCTTCATCCATCCCTCTCCTAGTCTTATGTCTATGTATAGCCCAATGTCCATGGTCCTTGTCCAATTTCATCAAAATATCACCTTGCTTTTGCCTAGAAATCCCCGGGCAATGATAGAATCTCGCGGACCCCTCTGAACTCCAAGTCCCAAACCTGAAATCCATCCTCCTATTCCATACATATTCCAGCAGGGGTAAGCTAAAAGGTCAGGATTATAGGACCATCTCATCTATCAGGCTTCAAGGGGGTCAACCAATAAGCAAGTCCTTGGGGGTGATTTCATTTGGTCATAGTAATAAGACCAAATTGATGATCATCTCATCGGACATACAGACCTCACTTGGAGCCATTTTCTGTCCTCCCCCGGGATACAATTCAATACCATCATATGTGAACCCTTTCCTATATATATGCATGGGCAGGTTTGACCCCCTTCTCCAGCCCCCTCTCTAGAGCCTTCTCTCAGCCTTGAAATTCTGGGGGATGAATCTCCAGAGCCTGATCAATTCGGCAGAGTTTGAAGGGCACTTTGTCATCAAGGTAAGAAGGGTTATATCCGGCCTCTTTGGAACCCACATGATGGACCAAAGACCCCCGGGTAGCCCTGACAGAGCAGTGGGTATGAAGAGGGAATGGCCAACTGGGCCTTGAACAGGTCATGATATCCGATTATAAATTGCACAAGATATGATGAAGTACCCTCTGATTATAAAATCAGGAGGTTGAAGGTGCCAAGGAACTGATTTATGATTCATACAGGACATGAGTATAGCCCAATATTAAGCACAGTTCCATGAATATGCCCCGGACAAGATCAAATATACACATGGTCTTTTTGGTCTATCTTACAATAAAGAAGACCAAGTAAGGGACAGAATTCATGACAAGGAGCCTTGATATGAAGAGGCTATGGATATATGTATATCCCACCATATGAGGATATGTAAATTGCCATATGGCATGATTAATAGACATATGATGATATTCATAGAAGGATAAGCAAAAACCTGTGCATAGCCATATACCCCGGTCGTGAAAGCCATATATAATACAGAATCTATGTCCATAGTAAGACATGATTGGAGCCTAATATTGGGCCTAGTTCTATGAGAATGTCCCGGACAGAATTATGTATATATATGGTCCTTTTGATCCATCTCATACTAAGGAAGGCCGATCATGAGGCAGACCCATATGAGAGGGTTGAATACATAAATATATTTCCAAGAGGGTGAGATGCCCTCAACATGATGGAATGAGGGTTATAGTCAAACTCCACCAATGCAACAATAATTTATATACCATATGGCATCAATCAAGCACTCATATGATGGTGATCGAGGACCACTTCATATGTATGTAAATGTATATACATAAAGAGCTTGATTGAAGAAGCCAATTCCGATCATGAGGAAATGAGGAATGAACACAGTTTGATGAAATAAATAGAGTTTAGGGCCATATGCCCATTTTTCAGACCATAGGGGAGAAAGCACCTGAGCCCGGCTCATTGAAGGAGCAAGCATATCATCATTTATAGACCAAAAGATTCATACCATTACAGTTGGATATATATGATATCCAATTGGTTAGAGGCATATGATTAAGTCCGGCTGTGTCCACATGTCTTGGATAGTAGCCGAAGCCACATTTTCACTCATGGAGAGGGAGTTTAATTACTAAGAGGGGAGGATAGGTTTTTTTTTATATATATAAACCTGTACCCCCAAAAGGGACAAGATGACCCCGACGTGATAAGCTTGAATTCCACCACATAAGGGTGTGTGCTACCATATGGCACAAATAAGAGGATCGATGATTAAGTATCATTATATGCATATGTGCATACAAATGAGGCATATTTACAGTCCGACAATGGATAGGACTGAGATTCAGATTCTCCCCTCTTCCAGAATCTGATGGTTGGAGGATTTAACTATGGAGAGTCTAAGTTTGGGCTTAACAGTTTCAACTTTAACAATATGACCATCCCATGAGCCTCTTGGCCATAGGCCATCGGGTTCACAAAGAAAAAATGTTCAGCCATCCGAGTATGATCAGATTTTAAAAGAGGCCAAGATGGGTATTCCATGTTATATACACATATGTATATGTAGGTCGCACATGGCAAACTTTTAATCAAACTTATGGTTTGTGTAAGCCCAGGTCCGGGTATGAGATTTCAGACTTCATATAGAAGGGGTGTGACAACCATCATGAAGAAGCTCCAATGCATAACTTGGTGCTTCCAAGATCTACATAGATATATAGTTTAGTTCTATGAAGTTTGATTCTAAGTTTGGTCTCGGATCTGAACATAATCAGGTCATTCTATAGACTATGCAGAGTTTTCATATGATGGGAGGATAATCAGACCTAACTTTTTTTTTTGCTCTGGGCTGAAATAAAGATCTGAATATGGGCATATTTCAGGACAGAGCCTGAGACATGAGACCCCCATCCTGGAGGTTTATGATCTAGAAATCTCAATGAGGCTTTCAACCATAGATAACATGGTTTAGCCTCCGGGATTTTAATTCTAAGTATAGCCAGCCCAAGGGGTACATATGGATGAGATTTCGATTGGTCTTGGATCCGAATATAAATAGGCCATGGACAGCTTGTGAAAGAGGCCATATAAGTGCCTTGAGAGACATGCATTTCAGGCCCATACAAGCCTGGACCCTTACATGACTTATCACCCATCATATGACAGGTCTCGGTTGATGTTATATAGCCACATATCAGTCCATTTAGTCTTCTATTGACACCCCATGCAGGACCATTTAGCTGTCCCCGATATGATACATATTGGCCTCATACATGGCTACATTTAATCCCTCACCTGACCCCATACAATGTGCATATATATATATCAGATCCTAGCTCCGGCCTAATCTAGATCATAAACCAGATTTAAACCCGGGACAACCTAGGAAAATGACAGAATCCTATATATGATCCGGACCAGACCAGAGAGAGGAAGAAGAGGCTGTTGCTCCTCCATACCGCTCCATGTTCAAACCACATTCCGGCCTATAATAATCCATGCAAAAACAGTCTCTACCTGACCCATATACATGTCACCCATTAACCCCTCTATCCGATCCATGCACAGATCACCTCTTCAGCCCATACAAATCCCACAATAGGCCACCTGTCGGCCCCATGTTTGGTCTCTATATAGGCCATCCACCAATCTTCCTGTCAATGCCATATCATGTTACACATCCCCCCCCAATCTGACCTGATTCAGCTATATATATATATACGTGACCCTATGTCAGCCCATGTGCAGGGCGTACACCTCTTTGCATATCTACATCCGATGACCATATGCCCATGTAAACGGTCCCCCCTATCGATCATATGTCAGGGCGCATATAGCCCTTCCACCCACCCATAAACAGGTCATATATCCAACTCATATTGGCCCGTATACAGGTCATATATTAGCCCCCCCCCATTGACCCATATACAGGTCATATGTTAGCCCACATATCGGCATCATGTACAGGCCATCTTGCCATGTGAAATCTGAATCATAGGCCAGGAGATATGTTAAAATCCTGAGCCAAACTGAATGAGGCTGAGTACACTAGATGAAGGGGCCAGGGACCTCTAAATCTCGGATTTTGGATATGATTCCAAATCTGATTGTAGTAAGGTAGGGCGTATATGTCATACCACCAAGTCTAGAGTATCAAGACTTGGAATTTTGGGTGTCCAACTAACTTAATCTAGGAAAACCCAAGGAATCCTTGGAAGTAGAACACAGTCTCTTCCCAAGACCAGGCATATGTTATGCTCGAACCCTCCAAATTTTGTGGGTAAGGCCACATCTCAAACATATACTAAGTCAGGAAATGAAGACTTAAGTAATATTCTGTTTTCATCACCAGGTTCAATCGTATGGCCGGATTTCACCTTGTCCAAGATAAAGGGACTTATATAAAATCGATATCTTGATCTGAATATGCTCGGATCTTGATTAGCCTCAATAGTTCAACCTACGTCTTAATACAAGACATTAGGTTGAGAGACTAATCTATTGCAAACTATCGTTAAAATCCTTACCCATACCCTCAAGCTTAGATATTAAATTTTTGGCATTGTCATTATGTTGTCAGATTTAAATATTAAGTCTGCATTCCATCGATTTTACGGGCCATAATCCCCTTACGCTAATTTATGGATGAATGTTTTCTTTTATATACAAGTTGCTACGACAGTTAATCAAGGGTGTCCGAGAGTCTCGGTGTAATTAACATCGGAAATTCGCAACTTCCGATGGAGAGAGATCCCCTCGACATATGTTTTATATATGCATATCACATATTTTGGCTAATATTTTCTATGAAATATTATATATTTTCATAGTAGCCAAAGATAGGATATCGAGAGTTCATTTCCCAAATAAATGGAAATCAAATGAATTTTCAAACTATGCCATACAACATATATTCTTATATTTTTTATATATAGATCCTCGAGGTTTCACACTCCTCTAAAGCCAAGTCCATCTCTACGACTTGTTCTCTCCCACATGGCAACACCATCATCTTCAACCCCAAAATGCGACTCCTCCTCCTCCTCCTCTTCTTCTCTACACAACATCGATGAACGCTGGTCACCACAACATCTACTTAAGTTGATGATGTTGATTTTTTCATCTTCTTTCTCCTCCGCAGTGTTGATTCTTCCAGGTTACTGGCATTGTAATATCACAAGGTCTCCACCACAACGAAGAGTGATGTTTCTCCTTGTCCCACAGAGTCTTCAGCACAATGTGAAGTTCTCAACACACCTTGTTTTCCTTTGTTTTGATCGTAGTAATTGGGCATTTTGATAGTTGATATTGCTCATAGTTGTCAAGGCACCCACCTAAGCGGTGGCAAGGCGCTTTTCCAACAACACCTTGCCGGGCACCTTGTCTGGGGCCAAAAAGGTGCCCGCCTTCGGACCTTATGTTTGGATCCGCAATTTGTGGGTGCCGATTTAATAATATTATAAATATTTCAATATCACTTATACTATTATATATGGTTAAGAATTGTGAATATAAGTATATGTGGTATACTTAAAACTAAAGTTCTCTCTTAGTCCTCTTTTCTCTCACACTTTGATATTAGCTATTTCTCATAAAATATATATCAATACATTCATAATTACAAAAAAATAAAAATATATTTACATAATATATGTATACCTGTATTTATCCTTGAATGTATAAATACATATATATAGTATTACCATCTAAATATATATATACATTTGTATATATGTATCTACACATACACATATATATAAATATTTAATGCCACTGCCTAGACTGCTTAGGTGGCACCTAACCGGATGCCTGATCGCCTAAGTAGATTTGGCACCCTTTAATGCCTTGGGTGCCGTGTCACCTTGACAACTATGATATTGCTCAAGTTTAACAACAAAGCACTGTTGAGATATTTAGCTCTTCGTTTTTAAGTCTCTATTAACAATTATGCATGATACCATAACATTACTTTAAAATCAGTTATGATTATCAAATTTTATTTGCTAAGTTTTAGAATAATAATTAATTTTGATTGTTTACATTATAGAATGAAATGTTATATAAAATATTAATATTGGACTTACAAAAAATTTTTAAGGTAGAGTTAGATCTAGTAATACTAATTAGTGATTGCCAATTTCTTAGTCCAAGTATAAATATTAAGATAGATTCAATCTATTTTTTACTTACAGAATATAACTTGTTTTAAGTGTAGAATACAATTTATCTTCTATAAAAAAGGTGAAGTAGCAAGGCGGAACTATGTCGCCTTAGTCGCACTAATCACCGTGAAAACTATGGTTTCTATAAAATATTTAGTTTGGCAGTGATTAAACAACTTACAAGAAAGAAAAATCATATAACACCTAAATAGCCAATATTTAACAAATGATGGCAAGAAGATAAGTCAAAGGTACCTCCAATTCCACTTTGTCACTATAACTTGCGATATGCGCAAGAGTTATTAATGTTGTTTCTGTACTCAGATGAGACTGAGGACCAGCACTTATGACCTCCCTAGCTTTAACAACTTTATCTTTTGTAAACATTACCAATCGAAGACCAAAATTTAAGCTGCAAAAAACAGGTTATTCAAAAACTAAAAATAAATGAATTAAATAAAAAAGAAAAGCAAAATAAAGTTGCTCAATTGTTTAGCTACATTATTTCATAAGAGCTAGCAATCAAAATGCAGAATGGTTGTTAACAGTATACCAGGAAACAAGTACATAAAAGGAAAAGATATTAAACATTCAACAAAACTTGTGCGTTTACAGAGGCTTGGAATTAAAATATTAGAGACAACATTGTGGTTTAGAAACTTTGCAACCACGCCAGCTGACCACTA
Organism: Cryptocoryne crispatula var. balansae; assembly: GCA_036172225.1. Lineage (NCBI taxonomy): Eukaryota > Viridiplantae > Streptophyta > Magnoliopsida > Alismatales > Araceae > Cryptocoryne > Cryptocoryne crispatula. Next base: position 40,379,308 of record CM069928.1, read on the forward strand.
TTTCAAGAGTTCAAGAACACGGGTGGAGATCTAGATCAGATCGGCTAATCCAACGTAAGAAAAATGAATCCAAGATCAGCTTGGATTGGTTCTTACAAAAATTGAAAAGAAATAAAAAAATATATTTCAAACCAATCCTCAACGGAGGGGCGATCAGTATCTGGTAAAAAAAAGTTGCATCCTGATGATGAGAGGGTGGCCACCATGACAAAAATCCATCTTCACCAACATTATTAAGCCTCCAAGGAAAATAAGTGCTGGATCCACAGTGTGTATTGGGTCTGCCACCTTACGTGCCGATAAGGTGACAAGAGCAGCCAATCCAAATATCCCAAGAGATCTCCAGGGTAGGGATGGATAAGACTCCCCCCACCCCCTGTTGCTATCTCTCTTGACTTCTCAAATGTAATAGCTGCAAAGATTATTGGGTCAAGATTCACCCATGGATCAGACGAAGCCAATCAAGATCGGCAACTGATCAACAAGGACATTGGATCGGATAGTTCAGTTGATCAAAGAGAAAAGAAATCTAATCCAGAATTAGACCAGATCGCTCCTTTTAACTCAAGTCTTAATCTCAAATTAATTGAAATCAATCATATGAATTCTCATTATCAATTAATGTCGATTTTGAGTTATTCCTTCGAAGATATTTAATGTAACTCATCCAAATCAAATTCAATTACCCTCCTGTACGGTTCTACGTTGACTTGAGTGTATTATATCAATTTATTGTTTTAATTATTTTTATATTTTCTACTTTTGTAATTGAAGCTTCGAATGTCTACCTTCATTATCTCCAAATTATCTAAATCTCCCTTCTTAAAATTTGCCTACAATTTTTTCTATACACACATTTTCTCGAATAAAGTTATTACATATTATATCTAACCTAGTATGACTATGCATCTATCTTAACATTCTTATTTCAGCAACCCATATTTTGAAACCATATTTTTATTTTATGGTCCAACATTCAATACCATAAGACATTACAATCTTACAATTGTTTGATAAAATTTGATTCAATATCATTGAAATTTTATCATCACATATAATTATTGCAGCTAATCTCTTCTCCATCCATCATGCTTTAATCTTATGATTAACATCACATTAATTATCTTTCTGAATAATTGAACCAAGATATTTAAATTGAGTATTTTGAGACCCATGATCTAAAAAGATGGTCAATCATTTAAAAAAGACATTGTAGACCCATGATCTAAGTCAATTGACATAAGAAAATCTCTTATCCTAATTGTATATACGCTAGTCGTTAGCGTCTTCATACAACAAGATCAATCATTTAGTATATTTTTTAGTTAATTCATTCACAATTAAAAAGACAGTGCAGACCCTTGATCTAAGCCAATTGGCATAAGAAAATGTCATATCATAATTGTGTATCCACTAATCGTTGTTACATCATACACATTTTTATCACTTGTATATACCTGATGGGAACCATCTTCCACTCCAACACCCACCACAAAACATCTATTAGAACTGTCATGTGCTTTTTCCAAGTTAATAACCATCATATGTGAATCTTTCTTTATATTTTGATGTTCTCCATCAAACATCTAATAAGAAAAATAACATTCACAGCATATCCAAAAAACATAAATACAAATTAGGTGATTAAACTATCTGTACAATTCCGTAATCGTCACTCCATACCTCTTTCTCATGTTTTCGTATTATAACTTAATTTTAGTAATATTGAATAAGCAATCTTCGTTCCACCACCATGTCTCTTTTTTCGGTGAATCATGCCATTTAAAATATCCAAGTATTTTTTTGAGAGCTCTTTATATCTAATCTTTTTGGCCATGTTCATCCACAATTCCACACAATATAGACTCATATATCTGACATCCAATCATTTGTCTCAAGAAGCTCACACTTAAAAATTTATTGCTTCACTCATTTTTATTCCCGCAATTTTATTTTAATTAATGTGTTTGCTTGTATTTTTATCTTAATATATAAAATCACTCATTTATATTTAGTTGTTAAAGGTTATACCATGATTGGTAAGAGTATCAAAATTGATACTATATCAATTTTGAAATAAACATTTGTATAGAATAGAGTAGCGATATCAAAATTGATATGGTGGACACTTGTATTACATATCATACTTTGTATTATATACCATACTTTGCTTATATTAAGAGTTTCAACATTAATATTGCTAGTCAAATATCAATTGATGATTTGTATCAATGTCAATTTCACAATTGATAATGATAGAGGTGGTCAACACAGTTATCAAGCAGGGCCTCAATTAAGAATAATTTTACAATGTTTGCAAAGAGCATGGTTTGTCTTTCTTGTAAAAAAGAAATCAATTTGACTTTATTATGTCCACTTTTAAATGTTATTGCATGAGATTATCTTTTAATAAAAGGGTATTTCTTAGTATTAGATCATAGGCTATAGCAAAATCAAGGATACTTTTTCCCCTCTTTAATAAAATTCATATATCTAAAATCTCCATAGATTTTATCATATCCATGACATTCATTTCCAACAAAGTTATTGAGAACTCCTCCAATAAATATGTTCTTTTCATTCCGCATACTCTACGTAAGGTCATCTATATCCTCCCAAAATTTTTTCATTATTCTCCCTTCTTAATCCAATTTGTGGAGGATAAGTACTAATTACATTGATTATCTCTATTCTATAGTCATTTTTACTAAAATAATCCAAACCCCTATGCTTTTCACTAACCACACTACATCTTTCAATGTCATATCAATATGATACCTACCGTATTTTTATTCCTCTTATTTCCTACATACCAAAGTTTATAAGCTGTATTTCTCACTTCTTAACATTTTTCTCCTATCCATTTGATTTTTTTAATACAAGCAACATGGAATTCTCCTTTTAAAAGTTAAAAAAGTAAAAAAGTAAAAAATAGAAAAATATAGAGAAATCATACAAAACATTTTTGTTCAACTGCTTAAGGCAAAACCGAGTAAGGTTAGCCAGCATAGAAGAGGTTAGCCGGCAAAAAGAAAAATTTGCAGCTGCCAGACTACCAGCCCTGCATCTTCCCCACCCTATGATATGTCAAGTCTACAGACCCAATATCTAAAGGACCTACAACTTAAAGTTGTGAATCCCTCCCTTGTTGGGTCCCCACGGACTAGGTTTCACAACTTTAGGATGTGGATCCCTAGTTTGCATAACCGATACATCATCTTCCTTGTTCGTATAGGGACAGCAATAGGCGGCCTTTAGCCTTAAAGCAATGCATATGGATCAGAGTCAGACCTATGGTTTGTTGGATCTGCCAAGCCTTGGGAATGAAGGATGATCCAGGAAGATGCTTCCCCTGGTACTGAGCTCCAAACTGTTAGATTGGCCTTCATCAGATGATTCCAGACCAAACCAACCCCAATCGCATTTGAATACTGGAAGGCAGCACCACTGCTACCCCTCATCATCCTCAACATATATGAACAGGGAAGAAGATGTGTATCATGTGTGTGGAGCCTGATAATAAAGGATCCAGTTGTTTTGGTTCCTATGTTATCGAAGGCGATTGAGGCGACTGCCAAGGTGACGAGGCAAGGTAAGACAGCCTTTCACCGCTAGCCCTCCATCTTGTCGCAGCCTGCCGCAAGATAAGCTTCTCAACCCAAAATTGGGTTTGTCAGGCCTATTTTTGAAGATCCAAAATTTAAAACTGAACCACTCCAAACCACCCCAACCGGCCAGTTCAGCAATAACTGTGGTTCAGTATTAATGTTCGGATCCGCCCCTCATCAGGCCCCACCGGAAACAATTTTCTTCACCACCTGAAGGTCCCTCTTGCCAGACTGTGGCCAGCACTGCTTCCATGCCAGGGATTGCGCCGCAGGCGACCCTCCCCTATCACTGGAATGCTTCCAAATGCGCTCCTATAGACTTCTTAAGGCGTTTATACCCCCAAAGACTCCTATTCCCTTCTGTTCTTTGCTCAGACAGGGATAGTACCATGAATGGTCTGTTTATTGCCTCAAACGTCAAAGGTAACGAGGTGAGGTAGTTGGGGCGAGGCGAGGGATCCCTCACCTCACCCACCTCACACCTCTGACTACAAAGTTTGGCTCTGTGACACTCAGCAAGGTAGGATATGGTAACTTAAGTTACTTGATATGGTCATATCACATCCATTTTAAAGCCAAAAACCACTACTTGACAAAAAGGATAGCCCATGAAGAATACACTGATTGCTCCACAGATAATTATTAAAGAGTATTCTATCCTTTCCTGCCCAAATTGTCCACAACATTAAGAAAATTGAAGTCCACATCTCCTTATCAGAAGCCATGGGAAGTTGGCCTGCCAATGTCTGTAAAATATTATATTTGGGTCAACAAGAAATCCCTAGACCTCAAGCAAACATCATCCATGATAAATTAGAGATGTCACAAGTGATAAAATGCGGTCCAAGTTTTCCTTGAAGCACCCAAAAAATTGCAAGCTCCCCAGAGTACTTAGATGGAACAAACGGGACCTTTGTTACCAGCCATGTTTGCTAAAGCATATTCCCCTGAGTACATCTTCATTCATACATTTCTTCTTCATCATTATACAAGCACCATTTGCCCAAGGATTGTCGAATCGGAATCAGGCACCAGATCGGTGGGTACTGATCCCGATTCCAACCCAGATCAGATCGGAAAGTCACCTGATTTTCAGGAAGAGATCTGGAATCGAACCAGATCAGTTCTTCAAAAACCCATGAAATAAAATAAAATAACTCAAAATCAATGCCGCAGTCCAATTCCGGTCCGATCCAACCCTTTCCGAGAAAAAATCGGTGCTGCAATAGGGGTGAAACAGTGGCCAATGCGGCTCAGTGCGGACCAGAATCAGATAATTCAAGTCAAATCGGTCTTGATCCAGGCCAATTCTGATGGGAGTATGGCTAGGATTGAGACTCCCAGCAAAAACTGGATTGGTGGGTGTCGATCTGATCCGAAAATCGGCTTATTCATTTATGGATCAGGTGATTCTGCGAATCATGCTTTTGCCAAACTCACTAACTTCTTGTCATTTGTATGGCTTATTGTGCTTGGCACTTTGTCGTGCTTGCAGCATGGTGAACGTTAGTTCAGCAGAATTAACTGGCCTACATTAGCCAGAAACATAGGTGCAACATGGCCCTAAGACCAAATCCACTTGAGACAATGTCGAGCAACCAAGTTCCTTGCTAATAATTGAGAAGGAAGATAAGCACGGGATGAACCAAACCAGACCAGGCACACTGGCTCAGGCAGCAAACTAGACAAGGCAAGCCCTAATTCTGATCAATTCTATTTGTACTGGACCATATGCCTGACCTTGATCATGACTTGATCAGGATGGCTCAGACTGCAAACTAGGCTATGCACACTGGCACAGGCCTCTTGTGCAATCTCATCCCTTGGTGGACTCTAGCCCAGGCAGATTATGGATAACTCCAGGCCTACATCGGATCAAGCGGATTAGTCAATCTTTAACTGGTTCAGAACCTGGTTCCATCATGTCTGGTTTTGCCTAAAAAACAAAGTATTTCAGCAATTCAACAAATGTTCAAGTATGCCTCAAGAATATCAGGATCATAACAAAGACAATGAAAAAGAATATGCACCAAGATGATTTAGATTTATACCATATATCCTGAAGCAATTCATCATGGCCATCCCATGTCTGGAAAAGGATTCCAATCCGTCTTGCTAAGAAGAGCCTGACTCGGTAGTCAGAATCATTAACCAGCAGAAAGAGCCCAGCAACCATATCCTTTTTGTGGAATTCAACGGTAAAGTTAAGAAAGCAAAAACCAGAAAATGAATTTCCAACACAAACATGCTGAAGAAATAACTATCACCTGACTTATGGAAGGATTAAGCAAAATGAGGCAGGCAATACACTCAATAAGCTCAATACGACCTAACCAATCAGGAATACCTTCATCAGTAATTTTATTCACCAAGGCACAAAGTGGTGCTAAATCCTGCATCCAAACATCAGGTCAGCATACCTTTCAACAAGTTTTCTTAAAAGTTTCTGAAGAACAATGTAGACTATCAGAAACCAAAAAAAATGCATCTAAATTGAACAGTGTTGTCATGCGAAAGAAACTATTGCACCCTAGATGTGTGTACTTTCTCTGGGGCATTCCCATTCCACCATTGTTTACAGAATCGGTGGAATCAGACCGATTCCAGAATCGGATCGATGGATTCCATGCGGAAGGACTGATTCCGGCATGGATTCCGCGGAATCGGTCCGGAATCGGTAGGAATCGGTCGGAATCGGTCCGGAATGGGATCGGAATCGGAATCGGATCGGCCGAATCGGTCGGGATCGGAATCGGAATCGGAATCGGATTGTTTTTTTTTCTTTTTTTGCTATTCTAGTCGGATCGACCAGGATCGGCCAGAATCGGTCCGAATCGGCCGGAATCACTGATTGCAGAATCGGTCGATCCGGATCGGGATCGACCGATTCTTGGATCGGATCGGTACCTACCGATCCGATTCCTATCGGAATTAGCGATCCAGCCGGGAGTCCCGGCTGGATCGGCCGGAATCGATAGGATCGGTCGATCCCGGACCGATCCACCCGGATCGATCCCAAAATCGGTCGATCCGGACCGATCCGCCGGAAAACCGGAAGACCCGGAATCGAACCGATTCCGGGATCGATCCGGTATCGTTTTCAAGTCCGATCACCCCTATTTTGGGGTCGATCCGGACCGATTCTCCCCCACTTGCCCCCTTCGGCTTGTTCTCCTTCCTCCCAAGGCACCTTGGAGATCTAGGCTTCGGCCAAGGCGATCCCTTTTCCGAGGGGCGATCCACGGCAAAATCAAGGCTTCGGGAGGGGCGATCCACCTTGGGGAGGGGCGATCCACCCCTAAAATGTTGTATGTTTGTAAGGGGGTGGTTTTCGATCTCCTTTCCCCTCCCCCCCCGGGCCTTGGCCGTGGCCCCGGCCCGTGCAGCATGGGATCCCCCATTGGGGGATTATTTCACCCCCAATGGGGGTGGAATTGCACCCCCGAAGGGGTGATTAGCACCCCTTCGGGTGTTCACCGCCACCCCGAAGGGGGTATTCGTTTACGGGCCCCCCCCCCCAGGTGGGGGGGGGGGGGTTGCAGCATAAAATCCCCCCATTCGGGGATTATTTCACCCCCCAACGGGGGTGGGAATTGCACCCCCGAAGGGTGATTAGCACCCCTTCGGGGGTGTTCGACCGATACCCCCGAAGGGGTAGTGACCGTTTTTACACCCCCCCCTGTGGGGGGGCTGCAAGATAAAATCCCCCCATTGGGGGGATTATTTCACCCCCAATGGGGGTGGAACTGCACCCCGAAGGGGTGATTAGCACCCCTTCGGGGTGTTGCCTATCACCCCCGAAGGGGTGACCGCTTACAGTCCCCCCCCCCAGGTGGGGGGGCTGCAGCATAAAATCCCCCCATTGGGGGGATTATTTCACCTCCCAATGGGGGTTGAATTGCACCCCCGAAGGGGTGATTAGCACCCCTTCGGGTGTTCAATACCCCCGAAGGGGGTGACTGCTTCACATATCCCCCCCCCTAGGTGGGGGCTGCTGCATAAAATCCCCCATTGGGGGGATTATTTCACCCCCCAATGGGGTGGGAATTGCACCCCGAAGGGTGATTAGCACCCCTTCGGGTGTTCCGATCACCCCAAAGGGTGATCGTGAGCCCCTACCCCCCCTGGGGGGGGGGGGGCTGCAAAGATAAAAATCCCCCATTGGGGGGGATTATTTCACCCCCAATGGGGGTGGAATTGCTTGGCCTAATATTGGTATGGTTTTCGTGTTGTAGATAAGATGTCGGACGAGGAGCATGGCACCGGACCCGTTGCAATTTCGTGACATTGGATGGCAACATGGCCATCTCCGATTCGACAGAAGAGAGTCGGATGCAAGTGGTGCCAAAAAGAGATGAATGGAGGTGTGTATCGGCTCAAGCAACATATAGCCGGGACGGGTGGCAATGTAAAGAAGTGTGATAAAGTACCTACCGAGCCGAGGGAGGAGATGAGGGCTTATATAATCGGAAGGGCATCACGGAGGGAGGTGAGAATTGGTCGAGACAAGACTGCATACGACGAGTTGCCAGGTCGGGGAGGCGCCGATCTTATGGCCGGGAAGGGCAAGAAAGGGAAAGGGCCACACGAAAGGGTCCAAGTTGATTCTCCATCTTCATCGACGAGGAAGATGCCCGTGCCGTTAGGAGAGTCAGCACGAGAGGAGGGCTCATGCCCGTGAGGATGAGGAACGAAGACGAGGAGCAGGAGGTTCGGCTTCTAGACGATCTGATGTGGGGGCGGGGACAAGGCCTGTTCAGGAGCCTGAAATTCGGAGGTCACATTCTGTTCGACCGATGCCGACAGGAGACACTGCGATGGATAGGGAGGGTGGTAGAGGTCAGAGGGGAATAAGACAAGCATTTAAAGCGGTGAAGGCATCGATGCAAAGCAAAGAAAGCCCTTAAGCATATGGTCAAGTTCTTTCTACATGCAGGTAAAGATTTGTTGAAGTTTTGGTTAGCATTTGCTTGTCGATATGAATTACTTATTAGCTTAGCTATTATTAACAACCCTTTCTTTTCTCTTATCTTGTTTTTGAATTTGTAGGTGTCCCGGCACATGCAGCCACCAGTCCATATTTCCAGACTATGGTTGATGCGATCGCAGTGTGCCGGGTCGAAAGCCCCGACATCAAAGTATATATATGAAACGAGGCTTGGATGAGGAGGTCGATGAGTTGACCTCACGGATAGATGGATTCAAAACCATCTGGAAGGAGAGGGGTGCACCGTAATGTGCGATGGATGGACTGGAATCACAAGGAGGTCACTTATAAACTTCCTTGTGTATTGTTCTGAGGGCACCGTATTTCTGAAGTCGGTTGATGCCTCAGGCCAGGTGAAGAATGCAGATTACCTATTCGGCTTGATGAACAATGTGGTGGATGAGATAGGGGAGGCCAACATTGTGCAGTTTGTCACAGACAATGAGGCCTCATATAAGGCTGCAGGAAAGAAGCTAAAGGAGGCTCGGCCTCACTTATTTTGGGTGCCTGTGCGGCACATTCTATTGACTTGATGTTAGAAGATATCAGTGGTAGGGACGTTAATGTCAAGTCTCGGTCAACCCAAGGACAACTTATCACCTCATTTATCTATGGCCATCCACGACTTTTACATATAACGAGTGCAAAGACACCGATGGTCATGATTTGATCGGACCGGGTCCCACAAGATTTGCCACCCATTTTATTGCATTAGAGCCTATACAGTACAAGGCTAGTTTAAAAAGGTTCATTCTCTCCATCGCTTATCGTGAGTACATGATACATACAGAGCTCCTTCGGGATCGTATGAGATACCTCGCTAAAGCATGGAGCGATAGAAGATAACGGGTGGTGGGAGAAGGTGCGCATTATTTCGTTCGTCATAACCTTTGGTGCGGTACTTAGGTTGGTGGATTCAAATGACAAAAATCGATGGGTACCGTACGATGCTATTGATAAAGCTAAGTTGAAAATTAAAGAGAAGCATCCCAAGTGGTTACAAGAAGTGGTGGAAGGTGATTGACAACAGATAGACAAAACCCTACACCACGACATTAAATGCTGCGTGTATAATTTAGTAGTATAATATGCTAATGATTACAAGTTATATTTTCGTGTATTACCCCCATGTCTTTAAACTAAAGGAGTAATAATGTTGTTACGGGTACTTCTTCAACCCCAAGGATACAAAGATGGTGGCCAAGTATGTAATGATGGTGAAGTATTATCGGGACACTATCCGTAATTAAACGACTATGTAAGACCCGAAGACGAACGCGCGTTGAGGTTGAAGTAAGTAATACGTTTCATATTAATTAAACTTTTAACTTTATCTCGAAAGAGAAGATAATTGTTTTAGTTTGCGTTTTCGACGACTTCATACGAGCACGAGATTGGGGTGTACGGGGATCCAGATTTGCGGATTTCATACGATAATGGTCCCCCCAAGTAATATGCTTACCCGAATTAATGACTCTTTCGTTAATTGTTTTTTTTTTTACATAACGTTACTGATGCATGTAATTGTGTTCTTTACAATTACAGCTGAGTGGTGGATTATGGTGACAAACAGAACTGGATGGAATCCACTCGCTGCAGTTGCAATTCCGGCGCTAAGTCAGAGCACATCGTCATCCCAACATGAGAGAAATTGGAGCACTTCAACCTTATTCATACGAAGAGGAGAAATAGGTTGAAGACAAGAAAGATCGTGAGAAGCTTGTCTACGCCATTACATATGAGGCCGAGGATAAAGAATATCAAAGATAGGCGTAAGATATCGGAGCGAGTAGATTTCGCATTGGGTTTGGCAGTGGATTGTACCAAGAAAGAGCACAGCCCAAGCTACTCAGGGGTTTGTCCCGCGGATGTGGACTTGGAATATCTATTCCAAGAAGAACATCCACTTGCAAAGCATGGGTGGAAGACAAGGATGCCGAGGGAGAGCGCAGTTCGACCCGAACGACGGATCACGTGGGCCGAAGGAGAGCTCGACAAGCCGTTGTCAGGTGAGGATGAAGACATGCGGGAAGTGAAGAAAGTCAAGTTCCGTGCACGGCTCCACTTCCCCGATCCACCGGACTACGCCCAGAGAGACATCCCGGCTCCGCCCCGGCGGCTGCCTCTGCTCGGATTCCAGTTGCGGGTCCCTCTACCCCCACCACCACCAAGAATGGGGGATTATTTTGGGCTTTAAAGAAAAGCATGCTTACCTTCACAAGAAGCAAGTCAAGGAGGTACTACATTGAAGAGGAAGAAGATAAGTATCAAACGGCGACATCATCTCCTTGACACCGAGACCACTACCACCTTCATCGTACGAGGATGAAGAAGAATTTGTGCCACCCACACAAGAACATACAGGGTGGAGGTGGAGGTGGGGGTGGCGGAGGTGAGGGTGGCTCTACTAGTAGTGCTCGGACAAGTGGAAGCAGTCCAGATGATTTGAGTGATAAAAGACACTCACGTTCGAGTGGCGGGGGCGGCGGACGGCGGACGAGGTTGAATGCTTTTCGACGAGTTTGCATCTTCCTATCCAGGCTCGGACAGGTGAGCCCGGCTATCCACCTCCACCATCTTTTTTACCTCCACCTCCGACCGATCGTGAGTTTGGCGAGTTTACCGATACGGCCCGCCTTTATTTTCTTACGGATACGGGCCAATTATGACCGACCTAATCAACGGAGATTCGTTGCGAGAAAATCAAAATTACCAGACAGAGATCCAGATCCGCATCCATCCTACTCCGACGTTACCATAGTTGGTGGTGATGCATACGTATAATGTATTTCTTTGTTTATTTCACGCAATGTAATATGAAGTGGTAAGAAGAATGTGTTGTACAATTTGTGGAGTTGGGTATGATTGTTTGTTTCCGTAAAAACATGTATCTTATTTCGTGGGAATGATGTGTTCTATTGTGTGATTGGGGGTGATATAGTGATATGTGTTCTATATGATCGATTGTTAATTTTTTATATGAAATGAGTGTTCCCTATATTTTTTTCACATTTTTCCTGAGTTCTATGTATTTTTATTGATTTTTTGGCGATTTTTCCATATTTTTTCGAAAAGCAAAAAAAAAAAAAAAAAAACGATCCAGACCGATTCTGGATCGGTCTGGCTCCATTGGAATCGGCCTGGATCGGTCCGATCCGATCCGATCCGGATCGGATCGGACCCCACCGATCCAGGATCCGATCCCGATCCGGCGATCCTTGGCCGGAATCGGTCCGGAATTGGATCGGAATCGGAATCGGATCGGTTTTTTTTTACCGATTCTGGATCGATTTTCTTCCATTGGATCGGTCGGAATTGGTCCGATCCGATCCGATCCGATCGATCGGTACCCACCGATCCCGATTCCGATTCCGATCCGGCGATCCTTGCATTCCACAAAGAACTACATTCATGTTGCCCAACTTCAACCTGATATTGAGCTCAAGATAGCCTTGATAGAGTTGCCACTAAAACAACTTTTACAAAATTTATGAACATAATTATGTTGTCAATTACAATTGCAACTTCACAACTTGCAGTAGAAAAAATATAGAGAGACTGGGGGGGCAAGATGCCAGGATCACTCACAAGGCAAACATTTCACGAGAACTATTTGGTGAAGTAAGCCATTAATTTCCATACAAGCTGTAAAATATTGGGACTTTACACAATGTAATTAAGCCTAAAACAAAAAGGTAAAGTGGTGATTTGAAAGTAAATACATGAAATCAGGAATTACATTAAGATTACCTTCTATTAGACATATTAAACTATTTTGTGCCTGCCTCTGTCACATTAAATAAGAGGAGGAAAATGAAGCATAGCGTTGCTGGAATCTCTCTCATCAGGACCCCCCAGAAGGTGAGAACTGAGAAAGATAGAGCTGGTAGCTCTCCACCAGAAAACACTTGAGGAAAGACAAACAGGGATGGTTGTGATGGTTTTTTCCCCATTAAGAAAAAGTCCCCTACCACGGTGGGAGCTAGGGAGGGTTTTGCTGGCTTCCCTCCCATTAGGAAACTCCTCTAAAGGTAGGAACCAGGGAGGGCTGTGCAGATTTCTCCCCTATCTGACTGGTCAATGAGAACAGAAGAAGGTTTTAATGACTTTTTCCAACAAGAGTTCCATCCAAGCAGGCAGGTCAGGCAGCATTTCACAGGCATACATGCATGCAACATAAAGTATCGGATTATTACCCATCAAGTAAGAAAAAAAAAGGTACAAGCATCAAGTGGATGTAGTACTGGATGTAACTTGCAGCCAACAATGGGCTCCCCCATGGTTCACGCACAACAACTGCCAACAGAAGAGGCCTCCTAGTACGCACACATGTAAACCTGCCGATCAGGGAGAGCCACTCCCCTCCACACGTGCTGCCTGAAAATATTCCCTATTGGGTCTCCCTTGTGGAAAACATCCAGTACTTCCACTTGAGAAGGTACCCTGAGGACTCCCTGATATCATGGAACACAGCACATCCTCAAGCACTTGGAAAGAAGAAAGGCATAACCAGGGGATTGCCCAAGGACCAACTTCTCATGGAATAAAAAATAAATAAATAAAATACTCAAATTGCTTTTATTTTAAAGCTATTTGATTTTTTATGTCGACAAAACGATATGTTGCTCTATGGCCCAATAAACAAAAATCAGAAAAATATGAATGGTTCATAAATCATTCATGAATAATCAGTCAAAATCCAAAAATTAAATAAAAAGTCAAATGCCTAAACGTTACATCAGAATGGATAAAAACTGAATTATATCATAAAATCCAAAATTCATAAATTAATTTCAGAATGGGTCAAAATTTATAAAACAATATAAAGAAATACAATAACGGAAGCCTAAATTCAGTGAATATCAAATAAAATTTAGATTAAGTAATTGGAATCCTAAATTGGAATCTCAATCCACCAATAGAAATAAAATATTAAGGCATAAAAAACAAAGAATCATTTAAAATTAAAAAATGCCAGAAGATAAAAGCAAAAAAAAATAAAAATCATTAAATGTTTAGAACAGTTTAAAGTCAAACAAGAAAATGATTCAAATCTGGAACTGAATTAGATTGAACCTGAATATGACAAATCAATTAGAAAAAAAAACATCACATAGTTGTCAAGACAATAAGGCATCCAAGAAACTCAATGCGCCTGGACTGGTTACATGACAAGGTGCCAACTCATGGTTCACATAATTAATCGATCAGGACCTGGATCAGGATTGGCAGGTGCTAATCCAATCCAAGGGAAGCCCAATCCCAGGGCTGACTTCTGCAGAGATTATGCTATGTCTGGTCAGAACAGCGTGGATCAACCAATTTCATAGTGAACTGTGGCCAATTCCAGTGGAATCGCTGCACCCCTACACTAAAGAGTAGATCAAAGAAAGAGTCAACCGCCCCTCCACCGACACGCGCTGGCGATGCTAGCTACCTCTCCATCCTAGATCAATCAGGAATCGTTTTTACGCTTTTAACACTTTTTTATTTTTAAAATAACAGATCTTGGATCAGTTTTACTTCCATATGATTGGTCAAGCCAGCTGATCCAATCCTAATCTTGGTCAAGATCTGGTCTAGTTGAACCAGGGGGTGACTCAGGATCCAGGGACCAATATCGACCTGACAAACCTTGTGCCTATTTAGGTGTTGCCTAAGAGGTAAGGTTTTCAGTCGCAGCAAGAGGCCTGGAGGCTCAAAGAAGGTGGGCAGGTTCAGCACTAGTTACCCAACAGATAGATAACAAGAGACTGAGAGATGAACCAAGTGCACTGCTCATCCCACTTGATGGGAGACAAGGGAAAGTGAAAGGCTCATAGCAGAGACAGAGATAACGGAGGGAGAGTAGAAGAGGGTTGGATGCATGGAAGGCGGAATCAGCTGATCCAGATTGGAACCAGCTCAAGCTGATCCAATTTATGAGGGGACTCCGATCCACCCATGGATTTCCGCCCAAATCGGCCCTGATCATGACAATTAGGGGCCAATTTTGGTGATTCTTGCCAAAATCAGCTGCCAACGGCAGCTGCGGTGCTGGTGCATCTTGCCAGCTTTATCAGGCCCGATAGGGTGGTGAAAATGCAGTGTTGCACCCAACCCCCAAAAGAGTCAGAGGCAGACCGGCGTCCCATGTAGAATACATCTGCCATACTTTTTACTTTTTTCTGTTTATTGAAAACATGATCTGGGTTGATTTTGTTGTGTTGGATCCTACTTGAACAATCATTTCAAGGGTCTAGTTTGATCTTTTGAAAAAAATTTGTTAAAAGTATTATAAATTCCAAAAAAGTAATTATGTTTCAATTATCATACAAGATTATGATTCCTATACACAACAATGTTCGTGTACAGCAAATCAATTGCCTCCCATCATTAAGGCATCATTAAGGCAACAGGAACCTGGGGTCAGGTGAACACTTGTTCGTCTCGAATGTCTCATTTCATGATATAAGTTACATCTCACGTGTTCATTTGTAGACAACCACCTTGGGTAAGTACTCACTTTTCTCTTGGCCTTTGTCCCTTCTCTATTGGGCATTGGCCTTCATGGTGATTAACAAAAGAAGTTGTTGAAAATGCAACTAGATAACATAACTCCAACAACTTAACTAATTTTGCATATTTAATGCTGCCAAGGAGATCTTATATACTATTTATGAACAAACTGTAAACAGATAGATGATCCAACCTCAAACAAATTACCTGCTCTGAAACCGTCTGGTAGAATTGTTGAGCAAGCTTGTTATTGCTTTTGTTGTTCTTTGATGAGACCAAGGATCCCAGCAAGACATGGATAGCATTTAAAATACTCAAATTTGGCACTTTGCATCTTGAACTTGAGTCAATCAAGTTGTTCATTGCAATGACCTAGAAAAGAATGTAACATTTAGTGCCATGCATGTAAATCACCATAAAATTTTCAAAGAAATGCACCAAAACAAAATCGCTATTAGATTCTCCACATTACCAGTTGGGAAAGCTTTCCAACAGGAAAACACTTGGAGACACCAGAAAGAAGGTATTCAGCAGCCTAAATTTAAAAAAAAAAATTGTAAGAGAGTAGATAAAAGTCAAGAGTTGATACTCTTTGCTGAAAAAAGAATACCTTAGAATCCATTTCCTTTTCCAACAGATCAACCATGACTTCCCATGTTTTAACTGGTAAAACAGTGAAAAAAACTGAAATAGTAGAGATCATATCCAACTTCCATTCAATAGAAGAAGAAGAAATATCACCACCAGTGACCATGCTATCTAAATCCTTGGAGACATCATCAACATCTAATTCCATGTCAACAATCCTTGCTTTCTGGTCAGATAATGAGTAAAGATGTTGAGCAGTTGAAGATGCCCCACTTCCCATATCAGAGTCACTAGTACAACAAGAAACGTCAACATAAAGCTTTGACAGAACTTGCAAAAGCTTCTCAAAAGACAGAACAATGTTTTGACGAAGGTCTCTGTCAAAAGCATTATTATCCCCCAGAAGACCAAACAAAGGGCAGCAAATAAGACAACGAAGAGAATTAAGAGAAGAACCAAAGAACTCAATTACGGAATTAACAGAAATGGAGCCACATAGCTGAAGCTCATTATGATTTTCCTCAATGTTTGATACAATAAGCTCAAGCAAGCGTGAAATACAACCAACCATCTTTGACAAAATTGGTGGCTGTTCATTCCCGAGCCTGCACGAAGATAAAATAAGCAACTACCACAAAAATAAACAAAGACAACAAATAAAACATAACAACAACAAAAAAGATTACCATGCAATCAATGTAAAGAGAAGTAAGAACCAAAACCATAAACAATAATATTTTTCTCACTTCATCTCCCCTCTCCCTCCCACCCCCTCAGACAGAAGGTTGCATTCTAGTGCCTACTGTCAGAAACTTATGACATCCCACCCTCATTAACTGAAGATTGCATTCCAGTGCCGATTATTAGAAACTTATGATCTCAAATCTATCAAGGCTTTTGGATTCAGATCCTAAATATCACTTGAGAAATTCCCTGGTGAACAAAAAGAAGTAAATTTTATTTTCCAACAGTATAGTTGTGAATATGAAGCAGGCTTTATGAAAAATTATGCGAAAGCATATTTTAGTCTATTGTTTTTGCAATATCACAGGTGCTAGATGGCAAATCAGCAGCTCTGCCATCCAGCAAACAGCAGCAACAAATTAGCAAGGAACTAGCACCTCTTATGTGCTTCTTTTTAATGCACTAATGTTTCACATACATTCGACCTTCAGTCACCACCTGGAGATAAAATGTATATTATTTAAATGCCCATTCGTGCACTCTTTTAAGCATCCAGAACCACCTTAGCATCGATTTATGCAGCTCATCTCTCAACTCTTCTAGGGCACCCACTCCTCACCTAGATGACCTGCAATGCAAGGGGTTGGAAAGACAGCATCTGAAGGAGGCAGAACTAGAGTTGAAAGTAGAAGAAAAAAATGAAGAAGAGAGGTCCCGTCTACCGTCCCCTGCCATCACCACCTTCAAGGTGCATCTATAGGATTGGAGAGTGCTTCTAAGTCACTGATAAGGTGAAGGATTCTTAAAATACATGATGCAGAATAATAATCGTTGGCATCCTATATGGTTTGAAATCCAAATGACAAGCTCTTCAAGAAAGATCAATCCGGATCTGGATCTGGATGAGAGGTGTCAGCCCGATCCTCCACCACATGTCTAGGCCTAGAGATGTCAATGGTTACCGATTATCCGATAATCCGACCCGTTCGTTAGTTAACGAACAGTTAATGGATGGTTTAAATTTTCCAAATAAGCTATCCGCGTTCGTTTACCGATTAACCGTTATCTTAGCGGATGCGGTCACGGATACACCATAAACCGAACCCGAAAACCGTTATCCGTATTCGTTAACTAATACATAATACGATATAACTCACAATTTATGACATCTAAGCATATATGTCCCATCTAGAAAATCTTATTGTCCTTAACTCACCGGTTCACCCTCCTCCTTAAGATCTTAACATTGAATAAGCATTGTCTTGACCTCCAACAGCGATATCTTCATCCTCTTCTGCTTCTTGATGGAGCAATCCACGTACACACTTTTGCTGTAAATCGACTATCTCATATTTTATGTTGGACACATATTATTTTGGGCATATAATTAAGATTTTTTCTTTCTCATATTTTGTGTTGCGCATCTAATTATTTACTGCAGACTCAAAAATTAATTTTACTAGACTTGCAAATTATTTTTTTATATCTCGTGTTTTGTGTTAGATATATAATTAAGAAGTTTCTTCTTGTTCATTGTTATAAATAGATACTTTTAATCTTAATATATATTTTTATGTGTATCTTTATCGGTAAAATTATCTTTACTTCTTTATTTTGTTAGGTTGTATCACACGCATGTTATCTCTTTGTATATTTGATAACCGTCCGTTATCCGACAGTAAACCGTTTTTAAGCGGATAGACAATGCGGTTCGCGGATACACCCGATACCGATAGTTAACGAACAGCAAGTGGATACACTTTTTTCTTATAGGATACGGATACGGATAATACTATTATTCGACCCGTTGACATCCCTATATAAGCCTGGGGTGGCCTTCGCACAGGATCCATTCTCATGGATCCTCATGTACAAATAACATGCTTTGTGGTCATTCGAATAGGAAGAGAACATCAATATTTTGCGAGATCTAAAAGAATATAGTGATCTAAGAAGAGCTAGGATTCTTCACCACTTAAAAAATATTTAAATACATATATAATTATTTAATTATTTAATGTAAACATTGAATACATTGTAAACAGATCTTCCCATTCTGGATATAAAGTCATGTAGTTAATATTTTCAGAATCAATCCTAATTTGGGTTTAAAAGTTAACATCCTTGTAATGTTTGTGAATTACGCCCAAATTAAATGTAGCACTATTTTTCAATTTATCAAATGATATAAGGTCATGTAGTTAATATTTTTCAGAATCAATCCTAATTTGGGTTTAAAAGTTAACATCCTTGTAATGCTTGTGAATTACGTCCAAATTAAATGTAGCACTATTTTTCAATTTATCAAATGATGTGTAACTTAATTATATAATTGATGATTTCGGTTAATTACTGCCTATGGAAAATGATTAAAGCTCTCATATAATTAACATAATTATGTAAGGATTGAGTGTATATACCATGTTTTTCACGTTGACAAGATCATAATTGACAGGGCATGTGAAATAGGTGGAACAGGATCTACAATGACACATGATACTGGATGGATAATGGATTCAACCAGCAAATATAACAGTCAAAACACAAATAGTGCCAATAGAAGAATGGTGATAAGTTCCACTTGAAGCAACATTTGCTGGTTGTAGAAACATACATAATAGGACAAGCCATGCAGCAAAAGATTAGATTGGAGTAACAACAAGAGTTGTAGCAGAAAATCATGTTGCAGGGACATTGAGTTGTCAAGAGAGGGCCGAGTCAAAGATCATGATGTGGATACTTAATCAGGGCAAATAAAGATGAGATGAAAGTTGTCATGCACCATAAGACATGAAGACAGATCAAATATATATATATATGTACGGTTCTGGTGCATGACAGGACACTTCTGCACAGGTACCACGACCACCTTCAACCCAACTAGCATTTGTGAAAACTATATATAAACCACTAGCAATAGTAACCTATGTTATCTGAGGCGCTCGCCTCAGGCACCTAGGCGGTAAGGCAAGGTGAGGCAAAAACGCCTCGCCTCGGTAGATCTCGCCTCACTCAGGTAAGGACCATGTGAAGGTCAAATTTGGTAACTTAAATCCTCCTTCCCCACCCCGAAACCCCTAATGCCCAGCCTTCCAAGTTGAGATTCCGATATCTTGATGCATTATAGGCCCTAGAAGTGAGTTTTTTGTATTTTTTATGTTCTTCTTCAAAAGTTTCAATGTTATATATATATATATTTTAAAAAATTCTTCAATAAAAAAAAAGTCGCCTTGGGCACCTGAGGCGCCCGCCTCAAGCGCCTAGGCGAGGTGAGCCCTCCCTCGCCTCGGTTGCCTCTCGCCTCTGACTACATAGATAGTAACAAGCTTAGTCACAACCAATTCCAGATCAAAACCAGTCGCCTAACCCTCAATATGATCCAACACGACACTTGCCCCAGTACCAGGGACACCAATACCATAAAACAGCCTGAAAAAATCTACTACATAGAGCAAGCATCCTTAGCAAACAAAAAAGAAAAAAAAGGCTGTGACCGACAGAAGCATAGCACTCAGTGTGTTAAAATGGTTCAAAGATATTGTTTGCAAATTAATCCAGGAGAAAATGTTCAGGAACCATCACTTCAGCCATCGCCAATAAGAGAGACTAATAAAAAAGATGGTATATCAAAAAAGAGGTCTAGAAGACATTACTCAGGCTCCTGGTTCACTTAGTGGGTCCAACGATGGAGACAACACATGGAGATGCAGCAGTACTATAAGAGACAATTTTGTGCATGACTTGCCATAATATTCCAATAGCCCAATTATAGAAATAAGTGATCTTGGCATTCTCCGAAGCCCGTATATAACTGATAATGTTTCTTGTTTCCTTCCGACAACCATATAAACCTAGTGTGGGCGATAGTCTATAAATCATCCATCCTCCTTTAATCCTCCTATAATCTACCATATCAACCACCAAAGGCAACAAAAGGATATGATCACCATGGATTGCAGAATTGGCTGAATCCAGACTGAATTGGCTCCCCTGCCTGAGAACTGGTTTTTACGTTTTTTGAATAACCGATCCGAACAACTTACGGATTAAGTTTTCCTCCCATGGAATAGGCCCATTTTGCCAATCCAATCCGGACCGGTTTTGGAACTTTCTGATCCAGTGGCCAATTCCGATCCCAAGATCCTGCTGACAACAAATATGTGCATAAAAGAAATCTTGCCTATACAATTACATGTGGTAAAGGACAAACATGTAAATGTTATGCTCTTGCATATCATGTTTATTCCTATTATCTGCACAATCAAATTGTTGATGAATTTTATGATCATTAACATAAACTTCCCAAGCCAAAAATCCTGAAAGTATAATGGGATGTTTAGAAGAGCCAAACCAGGGTTATGAATATGAACCCTTGCAGTTTGCATGCAGAAGAAGGTGGAAGAAGATATGCATTGTAAAATGAGTAATGCTTAAGATAAAACACGAGACTGAGATGACAAGAAGTCAAACTAGCAGAAAGGTCCCAAACAGCAACGAGCTCTGAAAAATATCTAGAAAAAAAACCAAAGAGAAAAGCAACAACCAGGTAACTATCTAAGGATGAAATCAAGTTAAAAGATGAAAATAGGCATACAAGAACAAATCACATTATCAAATGAAATACAGAACAGTGGACTCCATACACTGAAACAAACCAAAAAAAGGCTTCCATCACACTGCATCTCTGTTTCTTAGTTGGACAATGCTTTTAAGAAACTTTAAGAACAAAATGTGCAACAAACTGACAGAATAACAAACATGTACATATCAATGTTAAAGAAACATTAAGCAATAAGCAGGGAATCACAACAAGATGCCATTTGGAACTTAGCATGACTTTGCAATATAAAGAACCATGAGTACAATCAAGCATTAAAAACTACATTAGAACTGATAGAAATTTTAAAGATGTGTGACTTACGAACAAATCCAAATAAAAAGGAATGCCACAATTAAATATGGACAAGCTACTCAATAGATTAATGTATACCGGGAAAAACTCAAGCCATATCCACAATTAGATAAAAACAAGCAGATTAAGATGAAGTTTGGCACTTTATTCTCTTTTTCCAAGTCCATAGTTGCAATAAAGAATCGATCCACTTCCTCAGTTAGCTGCCTTCGTATTTCTTGTGGTAGGCGTACACCACATGGATTCACCTTTCCAGATGCCTAAAAAGGAACACAATGAAGGATTTAAGCAGCAACATCAAAGAACAAAAATATAAAGATTGGCACAGCACCTCAAGCACACTCCAGTTGTCAACTTCTGCCAGATTTTCGACAGAATACTCTGAAACCTTGTACGTTGTTTGATCATTTTCAAGTATATGAAACTGTTGTCACAGGTAAAATGTCGATATAAATAAAAAAATGAATAGTCAAATCTATAGAAGAAAAATCTCTCTCAATATAAAAAACACAGTAAAATGTGCAGCTACACGAGAGAGTCATCCAGATGTTGAAAAAGAAATTGACCTTGTAGAAGACAAATAACATGTGATGGCTGAACTGGAAACGCTAAGAGCAATGAAAAGTATAATCCTTCATAGGGAGATTAAGACAAAGAAGAAGCATAAAACTAGCAACTAATTATGCCAGCAGTGGCATTTTACCAAAAGACAACTCCTGACTCACTTTTCTTAACAGGGCAGATAGGCGACTAGTAAAGACATCATATATAGATTTGCTCCATTAAGATTAGAATCTTCTAGGGCAGTAATGGAACAGATACATGGTTTTGGTATCTGCTCAATTCAGTAAAATACTAAAAATGTTAATCAATGTTGAAAGTAACACAACCATAATCTAAGAGCACAAACCGCCAGTGCAAAGACGAGTTTTCCATCATAAATGCTTAGAGTCAAGAAAATTCAAGATCAGTGTGGAAGCAGTGCATGTCAAGAAATCCAACACAATGGTGAATAAGAAAACAAAAACCAATGAAGAAAACCAGTGAAGTTGCCTCGGCAACAATACATGGCCAACTCCCAATCAGAAGGCACTAAATTTCAAAGCTTCATGGCAGTGGGGCATTTATGACGAAGACAAGTTGATGAAAAGAAGTATGAGAAACAACAGATAAGAGCCTCTATCCCAAAGCAAGATGGCAGGCAGTTGGTATGGACATCGACACAGGACACCTTCTCCGTCACAATCAGAAAGGACACGTCAAGGTGCATTGCCCTATTGAGAATGGAAGAGAGAAACACTCACAACAATGAAACGATAGGGCTAGCACAAAAAAGCCAAAAATCCCCATCTCCCAAAATCTATCAAAACCTCCCAAAAATCTATATCTCTTGATGCAAAAGAGAAACTCAACACCACTAGTCTCTTATCTTTTATGCCACATGTTTTTTTCTCTGCACTGCACAAATTGCCTACGGCATTTCTATTTCCTTTTTATTTCAAAAGATCACTTTAACACTTGTCCCACATATTGGATACTTCCTTTGATGTACCCATTTAAAACCTTGCTTGTATTCAGAAGTACGAACATCACATGACACCCAACAGATGTATCTCAGACCTCTCTCTATACTGTTGGAGAAGAAGTCAAGATCCTATTTGCCATTCCTTCGACAATCAGATTTCCAGTAGTGAGATGAGAGGGGGAGGGAAGCAGCTGTAGGGTACTGCAGCAAGATGCCAAGCAAAGTCGAAGGTAGCGTAATCAAAAGGGGTTCTGAGGCTTTACCTTAAAAGATCTGAAGGGGCCGTTACATTGTAGAAATGATGGCTCATGGTTGCAGCATAGCATATTTTATAGAGTGGATCATTCATTTCAAAATTTGCTCCATTCAGAATTTTGGATATAGCTATCCAGACAATATCCAGCCTACAAGATATAAAACCAAAGCGAAGCCAGATATTCTACAGCCCAACAAGTCTGGCAGTATATGGTTAAAACTCATATGTACATACTCAACAAGAAGGGTCCTGGTAGGTGTCAGCCATTGCCCTCATAGACTTTCATGCTTCACAATTCCACCATCAAACTAATCGGAGAATGAATTTTAAAGCCAAAATGCGGCAGAAATGAACCCAATTTCAATAAAACAATTAAAATACCTACTCATGCTAAATAAAAACATATATAATACCTTTGACCACTCATCCACCTGCACTGGCCAAATGGATGAAGGTGGGAAAGCACAACACCCAGTACAAAGAGAAAAAATAGCAGCAGGGAGGATGGTAGAATATTGCTCATGAAACAGAACATGCTCCTGCACGAGTGGATAAATGATTTAAAAGAAGAAAAAGGCAATAGAGAAAACAAGAATACCAAGAGAAAAAAATACCAACAAAGAATTCAGGATCAAATAGGCTACCCAAATCTGCAAGGATCCCCTTTGAGGTGCTATAGATTAGATAATAGATTGTAAGTTGTACTACACCATTTTGCAGTCGAGGCACAAATTCAATCTAGCATGTAACATGTATCTATATCCAAGTATTTGATGGCATATTCTTGCCGTTGTCCATTGCCAATGAATTCATAAGTAGATTAGATTAGCATGCTATATGATGATTTACCCTGGTGGCCCTTTGTGAATATTGTTGAATCATTAAGTAAAGCAAATGAGAAGAACATAACTAAATAAATTTCACTCCACCGGAAAAAAAAAACATGAATATGTCGATCCAAATTCATGGTTAAAGAAATGCACCACCAAAAATAATACCATATTTCACTACAAACTTCAACAGCAGCATCTCTCTTGATGCTTCTCTAGGATGAGACATCATATAAAATAGTGTTAACAAGACGCAGTGGCAAGTAGCTGCAGGGCATGAATGTTTTTTTAACTTAACCTCAACAGAAAAGACACTTCACTGCAAAAAGTAAAACAGGATATGGTATTACAATCAATAAAAATACTTCATTGCAGGGCCACAGGAATTATCAAGGCAGTAGAACACCGAATTGGGATAATAAAAAAACCAATCTGTACAAAGCCCATTAGACACAAGAACCTGAAAGACAAAAGAAAATAGAACAGGGAGGTACATTGTTCCACTCTAGCCACTATTTAAGTTTGGCCACATGAATTATATTTCTCCACTATGTAGATTTTGAGTTACTTCTTCAGAGATGTTAAATAATCAAAATCATATTGAATTATTCTCCTCCATATTAGCATAGGTCAAAGTGGAACCTCAAATTTTGAACATCGATTCGACTTTTAAAATTCATTTTTTTAATCAGCATCAACCACTATGAAAATAGGTGATATTCCATAAAAGTACTAACTAATTTAGGTAAAGTGTATAAAATATGTATTGAGGTTTCAAGTTCTTTGAAATTTTTATTTGGTATCTCCCCATCAGATGATGTGAAGATACGACGTTAATTACATCGAGTAATAACTCGAATGTCCTTGATTAAGTATCATAGTAATTCGTAAATAACAAACATACATCCACAAAATAAACATTTGAGAGTAATGACCCCATGAAATTAAGGGAATGCAAACGTCTAATGTTTAAATTTTAGTTTGACTTGATTGAGTTTGATTGAGAATTCGATTTATTGTTTAATTAAGACTTAGCGTCATTTTGTTTGAGTGCTCTGAATTTAATTTAAGTTGATCAAGGTTTGTTTTGAAGTTTGCATTGGTTGGAGTCTTTTGTTTTAAATATGTTTTATTTAATTTTATTATTTCAATTAAAATCTGATGACCTTGACTTTATTGTTTCAGCTATCATTATTATATTTCTTTTTAAATGATGTCTTGGCTTTGTATCGGGTTGAAATCTTATTTATATGATTTTAAAGTAACTTTATGATCTGAGGGATTTTCAGATTTCTTTTGTTTAATTTCTGATTTGGTAGGTTTTGCTTTTGAGCTTTCCAATTTGATAATTTCATTTGGTGTTATTGGGAATTCAATTCAGTTACAGATTTTTGGTTAATTTGGACCTTTTTTTGGAACTCCAAATTCAGAATTCAGATTTTAAACTTTGACACTATATATTCTATTATCTGAGATTTCAGATTTGTTGACTTTGACTTAGAAGTTTTGAGATTCGAAATTTTTTTATTTGAGATTTACCAATTTTTTGGACTTGATTAGATTATGACTTGGTGTCGTTTAGATTCAAGATGTTTTATTCAATTTTAATTTCAGCTATCTTTTCAGATTTATGCTTTAAGTTGTTCTGAGGTATGGATTCCGTGAATTGGTTGATCTAAGATATAAGCTTATGGTATTTGAGTTTTATATTTGCGTAATTCCATGGCTTGAGTTTTCAATTCGTTGAACTTACTCATTTCAACTCCCAGGTCCCTTAGATTTTTCTCTTTTTTCCCTTTTAAATAAATCTTTTAGTTTTTTTTAATGGAGAATCCTCTGGTACCAGATGAGCTCCCAGACCCTCCTTAGATTTGCCAATCTGTGCTTGGTCCAGATTTCCTTTTAACTTTGAGTTCCAGATGTGGAACCTTATGGCTTCTCTAATTCAGGTTAGCTAGGATATAAATGTGATTTAATTAGATTTCATCTGTATCTAAAGTCTATAAATTTCTAACTGGACTTGATTAATTGGAAATGTCTTTGGTACATGATTATGTGTGTTTATCTTAGTGTGTTGGTTTTTTTTTCCTTGATTGAGCAGGAACCTCACAATCTCAGATTTAAGAATTCTGCTAGGCATCCTATGTCCTTTGCTGAGTAGGGTTTGGGAATTCATTACACAAATCTGAAATTAGACTTGTCTGCCTTAGTTTTGAACAATTTGATAATGGCTTGTCAGTGGGCTTCTGACTAACCGAACCTAACCCTAGGATTTATTCCTCATCGTACAGCCAATTCAATAGAAGCATGGCAGACAATCAGCAACAGGATGCACTCAGCTGAGCTTACTCAGGTCTGTGGGTTAGATTGGTGATTCTGAAAGCACATCCAGAACCTGATTTGGGGATTATCTTACCTTGTTTTCACTCCTTTTTTTGGAATCTTCGCATAAGCCATTCATTCCACATTGAGTTTGCTCCTCGTTTATTGATTTTAAAATTTTAATAATTTTCCATTTAAATTCGTCCAAGCTCATTGAGTTATTGTTCTTTCCTTTCATATGTCTTTCATGTCACCCACAATAACGAACATTGAATTTCTTCATTTCTTGTATCATTCAAATGCATACATCGAAAACATTTCATTGACCCTTGGCGAGTGTGGACTGACGCTCCTTGATATCATTTCCTTCAATTCAAGGGGATTTCTTCCCTCTCGGAATCAATGAACTTTATCACCCTTTATAGGCTGAGTATGATATTCCCTACATTGGGGGAAGGATTGGTAAAAGAAGAGAGCTTGCCCATTTCCCCGTCCGGATCAAACACCTACGGGAGCATACCCGTGGGTTCATCCAATGAGGTGTCTACAGAGGAAGGCTAGCCTCTTAATTAATTGTTTTTTTTTGTTTCAAGTTCATTTTTATAAAGATTTTTTTAATGTCTTTCAGGCCATGGCCGGCCTTAATCCTTTCTCTTGATCTTCATAACTAGACACTGTCAGTCTTGACGATCATGGCAGATGGGGCCCTGGCAACCCTTAAAAATCCCTACAGGATCTGGCCCTGGCGGCCTTGAAAACCTTTGCAGAATCTGGCCCTCGCAGCCTAGAATATCCTTGCAACACTTGGCAATAGCAGCCTTGGAAATTCTTGCAGAACTAGACCCTAGCGGCCTTGAAAATACCTGCAAAGTCTGGCCCTAGCAGTCTTGCAAACTTTGATGGGTGGTCGCCCTTCCCCTAACAGCAACTTAAGCTGCAGGGGCAAGGACAAGAATGATCTGTTGGCTAATGGGGTGTTTGGTTGCATGATAATGAAGGTTTTTGTTTTAATTTTTAAAAATTGTAAGAAAACTTGTTAAAAGAGGTGTTTGATAACCATGATAATTTTATGTTTTGAAAGTGATTTTCTTCTTAAACAAAAAAAGAGGGTTTCACCTCTTTCTTTTTTCTTGTGGTCCCTCACTTTATTTGGTCATGTGTGGTAGTTACTCTTTTTTGTAATCACATCCCTCCAAACATGATAATTTTATGTCATGAGTTGGTTCACTTTTTATTTTAATACAATTTTTTATCATGAAAGTGTATAAAAAATTATCATGCAACCAAACACCCTATAAGGCAGCAGGTGAGCAACATCAGAAGCTTCCCCGAGACAGGTGGCTCTTAGAAGGTGTTCGGAGAGGAGCTGAGAGCTGCTCCAGTATCTGCAAAGGTGGGTTTTAGGCAGCAGTAATTTTTTTGGTAGACTTTGGAGTCCAAACAACAGGGCTCAGGTTCCATTTTGGGTCTACTGGAAAGTCTGGACAAAGAGGGATTTTGTCATTGTTTTTTGGAAGACTTTCAAGGCAGAAAGTGGACAAGGCTCGAACAATTGGGATTTATAGGAGAAGTTAGGAATGATGTAAAAGGAGTCAAACAATAGAATCTCATAGATTTTAAAGAGGCTTTGAGAGGATAGTTTAAGGGAAAGGAATGTAATCAAAAGGACCTTCCTTCTCATAGGGGCCATAAGGCTCTCACAGCCATGCTGCTTTCATGACAGGAAGGATCTTCAAGGCCACAGAGGCAGGGAATTTTTCAGTCCTCAACAGTAGGTAACAAGAGAGTCAGGCTATTCTCTCCTTCTCTGCTTGGTGTTAACAAACAGAGGCTGCTAAGGCCATCGAATCCCTCCCCCTTCATCTGTGAGACATCTACTACCCTCTCTTTCCCTGCCTTCTTCTTATCTGTCATGATAAGTGATGACAGTTCCCCTTCTCTCTTTTTTTTCCTGTTTGAAAGTCCAGATTTTTTCTTAAGTAGACTGTTGAGACTTCCTTTGAAGATATAACAGGGCTACGTCCCCTCTGGATCAGGTTTTAAAGCAACGGATTGTCATTATCAGGGCCCAACAAAGGTTTATCCCCACATTTTTAAACTCCCTGCCTTTCAATGGAGGTTTAATCCCCTCAGAAAAGTCAGATCCTCCTACGGTTCATTGCTCAGGTGCAGGTATGTGTTTACAGATACATGTGTATATATATACACATATAATTCCACCAAGATGATGATGACCCCATTTAAAAATGAATTAATTGATGTTAAATGAGATCAAAAATAGACTTATAATAACATGCTTTATGACTTTGGAGCACTTCTCACAGTCAGACGAGAATGGGCTTGTAAACACCTATTAAGTGAGCCCAGAAATAAATAAACTGTGATGGGACTTGAAATGGACAAGAAATTGGTCCAGCTGAGACACTTAACGGGCCTTAAAATAAGATGTACAAAAGTCTTGGGGCTGGCGTTCATATGGGCTGTAACTGTAAATGGGCCTGGAAACACTTCTTAAATGGACCTGGGGCTGACTCCAAATGGCCCCTGAATTAATGGTAAAAGGACCCCTGACAATACGCATGAAGTCAGTCTGATTGGAACACTAATCAGGGCTTAAATGGAGCTGTAAATGAGCTGAGAATGGGCTCTTGAATAGGCTCAAAAGAATTAATTGTACATGGGCCTTGATGGACTTGAGTGGACCTGAACTTGATTCACAGCATAGACCGATAATGGCTTTTAACAGCCCCCACATCTTGCTGTCTAGAGCCTTGTAGATGGGCCCTTGATGGGCCCTAGATAAGTATCCAGTGGGCTGATGACAGTCCTGCCCCCCTCACTGTCCGTGACCCTGCAAAATGGGCCATAGAAGGGCCACGAAGCAAGCCTTAAGATTCTTGTCAGAGGTCGAGGGCAGGCCATAAGTCAATCCGCCTTAATAAGCCGATAATGGGCCAAACCAGGTTAGGAGTGAATGATTTGAGAGATACGCCCCAGCTTGATGCATTGGCCATGTTTTGAATACATATTTGTGAAAGACAAAAGAATCAGTTCCACATAAGTCATAACAAGATCAAAGAAATTTTTTTCCTTTTAATTTAAACTTCTATATCTATGACCTCTATGGACTTTAATCATATCCAAGATATTCTTTTCTAACCTGGCCATTGGGATCTAATCTAATAAACATGTTCTCTTCACTTTGTATGCTCTGCATAAGGTCATTTATATCCTCCCAAATTTTTTTCTTTAATCTCACTTCCTAACCCAACTTGTGGAGAATAAACACTAACTACATTAATTACCCATTCTTCTATAATCATTTTTACATGAATAATCCCCAACACTTTTCGCTTACACCACTACATTCAATGTATTTCAACTACGATACTGACTCCATTTTTATCCCATTTCCTATATACCATAATTTACAACATATTTCCTACTTTACTTTTATCTTATGTCCATTTGGCTTCTTAAATGCAAGTAATATTAATCTTTCTTGTCTCCAAACTACCCACAAGTTCCATAAGTTTTTTTCAGAAAAGATCCCAATATTCTAAATACTTATTGTTATCCTTCTTCAATTCATGAAAACACCATGTCTCAGCTGTTTCTATTGACCATCCTGACACATGATCTGCCAAAACATTTATCCTTTGCTGTTGAAACTCCAAATAAGATTAGGAATCAGGTCCTTGGGGGCCAATTGTCACCAAGGTATCCTTTAAGAAACGTATGTTCCTACCATCTAGTTTAATGGATATATCTGCCTCAAATATGTGGCTTAGCTTGATATTGTCTTTCCACGTCTTTGATATTGTTGCATACATTCCATGGAGCTGACTCCGTCCAACCTGATATCACATCTCAATCTTTGTTTTTCTCCATGAAACCCATAGGAAGTTCCCTCTCTGTCCACCATCCATAGCCATTTTGTTTAAAGAGACACATTCGCTGCTACTTTCCCTCAGTATCGACCAATTTGCTGGTACGTTGGCCACAGTGCACATGCCTGCATAACTTGCCAAATCACCAGCTACAGAACTTGCAAAAATAGATTATGTTTTCCTTTAGAAAACCAAGAGAGACATGAAAGATAAAATTACAAAGAATAAATAGATCTCAAAGGACAAACAGGAATTCTTTTAAAATTTAAACAGAATGATATTTTCCACTCAAAGTAAGTTGTACAGATAAAAAAGTTTATGCAAATGCTATGGTACCAAACCTTAGTATTCAATTGTAAAGCAACTCTGAGCAATTTTTTCCGGAGGTAGAGGATATCTAGATGACTTCCCTGTAAAAGTTTGATGTAAAATAGACAAGCACATTAATCAAGTGAATAATCAATAAACGGCCAAATGCTAAAACAGAAATCAGCAACAAAGGCATTCAACGAACAAGAAAAAAAATCTAAAAAGACCATAATGCCCATATACAAAATCCTAATAAATGAATGTATATGCTATATACTACATATATGAATGCCAAACAAGAAACAAAAAGTAGATGCTAGAAAATAAAAAAAAAATAAGCAAAGAATACACACCTGAACACCTCTTCTTGAGAAATAGCAGGTCACAAAATACAAAGCACACCTTGTTTTACAAAGAACAACTATCAAACTCAAGCCAGATAAATAAAAGTATGGGCTAAGCATAAAAATGAAAGATACTTGTACACAATTTCTACTTGTTTCCCACCGACAATATGCACAGAATTTTATACAACATTCATCATTTACACAGTTAATACCTCAAAAAATTGCAGGGAAGGTGATTGCAGAACAAGCATATAATGTTGAACTGTGAGTGATACAGAATTCATGCCCCCCCCCAATTTAATAAAAAGGCGGATCCTCAAACAAAAGCCCATGTAAAACAAAATAAACTATCAACCAAAATGAAAAAAAAAACAAATGAAAATCCTATATGAGAAAGCCAACATCATCTCCCCCAAAAGGAGCCATATCAAGACTGAACCCCAGGGAATCCTATCACCAAGCCTGAGCGGCCACAAACAGCACCATAGCCACATCTCCTACCCATCAAAAAAAGAAAAGCTACTTCTGTCTCCGACAGGATACCCAGCTTCTTTCGTATCAAGACTCAAGATCAGTTCCTCTATTTTCTTCAGCGCCAACAAAGACCCAACAGGTGCCATCTGCAAAGAAACAATTTTCTCCTCGCAATAAGTCGATTGGCAGCAAATTTATGAGGACCTCAAAGCAAGAGACCTGGCCCCAGGTCAAACTGCTTGGAAGGAGCAGAGGCCACGTTCATTACCAAGTTGCCAAAGGAGGCCCAGCTTCAAATCAACACAAGCAGAGAAGAAATTTCCCCATATATTCATCTTGACAGGTGACATACCCAGCTTCTCCACCTTGACCTTCACGGTCATTCAGGACATCATCAAACCCTCAAAAACCTCCACATGATTATCTTCGTATTATCTTAGCAACAATTTCACAAAACCCTCGCGGTATGCACTCAACAGAGCACTGCATTATCAAGCTGTCCACCAATTAACAACTTCCTACGGCTGGCAATTAAGGTCTAAACTTCACTGAGGTTTCTAAGAAAGACATATGGTTAACCTTCAAAGCCTTGTCCAACCAAAATGACAAAAACAGATTTCACCGGAAACTCATTATTTTCAATATATCTATTATCTGATCCACTAGTGTGTATTCACAGACAAGAATTTGTCAAGTATTGTTTAAGAGATGAAACAAGCACCCTGTTTAAATCTGGACGTGGCACCAACCAGCCAAGCAATCCTCCAGAGCAGTAACATACAATGCAACCTGTTTACAGCACAAAATATCAACCAACCATAGACAGTCCGTACAACATTAGAATCACAGCTCTCAAGTAAAAAGAGTTCCTAGCATTGAAGGAGACCACCTCAGAAGGAAACCACCTCAGGGGAACAATGTCCTGTGCCTGCCTACTGAGACCCCCACCATGCAGCAGCTCCAACACAATGGTCAACCCCCAGCAAGAAGCAACTTGCACAGTTTCACCAAAGCGAGGTCCAACGATCCATCTCAAGATGCTGACAAATACGCCCAGCTCACTCGCTCCCTGCTTCCAGTATCACACACGCACCCAATAAGCCCTTGATCTCCCACTGCTCACAGTCCACCATCCTGCATCTTCCTGCAGAAAACAAGTTAGAAAGATGCTCTTGTTAGTATCTATCACTCATCCTGGTGATCAAGCCCCAGATCTGGGAATGAACATATAACAGCAGGACCAACAACCTGCCCCTTTCCAGCTTTTTTATCAACTGATTAGACAAGCCCCTTAAATGATGTATTCCAATCAAGGAATACCAACTCAGATCTCGAGCTCACCTCATAAAGGTTGGAGAGATAAAAACTAATGAGATTCTCGCAAGATTCAGCACAAGAGCCTTGACGGAGGGCCTAGATGCCATTGGGCTGCTGCAAAGAATGGTGGCTCGCAGCCGCCACTGCATCCTTCCTGCCCTAGGTCACAGGTCCGGAAGTGGTATCACTTCTGTAAGACTGCGCCCAGTGGTGTTGCCTAGAACTGTGGCAGCTTCACCCCTACCCCAGGCAGCCAGCTTTGCCTCCCTCCGATCTTGGATGCTACCTAAGACTGAAAATCTCACAAGGTCACGTCAAGAAGGAAAACCATGCTTCCAACACCATCCCAACCATTTGGTTCCTTAAAGTATAGTGCATGAACAAAAAAGAACAAGGATACGAAGAGGCGGTCAGCGTGAGAAGTGAAAAAGATAAATTGTGATATCCACATCAAAAAACACGATGCAATATTTAGAACCTTTGAATCTTTTATTAGTTTATTTTTTTATCAATTTGTGAGATTTATTATGTATAAGTTTATTTTAATTTACTAATTTTACCCTATCTACGGTTTTCACTTATCAAGATCAGTGTTGACTACATCAACCATATGATTGATCACTCTCAATAAATAATCACCTTGATCCACGTTACAGCAGAAACAAATATTTAAAATGCGACATGAAATATAAGACTGATTTTTGTGCCCTAGAACCACAGTTAGAATGCTCAAGGTTGCTATCCTAGAGATTTAAAGTAATTTAACAATGCTCTAGAGTTTTTTAAAAATTGCCAACTTTTAAGGGTTAATTATTGTATTTATTGGCTTTAAGAGATGAATTAATCATTTATTTATTACCTCTCGATTATGTTTGGGAAAGGTATCAGAGATCAGGATCAGACGAGAACATTCCCAATCTGGATCGAGATTGGATTGACAAGCTTGTCTTATCTGAGGAAAGAAAACTGGTCCAGGATTGGCTTGGGTAGGTCCTTCCAAAAAGTAAAAAAATATATATAAAAAAACAATCAAAACATTATGCACCATTCCTAGTAGATGGGACTAGGGTTGGACCAGATCCAGTAAAATCGCAGCCTCCCGGAGGTGAAACAAAAAAGCACAAACTGAAGCACCCGATCAACCTGGAAAAGAGCAGGCATAAAAAAAAGGATAAGTAGAGGAAGAGGAGGCTGGGGCTGGACATCATTGGGGCTGCAACTTAAGAGAAGAGGAAGGCCAGGCTTGGGCTTCCCGCCACTGCAACCAGAAGATAGAAGGAATAAGGCTGGGCCTTGTCCACGGTGCCGCAGCATGGTCCCACCAAAGAAAGAAGAGGGCAGTTGCATTCCCTTGTCACTGCAACCAGACGAAGGGAGGAAGTGGAGGGCAGAGCTGAGCTCCCTTGGTGACGAAACCATACAAAAGAAGGAGAAGGCATCCCACAGCCAGATGGCACAGCAGTGGCCCCAATATGGCATTTCCGTACGATACACCATGGCAGCATATATAGGCTTAGATCAGATCAGAATTCAATATTGATGTTCATTTTGTAATTTTTTTCCATTTTTTAGAATTTTTTAAGTATGGATCCAAACCAATTCAAGATCAGATTTTCTCCCTAAGAATCGGCCAATTAATCCTATCTAATCCAAATCGGATCAGAATCGGGACCTACCAACCTAGGTCCCAACTCCCAATTCCGATTCCACAAACCTTGATGTCAAACTAAACCAGGAGTGATGTAAAACGGATTATATCATACATTGATCGCTGTAGAATAAAGAAAAAAGAAAACATCTTATATGATATTTGCACAAGTTAAGCTTAACAAAATCAGCTTCCTTTCATCTAAGCTATGATCACAATCCATAAAATACATAAAATGGTGGTTGCACCATTATCACATGAAGGAGAAACATTAAAATAAAACTCCTTGCTTCCCAAGAGTAGATCACAATTCACAAACTACAAAACTTGGTGCTGCACCATCAGCCACATGCAAGAGAAATCATTGGAAAGGCCCTGCATCCCATGTATACAAGGCAGCACCATTTAACAGGAAAAGAGCACGGAAACAACTTAGCGTTAACATCAAAACTAGTATCATCAATAATAAGTTCATGAGTAACCAAGTCAAAGAAATGCACGAAACCATCTTTCAAGAGAGCAGCAACGTAATGGAATAAACCAACGGTAAAAGGTTTCACCGAAGCATACAATGATGTCATGTCCTTAAATATATGTAATTCCCACACCTCTTGAGGTACAAGAGATATAATAATTAGATCCTGCAAGAAACAGTAAAATAACGTAAAAGAACATAAGAGAGAAGTTCTATGTTAGGTGAATGCAGGCAAGACAACAGAAGCGAACATGATTGACATGCTTACTCTGGAAACAATGGTACCGAGAAGAGCTAGAGCAGCATCTGCCTGAAACAAAAAAGCACCAAATAATTATGATCCACTTGAAAATTAAAACAGCACATTCTCAAAAGAAAAATAGTACCCAAGCAAAAAACACATTTATGTTTCTCTTTCTTTCTTAAGAGACAACCTCGTCCCTGTACAAATTTACTTACACCACACGGCCCTTAAATCCAAATATGAAAAGAAAGTTGAAATAAGTGGCAACCAATGTAAGTGTTTCTTAACCAAGGAAGGCGGGATCCTGGGTTAAGACCGCATTGGTCCAGCCATGTTTAATATTAAAATTCAAAAAAATACAAAAAATTACCAAAAAAATCCAAAAATCTGAAAAATAGACAATATGACTAAAATATTATTCATTTTATTCAAATCTTGCATTTTTTGTCATAATTATGTACTCTTCCCATCTCATTTGAATTGTACATAATGATCATATTTGTCAAGGAAATCACGCCCTTGTAAAATAACCCTAAAAGATCCCCAAGAACCACCGTAACTACCATAGATTGACTATATCAACGTGTCCAATAAGAATCCAAAACTCATCTCATAATCTTTTTGGTAATATTTAAGGAAATAAGAATTTTAAGATAAATCAACTCTATAGGTGGAGCATCCATAGTATTGACCTCCATCTCATTGTGTGTGTTCATCTCCTCCACCTCCACCGTCATCGTGGTTTGTGTCTTGCATCGCATACGCATAATGCTCCTCTTCAGTGAAATGATGTGTAGCCATAGGGTAGATCCTTGGATCCGTTGTCCTCCTTCCACCATAAGTGAGTCGGTGCCTTCTTCATTTCTCGCTCCATTGTCACTGCTATTTGAATCATCCGATGTCTAGTATTGAACTTAGATGTTCGATTCCGGTGTGTCTTCACTCTCCTCATCAATCATTTCCACACCTGTAATGTCAAGAGGGTCATTTAAAACTTGTTTATCCTTACATTTACTTTTCTTACCTTGGCAAGAAAACTTTTCGATTGTCCATTGTTTTGCCACAAAAAAAGAAATATGAAATTCCTGGGTGAGGGTTACGTTGTCAAGCACTCTTTGAGCTCATTATCAGTCATCCGAGTTGAACACCAGTTCCACCATTCCTTCACAATCATTGACCAAAGTTTTTAAAAAAATTTACTCGTCGAAAATTGCACCCAAGTCGATATCTCCTCCTACATCATTGGCTCCTAAATCCGGCTTCCTTAAACATCCTCTCTACATCTGTGTTATTCCTTCTGATTCTCCCTCATCCTCTCTAAATTCTTGAGCTTCAGTCTCATGTTATAGTGACAATAACCAATTGTTTCAATATTTGCAATGTCAACCTATTCCTCTGCTTTGTATGGGTGAGACTAAATGTCGACCAATTTCTTTCACATCCCAAAGCTAATGTAGTTTAGCTTATAACTATTATTGCCACATCTATTATATCCTCATAACCCGATGCCTTGCCATAGCCTATTCACCAGTCAACTACACAGCATCAATAAGTGTTAGAAGATAATTCAAATACCCGATTCATTTAAATTGAAAAGAAAGTATTGAATAATATGTACATAGACTTAAAAGCATCACAACTCATTGCACGGTTGATGTTCCAAAATGGAATGCTCTCACTATGTAATCGTGTATTTTGTTGCATGCTTTGATTGAACAGTCATCATCACTAAGTATTATACACACGACCGACTTTACATAGTCCAAAAGCTCATTAATTGGCCTGAACAAGAGACTATAGTAGTATAGGATTGAAAAAATGACCCGGCAACAAATAGATGTTAGTAGAAAGTATATAAATGTGTGAAATATACATAAATTCACTTAATCACAAAGAAATGACATTATGCATGTCTTTGATGATGTAATGTTCACTCCCACCAACAGTCAATGATGTTCCACCACTAACTAAAGTTTTTTTTTTCAGAGGGGGTCATGGCCGCGTTGGCCGGAAGGCCGTCACGCGCGCGGGCAACGGGGGATCGAGCCCCCGCTAGCTCGGTCCCCACCAGGAAACCCTCCCCCTTAGGGGGAGGGCCGGGCGCCATCGGCCGCCCTTGAACCCTGCCCACCCGCAAACCCGGCGGGAGGGATGCCAACCGAGCTACGCTTAGCTAGCACCACTTACTAAAGTTAGACATTGTCTTGACAATCTCATTCTTCGTCCACTCAAGTGTATCATATAAGTACCACATATCTACCTTCCTGTCCCCATCAACTATCCTAAATACTTTCACTAGAGGTTGCACTATGTCATGGATTGCAGAATCACTGGACTCGGATCGATCGATTCCGATCTAATTTTTGGCCGAAGGACCGAATCCCTCCGAGAATTCCGGAGGAATCAGTCGAATCGGTTCAGACTGAAATCGATCGATCTGATTGATTTCGCTGGAAAGATAGGGCTTCTGGTAACAGTTCAATACCGAGACCAACTAATCAATGGGTGCTTCCAAAAGAATAATCTTTTGTTAATTCATGATGTCTAACAATGAAATATGTGACAAATTTCGTGGGACCAGGTTGCAATAGATCACGACCATTGATATCTTCTTTATGATGCGCGGTAATCTACAATGCCCATATATGAATGGTGTAATCAACTGACCTTGACTGACTAAGGACCTCACAAATGACTCCTTCATAATAACCTCCGACAACAAATATATAATGCATCACACATTTGAAACCCAAAACAAGTTTGGTCTCACCCCCATCATCTTCTTTCTTGCAGTTTTATAAGATGCTTCATTGTCAGTCACAAACAATATAATATTGCCATCACCAATCTCCTCTGCAACATCATTCATAACGCTAAATAGGTGCTTGGCATTCTTGGTTTGTCTAGAGGAATCAATACTCTTCAAGAATGTGGTGTGTCCTCAGAATAGAAAATGAGAAAGTTAATCATATATCTCTTTGTAATTCATGTACATCCGTTGCACATTACAGTGCAACCCGCTTCCTACCATATCGCCTTAAATTCATCTATTCATAAGGACAACTCATCAACCTCTACATCCAACCCACCCTCATACATGTATTTAAATGTTAGAACTTTAAATCATAGTCCTGCCTCACCAATAGTATCAACCATGATCTAAAAATATGAACTGGCAGCTACATGGCTAAGACACCAACATCAAGAAAAAACAAGACATTGTTGTTAATGTATGTTTTAAAAACATCTAAAACACATTTAAAACAAGTTAAG
Organism: Cryptocoryne crispatula var. balansae; assembly: GCA_036172225.1. Taxonomy (NCBI): domain Eukaryota; kingdom Viridiplantae; phylum Streptophyta; class Magnoliopsida; order Alismatales; family Araceae; genus Cryptocoryne; species Cryptocoryne crispatula. The sequence goes on from CM069928.1 coordinate 40,417,495, forward strand.
TTTTGATATAAACGCATATAAAAATCATTTACAAATGTGTTTAATTGCCTTCTTCCGGCCCTTATGGTGGCCATAACTTCTTTCAAGACTTGCTTTATCATCCTTTAACTTTTGTTACTCTACTTATACAAGGAGGTCTCCATTGGCCAAACTGACTGTGACTAACAAAACTCAATATCTCAACCTGATTGATGTGTTGGGCAAGTGCCTTTCATATCTGAACATCTAGCAATAGATCCTCCTTCCCTCCTTTTTCTCACCTCATCTTCACGGATCAAAACCTTACTTGCATACCTTGCTCTCCTCATTTGTGCCTCCACTTCATCTTCTAAACTTAATGCATAAATTTTAACAAGAGCCTTTCCTTTACCTTTTTTTACAGCTTTCGGACATTAGATTTATGTCTCTTCATCCGAGTAACTCATCATACACGTCGACTCTATGCTCAACACATATCTCCCTCTATGCTACTCTCCCAGTTAAATATTTATTTATTTCTACTATAAGATCTACCAATACCATGTCACATTTATTCACATTCCCATTAATCTCACCTGTGTTGTTTTAAGCAGTAAATACCTCCATTCATTTCTTTACCACACCACTTACATGTCACTCCTCTTTTCAACATCTACAATGTCCATGTTGCCATCAAACATCACGATGTGCAAGGGCACTATGCTCCTCATCCAACATTTTCCCTACACAGAGAAGAAATATAAAAAATTAAATATAATTCATGTTAAATAAATGTTGGATTTTCAAACATGGGGGACAATCGGACAAGGATCTAGTTTTAAATTCGTCCAAATGGGCCAAGCCAAGCAGGGGGAAGGGGTGAGAACCTGATCACCCGGAATGATGACTTCGGCAGGGTTCCCCCTACGAAGGGGGAACAAGGAGCGGAGGAAGAGGGGGGAGAATCCCTTCATTTACCTTAGGGGAAAGGAAAAGGAGAGAGGAAGGGAGAGATGAGGAGAGGGAAGAAGGAGGCTGCTCTAGATGAGGAGGGCAAGATCGAAGGGAGGGTACTGGGATCACCTGATTTCCTTCCTTAATGAAAGAAAATCTAATTGGAATCATGCTTGATTCCGATCTTTCTGGGTTCCCGACAGATCGGCCAATTCCCGCTCGATCAGATAGGATCAGCGAATCCATGCCCAATTTGGCCAATTCCTCCGGAAGTCATCCCGGGATCAATTACTCAGGGGCAAAATCCAATCAGTAAGTGTCAATCCAATCTAAGAATCGGCCGTCCCAATCCGAGGCCAATTCTTCGAACTCTACTCTAAGGTTGAAACTTCAAACTATCAAATTCCAAAACTGAATGCAAAAATGAAACAAGTGAAATGTTGCATACCTGAAATTTTAAATTTCAAAAGTTAAAATCTAAACAAAAACAATAAAAAACTAAAATCTTAAAATGAACCCAATACCCCAAACCCCAAATAATTTGAATATAAAGTCTTGAACCTAAAGTCGATAAGTTTCAACTGAAATGGAAATTGCCCCAAAACATCTTGAGCTGAAAGACAACAAGTCAAAATAAAAAACAAACAAACAAACAATTTCCAAAGACAACAAGTACAAAGAAAACCAAAATCCCAAAGTAACTCAAAATAACTCAAAACCAAAACTTCAGAAAACAAAACACAAAAGGATGGCATTCAGATTAAGACCATGGGGGACATGTCTCCAATGCTCTGTTGATGAGTGACTTCAATGTATGAATTATTATGATGGTTAATCAAGAATTTTCGAGTGGTTGTTTAATGTAATGCACACCAAAATATTAGAATTTCGGTGGGAAGAAGTCAAATTTTCAAAGAACTCAAAACAACCTTGGGCAAGAAAAGTAGAAATGTGGTTGAATTGTCTAAGTGATAAAATAATTCTTATGTCAACACTATGAAGATTTCTGGAACTCACCTTATGAGTTTCTACCTATTTATACCACACTCAATTAGCTATACTCCTATGATTTACCATATATTTTCATAGCCATAGTAGTCAAAGCAAATATATATATGTTCCTTCCAAAAAGAATCAGGGAATTTAAAATATTTAAAATTTTGAAGTTTCACACCTTCGTAACCACCTTCCCTCTTTCCTCCCACCACCCCAGCGGCCAGCACAACTCCCCTCCTCTTTCTTCTTGCCTTCCACCACGGGCAACCTGCACAGTGCATCATCTCTGGCAATCCTAGAGTTGCCAGTCAGGAAAACTAATTCAACCGTCTGCCCCGGCTGTCACCTCTCAGTCCTTTAATCGGTCCAGCTGATTTAGTGAACAGAATTTCCAGGTAATCTGGATGCCTAATCTGCAAGTAAACACAATCTCAGCCGTAACTAACCTATGCTCAGCAACCTGTTCCACTTCGCTATCCAATATAATTTTGGCAACCAACCAAATAGAGTAAATGGCATTCTAATCTTGTCTTGATTCCACGCTCCAAAACCATGCTCCCTTGCCACAAAAGAAACACAACCTGAGATAGAAGATAAAAAACCAAAGTAATAGACACCATCAGAAGCAACATCCTGAATCAGGAGACAGCTTAGGGTCCAATGCAGGCATTCCTGCAATGGTACCTCCTAAACCCAATAGGTATCACCCAACAATGGTTTGATCCAGACCCAGTTAAAACTTCAAAGAGTAAACTAGGAACAGATTAAAAGAACGGTTTAATGGTAACGATCATCTAACAATCGCAGTGTACACAGTCACATGTTCCACAGAAAGGTCCTTGTGCTACGAATTGCTTCAAATGGTCTGCAAGAATATCAAAAAGAAACTGCATTTCTAGCAAACAGTGAGGCTATCTTGGAGGTCAAGTCGAGCAGGCTTAAGAACCATTTCCCATTGCAAGGCGAAACTGTTCTGATAAGCACATGACTCTGGTCAGTTTTAGGCTATGGAAAGTGGATTAAGCGTGACAAATCAGAGATCTGATCACATCATTGACTTCAAGCTCTAACATATGTGAATGTGCAAACAGGAGACCTTGGAATGTACGTGCTATATTGCAGGAATCAAGGTATACGAAGTCCAAGAGGATCATCTAATGAATGGGCAGTCAGAAAATAGATACACTATTATCATTAGCTTACAAAAGAGAAATATGCACATAAATAAGCAAAGGAGAAATTGCAATGGCATTATGGACGAGTATAAATCAAGTCATTTTCAATACAAAAAGCATGAGGCAGCTCAGAAACTAACCATGGGAGTCACACTACTGAATACAGGAAGTCCATGCATTAAACAACTCCAAATGACATGCCAACTTTCTGCAACCTGAAATGCAAATAATAAAACCAATACAAAGAAGGTTTAGAAGAAATAATCAAAAGCATATAATAAATAACTAACGTAAAACATAATAAAAAGTGACAAAAATTCTTTATCTGCAATCACAAGAGAAGAGGGCAGGGAACGTAAATAGAAAACATCACTTTCCATGATCCAATACGAGATAAATCTAATCAAGCCAACTTTATAAGGGAAAGTAAATTATTCCAGACTTATAATCTAATCAAATTAACGTTAACAAAAGTAATAAACAAGCATAAAAGTATGCACCAGTTTATTCATGAGAAAGTGAGTATTAAGATTGTGAAGGCATATAAATTCAAATCCTAGCAGCAACATGTTGAAGCCAGAAGAAAATGGAACAGCATCACACCAAACCAAAAAATACAGATGATATGATTTAAAGGGCCACAACAAAACTCCAATAAGTCGATGAGGCTAACCCTGTAAATTTATACAGTTTCACCAAATAACTAACCCTATACCCAAAAAAAGTAGTATCAATCACCAAAAGCATCAGTATGGTAACTTCAAGTAAATGGGAAAGATCCTGATATATATGTTGTAAGAAGAATTGGAAGACTTAGAAACTAGAAGGAAGATGTAAAACTTGAATAGTCAAAAAAGTAAACCCTGGTGAGTATCCACAGGTTCCGACCTGATATACCAGTAGACCTTCTCTTCAAAGCATCTCCAAACAGGAGAAATCCACTTAGCAGGACAAAAAAAGTTACAGTACAGACCAAGATAAAAGAGCCGAAAGATCTATCAATCAGATAGAAAGGCCCCTATAACAATATGCAACCAAAGAATACCTTCCTGCCAAACCCTACACAGAAAAAGATAGCACATATAACATGCCCAAAAATTCATATAAAAAGGCATCTGCCTGTCTTAGTGTGCCTAGCACTTCCTGAAACTCATCCTTGCTCCAATTCTTGGCCACAGCCCAAGATTGAAGGGCTGTGTTGTGTCGATATCCACCTTGCAGGATGGTAGATGTATATAAAGTATAAGCAAGTGATTGATGTGGCTATCCAGATTCCCCACAGGGAGGCAGGTAAGACAGCCTGCAACATTTCTAGCCGCATATTATATGGTTCCAAGTTTCTCCAACCCTGTGTCAGTCTGTCAGAACTCCAAACATCTGTGTTCTTACCTGCCTGTCAAACAGATTAGGGCAATTTTGTCACAGCATTTGGACCACTCCACATCATAGAAAAATAGTATTCTGATCCTCCTAAACGATACAAGAATACATGCACTTTTTGCTCCGTGACTGTTTCAATCATTTCCTCCTTGCAGCCGTGAGTAATCTCCCCTCCAAAAAAAAATCTGAATCCTGAGAGAATTAATGGTGACTGGAAAGAATTAACAGTGAAAATGCTAGTCTTGCTAACGAACCAGCACCTAACATCTCCTCCATTCAAAACTACTTTGCACGACCAATTCTCCATCAGCTGTAGGAGTTGGGATTCCTCTTACTGCTGTAAATCTCATCTCAAAGTAAACCCAGCATGGGATTCCCACTAATGTGTCCTAGTAATCTGCTATAACAACTCCTAGCTTGGAAGGGATAAGATTTGGGAACCTTTTCCCTCAAAGTGATGTTTCTCATCAATCTATTCTCTAAAAACCTGATAGTCTGGTACTTCCATCACCGCCTATCTGAATTTTCAAGCCACTCCTGAGAATATCTGCAAGGTCAAAAATGCCTCTTCAGAGCTTTGATCAGGACGCCTTACATCCACAACCTTCCACTCAAAACCTCGTATTGCAGGTAAATTTTACTCTGGACTTGGCTTGTCATCACATTGACAAGCCAATCTTGGTGTTTGGCTTTAACTTGACACAGAACAAAACAAGGTTTCAGGTTGAGATGTTCCTTACTAAGCAGAAACTGGCCCAAGTTACTAATACACAATCCCCAAGTTACTCAACAACCCACTACGCCCGGACCTGAGACAATTTTGAAAGTTAAGACCTGGCATAAAAGCAGTAAAGCACCACCACAAAACTAATCACAGTTTCAGTCGTGCTGCTCAAACTCTTAGTGCAAAGGTTTTAAATTAAGAGCACGATGGTTTATTTAGAACCCTACTTTAACTTCACCCAGCGATTTTACAATAGAAATTTAATTGTAGTAAAGCTATTTTATAGATTGTAGGCCTTAAGCAAATTTAATAAAATAATATCAAATAAATGATAAGACTTGTAAAACTAGAATACGTATTGAAGGTACATTAGAATCCTCTAAAAAGTATAGTAGCAAAAAAAGTTACTGTGGGAACCCAAAAAAATCCTGACCCCTAAAAAGGGCATAAGAACAAGTGCGGATAAAAAAAACGTGCATCTCGGTTGGCAAACACCGATGTCTGAATATCAAAATTGAATCTGAAAAGGGATAAACCCCACCCCAACCAGATAAGATTTCAGCAATTTGTTAAATCGACGGGTCCCCTCCAAAGGAAGTGGACAAAGTTTTCCCCCAGAATAAAATAACCTGATCAAAGCGACGATTGTAGACATCTACCGTCGGAAAGGAAAAGCACAAAGAGCAGCAGCCTTACCGCTGTTTGGCAGATGTTGATGTCGTCAAAAAGAGAGAAAACCAAAGGTCTTCTACCGCTGTCAATGTCGGAAATCGACGTCAATACCAATGTCAATAGGAAAAACACAAAGGGCCCCTGTGCGCCGGGAAGAAGAAAGAGAGAGAAGGCCGAAAGTCTTCCAAAACCGTCGACAACGAAAAATCGACATTTATACCGTTGTCAAAACAAAGCCCGAAGGACCCTTGTGCGCCAAGAAGACCGAAGGCCTCCCACCATCATTGTCATGCCGCAAAAAAATGTCGCCTTAATGTGACCACTGCTGAGGAAGAAAAAAAGCCAACGGGTCCAGTTGGTCATGAAGAGAAAGAATGACCAAAAAAAGAGAGAGCCTCGTAGAGAATTTTGTCGAGGTGGAGGAAAGGAAGAGTACGGGGGAGGAGGAACAACCCCTTGCCACTACAGCCACTGTCCCCTTCTGCCATCGACGTCATCGTCGGAGAAAACAATAGGAGCCATCGCCGCCGCGTAAACACCGCCTAGAAGGCTGTCACAAAGCGAGAGCCGAAAGAAGCCTGGCACGAGACCCCCCGTATGCATCTAGGTTTGGAAGGAGAAGAAAGAGAGTGGAGAAAGTGGTAGCTGCCACTGCCGCCTTCACGACCGGCCGCCACTGCCATCGAGAGCTGCCACCACCAGAAGAAGTGCTATTGGAAGAAAAAAAAACCCAGCCGCAGGGGCTCCTACGTGCTGCCGTCATCGGGAGATAGGGGGACTGGAGAGAAAGAGCAGGGGGGGAAGGTTCCCCTGCCGCCACCGTTGTCCTTGCAAGCTGCCATTGTCGCCAAGTCCGCCACCGCAATGAAGCACTGCTGGGAAAACCGCCGTCAAGAAAAAGAAGCACTGCGAACGCTTCCTTAAGCGACACTATTGCCAAATGAGAGAAGAGTCGGAGAAAGAGAGAGGGGGGGAGTCACGGGTGGGACTTCGCGAGCAATTCCGAGTCAAAACCCTGTCAACAAAACAAAAAAATAAGTAAAAAGAAAAAAAGCGGGGAGATCAAGTCAAACCCCAACCTCCAACACCATGGCCGGCCAAAGGTGCGCCTGCGCACCCCACTCCCCTGGATCCGGTCACCACTGGTGGAGTTACCTCTCAATTTGACCTCCAGTCAATCAAGGGCCTAAAAGAAGGCAAGAAAGTGGTAATTCCACCCTCAATCCGGTCACCCCCAACTATAGCAAAAATGGGCTTAATGGGGCCCTTTCAAATAACCATATTGCCACTCTAAAACCCCTATAAATATTCCCCTATGTGCTCTACGTACAGGGGTTAGAAGTTGAAATTTTTGAGAGTGCGAATTTGAGATCTCTTCATTGGCATTCTACTCGGAGTTAGAAGCAAGTTCCGATCTTCTTGAAAGGATATTCGGCCATGCAAAAAAGAAGGTAGGGCTTTGCCCAACAATGAAGTCCAACCGATTTTGATGCCACCTTTTTCTAAAAGGGGAGACTGAGTAGCTCATATTTAAAATGTAAATTTAAGTTACCTCGAAAACCAAAAAGAAAAAAAAAAACTAATTCAATAAAGTCAAAATGCTAGAAAAACAAACGAGATTAGTTTTGTGGAATTCTCTTCGACAAAAATAAGTTGCTCGTATTTTCAAAAAGGAATTCTCTTCGAGAGGTTTCAACTGCTGCATTCTATCCAACCATTATCTGGACTCCGCATAACATCTTTATAAGAAGTTGCGTATAACACAATTGATGCCAACAAATACCTCATCTACATTAGGAGAAGAATATCTCGGTAAAGTGCCCACAAGTATGATAGCTTGTAAGCCCCTGCAAAGCAGATAATCAAATAAGACAATGGCATTAACCTTCTGAAAAGTAACAAAAATAAAACCCCTAAACATTTGAAAAATGATATGGATAACTCCAGGATACTTGACAGCATACAACAATGCAAATGAAATAAGAAATCACAAGCGCATTTGTTTCCACAGAAGAGGCCTGGGCTATACGACAAAAAAATGATACAGTTGATAAGAGTTTCAAGTGATCTTTGACAGAGAGACTGTGATTATGTATATATATACACACACAAACAGAAGTATATAGTGTGAAAATAGATTAAGCAGAATGCTGTCGCTCCTATCAGGACTGAGATGGCATGAAAGAGTAACGAGGAAAAACAGTAGAGAAAGGAATGCAACTTTAAAGAGAAAAGTAACAGTAGGTGGCAGTTTTAATGTCAGCTAAGACTGGGTGAAGCTAGTTAAGGGATTTTCCTTTCCTAAGCACCTGCTACGTCAAAAGCGAAAAACTTTGCTAAGCAAGGACCTTGGGTTAGGATCTATATAGATGCATTCACAGAATATGGATTCTGGCCCATAAGGTTTGATAGCTTCTGCTTTCACTTGCCATCATATTGCTGGTGAATGTACACCACCAGGAGTTCAAGTCCTGGACCAGCAATCCGCCAGAAGTTGTCTTGATTCTGGGAAAGCCTAAAGAGGTTCGGATATTTTTCCTGCAGCGAACAGGGATCAATCCATTTGTCTTTCCAGAACCAGGTCCTTATCCCTTCCCCAATGTAAACAGTGAAAGCATAGTTGATTTAATTATATCACTTTTCTTCGTAATATCCCTCCAAATCGCTGACCACTGTTGACTCAATTTAAATGCATATTTGCATCACTCCAGAGATCCACATCAGCTAAGTATTTGTCACTTACCGCCTATATCCATTGGGGATGGGACCCGCTATTGAATGCCCATATCCATTTGCTCAACATAGCTTAGTTAATTTCTAGTGATGCAATTACCATGCCCCCTCGGCCCTGGATTTGCACAGCTTGCCCCCAGCCAACGAAATGACCCCTTCGTAACCTTCTTGGGATCCCCTCGAGAAAAAAGTTGCTCTTTATGCTTCTAGAATGCCACAGATACCTATTGGAATTATAAAGATTGATAAGAAGTATATCGAGATATTTACCAAGACTGACAATAGAAGCGTCCATCAGCATCAGCCCCCAGTTGAGAGTACTTACCATTTCAGCACTGCAATCTAGAGTGAAAATTTGTTTATTACAGGGTTCCAATCCTTGCTCCTTTTCTGTCCAATAGTGGCAGGCCCAAATACTACAGTGAACAGTTCTAATTTCTTAACCGAAATAGATTTGCCAAACATTCAGCCATTCACTAATCCAGATTGACCCCAACCAATACACTTTTGTGGAAGTTCACCTTTAGGCCCATGACGCTTTGTAGGTAGAAGAGTAAGGTCTTTGTGTTCCTGGTTTTTCAGCATCTGGTTTGGAGGGCAGCAGTATATCATCTGCATGCTGAATGAGTTGTTGCATTAATTGGACCTATGTCGATCCCCTCAATTAGTCCTCTACCTTCGCCAATCACCCACATTGAGTGCAGGACTTGGAACAATAAGAGAGAGATGGAGATATAGGCCCTTGTTGGATACCCCTAAATGAGACAAAAATATTTAACCTCTCATTAGAATTGAAAAAGTTGTCAATTCCAAGTAGCATCTGACCCGTTGAATACATTCTTCATTAAAGTTCGTGTATTAAGATATTGTACATCACCTTCCAGCTAACTCTATCATATGCCCTCACAAAGTCCAACTTCACTATAACTCCTTTTTTACCTCTTCCTTCTTAGTTCGTGTAGCAATTATTGAACTGTCATGAAAGAGTCTGATAAGTCTGCCGTTTAGGAAAGCAGATTAGGTCTTATCAATCAGTTTGTAAATTACCTTTTGCAGTCTATCAGTTAGAGTGATTTACCCTTTGCAGTCTCCCAGTGATTGTGTGAAAATTTTGTAAGTTGTGTTCAACAGGTTGATTGGCGTGAAGTCCCCTGGATTCAAATTATCATCTTTCTTGGATATCATGATGATGTGGGTTGCAACAAAAAATTTTACCCTCTCAGGGTTTTTCTGTGAATCATGTGGTGCCTAACACCTCAGCTCCCACCAGATACCAGAAATGTTAGAAGATAAACCCATCTGGGCTCAAGCATTTGTCATTCCCAACATGTTTGACTATGCCTTCGATTTCTTTTTTTGACATCACCTGGCCAACAAGAAGTTGTCCTCTAACAGTTTATGACCGAATAGCTTATCAACAGTTGGTCTCCAAGTACAATCTACTCTGAATAACTGCAAGAGGTGGTGGATGAACCGAACTACTAATTCCTCTTCCTTACCTGTAAAAGACCTGTTTATGTTCAGCTTTGAAATTGTGTTTTTCCTTCTTTTTTGGGACTGCCTCTACATGAAAAAATTGTGTACATGTACTCTTTTTTCAGAGTGTCCCTTCTATTGGTGTCCTCTTCCCTTATACCGTGAGTCTCTGCTCCCTTCTCCAATTTGTCCAGTTCTGGTAGAACTTCTTTTCCCCAAGCTTTTGATTGTGAGCCTGCTCCTGCTGCCACTTCTTCAGGTTTGACCGTATCTTCTTTCATCAGATGTGCATGTGGGATATTGGATTTGGACCTCTATAGATATCTGACCACATGTTCTCTATCAAGGTTTAAAACCTAAAAATCGGAGCCAAGTTGATTAAAATTTGAAGGTTCTGGTAGCCCTCTTCTTAGGAGCTTTGGAACTCAGAGTGAGTGGGTTGTGATGCAGGTAGGTTATCTAACCTATGTTACAGAAAATTCTATCAATTTAGACCTGCATCTCCTATTAGCCCAGGTGAATTTCCTACTAGAGGGATTAACTTCAATGAGGTCACTGTCAAAAACCCATTGGTTGAAGGAAGTGCAGCTCTCTCTTCCATTTCCAAACATTATAGTTGGAATCATTTCCTCGCCAATTACGCTATAACTTCCCAACTGAAATCCTCTCTAGCTTGATCAATCACTAGGCCGCAAACATTAATTACTTGCCTCATCTCCTAACCTATGTTATCAAACGCAACTGAGACGGTTGCCTAGGCAATAAAGCGAGGTGAGGCGACATCAAGCCATGTCACCTAGGTCCCTAGGCAACCCAGCCTTCCTAGAGGGGGGGTTCCACAGACGGCAAACGTGTCTTCTCTGCCCCATTTCGGGTGCAGAAGACACCGATCTCACGGACCTATTAAGCTCTCCTTCCTCACCCGACACCCTTTCTGCCTCAGATGCTTTACCTCACCCATCGGTCTCCTCCCTCCTCCTCCGCCCCAATGCCCCTTTACATATGTTAAATAATAGTACATGTTAGATAATAGATTTAATTTACGAAGAAGAAGCACTTCTAATAGGTCTCAAATTAAATTGGTTATTGGGCATATTGCGTCACACACAATAAGCTTAGTTATTTATAAAAACTATGTTTTGTAAAAATTATAATTTTATAAATAATAATAGTAGGGGCCAAATCTTGATAGGTCAAGGGTTCTTAACTGTGACTTCAGCTCTCTCTAGCACCCACTCTCACCTGGAGGTTGTCAACACATGACAGAAATCCAATCAAAACGAATCATAGAGTCTAGCTAGCAGGAGTAACTATATACAAAAAACAGTTGGTGTGAATACCAATGGAGGTATTCTATTTGGCATGATTGGCAAGTATATATTGTCTACCGGCCAAGCGTCGCTCGGTTGGCGTCACCCCTAGCTCACAAGAGCGAGGGGCGGGGTTCGAACGGTTGCTGAGCCGGCCATCCCCTGGGGGGAGGGGGGGATGGTTCCTTGTGGGGATCAAGCACGGGGGCTCGATCCCTCGCCGCCGCGCGGTGCTGCGCGGGTGTGGGCCATTTCGGCCATGGTGACCAAAAAAAAGGCAAGCATATATTGTCTTACGCCCAATCATTTCCGATTTCGAAGAATTTATCAAGTCCCTTAAAAGAATTTTTGATTCTATTTAAATCCAATTTTCGTAATGCCATTCGATTTTGATCGAGACTATAAAATCCAAGAAATTAGAATTTCTATTATGCATATATCGACTCGTTGCAAGTACTTCCATAATGTTAGGCTATCATCCAATATCTCGTTGAATAGAAGAAATTTCATCTTTGCCTATCATTCCCACATCGTTTGGGCACATTGTCCTCCGTGTCTTTCGACAGAAAGTTCTCATTGATGGATTTAAAGTCTACTCTCTTCCCTCAAAAGGAGTCCCAGAAAGAGAAACATAGCCTCAATCACATTGCCACCCCATTGGTCAGGACATCAAAACAAAGACATTTTATGGCTAGGGAGTGGGCTTCAAGGGAGAGCCAAGTAGATAATAGTGGGTGGTAGAATGCCCTCAATTGGAACCACAATGGAAAGGTTAGTCGAACAAGGCCCAAGTGAAAAAGAGAAGAGGACCAAGGGGTGAGCATTGGAGGTCAACGAACGTAAGTAGGTCGAACCAACAAAAGGGGTCTTGACGGGTGGAGGAGAAGCCTTATTAAAAATATGGACTAGATAGGAGGACTAAGGAAGACGGAAGCCTAGTTAGCAGTTTGCCTTATCAACTATAAATTATTATCATATTCTAATATAATAAAATATAATATGAATTATATTACATAAAAAATTATAAATAAAAAAGAAACAATATATCTATAAAAATATATAAATTATTATCGTATTTGAATACAATATTCAACTCAACTTAACTCAATTTTTAATTCCAAATTACTTGGGGTCGACCATATAGATTCTCTTTCTCCACTCATGTCAATTTTGAGTTATTTCTTCATAAATATTTAAATCATCTAAATCATATTGAATTACACTAATCCAAGTTACCTAAATCTGCATCCTTTTTTATTTTTATTATTTTAATATTTTTCTCTTTTTCTACTAGAGACTCCATAAATCTACGTTTAATATGTCAAAACCATCTCAACCTCTCTTCTTACAATTTATCTACAATTGTTATTACTCTTACATTTTCTCTAATATATTCATTTCTAATTCTATCTAATCTAATATGACCAGGCATTCATCTTAACATTCTCATTTCAAAAATGCTTATTTTAAAAGTATGTTTTTATTTTGTCCAACATTCACTATCATACAACATTATAAGTCTTATTCTTGTACGTTAAAACTTTCTTTTCAACTTTAGTGGAATATCAAAAGCACATAGAATCTATGTAGTCAATCTCCACTTCATCCAACATGCATTAATTCTATGATTAACATCTTCATTCCATACTCCATCCTTTCAAATAATTTATCCAAGATACTTGAATTGGGTTCTTTGAGATAATATTATCTCATACAAACTAACAATATCACCTACTTCTTTTTTGTTTTCATTAAATTTATAATACACATATTCCATTTTAGTTATACTTATCTTAAAACCCTTAATCTCTAAAATATTTTTACACAATTTTAACTTTTTATTCACTCTTTGTAACTCATCTATCAATATAATATCATCTGCAAATATCATACATCAAGATATATCATATTCGATAGTCTTTGTTAATTCATCCATAACTAATGTAAAAAGATAAGTATTTATTGTAAACAGTTAATGTAAGCCAATGAAAACAGGAAACTCTTTTGTTGCTCCTCTAATTATGCATATGTTAGTGGTCGCTTCATCGTACAAGTCATTTACCATTCGTATATACCTAACAAATATCATCTTTCATTCCAACACCCACCAACAAACTTCTCTTGGAACTCTATCATAGGTCATTTTCAAGTCAATAAACACATGTAAATCTTTCTTCACATCTTAATATATCTCTATCAAACTTTTAATAAAAAATAACTTTAATTGTAAATCGACCAAGTATAAATCCAAATTACTTAGTTGAAATATGTATACAGCTTCATAATCATCGCTCAAAAAGTCTTCTCTATAATTTCATAGTATGACTTATGAATTTGATCCACAAAATCACGTATCTCCTTATTTTTAAAAAATAGATATAATGATATTTTTAATTTATTTGACAATCTTTTTATATTAGAATTTTGTTAAAAAGTCAAGTTAACCATTCCACACCTAAATCATCAAAAAAATTTCACACTTCAATAGGAATGTTATACGAATTACATGCCTTGTTTTCATCTTCTTCATCCATATTTTTAGTAAAGTTGTCATTAAAAAAACATCAAAATAATTTTTTCATTTGTTTACATTATCATCTTTGACCAAAAGATTTTCTTCTTTATCCTTGATGCATCTGAGTTGGTTAAAATCTTGAGACATTTTCTCTCTCATCCTTACCAATCTATAAATATCTTTTTCACCTTATTTACTTTCAAGTTTTTCATACATATGTTTAAGAGCATTATCTCTTACTACTTTAATATTTTTTTTTGTTTCCATTTTCGACATATTATACTGTTCAAAAGCGTTGTTGTTATCACACTTAAGCAATTTTTTATACTAATACCTCTTTTTCTTTATCACATTTTGCACTTTCTCATTCCTCCACCAAGTCTTCTTTTTCAATGAACCATATCCTTTAGAATTTGTTATACCAATATCTCTTTCTCTTATCACATTTTGCACTTTTTCATTCCACCACCAAGTCTTCTTTTTCAATGGAGCATATCCTTTAGACTCTCCAAATACTTTTTTAACAATCTATCTAATATTTATAGCATGATCATTCACATAGCAATAACTTTTACATATACCTTTCAATCATTTATCTTAAGAAGTCCATTCTTAAATGTTTCTTCTTGCATCCCTTATTAACTCTCAGCATTTTATTCTACGAAAAATATTTTCTTTTAAATGTACTTATTTGTGTTTAAATTTTAACATCTAAAACCACTAACCAATATTGACTTGTTAAAGTTTCACTCGGAATAACTTTACAATCCTAACAAATAGCATGATTATACTTTAGTGTGAGAATAAAGTCAATTTGACTTTTATGTGTCCACCTTTGAGTGTTATTAAACGTGATTCTCCTTCAATAAAATAAGTATTTGTTAAGATAAGATCATAAGCCAGAGCAAAATTCATAATTTTTCCTTTATTTAAATTTTCATATCCAAAACCTTCATGAACTTTTTCATATTCATGGCATTTGTTTCCAACACATTCATTGAAATCTCCTAGAATAAATATATTTTCTCCATTTGATATACTCTACATAAGGTCATCCATATTCTCCCAAAATTTTTCTTTAATCTTGCTACTTAATCTAATTTATAGAGCAGACACTAATTATAATAATTATCTCTCTTTCTATATTCAATTTTACTATAATAATCTTATCCCCTACTCTTTTTATTAAAACAATTACATCATTTAATGTTTTATCAACTATGATACATAACCCATTTTTATTTCACTCTTTTCTTATATACCATTGTTTATAATATGTATTTCCTACTTCTTTACATTTTTCTCATATATACTTGATTTCTTGGATACACAAAACATTAATCCTTCTCCTCTTCATACTACCAACAAGTTCCATAAGTTTTCCAAGTTGTAATAGATTTAACATTCCAAATAGCTATTTTTATTCTTCTTTCAATTATTTATTTTTTAAATTCTTTATAAATTAACGCTTATTTGCTTTAGAGTTTATTAGAGAACTTATATATTGCTCTCTATTATGGACTAACTTCTTTAGCCACATCCGTCTTTGATGTGGGAACCTTTGCTTATTTAACATCACATTAAGATGCTTATGAGGCACGTTGCATGCAAGGAACACCTTCATCCTTGATGTATTTTTCGTCACATCTGAGCTCCTATGTAACACATTGTTAGGTGAGTACACCAAACACTTATATCCGTTCAATCCATATCATGAGATGTGACTTGCTTCACGTTGATTGTCACCTACCGCAACCCCCCTCCTTTCTCATCCAAACTTGGAACCGGAGATGGTATAATTAATTCATTGCATAAAATAATTATAAATCTAAATTATAAATAAAATAGAAATAATATATTTATAAAATCATATGTATTATTTTAATTAATATTTATCATATAATATATCATATTATAAAATAAAAAATATGAGAGTTGAAAGATATGAACCCACCTCATATTTAAATTAAACAAGACAATTAACCACCAGGCTATGAGACTTGTTATGAAATCAAATTTTGGTACTCCGACTTCACCAAAGTGTGCTAGTTTTGAAAACAAAAAACAAATAGTGTGTTAGTTTTGCCAATACTATTTTAAGGTGTGTTAAAAAAACCTCTAGTCTACCCCCAGACACTTCTTCTCTCGGTAAGTATTTCTCATTCCTTTAGGACAAGATGTTGCGAAGAAGAATTTGAAATTTGCAAAGGCTTTTCAGGTTTGAGTTGGCATAAGCCAGCCATAAGGAGTTCTCGTAGTTTGTTTGGAGGTGGCTGCCGGCCAGAGAAAGGCCCTAGCAGTTGCCCACCATGATATGAACTTGTAATTAAGACGAGAAGAACTATGGCAAAAAAAGAAGGGAGGAGTTTTGACAAATTTGAGAGCATTTCCAAAATAAGACAGATGGTTCTTAACCAGATTGGTAATTTTAAAAGCAAGCAGGAGCTTTGTGGAGTATCGGCAGATGAAATGCACACGCTTTGCTGTAGTAAAAAAAATATATATATATATATAACTCATGGGCATAAAAGAAATGATGAATAGAGGTCAAGAGAACATTGACTCTAAGAGGTAGGTAAAAACACAAAATATTTTCGTACTGTGCCACCTGCAACAGAAGAAATAACCTCAATGATGTCACTCAAGTCACCAAGTCACCATTAAGACATTGGAGGATATAAATATAATCCCAAAACAACAGTGGAATTTTACAGTTCGCTATTTACAGAACAGTTGTTGGAGGCTTTTCCTTACCATTAGCATACCTAATAGCATCTCTAAAATGTTTCCTAAGCTTTTGGCTAGCTATCTCGATTAATAAAATTATATACCAGAACCAGTCAGCTTTTATCAAGGAGAGAACTGCCCATATAATACAAGTATCGAAGACCAGAGTAGTTACCTTGAGAAGTAATAGTTCCTCATTTCCCATCAAACATCTTGGGCTACGAATGTCTGATGGAATCATTTCGGGTGATGATCGGGGCCATTTAATACCTAAAATGAACCATATCTGCAAAGGTCATAAGCGAACCTTTCCACAGCTAGGGATGGAATGGTATCGGCACCTGTCAACCTTCCCAATCCTACAACAATTTCCACCAGGATCAAGCTAAATACAATAGAATCAGCTGATTCCAGACAGATTCAGCAAAGCTCTGAGCAGAGATACAGCTGGTGCTGAGGCAGAGTCAATGGCCACCCCCGCATCTTCCCTGCTGGATCAGTCCACAGCCAATCCTAAGATCCTTAGCTAAGAGAAATGGATCTTGTCTTAGTGGTTTTATCTTGTCTTGTTGTCTACTATCTTCCAATGCACAAGATTCCCAAAACCATCCGCAGGAGGATTGAGGCAAATAGATCAGCTTTCTTTTGGAAAGACAAACATCCAGCAAAAAGAGGTTATCTTATGATTTGACGCATCTGCAGACCAAGCAGAAGCCAAAGAAAGATATTGGTGGATTAATAACTTTTTAGAGGACCTATCACGTGTCAAAAATGTACTGAAATTTTTCAGTAGAGCATCAAATTTGAGTACCTAAGGGAAAGAATACAAGTCGAATTTCTTTCTACATCTGTTGTATTTTTTCTGCTTTCTTATTATTGAAATGATATCTCTGCAGACATCTTCAAAAAGAATGTAAGAACACAAACATACAATATGCACCATTAATGATTAATCATCTTGCCATTTTCTCCAGTAGTTGGAAATGAACGATACTTTTCTGTTCA
Source organism: Cryptocoryne crispatula var. balansae (assembly GCA_036172225.1). Lineage (NCBI taxonomy): Eukaryota > Viridiplantae > Streptophyta > Magnoliopsida > Alismatales > Araceae > Cryptocoryne > Cryptocoryne crispatula. The sequence continues at coordinate 40,435,120 of CM069928.1, forward strand.
GATGAAATCAAGCCTAAAATAGACCAGCGTATTTTTCTGTTGTTGGCTTTAGTCTCTTACCAGAAAATATAAAAGATTTGTCCATAAGGGCAAGGAGGATATAAAGGATGACCATCTATGCCATAAACCCGATATCTAGTTTCTTCAAAAAGAAGAGAGTAAAAAAAGTTTGAGAAAGACAGCTTTAGAGTATAAAAAGAATTGCCTCTTTTATCATGCATAATTTTGTTTTGTCAGATTCTCACTGTCCCCCAAGGTTTGCTGGATGGGGGTTAGCTCTAGATTTAGAGAGAGAGAGGCAGTTGAGAGTTGGCAGACGCATGTACCTCATACCCCAGCTCTTTTTGTATACTCGTGAAATGTATCAGCTACTACCAAAAGACAGGTAAATAAGTTGGCAAACATCAATTCAAACAAAAAATAACATGAAATTTGATAACCAAATAGTATAGTACTAATTCTTAAAAAAATGTCTAACGTTTCCATGGAAACAAAAATATCAGCAAAACACAGAAATGTATGAAGGTAAAGGCATCTTGATGACCCTGAGGAAGTCTAGTGTGGCTAGGCAAGCACCTTAATAGCTACTAAACGAGGTGTCAAATTGTCTTCTGAACCAGTGCCTTCTGAACCACGAAAGCCTCAAAAACAATGTTTAAAAGCCATGAAACCGGAAATACTTGAGAAGGTGCAAAAAATTTAAATGGACATGAATATGTAGGTCACAAGTTGGGACCAAAAGTCCCTACGTAAACCAGTATGGTCAGCAAGCACCTCAATGGTTGTCAACCTTGGTGCAAATCTCGGCTATAGAACCAGTGAGCTGTCACTCATAAAGCCTTGAAAGAACAATTAAAGAACAGATGATTACACTCAAAATCTTGGTGATTTCTTAATTCCTTTTGTGTTTCACACAGTAAGATGTGGTCAAGATGGGAACAAAAATCAACCTTTCCACCACCAGCAATAAATGCCAACTTGGGTATCAGCTTTAGCGAGGGTGAAATGGATAAAAGAGAATTAGGAGAGACCACTTGTAAAGCCACAAGACAATGGAATGTCATCTCAGGTGCACCTCTAAAATAATAATGAATTATTAATAATAAATGGAAAATTGATATGACAATCAGAAAAACTATGCCAACTGGATTAAATAAGAACCAAAAAGAAAACAGAGAAGAAGGAGCACTCTAGGCAACTTCAGATGATGTAAAGTTTAAGTCAGATGCAGCAGATGATGAAAAAATGAGGGACTAAAATGTCGAAATAGATATTAACTTCATCTCTGACAAAATGAAGAGTAGAGGTCTCCAAGTATGTCCTTAAATCTAGGGAGATTGGTATGGCATCTTAGGTGAACTTCAAAAAGAAGTGATCTGTTAATAGTAAATTGAAAAATAAGACAAGATAAAAGACTATGCCATGTGGTTGACATGAGAATTAAAAAAAGAATAAGAGTTAAGAATACTCTAAGCATATTGTACTGATATAAAGTTTCAGGGGGTCAAAGTAACAACAGGTGGAAAATTAAGGGCCTATAATATTAATGTGAATATTGAAAATCTATGTTCTTGAAGACATGAAAAGATAAGAGATTCAGGAGACATCTCAAGAGACTATCAAGTATTGCATTCCATGCTCCCTAGTAGTTACCATGTAGGAATTTCTACTACTGTGAAATACAGTGGGACTAGATCAGTGAAAACAGTGGTCTGTGGTAGTTCACATTGACTTCAGATTAGATCTGTGGTTGTGGTTGCTGCTATGCATGATTATCATTCCATTGGATGGATTTAGAAAGAATTCACAAAACAAGAAGATCAGTTAAAGGTCCTTGGTTATTTGTGGTAACTTCATACTTGTGGCCGGTGGGTTCAGCAATGCACGATTATCATTCTGTTAAGGCAGCCTAAAGAATTCACAACATGAGATAAGTCAAGAGATGAGTTGTTTCAGCACTGTGGATTGTCTATATGCCCATGTGACAAAAAAACTGGAGATGAAAATAAAAAATAGACTTTTCTTCACGAACTTGAATAACTCCATTGTAGCAGATCATTTCATCTCAAATCCACTTCAATCAATGGTCAAGGTTAATGATTGAGTTCTCAGCATATAGATCAACTAAAGGTTGAGATTCACCAGGCTGCTGCACAACTATCATATATGTTCTCTTTTCAAATAGCTACTTTGAAACATTAGAAGGATAGCAGCTTCCAACTACAGCAACCCTACCGAAGGATGAACGTTACATCAGGCTTTCTGATAGAATAGACATGATGACCTAGTTTTGTACATGGATCCATAACGTAAGTGGCACAAAACAATTTGATACGCTAAATGGTAGAAATGCTTTTGTAAGGCAAATGTCTCTTGGAACCTTGCTTATTTTTGTGATAGGGTTACCAAAGTTTGCTATTACGTTATGTAGGAGCAAGTTTCCAGCTATCTGAGACTCCTGGTAGTCTGGTCTACCTGCAGTAACTTGATAACAGTGTATAAACTTTTTCTGTATAGGTGGATTCGTGTTAGCATCCATGCAAGCTCGTATAATCTTTCTTTTTGTAAGGCAACCGTCTCTTGAAACCTTGCTTATTTTTGTGATAGGGTTACCAGAGTTTGCTATTACATTATGTAGGAGCAAGTTTCCACCTATCTGAGACTCCTGGAAGTCTGGTCTACCTAACTTGATAACCATGTATAAACTTTTTCTGTATAGGTGGATTCTTCTTAGCATCCATGCATGCTCGTATAATTCTTCGTTTTATCTTTTAACTACTAGAGCAGAAATAAAAGTAAAGGATGAAACATACCGCAGGATCCAAATGACCCCATCATAAGTATGCGTGCTGCATGAATCATTTAAAATCCTGCACTAGAGAAGCCACACTTCAGTGAAAACAGCACTTAAAAAAATGTAGTACTTTTTGCTAGCTAAAAAAGATGATAGTATATCAAGACGTGTGTTCATCTACAACATGGAGATGTGAGTTCATCTATACATCAAGATGTCAAAACGTGAAAGTGAAACAACAGAGGGAAAAGTCCTTAATACAACATCAAAAGAAAATGCAGATAGTCATGAAAAGTGAAAACCCTACATTACAAAGTACTCCCATGAAGCTTACTAAGATAAAGTACATCTTTTGATCAATTTAACACAACTTGAGCCTTGTTCCCAAATTATTTGATGTCGGCCATATGAATTATCTTTCTCCACGCACGTCCTTTTTGAGTTATTTCTTTAGAGATAATTAAATCATCCAAATCACATTGAATTACCCTTTCCCAAGTTAACTTAAGTCTACCACATCCTTTTTTTTGTTTCTACTAATTTAATATTTTATACTTTAGAAGAAAGGTTGTGATAGGTGACGACCAACGTAAAAGTATTGTCACATCTCATGATATGGATTCAAATGATCCTTTGATCAAGTGAAGCCAAATTGTTCCTGACCAAAAGAGAGAGTTAAAATACAGGAATGTCAATGGGTCGAACTGGGTGGTGACACTCAACGAAGCTATATCCTAAAGAAAAAATTACATCTGCTTCTTGTTCATTAATTATCAATAACAGGTATATCTGTGAACAGCTTTCTGCTCCCGGGCTCTCAGCTAAGAAATGGTTAATAGTCAGTTAATGGACAATTAACAAATATATATATAAAGTAGTTATATATGCAATAATCTAATACATTAAAACAAAAGATAAAAATAATTTAAATGGCAAAGTATAAAAGACAAAATGTATTAAAAGCATCCATAAAAGTACTCAAGAAACTACAAGATAGTTCTAATCAACATCTCCATCAAAAGAAAATTAACATGAAACAGAAAAAAAAATATTGTTTATTTTTTATCTTTGATACAAATTGGTTGTTGGGTGTCGAGTTGCCCTAGAATATGGGTCATCCCATGATACACTTTGATTAACGGATACAGTTACAGATAACATATTTGGTTTGAGCCAAGGATCGCGGGATCGGAATCGGAATCGGAAACGGTGGGTACCGATTCGATCCGGATCGGACCGATTCCGACCGATTCAATGGAAGAAAATCGATTCAGAATCGGTAAGAAAAAAAGCAAAAAAAAAAAAAAAACGATCCGATTCCGATTCTGGACCGATTCCGGCCGATTCTGGACCGATTCGGACCGATTCTGGCCGATCCGACTGGAATAGCAAAAAATAAAAAAAACGATCCGATTCCGATTCCGATTCCGATTCCGGACCGATTCCGGCCGATTCCGGACCGATTCCGACCGATTCCTACCGATTCCGACCGATTCCGCGGAATTCATGCCGGAATCGGTCCTTCCGCATGGAATCCACCGATCCGATTCCGGAATCGGTCGGAATCGGTCCGATTCCACCGATTCCGTAAACAATGGTTTGAGCTGTATCCTGCGATGACTAAAGGAGGGTTGTCTGTCTCATGTGTACAAAAAGAAAAAAGAAGACCAAAGGTCAAATAACTTCGCATGCTTAGAAGAAAATGAAAAGTGAAAGAGAAAAAGTGAGTCTTTGACCAGCACCAGCAGAAACTTCAGTTGTGCAAGACTCTTCAGCATGGTTCGCAGAAAGAAAGTAAAGGGCGCTTGAAAAATCCAAAAGCCAAAACATTCTAATTACTAGGAAAGCAATGGCATGAATTTCGTAATAAAGAACCAGGATACATGGACATTGGCATGTAAATGACCTCTGGAAACTTCCACATATGTCCTTGAACCAGCAAGTTATAGAAGATCTCTCAATGCGGGAACCATAATTGTGAATAAGAACACAAAATGTCCCACTCCTGTACAAAAGAAAGAAAGGCAATCGGGATAAATAAATTTGCATATCCATAACTCCAATATATCATGGAACCCCATATAAAAGTGTCACACAACAGAGTAGGACTGGAGAAAAAAGAATACATATAACAGACGCTATGATGTAGGGCGGCAAACGGATAAGAATCGGTGATCGATTACCTTATTTTTTATTTTAATTCCGATTAAATCGGAATCATGATATTCTAGTTTTTTTCTGATTTCATTAGCAGAATCAAAACATTCTGATAATTTCCAACATCTTTAATATATATTATTTTTTATTAAAAAAATAAGGTAAAGAACTCATATTATTTCTAAATTTTAATTTTTATCATTAATAATCAAAATTTTAATTATTTATCTGTCATTTATTTATTATTATATTGATTTTTAGAAACATACATTATTTTTATCAGATTCAGGATAGTGGATACAGAATTAATTGTTTCTGATTTCAATTCCAATAAACTATGGAAATATATGATTTAGATTCTGATAATTTATAGGACAAAAAAATGGTTCCTAATCAGTTACTTATTATCGAAAGAGAATTGGATTATCAGAATGTTGGATTCTATTTGCACCCCAACTATGACGAAACAGAGGAAAACGGTAATCACAAATTGCCATGAACACATAAATATATGGTTCGCAGAATCGACCAATTCCAGATCGGAGTTGGAAGGAGCCAACCCGATTTAAGAGAGAAGTCTGACTCTCCACCCAAATCTTCGCTGGAATCAGTCGAATCAGTCATGAATCGGCCAGAATTGGCCGATTTGGATTGAAATCGCATGAATCAAGATTCCGAGAAAGAAACTGAAATTGACCCAAAAACTGAATCCAATTCAACCAAAATCAGGTCACTAAGTCTCGATCATTCTTCCTCCTATGCATGATGCCGGAGATAGCAATGGATGTAGGAGTTCCCCCCTTCCCCCGCTGCCGCTGGCAGAAATGCATGCCTCTGCCCTATTTTCCGGCCGCAACCAGAGCAGATGTTGCCGTTGCCTTCTTTGCATGCTTTTTGAAGCATTGCCAGCGCCAATTTTGAACGTTTGTGAGGAGATCTCCGCTACCATGCAGCACACTGCTAAAATGGTTTGAAGCACCAGAAAAACGAGTCTAGCAAATTCAGTCGAGGACCACACCCAGATGTGCCAGATCCGGGCAAAATTTCTAAGATCTGCCTCTGAGTCAAGCATATTGTAAATGCACCCTGTTCATGTTTTGCTTGTTGTGTTATAACTAAATTTGCAATTAATATTTTACTTGTTTAGAAGATGGCTAAAACCCGGATGAGAAAGGAGGAGGGTTGCAGTAGGTGACAGCCAGCGTAAAAATAAAGTCACATCTCATGATATGCATTCAAATGATATAAACGTTGGGACATACTCACCAAACGACGTGTTACACCGGAGCCCGGGTGTGACGAAAAATACAGCAAGGGTAAGGGCGTTCCCCACATGCGATGTGCCACATAAGTGCCCTATTGTGATATTAAATAAGTAAGAGTTCCCACATCAAGGACGGGCGTAGGTAAAGAAGTTAGTCTATAATAAAGAGTAACATATGACTTCTAAAATAAACTCAAATGTAAATAGATATTATTATAAAAAGAAATGTAAGAAAGAACATATTGAAAGAAAGATAAGAATAGACACTTAAAATATTGGATCTCTTACAAGAAAACTTATGGAACTTGTTGATAGTATAAAGGAGAAGGATTAATATTATGTGTATCCAAGAAACAAAATAGATAGGAAAAAAAGGTGATGCGGGACAAACCGGCAAGACCGGGCTAAACCGAACGGAAACGAAACGAACCGGCGCTAATCGCCGCTAAACAACCTAAACGGACCCAAAATGAATCAAACCGGCCCGAACCGGGTCCAAACAGGCCCAAACCGGGCTCGAGATGGTCTGAACCGGTCAAAACCGGCTCAGAACACCCTGAACCGAGCTGAACCGGCCAGTTCAGGCCCTGAACCGGGCTGAACTGGATTGAACCAGGTCTGGACCCGGTCGAACCGGCCGGTTGGCCGGTCTAGTCCGCGGACCGGCTGACCGGGCGAGCCGGCGGCCGCACGGCTGGTCGCTTGCCCGCTCGCGAGTGCGAGGGCAACCGTGAGCGGGGGGGTCGTGGCGCGCGGAGTGGTGTTGCCCGGGGTGGCGTGGCCGCGATCCGGCCGTCGTCCACTTGATGCCGTGGCGGCATCACGGCGGTCCCGTGAGACAGCGGGCCGCGACAAAGGAGGCCGAGGCGGGCGGACAGCGCGTCGCGAGTGCGGGCGCCTTCGACGACTTCGTCGTCCGTGTACTGCCGCCGCAGAGCGACCGCGACGTCGTCGTCTCCGCCCGGATGAACCGCATGGTGGAGCAGGAGGGTGGTTGCCGCAATGTCCGGCCGGCTGCCGCTCACGGACGATGGAGAAGGGGACGGCGGACAGAGGCGGAGCAGTGGCAGCGGTGGCCCGACGCTTCGGCTGCGCCCGGCGGGTTGCTGCGCGCAGGCGGGTGGAGCCGGTGACGACGGCGGGAGGAAACCACATGGGAGGAAAGGGGGGGTACAGATCCGGGGATCGCCGGATCTGCCCCTCCCAAACACCTTCTCTCCTTCTTCTTCCTCTTGCGTCTGGGGTCTGGTTGGGGTGACCTTACGCAGTCAGATCCGGAAGAGGAGAAAAGTCAACCATCGCCATCGTCGAGGGGGGGGAGGAAGCCACCGGAGGCGGAAGACAGAGGTCGAGGTTGGGGCGCTGCTGTCGAACCGAGAAGGGGAAGAGAGGAGAACAGCGCGGAGGCCGGAGGATGAGGAGGAGGAAGAAGACGGCGCACCACGCCGGATCCGGAGGATGGAAGGGAGACCGGCCTCACTGCCGGAGGTGGGAGCAAAGAACGGCGCTCATCGCCGGGGAGGGAAGAATGGGGCCACAGCCCCTACGCGGGAGGACCAAGCGGAAGCTTCCAAAAATTCTATCTCACTGTATTCCTGTGCGCACAAACATCTCCCCCTTATATAGAGAGAAGAGTCCAGACGTATTTACAAAAGGTCCTTGTTAAAAGGAATATTTACAAACTTAGACAAAATTTTAAAAGACTAATAAAATTGTCCCCATCAAAAGGTAAAGAAGTAGGAAATACAGGATATAAACTATGGTATACAGGAAAAGAGAAATAAAAATGGGGTAAGTATCATTGTTGATAAAACATTAATGGATGCAATAGGTTCAATACAAAGAGTAGAAGATAGGATTATTATGGTAAAAATGATTATAGAAAGAAAAATAATTAATGTAATTAGTGCATATGCTCCACAAATTGGATTAAGCAGCGAGATTAAAGAAAAAATTTGGGAGGATATGGACGATCTTATGCAGAGTATACCAAATGAAGAAAATATACTTATTGGAGGAGATCTCTATGGACATGTTCAAAACAAATGTCATGAATATGAAAATGTTCACGGAGATTTGGATATGGAAATTTAAATGAAGAGGGGAAGAATATTTTAAATTTTGCTATACCTTATGATCTTATCCTCACAAATACTCATTTTATTAATAAAGAATCCCATCTAATAACATTTAAAAGTGGACAAAATAAAAGTCAAATTGATTTCATTCTCACTAGAAAATTCAATCGTGCTATTTGCAAAAATTGTAAAGTAATTCAGAGTGAAACTTTAGCAAACCAACATAGGTTAGTGATTTTAGATGTTAAGATTAAAACACAAACAAACACATATAAAAGAGTTTTCTCCTAAGATAAAATGGTGGAAGTTAAAAAGAATGAAACAACAAATATTTAATACCGAACTTTTAAAAATAAATGATTGGAGGTTAGACATAGACGTTAATGCTATGTGGATGAATATGACTATAAAAATTAGAGAGATAGTTAAAAAAAGTACTTGGAGAGTCTAAAGGACATGATCCACCTAAAAAAGAGACTTGATAGTGGAATGAAGAAGTGCAAAAGGCGATAAAGAATAAGAGAGATTGTTATAAGAGATTGCTGAAATGTAATAACAATGAAACTTAGGAACAATACAAGATAGCAAAAAAAGAACCAAAAAGGTTATTAGAAGAGCAAGAGATGAAACTTTTAAACATATGTATGAGAAACTTGGAACTAAAGAAGGTAAAAAAAAATATTTATAAATTAGCAAGAATGAGAGAGAGACAGTCTCAAGATCTTAATCAAATTAGATGCATAAAGGATAAAGAAGGAAAATTTTGATTAAAGATGATGATATCAAAGAAAGATAAAAAAATTATTTTGATACTCTTTTTAAAGATAACTTTGCTAAAAACATAGACGACATAGAAAATGTAACAAACTTTAATTTAAATTATATTAGAAAATTTTAATTTTCAGAAGTTAAAGAAGCATTGAAAATGATGAAAACAAGTAAGGCATGTAGTCCGGATAATATTCCTATTGAAGTGTGGAAGTGTTTGGAAGATTTAGGAGTGGAATGGTTAACTCGACTTTTTAACAAAATCCTAATATCGAAAGAAATGCCGAATAGATGCAGAAAAAGTATTATTATACATATTTTTAAGAAAAAAATGAGATATATACAAGATTGTGCAAATTATATAGGGATCAAACTCATGAGTCATACTATGAAATTATGGGAAAGAGTTATTGAGCGGCGATTATGGAGTTGTACAAATATTTCAACTAATCAATTTAGATTTATGCCTGGTCGATCTACAACTGAAGCTATTTTTCTTATTAGAAGTTTGATAAAAAAATATCGGGATATGAAGAAAGATTTACATATAGTGTTCATTGATTTAGAAAAGGTTTATGATAGAGTACCAAGAGAGATTCTATGGTGGGTTTTGGAATGAAGGATGGTACCTGTTAAATATAGACAAATGATCAAAGACATGCATGATGATGCAACTACTAGCATATGCACAATTGGTGGAGAAACAAGAGATTTTCCTATTTCAATTGGCTTACATCAAGAGCCTGCAATAAGTCCTTATCTTTTTGCTTTAGTTATAGATGAATTAACGAAAACTATACAAGATCATATACCTGGTGTATGCTATTTGCAGACGATATCGTATTGATAGATGAAACACAAGAAGAAGTGAATAGAAAGTTAGAAATATGGAGAAATATTTTGGAGACTAAAGGTTTCAAAAAAAGTAGAACTAAAATAGAATATATGCATTGTAAATTTAATAAAAACCAAAGAGAAGTAGGTGAAGGCATCAGTTTAGATGGGATAATATTGTCTCAAAAAACTCAGTTCAAATATCTTGGATCAATTATTCAAAAAGATGGAGAATGTGATGAAGACGTTAAACATAAGATTAAAGCAAGTTGGATGAAGTGGAGATTGGCCTCAAGAGTTCTATGTGATCATAAAATTCCATTAAAGTTGAAAGGAAATTTTTATCATACAAGTATAAGACCCGTAATGTTGTATGGTAGTGAATGTCGGACAACAAAAGAAAAACATACTTCTAAAATAAGTGTTGCCGAAATGAGAATGTTAAGATGGATGAGTGGTCACACTATATTAGATAAAATAAAAAATGAATATGTTAGAGAAAATGTAAGAGTAACAAGAATTGCAGACAAATTGAAAGAATGGAGATTAAGATGGTTTGAACATATTAAACGTAAACCTAAAGAGGCTCCAGTTAGAAAGATAGAAAATATTAAAATGATAGAAACAAAAAAGGGGCGTGGTAGACCTAAGTTAACTTGGAGGAGGGTAATTCAATATGATTTAGATGGTTTAAATATCTCTGAAGAAATAACACAAAATCGACATGGGTGGAGAAAGAGAATCCATATGGCTGACCCCAAGTAATTTGAGATAAAGGCTTTAGTTGAGTTGAGTTGTAGAAGATGGCTAAAAGCCCAAATTTCATTAATTCAAAAAGGATACAACATGAGGGCAAAGACAAGGGGGGAGAAGAACAAGGAAAAATAAAAAACAACTAAAGAAAGAGGGACTCATGATGCGGGACGGGAAGGGAGGTGCCGCCATCCCGGCGAGCGTCGGCGGGGCCCGAGGAGGATGTACCGAGTTGATGGGGTGCTGAACCGATCCTGAACCGTGCTGAATTGCTTCAAACGGAGCTGGAAACTGCTGAACCGGGCCCGAAAACCACCGAACCAGACCTCACGGCCGCTGAACCGGCCCACAGTGTCGAACCGGTCCAAAACGGCTCAACCGGCCTAGAAGGTTGCAACCGGCTCAACCGGTCCGAACCGGGTCCAGAAGGCCGAACCGGCCCCGAACCGGCTCTGGGTGTGCGAACCGGCCCGAACCGGTCCGAACCGGCCCCGAGCGTCGAACCGGCCTTCAACCGGCGGTCGGACCCGGTCCGGGCGCTAAACCGGCGCTTGGACCGTTGGTCGGCGAACCGGTGGGCGGGCTGCGCGCAGTGCCGGCCGGCGGAGACGAACCGGCGCCGAGCCGGTCGCGCGGCCGGCCGCGTTGCTAACCCGGCGGGGTTCGTGGCCGCCCGGGGTGGCGCCGCGCGACCGCGCGACTAATCCCCCGGGTGGGGGTCGTGGCGTGCCGCGCGAGCCGGCCCGTGAAAGAGAGGGAGGGCGGGAGCCCGCGGGGTCGTGGCGGCTCCTCCGCGCGCGTCCCGACGGCCGAACGGGGGGCGTCGTCGTCGCCCCGAGCGCGGCGGTGTCCCGGCGGTCGCGGCGGCCTCGACGGCGGCGGGAACGGAGGGGGACCTCGATGCCAGCCGGCGGAGGCTCGACGGCACCGCCTAGTCCTCCTCTCTCTCCTCCTTCGTCGTCGTCGGCCAGGGTCCGCCGGAACGGGGAGTTTGGGGGGGGGTCTTCTACGGTCGACGGAGGCGGGGTTGGGGGTCCGAGCTCGCGGCGGCTCGGGCAGGATAAGGGGGTTCGGGAGGCTCCGTGGGAGGCCAATGGACCGGGGGGGGGGGGGTTATGTGGTTAGGGGTGTCCGGGGGGTGGGGTGGTCGGTTTAGGCTCGCGGGGGTGTCCCCGCGCGGGTGAACGGACGAACCGGAACAGGAGGGGGGGGTCCGTCGCGGCAGGGCTTCCGACGGGGGAAGGGGGACCGTAGGGGTGAAGGGGGGGGCCGCCGGGCGGGGGTCGAGGGGAGGCGAGGGATCGGTCGGGAGGGTCCCGCGGACGGATCTAGGGCAGATCTCGACGAAGGCGTCGACGGAGGTCGGAAACGGGACGGGATAGGGAAGAAGAGGCGCCGGACCTAACTCCGAGGTGGGGAGGAACACCGGGAAGGGGAGGGAGAACCGGGAGCACCCGGAGGTGAGGGAACGACGCCGACGTCGTCGAGGGGAACGAGGGGGACGGGAGGAACTTCTCCTTGGCTTCAAACATCCATCTCTTTCATTCAAAGACTCGTCTCTTTAAATAAAGGCCGGACATTACAAGACGGACCTCTAAAATCCTAATTACATATACGCCCCTCTAAACGACTAAAATAAAAAGGACTCAAAGGACTCTAAATACTCAAATAAAATGCATAAAAATAAAAATCTAATACTACGAAATAAAAGAAATAAATACGTCGTCTCCTCAAGACCCGGAAGACGCTATCTCCAAACAAACGGACGATCCGTCCGTACCGGTCCCCATCATTCTCCCCTCTTGCGAAAAACTCGTCCTCGAGTTTTCGTAGTGCCGTATAATCAACATGGTCGCATCGAAACCGAGGACGGCGGTAGGGCAGCTCGGGTGATGATGAAGGGGACCGGGAAGCTCCAAGGTAACCGCAAGGTGACCCGACGGTGTCGTAAGTGTCAAGCTCCTGTGTCTCGGGTACTCTATCGAGTCAATATGTATGCGCGGATCCTTCCTGGAATGCCTCGGTGGTCACCGTCGCCGGCCTCCATAACTCGTGTGGCTTCAACTCCTGGCCAGGATGGCTCGATGTCTCGGCCTCGACAGTGTCGCTGCTCGTCGTCGGCCCAAACAAGAACACCGTAAGCCGCCGCGCCAACCTCGATGGCTCGTCTGCCCCGCATCGATGGTGCACCTGCCGTACTCGCGGCAAGCTCGGACCGGCCCTCATAAGCTACCTCGATAAGCGTGTCGTCGCTCGCTCTCCTCGAAAGCACGCGAGCATAAGTAAGTGTTGCCGATACGCATCGTCTCTCTCGGTCGTTCGTGCTCTTTCGGGCCGCAAGTGCAAGCTCTCGAGCGAATGTGTCCAAATCGCTCGCCGATCACCAACCACTCGAACCTGTGACGAGGACAGCGTTGCCGCAGGGAACTGTCTCGCACTGTGCATCTTCTACGTACCGCATCGGTCCGTACGTGTCTAAGTCGGCCTCCTCGACAATACGAGCAACCGGATATAAGCTCGACCATCCTCGACCACCGATAACTGAGCGATCAACTCGAAAAGAGACCGCGAGATGATCTTTGCCGTGACAAGAACTGAGCCAATGCTGTAGTATGCACCTCCAACGGTAATGTGACGTCAAAACTGAAGTGCCGATGTCCCGCACAATGTAAGGATCCCGACTCGTGGAAACAAGTCGGCGCCGGCTCTGATACCAAACTGATGCGGGACGGGAAGGGAGGTGCCGCCATCCCGGCGCGCGTCGGCGGGCCCGAGGAGGATGTACCGAGCTGATGGGGTGCTGAACCGATCCCGAACCGTGTCAATTGCTTCAAACGAGTGGAAATCGCTGAACCGGGCCCGAAAACCACCGAACCAGACCACGGCCCGAACCGGGCCCACAAGTGCTGAACCGGTCCAAAACGGCTCGAACCGGCCTTAAGGGTCGAACTGCCTTGAACCGGTCGAACCGGGTCCGTGAAGGCTGAACCGGCCCCCAACCGGCTCTGGTGTGAACCGGCCCCCGAACCGGTCCGAACCGGCCCTCTGAGCGTCGAACCGGCTCGAACCGGCGGTCGGACCCGGTCCGGGCGCTAAACCGGCGCTTGGACCGTTGGTCACGAACCGGTGGGCGGGGCCGCGCGCGCGGGCCGGGCGAGACGAACCGGCGCCCGAGCCGGTCGCGTGGCCGGCCGCGCTGCTTAACCCGGCGGGTTCGTGGCCGCCGGGTGGCGCCGCGACCGCGCGACCAATCCCCCCCGGTGGGGGTCGGGCGTGCCGCGGCGAGCCGGCCCGTGAAGAGAGGGAGGGCGGGAGCCCGCGGGGGTCGCGGCGGCTCCTCCGCGCGTCCCGACGGGGCCGAACGGGGGGCGTCGTCGTCGTCCCCGAGCGCGGCGGTGTCCGGCGGTCGCGGCGGCCTCGACGGCGGCGGGAACGAGGGGGACCTCGGCAGCAGCCGGCAAGAGGCTCCGACGGCACCGCCTAGTCCTCCTCTTCTCTCCTCCTTCGTCGTCGTCGGCTAGGTCCGTCGGAATCGGGGAGCTTTTGGGGGGGGCCTACGGTCGACGGAGGCGGGGTTGGGGTCCCGAGCTCGCGGCGGCTCGCAGGGATGGAAGGGGGTTCGGGGAGGCTCCCGCGGGAGGCCAATGGACCCGGGGGGGGGGGGGGTTCTCGTGGTTGGGGGGTGTCCGCGGGGGTGGGGTGGCGGTTTAGGCTCGCGGGGTGTCCCCGCGGGTGCGGACGGAACCGGAACAGAGGGGGGGGGGGTCTGCGTCGCGGGGCTTCCGGCGGGGGAAGGGGGACCGTAGGGGTGAAGGGGGCTGCGGGGGTCGAGGGGAGGTGAGGGACCGAGGTGGGAGGGTCCGCACGGACCTAGGGCAGGATCTCGACGAAGGCGTCGACGGAGGTCGGAAACAGACGGGATAAGGGAAGAAGAGGTACGGACCTAACTCCGGAGGTGGGGAGGAACACCGGGAAGGGAGGGGAGAACCGGGAGCACCCGGAGGTGAGGGAACGACGCCGACGTCGTCGGAGGGGAACAGGGGGGGGGGGGGGGACGCGGGAGGAACTTCTCCTTGGCTTCAAACATCCATCTCTTTCATTCAAAGACTTGGGCTCTTTAAATAGAGCTGGACATTACAAGATGGACCTCTAAAAACCCTAATTACATATATGTCCTCTAAAGAACTAAAATAAAAAGGACTCAAAGGACTCTAAATACTCAAATAAAATGCATAAAAATAAAAATCTAATACTACGAAATAAAAGAAATAAATACGTCGTCTCCTCAAGACCCGGAAGACGCTATCTCCAAACAAACGGACGATCCGGTCCGTACCGGTCCCCATCAACTCATCTATCAAGGAAATAGAAAGGCCCAAAAGACTACAAAAAATACCCCAGATTTGAAATTTTTCCTTGGAAAGAGGCATGTCCCATCTAAAAGCCAATATGAGCCATCATCCAATCTCCAACATAGTAAAACAATAACTGAAATATCCCTTTCGGGTTGTCAAACTTGTCTTGAAAATTTATTTTATTCCTAGAGAGCCATATAGATCAAAGCATAGCAGGTAATGTCAGTTGTTAGCTTCCACACATTAAGTGCGGGGGGCCAAGGATTCAAAGATGGCCACTCTTACATAAGTGAAATGAACAGGTGATCCACTGTCTCCTCCATATATATGCAAAAATCACAAGAAATGGAGCGTAGAAGAAAATTCCTGTGAATATAACTTCTGGTAGGCAATTTTATCTAGCAATATTCCATAAAAAAAACCTTGATGTAATGGGCATAAAAGGATTCCACACAGTTTGATGCCCCGAGACTTCCATAACTCCCTTGATTAACTTAATTTCACCGAGAAGCCTTTCTTCTTGTCTAGTAACCATAACAATACATTTTTATCCTCTACAGACTAGCGAACCTCAAGTAACGACAGCATAGCATAAACTTCAGATAATTTCATCATCTTTAAAGTGTCTTCTGAATAGAAGGCACCACCTAGTGTTAGCATCCCAATTCACCAAACCCTAGCCGTAGGGCTACAACTCAGGTAGAACAAAAAGAAGAACATGTACACCAAGGGGGGGCATGCCCAATCCAACGGCCCTCTCATAAAAAAAGTACTCCTGCCATTTTCCATAGAATATGAAAAGTAAAAGAAATCCGAATTGCTGAGTATACCTCTTCAGATGCTAGAAATTCTGTTACTGACCCTGAAATATTTAATACATATTTCGTTTTCC
Source organism: Cryptocoryne crispatula var. balansae (assembly GCA_036172225.1). Lineage (NCBI taxonomy): Eukaryota > Viridiplantae > Streptophyta > Magnoliopsida > Alismatales > Araceae > Cryptocoryne > Cryptocoryne crispatula. The sequence goes on from CM069928.1 coordinate 40,451,015, forward strand.
CCCTAGTCATATTTAGAAGACACCATTCTAGCCCAAAGTGAATCTCTGCTAGTATTCAACTTCCACAGCCATTTAGCTAACAAAGCGTTAATAATTGCATCCAAGGGAGCTAGACCTGTCCATCCTTCCGTGGTAAGTCTACAAACATGCCTCCAGTTGATGAGGTGCAGGCCTTTTCTCTCACTAGTACCTTGCTAGAAAAATCTAGATATGATGCTTTCTAGGTTGTCACAAACACTTTTAGGCACCTTCAGGATAGAGAAAAAGAACAAGGGAATACTCTATAAAACAACTTTGGATAGCATCTATCTAACCCCTGCATAGAGCATTCTACTCTTCCATCCTTAAAGTTTATACTCCATCTTCTAAACCATACATTGCTAGTGCTTGCCATTAGTTCCCCTATCCGAGAGCAATAGACAAATGTATTTAATAGAAAGTGATGTCCAAGGCATATTAAAGACAACCTGCAGACTAATAAGTTGAGAGTCGCTCAGATTGAGACCTATGAGCTCACATTTTTCTTTATATGTGTTATGTAGAAAATTAGCCAATGAAGGGCATGACGAAACCAGATCAACAAGATCTCATGATATTGAATAGACCATAAATTTAGAATGGATGTGGATAAAAAAATGTGCAATAGAAGTGGCACGGGAAAAAAATGAATGGAAGCATTTTCCACCTAAAACAATTATTCACATCATTCATACACAATCATCCTTATTTGTTTCACATTACACAGATACACATAAATGGATAATATTTGATTATGCCTAGTCCCACTCGGTTTGTCACAAATTTCATTGTTTTAAAGAGTCTAAGCAAGTTTAGACACACATTAGGTTATTAGTGTATACATGTAACTATATTGAATATATGTGTGATTCGGGACACAAACCTAATCAATTTGACACAAAGGCCAAGTTAAGTATTTCATTTAGGATAAACGTTTTTTGGATAGAATTAAGTATTATCCGAGAATTATAGAATCCTTTGTGCAAGTATTGATATTGGTACATTTCAATGACAACAACTGCATGAGATACTTTAGCAATGCACTAAATAAGACAAAGATGAGAACAAGTGAGCAATTATTGTATTTGTAAATATTGCATTTATTTATCTATTTAGACATTAAATAACTATATTTCAAATTCTTCATTTGCAAGATACTTTTTTTAATCCAATAATCCAATAAAGTGGAGCGGTGTGCAATGATACTGAAGTTATAAAGGATACATTGTAAATGATGCAGCATCTTGGAAGAAATTAGAAAAATAGGATGGAGGTTGAGGTAGAAAAATATCTAAAACTAAATTTTCGATTTTGTTATAGATATTATGAATTCTTATTCTACAATTACTATTGTTTCATCTGCAAGCATATAGGATGAGACAATGAGTATATTATGATATTGATCTAAAATACTCATCTAACAAAGTTAATCCCGATAACTATAATGATATTTAATATGTTAAAATTTCAAATCATTATAAAAGAATATTGCTTGCATGCTTTGCTCTTCCTGGGCGCAGTTGAGTGGTAAACTCAAGTAAATACTAGAAGTTGACGAAATCTACTAGCTTATGTTGTTATTTAAAATTAAAGAGGAACTGGAATGCATTCAACCTAATTCACATGAACATCATAAATAGACTGTCAGCTGCCAAGTTGGAGAAGTTGATGTTTTGCCATTACAACGTGAGATTAAGAATTAGATATATAAAAGAATGTCAAAGTTTGTCTGAACAAAAAATTTCAAGTTTTGTTGGTACACCTTATCAAGCTAAGGCAAAAGCACACAAAAGAACTCAGAAAGAAACATGTAGTATTGACTTCAAATATTTATTCCGACTTCCAAGAGAAGCACTCATTGGCGACTTGGGTGGAGGATATAGATGAAAGATTACCTCCACAGTTTGACTCAAATTACCGCACTTGGGCTAAAGCCTAAAGGAGAGCTTCATTGTGTACAAGTCATAGATCCAAAGGTTTAAAAACAAACCCAACCTACAGTTGTTCCATTCTCCAGCTCATGCAAAAGACAAAGGCAAATAGAAGACAAAAACCAACACCAACCACTTTGGAGGAGGATTTAAAAACTTAAAAAAGTAAAACCACATGGAACTAGTTTGCATATTGATCCATCAGCACCACCACCAATAGAACAGGTACAGGCACAAGAAGTTGAAATATCAAAGAAAAAAAATTGGAAATCAAAAGAGGACATGTGAAGTCAAATAATAGTACTCTAACAGCTTCACCTAATTGTGGATCAGATGCAGCTGTCGACACAATAGGATGTAGAGGAGTATGTCAGACAAGTGTTGCAACTCTTACATACTAGGAGAAGGCTTATATTCAGAAGATCAACATCAAGAACATGATCCCCAAAAGAGCCACATTATGGTGATCATCGGCATTAGTAGGCACAACGTGATTGGACACAAGGGGGGTATTATAATGACTATTCAGAATATTCTGAAAAAAACTATACTCGATCGAACAAAATGTTTCATCTCTGGAAGATATACAGATAAAGTTTAAAGAAATGGTTCAATCATTTTTTGGATATGAATAAGGGAACATTATGATTTCCCACTAACAGTTGACATTGCAACATAAAAATTATGAGAAGTCATATGATAGTTATTATCTATTTTGATGATATCAAAGGTTGTAGTACTTTAAAATTTTAAAAAAATTACATAGCTGATATTTTGTATTCTCGCATTTGTATAATCCATCCCTTCAAATTGATGTGTGCTTAAATGTCCTTAATTTTTTTAATTTTCTATTTTTTACGATTTTAATATTTTTAAATCAACTTTGGCCAATTTTGGATCTGCTTTAAGTCAGATGGATCGGCCTATTTGGCCCATCCAATTCAAATCATAATTGGAATTGAGTATGGCCAATTCAGACAGCGATTTTGATCACACAATCCTTGCATAGATGATAAATATTTGGCATGAAAATGGATTGTTAAGATTCATGGTGAACCTACAAACCTATAATTTACTCTGATAATAGGGGATCAACAAGCAAAGAAACTCATTTTAAATCTTATCGTGTTTAATACCATTCAGTAGACTAAAAGAGCATCAGTTTTTACCATAAATACATCTCATCCACCATCACTTGGACTGTAGTCCAACTTACTGAAGAACCAATATGCAAGCATTGTCCTTCAGGTCATTACACTATAATCCCAGTATATTTGCCATAAAATACTGACTGATTACAATCTAAGAAAATGATAGCCTGCGCCTATCATCCAGCCAACTGTTCCACAGGGTTGGCCTGCTGTCTCTAATCCTTTCATTATTCCTAATATAGGTTGACACCAAAATACCGACAAGGCGAAAACCTCAACATATCCTAATACACATAACAGAAAAATAAAAAAGATACTACTTAACAAATTGAAGGATACATGCTTGTGCTTCAGATATGTACACACCATAGCCAATTTCCTTTCTTCAGTCCATCCCTTAAAGCTTCAAAAATATCTTGAATTCTTGATCTTTTTTCTCTGTGGGATGTCTTCAACGTATTCCAGTAGGCCTAAAAAACAACAGAATATTACCAGTCAGTACATGCATACTAAAACAAGGCAAATATGAGAACTTCAGCAGCAAAACAGCATCTGAGTGCAACACCTGATAAAGAGATGAGGCAGCTATTTCCATTAAACCTTGTTGTGGACATGCTGATGAGCCCACCTTGTCATCCCTGACTGCCTCATTCCTAGAAGCCATTAGATTTAAAAAACATATTCTGACAGTTCTAAGTAAAGCACATCCTTGTTATGTGGTAAAGATTGTCTACATACCTGGATAAGCCAATACCACCAGCATAGCTCTGATCTAGTTCCTTCCTGACAACATCGAGGAGTTGCTCTAAGAAATGCCCTCCTTCTGAGCTCCTTATCAAATTTAGTTGTAGCTTGGCATAAACAATGAAAGAAGCCTGCATCCAAGAAAAGTATTAAAAAATGTACAAAACTTTTCTTCAAACAAAAATACAAAAAAGATAGTTCAATCAATTCAGAGACCTTCAATCCTCGATCAAGAGTTGTAATCCAGTTATGAAAGATGAAATCGTGCACAGAGGAGTGAAGTTCCATAGCTTTACTTCCTAAATTTGGACCATCATTAAGCAAGTAAATATTCAAGCAATCCATGAGCTTGCGTGAAATTTTTCCTTCTTCTCTGAGAGTTCCAACAGAAGAAAAATCAGATATCCTCTTGTGCAGAAAATCCAGACAACAAAAATAAGCAACGAAAAAACCTACCTAACTTTTGAGAAAATCAAAATGAAACTCTTTATGGTGTCCTCCCTGATAGATTCTGGGAAATCTCCTGGTGGACTCTCCAGTAGAATGTGAAGTGTCATGATACAGCGAAAAAGTTCCTCCTTAATGTTAGAATAATTTTTATTCCCGCCAGTTAACATAGTTTCTATCCTTTTCATGTACAGAAGAACTAAACCTGTTCATGTGAGTAGCATATGAATAAAACAAGCAGGAAGCAAAGGATTTCATGTGATGAAAGTATGAAAATAAAATCTGAAATTTACTTAAAGCACGTGAAAGAAGGTTTATCCAGGCATGCTTACTGCAATAAGTCTTTATTCTCATATGATAACGGTATACTCTCACTGAGAGGAGATGACGAAGGATCATTCCATATTCAGACTGATAGTTTGGTACATCCTTAACAAGATCACATATATGGTTAAAAATAAGCTTGACGACAGAAAGAAGCAGCAGCATTTTGCCTGAAGAAAACACAACAAACATTTCCCTTAGTAGTTAACAGCACTCATAAGTAACCAACTACACTGCTGCTTTACTAATTTCAACTTTCAAGTGAAAGAAACATATGCCGATGCAAAAATCACCGCATGTTCTGATTAGCAAATACAATTTAGACATGACAACTTCAATTAATGATCGTTCTCTTCCAACAAAAGGGTCATTAAAACCTAAAGCATCCAGAGCCTGAAAATCTTACACACATGCCGTGTCAGTACTTCTAAATGGAAACCATGACAAATACACTGAGGGACTTCAACGTGAATAATCAGAAGTCACTAAGTAACCAGCATCTCGTATTCAATGTCATGGCATGCAGAACCAACTGAATGATGGGAACAAAATCTTGCAGGCCACACCTGAAAATCTGGGATCCTCTGCATGCTGAATCGCAGTTCGGAGCATCTTTGCCCAAATTAGTTTCGGTTGACTCTTCTTATTTGCGGCTCTCTCCAGCACAACGCACTTGACAAGAAGCGTGATCAAAAATGGCCACGTTTCCACTGTCGACGACGAAAACATACGCGCCACATAATCGTCAATACGAGAATTGCAAACTGCAGAACTCATTCTTCGGGACTGGATAGGAGCTTACTGTGGGGAATCTCGTCGTGCTTTAACGCGTATGTGTTTTGAGCAAGCAATCTGCAGAAGCCGAATGATCTCTCTCCTTCCAACCAGCTGCTCAGCATCTTTGCACCCTCCTGGACAGACAAAACATTAATCATAACACATCCATAGCTAGCGAGCTCCAGGAACCACGGACGTACAAATGCAAATTTCCAGGGCTTACCTCGCGGGTTCTGGCCTTGCTCGACGAAAGCCTAGAGACAATCTCCTGTATGTCCCTCGATGTCGCCATCTCCCTTCCACACCAGTACCTGCGGCTCCGTCGGGAGAAGCGAAGAGGCGGAAAACCGACGAGGCCAAAATCCGGGGATTCGAAGCCACGGTACGAGGAACTTATAGTAGAGTGAGAAAAGAGGGTGGGGGTCGCGACGCTTGTACACGCGTGCGATCACTGCGACTAGGTCGGCTCTACCCTAGTACGGCGGCGAAGGGGAGCACCCGTGAGCAAGCGCCTGCCCGAGTACAAAACATTTTACGGTCATTTCTTGATGTTTCCAGAAAAAAAAAATTAGGGTTTCAACAAATCTAAAAGTCATTCCCATTACGCAAAAAAAAAATATGACGAATATTTGATATAACCGAAGGGTGGGGTTATAATCATCCCTCGTTGAAAAATATATCTTTTAGTATGGATTAGTCATCTCTCCCATGCACGGTGTTTAACACTTTATGCCTTGTTTGGTTAGAGTTTCATTTTTAGCACTATTTCAATATTGATATTAATATTTTCAAATGTTGGAGTATCAATATCAAAAGTAATACAAGTTGACACTTGTATTACATAATATGTTTTCTTTACACTATAAATTTTAAAATTGATACAATTAACCAAATATTTTTTAATGATTCTTATCAATATCAATTTTAAAATTGATAGTGATAGAGGTACCTAATAGTGTTATCAAACATGGCATTAACTCATGCATTTTCTTTCTTTATGGCGGGTGAACAAGGGGAAGATACCACTAAGTAACATTTTAGGGGGGTAGAGAAATTTTACTAGATTTTTTTTACTTATAAACTGTTTGACATTGTTTTTCTTTCGCAAACGAGAAAGAAATAAAACATTGTTATTTGATGCAATTCTGGAGATTGGCCTTAATACATAAAATAACTGCAGATGTTACATGTAATGATTAAATCAGTTTAATAATTCAACAATCAATCATGTTAATTACTAATCAGTACTGGTAAGATCACCCCGTGCGTGGACTATTCTTAACAAAACACATTCAAGTTTGTTTCGATTCAGCAAAAACAATTAACAAAAAATATTTGTAGCCTACTGATTTAATATCTCAAAAATTCACAAATCGATTTTGTAAGAGTAAAATAAAAATTTTATTATATGAAATTAAAATATTTTGCTGACATGGAAGACAGTCAATCTACAAAACTCGATATGAATCTCAACCAATTAATTTCTATTTCTTAAAAACTCTACAAGCAATTAATTTAACTAAGGTATAAATAAGTAAGGTTAATGTACAACTTACAATCCAACATTATTCCAAATACAAATATCATTTGGCTCCCTGTTTCCATATCTTCGTTGATGTGCAATTTTAATTTTTAAAAAATCAAAACAAGAACCATAAGCCTCATTCTCAAGGACTCGGTGGATTGATGTAATGATCGGTCAAATCAATTGAATAGTCTAACAATCGTGCTAATTAGTAACTTTCTTAGGAGGTCACTCATCCTCAGCTTACTCCTGCCAGAGTATGTTTAATTTCGAAATTTTTTCAACTCAACTCTTGAAAAATAGTTAACAAGTGTTATTGGTAGTCCACTGATTTAATCTTTTAACATATTCATAAATCAGGATGTTATAATCTACCCCCTTAAAAACTTGACACTCTCGTCAAGACCTCTGATACTATATGTAACAATCAACAAAATCAATTGACTAGCCCATTCTTGTTGATTCGGTGGATTGATGTAACGATCGATCGAATCGCTAACTAACCCAACAACTGTGCTAATTAGTAGTCTTCCAAAGAGGTCACTCATCCTCAACCTACCCTCAAGAGAGCACGCTAAATTTCAAAGTTTTTTCAATCCAACCTCAGAAAAATAGTTAACCGGTGTTCTTAGTAATCCACTGATTTAATCTCTTAACATATTCACAACAGGGGTGTTACAATTTACCCCCATTAAAGACTTGACACCGTCGTCAAAATCATATGCATCATATATCACATATCCAAGCGAGTCACATCGAACATTCTACTTGGGTCATATTTTGTTACCATGTGTAACAATCGACAAAATTAGCTAACTAGCCCAACAATCGTGCTAGTTAGTAGTCTTACCAAGAGATCACCTATCCTCAGCCTACTCTCAACAAAACACGTTTAACTTCAAATTTTTTTCAACTCAACCTCAACAAAATATTTAACCGATGTTATTGGTAGTCCACTAATTTAATCTCTCAAACATATTCACAAATTGGGGTGTCTTCTTCTTTACGTCATAGGTGATTGTCATGTGTATAATAACAATATTTTTTACAAATTAAGTACACGATAAATAATGAATATAAATAAGTAACACTATATATTAAAAATGTCCAAGATGACCCATTTAACATTAACATTGAGAGATAAATCATAAAAAATATTAAATATTCTAACTGCAATAATGTAAAACAAATGAATCATGGTGTGTATGTACCTGATAAAACATTTTGAATGAAGTGGCTCCTTGAAATCCATTGTAACTATTTGGACAGTAGCAACGGCACAAAACTTATTGGAAAACGTCCTTGGAGACCAATTGGGAAAGACCCTCTCCTTGTAGTGTGAAATTGATTAATATATCGATAAAAGTTTTTTAAGGGATATGTATGACACTCAACACTACTTGTATACACAGTATTTAGTTAAGTGTAGATCAGATTGTCATTTATTACTATCACGAGGATTTTTATCCCAGATTTCTGTCTTCATCATTTTTGTTTTCTGTACTAACTTCTACGGAAATTCTAGTTTTTTTTCGAACTTATCATGATAATGAATGAAATGTTTGAAAATAATTTGAATGACCTCCGGTCCTCGCGGACGAAGAAGGTAGACACAACAGAGGAGAGTGACATGAGTACGCACTTATATTTTTCAAGAAGGATCTTGTCCTAATGCAAGATTTTTATAAAGTCTAGTTTCGGGCTCGGGGGACCCCTGGCCCTTCCCCTAAGGGAAGGTGGATTCTGCGGCCCTTCGATCCCTGCCCGCTCACCCACGCGGCAAGGTGGGATGCCAACCGACCCGCAGCCAGCCGGCGATTCATCAACTTACTTGGTTGAATACCCAATAATTAAAATGGTTGAAAATTTATTTAACACAATCATATATCGTTATATTCATTTTTTTCGATTGAAGTTTGATTTCTCGTTTCAAAACTCCGGTACAATTCCAATATACGTCACATAAGATAAGAGCTTAATGCCCTGTTTGGTTAGCATTTCATTTTTAATACTATATCAATATTGATATTAATATTTTCAAATGTTGGAGTGTCAATATCAAAAGTAATACGAGTTGATACTTGTATTACATAATATACTTTGTTTACACTACAAATTTTAAAATTGATACAATTAACTAAACATCTCTTAATAGTTCCTATCAATATCAATTTTAAAATTGATAGTGATACAGGTACCTACTAGTGTTACCAAACACGGCGTAAAGCCCTTCAATCAAATCAAACATGATGATGTCATACAACCTCTGACCTCTCTGGCAGCACCCACATATCTTTTCAGTTTCAGGCAGTGATCGAAGCTGTCACCGGCCCACGGCACCCCAGTTCTACGGATCATGCCTGGTGCCAGCCGAAGGAGGATTACCAACTATGAGTAAAATAAACTTGTCTACTAGAGGTGTAAACCGAATTTCTGAATTTTTGATTCATAAAATTTTTAAATTGAATATAAAATTCTGGAATTAGTAAAATGCCAGCGATATTCAGCAATTAGACAGATTGGATCATATCAAAAACTGCTTACTCCGAGAGTTCTAACAACATGCATACCGTGAAGATATTCTAAGCTGACTATTGAAGCATAACGAAGCACATTTTTAGGGAGGACCAGGAGATCAAATTTCAGGGGTAGATATTGTCACACTCCAAAGTTAAAGATTAACTATTTTTCGGATGTTAAGTTGAAATAATTCAAAACATTATGAATATTTTGTTGAGTAATGTAATAATGAGTGACTTTATGAAAAAGTTAATAAGTAATTATCATAGTTGTTTGACTAGGCAACTGATTAATCCTTACAAGGGATTTAATCCCCACGGCCATGTGTTGACTTTGATATTCTGCCAAGGTCCTTCCTTTCCGTGTATATCTAGACAATGTAGAATATATGTTCCAACATAACCATGACATTGGGCAATGTGAGATGCATCTCTTATAGTTGAATCCAAAGCTCAAAGGATGCATCAGAATTCCCACTTTGCCGTGTTCCCATTTTCTAGCTCATCTCCCCCATCCTAACTCCATTTTCTACCAGATGTTTTCACTTCTATCCTTAAAATAAAATAAAAAAATCAGTACAAACTACAAAGTACTCCCACCCCATGCTGCTTGATCACATCTCATAAGTTGTGCCTACCTTTTTAGGGCACAACAGCTACTCACCATCCAAAAGCTGGCCATTACTCAGCAAGGTTTCAAGTAGACCCACCTTCAGCATTTCACTTCCCTCTCTAGTGGACCCAGTGAAAAGGGTCACCTTTAAGTACTAGGGAATCCTACTGCAAGCTTGCAAATGATTTATAAAAAAGTTAGCATTTTGTTAATACCTTCTACCAAATGATCACAACGTCTGATTAATCTTCCAATGATATAGAAATTAGACATTAATTAACCCAAAAACAATATCAAGAGTTGGTCGTTCGAACGTCAATCATACGGCCCAAAACTTAAATCTCCCACGTGCTTCTGCTCTTGCATTGCTCCAGAGAGCTCCACGTTTAGATTGGATGTTCTCCTCGTTGGTCGGCGAACATCACCACGCTAGCCCGGAGAGCAGCGGTAGACCCTACACGAATATGTTTATACATGATTCTATTCCATCTATTTTAAATTATATTTCGAAAAAATACGATAAATTCATATGTGTAAATTGTATTTTTAAAACTCTAAAATATTTAGTTTTATCAAAAAACATTACGGGTATATTTAATTCAAAACAATTATTTCATCTAATCAGAGTTATTTGATTTATGATTTGAGGGACCTTATCGAACCAACTGTTATTTTTAGTCAAATAAAATCTGACTATGTAAGGATAAAATATGATTCGAAATAAGATCAAATTGAATTTAGTTTAATTTGATTGAAAATAATAAAATCAATCAAATCAAACATGGTGACGCCATACGACGGCCCTTGCGGCGCCCACGCGTCCTTTCGATTTCGGTCATGCACCCTCCCCTCCCTTCGTTAACCGAGGTCACCGCGAGGAGGGCCCACGGCGCCCGTTCTACGGATCATGACCGATGCCTTTTTTTTTTTGAACAAAGTAAAACACCCTGATATGATATCATTAAACATGCATTTCTTTACACCGAGTGTATGAAAGAAACTGAGGCAAGAGAGAAGGATATATATATATATCCTGTACGTTACTACTCACTACCCACCTGGCAGGCATACGAGCTATAGCATTACAAGATCTATTAACATAGGAAAGATTAATATTGTGACAAGTACACAGCAAAGATGCAGATTTAACTACTAGACGTTGAGCTCTCCACGGCATAGGTCCTCTCCGGTTGATAGCATCAACTACTCTTTGCACCAGTGGCGGATCTAGGATTTTAGGTTAGTGGGGTCATCTTAAATTTTTAGTGGGATCATTCTTTATAAATACTTCATAATCCATTTTATTTTTGATAAAATCATTTAAACTTGTAATATATTTCTCAAATTTTAGTGGGGTCACTTGACCCCACTATACTCAACGTAGGTCCGCCACTGCTTTGCACATCACTTTCTGTAATAACCAGGATATTTTAAAAAAAAAAATTGTGCGGACTCCCCCCTCCCACCTGGACTCTCCTCTCTTCTCCCTCTTGGCTACGGAACCCCCCCTCCTGGTGCATATATTCTCCGCAAGAACTTCATCCCCCCATCAAAGCTCTCTCTCTCTCCCTCTCTTCCTATCGTCGCCGCGCACCTAGCGAGCGCCTAGGCTGCCTCCGCCCGCTGCGCCCACCCGCCAGCGCCGTGCCCGTCAACCCGCGGCACCTGGCAGCCCCGTGCGCCTCGGTGTGCGCCGCCGTGCACCAGTGAACCGCCCCCCCTTCACACCGCGGTATGCCCCCTCCCTCTCTCCTCTATCCTCTTCTCTCTCCTATCGCTTATTGCCTATTTCTCCTATTCTTCTATCTCTTCTATTTAATTTATTCTTCCTCCTTTCAACAGATCGATTGGGGACTATCAGTCTTAGTTTATCGTCGCCGTCGTGATCGCGGCATTGTCGTCACCCGGTTTGTTATTCTTGGAATTCCGTGCGCCGTTCGTCATCGCCGTTAAGGTAGGCGTCTCGGCTATCCTTAGCACTCTATATATTTTATTAAATCATAAAAATTATGTTTAGATCATCATGATTAATAGGTTAGAATTAATGGGCTATTTTTGATTTATTTGCATGTTTAGATAGAGTTGGATTAATTTGTTTAAACTGTGCATGCTTAGATTAATTTGGTTATTCATCATGATAGGTTGAGTATGTTTAAATTTAGCTAGTTTAGTATGTTTGCATCGCGATTAACCTTAATCATGTATATCTCGATTTGATAAAAAGTCGATGTAAGGTTTATGCATAATGTTGTTAGAATTTAGTTTGTTTTCTTTTATGTGATAGGTAGTTCTGTTTAAGCATGTAATTGTCATGGTTAGGTTGTTTATTGCATGATCTTATTTATATGCATTAGTTTGTGATAGACTGTGGTATGGTATGCAAATATGTGGTGCATAGAACCATGGGTGTTCATCTATGTATTTCATGTTTGATTACCAATTAATGTTCATGTGTTTACTGTCTGAGTTAATTATATGCTTGCATGGTGTGGAATGTGGTTAGTGCAGTGAGCTGCATTGTGATGGAAATGAACTTCACCAAACTATAGTTCGGTCCTGTGGGCAGCAGATGAATTAGAACAATCTGGAGCATCCTTCGATCCCAGATACCGCGGTTTATCCTAAGTACTCCCCTGCCTATGGGGTACTATGGGATTTAGTTACTATATGTTACTTCCTACTATATGGTAAATCTGGTGCTAGTTTTGTGATGTGACTACATTTTTCAGATGGAGCATGATATTTACTCAGACATGTGTTTAGTTGTTTATGTTGGCATAGATGTTAGTATTCTAGATGTGTCATTGGTTTTATGTCAGGTTGTGTATGTTATGAGCATACCTAGAGTAGTCTAATGAGCAGGTTGTGTTGGTTTTAATGCATATAGGGTCATGTTATCATATGGGGTAGTAGAATGATCTTGTAATAACTTAATTGAAGATATATAATTAGTTAAATCCTATGTATTAAATCTGATTTTTAGGCTTGATATGTATAGTATACCACTAGAAATCACTATTATAGTGGGGTAGTTCGGGTGTAAGTCCTACTGAGTCTGTGGTGACTCACCCCTTCCGTTGTTAATATTTTCAGGAGTGCATGTTTAGCGCAGCAGAAGCGTAGTGGTGTTTTGGGAATTCGAGGAGCTAGTGGATTACTCATTCAATGTTGGTATTTAATTTGTTTAGATAGGTGTTTGTTTATAGTGTTAATATGTTGTAAAGTTTGGAATTATGAATTTGAATTGTGATTTTAGTCTTATTTGGCTCCAAACCGATATCCTTCCCCGTTACATCGCCGGATTATCTTCCGCTATGCATGTTAAAAATCCGGGTCGTGACACTTTCCACTATAATGTTTACCGAGCGCACAAAGGCCCAAATACAGGCTTCATATATGGCAAGAGCCTCCAGAATTTCAGGTCGTTGAGCAGTCACGAGTTTAGTTTTCCAATAAATAAAACCAACGGCTTCATCTCTAACCAAGAAAGCGATAGCCCCTGCAACCTCTGGCACACTTGACACAAAGGACTGATGTTAGAACATCGTTTATGTACCTATAGATTAGTAGGCAAATTTTCAGATAAAATTTTTCACAATGAGAAAATTATCTTAAAAGAGAAAAATCTAGCAACAGTAGAATACCAAAGTTTCTTCCAAATATCTTGATCACTCTTATGATCAAGACGGATGCCAGCCGAAGAAAAAGAGCCGTTTTGACCCGAGATAAAAATTTGACTTTGACTAACTACGGGGTTAACCCGATAACATGTTAATCCGGGTGAGGGGTTAAACTCGATCACGGGCCAATGATGAAAATTCCTTTTTGCTCATTTACGTAATCCATTTGAGTTGAAAAGATAAATTTGCACCTGTTTTTCTGTGTTGCTATCTCCATCATATTATTTTAAAATATTCATAAATTAATTAAAATATTACTGTAACTATATACTGAGAATAATTAAACATTAAATGAGACATTAAAATATCATAAATGTCATGTATTTCATTTGTCTCAAAAAAAATTTACGTGCTACACTTGTATGGAAAACAAAAACTTTCACCGGAAGAAGAATGTTACTGGCATTGCAAAGATCTTCGTATCCATAAAAGTTATGACAAAGAAAAAGTTGTTTTCCGTGATAACTGAATCAATTGACTCATCCAACATTCCTGTAAAATTAGTGTCTTCTCACAAGGTTATCTATAAGATTGCTTCTAACAAATTATGTTTAACAATTTAGGAGCTGCTCAGTATGGGATTAATTTAGAGATAATCCTCAAAAAAAATTTATAAGATAAGTGCATGTATTGCGTAGTATTGTAAATGTGTTCTTTCGTCACAGGATAGGTGCATGTGATGTATGTTATTTTGTTACGTACGTATCAGGTCATGTTCCATGACATATCCATGGTATGTCATATTTGTAGTATTACCATCAAAGAGAGCATCTAGAAGGTGATATTTAAATAAATATTGATTGGTGTTTTTATTGGTATTAATTGGTGGTGTAAAACATATGATTAAGTCAAATATATAATATATTGTTTAGTTCTATACTTATATACAACACGTGTAGGTCAGGATACTCATTTCAATTCTCTTATCAATTTTACGGATAAACTAGTTTAGCACAACAAAAGTATGATGCTTTAATTTTTGAGAAGGTAATTAGATGATCCATATGTTTTAAATAGTATATAGTTTTGCTTAAATTGTGGTATTAGCAATGTATGTTAGTTAGAATGTGTGAATTTATGAACTGTGACCTACTTTATCTTCACTTTTTGCAAATTGATATATTTAAAAAGTTAATTTTTCCGGATTAAGTAGTCGGATTATTCTGTTATACGTGTTAAAATTCATGACGTAACAAAATTTTTATAACAATAATTTGAGTTGCTATAAAAATTGCTATGAAAATTTCAAGTTCTCGTAGTGTTAGTTTTCTCAAGAAGAACACTAATCTGCATTCTATTCCTAGGTAGATACACATAGTTTTGAAGTTCTTCTCAACAACTTCCAAGAAAATGAAAGGCTAGAGTTGTGGTTATTAAAAGGACTAACCAAATTATCCTGTATCTAAACCATATAGTTTATTTGAAATCATCGAACTATTTATTAATATAATGAATATGGCTAACTAATAATCCTGATAACCAATTAAAATTTACATCATTATTCAAGCAGTTGCTCTAATACATGGTGATGGAACGTGGATCCCCTCTACACGCGTGGAGAGAATAGCCTGCACACATCTACATTGAGCACACATCTACATTGAGTGGTGAGAATCCATGTATTTAGAGAGCGGATCACCTCAGTCCCAGGGTGGAGGGAGAAGCCTCAGTCCCCAATCAGAGGCGGCCACATACCCCCGCCACTTAAGTGGCGGTTCAAGAACCAGTTCGGTGAACCGCTACCGAGGCCTTTGTAACTCACTACCCGTCGATAACGAGTTAGTAAGGCGTCGGTAGCAGTTCAGCCCTTTTCGGTAGTGGTTCAACAACGGTTCAATAACATAACTTAAAAAGTCTTGAACCGCTACCGAAAAAGGTTGAGCCGCTACCGACGCCTTTGTAACTCACTACGAGTTAGTAAGGCCTCAGTAGCGGTTCAGCCCTTTTCGGTAGCGGTTCACCGAATCGGTTCTTGAACCGTCACTTAAGTGGTGGGGGTATGTGGCCGCCTCTGATTGGGGACTGAGGCTTCTCTCTCCACCCTGGGACTGAGGTGATCCGCTCTCATGTATTTAAGCTTGGAAGAATATTTAAGAAAGTCATAAATAAATGCATAGTCTCTCGAGCTATTTTTTTTGAGTAGCAGAGTTGGTCAAGCCATCTACACAGTGTCCACGATCGGCCACTCCCGGGATCGAACCTGAGAGGGGCCACCCGGATAGGCGGTGCTGTCCCCCTTTGCATCCATATATTTAAGATTGGAAGAATATTTAAGAGAGTCATAAGTACATCTATATTCTCTTAATCACTTAACGTAAGTGTGGATGCTCTCTCTCCTCCGCAAATGTGGACACTCATGACTCAATGTAACTTGTCCATCGATATAGATGGTTACTTCGAAAAAATACAATTATTGGATCCACATTTTAGACTCATATTTAATATAAGATAGAAAATGGTTGTATTATTTATATAAGTAGACACAAGAAGAAATAGCCGGTAAACTTAAGAAATTAATGAATGAGTAGCTCTAAGGAGAGATATTCCTTTCGTGAAGAGAAACATGAGGATTTCGAGAAATATGCAAGCCAATGGGCTAAATATGTTAAACTCACCTATTTTTTTTACATCTAATTTTGATGTATTATCTTGCTTAATTCGACATCAAGGTTATTAATGAGGGTCGGTAGGGGGTAAAAAAGCGATGTAATTTTCAAAGTATTTTTATTTTGTTTTCTACAAAAAATGTTAGAATTAAAATATCAAATGTTAGAATTAAAGTGATCAAAGTTATGATGATTTTGAGCTTTATGGCCGGTTTGGATATCCTACTAGACATCTATATCACTACTGAATCTAACACTAGATAGTGTCAATTCTAGTGCTAAAAGTTATATAGCACTAAATATAATGTTGTAACCGAAAAGACCCTTAAGTATTAGATAATACTAAAATTTATTTTATTAATGATTACTACTGATACTTAAGGGCAAATTATTTAAAATCTTTTGTATGTATGCTTTATTTCACTTGCACAAATTCTAAGCTAAGATATAGTCAGAGATTATAAATTCAAATTATATTCTGTTATGGTCCTCTCATTCTATCTTTCTAGCAGCATTTTAATATTTTTCTCTTTTTATGCCCTAATGGTATAAACAATGATACTTTATCAATTTGATATTGATATCGGTAGAGAATAGAATATCAATAAAAAAGTCAATACATTTGAACACTTATATTACATATTATGTCTATACTACAAATTTAAATTTTAATATTAATAATCAAACATTTTTTAGTATTTGTATTAATATAAATTTAAAAATTAAAAAACAAAAACATTTATTGTTTTATTTTGGCTTCTATCAAATGAGATTTTAAGTCTAATGAGTCACACATATTAAAATTGATCCGTAAATATATGGGATATGGAAGTTATTTATAGGAAAGATTGAGTTTCTGTGAAAAATCACACATCCTATAAATACCAATAAAAAAGTAATCACCCACATCTTAATCAAGTTTAGTATTTTTTCTGTATGCTAGGAGATTCAACATGAAATTAAGACCTTAAGACCTTCAAATTAAGCCAAAACAAATACCACCTAAGATTTTAGACATTTCAATAAGTCAAAGCAAATGTCACCTAAACTAAAACAAGCACCACTTTATTTAGCTAAGCGGTTCCTTTGGTTCAATGTAACATGAGAACCGGAGAACATCTTTTACAATAAGTTAATTGCTCCTGCAGAGGAAAATCCAAATATCTTATTTGCTAAATTTTAAAAATATTTTTTTATTTTAACATAATTTTTACTTTTTGAAAATGTAATCATTTTAATTTAGTTTGGTGATAAATTTAATTTAAATTATATTATATACTAATAAAAATATTTAGTTACAACTAGTTTATACCCAAAGAGTTTATATACCTACAGACTCCCTTCTTTATATGGTTGAGAGAGAGAGAGAGAGAGAGATCAAATGAAACGATGAAGCGTTCAAAGTGCAACTGCAACCGTCGCGTCTTCTCGGTAAACGGCGTCCGGTCCAGTCTTCCCGATGCCAAAATCAGGGTTTGATCGAGGAGGGTCAGCTGAATAAAATTTTAGTTGACTGTCATTTTACATGCAACCAAATAGAGGAGTTGAAAGGCTTTTCCGGAGAACTTGTTACGCACACGGTTGATTGTACAGGTAACCAAACAGAGACCCGGGGCAAGAGAGAACGTGGTCCGGCGTCCCTTTCACCGCGGAAGGAACATAAAGCAAAGCAAAGTTATCGTCTAACTTTAGAAGATAAGTATGATCGCGGCATGTGAAGTAGAAAGGCATATATTCCGGCGTAAACGCGCGACTGTGACAAGGCGAAGGGATGTTGACACCTGCTTGGTGCTTGCCACTCTCTGTCCTTATCATCGTTCACGAGATCGAGGATATTGGAAGTCAAGTGCAAAGCGGTTACCGGCCAGTCCCTCTCAGGCGGTCACATCACCCATGAGAGAGAGAGAGAGAGGAGGAAGGGGCAGTTCTGGCCCCATAGCTCCGAGCTCGCCTATTCAAAGCTCAACCGTAACTGGAAAGAAATTGACAACTGAAACCGTAGATAATTCCACTGCCTGCTCTCAATTGATTTTACAGTACGTGAAAGCCAACATTTATAATACTTATGCTGCGGACAGATCAGGAAGACAAGTCTAATATGTGTGCCGAAGGGATCGGCCGAGGACACACGGCGATGCAGCGGTAATTAATCGGGCACTCAGTTCACCGGCTCGTTGTTAAATAATTGCATGGTCCAGAGGTCCTCCATGCTCCAGAAACAGCCGCCGCCGCCATCGTCTGAAGGGGAAGGCTGCAGGAAGACGGCTGCGTCGATGGCAGTAGTGCTAGTGCTGGAAGCGGAAGGGCTCGTGCCGGCGCCGTCCTCCATGTCGATGATCAACTGGCGGCTGCCGCTTGCTTCGAGAGGCATAGCTGAGTGATGGTACCCGAGAGGCTGGGTGCCGCTCTTCAGCTTCTTCTGAATCTTTGTCCGCCAGAAGTTCTTGATCTCGTTGTCAGTTCTCCCCGGCAGCTGCCTTGCAATTCTGGACCAGCTGAAGACCCATGTGTTGAACACACGTATGATCAGAACAGAGAGCCCATATGCCACACACACGAAGAGAGAGAGAGAGAGAGAGAGTAATTTCTTAGAAGATGATACATAAATATCAGTTGGGATAAATTCAGCCGACAACGCCGGACATGCACAGGGCACCAAGAAAATGATTAACATGATTTGTCTGGCGGTGGCATGTTGCTTTCATTCGAATCCGGGGCCGCTAGGATTCTCGCACACCGGAGCAACTTTACTGCCCGTTGTGTTTCACGTTTACACCCAAGTTCTTTCTCCCTCAAGGAACACCGAGAAAGGCACAGTGCAGTGCGGTCACATAGACTTATGTGCTTTAGACAGTAAATTATACCTATCCGATAAAATATGGTGAACAGCTTTTACGAGTCAAGTTCCCTTGTAAAAACAAAAATAGCGGAAGAAAAAAGAGAGCAAAACCTCGTGAATTCATAGGAACCAAGGAGGTTATCAGGTCTTGATCCTGAAGCCCAAGATGTATGATAATCGTAAGAAGATTACTTCCAATTCAGTATTTTTTTAGCGTGTGTTTGGTTGGGAACTGATCACAGGGAAAGAAATTATGAATTAGGCTTTATTCCTCTTCACTTTTCAAAAATCTAGATTACGCAATGATTGGTAATCCATATAATTCATCTCTCGCTAGCTTTCAAAATTTGAGTGATAAAATAATATGAGTCTATATCTTTCTCTTCTTTACAAATCAGATGTCAGTTACTATAATTCAAAAGTCAAAATAAAACCTGATTTAGCTGGATGGAATTGAGGATTAAAAATCTCTTTCACAATCCCACCCAAACACACACTGAGAATCCTAAATCCACTCTTGTTCCTTGAGCGCGAGAAACACACGGAGATACAGTCCGAGCAGGAAACACCACAGTTGTGGAGCTTTATGGAGGATGATAAATTCACCTGTTCCCCCATCTGGAATGGAGCTCCATGATCAGGAGCTGCTCTTCAGGGGTGATATTTCCCCTCCGCACATCAGGCCTCAGGTAGTTCAGCCACCGGAGACGGCAGCTCTTCCCTGTACGCTTCAAGCCTGCGAAGAAACACCGAACAGAGACATGAACAGGGGAGTCTTGTTCACGGGGCGCTCGACCTTACAGTGCAGAGAAAATAAGTTCAAGCTCCAAAGGTGGGCGTACCTGCAGATCGAGCCAGCGTGTTCCACACTCCTTCGCCGTGCTTGGCTATATAGCTGATGAGGATAAGGTCCTCCTCCATGGTCCATGGGCCTTTCCTGATCTCGGGCTCATGGCTGATGCAATCTTCTTTATCCATTGTGTCCCTCGAGACTGGACTTCAGGAGGAAGGCTGCGCGCGGCGGAGTTGGAAGGAAGAAGAAGAAGAAGAATAAGAAGAGATGAGAAGCGTGGAGGAAAGAAGCCCGGTGTGGCTTTTATAGATGGAGCTGCCGGAATGCGGCTTCCTCCTGTCAAAATGTAATGGGTAAGTAATTTTCTATATGTCAAGAGATTAAATAAATAAATTAAAAATATTTTGGATCATCTTTTTGATAGATTTAACTGAACAAAACTCTGAAATTAAACGTGTGTCGTTAAAAATAATCTCACAATAAGTGACTTCATAAGAAATGTGTTAATTAATATAAGTCAAATCTGTAAGAAGAGTAGAGTAAAACACTCGGATTTACGAATATGTTAAGAGATTACATTAATGGAGTATCAACTAGCATCGATTAATTATTTTTTGCGGGTTCAAGTTGAAAAGAAGTGCAATGTTGAGTATATTTTATTGAGAGTAGTTTCAAGATAGATAATGGCAAATTAGCACCGTTGTTAAGAATTTATGCCCTCTTTGATAACATTATTAAGTATCTTTATCACTATTAATTTTGAAATTGATATTGATGAGAATCATTAAGAGGTGTTTGGTCAATTATATCAATTTTAAAAATTATAGTGCAAAAAAAAATATATTACATAATACAAGTGTCAACTTATATTAATTTTGATATTGATACTTCAACATTTGAAAATATTAATATCAATATTGATATAATATCAAAACTGAAACTCTAACCAAACAGGGCATTAACCGTTGCATATTCACAAATCAATGTTAGATGTTGAAATGGTGATCGATACAATATCTCACCATCAGCTCATCGAAGTCCATCCTTAATGCCCTGCTAATTTTTGGTACTATATCAATATTAATATTAATATTTTCAAATATCAAAGTATCAATATCAAACTTAATACAAGTTGACACTTGTATTACATAATATGTTTTATTTATACTACAAATTTTAAAATTGATACAATTAACCAAACACTTTTTCCCTGATTCTTATCGATATCAATTTTAAAATTAAAAGTGACAGAGGTACTTAATAATGTTACCAAACATTAGTAAGACATTAGTAAGACGTTCCAAGTGAAAAGAACTTGTTTTCTTATGTAATGTTAATAGATTAAGCTTCAATTCAGGCATGCAAGATCGTGTTGGTTAGTTGATAGACATCAAAAGAGAAATGTTTAAGAGCTTGTTTGTTTAGATTTCCAGAAATGATATTATATCAAATTTGATCGTGATATTTTTAATTATTGACATATCAATATCAAAAACGATACAAGTTGACAATTATATTATATAGTAAATTTTTTATTTATATTATATGTTTTAAATTTAATATTATTAATTAAATATTTCTTAATAATTGATATCAATATCAATTTTAAATTTGGTAGGGATAAACGTGCATGTCTATTATCAAAGAGGACTCAAAATAAAAATATTTCTCAACAGTACGTTGGGAAGACAAGTACGATACGGTGATATATTTCTTATTTTTAATTTCTAGGCGCAGAAGAGAGATCGACGTGTCAGCATTTCCATGATGTGACAACGCGGCAATACCCGGTTTCTGGCCGATGTTTCAAATACAAGCCATTTCACAGATGTTTTCACCGAGCTTGCTAAGAAGTCCCAAGAGTTTGGGGCTCTCCGGGTTCGACTATTTTCCATTTCTGGTCATATCTTTTAGAAATCAAAATCCGATGGGACCGAATTAAGATGAGCTGCTCGGCTCAATTGAATTCCGTTCATCCATTTAATATCTATTATTTACTTAAAAAGCAAAATAAAATCAAGATAAAATAAACAACCGAGGTTAATGCTAAGATTGTGAGAAACTATTTTTTTGGGTGTTACGTGACGTAGATTCATAATCATATATGTATGGAATACAATGAGAATATAGGTAATCAGGATTAAGTTGGGTCGATGTGCTGAAATTTATACACCCGGTTTCGGTTTAAACAGTTAATGGCCGGTTCGGTTAGAGTATCGAAAATAATATTATATTGATATTGATATCGATATTTTTAGAAGATGAAGTATCAATATCAAAATTGATACAAGTTAACATTTGTATTACATAGCATGTGTTGTTTGTACTACAAATTTCAAAATCGATACTATTATCCTAACACCTCAAGATGATTACCAACAATATCAATTTTAAAATTAATAGTGATAGAGATATCTAATAATATTATCAAACAGGACAAAAACCATTAGAGCCTGTTTGGTACCATAAAATTTTGAAAATAATCTAGAGTTACTCTTTAAATTTTGTGGGTAACTCAAGTTGTTCTTCAAGTTATCCCTATGTCAAGTAGCACTTCAGGACTGTTTAATTTCATAAAATTTTAAAAGTAAATTTGAATCATCTTCTGAATTTCGAAGCTAACTTATGGGGTGTTTGGTTGCATGATAATTGAGGTTTTTATTTTAATTTTTAAAAATTGTAAGAAAACTTGTTAAAAGAGGTGTTTGACAACCATGACAATTTTATGTTTTGAAAGTGATTTTCTTCTTGAACAAAAAAAGAGGGTCTCACCTCTTTTTTTTTTCTTGTGGTCCCCCACTTTATTTGGTCATGTGCGGTGGTTACTCTTTTTTGTAATCACATCCCTCCAAACATGATAATTTTATGTCATGAGTTGGTTCACTTTTTATTTTAATACAATTTTTTATCATGAAAGTGTACAAAAAATTATCATGCAACCAAACACCCCATTAAACTTATCTCCAAATTATCTCCCCGTCGGATAACATCTCAACAATTTTAAACCGAGATCAGACCCGTGTTTTTCAATCGTCCCAGATTTGCGCCTTTACCTTCCCGGTCGCGTCTCACCGATCGTACCGTTACGGGGTTATGTTATGCGACACGGCAATCACGCCGTACTCACCGACCAGAAGCTGGAGGCTGATCCGCTTCGCAGGCCTTTCTGGCGGGTCCCACCCTCGGAAGTTGACGTCGGCGTGGGCCCACCGAAAAGGACTCAAGTACAAGGAATCAGCCGTGGCTCTGCCATGCTGGCCACAGCTACCCCCCTCCCTGTTCCTGATATGTAGACTATGGCTCCCTTTTTCTTGGTGGCGGAGAAAAAGCCGCGCGTGGAAAGGACCGTTTCCGTTTGGTGTGAGATCAGTTCGAGAATGACCTTCGTTTATTCTTTTTTTTTTGAAAAAGATCATAATCGATTATGTAGCGATTAAATTAGTTGATAGGCTCAACAATCGTACAAATTAGATTTTTTTTAATAAGATCAGCCATCTTCGACTTATTCTTAACGGATTATGTTCACTCAACGTTTGAAAAATAGTTAACTAGATTTGTTGGTATTTAAGTGAATTAATCCCTCGACATATTCATCGATCAAGATATTATAATATATTTTTTAATGACTTGATGTCTTGGTCGAGATCATATCAACATCACATATCACATGCTTAAGCAAATCACTGCAGAGGTTTTTGCTGGGTCTCTCTTTACATCATATGTAGCGACCGAGTCGGCAAACTAAATAAACATATTTTACTTTGGGCATAAACAAAACTTAGTTAAAGTTAAATACTAAACAGAAAAAAAGGGTTAAACAGTTAAACCCTAAAGTGTCTCAAATTATTTTGGTTTAATACACTATTTATCAATATGCTTGCATTCTAATAAATGAGAGGTTATTTGAATAAACCAAGTAGAGTATGTATCAATCTTGTGTGTACATAACATATGTTCACTTTCTCGATAATAGAATTAAATGTCATCACTACAAGAAAATGCCGTCAATAATACTTCTTTGAGACAGTTTCAGAGTCGTCATTGACCCGTTATAAATAAGTTCATCACTAATCACATTGGCGACGACTAAGATAAAGCCATCGCTACTCTCTTGGAGTGAAGTGACTGTTATGGTGACGATCTTAAGTTGTCACTAACATTTTTTTTGTCGTCGCCAATAATTCTTGTGAACAAAACAAATTTATTTTTATAAAATAAAAATTCATACAGAATTACAATATTACATGAATGTAACATCACCAAATCCCAGAATCATTTGAAAATCAACTCAAGTTGGAAAAACTTACAAAACACATCAAATTCGATATTTTCGTATCGAACTTTACTTTTTCTTAGGTTGTTTGTGTGTTACTTGTGATTTAAGTTTAGTGTTGTATTATCATCTTTGTACTCTTTCATGTTTTGAATATATATATGGTCTTGTTTGTTCAAAAAAAAATAAAATTAATTTCAAGCTAAACCTAAACAAATCCCAAAGTTAAAATACAACAACAGGAATAAGCACTCTACATTCAAGTCATATAAAATATTCTGTTAAATTCAAACATAACCCATAGGCACCAAGTCTAAATAACTAAGATTACCGCCCACTCTGTCGGTTAAATTTAAAGTCGCAAAGGCACCTAGTCTAAATAAATTTGTTTTATTTCTAAAAATTTGAGGATGAATCAAAGTTTACTTCTGACTTCAACGAACACACACATACACTGTTTCCTCCCTAATTAAATGTCATTATTTTTACTTCAATTAAAAATCAGTTTTAAGTTGAAATACATCATATATACATGCAGCCTTTCCAGCATATATCCACTAAATAAGTTTTTAGCATACAACTATTTTATTAATCTAAAAACAGTCCCATATCATCATCGAAACGTCAATCATCAGATGCAAGGTGTATTTGGTTAAGAAAACAGCTGAATCCTGAAGTTGCTTTTTGTGGGAGTAACTTAAAAAATCATGTCCAAATCTGTCATTTGGTATATCTAAAAATTGTGTCTCTGAATATATCTTCAAGGTCTGTTTTGTCCAATTTTTTTTAGACATTCACTTTATAAAATACTTTGTTTTCATAACGGATATGCAAAAAATTAAAAAGAGAGAGTGACATATAAATTTCTCTTTTACTTCAAGTGAAAATTGCTTTCCTAGTGAATTTGAACACGTACGTCATATATAAATGCAGTTTTATGATGCATATTTCCACTAAATTAATCCCTAACATTCTTTTAGTTAATATAATATGTATTAGGCACACCAACCATCTCAAGTTTTAACTAAAAATATTACTAAACATCTAATCGGTGATCTTTTACATTTTTAGTTTTTTACACCGAAGCCAGATCCGTTTGAAAAAACTAATTAATCATGTATCATAAAATAACATTCGTCATGATTATTTCTGGAGATGCCGAAATCTTAATTACACAAATTAAGGTCAACCAAAAGGTCTTATAACTTTGACTTAAGTGTCACCAAACGATGGAAGAGGCATCCAAATGCATCATAATTCCTAACCCCTCCCGCGTCTACCTGATTATTTTGCGACACCATTGTTAGCTATGCGTTGCTTGATAGAACGTCACATTTATTTGGTTGACTTGGACGTCATTTGGCGACAGAAGAAATATTTATTATCCTCTATATATTCTGCCGGGAGAGCGATTTTTTTCCCAAATCAACGTCAAATTAACAACAAAATAGAACTATACTGGACCGGTTTTGCACTAGCTAGACACCAAATTGATCCGTTCGACTAATATTTTTTTTCCCAAAGAGGTACCTCAATCTCGTTGAGGTGCACAACGCGAGATGGAACTCGTGACCTTCTACCGGTGATTTAATTATTATCTATAAATTTATATCAATGAAATTAATTATTCCTGTCATGATCATTATCTAATTAACATTTTACTTGTTTAGTTAATTTTAACATTACGACTAGACTAGATCAAGAAGCGAAAACAAAATGTCGAGCCAACGAAGCAAATAATTAAGCTGAGGAACGAGTGATGTCGAATCAAATCAAATTAATGAATTTTATTGATTTAGCTCAATTCAAAAAATACATATATATAAACACCTAAACTTCTTAACAAGTCGAATTCACTCCGGTCCATCGATTTACTCCGCTTCCGTGCACGCCCTCCCGAACCGACCTATTTTCGTTGACGCCGACGGGCGTTGAAAATCGGCTGGCGGTGGGCCCCAGATTAGGGCACCCGGTGACGTCACCGCCACCTCGATGCGTACGTCATGCCCTCCCGCGTCACCGGGGAGGTCGGGCGCTCCCAACACCGCGGATGTTGTGGCGCACAGATCCGTCGACGTGGCGGCGGGACGACCCGGCGGCCCCGGGCTTCCCTAACTGCCGCCGTAGCGCTGTCGGAGGCGTCCTTCCGGTCATGTGCTCGGCTGCTCGCGGCGTACTCGGCGTGCCCGCCGGCAGGCCCATGCCGCGGCCGTGCTGCATGTCATACGACGCCTGTGCCGCCGTGCGGGGGAAGCAGAACCACCCAGCCGGCCGGCCACGGTGGCCGGAGCCCACGTCGCGGTCGCACGGCGGCGTGGTGCGGAAAGGCGGCGAGGGGAAGACCAGAACGCCGGAGACGTCAACGTCGGGGCTCGGACATTCCACATGCGTTGGGACGTCGACCTCCGGAGAAGAAAAGAAGAAGAAGAAAACGGATGGCCGGGCGGTGGGCTTTGCCTTGATGAAGGAACAAGGGGCCGTGAATGAGTGAGAGGCAGCACGGTCCCAAGAGCTTTTGGGATATTCTGATTTACGACCATATTAATCATCCAACAGAGAGAAAAAGGGCTGCCAAGGAGTGAGAGGCCATCCATTATTCTCCAAGTACTCTCAACAACATACATTTAAATTCAGAATTTTTTTAACTTAAAATTTAAAAAATAGTTAACCCAAATTACCGATAATTAAATGATTTAATTGTGAGGTGTTTCGACAAAATTTGTCCCGAGAGAATTTTGATTTAGTGCGGCCTAACACGACTTACTGTTTACTATTTTACAAGTACATCTTGATCAAATTAACTAAGTCGATAATCGAAATGACACTATAAGATTGAAGATAACTCAAATTGTCACTTATGTTCGATGAATACAAGTGATAGCTTTAATAAGATGAGAATGTATTGTGAGATTTTGGACCCCCTCAACCTGGTCTATTTTGGTCAACATAGCCGCAGGGCCATTCGAGGTTTGCAAGTTGAAAGTTTTGTAATGTATATCGGCCCGTACGTGGCTGGCTTGACCAACAAGCCCACTGGCCAACTCGGCCGGTTGACACCCCTAAAAATATTAAAAATACCATCCAATGTGACTTAATAAAAATTTTAATTAAAAATAATACAATTGGTACTTGCATGCGTATCGAAAAGCACATTTATCTATATGATATTAAATAATAGGTATTTTTTATACCAGATCCCATGGTATTAATATCTCTGAGTATGTCCCTAGAAAATCATAAATCTTTGAATTCCAGTGTATTTGAAATATATATATCAATTTATAAACATTCAAAGATGTCGACGGTTGATTTTTTTTATCTTGGCAAAAGGCCCTCAATTTTCCAGATGTGAATAAAAAAATCGTATTATATAGGGGCTGTGACGTTGATTGATCGATTGAGTGATTGATATTGATAGAGGAAGAGAGTGAAAGGACACGTTGCCCACCGCTTGCGCTCTCTGTCATTGTTCTCAAGATCTATTTCTCTGTCATTTTTTTTATTTCTAAGTACTTTATCATATTAATTGTAATATCGAGGGTATTAATTTTGACGTTAGCCTCTGCGTAGTCCCAGTAGGGTTCCAGTAGGTGCCGACGCAAACGAGAATCTTGCAATAAAGCCGCCGGATGTCGGCCATCTCATCGTCCTCGAGATTAGGGATGGAGCTCGAGCGGCAGTGCAACGGTCATTCTCAGGTGGTCACATCAGGGAAGGAGTCCCCCAGAATTATTTCCATTGCACGCCGTAAACCAGATTTACAGTACGATCGAGAAGGCCGTCCATACGTATTCTGCGGACTGATCTCGCAGACAGGTCTTGTCGGCGGATCGCATCAGCACGGAACCCTGGCTATGTGCTAGTTCACGGGCTCGTCGTTGAATAATTGCGTGGACCACAGGTCCTCTATACTCCAGAATCCTTGGCCGTCGCCGTCGCTCGGAGAAGGTACGAAGAAGGCTGCGTCGTTGCCGCCAAAGTTGCAGGCCGGAGAGCTCGTGCCGGTGCCGGTGCCGTCCTCCATGTTGATCATCAGCTGGCCAGCGCTTCCTTCAAGAGACAGCGTTGAATTCTGGTAGCCGAAGGGCTGGAGTCCTGTCTTCAGCTTCTTCTGAATTCTCGTCCGCCAGTAGTTCTTGATCTCGTTGTCCGTTCTCCCCGGCAGCTGCTTTGCAATTTTCGACCATCTGAATCATTGAACATGCATGAGATCGGAACCCATAACTTGAACACACGCACACGCGAGAGAGAGAGAGGGGGGGGGAGTACGTAGTTTTTATCATGATCAACTGAAGCGATAACTTCAGGTATGCACCAGTAATCAACATGCACATGTGTGAGAGATTTTCCCCGGGGTCAACTCAAGAGAGAGAACTTCGGCAAGGACCGGATGATTGAACAATACGCACATATATGTTTCCACGGTGCCGTCTTATCGCTTTCCACCATAAAAATTTGTCAAAACTATGGCAAGGAGTGAGTGGAGTAGACATTTTCTTATATATATATATATATTTGCTGTCCTGATATGAAACTATTCTAACATAACTTTTTGCAACCATCCCCGGTTAATCATCCAGCTGAATACTTTTCTTTCTTATGTGACGTGTAAACGAACTCACATATATAAGATCTCTGCCGTCAACAAATACAGTTTTGCAGCCTGATCATTTGAACATGAATTCCATGTCATGGGTTTTCCTTGCGGAACACATTGATATAGATAAATTTCTCGTAAAACTTATTTTCCTATCTGTTTCTTGAAAGCACTGCCTTCTAGTGCTACTTCAAAATTCTTTTGATTAAGTCAGGGTTCCGTAGACAATAAATTCCACTCTCCCAAAAACTACGATCAACAGTTTTTTTCACGAAAATTTATGACAATCGTATTCAACTGGCTTCGGGTACCAACCATCAAATCACAAGAGAGCCAACTCCCGGGAGATCTCTCTTCTCTTCGGGATCGAACATCGACTCATGTCCCCTGGTCAATAGACGGCTCATCGAGTTAAATAAGCACACGTTGAACCCAAGTAAAAAAAATAACCATAAAATGATGGATGCAGTTTAGTTTAAAGAAAATTGTTCTTTCAACACAAACAAAAGACATCGGGTAGATAACAGCGGGCTGGAGAGAGGGCATATGGTGGTCGTGATAACCAAAAGCATTAATTTATACTCCGAACAGCATGGAAGTGCCACTTCATTTATATATATATATATCTATATATATATGACTCACTTGTTTCCCCATCTAGACTGGAGATCCATGATCAGTAGCTGCTCTTCAAGGGTGATATTTCCCCTCCGCACGTCGGGTCTCAGGTAGTTCAACCACCGGAGACGGCAGCTCTTCCCTGTGCGCTTCAAGCCTGTGCAGCAGATCGAACAGAGAGACGGATAAACAATAGACGGTGGCATAACAAGGAAGCAAGAGCATGAAGAGTCTGTGTATACACAGATGCAAATGTGTAGAAGGTGCACCTGCGGAAAGAGCCAGCGTGTTCCAGACACCTCTGCCGTGGTTGGCAATATGGTTGATGAGAACAAGGTCTTCCTCTATCGTCCATGGACCCTTCCTGATCTCGGGCTCGTAGCTGCTGCTAACCATTTTATCCATTCAATTCTTCGCCCACTATGCAGCACAGACGCCCGATGTTAGGCCGACGGGTGCCGCGGAGAAGGAAGAAGATGGCTAGGGAAGTGCTCGGAAGAGAAGGTCGGTATGCCTTTTAAAGAGGAACAAGCTAAATGCTGCCCCTTACTCTTAAATGTGACGGTGTTTTGACCAAGAACTGAAACCTTGTTAAGAAAAAACAATACTTGCAATCAAATCAATATGAAATCTATGTAAATAACGTGTTGTTATATTCAACCCAACTCAAAGTTTCGACGTCAAATTATTTAGACTCGTTCGTACAGATGTATACTTTTTCATTCGCGATCATTTAGAGTGATTACTTTAGATTCATTTAAATTATGTAAATTATATTTAATTATCTTAATTTATTCTTTTAAAAATTGAAAGATAAATTTTATGACTATGGAATGTCAAATTTTACGGTAGTGATTGTTGTATAACTAAGAAAAAATAATTTACCAAATAAAGTATAGCTGAAACACCGATATTAAAATGGATGTGTTGCCACACACATGTGGACCGAATCTACAACGATTGTATTAAGAACAAAGTAAATATTATGAGAACCGAGGATATAGTAAAAGAGAAAAAACTTGGTTGGTTTGGACATATTAGACAGTAACCTCTTGAGGCACTTGTTAAAAAAGTTGAGACCCTAGTGCTGTCGATACAGAAGATAAAGAGAGATAGACTCAAAATAACTTGGTGTAGGCTAATCCAATATGACATAGATGATTTAGGCATAAAGAAGTAAATAAGTGATGGACCGTGTAGTATGGAAAATATGAATTCGTGTAGTCGGCCTCAATCACTGGGGACTTAGACTTTGTGTTTGAATTTGAGTATATCCTAAATCATTCAAATTAAACAATGTCTACCATATGTTTTATTTTTATTAGTTTGATATATTTTATTTTTAATGATATTGTTATTATAATAGAAATCTTTATTTCATTTGATTTAGGTCAATCTAAGAATATATATGTTCACGAATATATAAAGCTAGGTGGGTTGACGGCCACCGCAACCTTCAAAAAAAAAAAAACTCTAACAGCATATGATGCCACGTGGCATCATCCCATTTGACTTTTAAGTGGCGTTTGGTGGAACTTAATGCCCTGTTTGGTTATAGTTTCATTTTTGATACTATATCAATCTTGATATTAATATTTTCAAATGTTGGAGTATCAATATCAAAAGTAATATAAGTTGACATTTGTATTATGTAATATGTTTTGTTTGCACTGTAAATTTTAAAATTGATACAATTAACCAAACACCTCTTAATAGCTCCTATCAATATCAATTTTAAAATTGATAGTGATAGAGATACCTAATAGTGTTATCAAACAGGACGTAAGTATATTGTCCAAAATCTAAACATGTATCTAATTTACAGAAAATTATGTAATTTTTGAGAAAAGGGTAAATTTTCATCATTCACTAATAGAAACCTAAAATAAATTAAAGTTATATAAAATAAAAAATAAAATTCTGAAGATAAAATGCTACTTTATTTGGTTTAAAATTATAGAGTTATTTTAGGAAAGTTTTGCAATTTTTTTAAAATATGTATGAGATGCTAAAACAAATAATCTAAACAGCATAAAATGAATGTTAGGACTGCGTATAAAATGGTTCAAAGCATGAAACTGAGTTGAACCATGGTTTGTTTTGGGCCACTAGTTTGGTTAGACTACTTGGAGTTCATCTAAATTGGATCAAATCAAATCAAATAGGTAAAAAAGAGTAAAATATTACAATTTTATTAATAAAAAATAATTTTTATATAAACTTTGAAATAAAACATTTATGTTATTTTTTATTTAAAACTTTCGTGTAAAATAATTGGTTATGTTTGGTGTCCAACTAAATCAAATCAAATGAAATGGATTTGGCTTAATTTAATTTGATAGTAAAGATTCGTTTGATTTGGTTTTGAAAAATTAGTTTAGAACCGGATGGAAACAAAGAAGGCATGCATAGAATGATAGGATTGAGTCTACAAACATAGATTAGAATGATGTAATTTATAGAGAGAAACATCGTCATCACAAATTTTAACTTGTTGCTATAGGTGTCAATGGGTTGAGCCACCCTAGGCCGGCTTTGTCCAGTCCAAAATATATCTGGCCTGCTGACCTTGGCTCAACTAGTAACAAATGTTAATTTGGCCTGCCCAGCCAAGCCATGCCCAAATTTGTATCTATTCTCGTCAAATTCAATAAACTTAATCCTTAAATATAACACTATAAAAATAATAATAATTTAAATTAAGATATATTTTTATTGGTAAAAGTTATATTTGCAATTAATTTATGCCATGAATGCCA
This sequence comes from Cryptocoryne crispatula var. balansae, assembly GCA_036172225.1. Classification (NCBI taxonomy): domain Eukaryota; kingdom Viridiplantae; phylum Streptophyta; class Magnoliopsida; order Alismatales; family Araceae; genus Cryptocoryne; species Cryptocoryne crispatula. The sequence continues at coordinate 40,483,229 of CM069928.1, forward strand.
TGTCCATATGACCAATTTCAGTCTTTGCACAGATTGAGAACTTGGTTGTATAGCCCACGATCCAAAATTTCAAGCCCAAAATTTTTGAAGACCTTTTTTTTGGAAGAACAATAACATTAACAAATAAATATCAACCCGGTAAGTCTTTATAGAAGTGATACCAAGCCATCCTCGGCAAACGGGAGGGAGACATATCCTCCACTCTATTTAAGGCCCACCTAGCTAATGGCCCGTTTGGTTAGAGTTTTAAATTTGGTACTATATCAATATTGATATTGATAATTTTAGAGGTTGGAGTATCAATATCAAAATTGATACAAGTTGACACTTGTATTACATAATGTGCCTTGTTTTCACTATCAATTTCAAAATTGATATTATTAACCAAACACTTCTTAGTGATTAATAGGAATATCAATTTTAAAATTGATAGTGATAGAGGTGTCAAATAGTGTTACCAAACAGGGCCTAATGCCCTATTTGGTTAGAGTATTATTTTCAATACTATATCAATATTGATATTAATATTTTCAAATGGTGAAGTATCAATATCAAAAGTAATACAAGTTGACACTTGTATTACATATTATGCTTTGTTTGCACTACAAATTTTAAAATTGATATAATTAACCAAACACTTCTTAATGATTCTTATCAATATCAATTTCAAAATTGATAATGATAGAGGTACTTAATAGTGTTACCAAACAAGGCGTAAAGTATGAGGTAGAACATCACACAAATGACTCTCATAAGAAATAGTTATATTAAGAGTGCAATAGAGATGAACATTTAGAAATGATGCACTGAGATCTTCATAACATGGGACCTTGACCAGTAATGATTTGAACCACTCTCTTGGCATCACTCTTAATGTGAACTGGCTTAGAAGATGAAGAGGCCTAAAGATATGCTTCGTAAATTGCGTCAATCTCCAAAACATCTAGAAGAGTCAAAGGAGAAAGTTTAGATCTATAGTAGATCAAGTGACCTACATTATTTCTGACAACCAAACTGCTATCTATAGTTGAAATAGCACAATCCACATTAATTTTAAGATGATTCAGGACCGGAGGGCTCCATGAAGGTTTAGGGACAACCAATCCAGCAGGTACATTTTCCTAACACAGATCCACTGTACTTGACACCAACTGAAAAATTTTAGATGGTCTATCATTTCTCTTTAAAGGAGAACTTGCATCTAGCTTTCCACAGATGTCAAACAATAATAATGCAAAAACTCCTAATTTTACTATATGTTAATCCATCAAAATAATCCAATCTAACCAGTAGGAAACTAAGAAAAATAGAGATTTGGATCTCCAATCCAAATTGCTTCAGAGTGGGGAAATCATCTACACAGCCCTACTACGAGAGCAATGAAGAAACAAATGACTCAATGACTTCTCCTCCAGCCTACAGACATTACATAGAGGATTAACATGTTTGCATTTGTGATAAACTACTAGATTAGTAGGGAGGAAACTAGATAAACTTTCCATAAACAAAAAATATTTTCCAGAAAGAAAACCTCTCACTCTAAGATGCCATAGTTTGTGCCAAAATAGACATATTTGACGTTCCTAATGGAATTTTAGCCTCTTTCAAAAATCTGTATGCCGATTTAAAAGTAAATAAACAACGTGAAGTAAAAAGGCCGAATAGAGGAATCTCTTTTCAACTCAAGTTGAATAGTGGTATTCAAGATACGAACAATAACAATAGAATCATAAGCAAATCAGGTGAATATGAGTTGGCGGTTCCAAGATCCTTCCGTGATAAAATCTTTGACCAAACCAAGAAAAAATATATTTGACAATCGTGGAAGCGGGGGCCCCTATAATCACAAATCCATTTATATTTCCATTGACGAAGATTAAAGCTAATAATTTGTAGTTCTGATGGTGGTTTAATATATGAGAAAATACTATCTAAAATATCGGATACAATGGTGTAAATTTTAGACAAAGCTGGATATTTTGCATGTCGATTGACCCGAACTATATGTCAACTAAAAAGCTTAAAAGTTATGTATTTAAGAGTAGAGATGATACTTGAACAATTTAGGTATATTGATCGACCGATCCAAGTTAATTTAGTTGTCTACCAAAATTTTCAAACCTCGGTCTTTTATATTGAGATGGCTACCAGTCGACCTACACTGTCAGAATTCTCACAGTAATGTGAGTGAGATTGTGGAAATAGGTTCTATTAATGTGTTATCTAATCTAGATCGAACACCTATAAGTCGGTGTGTTCTATGTAGGTTCTAGTTCTATTAATATTTTCTATCTCTATTTATGGACGTAACAAAATCTTATCAATTCGAGAAAGTCAAATTCGCCCTAAATTAATTCAAACATCAGGTGTTTTTTTTTCTAAAATCAAGAAGTGGCGAAGTTTAGGAGCAAACCCTTTTCTTAAATTTGTTGATCCTCTTTTTCCCTTTAAGACATCCGGAGAGACGAGGACACTAGCAGAGGTAGAAGCACCAACCTTCTCTATTTTCCTTCTCCGCTTCTCCTCTCCAGGTCAGATGACTCCTCAGTTCCTTATCAATACAGGTGAGGTGACATAAGGGTATATGCTTGTCTCTTAGCTGTACAAGTTGGTTGTCTTTCACAGTTCCATCCGAAAATGGAGTGAAAATTGAAGAACATATAAGCAACGGACCTACTCGTAAAATATTTCATGTAGCTGACCTACCTTTTAAAATATTTTTAAATGTCTGACCTGCTGTTTCTTGTTAAATAGATTGGCCGCTGGTTTTATGTAAGAAATTTATATCCACAAGGAGGGGGTGCTCATACTTTTGTTAGAGTATGTATAAATTATTTCATCACTTTAACTCAAATATTTTTAAAGGTATATTATATATGTTGCTTCTATCCTCAATAAATGACTGTCATATATACAAAAATTTAAACATCTACAATTTATTAAGTTGTAAAATTACATGTAGAGGTTAGTCAATTACATAAAATCAAACAACCTAAATCCACCCCTCTGATTGAGTTAGAGATCAAAGGTGTGCTATAAGATCAATCAAATGAAGCCTAGGTTGCTGAACGAGGTGTTTGGTTACAGCACAATTTCTTTTAAAATATTTATTATAGGAATTAAAATAAAATCTAATATAGTTAAACATTTAAAATTGTCATATTTAGCTAAAACTAGCTAGTACCTTATAAGTTAGGGACCATGTATAACAAGGAAGGGGATGACCATATCACAAGTTAGAGATCAAAGGCTGTGATTATTGAGGGGAGACTTTCCCTCACCAGTATAGGACTGACACGACGGGATACCTGACCGGTCGGCATCTCTTCACAGATTAGTGGCCACGAAGTGATCCTAGGCAAGCCTTATGTAATATATATGAGTATAGTTGCCTATAGTTGGTCTTCAGTTTTTCTTAGGCGACAACAGATGATGGCCATCAAATCGAACTACAAGAACCGCTTGTTCCCGATCCATCATGGGTTGGCGGGATCCGAAGTCAATCAAGTGAAAGTACGAGCATGAAGAATGGAGAAATCATATACTGTGTCATCTCAATGTATGAGACGTTTACCCATGACAAGCCGGCAACTGTGTGCTACGTTCGCCTACCGTGTCTTCTTCTCCATCCCCGTTAATCTTTGCCTGCCATGCTCTTTTCTTAGCCCCTCATTTGACCGTTACTTAGCTATCCGTTAAAATGATAAAAAATTTCATCAATTTCAAGTTGGCCGAAAGTCATCACTCAAATTTGTCTGATAGGCCAGAATAACTTGATTTATTTATTCCTTCGGTAATATATTAACGATGGAACATGAGCTTAGATAGTTGCATTTTGGTTAACTCTTCGGTTGCTCTAATTTGTCAGATTGGAAATACATGATGATGGATCTCTCCTTTGGTGGAACATGAACTCAAACAAAATTTATCCTAATACAGTTAACTCCGAGATAACCCACCATTAAACAGTTTGGTTCGATTTAACCCTAGTCTAATTCGGATTGGATGTTGATCGAGTTGACTTGATTTATTTTTAATATTATCTTATTTTTAAAATATATTATTATATATCTTCATAGAATAGTATCAAAGAGAGAGATTTCTCCCCCGCAAATAAAACACTTATTTGTCCTCCTTAGTTATTTACTTTAATTTAATCTTATGTTGTGGTATTTTTCTACAAATTAGTCATTAAAAATATCCATAACTTAACATACATGTGTCTTTATAATTCTTACAAAACTTAAACACCATTTTCTACTGGGGTTAACTCCACGTACGATAACCCACTGTCAAGAGGGGTCGTTACACTTTTGACGACTTTCTACATATCACTCCTATACCTCTATCTTGGGTGCATTTGATTGAAATTGTAGAGAAAAGAATTATGAATTTTATTTTTCTCCAGTTTCCAAAATCTAAATTATGTAATAATCGATAAACTTTTAAAAGTCGAAAGAAAAAGATAATATATGTGTCTATCTCTCTTCGTCAAACATCTAAACTCGATCATTATAATACAAAAATAAAAGTACATTTGAATGAGATTATGTGTTAAAATTTTATTAATTAAATTATATTTTATAATCTCAGCTAAACATATTCTTAGTTTTATTCTCTTTTGGGCCACCAATGTATTCTAGCGAGGGTGGGCTCAAACGCGTTCTGCTATGGGCCGTTTTTTGTCGTCGTTTTACGAAGCCCATCAAAGAACTGGAGGTCTCCCGCTAGCTGGGCGGGAAAGGGAAAGGGCGAAAGGTGATCCCGGTATACGATACTCCACGAGAAGGATCTTTAGTCGCTCTGCCGTTTCACCCATGGAGTCGTCGTCTCCGCCCGCCTCACCGCCGAATGCTGCTCGAGAGATCTTCCAGATGGTAGTGTATACGATCAGTTCCATGCCGTTCTTCTTTTCGTCGTGGCGCAATGGCGCTATGCCGAGCATGGCATTATACTTCTGTTGACGTTATGATTTCCGTGCGCAGCTTCTGGCTTCCGCTATCGGGAGGTGCCAAGCGGCGGGGATCCTGTGCAGGTTGTCCATCTCCCTCAAGTGCTGTTATGATTCCGATCCTCCCTGCGTAAAAATCTCTGGTAAGGCTATCTCCTCTTGCTTATTTGCTTTCGGTCGAGCATTATTCTTCTTGGTCATGAATCGCGACAGTCATTCTCTTGTCCTTTTTTCCTTTACCAGTCTCGGACACCGGCGTCGGGAGCAGCCTGGAGGAGTTCAAGAGTTTGGAAGACCTTCTCCGGGACCTTCCCTACGCCGCATCGGCTGAATGGGGTAAGTGATACATCTCTGATGTTCATTTCCTGCAAGTCTCGGATCGTGCATCGTGTCTGGAGTTCAAATTTGATGGGTGCGATTTGGTCTCCCTTACTGTAGACGGTGTGCTTTTCGTGACAACAACGGGTAAGTGGGCGCTAGCCTTCGCCAGGGGGCAGTGCGAGTGAGTTTTGACACGACCGATTGATGCCCGCCAGGAATTCACGACAAGGAGGTATTCCGCCACCGTCTGGGACTGCTGGAGGAGGCGGGCGCCTCTAAACTAACGAGGTTGCCCGCCGCTCTCAAGATGGGAAAGAGATTCAGGTGCACTTCCTTGATTGTGTTTGGCCTGTACACCATACCCTGCTAATGCTATCTCTATGTGTGCCGTCATGTGCTTGCGTCTAGGATTTGCAATTTCGGGGTGATTAGTGCATCTAGGCTCATATAAGTGCAATGTCGAGATGATTCGATAACTACCGTCCGTTTTGATTGCGTTTGCCGTTGAGCTTGCAGTGGGACCGAGGTGCTTTTCTCTGTCGAACCAGAGGATGGCGTTAGCGTATTCTCGAAGTGGGTCGGTGGCATCGTACGCCAGGTTGCGGCTCGTAACCGCTCTCCTCCTCCTACTCTGATTTTCTGTCTGTATCCATGAGTCATCTGCCACACTTTCTTTCTTTTGTTCCAGTCATTAGATATCACGTCACGGCTGCTCTGTGGTTCTTTCTGGAGAAGCTACAATGTTTTGAAATTTTTGGTAGTATCGTCTGGTTGATTTTTGTCCCAATTGTTTTGCAGGTGTCGGTTTTAAGGATTCCGGTATGCGTCTATGTTCTTCATAATTTCATTTACGTTTCCTTTACACTGCATTAAATAGATGACGACGACGTCTGCTATCAAATAGACCGTACTGTATGGACGATGACTTGTATGAAGAGGTCTGTTCTTCTAGAGATTTCTACTTTCAGATCTGTTATCAGCATTATTTTCAAGTTAGGATGCAGGTTCTTTTATTTAAATTATTATCGCCACTGGTACCTAAAGCTACATTAATATAGTTATTAAATGTAACATAATTTCCATTTGCAACACGAATGAAGCAAATGTGGAAAAAGTTAAGATATCTAAAGAAGAAACGAAGAACCTGAAAATATATTTGGTGCTTATGGACTTCTTTATATGTGCATATTAACTTTAAGTAAAAGGTGACGTTAAACATTATAAGTGTGGCATGATCATTCTCTTTAAAAATGGCCAAAGTTCCATTGGCTGGCAGATCTGAGATTCTGCGTCATCATCTTATTTCAGTTAGATCAATGCACATATAGGAAGTGAAACGTTGCTTAAAGCCTTAAACATCCCAAACCAGTGCTGCGCTGGATGTAAGTCATCCTGAATTGCTGCCCGAGCGCTGGGTGTTGCCCATTTGGCCTTAAAGCTGCAACCAGTGCAGCACTTGATTAAAAAAGGTTGCCTCAACAATTAATTTCTGAGGTGATGGGTGGTATTTGATACTTTGGTATCATCAGGTTTATCTATGAACCCTAAGGCTCTAAGCCTGCTATTTTTCCCATTGTACATTCAGATAATTATAATCCAGAATGTTTTGTACCTTAGAACCCGTATAGTCAAAAGCGAGAGCCAGATAAGTTACCCTTGTTTAATTGCCTTGGCTTTCTAGTTTTCTACAGGTTATCACATCAATGATTGAGATGATCATGCGTGATCTTAGCTTATATATATTCTTTAAGATTTCTGTAGGACACTCAGGAAGTAGCGACTTGGAGAATTAAAGGAAAATAAGATCTTTAATGACTTGGATAATTAAAGGAAAATAAAATGTTTAACTTTGAAACTAAAATAGCTAACCTCATGAAGAACAAATTGAGCTTTGTTGTGGTCCAGTCACTATTGAACCTATATCTACTCTTTAAGTCCTTGATATTTTCATTACCGAACTCTAGTCCAAATGTTAGTTTATCAGACAAGTGGCACAAGCAGTCTACTCCAGAGTTCAGAAAAAGTAGCTGATGCTGATTAAGGTATCTTCTGAAGTGTCCTTGACCATTCCCATCAGTCACTCCCTCTACCATATAGATTGTTGTTCACCTAACAGGTCGTTTAGATTCTCTTCAGCATTCAGTATTTGCAACTTCAGTGGGTTCCTGCTTTCATTGATGAACTCTACAAGCACGAACTGTCCAATGCGGACTGGCAAACAGTTAGAGGTTTGCACTAATTCGTGATTACAGGATCAGCGATCCAGGAACTAATAATCTATTGGCAGCTGATCCTGGGGTTGCCCAAAAGTTGGAGACTAATGAGGAACTGATTACAAAAAGTTAAGACAAATAAAAACTGCACAGGATTTGCCCTGACATGCTTTAAACAAGGCTGACTGTGCAAGGAATAGGGATCAGCCAACTCAGGTAGTTTCCGATTAAGTTGGAGCAGATTTACATTATCACTCAATCTGGCCAGTTCTGAGCTGTGACTTTCACTATTCTTGTCTCAGCCATGGTTTACATGATTGGGATTGGCATCAGCCAAATCCAATCTCAAAGGGGGAGACCGATCCAGGTTCTAGCTTCAGCTCGTATTGGCCTGAATCTGGGTGGATCTGCCAGAATTGGCCTGGATCTGGCTGGGTTGGCAAAAATCGGCCAATGATTCTGGACTGGGATTGGCTGATTTGGCTGAACCCTGATCAGCCGGGCTGAGATCAGCCCAGATTGGCTGACACTGAGCAACAATTTGCCAAACCTAGCTTGTAATCAGCAAGATTGGCCAACTTCCAGCCTGAATGTGTGAAGTGGGACCAAGCTTCAACCAAGTTGGGCTGAATTATGGCAGAGTTGGAGTGGGTCGGGTTTCTTGGCTGATCCTGTGCTTTCCAAAAGGCACATCCTATTTCAATCTGACCAGGATTCACCCTGTCCAATCCAGAAACAAATCCTGACGCTGAATTCCTTGGTCTGAGACTCTGAGCTGACTCAGTTGATCTAATCCCGTTCCAGATTGTTCTGTCAATTCAAGGTTCTATCCAATCCTGCAAACCTTGCAAAATAAGATCATGTTTGGTGCCTATGCCGGAATTATCATAGAAAGCCCATCCCTCTTTTCCATCATTGCAGCGAGAACTCTTAAATTGGCTAATGGAAATGCAGTTTACAGTAGTGTAGCTTGTTAAACTTGTTCACCATATCTTATGTATGCATTTGCAAATCTTTTAAGAAAGATTGAAGTCATATTTATGATTTGTTGAGCCTTTAACATCTAGTCACATTTTGTGTAGTCACATGCATCTCCATTATTTTTAAGATTTTTGATTCAGGGCTGTTACTTTCTGCTGATATCTTCCCCTTCTTTGGGTCAAATATTTTGTTTTATTTTTTGATTTTTTTAATCAGAGCGATATATATCAGTTAGTGCTATCTTTTGTTATTGCTTCAGACAGTTGCATTTTTACTGGAATCAGAGCATGTAAGCAACCAGGGAACAAATGCCGAAAGTATTTCTCTAGAATCATATGTTCTTCAAACCCTTCCAAACTCCAACATTGAACGCCTAACTTTTGGCCTTCGAGATTATGTTCAAAGGCATGGGAATGCATTAGAAGAAATTTGTGAGTCGTGCTTTTCCAGTTGGTAGGTTTTGTCTCATTACATTGTCCAAGTTTCTTCAACAAGACTAATTCATTTTTATCACTGCATGCTAGGTTTTTGTGCACTTATTAGCTGCTGCACGACTATTGTGTAATGTACCTGTTGTAGCCTGCTGTTTGAATGACAACAAAATGTCAAGTATTTGATGTCAATTTAGAGGCACATGCTACAAAGTTATCTGTCTTTAATAAATTTGCAAGATTCATATGATTGTGATTTAAAGAATTTACACATTGACCCTATCTCATCCATCCTTTCACATTCTGTAAGTCATGTATCTGAATTAATAAATTGCAATCCTCCAGCATGGTTGGCAGGGTAGCATTCCTTGTTTCAGATTGAATAAAGAATTGTGTGGGCATTCTTTTACAATAAATTATGAAAGAAACACATCTTAATTATTTTATCAATTCCTTAATTCATTTTTAAGAAATAATTATTTGGGCATTCTTTTATACAATAAATTATGAAAGAAACATGTCTTTTTAATTATTTTATGAATTCCTTATTTCATATTTAAGAAAGAATTATTTGAGCATATTTTATACAATAAATTATGAAAGAAACATGCCTTCTTAATTATTTTATCGGTGTACTTCTTTAGGTGCTTTCATAGCATGTTTATCAGATTGGTGGTTTGTTTTCAAACTCGTTGAACTTTCCACGCACAGTGAAAACTTGAAGTTTGGGAATGGACTAGCTAGCTGTGCAAGAAAACAACAAATAGTAGAAGCGGTGGTAGTAGTTACCACTATGCCAAGTACATTAATAAATTCATGCCCATGGGCTTCTACCATGAAAAATGAGGTATGCTTTACTTCGCTTGTTTCTTGTGCATACTCATGGATTAAATTTGTGAACTTATCTATTCCTGATTGTCAGATGCTGATGGGATTTTCATCATTCTACAATTTTACTATGTAGAAATAGATTATCAGCAATTTACTTTTGTATCTGTTATGCCTTGTCTTTGAAAGGAATTGCAGAAAATAATTTTTTATTGAATGGAGTTGTGTAAGTAGCTGTACTACTACTGAATGTGGTTGGTCCACAAATACCTCCTGCTAAAGGCAGGAAGATGTTGACCCAAACATTATAATTAGATAGAAACAAAAGGGGGTGCCAAAATAAAAGACAATGGAGAAACATGTGTTTATGACTGTACATGTTTTAAAGTTAATTTACCTCTGGTTGCTCAAAGGGTGAAGCAAGTAAATTATGATTCTTCACCAGTGAGAAAGGGTAAAGACTGTTTGCATAGACACTGCATGCACTCCATGCCTTGGATGCATACCGGTTTATTTGGCCAGTGAGAGTACATAAATGGTGTAGCGGGGAAGTCTACTCAACAAGGGAAAGAAAAGGAAATCAATAATGCAGTAAGAAAGGAAAGGAGAAGACCCTCATCAGTTCTCCTTGCTGGTGGGGTCAATGATTGACTATGTGGTGGTCCAACAGACTATTGCTACTCCTTACTGATTGACCTAGGCTGTTAGGTCGCTGAGTCCTAAGGCAAAATATGGAAAAGACCTTTTAAAGCTGGAGTAGTCTGCATGGTTCACTCAGCCATGTCAATTCTTTCTGGTTTGAGGCTTGGAATATGATCTCCCGAGAATCTCTTCCTCTCCACACAACCGAGAAATGAGATCGTCGAAACAAGAATATCTATATAGTACCTTTGGCTTTGGTATCTTGATCTCCTCTGCCTATTACTGCATCTAACTTGTAAGATGGCCTTTTTAAGTTTACTTCATATATTTTCAATTTTATTATAGAATTCATCCAAATATTCATCTAGACATTATTGTTTGATAAATTTTATAACTTAATATTTTTATGACTATATTTGTATAATTGACCCAAGATATCATCAATCTCCTATACATAAAATCTCTTGCATGTCTCTTGTTAAAAATAGTTCACCTTCTCTATATTACGCTTCTAATTCTCTAATAACTTATTTTTATGTTTAATATGATATCTCTTGTCCTTTTTTAAGAGATTGCATATCATTTTACACTTAAATATACACATTGATTGGTATTTCCGATATCCAATCTTTCAAGTTTTTTCTTAGATCTCTTCTATTTAGTCTCCACGAGGTAAAATCTAGATGCGAGATGACAACTCTTGAGTAAGGTATACCCTACATAAATGAAATCCGAGATCCGATCTCCCGAGATTTTTCTGAGAATCTCGCGAAATCTCTTCTCTTTCACTTTTCCGAGATGAAGCCGAGATCCGAGACGGTAGTCTTTGGTTTGAAGAACCAGTGGGCCCCACATTCCAACTATATAATTGCTCCCTACTGGAGTTTGGGAAGGGAGATTACTGTTTGCATCATTTCCATGCAATCTAGAGAGCCATTAAAGGGGAGTGGAGACTAAGACATCCAGAAAAGTCAAGGAATTTCAAGAGACAAGGTTAGCCATCTTTTAATGTTAAATCCTTTTGCTTTCTATTTTAATCCACAAAGTGGAATATCTTCAATAATATTATCTTGGTGAACTTCTCCACTGGTGATGTTGATTTGATGAATGCAGATGATGTCTACACTACTAGATTATGTTTTATAATTCACGAGGTCTGGTCGGTTAAAAGATGAAAAATGTAAACTAAACAACAAAAAGGTGCATGCAGTGCCAAGAGAAAGAGAAAAAAACTTGTTGACAGATCAAGCATCTGACTATGACCGGTGATGGTGGTAATTAAATAGACTGGATCACATCATGGGTCACAAAACAGTATGATGGGACTTACAAACTTGTGCAATTAAGATTAATTTAAGTTAGTAGACATTATCTTATTTGTCCAAATTATAACTCTAAACGAATATAACAATATTAATGAAGATCCCATCGTGAGAAGCACTTTCTTTTGCACGTGTACTATTTTCTGGTGCATTTCCATGTTAGCTTATCAAGAATGCTCTGTTGTACATTAAGGGCTAAACGAAAAATCTCACTGAGGGTTGGACAATTTGATTAATAAAGGAAATCTATGTTTGCTAGAAACAAATTTCAAAAGATGGATTATCAAAATGTGGCCTGTATTTGCTCACTTATTGGATAGCATGTTCAATTACTTATGTGGAAAATTAGGTGATTTTCAATTATCTTTTTTTCAGTACAAAGATATAATTATGGGATCAATGCTTCCAGGTTTTGTACTTCAATGATCATTTGCCTTGCACAAGCATCGAGTCACCTTGCCAAGCATTGGAGAGCATAGATTGGCATTGCTACGGATTCAGCTTGGAAGCACTCCTTGTTGAGGAGGGGCACATAGTTCTTAAATGTGAGAACTTGCTACACCCGATGAAGATCTTTATTGCCATCCATTGTTATCCAATGGAATATCCTCTACGTGAGTACGATAGTTGGAGTGATATTTTCTAGATATTTCTCCATTTATGAATGGTGGTTTTTCCACGGTGTAAATCCTTAATTGGCAGTAAGATTACGCAATTTCGCACTTCCAGGAGGCCGCAAGTAGGTAAGAATCTTGTCAAAAAAGCAGTTGTGCAGGGATTAAATGACTTGAAGATGAAGCATAAGGGGCTTTTCTTAAGTGCACGTGCCCAAAGGGTAATCCTCATTTCTACTTATGCATCTTCTTACTGAGACTCCAGCACATAATGTTTCAGGAATAACTGTTTATACAGTAGCATGCCGTTGATATAGATTGACAACTTCATTAGAGAATTTCTCTATTGCTGAAGTTTGTACGACCTGTAAGATGCTTCGGAGAGTTATCTGCTGTCTTTTATCCTTTGGGATAGTTATTCTCAATTGTTTTTTAAACAGTGAGTTACTGGATTAACGATGCCTCTAATTTCTGTAAATTTTATTGATTCAATTTTCTTCTGTATTGCCCCTTCCCGTGCTTCCTTCGAGAACGGCACAGATCCAGAGACACGTTCCTGATCTCTCCAGCGCTATTGCGGGTCTGATCACGGCATCCAACGATCAGGCTTTCCAACATACATGTGCTTCACTTCTTGGCCTGCATCCCTTGGAAATTCGAACGAAAGGGAAAGTTTTATCTTGCATTCAGGAAAAGGTTAATGGGATCATAGAGATGAATGATGGAAAGAAGGATGCTGAGGATGCACCACATCTTTTTGAATGCAAAAACATCACTGGGAAGAACCACGATGGTGGATGTGGAGGAGATATACCAGCGTCGGCGGTACGGATTTCTGACATGCCACACAGGCATGCACTCCTGGAATGAATGTTTCAAGCATATGCGTCTAGACTTTTGAAATAGAATATTTAGATTGTCCTTTTAACTCTCTTTTTTTTGAACAAGGAAAATGGTAGAAATATCTTTTTTAATTTTCGTGGTGGCTATTTCGAAGGAACTTCAAGGTGAGCAACTTCAAGATTTCTCGGGGTTCTAATTCGAAGACAACAATATGACTAGGCTAAACCCTTAGCGGCCTAGTCGTTTGATAGAAACTGTTGACAAGTCTAAGGGGCATTCCGCTTGGTTTAATTTAATTTGAATCTCTTAAACCTTAGTTTCATCTCTAATTTTATATCTTGTGAAACAAATCTTAATTTCCCAACGTCTGAAAAAAAAAGACTACAAAGCCACTTAAAGATATTAGAGACTAGACTTGTTACCAAATGTGTGAAAAGTCTTTCCTCGCAAGAGATTAGACATTGGTTTAGCTATATTAAAGGCTGTGTTTGTTTTGATTGCAAGGGAGTTTAGTCTCAGCATTTTGGTCTTCCAAGTTATTTGTTTAGCGCCGGTTCGGATTCTCCACTAAACGCCTGTACCATTATCTCAATGGAAGAAATTCCAAGTGGGTTTTAAATTAAGCTAAAATAGGCCTGGGATTGTTTTGACTTCAACCACATAATTTGGAAGAGCCCAGATTTGTCAGAATATTTGGTAAAATCTCACTCCTTCCGGGACTATTTATAGTACATCTTGAAAACAAGGCAAGAGAGGGGAAAAAAACTGGAAATGAACGATACATGAACCAGAGAGAAAATGACAAGAACCATCTTCAACAGAAGCAAATAAGCAACTTATGGCCTCACACAGATTTCATCTTCTGATTGCTACTATTTGATGGTCATGTAACATCCTGGGAACGTTGCAAACATAATTAATACAAACGTTCGAAAGCAAGGCATTATTAACACAGTAGATATGCGTTAATTTCGATGAACCATACGCATGCACTTAGGCTGAACCAGGTGGAACGCATTCCGAACAAAATACGCAGGCATGTTAGGCTGCTCCGGCAGCTTGCTCAACTGACACAGCGTCAGAGCTTGCAGTCGACTTCGCTTTCTTTGTCTCGTAATCTTTTACGGCGGCCTTGATCGCATCCTCTGCAAGCATGCTGCAGTGGAGCTTCACTGGGGGGAGTGAAAGATGCTTGGCGATCTCTCTGCAAGATTAGATGCTTATTAAACATGAGAAGAAACGAATTCCTCGTAACAAAAAATGAATGGTTAACATCACAACACGGGAAGACGTTGATAAACTTGATATAACCCGTTTATGCAGATCCCACGTTTCCCATCAATGGGGTATCTACGAGCATGAACAATGACCGCCGAGGTGATGGGAGATACAAATGCTAAAAAGTATCTTGCACCAACAACATTCTAATACCCGTATAAAATATCTTTTATTTTAGGTTCTAGATATAAAGACATTCGCCATCTTGCCTATAACATTCACAGCAAGCTCGCTATGCCTTTCTGTTGGAAGGTGGGTATTATCGTTGATACATAAAAAGATTCAATAACTTATTGATTCCGAGCCCTTCAACCTCAATGCTATCGTTTTGGGGTTTGTAAAAGAGCTTGGGGGTGTATAGGCACGCGCCATCATCTTGATTGCCTTTTGGGTTGTCACAAAAGTGCCTTGGCACCTTAGCCCTACAACGGTACCTTGGTGTGCCTAGGCGGACACGCCTTGACAACTATGTGCACAAAATAATAATAAGCATTGTTTTCTCAAAAGAGATGCACATGATAATAGGGAATATAGCAAGATTTCGTGGTTCATGAATTTGTCATTTATCTACAGAACACATAAAAAGGCATCAGCTGAATAGCATTTTGTGTTTATCCTGCTGCTAAATTCTTTGTTCCCACAAGATGACATGTTACACCTTTTCTTTTGTTTATTTTCAGTGTTCACACCTAGCATATTCTTTTTCAACACAGCAAACCACCACATTAAAATCCCTCAAAATTATAACGCTTCAGTGACATCCTCACACTCTAGGTAATACCTAGAAATCATCAATAATGTCAAAATGCAGTAACACACCCAATGAAGCAGTTAAACCAAATAAGAATTTCAATACACAAACTGAGAAACAATATCAAAGAAAATTTCCACATTCCGAAAACTAAACAATGTCCCTGTTAATAAACACGTGATAACCGTGATTTCTTTGATTCTTGTATCATCTCCTGGGTCCAAACAGAACGGCACAAGTTCAATGCCATTAATTCAGTAATGCATTTTTCTATCATTTTCTCTTGAATAACTAGACTTGAGCTTATGTTATAAAATGAAAGGCGGCTGAGGGGACAAGGCGATTGATATGCATGTAAAAAACTAGCTAATCATGAATATGCTAATAATGTATAATATGCATCAAATACTGTTGTCTCGGTTTGTTGAGCAAAAATCATATAAAAACAAAAATGTAAAGAAACCAACAAATTATCCGATTACTTTAGTTTCTCTAAGACAGACCATACCATACAGGTCTAACGCCTCCCACCTAAAAACCTTGTGCTGGATCGGATTACATTGCATCATTTTGTCAAGTAAGCAACAGCCTCAAGTCAACAGCCCTCAATAACATAAACTCAAGAAAATGTAACTTAGGCGCCCAGCACCCTTTCACTTACAGCATATCAATGCAATTCTTTACCATCAATCACAACGTAACCAACTTCCCATCTAAAAACAGTTGTCCTGAACTGTCTTTTCATTAAATCTATAATGTGTTTCATAATTCTAACTTCTTATTAACTCCTTGTGCCTCATCTATAATAATACAATATCATCAACAAATAACAAACATTATCTTCTATATAATACACCATCCCTGTGCCCTGGTTATGTATCCACTAGTTGTTTCTTGTATATCATTTATCACTTGTATATACATATAAGACATTATCTTTCGCTACAACACTCGCCACAAAACATAGTTGTCAAGATAGACACCTAGGCGCTTTTGCCCGTGCCCAATGTGCCTGCCTAAATGCTTGGGCTAGGCATCTCAGGTTTTTATACATGATTAAAAAATTTTCTTTCGAGAGTTTTGCCCCCTCTGATAAGTTTTATAAGGAGCACTCATTTAATGATAGTGTGAACATATTAATATATTTCACTATCACTTATACTATCACATATATTTAATATTTTTATATAAAGTTCTCTCTCTCTCTCACACACACACAGTTTATCAAAATTATTTCTTCCTAAAAAATATATACCCACACATTCATAATTACATACATAAAATCGCATTTATATATATATGTACACAAACATATACATTCAATTATAACATATAAATATAATTATATTCATGTACACACGCTCGTATGTATGCATAAATATATAGTATTAACATCTAATTATATATACATAATTGTATATATGTATATGTATGTGTATACACATGTCCACATGTATATATAAACATGCACTAATACTGTCTTGACCACCTATGCGACATCTAAATGGCTGCGTTGTCACCGACTCACCTAAGCAAAATTGACACCCTTCAATACCTTGACAACTATGTCACAAAAATATCTCTTACGACTTTATCATAAAATTTGTCTAGGTCAATAAACAATATATGTAAATCTTTCTTCATATCATAATATTTCTCCATCAAGCTTCTAAAAAAATAACATCCATTGTAAACCAACCAAGTACAAATCCAGATTGGTAAGCTAAGATATTTGTATTATACCATAATCATCGCTCTATAATTCTCTCCCATAGTTTCGTATGAATGACTCATGAGCTTGATCCATCAAAAATTTGCGCAATCTTATATATCTCATTTTTACATAAAGACGAGCACAATGATGATTTTTCCCTATTCATTTGACATTTTCTTAAAGAATAAGATTTTTGTTTAATAGTCAAGTAAACCATTGCACCCCTAAATCTTCCAATCATTTTCATAATTCTACAGAGGCAATATCGAGGTCACATTTCTTGCTTGTTTTCATCCCCTTCAACGCATTTTTAATGTCTGAAAATTTAATTCTCTTAGTATAATTCGTATTAACCTTTTTATATTGCCTATGCCATCTGTGTTTATAGCAAAGTTATCATTAAAAAACATCAAAATAACCTTTTTAGCCTTCTTTAATGTCATCATATTTAATCAAATTTTTTTTATTATCCTTGATGCATCTGATTTAGTTAAGATCTCAAGTTCTCTCTCTCTCTCTCATCGTTGAAAATATATAAATATAATTTTTGCCTTCTTTAGTTTCAAATTTCCCACATATTTATTTAAAAACATTTTCACTAACTTGTCTAGTAATATTTTTTGCTACATATTTCACCACAAAAAACTTTATTGTTATCACACAAATAATATTCATTGTCTTTTACACTTCTTTATTCGCCATCAAGTCTCATTTTTAAGTGAATCATGTCCTTCAAACTCTCCAAATACATTTTTAGCAATCTCTCTAATATTTGTAACCATGTTTACCCACAAAACATTAACTTCTATGTCTAGCTTTCAATTAGTTATACTAAGAAGTGCATTCTTAAATATTTGTTATTTCATCTCTTTCAATTCCAACCGTTTTATTCCAGAAGAAATCTTTCTTTTAGATGCATTTTCTTTGTCTTTTGACATTAACATCTAAAATCACTAGCTGATGTTGCCTTGTTAAGGTTTCACTAAAAAATAACTTTACGATCCTTGCAAGCATGGATTGCGGAATCGGCCGATCCGGATCGGGATCGGCCGATTCTTGGATCAGATCGGTACCCACCGATCCGATTCCAGCCCGAATTAGCAATCCAGCCGGGAGTCCCGGCTGGAATCGGTCGGATCGGTCGATCCCGGACCAATCCACCCGGATCGATCCCAAAATCGGTCGATCCGGACCGATTCTACGGAAAACCGGAAGACCCGGAATCGAACCGATTCCGGGATCGATCCGGGTCTGTTTTAAGGCCCGATCACCCCCAAATTGGGGTCGATCCGGACCGATTCTCCCCCCAGCTGAGCTCTTCTTGCTTCCTCTCCTTCCCCCCAAGCCTTCTTGGAGATCTAGGGCATACTCCACCAGCGATCCAGCACTTGGCGGGCCGATCCAGCCTTCACAAGGGCCGATCCACCCTACACAAGGTTTGTAAGGGGGGGGGACCTTCGATCCCCTCTTCCCCCCCCCCCGCCCCCGAGGCCGGCAGGCCCTCCTTGGGTCCTTCCTCCCCTTCCCCTTCCCCCTCCCCCGATCCTAGGCCCTGCAGCTTTGGAATCCCCCATTTTGATCACCTTTAAATGGTATTAAATAAGTTTCTCTTTTAATAAAATAGATATTTATTAGCATAAGAACATACACCATGGCAAAATCTAGAATAATTTTCTCTCTTTATTAAAATTTCTATATCTGAATTCTCTATGGGTTTTCTCATATCCATGACTAATGTTATGTCCATTGAGATCTCTTCCAATAAATATATTCTCCTCATTTGGTATACCATACATAAGGTCATCCACATACTCTTTTCTTTATTTTCACTTCTTGATCCAATTTGTGGATCATATGGACTAACTACATTAATTACCTTTCTTTCTATGATCATTTTATCATAATAATCCTATCTCCAACTCTTTTCATTGAGACAAGTACATTATTCAATATTTTATCAACAATGATACCTATCCCATTTTTATTTCTCACTACCAAAAGAAGCTCAATTAAAATTAATGACACACACTTTAATATGAGCAGAAATAATTGACCACACCTGATCTGACCATTTTTGACTTGGCCAAACATGAAAATACTGAACCCCCATTGAGATTCTCAAGTTTCCAAATTCCCTAGATATCTCCTCATCATCTCCTGTCAAAATACTCTTACCAATATTCATCCTGATATCACTTGGTTCATAACAATCGCCATATCCCTTGCACATTTGCAATTTGATCCCATCATGCCAACACCATTCCATTCAACACCCCTTCCATCCTCTTGGGCTTGATCTCCACTTCCTTCCTCCATTTCTCATCTATCTCTTCAGTCTTCAAACCTTGTTGCATTAGCCCCCACGACTACCATAGCAAACAAAGTAAAACAAAAAACATGCTTATTACAAACTCATTCACATCAAAGAAAAAAAATGAAACATTGATATTTTATCGTACATTCTACCAACATAAAAGAATGAGGATCAGATGATGCATCTCCTGAACAAAAGATTTAAATCTTCCACCCTCTGTAAATTTTCCAGTTGTGAACCATATATATATATATATCAGAAATGTTGCAAATATCAGGCTAAGCTGCTAAGAAAATAATTGAACATGGTGTAGAATCTATCTCAAGATAAGAAGCTCACCAGACCAGATTACAGAAAATTGAGCCAAGAAGAGTGTTTGACATAAAACATACATCACAAAGCATCCAAGAACACAACAAAATCTAAATTATATAATAGAAATCAAAAGGATATTATGATGAGATCTACAACTTAAGGTGATAGCAGAAGTCTGGTCCTAACACTAACTATGATATCTGGAGCCCACTAAAACATCACAATCCCATGTCTTATTCTAGGATAATAATATTTGTCTCTCATCCACCGAAGGATAGGCAACAAGTTATTGCAATTGAATGCTAGATAAAAAGATGCCTTACCACATTGCAAAACCCAATGACAAAAGGAAAATAAAGAGAACAAGTGTTAGAGAGCTGCTCACGTGTTCTTAATGGACACAACTTCTTCCATTTGCTTCCCTTTTACCCATTCTGTAGCTGCACAGGCAAAAACAATTCAGGATTAGCATTCCAATACTTGCTATAAAGTCACCATAAAAGCGATACAAAACCCTTCAGTTCATAGCTACGCCAAGGCAGAATATTAGGGACGGATGAAAATAATGCTGCAAGAAAATGAATGCCATAACTCACCGGTATAAACAAGAAAATATTATAACATAATCAATCTACAGTTAGGACCAAAGTGAAAGTTGGTGGAATCGAGGATATAGTAAAAGAGAAAAAAAAATGTTAGTCTGGATCTGGACAAATCAGGCGGTGTCCTCTGCCTGTCAGACAAGTCCAGACTCTGGTATTGTCGGCTTAGAGAAGAACGAGAGGTAGGATCAAGTTAAAAGCAAATCGATTATGACTATGAGAAACTAGGCTACCGGAGGAATTAGCAGAGGGTCACGAAGAATAGAAAAGACGGATCTACGTAGTCGACCCAATCATTTAGCATGAAGAATTTGAGTTAAGAGTTTGAGCGACAGCAAACAGCAAAACAGTATCTATTGCCAGAAAATTCTCACCCAAATTCTAGAAAAGCGCGAAAATGGCAAGAAAGGCACAGATCATCCTCGAGTCATAGACAGATGCAAGCGCGTACCCACGGACGATGAGGCGATGGCGGAGCCGCAACCGAAGGTCTTGAAGCATGCGTCCACGATCTTGCCCGTCTTCTCGTCCACCCTGATCTGGAGCTTCATCACGTCGCCGCAGGCCGGCGCGCCAACCAGCCCCGTGCCAACGGCGGGGTCATTCTTATCGAAGGAGCCAACGTTCCGGGGGTGGTCGTAGTGGTCCACCACCCGCTCGTGATAGGCCCTCGCCCCAAGGATGGCGGCAGGGGCGCCGCCGCTCCCCGGCCGTACGCGGCAGGCCAGGGCGCCTCCCTTGCTCGCTAGCCTCGTCAACATGGTTCTTCTGCGTCGTCCTGCGGCGCGCCTGATCGGGGCTCTCGGAGATGATATGCCAAGGGAAGGGGGCGAAGAGGAGTCTATATGGAGGACGGCAGCGGTCTTGGCGACGGTGACATTGACGGCGGGATCGCGGTCCCCCTCCGTCGCCTGCTGCAGCGATCTCCTCTCTCTCTCAGACACAACGAGAGACGCATTTTGTACGTAAACCCTCGAGGGCTATTCTACAAATGTTCTCATCGTACACAAGATGGGACACGGGGAACTTGGCCGACCGGGCCCACTTCGCTGCATTATTGGAGGCCTTTGGGGTTGCGTAAGAGGCGAGGAAGATGAATGTATCGCGAATTCGGGTGCGCATCGATGGGGGCATTGATGAGCTCATGTGACACGACTCGGCCCAGCAAGCTCGCAAGCTAACGCCCTGTTTGGTAACACTATTAGGTATCTCTATCACTATGAATTTTAAAATTGATATTGATAAGAACCATTAAGAGGTGTTTGGTTAATTATATCAATTTTAAAATTTGTAGTGCAAACAAAGCATTTTGTGTAATACAAGTGTCCACTTGTATTACTTTTGATATTGATACTCCAACATTTGAAAATATTAATATCAAAATTGATATAGTACCAAAAATGAAACTCTAACCAAACAGGGCATAAAGTACCACCAGCGGCTAGTGGCCCGTTAACTGATTTGGGCCCGTTCGTAATGTCTGGGTCGAGGCCACTCGAATCTTTTTTTTTTTTTTGAAAGAAAGGCCACTCGAATCGCTGGTTCTAGTCTGACATTTAATGGGGTGTTTGGTTGGATCATAATAAAAGTTTTTATTTTAATTTTTAAAAATTATAAGAAAATTTGTTAAAAGAGGTGTTTGACAATCATGACAATTTTATGGTTTGAAAGTGATTTTTTTTGTTATCACATCCTTCCAAACACGATAATTTTATGTCATGAGTTGGTTCACTTTTTATTTTAATATAATTTTTTATCATGAAAATGTACAAAAAAATTATCATGCAACCAAACACCCCATAAGCTTTCCTGGATAATTCTAAAGTTATTCTGTCGTACATATAACTAAAAAAATGCTATTATTAAGTGTTTAGTGGCGTGATATGAAGGAGTTTCTACTGTAAAAATAAGTCCTCGTAGCGAATCTTGTTAAAGGAGTGTTTTACAATCATTACAAAACATAGTTATGTAGACAATTCCGTCTGGGTCAAAAGACGATGCTAGATCTCTTTTCTTTTGTTCCTGTGGTATCTCATCAGTTTTATACATGGTTTTTGCCCCCCTTTTGTTACCATCTATCACATAAATATATACATATACTTATTTGGCAGACAATCGCCCTGCTGGTTGGAGTACGTAGACATCTCTTAAATTATATGATACTTATTTTTAATATCTTTAATATGAGACTGTTCGCTTCCACGTCAAATTTTCTTCTTCAACCCTATCATGCGGATAACAGGCACGAGGTCGGTACGTGCAAGATTTAGATTAACGTTGTCACGACCCGGATTTTTAACATGCACAGCGGAAGATAATCCGGCGACGTAACGGGAAAGGATATCGGTCTGGAACCAAATAATATCAAAATTCACAATCCAATTAAATAATTCCAAAATTTACAACACATTAACACTATAAACAAATACCTATCTAAACAAATTAAATACCAACATTGAATGATACTCCACTAGCTCCTCGAATTCCAAAACACCACTACGCTTCTGCTGCGCTAAACCTGCACTCCTGAAAATATTAACAACGGAAGGGGTGAGTCACAACAGACTCAGTAGGTCTTACACTCGAACTACCCCATTATAATAACATTTCTAGTGGTATACTATACATATTAAGCCTAAAAATCAGATTTAATACATAGCTCTTAACTAATTATATATCTTTAATTAATTGATTACAAGATCATTCTACTACCCCATATGATGACATGACTCTAAATGCATTAAAACCAACATAACCTACACTTTAGACTACTCTAGGTATGCACATAACCTGACATAAAACTAATGACACATCTAGAACACTAATCTCTATGCCAACATACTCAACTAGACACCTGTCTGAGTAAATACCATGCTCCATCTGATAAATGTAGTCACATCACAAAACTAGCACCAGATTTACCATATAGTAGGAAGTAACATATAGTAACTAAATCCCATAAAAGACTTACATAGTGCAGGGGAGTACTTAGGATGAACCGCGTATCTGGGATCGAAGGATGCTCCGTATTCAACTAATCTCCGCTGCTCACGGGACACTAACGTAGTCCGGTGAAGTACATTTCCATCACAATGCAGCTCGCATTAACCACATTCCACACCACGCAAGCATATAATTAACCTCGAACAAGAAAAACAGAACATTTAATCGGGCAATCAAACATGAAATACATAGATGAACACCCATGGTTCTATGCACCACATATTTGCATACCATACCACAATCTAACACAAACTAATGCATATACATGGAATCATGCAATTTACAACCTAAACATGACAATTACATGCTTAAACAGAACCATCTATCTAATAAAAGAAAATAAACTAAATTCTAACCACATTATGCCTAAACTTCACATCGGCTTTTTATCAAATCGGAATATACATGATTAAGGTTCATCGCGATGCAAACATACTAAATTAGCTAAATTTAGACATACACAACCTATCATGAAGTCTAACATACATGAATAACCAAATTAATCTAAGCATGCACTATTTAAACCAATTAATCTAACTCTAACTAAACATGCTAATAAATCCAAAACAGCCCATTAACTACAATATTCTAATCCTGGTGATCTAAACATGATTATTACGATTTAATCAAAATATTAGAGTGCTAAGGATAGCCGAGACGCCTACCTTGACGGCAACGGCGAACGGCGCCCGGAAATCCAAGGAGATTGAATTTGGCGACGAGACTGCCGCGGTTGCGTCGGTGTCGAAAAACTGAGTCGGGTAGGTGTTCTTAAAATCTGCCGGAGGAAGAAGAATAATAAACTATGGAGCTTGATAGAAGATAATATGAGAGAGGGCAATAGGAGAGAGGTTGTATCACCGCGCTGGAGAGAGAAGAGGGGCGCACGGCGGCGGGCGAGCGGTGAAGACGGGCGCACGCGGAGGTGCAAAGCGGGCGCACGGGACGGTGGCCGCGTGGGCGCGGTGGCGCCGCGATGATGCAGGGGCCGAGGCGGGGTACGAGGAGCGGGCGGCGGCTGGCGGCGGGAGACGCGCGGCGACGCACGGGCGCACGAAGCTCGAGGCGGCGACGCGGGAAGGGGAGAAGGCGGGGAGGCACGCGAGGGCTCGCGCAGGCGGCGGCCGAGAGGGAAAAAGAGGGGAAAAAATAGGGTTTTTCTCGCGGGGCAGGAAACGGCGCGGGGAGGGTTTCTCCTGGGGAGGAAAAAGGGGAATAAATAAGGGGAGGAGCAGATTAAAATATTAATAAATATTAACTATTTTTTATTTAAAAATACGGGGTATTACAAACGTCCATGATATCCTGTGACACCATATTAAAGGATCTTGGTTCATTCAAGTCAACGTCTCGGAATTCTGAGTAGAACACCTATCTCTCCGTATCACTCTAAAAGGGTGCGTTTGGTCGCATAATAAATAATTTTGTATACACCATAACAAAGTTGTATTAAAATAAGTTGTAAATTATTGCCAATGACATAAAATTGCGTGTATGATTAAAAAAAAGAAGAGTGGGTGTCATGTATAAACAAGGGAGGGGAGGGACCACAAGATAAGAAATAGGGCTTCACTTTTTTTTTCTAAGAAAAAACGTTAAGATGGGAGCGCACACACACAGATATATATATAAATAAAATTTTAGTGATTGTCAAAGATATTTTTTAACAGTTTTGTCGAGAAAACATAAATTTACAACAAAAACTTGATTTATCACGTCATAAAATTCAGTTTACCTATACTTCTGGTATGTTATCCCGAGAGATGATGCTCTGTCTGATCTCTATCTTCGTATTCAACCTCGCCCAAGATTTTGGGCGGCACGAGCCGCATGATTACGTCACCCTTTTTATTTTAGCACTCGAATCATGCGTCAAAACTATCACAGCATCCTGTTCTTCCGACCATGAAACTGCCTCCCGCAGCAATTGCAATTCGAACACCGCATGTATGTTTATGAATCGGCATCTTATAATTTTGGTGTCGGTGGACAACTACGGCACTTAATAAGATGGAATCATATATGTATATATGTCGTAGATTTTTACAGGTACATACGAAGAATCCGCAATCTTTACACACATCATGGTTGTATGGAACGTGGACCCCCTTCTGTTCAACGTCACGGGTCTCTCTTATTGACCTCTTCTTCTCCCAGCCACCGTGAACCGGTGGTGCAGATGGAATGAAGACAAACCTCTCGAGCATATACACACACTAACCGCAATGGTGTTCTTCCGTCTGTCGTCGGTCAGCACATGTCTGGGACAGAGAGGGGCCTGAAGCTCGTGGGTTTGCCGTTCTGCAGGCAATCGATCGGGGGGACGGCCGGGGTGAGCAGCTCCCCGAAGGTCTGCCAGCAGAAAGGGTTGTACATGTGGTAGCGCTGCTTCACCGGCTGCAGGGCTATGCCGGTGAGCCGGACGTCGGAGCAGGGCAAGGCGTCGCTGCAGGCGAAGTGCACGGGCGTCACCGTGTAGGTGCCTCTGATGCCCTCGTACGCGATGCCGGAGAGTGCCACGGCCGACGACTGGTTCTTGCACGACGCCCGGTCGCAGTAGTACTGGTCGATCATGATCGGCGTCTGCACCTCGGTGACCTGGATGCCGGAGAACTTGATGTTCTGCACCGAGCCGGAGCCGCCCTGCGCCAAGGAGGAAAATATATTTATATATACATAACAGGGAGCGACGCAGGCGTACGCCGCCGGGGAGCCCAATGGAACGGACGGCGCCCGCGTTACCTGCCATGTCTTGATCCGGACGCCGGTCATCGTGCCGCGGAGGGCCACGTTCTGGACGGTGATGTTGGAGACGCAGGCCTTGGTGTTGTCCCTGCCCAGCCCTCCGATGCTGAAGCCGTGGCCGGGGCCGCAGCTCACGCTGTGTACATTCACGTTGGAGCATCCCGTCTGTATGGACACGCAGTCGTCTCCTGCGGCGGCCGGAAGATCAAAGCCATAACTTTGTTAGTTTGTCTAAGTTAACGTAAACATAGTTGATTCAATTCAAGTTATATGGT
The DNA here is from genome assembly GCA_036172225.1 of Cryptocoryne crispatula var. balansae. NCBI lineage: Eukaryota > Viridiplantae > Streptophyta > Magnoliopsida > Alismatales > Araceae > Cryptocoryne > Cryptocoryne crispatula. The sequence goes on from CM069928.1 coordinate 40,509,372, forward strand.
GCACTGATTTGACTTTAATTCGAAGAATCTCAGAAATCAAACAAAACCAATCGATCTGTCAAATCAAATCAAACCATTGTAATTTGTTTTGTTCTTTTTTTTTTTTCATGTAGGACATTCCTAAAGGCCGCTACTCTAATGGCCGGAATGGATTCCGTCTGCTCTACATTTTCTTCCCCCTTTTTAGCTACCGGCTGTAATGGCTGCCTGCAAAGGGGATGTTGCAGTGGGAGCAGAGGATATACGCGGTACTGTGGTTGATGGCGCCTGCCCAACTGCTCGTCTCTTTTACTTTCCCTCTTTCTCGAGAATGGAAATGTCACGGCGAAAAGAAAAGGGGAAGACGTGCTCGGCGGGTAGTTAAAATCGAAGAGGTGTATCTTGTGCTCCGGGGAACGCCGGCGGAGGGATGGGAAAGCCTTGGCTACCAACGGTGGAGGCATCGTTGGAGGGAAGAAAGTTGATTACCGCAGGCGAGATCCGTGTGGTGGATGGATACGTCTCTGGAGTTCTGCAGGTGTATGCCGTCCGTATTGGGGCTGTTGCCCGGGGAAGAGACCGTCAGGTTGTAGACCTCCACGCCGACGCAGTTGTCGAACTTGAGGTGGCACTGCGGGCTGTTCTGGATCGTTATCCCGGTGACTATCACCCCGACGCTGCCGTAGAATCTCAGCGCCTGCATCAGATCAAACACGCATTCGAATCAGATCACGGATGGCCGTCTGCCGCGGGGTGGATCGCCTCCGACTCGCTCACCGTCGGCTTGATGAGCGGCATCTTATCGATCATCGATCCGCTTATCTGTGTGTGTGGGGGGGGGGGACACGAGAGACAAGACGAAGCAAATCGGTCAGCGATCAACGATTAACCTTTCAGCACCGCTCGAGGAAAGCCGGCCGGCAGATCCGCCGCCGGCGGCGGCGGCGGCGGCGGCGGGCGGGAGAGACTTACAGGTTCGAATGCGAACTGCGACTGGCTCCACCAGACGGCGCCCCTCCCTTCTACGACGCCCTTGCCTCGGATGGTGATGCCCTTCAGCTTGGTGAACTCGAGCCACTGCAGAAGGCCGGCGCCCCACGCCCGGGCGCTCGTCGGGGCGACGATCGTACCGTCCAGCTGCGGGGAGGGGAGCGGTGGGTGATTGCGTCAGAAAAAAGGCCCGATTCCCCGTTATGGGCCTTTATCACAGACCTTCCTTACCTGAAAGACGATGTTGGGCTGGCAATATGGGCCAGAGAACGATATTGGGCCCACCAGAAACTGAAACCGCGCCGGCACCAGGACGGTCGATCCTTGGACTTTGCAAGCTGCCGCCCACGCAGCCTGGAAAGCCTGCGTTTGAGAAGCCGAGGAAGTGTGTTACTCATGAGTGAAAATAGAATAATCCTATTTGATTTCGATGATAATTGAAAGATTCAGAATTAATTTTCGTATCTTATATAAGTCATTGGAATCAAAATCGAACATTCCGATAATTTATTAGAATCGAAATAAGAAGTAGTCGATTCTGTATTCATTTTATTAATTTTTATAAAAAATGATATTTATCTTTTAAAACTAATATATTAACATTAATTAGCAATGTCTGCCATTTTAATTAAAGTTGGAGCATATAACTTCGCCTTTAAAATTAAAGTGGGACTCCATTTTAACATCTTGTTCGACTTTTCTTCAAGTGTGTTGTCTTGCAAAACAAAACAAAAGAATTTGTAGGCTAGTTACGCAATTTACAAAGTAAACTAAGTTAGTTGAAAAAAAAAACAAAAACAGAGACGAGCCACAGAATCCTGACAGGTAAATGAGGACAAAGCCAGCATCTCTTTCAAGTGACCGTTCTACCCTCCACGGTTCTCGGCGGCCGGCTGCCGGCTGCGCTGCTGCAGCGAGCTCCGGCCGGCGGCCGGAAAAGAACGGGAGGAAAGGAAGCCTGCCGGAAAAGAAAATGCACGGCGGAAGAGAGAGCCACCGAATGCCGGCTGCGCGGGGGAGGGGAAGAGAAAGACCTTGGTGTCGTCCGCAATGCCGTCGCCTTTGGCCCCAAAAGCCATGACGTTGAACACCGAGCTTTTTCCGGGAACCGGAGAGATAGCGGGCGATGTGGTCGGCGGAGGCGTCGGCCGCGGGGCAATGGCGGCGACGGGGGTGGTGATGGGCATCGGCCTCTCTTTCTTGCCGTCCCCCGGAGCCCCTCCGCCGCCGCGGCTGTCGTGGCGGCTTCCGCCGCCGGACTTCCCTCCGTCTTTTCTCTTCGCCATGGCGGAGAAGACGCCCTTGCCCGCCCTCCAGTGCCGGCCCGGCCTCCTGGCATCGCAAGGCCCCAAGCCGGAGCTCGCCATGAAGAGCACGGCGAGGAGCAGCAGCGCGAGCCTCCGCACTCCCGCCATCTTCCGCCGCACTGGGTGGATGCGGGGAACGGCTGGCGGGGCGGGAGCGTTTAAATAGAGAAGCGGAGGTCGATGATTGAGCGGAGGGGGGGGGGAGGAGCAGAGAAGCGGCCGAGGCCACAGAGGGACACGTGAGCTGGTGGGTCTCTGAGGAGAGAGAGAGAGAGAGAGAGCTCCTCTGGTTCACATGCAGCGTTCACGGGCGGCGGCGGAGGAAGACGGTCGGAGAACGGGCATTCGTACTCCGTCTGCTCAGATGTCCGGTGCAACCAGAAATTTCCTGGAAAATTGCGGGAAACCCCGAGGGAACCGGCGCAATTCGTCCGAGGGCCCTCAGACTGTAAAAAAAAGGAGGGCTGATGTGTCTACTTCATAATTTAAATTTTCGGTCAGAGTTATTTATTATTCATGATACTCGGATTCTGATTTTATTACAGCCATTCGATCGTTCTTAAAATCTTTATTTTATGTGACTCTTATCAGAAATGAAATTAATCGAACTCATAATTAAATCTCAAGCTACTACTAAATTAAGTTTGATCTGATATGCTTTATACTGTAATTTTACTGTCTCATTATAAATATCACGCTATTCATTTATTATTATTATTATTATATGGATCTCAGCGAAGTGGAAAAGAAAGCAGATGCATAAATGACTATCTTTTGTTTAAATTTTGATAAATTATCAAAAAATATGATTCTAACCTTGATAACTTAGACACAAAATTAATTAAGCTTAAAATCTGTCGATCATCGTCAAAATTGAACAGATAATTCTATCAGCAGTACCCCTGCTAAATACCATCTCACCCAAGAATGTCAATCGTAACAGATTGCACATGCCATCATCCTTTAATGGGCTGTTTTGTATACGGATAATTTGGGGATAAATTCGGGGTTTAGACGCAAATCTACAAGATAAACCGGGTTTATCCGTAAATGATGGTGTACACCAACCACGTCCTAACTTAATAAATAATTATAAGAATGGTTTGTTGGCTCTCGATAACTCAATGGCATCCCCGCAACGGATAACGTACTCGTTAATCTAACGAGAACGGAAACACATATTTCAAAACCAAACCTACATCTTTAATCAAAACATGCCGTCAAACCATCTATAATATCCTAGATCACCTTAACACTCAACTCAACGGATGACCTTGTACCCAGGAAAAAAAATTTATTCTAGATCCAGACGCGGAGGGCGCGCCGGTTAGGGAGCCGGTCGGGACTCGGGGACGTCGAAGCCGTCCGAAAAGAACGGTAAATTTAAGAAGTGGTGTGCATAGAGGTGCACACCGAGGTGCACAGAGGATCTGATCCGATCGGGACTCGGGGACGTCGAAGCCGTGCGAACGGAACGGTCCCGTTAGGCTGACGCCGTTAGATTTTCCGTCGGTTGGGTTAGCTGCCAACGCCCGCCCAACACCACACGGTAAAGGAAAAAAAGATAATTCCTTTCGGAATGTTCAACCGTGACTGGGATCTTCTTCTGGCCAGCAGCACAGTTATGACGCCCAAAGGTGTTTGCTTGTATAATGAAGTAAATTTTCTTCCAAAATTATATTTTTACCGTGAATTTCATTAAGATATATTTTACAGTCGTGATCACACGCGATATATGTATACGTAGTTATGTAGTTTTAAAACTATCGTTTTGGAGAAAAGTGGTTTCTCCTTTGTTTTTTTCTTTCTGGTTGTCTGTGATTCGAATGGGGTGTTTATTTGTACGACAAATTATTTTTCTACGATCATATTTTTGTAGCAAAAATTTTTACGAGAGATGTTTGGCAACCACTACGAATTTCTTTGTTTAGAGAGATTTCTTTCTTGGACAAGAAAAGAAGTAAGATCCTCTTTTTTTTTTTTAATCTAGTGGCTCCTCATTCCTTTTGATCTTGGATGGCTCCTCATTCCTTTTGGTTGTATCACATCTCCCCCGAATATGATAATGTTATGCCATTGGTTAGGTTATGTTTTATTTAATATAGATTTATACACATTAAGTAACTACCAAACACCTCATTAAGTTACGTAACAAGGTAGATGAACATTAATAAAATAGCAAAGTAAGAGTAGAGAACCCAACTTGGTAGGTAGATTAGAGGATTTTAGTGGGTGGATGCACCTACAAGTGTTCACTATTTGGTTCAACCCAAGAATTGGACCACTGTTGATTAACTTTGGGTTACATACCCCCAACAACATTTGTCATATATTTAATGTGAGCCCGAGCCAACCAAACCACCTTTATTTAATTTACTCCGAGAGATGAGATATAGACATGGTTTGATTTTTTTTGGCTCGAAGAAAATCGCATTGAAGTCGAGCCAAACCAAGTCGAGAACATGTTTAGATCAAGTTTTTATGGTTTGATTTGATTTGGTTTGATTTTTTTTCTTATACCGAAATTGTTGGACCACTGTTACAAGTATTATTTTACCAAGGTATATACATAGGATATCATTTAGTTTGATATAAATTATAATTTATTAAAATATAGCATATATGTTAATATATATGATTGATTTTACTTTAATAAATTTTACAATAATTATTTTTACTCGAAAAGATGTGCAAATATTTCCAATAGGGTTAAGCTAAAATAAGTATTCAATCTAATTTGAGTTTGAAAAATAAAGGTGAGTTTTGTTTTTTGTTTATGGTCCCCATCTTTTTTGAGGTTTTACATGGTCGTCGTTCCTCTTGTTATCACATCTCACCGGACATAATAATTTTATATATTTTAGTTATTTTAAAATTTATTTCAACACATGCTTTTATCACAAAAACATAAAATTTGTTGAGGTGTGCAACCAAACACCCTGGTACTGATCAAGTACGCTTCTCTCGAACCTTGACGACGTCAAGACACGTGGAAATCAACCAGTACAATAAATACACATTACCTAAAAATCCACGCATGTGGATCTCATATTTTTGTGTCTAATTAGAATTTATTCCCATTCGGACACAAGTGTGCACATAATTAAGATCCGTGTGCATCGATGTTATTCTGATACATTAATTTATTTACTGTGTAGACAGATCTCCAATTTACACATCTGCCATGTCGTCCCTGCCCTATTAATGTGCACAAATATATAAATTTCCTCCAAGCCTGGGTGAGAGGATCATTAATATTACTCTAAATCTAAGGCATACCTCATTTGTAATTTTCCACCTTAACAAGGCAAGACAGATGTAAATGGAGATCTGACTGGACAATAATGTACATATATATGTGTGTGTGTGAGAGAGAGAGAGAGAGAGATAGCTCATAGGGTGTGTTTTGTGGCACAATAAATTCTTATACACTTTCATGATAAAAACCAGAACAAAATAAAGTCTAAAACTACCATGTTTAATTGGGGAGATATGATAATATATAAAAATAGCAGAGGTCATGTATAACTTAAAGGGGTGAAAAAAAGGAAGTACGACTCAACTTTTCTTTTGGTCTAGAAAGACTTTTTTTTTTAAAGTATAGGTATGCAATAACATATTTTTTAACAATTTTGTTAAGAAGATATATTTATGTAACAAGAACTCAATTTGTCATGCAACATCCCACTCGGTCAACTAATTAAATGGACCCTTTTTAAGTCTATCACCCTCTCTCTCACCACAAAAATCAGCTTCTTGCCCACTTTCTTGGAGCACCACCATATATATATATATCTACCTTCTGATCCGTTCTCGTGAGCGCTTGGCCACTCCATTGGTTGCGTGGTCATGTGTCCAGCCTTCACGTACGGCCGTCGTCCCACCAAAAATGTGGAAGAGAGTGGGATTTAGACGTGCGCCTGAAAGAAGCTTAATTATCGCGTTATAGAGCTAGGTTGCAGCATCCCAATATATGGGAACCCCTTATAAATAGATATATGTTATAGCCTTATATATATATAGCTAGCATACTAATTAATTTACGGATCAGCTTCCGGCACACACCGGCCAAGAGATGAAGATTCCATATGCGCCGTTCGACCATGCTCGTGCAAGCCATGGCATCATTAAAACTACGATTTCATGTGCGTTCGACCAAGTTCGACCAACACATTATATTAATTTTACGATATATTATTATGAATCTGTCTCACAAATACCATCGAAAACATGCATGGTTCTCTCCCAAAATTAAGCTAAATCGGTTATATTTATTTTATTTTTATAGATAAATGTTGCATCTTACGCTGATACGACGACTTCAACCTTACGAGGCCTAAAGGCCTTCTCCCAGGTGTACTAAGACGACACTCTCCTCTCTAATTTTCGTTCGGATTCCTTTCTTAATTTTTTCTTATTTCAAAAAAAAAACGAGTATATATGATTCATCTCAACAAGTGAATTTCCTAGAAAAGTTCTTCGACTTCCTCACATGACATATTAAATATTTTTATTAAATTATATATTTAATAAATTATATAAAAAATTCGAAAGTTTTTTCTCACCAACTCATCTGAGAGATATGATGAATCCCACTCAGGCAAACCGTGAACGGTCCTACATGGACTCATTCAAGTTCTGGAAGACAGACAGTCGAGTCAAACATACGGAATCGGCGGATGGGGCAGGGGAATCGAGCTAATATGGCGGATCCGCTCGATTTCCGCCCGATCGATCCCTGTCGCCGTCCCTCTCGTGGCCCCCGGCCGGCCCCATGCATGCATGCAGCCATGCACACCACACACACACACACCAGTGTCCGGCTAGTCGAACGAAGACAGAGGGAGAGGCCCGCGCGATCAGGTCATGTATATGTGGATCCATATACGCGTGCATATATACGTTATTGTATATTTTCTTCTCTTCTCCGGACGATCAGGTGATCGAGACGTACGATTCCACGTATAATCTGTACCCCATGACATGACAGGAATGGTTCAGATCAGATTAATTTGGGAGGAAGAGAACGAAGAAGAACTGGCACGGCCATGCCAGGACAGACTCGCCGCGCGCACGGGACGCCAGGGCAACACTACTAGTGTGTGTGTGTCTTCTATTAATCGGCCACTTGCGGTTGCGGCCCGGCCGGGAGCTGCAATCCGCCCTCCGCCGCCGCGCCACACTCTGCCGCCGCCGCGCCGCCGCCGTTGCCCTGCCTGCGTACGGCGGTCACCAGCCAGCTCGGCCATCGCTAGCTAAGTACTTACTTCGACCTCTGCGTCGCTAGCTAAGTACCTTTACATGGGTTCAGGGGGCATGTAAAGGGTTAGTAACATATGGAGAGGGTTAGTAACTTCCGAAAAATGGGTTCAGGGGGATATGTAAAATATTAGTAACATATGGAGATGGTTAGTAACTTCGGAAAAATGGGTTCAGGGAGCCATGTAAAGGGTTAATAACATATTGAGAGGGTTAGTAACTTCCGAAAAATGGGATCAGGAGGCTATGTAAAGGGTTAGTAACATATGAGAGGGTTAGTAACTTCGGAAAAATAGGTTCAGGGGGCCATGTAAAGGGTTAGTAACATATGGAGAGGGTTAGTGATTTCTGAAAAATGGGTTCTGGGGGCTATGTAAAGGGTTAGTAACATATGGAGAGGGTTAGTAACTTGTGAAAAATGAGTTTAGGGGGCCATGTAAAGGGTAAGTAATATATGGAGAGGGTTAGTAACTTCCGAAAAATGGGTTCAGGGGGCTATGTAAAGGGTTAGTAACATATGGAGAGGGTCAGTAACTTCTGAATAATGGGTTCAGAGAGTTATGTAAAGGGTTAATATTAAATATTAATTTTTATTCAAAAATATATTAATAATTCACATATAATTAGTTAATTTTGATATAATATTTTAAAACTTTATTTTTATTAATTTATTAATTTATATATTATATTAATTATGACTTATTTGATATATTAGATATATATTTATATTGACCTAATCAGTAGACATATTAGATATTTCGTATGGGTGAAAATAAACAACTGCAGACATATTTTATGAAAAAAATCGGATAGAATGTAATTTTCTCTTTTGCAAAGAATGCCGAGATAAATTTATGTTAACTATGTCTAAACATTTTATTTATTTAACAATATGATATTAAATGGTGATTTTTTAATAATAATATTTAATTTCTAAATAAGCTCAATCATGCATATAGTTTGATTTTCTCCATTAAATCATCTTTCACTAAGAAGGGAAACGTAGCTACTATCATATAAAAAATAAATAAAATTTATTCAGAAATAGAACTGTCGCCTGCCAAGGTAGTCAAGAAGGAGAAAGCAGTTCAAACGATGAGACAGCGCGCGCTACTTTACATAGAATTTTTTAATCATATCATCATTAATGATGAGGCCACGGAATGATAACAGACGTGAGAAACGGCACCGTTAACGGTTTGGCTACCGTTCAACAGCCGTCTGGTGCATTTATCCAGACAAAACGTGGCCTCACACGGTTGGCGACTGAGGGGCTCACCTCAGGAGGGGTCCTGAGGCGATCCGAACTCCTTCGCCGCCCTTCCCGCGCACGAGACTCCTCTCGTAGTTCGGGGCATCTCAATTTTTAGATAAAAAATAAATTTAAATTTTAATATAAAACGGTTAAGATTTCAATCATTCAAATAACTGAGTTAATAAAACGGCGATAATAATTCGACCATGTCGATAACGAGCTTGTGAGTCGATGAATTATTGTTGAATCATCGTCATTGATGCCTTATTGATTAGTTATCGATCTTAATATAACTAATTATCGACGGATAACAAATTAGTAAGATGTTGGTAGCGGATTAACTTTTTTTCGGTAGTAGTTCATTAAACTTATTATTTGAACTACCGTTTATGTGATCCGGGGTGGTGATCATTTTTAATTGGGGACTGAGGCTACTCCTTCCACCCGAGAACAACTGAGGTGAATCGAGCTCCTCTTATCGAATTTTGTCAGATAGATCACGTTTGGACCGGCTATGGCTTGAGATGAAGGGGGGCAAAATTCAAATTCGAATTAACGTTTTATGGAACCCATTCGAGATTAATTAATCTCTGATTGTGTATAGAAAAATAATTAGGGACTATTTGCATGGTACAAGACTGATTTGAAGATAAATTAACTTAAATATTTATCTCTAAATTTGAGCTGTTTGGTACGAAGCTGATGACTCTTACGCACGAACGTATTTGTCAGATGAATTGGATTATCCAATTCAAAACGTTAATGGCCCGTTTGATTAGAGTTTCAAATTTGATACTATATCAATATTGATATTGATAATTTTAGAGGTTGGAGTATCAATATCAAAATTGATACAAGTTGACATTTGTATTACATAATGTGCTTTGTTTTCACTACCAATTTCAAAATTAATATTACTAACCAAACACTTCTTAGTGATTACTAGGAATATCAATTTTAAAATTGATAGTGATAGAGGTGTTAAATAATGTTACCAAACAGGGCCTAAGACAGTGGGTTAAATAGACACATTTTTATATGCGAATATTCTAACGTGTCCACTCTGAGTGCATGCCAATTTTTTAAATTAGGCTTCACCATCTTGCTTGACCGGTGAACCATAAACTCTCTGATACCATGGCCATCTATCTCAAGTCCTTGTAAAACATATATATATTATGCCCAAGTCCTGTTAGTTCTTGTATTATTTGATGCCTAACCATGGATATGGTCAAAGATTAGACTTTCAAACCTTTCGATAAAATGTCTAACTAGAGATTCGGTCAAAGAGGTTAGATGGTTCGGACGATTTGATAAGATGATTGAACTAACGTTTGCATATGTCAGAAATTTCTTAAAAAAATTATTAAGTGATTCAGTATATTTTTTAGTTTTAAAGATAAATAAATAAGATTTTTGTGTTCTACAAGACAAGAGATTAGAGATTACATAAAAAATCAAAATTTTTGGATTAAGCCAAAACAAACTTCACCTTATACTTTTTCACAAACTCTTTTATGATATCTTATGCCCTGTTTGGTTAGAGTTTCATTTTTGGTACTACATCAATATTGATATTAATATTTTCAAATGTTGGAGTATCAATATCAAAAGTAATACAAGTGGACACTTGTATTACATAATATGTTTTGTTTGTATTACAAATTTTAAAATTGATACAATTACCCAAACACCTCTTAATGGTCCCTATCAATATCAATTTTAAAATTGATTGTGATAGAGCTACCTAATAGTGTTACCAAACAGGGTGTTAGGTATGATTACTCTAAAAATAACGGCCTTGCAGCCAAGCTGTTTAGGTGCAAATTATAAAAAACACGAAATCAAAATAAATTGATTGCATGAGACTGAACCGGAGGGGCATATTATTATTGCACATAATGAGGCCCAGAAGGGTTGCCCAAATGAACCTTCAAGTTCACAAGTAGATATAAAATATGTGACTTTTCATGATCGAGCTGTGTGTGGCTTCTCTAAAACTGCGTGTTAATCAACGTCGGGGTTAGCAGATCTGTCCTGATTAAATTAGTGATTACAAGATGATGAAGAGACCCGGCAAATCGGCGCTCTGTTCACGGTCTCCTTAATTTTATTATCAGCTCTTCATCAAGTGGCCTTGTATATCTGTTGCTTGTGGCTCGTAGCCAAAGGCAGAGAAGCCCTGCCAATCAAACCTATTCATGGGGCCTCTCTGCGATTCCCTTTGCTTGCTCGTCTCCTTTTGTCCTGTGGATAACTGTGCAGTCACGCAACACAATGACAAGGGGTCATACGGGCAAAATATACAGCATGGCCTGCCTTATAAAAGCATTAAGTTTATTAACCCCTGTATTCTCTTGGGCGAAGAATTATTGTTTTTTATGCATAGTCGAATATCATGTTGCTTGCTTGCATGAGCAATCCAGTTGTGCCTCTGTTCGTCGCTGTTGTTATTTCTGGGCCCTTCCGACCCAACCTGTCGTCGTTAAAGCAGAGCAATATTGCTGATATTTGTTTTTTTTTTTCGAAACTGAAGACGACCCGACAACAGTGGCCAAGCTGATAATGAGTGGTTCCTTTAGTTGGTTTAACATATATGTATTATTTACGCACAGAATATATATATTCCGGAGACTTGTCGATGCCAAACGGGCATCTTCTAATTCCCTATGGAGAACTGATTCAAACACACCACACCCTGACGAACACAGTACTGCTGAACTGAGAACAGAACAAGACCCTTCATAGGCTAGGTATATATATATCATCTATATATATGTGCCGGTAATGTATTGTCTGATGGGCAGTTTAATCCATGAATTACACGTTGATCTGTATTGTATATGCAGCTATCTGAGGTGTGGCGCACAAGAGGCTGGCAGAAGGGAGACGCGACCTCTATCGCCTATGCATGCATGCACACCGGGTGAACTAGGCGCTGCTGCTGCAGCGCCGACGCTGGCCCTGGATGATCACCATGCACATCGTCCAGAGAGAGTTAGCTAGACAGTCCCATATAAGATAGTGAGAGAAGATACCTCGTACTGATCATAAGTCCGAGCCTCTCTATGCGATTTTGAGATGTTTAACGGGCTGCTGGCGGAACGGCAAGCATGAGCTCGATGTTGCCAAAGGCCGATATATGAGCTATGAGTTGTTCATAACAACAAAAAAATTGTTTAGGAGAAATCAAATCCAGACAAATGCCACATATGACAATAAGTCAGTCTGTATTATAAATTTTGTGTGCTATCAATTCTATTCTTTATAGAAGCGCCGAAGGACCTGGCCTCTTTCTGAACATATTTCAATTTTTTTTTTTGCGCTTCATGTGGTGCTTGTTTCCGGAACCCTAGATCCCCAAATCAATGGAGAAAGCACTGGTGGAAGACGATGTTGCCGAAGATGTGAAGTGATCTGTCACCGCCGCAAGGTCCCAAAGAACAGGAGATCCGGCGGAGCGAGGGGGGACGAAGACGCCCGGTACCTGCCAGGTCTCGACGCCGACGCCCCGCCGGTCACCCTGCCGCGGAGGGCGACGTTGGCGAGACGCAGGCCCCGGTGTTGTCCCGGCCCGGCCCTCCGATGCCGACGCCATGGGCGGGACCGCCGCCCAAGCTGCTTGTGTCCAAGTTCGCGCTTCCCGGCTGTATGGACACAGTCGTTCTCCCCTGGCCTGTGAATTATACAAGGCACGGGCGCATGTGAGCCTTCCTGTCTTACCCGCCGCGGTCACCTTCAACCTCGCTCCACCCGTGGCTAGGGTTCTTCCCTTCCCCTCCCTCATCTTCGCCCCCACGTAATTTCAACCTCTGTGGCTGCAGGCAACGGCGCCGATGGTGATACACATCTGGGTGGCGGATTCCTATAGGCGGCCGCGTATTATTATTTTGTCCCCACAGCCCCGGCCATTCTCTAGTCTCTGATGGAAAGAAGGGTGAGTACCGCCGGCGAGGTCGGTCGGTGCCGTGGGATGGAGACGTCCTTGGAGTCTTGCAGGCGGGTGCCGACGTGCCGTCGGCGTTGATGTGCTGCTGGCCGGAGAGATGTCACCGACCGACCGTCGTGACGTCGCAGACCTCGCAACTGCCGAACTTGAGATGGCGCCCGTGACGGTGACGCCGACAGTGCCGTAGAACCAGCTGCAAGGAGAAAGAACTGAGTTCGGGTTGCTTTGGAAGATCGGTGGAGGAAACTTTTTTCCGTTTAAATACAAAAGAAAGAGTCTGGGTCATCGTAGCAGAGTGGTAGAAAGAGTATTTTTCACCGTCTCAAAAAACTATAATGTGTTAAAACTGGACGTTGCCAAAGTCGTGTTGTGCAATTCTATTTTGATTAGATTTATAAATAAAAATTTTAATGTGTCAGTTTTAAAAATAAAAAAAATAAAATGTGTTAGTTAACAAAACCGATCTTGGTGACAGCAAGAGTTGCAAATAAGCTGAGTTAATTCGAGCAACATATTGTTCAATCTCAACTCATTTATTTTACACAAGTTTGACCTCTATCTCTGAGAAGTAACTTAATTGTTAGTTAAAAAAGCTGATGGGGCTTCCCTGCTCAGCTTTCAGCTCTAACTTGTAAATTAAGGTGTGTGTGTGTATATATATATATATTTGTCTTGCGACATTTGAACTAGAGCTGGACCGCTTTTGCATGGACGCATTCGGCTACAATGTTCTTCTTCCTTCCTCCCTCTGGCTAAACGCACAGTTGTATTGCGCAGAAGTGGCTACGGCGGCGGCGGCGCCTACTAATGCAGGTAGAAAAATTGTTTTGCGCAGAAGCAGAACAACCACAGTTGCCCGCACATAGTTGTTCCGGAGTTCGATCGACTACAGGCTCGCAGAGCGCCTGCTCGACCTTGGCACCGCCGCCGATGAGAAGTGCCACCGGGTTTTCACCTCTGGTTTATTGGTCGACCGAGCACACGGTTTGATTTCGTGGTGGTATTGAGCAGGAGGAGGGCTCAGAATTTGGGAGTTCTGATCATCTCAGTTTCGAGGTGAAGTTTTCAGTGATGTGAGGACAGTTAGTGTTATGAAAGACGAAGTTAGTTCATTTTAAAAATGAGTAATATCTTTTCAACTTCTTAATATTTTGTTACTGAGTCTAGTTTAATTTATTATCGAGTCTTTAAAGATTTATTATGCGACAAAATTAAAAAAAATTGCACGAGAGAGAACGAATTAGAATAATGTCATATTGATCAAGTAAAAAAAGTATTTATACTTAAAAATATAAGTTATTGTAACTCAGAACACCGATTTTAAGTTGGTTAACAGTCACCGTCGTTAGTCGCGTGCTGCGATTGGCCTTCGCAGCTAATTATTAGCCGTGGCTAATTTCCTCTGTTAAAGTTTTCTCGGACTTGAAAAGATAGAGTGTAGGTCATTTCAGGAGAGTATCTAAAACTGTAACCTCAAATCCTTCACATAAGTGATATTATTTAATATCTTAGGAATTGAAAAATCATTAAATAAGATATTAAATGATTGTATTTATGTGAGAGACCTGAGATTATAATAATCTCAGACACTTTCATTACAATTCCAGATTAAATATGGCTTCTGATTTATAATATTATCGTCAAATTGACATTGTTTTAAAAAGTAAGCGCTTTCATTATTTCATTGTCATTGTTTTCTTTAAATCCTGTGTTCTTTAAAATTGATATTGTTTTAATTAAAGCTTGAAGATGCCCTTGAATGTCTCGTTCATTCTTTCCGTCGGTTCAAGATCTTGCAATGAACTGAGGCAGGTTCAAGTATCAGAATCTAGTACTGCCAATCCCAATAAAGGTTTCTACACACATGGATCGGTTTGGATTAGAGTCTGTCTGAATTGGTCCATTTTTTAGTGCGATTGCTAGAATCGGATGCAATCCATGCTTGATTTAGCTGGTTCGGATCAATCCAAGGGAGAGTTTGGGTTGGATTGGACTGCTGATCCCAATCCGCTGAACCAGGGGTTCTTGTGTTTCACCCATGGGTTAGAATAATGTAATCTTCTCGGCATATCACTATCATTTTTTTTTCTCTTCCGTCTGGTGCTCTTTTTGAGGATGGAACCCGAGAAACTGCTACTTCTCATTAAAAGCTGGGCGCTCCTGCATTATGTGACCTCAAGGGTCCTTATTGCTTTCTGTGACGAAGATGGAAGTTGCATCAGCATTCAATGCATCCACCTGCATCAACAACTTGGTGCACCACATCAGGAGATAAGAAGATCTCCCACAAAAGCACAGGGTTCTTGGACTTGAGCATGGGGTGTTTGGTTGCATGATAATTTTTTGTACACTTTCATCATAAAAAATTGTATTAAAATAAAAAGTGAACCAACTCATGACATAAAATTATCATGTTTGGAAAGATGTGATAACAAAAAAAAGTTACAACCATCCATGACCAAATAAAGTGGGGGACCACAAGAAAAAAGAAAGAGGTGAGACCCTCTTTTTTTGTTTAAGAAGAAAATCACTTTCAAAATATAAATTTATCATGGTTGCCAAACACCTCTTTTAACATGTTTTCATACAATTTTTAAAAATTAAAATAAAAGTCTTCATTATCATGCAACCAAACACCCCATTAGCGTTTGCAATAATTTTTTGGCATGAGATTGTTACGGAGGCGCAGCGTAGAAGAATGCAGTATCAGACGGACTCAGGTTCCTCGTCCAGCAGCCGTCAAGGTACGACATTTCATCTTCTATGCTTTAGTTTGTATTTAAGCGTGGAGCCGTAAAAGGTGTTCTTCCGCGCACACAACTCATTTGCGTCATTAGGAGGTCCAGCAGAAGACTGCTATTGCATTCCAATTGTCAAGATTGGGATCACTGAAATTTAACTTGCTCGGACGTTGTATTTGGGGGCGGCAATGGGGTGGGCTGGCCCATGGGCCGGGCCAGCCTTGGGCTTTGATTTGGGTCAGAGGAACGACCCGCGGGTTGTTCGGGCCAAGATAGCAAGTCTGCGGGTGCTACCAATCTTGTCCGCGAAGCCGGCGCTGACGAGGCAACATCTCTCGGCGGTGTAGCTCGGTGCTGTACAGGAGTTCGTAAGCTTATTTGAGAAGATGTAAAGAAGACATCTTAATAAATTATCAACCGGCTAGGCCAATGGGCCTATACGAATGTATATTTATTTTCAATTCCCTATTATAATTTTTATCATGTGAATTTAATTTTAGAAATTTTATCACCGTATCATCCTAATAAAACTTAATGACATGTTTTGTTACCGGTGTCTATCTGAATGTGTCTAAAACATGAGAATCTAGTTTATATTTTTTTTATTTTCGATGTTTCATGTCCTCTGTTTAAAGTTTTTTTCTAGTATTTGTCCGAAGAATAAGTAGTTTTTCAAGCCGAGAAAAGAGTTTTGGTAATTACGTGAAAATTAAGATTTCAATATATGTATACATTAATTTTTGGAGCGTCCATTGAGAAAAGAGTCCCTCCCCTGTCGTGTGGAGAAAAAATCATGTAGTTTTTCTAATTATCCTGTAATATATGTGAAAATTAATTGTTGTGAGAGTTTAATGAAACTCAAAATTTTAAAACTGTGATTGAATTTTAATAATAATTAAAAGATTCAGAATAGTAATGTGGGCTTGGTCGGGTCAGCCCGATTTATTTTATAACGGGTCATACTTGGGCCTGCTTCAGATTGGGCCGGGCCTGGCCCATTGACACTCTTAATTAGTTGTATTTGGTTGGGATTAGGAAAAGAGATTTTAATCATTATAATGTCTAACATCATATAATCTCTTCTAAACTTATCTGATTTTCTTCTTGACTTGAGCTCCAGGATTGAAATGATTTGGGATTTTAAGGAAGACAGAGAGAAGCAGGCCCCAAATGTTATGTTCTCTTTCAACTTTTACAAGTTCTCAAGAAATGAATTATAAGAAGGGATGCAAACAAACTAATACACTCGGTCAAGCCGCTTGAATCATTTACTAAATAAGATTGAACAAAAAAATATAGTTCAACTCATTAAATATCGATATTTATCAAAAAAATAAGTTATGAGTATTAATAGTTGTATATTGTCATTTAAATAGATGAAATAAATCAAAATTTAAGTTTAAGTTTAATTTTAGATCAAGTTTCACATCTGATGTAAAGTCAATGATCGATGTTGAGAATAAACTTGAGTGAGTTGAGTTATTATATATTCGAGCTCCAGCTTGATTTGATTGTTGATCATAAGAATTATCATTTATCATAAAATTCTGATACTTGTCAAACTATCATATTGTTCCTGCTTCTCATTCTAAAGGTGGTATGTGGCTCTGGTGGGATGATAGTCTAAAAGTTCAAATACTTTACTCTGATGAACACTGGATTGGTGGGATTATTTTTGATACTGGCATGGCAACCTATTGGCTCCTAATTACTGTTTATGCTCCCGTAGTTGATAAGGACAGAGTCACTATGTGGTCCAACATATCACGTCTCATTCGGGATATGTCTCTTCCAGTTTGCCTCATAGGTGACTGGAACTGTATCAGATACTCCTCGGAGAAGCAGGGGGGCCTGAAACCCATTCGGTCACATTTGCATAATTTTGAGCATTTTATCCAGTCAAATCACCTGTTGGATGTTAAAAATGAAGGTCCTATATACACCTGGACTAATCGTAGATCCTATCAATTTCATGTTCGAGAACGACTGGATAGGTGCTTGGGTTCCAATTCCTGGTTCTCTTTATATCCTTCGGCCCAACTGCATATTCTCCCTAGCTATTTCAGTGACCATAGCCCATTATATTTGAACACCTCACCTCCTATGCGGTCTAAAAAGTTTTTATTTCGTATGGAAGCAGCATGGCTGAGGTTCCCTTCTTTTCATGAGCTGGTAAAATCATCTTGGTCCAATTCTCCAGGACTCATTCACCACTATGCTCTTAAAATGAGAAAGCTCAGCCAGGATATGTCTTGTTGGAGGAAGACTGTTTTTGGTAGCTTGAAAAACAGAATTAAGGAGGCTCAATCCTCATTATTAAACATCCAAAAACAACCTTATTCCTATCATAATAGCAAGGAGGAAAAAGTCTTAATATCCCAACTTCAGTGGCTAGAAGAATTAGAGAACACATATTGGAGGCAGCGGGCCAAAGTTTACTGGCATAAAGAGGGTGAGAGATGCACAAATTTTTTTCACTCCAAGGTTCTCAATAGGCGTCGATGGAACATGATTAATGGTGTCTATACAACAGGTGGTTCTTGGTCTACCGATTTGGTTGATATCAAATCTGTATTCACTAATTACTTTCATAATTTATTCTTAGATGATGTGGATTTCCAACAATTCCAGATATTGGAAGGACTACACTTACCTACTATTTCTCAGACACAACTGGAATCTCTACTATCTCCTCCAACTATTGAAGAAGTGAAAAACAGTGTGTTTGCTATGAAAGCAGAGACTTCTCCGGGACCCGATGGTCTTCCACCTTTGTTTTACCAACAATACTGGGATCTGATTAAGAATGATATTCATGGCTATGTGTCCCATCTTTTTGGTACTGCTCAAATTCCTCATTCTCTGAACCATACAGTGATAACTCTGATACCGAAAAAGGATGATGCTTCTCTTCCGGAACATTATCGCCCAATTAGTCTTTGTAACGTCTTTTTGAAAATTTTGACTAAACTCATTGCTAATCGCATTAAGCCTATGTTATCGGACTGGATTTCTGAAATCCAAACTACTTTTGTTCAAGGACGGTTGGGCACTGATAACATCATTCTTATCCAGGAGATATGTAATGCTTTCAAATGGTTTATAGGTAAGTGTGGTTATTTTATGGTTAAATTGGACATACATAAGGCTTACGATAAACTTAGATGGAACTTTCTGCATTCAGTCCTCAGAACTATGGAATTTCCAGTGCATTTGGTTAATCTTATTATGTCTTGCACTTCCTCCGTGTCTTACTCTCTCAATCTGAATGGTCATTTATCTGGGAAGATCCTACCAAACAGGGGTCTTAGGCAAGGTTGCCCTTTGTCCCCTTACCTATTTATTCTGTGTACGGAAGTCTTATCATGTATGATTTCAAAGGCTGTTCAGGAGAGAAAAATATCCGGTGTCAAAACATCTAGACGAGGACCGCTAATTTCTCATCTCATGTTTGCGGATGATTTAATCATCTGTGGTAAAGCATCGATAATTGAGATTCAAAATTTATTACAACTCCTACAAGAATATGAAGCTATGTCTGGACAGGCGGTTAGTGCTCATAAATCAAAGATCTGCTTTAGCCGGAATGTCTCTGCTGACCTGGCCAGCTCTATTTGTGCATTATCCGGATTTTTGGATGGCCTCGAAAGACTTTTATCTGGGTATGCCGTGGGATTTCACTGGGGGGAAGATGGCTCAAAGAGACCATTTAATTCAAACCTGCCAACAAAAGCTAGCTGGGTGGAAAGCCAATTTGCTATCTCCGGGGGGCAGGACCACTTTAATCAAATCCACTATTAGTCATATACCATTCTATGCTATGTCTGTTTCCCAATTGTCGGTTCAACTTTTAAACTCCCTGGAACAACTTCAACGCAATTTCTGGTGGGCTCATAAATCTGGTTCCTCAAAAGGTATTCATTTCTCTAGCTGGGCTAATATTACGAAACCAAAGTTATTGGGTGGATTAGGAATAAAGGATTTGAAACTGCTGAATGTTGCTTCTGGCATGCGTCTACTTTGGCAATTTCTTCATAGGCAGAATGCTCTGTGGGTTCAAACTCTTTAAATGAAATATCTTAACAAACTTAGTATTTGGCAGGTGCTTCCTAAGCCTTCCGATTCCAAGGTTTGGAAGTTTATTCTCTCAGTTCGCATTTATTTTTCCAAAATTGGTATTTGGCTAGTAAAAGATGGGGCTTCTATACTCCCCTGGGAGCACTCTTGGATGTTGGATGGTAACAGTCCTTTATTACCCAAACAGCCTAACATATTTTTTTCAGGATCAGTAAAGGATCTTATTTCTGGCGGTGAATGGCATCTTCCAACTCTTTCCAAATGGTTTGCAAAAGACTATAAAAAGAATTCTAGACACACCTATCCATCAATATTTAGACCAAGATCGGTTGGTTTGGCCGTATACTGCTAATGGTCAGTTCTCCTTGAAATCTGCCTACAGGTACTTGGTCGGCCATCTTGCACCCAGTACATCAAATCATGACATATGGAGGCGTTTATGGCATCCTAGAGTGGCAAAATTTTTGCCTTCCAAGATGATATTTTGTTTATGGAGGATACTGTCAGGTAATATTCCTACTAATCTGGAGGTTCATAAGCGTTGTTATTATATTGGGCCTATTTGCTTAATATGTCAGCTGGAATTCGAATCTTTGGAACATCTCTTCCTAGTTCCTACACTGTCCACGCAGCAGGGCTGTCTGGATCATGAGCCCATTTGGGAATAACATGGACTGGGGTAAATTTTCTTTAACTATAATTCTCTCTACATGGCTACAGTGGCTGTCTTCAAATAATAAGGATCTTGCTCGTTTAGGTGTTCTTGGTTGTTCTATTCTATGGCATATTTGGAAAGCACGGTGTCAAGTCCAATTTAATCAGAATTTTCTACGGCCTAATACTATATTTTCAATGGCTTTGGCTTCTGCAGATTTCTGCCTAGTAAATGGACCAAAGTTTCATCCGGCTCCTATACCTGGTTGGTCCCCGCCACCCCTAAATCAATTAAAAATTAATGTTGATTGTGCTATTTCATTGAGTGCAGGGGCAATAGCTTTCTTTGTGCGAGATGAAAAGGGAGAACTTGTGTTTTGGAAATCCAAGTTGTCTTCCTCTAACCGGCCTGAAGTTCTTGAAGCTCTAGCTATTTTGGAGGCATGTTCTTGGGCGGCTTCAAAAGCTCAACGTATCACGGTGGAGAGTGACGCCAAAGGAGTCGTCGATGCCATTACTCAATCTGGCCCGCTCCTATGGAGAGCCCAACATATAATCCTACCGTGTGTATCATTATTAAGTTCTGTGTCAAACTTATCTATTTCTTTTGTTCATCGTTCATGTAATACTTTAGCTCATCTATTAGCCCAGTGGGTTCTACATGTAAATATGGAGGCTACTTATCCCTACCCTCTTCCGGACACTATCACCTCTCACCTGTGTACAGAAATGCTTACCTAATATCAGTATCTTTTTTTGCTTGGCTGTTCAAAAAAAAATAAAAAATTCTGATACTTGAAAAATGGAGAGGGACAAAGATTATTGTATAGCTTCTCGATCCCTCTAGCCGCAATCAAAGACGCCTAGAGCCGCAGGTTGCCATGTTTAGGTATATATTTTTCTCGGTCGCAGCCATCGCGGTTGTATCTCACAGACTGCGGCCGGCGGTGTGGTCGTCAATATGAGTAATGGCTGGATAAAATTGCGTTTATGTAGGCCTCCCGGTGAAGGATGACACGGGCAGTACAGTCCAGCTGCCCGATCGTGCCGTTGATCTTCTGTTCGGCGGCGAGTGCTGCTGTTAGGAGAGTTGTCCGATGGCTTGAAACGCCCACGCAGATCTTGTGGGGTCTTCCTGTAAATTGCTTCTCAGCAGCTGGATTCCCCAACACTACGCGCGCGTACGTGGTTAATTTGCCCCCCTTGGTTGCTTCGCCGAGAGAGGCGTTTTAATCTTTTAAAACAGTGCATTGGCCTTGTTGGTTGCTTCGCCGAGAGAAGAGGCGTTCAGTCTTTCAAAAAAATAAAAAAATAGTGCAAGCCTCTGGGTGAGAACCGTCGTGACATCCTCCGCAGGGCAGATATTTGGCGAGCGTGCGTGAGGAAGGGGTAGCAGCCACGGTCACGGATAACGACGGCCGGCGGCTCGAGGATATTTTCTTTGCATCTACGTACGAGATCAGCTGTGTCGACTTGCACTGCATGTATTAGTATAGTATAATAATCCCGGTATATAAGTGTCGGGCATCGGCCTTTGTTAATCCTTGTGGCCGCATGCCGTCGCGCTGTTGATGGAGAGAGTTCCGAGTGGCTGCCTTTCTGAGATCACCGGTTCCTTGCTGATCACCGGTTCCTGCATGCCTCCACTTGATTAATTCGACCTAGTTGCTTTTTTGTTGACGATTGCTCTAAAATCTTTTGTCGGCTGTTTAATTCGCTTTGTTCTGCTGGAGATGTGGCTTCGCGAGAGAGACGAGCCCGTGGACTCGGCGGCACATTAATTGTTTTTTTTCTTCCAAGGCATATATTGCCTGTGACGGTCACAAGACCGAGTGGAGGGTGTATTTAGGCGCGAGGTGTCGACTGACATCTGATGTTGTTTGATTTAGTGATGGTGTTGATGGAGTAACGACGACACCAATTGATCGAGTATTAATTAAGACACGAAGTAATCAGTTTTAGCAGCTAATTTGACTAGAAGCAGGTATATATGCTGATGAGATGAAGATTAGATTTCAAAAAAAGAGAAAAGAAAAGATGAGAAGAAGATTGAGATTGAATAATTTTAGTCAAGGTTATATTTTTGATCGATTAGTTTTAGTCGGATATTCGTGTTATTTGGTATATTTGACGATGCTCTTGTTTATGATCATCAACTATTTTCTTTTTTACTGTTGTGCTTTTTTATTTTTATCACACCACACACCCCAGAGTGGCAAAAGGGGACGGACGACAAGGGGCGGAAAGAGGCCGCCCGAGTGGCGTGCCCTTACAAGTTGTGATAATGGGCGGCAAGCAACTGGGCCGGCGGAGCTGACCTACCGAAACCCGTACATATATGTAAATAAAAGGGTTTGGGTGACGAGGAAGAGTAGGCTGAGTTACGACAGTCGAAGCCGGGGCAGAGCGCACCAAGACGACCACGTCCGCCGCACGCCCCGGCGAGCCACTTGAAACCTGAGTGCGCCTGTGTCGTGTCAGGCTACTGCACTTCTGAATAAGATGCGTTGGATCATTTTTGTTCTTCTTCTTCTTCTTCTGAATTAATCAACTTGAACCGATCGAGTCGATTGAATATTGCTCAAGATTTCGAGATCAATATATATATATATATGTATTCAGTGATAAAAATTAAAGTAAGTAGTAATTTTATCACAAATATATACAAAATAGTGCAGTAATAATTATATAATACAATTAATCAAATCAATTTGGTTTGATACGAGGGATTTCTAGACTAATTTGATGACTCAATTCCAACCAAAATCTAAGTTTTGGTCGAATCATCGATCGGGAAGATGGCTATCTAACCTGAAAATTGACTCTCTCTCATTATCTCTTTTTTTTGAAGAAAACAGTATCATATTCATTCATACTAAACTAAAAAGGATACAGAGTTTGTACATCCGTAGAGAAACAACAGTGAAAATACTAGACCGAGTTAACAAGAGAGTTATCTTGAAAAAATAAATTTTCAAGAGATGATCATACCACCACGAGAAGATCAACACACACATGTGCAAACGTGGCCGGGTGATAGAAGTAGGAACTCTTTCGTAAGAGTTAGACAACTGTGTCAAGACTGGAAGATCACTCCAAACGGGAGTGGATAAAGTCCAGACAAATGGTCTCGAGAGATGTTTAGCATCTAAAACGTTAAAAAAACAGATGTAGAGTCATAACTCAGTCTCTCTCATTATCTCATATATCTATCTAATAGCTATGTCTATCCATCTATCTAAAACAGTGAAATTGTTATTTATTTGGACCGAACGAGACGAAGGCGCATGTATACGTGATGTGCAAAGGTTGACAATCTCCTAGTTAGATGCATATGCATGCCTGCACTGTGCCTTGAATGTTGAATCAGCTCAATCTCCCTCTTCTCCCCAATCTCATTATCTTTCTCCATATGCTTACCCCTTTGTCGGCTGCGGTAGTGGAAGCTTTTCTTCTCGGGATGATGTGAGAACGTTATCATCTTCCTGTAGCCTTTCTTCGACAGACAATGAACACGTCTTCTATGAGCTAGCCATCATCAAGCACGACTTTAACGGCGCAAGGATCATCCGCAAGAAAGAAAAAAAAGTAATATCTTTTTCACCATCCATGTATATATTTCTCTTTGGAGACATGCTTGCTTGTCCGGTTGTGAATGAACGTACAATCAGGGTTATATAAAGTGACAAAGATTCAAAGACATGCGTGCGTGGTGCTTCTTCTGTATGCGTATGACAATAAAAAACAACTGGTACTATTGTTATCTATACAATTCTAGATATATATGGTGAGACTAACATTAATTCGTACATATATTCAATACATTCAAGATAAAAGATCAATTTTATGTGCTACACAAACCGAAATTTTTTTTCCAAGTATCTTCTTTTTGCAGCCTTCATGCATTATGTGATATGCTATTCTTAATTATGTAGAGAAACATTAAACTCTTCCCCAGATGCTCAAATCCAAATACATAGGAGAATATTCTCCCATCCTAAATGATGTGGTCAACTTTCAATGTAAAGAAACTAGCGGCTCTAATCAATTTGTGTGACGTTGTCTCCAAATTATATACTCTTTCCAAAGCATACCTGTCCTTAGAATTATAAAACAATTGTTTTGGTTTCGGATGGAAATACAGAGAGAGAAAAAAACATGTAATTTTGGTTCATACCTCATCATACCTTAGAATGGGCCGGGGGTAATTAATAGAAAGGATATTTATATATACACCCATTGCCATCGTCCTAGTCCTCCAATTTCTCCTAGTTTCATTCAGTAATTAATCCTTAGTATTCTCAGGCAAAATTATCTAATTATGATCAGAATAAAAGTTGCTTGTTTGTCACGTCTTGGTACTATAGTTATATATTTGATACGGATATTCTCCTATATATTTGATATAGATATATGCACACCGTATGCACGGGTAGAAAAGTGAGTCAAGCACGACTACGATTGTCCATATATATATTATACATATATGTATATATATATTTCAGGCATTTTGACACTTTCATCTACTATATGCTTTAATTTGAAACCTCTGAAACCACTGGCTTTAGATATAATACACAGAAGCAAAAAATCTACAAGGACGATTGATTTGGGAGTTTCTAGTTGCCTTACTCAAAGAAGAATATAATATGATATTAACATTTTGATATATATATATATACCTTGTAAACTTTCCTAAAGAAAATGAGAATTGAGCAATATAGACCCGAGTGGTGGGCGAACTCTCGTCGAGACCGACATCACATGTGAAGTGCCAAGAAGTACAAACCCTATACAGTGTTGATAAGATGTTGCCATTACTTCAAAGTTCTCTCTCAGGCGTCATATTGACTTTAATTGCTCTCATGTGCTTAGCCCGACCATATATAGATGAAGCTGACATCTGTCCTCCTTGCCATATATAGTTGGTTAGAACATAAAAGATAATATAATATCATTTTTGATATGGATATTTTTAAAAATTAATAAAAAAATCTCAATAACAAAATTGGTACGTACAGCTTGCTAGGCGATTGTATTGTGTGTGGTTCTCCGCATCTTGGTTTGTACCGTACATTTAAGAACTGACATTAATAGTTAATTAAAGATCTCCTAATGATTTATATCAATATAGATTTCAAAATTATACAGCAATGGTAAAAATGTTTAATGCTGTTCCTAAATAGACTGTTCTAAGATCGATGTTATATAAAGGCCACTTAGCAACATGTCATACTGAGGAGAGAGAAAAGCTGGGGTGGTTGTCATCCTCATATATTTTGCATAGGTAGCAATGCTGTATATATATAGTGTTTTCTTGAAAGAAGATGATCTTGGTAATTGAAGGCACCCACATCTCAATCTTCTTTTCAAGCTTTGGAGATGTACTGACTTGGTTACCTAACATATTTGTAAAGATTTCAGCTGTCCCCTTGATGAGAAAAAAGTAGATCCTAAAGACTCGAAGTGCTAGGTTGTAAAGTGGGTAGGATTTGGTCTTATCAATACTTGATAGTTATGTTTCTCGAATGAAGGATTGGGAATTGATTAACACACCTATCTATATATATATATATACCATGTTCACATTCAAATATATATTACAAAAGTTTTTATGTGGTATTTTAACTCTCATCTAAGTTAGACAACATGATCTGACTGCCACCTGATTACCTCCATTGATTCCGATTGAAAATTAAAGGAATACATTGTGATCCATAAAAACCGTAGTATATATGTGGGGTTGGCTTGAATCTCTCCCAAGAATCAGACTTCATTCGTCTTCTCAACAGAAATAATTCTTTTGAAAGTATTTATCCAAATTAAATCATACATACATTTATTATTTACATTATTAAAGCAAAAAGGGTACGAACTATACAAGCATATTCATGTGAAGGAATTGCTGATTCTGATCGAGAAAAGAAGCTAACCAGTAAACATAATGATATTTTAACTTGACGTATTGAATTGATCCTCATCAAAAAGAGGCATGCTATATTTATATCCAGCCTGATATACTTGCATGAGGCAGTTGCACAAGATCATAAGATACAAGCACAAGTAACTCTGTGGGTGTGGTTGAAAATTAGGTCACAGGATAACATATCAAATTAGGTCCCTACGGGGCATGGAGGATGGCATCATCACCATGAAAGCCATCAAGACCCAACTAGGCTGAGTGAATGCCAGCGCGCACCCTACCGAAGTAGAGAACTGGTGTCATCCTCTTCCATATAAATTTATTTTGGCCAGTGCAACAGTGGTCACGTGCCCTGCAACTAACATCGCCACCTAGCCGACCGTCTAAGGTTCGAACACGAGACATCCTCTCGTCGAGAAGAAGACATCCTCTCCTTGAAAGTTCTGATATTTACTTCTCGATCATCTATGCACTTCATCGTGCTGATCGATTCACTTAGGTGGCTATATCCAAGTGATTTGGAGAAGAGTATGTTTTCGTTCTTTGGACGTGTCTGTGTCTTTGTGTCTGTACTTGATCTTGTCGTCATCCTTGTTGTATTAAAGTTGTTATCAATATAAGTATGTGTTATCTTTGTTCAAAAAAAAAAAGAAAAAAAGAGAAGAAGAGACCTCGGAGCGAGATTTGCAACGTCCCCCACTGCGCCACGGGAACGACTTCCATATATTACTTGGCATGAGGGTGAAGAAGCCTCTTATATATACTGTTCTAGACACACATCACAGTACATTCATAAATAGTACTCATTCATTGGCCAAAAGTTCTAGGAATATTGTAACACTCAGTATATGCGCCTTCTTGGGTCACGTTTTAATTAGCTTATATACACGTACACTGGGTAGTCTTTGTTTGTTATATACTAGCTAAGTGCTTGGAAGTACAGATGATAGAAGCAAACAAAAGAAAAAAAAACGAAGCATGTGATATTGTTGCTAGGAAACACAAATGGGTCTATTCTTTATTGCTTGATCCATACCGGCGATATTTTCATATGCTAGTAATTCTATATGGATACACCAGTCAATATGCACGGCGAGAGGATTTTAAGTTGGTTAGATATATATATATATGATATAAGAAAACTTATAAGAATATGGTATATGTAATAATGTTAAGACCCTATTCAGATTCACTTTTTCCACCTATATCCACATCATTTCTTTTATATCAACAGTATCAATTTGATGTTTATAGGCAACCCATAATCTTAATAATCGAGATGGAAAGAATAGTTGGAATTATGATAAATGGGTTAAAATGGGGGGAGAGAGAGAGAGATGTTGAAGGGGTGGGAATTGTTTGCGTGTTCAGATAGGTTGGTCTCCGGCTCTTCGCGTGCCAAATCGCCGTCTGACGTCACGGTATCACACATGACACGTGAGACTAACGTCGTAACGGCCAGCCATGTCATAGCAAATAAGTAATCTAATTTACATATGACTGGAGCTGAGATTTTTCAGGGCCAGAGGAGGAGAAGGGTAAGGTTTTGTTTGCAAGATTACATCTTTTGAGCCTTAGAAATATAAGAGATAAGAAATGGCTCTTTGTATCTTGTAAAAATTCAATTTTTGGTCATATTGACCGTCAAAAATTAGATTTTTGGTCATAATCGTAAAATCATATATGAGTGATGTGACAGGATATATGCAGGCAGTTGTTTGTGCTTGTGTGTTTGGTTGCATGCTGTGCATTATGCTGAAGCTAATACAACATCGATTCTGGCATTGACATTAGATGTTTATCAACATCAAAATTGTTGTCATCAAAATCGGAAGTTTTTTTTTCTCTAAGCAAAGCTGGGTGGAGTAAGTGGCTGCTGCAAATTGCTCTGCTTTCATCACGCAAAATTTCTCTCCCAACTCGTGCACACCAGCTCGAGCGTAGAAACAGTTCTTCAGTTTGCAGACTTCCGGACTAAGTACT
Organism: Cryptocoryne crispatula var. balansae; assembly: GCA_036172225.1. NCBI lineage: Eukaryota > Viridiplantae > Streptophyta > Magnoliopsida > Alismatales > Araceae > Cryptocoryne > Cryptocoryne crispatula. The sequence continues at coordinate 40,537,489 of CM069928.1, forward strand.
TATTTAAGCTCTATGGGCTGTGACTTCCGCAAACTTCCCCACAAACCATCTTCCCATTGCGGCCAAGCCTCCTCCTTCGCCTTCCCCTTTAAAGCTCCACAGAGCGGTCATCCTCATCTCTCAACCTGAAGAGCAGAAAAAAGAGCATTGCTTTTCTTCGTGCTGCACCTTGTGCCTTCCCATTTTCCTTTGCTCCATTTGTGAAAAGATGGGATCTTTGGTGCTCAGCTGCCGTTAGATTTGAATTTCCTCTACGGCATGTGTGGCCGTCGTTTCGTGTTGTTTTCTCCCTTTCTATGCTGAGTTCTTGCTTCCCGTCTGGGATTAGATTGCCACTGCCCTTTCGGCGAGTACCCATTTGCTCTCGATTGTCGTAGGCCGTTTTAAGTATCGGATGGCAGCCATGGATTTCCGCTAAATCGATAGGCTATCTAGTCCTTGGTCTCTCCAGTATAGCTCGCAAGATTTCCTTGTTTGTAACATGTAAGAGCGTAGAGGAATATGTAATCATCTTCGTTGCCATCCTAACAAGCTTTCTCCTTGTTGACATCTATCCTGAGCTTTTTAAAGAGGTAAAATGGGACTTCTTCTCCTCGAGGTTTTCCCCTAGCTACCTTCGTGTAATGGGTAGCACGCACTGGTTGCTTCCATAGTGGTGCTGCAACTGCTGATGAACCACTGCCCATTGGCTGTGTTGTGCATCCATGGAGTTCAAGTAAGCAGAAGGGTTTGTTATATCACAGTCAGCTAATTTTCTCATTTTTTTGCAACTGATTTCTTCAGTTTGTAGGAGCCGTTGGATCATTCTTTCTGACCATTTTTTTTTATGACTGTGCATATACACTTGAAGAGTGGGGTACTTCTTCTTCCTAACAATTTTGCATAAGTAAATTACCCCATATGATCACACCATACGGAGAAAAGATGAGTGAGTTACGCTATAGGTGATGCAGGTGTAGGGTGTAATCATGGCCCACCAAGTTTCTTAGCTCTCTGCATGGTCTCAGTGTAGTGTATCTGTCTTGCTAATTTGGAGTCAGATTAGTAAAATAAAGTTTGCACCTTCCATCCTCCATCTTTGCCTTTGCGGCTCGGCTACATGGAGGAGACATTCGTGCCCTTTCGCGGAATCAAGAATGACCTGAGAGGAAGATTGTCATGCTACCAACAGGACTGGGCTGGGGGTTTCACTGCTGGAATCAGGTATCTCTTTCGTTGGTTTTCTTTTGGAGTTAAATTGCTCAACAAAATATTTTGGATATGAATCAGTATGAAGTAATCTCATGGAGTCACCGGTACCTACTAATCTTTATGTTAGCTAGTGTCTATACTCTATGGTCAAGGGTGAGTGAGTATAAGTCGAGGTGATCAAGGGGTCAACTCACCCCAAGCAACCACCTCAATGATTGGGAGAATTCTGCTTATACATGTTATTCACATGTATCTGGTGATAGATATGTGAAAAAGACGCTAAATAAACTTGAAAACAACCAATGTGTTAGGAATATGCTGATACACACAGCAAAAAAAATGTGCGGTAGTATTGCACATATGGTAAAAATTTGAATGCTTGAAGGCTATAAAGGCTGAAATTGCCAGGAAGTCTTTAGTTAAAGCCCTTGAGGTTTCAAAGGTGGGAAATGAGCTGCATAAAGGCCAGTAATCTCACTAAAAAAATGAGAATCATACTGGAACATCCGTAGGCTTATTTTCTTTCAGTTCTTAATTCAGACGTTTTCACCCTTTTATCAGAATACTGGCTCCTACGACATATATCTTCTTTGCATCGGCAATTCCTGTCATATCTTTTGGAGAACAGCTGGAGAGAAACACAGGTACTTTATTGAAACTCATTTTGTTATGTGATAAGCTGTTGAGGAAATGTCCAATGATCTTTCATGCAGTTCTCACTTTTTTTCATCTTTCTTCCTTTTATGCAGAGGGAAAATTAACTGCTGTTCAGACACTTGCTTCTACTGCACTCTGTGGAATCATACACTCCATAATAGGAGGGCAGCCATTGCTTATTCTCGGTGTTGCAGAGCCTACTGTGCTCATGTATACCTTCATGTTCAACTTTGCCAAGGATCGACATGATCTGGGGCCAAATCTGTTCTTAGCATGGACTGGATGGTACTAATAAGAATATTTAAAATAGTAAAGAACATCGCAGCATCTTTTCAATGTCATTCTCATACTTTGAATTTTCAGGGTATGCGTATGGACAGCTCTCTTGCTATTTGTGATGGCCATTTTGGGTGCTTGCTCTATCATCAATAGATTCACCCGGGTTGCTGGGGAGCTGTTTGGCCTGCTGATTGCAATGCTCTTTATGCAGCAAGCAATTCGTGTAAGCACAAACTCAAATGTCTATGATAAAAAAAATCTTTAGGTGTATGGAAGTTGGCACATGCAGCTTGGTACTGAACATGCAATGTAACACAAAATATGGTACTCATATTTCAGTCTTGATATATGTACATAGACTATTAGTGAGGTGACTATTTCATAGATGGATCCTGAGATGGAAAGCTCATTTATGAACCGGGGGATAGATAAATTTTGAAATCTCTTTTCCAGTTAGCCATCAAATTCAGGATAGACAAGTAGGGGAAAAGAGAAAAGGTGTACATGTGCACCAGAACATGCATGAATAAAGTTGGCGTTTTTATTTGATCAACTAAAGGCAATGAAAGCTCTTTTTCAACCTACTTAGATTTTAGACTATCAGCTTCTTTTCTATTTAATCACTTCTTTTCTTACATACATCCTCTTTTCTACGTATCTTTCTCTTATATCTATTTTGGGCTCAAAACTACTCTTTACTTCACTTCCTTTTATAGTAATTTCATTTACAAGATTTTCAATTGCTAATGCATATAAAGGATGCCTAAAGCACCTCCTATCTGATGAATGATCATAACAATTTTCCTGCTTGTTTCTTGGTACGAGCTAAACCATGAAAATGTAATGGCTAACCTAGTATGAAATCAAATTTATGTGCATGCTCATGCAATAAACTATATTTCTGTATCTGCTGTTTTATTCTTGATTTAATCCATTCTATAATATACAGGGGCTTATTGATGAGTTTTGCATACCAGAGAGGGAAAATGCCAACCAAACTCAGTTTCTACCTTCATGGCGCTTTGGAAATGGAATGTTCGCTTTTGTTCTATCCTTTGGTCTCCTTCTCACTGGCCTTAGGAGTCGAATGGCGCGATCCTGGCGCTATGGAAATGGTACAATTGCCACATGCTTGATTGTAGTGAAAAAACACCTTCTCCTTGTTTTCCTGTTTGCTGCAAATTGTTCTCTTTTAGAGTCATATAAATAGACAGTATTGGTCTCATCATCCTTTGTTTAAGTTTTTTTCTGTATGACCCAGTCCTATGGATCTTTTAACAAACTGATGCTGTTATTGTTCTCCAAAATTACAGAATGGCTACGCGGACTAGTTGCTGATTATGGTGTGCCCCTCATGATACTTGTATGGACTGGCATATCCTACATACCAGTCCATGATGTCCCAAAAGGGATTCCAAGGCGTCTATTCAGTCCAAATCCATGGTCTGAGGGTGCTTACTCAAATTGGACGGTCATTAAGGTACTTATCTCTGTCAAGAACTGTAATCATGTTGGCCAGATTACCTGTCAGTATTTCAGACATTTATTATGATGAAAGATGACACACTTTTTATTAAGCTTGTGCATATTCTGTCAGAAACTGATATTTTCTCAACAGGAAATGGTACAAGTGCCTCCACTATACATAATTGGAGCTTTTATTCCCGCAACTATGATTGCGGTGCTCTATTATTTTGATCACAGTGTTGCTTCTCAGCTAGCTCAACAGAAGGAGTTCAATTTGAAAAAACCTTCATGTTACCATTATGATCTTCTTCTTCTTGGTTTCCTGGTGAGCACAATTTTTTTTTCATAAATACCATTCCTCGGGTTGAAAGATCAACTCAACTGAACTGAAGCCTTCATCCCAAATTAATTGGGGTCAGCCATGTGGACTCTCTTTCTCCATTCATGTTGATTGTGAGTTATTTATTTAGAGATATTTAAATCATCCAAATCATATTGAATTGCTCTCCTCCAACTTAACTTAGGTCTATCATGATCTCTTTTGTACCTATTATTTTGATATTTTTCTACTTTTCTAACTAGAGCTTCTTTAGGTTTATATTTAATATGTCCATACTATCTCAATCTCCCTTCTTTCAACTTGTGTACAATTGCTGCTACTATCACATTTTCTAAATTGCTACTGCCCCATTGCAAGGCCCAGTATTTTTCATTCAGTTGTAAATTTTGCCTCTGGTACAAGTGATATCTGTTATACACAAAACATGTTTAAAGGAATTATATTGCAAGTTAGGAGAAAAGTGTTGTTTCTAACTATCATTTGGTGGGACTTAAAATCTTGGCAACTAGAGTCAAACATCTTTTAGGTTCTGCAGAAAATTGTAACACAGCTAATGTTGGACCATCTTAAATAAATCCATCTATTAATTCTCAAATCCATAATCATCTGTTTGTGCAGAGGAAATGAAGAACAATATATCTCTCTGTTTTGGGTTTTCACATCTGATTGCCCGTTCAAAATGTGCAGACTTTGTTGTGTGGTCTTATTGGTGTTCCTCCATCAAACGGTGTCATTCCACAATCTCCAATGCATACAAAAAGCCTGGCAACACTTAAACATCAGGTAATAGAATTATATTTCAGAACAATCATGTCCATGCATCAATTGGGTTTTCAATCTTGAAACCATTTATGTTGTGGTTTTTACATCTTTAGCTATTGCGCGATAAGCTTGCCTCGACAGCCCGCAGAAGCATCAGAGAGAATTCAAGTTTAAGCCAACTATACGGAGACATGCAAGAAGCCTATAATCAAATGCAAACACCTCTATTTTGTCAAAATGCATCAAGCCTGGTAATGTGTTTTGAATAGCCCAGCACCTATGTTCCAAGTTATGTGTAAATATTTATATTCAATGTTTCTGTCCAGGGTCTCAAAGAGCTTAAACAATCGACCATCCAATTGGCTTCTTCAAGTACGGGCAATATAGATGCCCCAATTGATGAGTCTGTATTTGATGTGGACAAAGATATAGATGACCTTCTACATTGTGAGGTAAAAGAACAACGCCTTAGTAATTTGCTTCAAGCTACTATGGTTGGTGGATGTGTTGCTGCTATGCCCATCTTGAAGAAGATTCCAACATCTGTTCTTTGGGGCTACTTTGCCTTCATGGCAATTGAAAGTTTACCTGGAAATCAGTTTTGGGAAAGGATTTTGCTCCTGTTCACCGCACCTAGCAGGAGATACAAGTGAGTTGCATCTGCATCTGCTTTGTTATAGTGCTAGATTTAAAGGACTAGATTTTTTATTAGGAATGGACATGTTCTATGACCTACAACATCCATGCTATATCAAATTTTTTGACAAAAATAATTGGTGTATAGCACAAATTTAAGTTTTGGATACATAGAAACGGTAAAAAAATAAAAAATATATGACAAGGAAATATGTGTTTGTCTTAGACCTTACAGAAAATGCTCAATGTAGTTTAAACACATTGAACAGATTTGGTTTCTACCTAGATATATCTTGTACTTTTGGCTAATATTGGTTCATTAACTTTTCAGGATACTGGAGAAATGTCATACAACCTTTGTGGAGACAGTGCCTTTTAGAACAATTGCCGCATTTACCATATTCCAGACGATATATCTGCTTCTATGCTTCGGAATTACATGGATCCCAATAGCTGGTGTCCTCTTTCCATTGTTGATCATGCTTCTTGTTCCAATGCGGCAGTATGTGCTTCCCAAATTCTTCAAGGGAGCTCATCTTACTGACTTGGATGCTGCAGAATATGAAGAATCACCAGCTTTGCCATACATAAATGTAAGCTGGAATAATGAATTTTTTCTCTTTCTTTTGTCTTTTCTTAGGCTTTGTACTAGAAAACATTTAGCATATTCATTACACAGGCTCAGAGAACCATAAGAAACTAAAGTTCTGTAGTTAAACCATCTTAGGGATTGATCCTGAAGTTATCCTTCTTTTTCCGTGAAGGACAAAGATTCTAAAGGAAACATACTTGGTGACCCACATGCAAATGAAGGAGAGATCTTAGATGAGATGATTACCAGAAGCCGTGGTGAGATCCGTCATGCATACAGTCCAAAGATGACAAGCTCAACTCCAATGCACGATGCCGTTAGGCCCATATGCAGCCCAAGAGTTGGAGAGCAAGCCATTAGCACAAGTGATACCAAACTAAGTGTGCACATAAACCCGAGGAATGGTGAACCACGACTTCAAGCACAGAGGAATGCAAGTCCTCATTTGTCTACATTAGAGCAGAAACCTCGTAGTTGAGCAGCTACTCTATTGTTCTTTGGAAGGATATTGAGCATGTTTCCTTGGAGAGGAACACATACTTAATCTGTGTAAATCATGAAAGTCGTATCTGAGCTATGCAGGGAGTGCTTTTTTCACTTATGTTTAATAATCAGTTAATCACCATATTCTATTGCCTTCCTCTTCATCACCTAGCAGGATAGACGGAAAGCTAAAACATGTTTACTGCAAACGACAAAATAATGGAGTCTACATTGATCATGGGGTGATGCCTAAGATCTCATTAGTCCTTCTAGCATCTAATCGATCTTCATAGATTCTATTCCATTGCCAACAAATAAAATGACAGGTTCTTCATTGATCATGGGTGATACCTATCTTTTAATTAGCTCTTTCTTTTGCATTTTGGCGGTAGCATCTATTTTATCATCAGATATGCTAATGGCTAGCCTTAACACTAATGTCAATGAAATAAATTTACTTGGTGCGGTCACTTCTGCAAAGAAAAAAATCATACTGTATTTGCTTTTTTTTGTTGTTTCTTGGGGAATGGAGTTTGTCTGACAATTTAATAAAAAAGTATCATTCAGGAATTTCCGTATTGTGTAACTTTTTTATGTAGCTAGAGATAACTTCTTTAAGCTATGCATTGGGTGAAACTTCTTGTATCTCTGTGAATGTTACACTTGCCATCATCACCCGTACAGCTGACAATAAACCAGTAATCACACAAGCACGTCTAGTGCCCCATTGCTGCCAAGGACCTTTCATCTGTTATTTATTTATTTTAAACTTGATTGCTTTACAGATCACCTGTAATTATCGCTATTCATCTGCAGTAGATGAGATGCCTTTTTTATGTATATATGGACCAACATGAATATGATAAGTCATTTAGGTTGTGCAAACATGTTGAAAGTGGCTTATCTGCATGGTGCTAAGTGGTCATTGAATCGTAAAGTTTATAAAATAAGATTGGATCTATTTTGGTTGCACTTTCCAATGGCATATACTTGGGCTTCGTTCTAGTAGCTGCTAGACTCCATTGCTGCAACTAAACAAAACCAAAATCCTACTTGTTTCAGTAACCAGAAACACCTGTGGATACAAAAAGTGGCTTATTTTACCAAGTGCTAAAGACAGTTGGTCCATCTACGGGTATTGCATTTGCATCTTCAGATAACTTGTTTCTCTCTTCTTTATATCCTTCTGCATTCGATGCACATAACGCATTCTCCCAACTGCACTTGGAAGCCTGCTCTGGGTAGATTACCGTAGTTGCTTAGTTCTGTTCAAGAATAGGCTATATCACTCATTTTTGCTCTATGCTAAATTGTTCCAGCCTTCTGAACGTGAAAGAAAAGCAATGCCTAGGTCCGTCTTTCTGTTTGTGGCAGACATCCTTCTCCCACTTTCCCCCGTGGCAGACAATAACACAATGCTTGGCTTTGTACAATGTATTGAAGTGACTACTCTGGCAGCATGAACTCTTCTTTGTCTGCCTTTGTTGACACTTATCATCTTTGTTCATAATATTGATCTCTTGTAACTCGCCCCCCCCCCCTCCAACAACATAATTTGATGGTATGGAGCTTGGGTTCTTTCAAATGTCTCATATCCTTGCCTTTATTTCTCTGAAATATGAATGGTAAAGGCTCAACTCCTGCCCTTCAAAAGTTACACTATCGTGAACCATTCAGAATGATATCTTACAGCCTGTTTGGAAACAGTATTAATAACCTCTACCACTATTCATTTTGAAATTGTTATTGATATAGATCATCATGTGGTGATAGGCTATTAATATCAATTTTGAAATTGGTAGTACAAATAAGGCAAGACTTGTGATTCAAGAGGCCATCTGTATCAATGTTGTTATCGATACTCTATCCTCTAGAAATATAAATATAAAAGTTGATATAGTGTCATTTTTAACAAACCAAACAGGGTCTTACTTACCTCTCTCTGATTTACAAGCGTGATGGAACCTGCTACTGCCTTGCACTGTCCCTAGAAGGTTGCTGAACTGATCTCAAGTGAGATGTGATGGGCAGCCTGCTCTGGGCTAGAAGCTGAGGATGCCTAATGGAGGTTCCCTTTATCTTTCCTAGCACACTCCATGGGAAAAAAAACAAGACTACCATATGTCGGGTGAGCTGCTTTAACTTTTGGATAAATCACCGAAAGCTTCATAGATGTGATGCCATCAAAGTGTCCAAAATAAAGTGCAGGCGTACTCCAGTGAGGCCATGCTTGGATACCCACTCACTTATCCACAAACTCCCATCCTCAAAAGGTGAAAAAGTTTTTACGTTTGTCTCCTATCCCATCTAAGAAATGACCTGCTTGAGGGACATCATGATGGGTTTTCAAAAGCCACATTTGAAGGTTCATGGATTGACATGAAAAGGATGTTGGTTTGTGGATACTCATAATGTATTTGCTTGTATGCGTATGCTTTTGACTGCTTTTTTTTGTTTTGGATCGCGCAATCTTAGAATGCAACAGAATCTCAAATAAATGTCTCTGGAATTTGTTAGCTTTTCTGCATATAAAGATATTAGAGTGGCAGAAAACCCATGTACCGTGATCCCCAAAAAGCTCAACAAACAAGTTTTGTGGGATTATGAAAGATGAATGTTCTCCACCGGTTCAAACAAATCAACACTCCGCATGATTGTTGCATGGTTGGATCTACGAAGTCATTTTGACTCAAAGCTTTAAAGATGATGGGTAGAAAACCTCCATGTTATCGTTTTCTTTGAACTTTTGTCACTGCTAAAATTAGAGTAACATAACACCGAAAACAAGAGTGTTTACTTCGTTTATATGAACTGTGGCATCATGCTGAGCCTAGTGATGAATGGAGAGAGCTTCCACTATCATATCTTTGTTGCCACAGAGATATACGTTAGTGGCTTCAAGCTTGGGCATCCCACTATTTGGTTCCGACTTAATAAGCTCTAGATGACCTATATGATGTTTCTTTATATGATAAAATGAGTTTTTTGCTATAAAAATGTATGCTTTGTAATAAACCCTGTTAGGAGGTGTTTGTCAATCACAGATAAAAATATTTTTTATAGAGAACTTATGATCGTCCATCAGTTTTGCTACAGATAGTCTCTACACTTTTTCTTGTCATATATAACCAAACATAATAATTTATGTTTTAACGGTCTTAAATTCTATTTTAACATATGATTTTATAAAAAAGCATATATATATATATTCAACCAGACATCCTATCAGTGGTTGTCCATAGGGAGGTAACTCTACAATTCCACCACTCAAAAATGATTTTACCTCAATTTTCATACTTTTTAAAAATAAAAAAACTCAGTTTAGTTCTTTCTAGGCACACTAGCCCTGTGCCCTATGTAGGTTTATAATAGGTTTTAGCTTTGAGGAGCAACGACTCTTATATCGCTGTCATGATATGTTTATATATATATATTAATTGTCATTTTATCATAATTCTTCTTCTTTATTTATATTTGGGATTTGACATATTAATGTCTATTACTATTTTATATGCTTAAAATTAGAAATAAATATAAAGTGATTTTTGAGGTTCCGTTTTGGCTTCAAGCAATTGCGTCAACATTAAGCTAGTTAATTAAAACATTTTTCAAATTAAAATCTTGTCGAAAGGTCTGTGAATTTTCTGATGGAAAAAAAGGCCTGATAAAAAGTGTTAGCAATGCGATAATTGAATTTTACATTCTAAATCTTGGATTTCCTTCCCTTCAGAACGCAAAGTTTCACTGTTACTTAAGAAATTAGCAATGCTAAAATATTTGCTTAACAATATATTAGAATGCATATCTTTTTTTTTTTGGTCACTTGGCCGGTTGGCCGAAGGCCCGCCGTGCGCGCGGGTGGCGAGGGTTCGACACCCGTCGAACCCCACAAAGTCGCCCCCCCCATGGGGGCGCCCGACCTGCAGCCGCCGGGAGGCGAAGCCCCGACCTCGCACCCCCTGCGCGAGGTCGTGCCAACCGAGCGACGCTCGGTCGGCATATTAGAATGCATATCACTAATACGTATTATAGGACAGGCACTTCGGTATGCTATATTGTTCAGTTAAATAATTAGTTATATTAAAGTTGATAACGAAAAATATTGAAAATTTCATTCCCGGAAGTAGAATGTCACAACTAAATTAGTTGACTGAATCGACAAATTAGGAGCCTTCACACAAGGTCATCTATCTTTACACTATTTTCAACAAAGTATACTTAACTTTGAAGTTCTTCTAACTCAATTTCTTAAAAATTGTTAACACGAGTTATTGATAATGTACTGATTTAATCTCTTAACATATACATAAATCGAAGTGTTACATAGAATTTACGACGAGACGATAGTGTTAACTTGCAATACTAGTGAACTAACATGAAACTGAATACAGAGATTTCAATTGAATAATGCCCAAGAATGTGGCCTGCATGTTTCTTTAACATAAATCATGCAGAGTGGATTGGGTGATTCCTAAAGAAGAATGCTAAGGCCCCTTTGGTTGGAATATTGAAATTGATATGGTATCAATTTTGATATTAGCCTAGAGACATTTTACATCATAAATGGTTCTATAAAAAATCACAATCGATGGTGAAAAACAGGGGTGTGCACAGTTTGGTTTGATTTTGTTCGGACCAATTTTTTTTTCCAAATCAAACCGAATAAGGCCCTTAAACAAAATCGAATCAAATCGATTCAATTCAATTTGGTTTGATTTAGCTCAGTTTAAGATAACAATATTTAAACTAATTGTATAAATTAATGTTTAATTTATAAATAAATAAATTAAACATTATTTTATCATAAAATACATACTTTTATTTTTCATAATAGAATAATTTTTTATAAGGTTTAAATTAAATCGATTCAATTCGATTTGATTGATTTTATATTCAAGCTAACAAGAGACGGAATCTCAGCTTAGATGATCTTGTAAAGCTTCAAATATAAAACTTCTTTTTAGAAAAAAAGGATATAATGATATAATAGCTAGTTCCCATGCATTTACAGCTTTAAATTAAACATGGGGTTTTAAATTTTTGAATATTATTCTCGGAACATGTTACATTCGACCGAATAAAGGGGAAACAGCAGAGCATGTTGGGCTCGCCAAAATACAGTTTTGTAAAATTTATATATTAAAAATGACTATAGGCAAACAAACACCTAAGTCTACATGATCAAGAAATAGCATATCAGGACGCCAAAAAATAGTTTTGAGAAATTTTGCCGTCGAGAACAACTTTTAAAAACATATTTTAAGAGCTTAAATATTTCAAGATAAATAGATCTAGGATAAAATATACGCATTGTAAGATGTATTTATCTTTTTTTTTTGGTATACATTGATGTATAGTGAATTTTGGCGGTTATCTATTTATCTTGATTTTGATAACGGAGTCTTGAAATGTTATTATTCCGATTTAATCGAAATCTGCTTGACTCTGTCGAAACCGAATCCAGTATAATCTTGAGTCATCCAACGGCTCACGTGCTATCGGTTTATTATTCGGTTCAATTCGAAAAATTAAATTAAATTAATAATTTTATTTAAATCGCAGGTTGATTTTGATTTAGTTTATGAAATTTTTGAAACTAAATGAAACCGATAAATTAAATAATTTAAATCAAATTTTATATTTTATCTCAAATCTATTTAATATATTTTTAACAAAATATTTTTAAAAATTATAAGATAAAATTAATAAATTATATAAGTATACACAAAATTTAATTCAGTATAATCTAAAATAAAAATATAAATATAAATCGATTGTATCTCGATAAAATATAATTTGGATTGAATCAAATTAAATCATATCGAATTACTTTGATTCAATTTAATTTGATTTATTTTTTATTTAATTTTAAGAAAATACCCAGAGATCAAACCAAATCAACTTATCAAACCATCAACACCGCTAGTTCGGCCGCGGCGGCGGCACGATCACGTAGGTAGGGGGCGTCAATGGGTCGGGCTGACCCGCGGGCCCTCGGGCCCGGCCAAGTTTGGACCTGATATCGGGCCATCGATTTGAGCCCGCGGGCTTACGGTGGGTTCTGTTCGGGTCGAAGGCGACGGCCCGTTGCGACGCGATCTTCACCTAGGGCATGGGCGAGCGGCCGCCAAGCGTCTCCTTCTCCCCCCGCCTTCATCCTTCGATTTATGGCAGTAGTGGCGGGGCTTGAGGTCGGTCGGCCTCGTTTGGAAGGCAGAGACGAGGTTAGACATGGTGGTGATGGAAAGAACAATCAGCCGCCGTTCAGAGCACGCTCGTCGAGCAGATTGAAGCAGCAGGGCAAGATGGTGCTTCTGAGGTATGCACACGTTCAACCCCTCCACCCCCCTTTTCTACCCCCATTTCGCCCCCAGGTTGTGCATAGAGTCCCCCTCCAGTCGCCCCTGGTCTCCCTTGCCGTGCACCATGGTACTTTTGCTTCCGAGGTAGTTTTCATGTGTAGTCAGACAGAGATGAATATTCCGTCTGGAATCTCAAGTTCCGGCGAACTATGGAGGTGCTCGATTCTGTGTGCTTTAGGTTGACGAAAGGGAATGGGCTTGTCGTATCTCCTCGTTTTTCCGGAGTGTTCCCATTTCCTCGTTCGTCCCCTTTCACGGAATGGTTGGAACTTGTCGAAGCGTGCTGGTTCTTGTCGGTCATCGGAGTGTGCCACATCTTCTTCATCCCCGTCACTCACCCGGTAGCTGGAGCTTGGTCGCCAGCGCTTGCTAACGACTTCTTCGAGAAATTGCCCCCTCCTTGATTGAAATTTAATTTTGCTCTTTTTGCTTTTTATTCACTTTATATTCTCCATGTGTTATTATCTCGCAGATCCGGAAGATTGGTTGCTGATTAGGGGGATCACATGCGCAGCTTCCCTATCTTTCTTACGGTGATCATGTTACTTGGACACTTATGTTTCTGCAACTTTTGCTGTGGAGGGAGCTAGAATCTAGTTGTTTCTTGCGGGCTTCTCTTCCTCCTTGTTTTGCCACCGGTTCTCTTCCTCGAAGCTTCATCACGGGAGCATGCCGATCTTCTAATAATTCTCTAAATTTTGTATTTGTTCGATTTCCAAAGAAATTAGCATTGCTGAACCCAAGACCACTAGAAGTTATTAAAATTTTCTGGTTCGATGTTTAAGAAATTAAAAAAATATGAAATATACATTATAATTTGTTAAAAAGATCGGGCCGGGCCGGGTCGGGCCAGGCCAAACTTATATTTTTTTGGGCTGGGCTGGGTCGGCCGAAATGTAAGTCGGGCCGGGCTGGGCTAGCCCATTATATTTTAAACTGGGCCTTGATTGGGTCGAATTTAAATCCGGTCCGGCCCATTGACACCCCTACAAGCAAGGCATCACCGGGGTAGCCACCACTGATCCTCCCCCGTCGGTTGTGCAGGTACCTCCCTACTCTCTCTCTCTCTTGCGCGCACCATTCCTCCTCGTCGTGTCAGTTTCCTTCATTCTGTTTGATTCTGTTTCATATATTCGGTTATTCGTCAGTGAGAGAGCCTTTATAAATTGGAATTGAGTACACACCTTTGAAATGCATTTGAAGATTAATTTTGTGAATTAAAAATGTTCATCTATCTATTACTATCTAAGTTATGGAGTTGCCACTCCGTTAAACGTGCATAAAACCCCTGAAAAATTTTACAGAAGTTTTTAAAAGTATGTGTAGTTTTAAGGCACTAAGGTTTTTTTTTTGGTTAATACACATGTTCAATGCTTATTTGTAAAGTTCCAGGTAGGAGATGTCAGGTTGGAAACTAAGATGATGCATGCAAAGTAAATTGTAATGATATTATTCATGGAAACTAGTGCCTTTTTTTTTTGAATGTGGCGAAGCCACAATTCTATTAATCCATAAAGAAGAATAAAGATTTGGAAATAACAAAAATAATTGGAAGATTTAAAAAAATAATGGTGCAAAATTGATAACTATCGAGCAGATAATTATCTATTACACACCACTACAACACAAAATGCTTCCAATTAAAAAACTTCTCGGATCAAACCTGTTGACATTGATAAAACCTGTGGTGAGCGATCCATTCCTTGATAAAGCTATCGGTAGCACAATGTGACTGGTATTTGTATATGTATTATGTGCCTTATAAATTGATGGGGACATCTTTTGGGTTTTCTTTTACTTGTGTCCCTACGGGGACAAGTTTGTAAATAGAAGTAATAGAGGGTGTTTTTTTTAATTAGGTCTCTTCTCCCTCTTTAAAAGAGGACCCATGTACATACGAAGGAAAAAGCGATAGTGAATTTTTGGAGGCTTTGGCCTGGTTCCCGAGCAGGGGCGTTTGCCCCCCGTCTTCTTCCTCTCCACCCCCCCCAGGCGATGTCTCTTTGCTTCCTCCATCCTCCGGCAGGCGGCCGTTCCCCTCCTCTCCTCCTCATCCTCCGGCCTCCGTGCCCTTCCTCCCACTTCCCCTTCACTGGTTCGAATGCATCCCCATCAGCCGGCGAGTGCTCCTTCCTTCGCGGCTGCAGACGGAAGAAGTAGAAGAAAAAGAAGGAGAAGTTGCTGAAGCGGGAGGAGGATCCGGCGATCCCCGGATCCCCCTCCCTCCGCGGTTCCTTCCCTGCGGCCGCCTCCCCACGGCGACGGCTTTGGTTCGCCTCGCGGTTGCAGACGAAGAAAGAAGAAGAAGAGGAAGGCGGAGAAGGAACGGAGGAAGTGGGAGGGGGAGATCCGGCGATCCCCGGATCTCCTCCTCCTGCCTCGGCGATGCGGACCCCCTCTCCCGGAGTTCCATGGCGACGGCAGCCTCCGCCTGCGCTTCCTCCGCCGGCCTGCCCCGCCGACCTGTCTGCCTGCACCACCGCCTGTCCCTCCTGCACCCGAGCGCCACCGGACGGCGACGACGGCGTCGCGAAGCCCCCGCGAGGACGTCGCCTGCCCCGCTGCTCCACCCGCGAGGCCGCGTCCGGACGAGAGAGACGACGCCCGCGCTGCCTCCACCCCCTTTGTCGCGGCTCGCGCCCGCGGGCCTCCGGAGATGTCGCCACGGCGACGGAAGGCGGACGGCCGTCATGCAGCCACGCGACCAAGCGGGAGAGCCCCGGAATGCGCCACGACCCCCGACGCTCGCGCCCGCGAGAGCGGGCGACGCCCGCGGCCGGCGCCGGCTCGCCCGGTCGCCGGTTCGCGGCCCGGACCGGCCAACCGGCCGGTCCAACCCGGTTCGACCGGGTTCTGGCCCGGTTCAGGCCGGTTCAGCGCCTGAACCGCCCGGTTCAGGCCGGTTCAGTGCGTTTTGGGCCGGTTTAACCCGGTTCAGACCGTCTTGGCCCCGGTTCGGGCCGGTTTTAGGCCATTTTGGGTCCGTTTAATTCTGTTTAGGGCGATTAGCGCCGGTTTAAGTTGTTTTCGTTCGGTTTTGTCCGGTCTAGCCGGTTTGTCCCGCATCATAAATCCCTTTTGTTCCTTGTTTTCCATATGGTCTACAGCATCGCTGGCAATGTCAGATCCCAGTGGTTCTTGTCATTCATCCATGGGTTGATATTAGGGCTGTCAATGGGCCGGGCCCGGCCCGGCCCGAAGTCGGCCCAATACAGGCCCAGTTCAAAATAGAACGGGCCGGCCCGACCCGGCCCGCATTGTATTTCTGGCCCGGCCCGGCCCGGCCCGCATAAAATTTAAATTTGGCCCGGCCCGGCCCGGCCCGGCCCGATCTTTTCTAATATAAAAATGTATAAAATTCAGAATAAAAAATATAAATATGATACAAAATTTAAATTTCTACCAAATCAAAATATTTTAATGGTCTGAAAATTGCATGAAAATGTAAAAACCAAGAGATTTGTAGTTAATAAAGTCTAAAAATTTTCACAAATCAGAATCTTTGAATACAAAAAATAATCATAAAATTAGAGAAACTCTAGAGACCTGAAAATCGCTAAATTATGAAAACTGTCAAAAAAATCGTAATGTTTCTAAATTCTTAAAAACAACAAATTTGACTTGAACAAAAGATAGAATACATGATGCCTCTGCCAAAAGTGGAAACATACATATATCATCTCTGCCAAAAGACCAGCATACCATTATGGGGGGGCATATCATCTCTGCCAAAAGACCAGCATACCATTATGCCTCTGAGATTTAACTGAACCGATTAGGCTCGGTTAGGAAACTAATGATGTGAGAGCCGCCCGCCAGCCGACGAGCTCGCGGCCGGCATAAATGAGGGTTGCGAATTCCGGGGGCATCGAGGAGTGGAGCTGCGCTGTGGGCGGCGTTCTGAGGGCAGAAGGCGGAGGCAGCACAGGCGGCGGAAAGTGCGCCACCTGTTGCCCCTCTTCCGTTTACATTCTTCCTCCGTTGGACGCCCGCGGCAGATCGAGATCGCCATGGAGCGGGCACGCAGGATCGCCAACCGCGCCACGCTGAGCCGCCTCCTCCACCAGGCGGAGCACTCCCCGCTACCCCTCCGCCCGCACCACCTCACCTCCGCTCGCTATGTCTCCTCCGTCCCTCCCTCCGTCTTCCGCAGCAGATCCTCCAATCCGCTTCCCTCCTCCGCGGATCTGCTGCCACGGACCGCCGCCGCCTTCGCGCGTCAGCGCAGATCCATCTCGGTGGAGGCCCTCAAGCCCGGTGACCCCTTCCCGCGCCGCCACAACTCGGCCACCCCCGACGAACAGGTGAAGATGGCCGAGGCCTGCGGGTTCCCGACGCTGGACGCCCTCATCGACGCCACCGTTCCCAAGGCGATCAGGGCGCCGACGATGGAGTTCTCCAAGTTCGACGGACAAAGAGGGGGAGGAGAAGGAGACTGGCGGCCGCTCGGCGCTCATCCACGCCCTAGGCGAACTGGCGACGTCGGCCCGCGCGACCCGAACAGAACCCGGTGTAAGCCCGCGGGCCCAAGTCGATGGCCCGATATCAGGTCCACATTTGGCCCGGCCCGAAGACCTGCGGGTCAGCCCGCCCCATTGCCGCCCCTAGTTGATATTGCTCCAACTATTTAACAAATTTACCAAATCATGTGGTGTATGTGACCTCATATTACTACTTTTGAATGGTGTCAGGCACCATGAATGAATGATGCCGCACTGGAGAAATAGATGCTCAACATCTTCAATCCACATAAAAGACAATGAGAATGTCTTTTATGCAAGTAGGCTTTTGATAGGAGCCTTCCTGATCCTCCAAGGTAAAAACAGTACCCATACTTTCCTCTACCAGTCCACCTCGATCCTCCAAAATACAGGTTTTGACAACCTGTTTTGACAGACAGGATATCTGATTTTCTTGGAATCCACACTAATCTGTTAGGTAATGTAACATTACAGCTCACATCTTTCATCATATTCCAAAAGCTTCAACGGATTCTTCACTTCCTCATCTTTGAGATTTCTTCCGAACTTTAATTTTTACTTGTCTGACTAAGTCTTCCGGTTCCACAATTTTTAAACATTTGTCCTCTTGCTATAAGTAATATTGTATAAGTTTGGAAACTGCTCAGCTAGTGACCCATTATCTAAAATGATAATTAGTGCCTTCTTACATGTATCATTCTGACATGAACTGGAAATAGACAACTACAATAGAATTATTATTAATGATGTTAGTGGTGAATTTTGTTGAATGAAAGTGTGATTATATAATTTGGGAAACTAGAGTTAATTTATGAATGCAGCGTCTCATGTGATTTTCTTTACTTATTCAGTTTAAATTGATTGTCGAAAAATAATCTCTCATGAAGAACAACACTTTTTAGTGGTTTTAATTCTGTCTATCCCTTGGGGACGGGGACAGTCTTGATTGGCTTCCTCATGACATGCCAAGTTAGATAGAGCATCTCTCAATGGTTGAAGTCTAGAAACTCATACCAGAGAACTTATTGAGAGTTTCAGGGTACCTTATCACCTTTAATGCACTCATGGTCAAGGCCTTTAGGCCTTCGAATGGAATCTTAGTTGGTATAATGACTGTCTATGTTATTAAAGGCTATCACCTCATTTCCTCGGTGATGATGTGAGGTTTTGAGTTTTCACTTTGTCTTGGTCATGTTTGCCTCATGTGAGTGCTTGCCTCACCCATGTTACCTTCTCACCCAAACCTGGACAAGAACCGGCTATTGTATTCGGATTTCAGACCCACTATTAGACCGAATCTGATTAACTAAATCCCCTCTCCCCATTTCACTCCCTAACGTTCTTTCGCCCTCTATTGTGCCCTAGTTTTTCTCCAGCATCATGGCTATCAAGGCGACAAGGTGCCGAAGATGTTCACAGGTGCCATTTCCGCTTAAATGACAAGTATGGGTGCTTGGGCATTGCGTAGGTAGCCAATGTGGTAGAATTAGATGTTTATATATAATATATATATGCATATACATATATATACATATATACAAACATCTATATATGTACAATAAGATGTTAATACTATATATTTATATATATGCAAAATATTATGTTGGCATTTTATAATTGAATATGTGTGTTTATGGGTACATATATGTAAATATATGTTTTTATTTATGTAATTATGTATATGTGGGTATATATTTTTGAGAAAGAGTTAATCTTGATAATTAAGTGAGGGAGAGAGAGAAAGGGTTAAAGGAGAATTTTATAATTTTTAAGTATATAACTTATATTTATAATTAACATCTTAAACATATGTATTTGTATAATGTATGGTCAAATATGTTAATATGTTTACACTATCATTAAATGGGCCTCATGAATCACAGATCAACTTGGAAGAAATTGTTTTAGTCACGTAGAGGGGCCTAGGGTGCCTAGGCGGGTACCTTGACACCTTTTTTGGCTCCCAGAAAGGCACTCTGGCTAGGGGACTCTACAAAGGCACTTTGGCCTCTTGGGTGCCTAGGTAGGCACCTTGGGCACATTTTTGGCTCCCAGAAAGGTGCCCTAGCTAGGCAACCCCACCTGACAAAGGCTCTCTCAAGCACCATGAAGGTGAGTTCTCTCGAGTTTCAACCCTTCTCCCACGGGTCTACTATCACTCCCTTCTCCCGCTGGTGTACTCTCATCCCACCTCCACTCTACTCTCATTTTGTATTTCATGTACACATATATAATAAAATATGTATATATTAAAATATAACTTTATCCCATGTGTCTGGGGTGAGGCGAGCCCTTGCTCACCTTGGGTGCCTTGTGTGGCTGTCTTAACCCTTACGGTGTCTGGAAGCCCCAGGATAAATCAAATGAGATTAAAACGATTCAGGAAAAATAAAAGACTATTCATAATGATGAATATAAATTTGGAAATCTTTGATTTAGAAAATATATTGGATCACAATTCATGGAGGATAAAGATTTTGGAGATGGAAAATGTATAGATAAAATGTATGGTTATAAGTTAAAGGAAAAAAGATGACTTTCATAATGCATTCATAGACTCATTCCTTCCTACTTATGTGTTTCTTCTAGGTGAAAACTTTAGGCTGCAATTAAAGGTGTGGTCTTAGTGGCGGGATTACAAATAGTCTAGTCTAGTTTTGATAAGTCCTTGGAATCTTCTTCAATCAAAATTTGTAGTTTTAATTTAAATCATTCTTGTATCATGGACATGAAACTAATCTATTATAAATGAAAATTTTATATATTGTAAGTTTTGTTTTAAGCTGTGTTTTCTGGTGATCCTACAAATACAATAAACTCTATCATGGATTGCAAAATTAGCTATTCTAGATCATGATTATATCAGGTTTGGAGATCCTATACAAGGATGGGGAAGAATCAGGGCCATGGCGGCTGCCCTTAAACTGCTGACAGGCAGTTTCTTTGCTGGATTCCGGTTGCCCCACCACCAGGGAACAATGCGGAATATTTTTATTATTTCTTATTTTAATTTTTGGAAGAGCCATGCTGCATTTCATTTGATTTATTGCGTATTGATGTTCTAGAGGTTATTCTTTCTTTTTAAATGTTTATCTACATGTAGAACTCCTTTTATATATTAAAGTACTTATGATTTTACATTTTTTATATTTATTCAACTTTCTTTTTCTAATATAATGAGTTGGACGTGCATACATTGCATGCACTTCTAGTTTAGATCAGTTGTCAAGCACATGTAATCAAGGGAGGTGGGGTCGGGAGTTGGGACCGGGTCGGTTCGGCCCCAAACTGACCCGGATTGGCCGGGGTCGCCAAAAATAATAATAAAATATTAATTACGGTGTCGTGGTCTTGGGGTCGGGACCAGGTCGGTCGGCCCCAAAACCAACCGGGGCGGGGCGTGGTTGCAACCTCGCATTCCATGCATGTAATTACTGCTTTGTTGTTAAAATTTAGAGTTTTTTTATAGATTTGGGACTTAAGAGGTGAAATTAAGACCATAACATTCGGTAAAGCCAAAATTAGTTCCAGCTAACTTTCAAGAGTCTGCAGATGAAACTTGGACCTGCATGCCATAAGTTGATTCACTGTCTCTCAGACCTCATTCTATTTGCTCTCTCTCTCTCTCTCTCTCTCTCTCTCCTGACATGTCCAGGCCCAATCCCAGTGGGATTGCTCCATACCGGCATTGGAGGGTCAGCCGCCTCTCCACTATAGATCAATTAAGAATATTTTTTATGTTTGTTTTATTTCTTGAAGAATCAGTCCAGACTGATCTTGGGTCAGTTTTCCTTCTGTTGGATCAGCTGAGCCAGCTGATACTGGGTCTGGTCCCAACCCAGAATACTTCGATGTAGATGGAGTTGATGTGTCATGAACAGTGGAGCGAGTCCATTTTCAGATTTCTCTTCTGCTAATGGAATATGTTCTGAAGTGCAGTCATTTCAGACTTGGAGGGCCTCCATAATTCTTTGAATAAATTTTCTTTTTGTGAAGAATGGTCTAGGATCAATACGTACGTTACGTGAATAACTTGGTTATGCTTTTTTTTACTTTATTCAATTGTTACAAGTTATATTTGTTCACTGCTCTTTGTGGCGATACTTTTGCTTGGAGTATTCTTTCCCGTTCAATGGGAACAGTTCTTCTGCTATGCTATCTTCTCTGATTTCTTCCCGTTCTACTCCGTTCAGATATTTCATGCATTAGTGTAAAATGACAGAGTATTGTTGATTATAAATATTTCTTCGTTCTCATAATGGTATTGTTTAGTGTCTCAGACTCTCAATAACTCAATAAAAGCTCTTCACAGCCAACATTGCCATACGTTTATTTTGTTGCTTATGGGGTGTTTGGTTGCATGATAATTTTTTGTACATTTTCATGATAAAAAATTGTATTAAAATAAAAAGTGAATCAACTCATGACATAAAATTATCATGTTTGGAGGGATGTGATTTCAAAACATAAAATTATCATGGTTGTCAAACACCTCTTTTAACAAGTTTTCTTATAATTTTTAAAAATTAAAATAAAAATCTCCATTATCATGCAACCAAACACCCCATTAGCGACTTTGTGAACTATTGTCTTTTAGATAATCCTTCTCCTCGTGTGTAGTTCAGACTACACTGCCTCAATCTTTCAAAGTTTGAGGGTTTTGGACTTGGTGTTGATGACTATGCTGATTATTTTAGCATCAAAAGCAGTTGATTATTATAATGTTTCCAGGGTACTTGCAGAACTATCTTTCCTCCAAGGAGATTTAAAAGTTTGCATGCATCAATCCGACTCCATTCATGGGTAATCCTAAATTTTGGTTTATACTGTCTCAAGGCTTGTAGAAGTATGTATACTCTTTTTTATCTGACGTGAATGATGAATATTTTTATAACTTTGAATAGAGTCTACATCATAGTGTCGTCTATCGCTTTTATGCTCGGTGATGTATTGATAGAACAATATCTACTAACTGAAATATTTAGTCATTAGTATTTTCCATGAAGCAACTTCATAAGGTCATGGCCATAGTTCTCAAGGCGACAAGGCGCCCAAGGCGTTTGAAGGGTACCGATTCCGCTTAGGCGACAAGGCGACCGCTTAGGCATCGCCTAGGCGGTCAAGGCGGTATTCAAAGAAGGATGGGTAGGAGGTTGTGAGACATAAAAATATGCATAAATATAATCGTATATTTTATGTTATAATTGAATATTGAGTGTTTTAACTATGTATATAAGTAAATATGATGTGTATGTGAAAGAGAAATGAGTTAAATAGATTTTTATAAAATTTAAGTATATAACATATTTATGATTATAAAATTTATATATATGTGCGATAGTATGTGATAGTGAAATATTGTTATAATATTATTAAATGGGGGCACAGAGTAGTCGCGGATATTTAAATAGGTGTGGGTATTTAAATAAGTGTCCCTTGTGAGGGGTATCAAGAGGGTAAAACTCCTGAAAATTCTTTTTTTAATCATGTAAAAATACCCTGTGCGCCTTGTCTGGGCGCCTAGGTGGGCGCCTTGGATGTCTTGGGCGCCTTGGCGGGCGCCTTGGGCATCTTTTTGGCCCCAGGCAAGGCGCCCTAGCAAGGCGCTGCTGGAAAAGCGCCTTGCCGCCTAGGCGGGCGCCTTGACAACTATGGTCATGGCAAAGCATGGTTCCTGTAAAAGCGAATCATGTGTGGTGCTTGTCTGGTCAAGTGTAGTTCGGGAAATAGATTGTGAGACTGTGAAGTCCTTAATTGGATTTGTGCATGTCGTCGGTCTTTGGAGAATGTATGCATATGGAAAGAGAGAATTGATGTAAGGTTGTTTTTGTGATTTTAAAAGATGTCTAAACTCCTTAACTGACTGAACAGACCTGTTAAATCAACATGCCATAACCTGACCCATTTGACGGATCTACAGGTAATAAAAACTTGGACCTGTAATTGAAAATTTCTTTTAAAACGATATTTGCGGTATCATCCATCTCCAGAAAGAAGTACATGAGTTCTGGAGATCCTCCGCGGTCACGTGCGATAGTACGAAGACACACTTGTATTTGTGAGCATCGTATGTTCATACATTGCCTGATGTACTGAAGCATATCTGCAGATATGACATACTAGGCTACTCGGCGCATCTGTTCTTGTCCAGCTTTTATATTTCCGGTGTCTTGATCCTTGGATCCCGAGCCATCTAGTTCTCCCATGATTCAAGCATTAACGCTGTTTTTTGTACATCAGGTGTTGGATGACATTTTGCTTTGCTATTATTCTTGTGACTTCGGTTTCGGAATCTTTATGCAGACCACAGGATTGAAGTTTTGGATTCTTCTCCCCCGTGCATTCAGATTCAGACACGGGAGCAGGAGGACAACGTCGATCAGGCATATGCTACAATCCGTATTTGTCTTTTTTTGCCCCCTTATATAGTCTCTCTTGGATGCTTTTGTTTGAAGAAGGTTTTGCACCGATGCTTCCCATTGGCATTCTTATTCTTTGCAAGATGATTAGATTTATTTGCCAGATTATTATCTCTTTCTCTGGATAACCAACTAGAAGAAGAGACAACACAAAATAAATTCTTTTTATTTGTGTTCAACAATCAACATTGGATTCTCTTTTTTTTCTGGCAGGCTTCGTCGTACAGAATTCCCTGCAGAACAGCTCAGATCCGGCTGGTGAGCTCGCATCCGGAGGTTTACGAGCCGTGCGATGACTCCTTTGTCCTGGTCGATGCTCTCCTGGCAGATCGGTTGAAACTCGTAGAACACCAACCAAAGATATGCCTGGAAATCGGGTGCGGCAGCGGCTATGTCGTCACTTCGCTGGCTCTCATGCTCGGCCGGGACGTCGCCGGCGTCCGCTACTTCGCCACGGACATCAATCCGGACGCCGCCGAGACCACCCGCCGGACTCTGGAAGCCCACGGCGTCGGCCACGTTGCCGAGGTCGTCGCCACCGACATCGCGGCCGGCCTGCAGAGGCGCCTGGCGGGCATGGTGGACGTGGTGGTCGTGAACCCCCCCTACGTCCCCACGCCGGAGGAGGAGGTCGGCGGCGGAGGGATCACCGCGGCCTGGGCGGGAGGCGAGAACGGGCGCCGGGTGATCGACCGGATCCTCCCCGCCGTCGACGAGCTCCTGTCGCGGAGAGGATGGCTGTACATGGTGACGCTGACGGCGAACGATCCGGCGCAGATATGCCACTCGATGAGGGAGAAGGGCTACGCATCGAAGATCGTCCTCCAGCGGTCGACGCAGGAGGAGAGCCTGCACGTCGTCAAGTTCTGGCGTGACGCCGCCGGCGGCGACGGCGCCGGTGGTCCGGATGCCGCCTCCTGGTTCTCCCATCTCTCTCTCTTTTCGTTCTTCAAGGGCAATCAAGGTAGCAGCTGAATGGTAAAAAAAAAAAAAGAACAGAAAAAGGAAAGGACATTCTCAACTGCTGGATTCTGTTCCTTGATCTCGTCTTCTGCATGTATGTGATATCTTTTACTTTCTTTATTTTTTTTATAGGCCGTAGATCTTGGTGCTTTTAAAGCATAGAAACTAACGGCAACTTACTTTCCATACATATATTGCATCTGTTATGTTGAATAAGACTTTTAAAATTCTTGAATGGCTGGGGTTCCGTGAAATAAGTGCCCTTTGGCTTTAAGATGTCTTTTTGTTTTATTGGACAAAGCTTTAAGGTGTCAAAACATAGTGTGCGGATAACCTCATACTATCTAAGTAGTGAGTTTTCTCGATCTCTAACGAGAAATAATTATGACTCCAGATCACTTAAGTCACGATTTAGTATCAAGTTTATTAAACTGTTATTGAGATGACTAAACCGTTGGTTCAATAATAACGCTGGTTCACAATGACGTTGGCTCAATAATGATTTGAAGATAGTTCAATAGCGATAGTAAGAATTCAGTAACAGTTAAATAATAATTTGACAGAGATCCAATAACTATTTAATAAGAGTTTAGTAGTAATTTAGAATTTAGTAATTGTTTAATAATAGTTCAATAACTTAATATTGAATCGTCATTTAAATGATATCAAGGTCATGTTCTACTTAAGTGAGAGGAGGGTCGTGACGTCTTTTGATTTGTTTGAGAAATTGAGAAAGTTTTCTTGGCCATGTGAATAGGGATGAGCATTAAACAGTTCAAACCCCATCTGTAGCTGAAACATGTTTCTCTGTAATGTCCTTTGGCGTTGGAAATACTTACGACAATGTTTATATATATATATATATAAGTTGTAAAGTCTCAACAAAATAGTTTAATTTTAAATTTTTTTAACTGAATTTATGAACCATAATCAATCAAAGTTGTTTATAATTTATTGATTTAATTTTTTACTATATTCTTAAATCGGTATTTGATAATATATGACTTAACAGTTAACATCCTTTGCCGAGATTACGTGCGTAGATATCACACGTATATGTATTCATACAAATTAATTATTGATAGTAATATCATGTTAATCAGTAATTTTTTAAGAGATCATCAAGAGGCTATTTTGAACAAGGTGTGATTTTTTACCTCAAAATTTAAAAAATAATTAATCGAAGCACTTGATAATTTTATTAATTTAATCTCTGGATATCTTCTCAGAATACGATGGTAATTTCTTCCGCGAAGTCGGTTATCGTATTGTTCAGATGGATGATCGTCGTCTGCTGCAGGCGCCTCGTTTGCTCGTCGATGGCGTCGATGACTTCCGGATGGCAGTGCGCGGAGCAGACGGTGGCTACTCCGGCGAAGGCATCAAGATAGCGGCGGCCATCTTCGTCAAGCAGATGCTACATCTTCGTCGCTTCGGGTCGATCGGCTCCCCCTAGCTCCGTTCTCCCCCTCATCCGTCCCCCGTCGCTTGGCTCCCCCTCTCTCCCCATCCCTGTGAACCTTTCTCTCCAGTCTGTGGCTTGGCCGTCCCGGTGGACCTCCCCCTCCCCGAGTCCCGTGGAGCTTCTTTTACGGATAATCAAACAGGGCCTCAGCACCGCCAATCAATAGTTCTCCAACTTCGACTCTTCGATTTTCCACGCCGGGCGTTTGAGGGGGATGCCTCGGCAACGAGGCGAACCTCCCGCCGTACGCGTCTACACCGTTTGCGACGAGTCAAGGTGATGAAACACGACCACTTCTACCTGCTCGCCATGTCTTCTTCTACTCTCCTATTGATATTGTTATCTTGTCTGGTCGACGGTGATGAGAGTTGCTGATCGATTGCATTCATTTCCGTTCTCCCCTAAGGTACTTGATAGTGAGGAATGTTCCTGCTGTGGGATGCGGCGAGGAGCTGGCGAAGTTATTTGGATCCTACGGGGAGGTCGAAGAGTATGTGCCTTTCGACTTTCTTTATACTTGTTATAGAAAGTTAGCATGTTGGTGCGCATCCTATTACGTTTGTTGTTTCGTACTAGTTGGTACTTGGTTGTTTCAGATGAGGTCTTTCGCGCGACTATATTATCATTACGTAGTTGAAGGCCAGTTCATGAGGTTGCTAGTTGATGAGTTCTATGTGATCATGCTAATTGGGTCATCTTATTGTCACTATTTCTCGCCTCCATTTCTAGTTTCCTTTTTATTTTCCTTCGTTTTTTGGTATAACAAACTGTCTTTGATCATTGCACGTTTTGAGAGTGGTAATCTGCAGTACCTACTTGTTCTAATTTCCATTCACTTTTCTTTGTTGTTGGTATGACATAATTCTGTTGGTTGTCATCTTCAAAAACGTGTTAAGTTATTCCTACTGGTTTGTCAATGGTGCAGTGGTGGATCTGAGATTTTAATTTGGTGGTCACCTTAAAATTTTAGTGGGGTCACATCTTTATAATACTTTATAATTAAAATTATTTTAGTAAAAATATCCAATTTTAGTGGGGTCTCATGACCCCCACTAAACCTAAGGTAGGTCCGCCACTGCAATGGTGGTCAGATGTAGACCATATAGATCTGGGGAAGAAGAATGTGAGGGGAAGAAACATGCATTCCCTTGATTTTTTGATAGTCTTTTTCAAAGATAGCCATGAATCAGGCTACAACAAAAGAGGTGGGTGACAGAAACTGGGAACATAGAGCACAAACAATAAACATGGACCCGCTAAGTGCTGATTAAGAGCTCGTTTTGTTCATTTTCATCTATGCTGCCCTTCTTCATTATGATCAGTTAAGACTTGCTGCTGTTTTTGTGAAGGAGACAGAATTGGCAGATCATTTTTTTCTTACAATGTGATTTAATTCATATTGTTTGGGAACTTGTATTGCCCCCTTAGACTATGATCATGCCATTCCCTCATCTTGTTCAGCTCTCCTATTGTAATGGGGTAGGAAATCAAGGGACAAAAGGGATTGTCATCAGCAGTGGATGTTTTGCATGCTACCTTACGGCCATCTGGACGAAGAAACATTGGTGGTTCAAGTGCCAAGCTTCATCTGAGAAGTTCATGTCCATTTGTTACCTTGCATGTTGTAAAGTGAGATGAATGGTGCTAATGCTCCAAGAGTGTTGTATGCACATAATCTTCTTAACTTAGAGGGCCCTTAGCTTTGCACCATCTTTTTGCTATATTTCTGCATATTCTGTGATTCTGCTGCCTTATGTTGCTTGTCTGCTTCTCTTTGTATACGGCTTATGTTGACAGTTGACACGTGTGCATATGCACACACATGCACACACACTCAACACAGACACATGCGTGTACAGAGAGAGAGAGAGAGAGAGAGAGAGAGAGAGAGAGAGAGAGAGAATTTGTAGATATGCATCTTGTTATTCCACAGTTTAAAGTACTTCAGATCATGATTATCCAAGTGTATGCGTTACAATTCCTCTGATTCCAGTGAGCCTTCACACTTCTAAAAGAACCTTATGGATCCATTCAATAACAACAAAAAGAATTAAGATATGATCCTTATTCTCCTCAAAGCAATCCATGTGGATCACAATTCGCTACGTGGAGGAGGTGCTACCACCGTAGTCCATCATATATCAAGCCATTGGGAGTTCCAAGCCACTTTTATGGAATAATATGATGTTGGTGGAAAAGTTTTTAGTTCATGACCTTTCACTCTCTTAAAATTTCTGCTATTTGGTCAAATCAAAATATCTATTTTGTAAAATGCTCATATCCTATTTCAGCCTTATTTTTTTTACTTAACCTATTATACTTTTCCTTTTTTATGCTTCAGATGCAAGCCTATGGATGGAGAGGACTCTGAACCTTTTACGGATGTTTACTGGATAAAATTTTCAAAGGTTAACAATTCCAGGTTATTGAGATAGACATACACCTTATAGAAACATCTTAGTTTTAAATCGTGCCATTATTCATGATCATTATTTTGAAGGTTAATTGTATCAGGTGTTTGAGACCATGTACAAGTTTATATTTTCATCTTAGCTTGTCAAGGTGCCCTTTTAAGTGCCAATCAAGGTACCAAGGACCTTCTATGGGCAAGGCCTAAGTTGTATTTATAGGGGTACAAAAAGTAACTAAGTGTATGCCTAAGCACCTGAGGTGACGAACATTTCAAATACACATTGAAACAATCACTTTCTTTCCCGGAGGTTTCTTCGCACTCCAACTACAACTTAACTATCAGGGAAGAGCAAGCGGAGGCTCAAAAGCTGGAGCACACTAGCATGCTTTTTGTTTTCTTATCTGCATCTGATTTCAAGTTAGTTCCTTTCCCATGTCCATGATAGTTCTGAGGATGGCTTTTTAAATAATTTTAGAGTGCTAAACCCATCCCTTTCTAGTAAGCCAACAATCTAAGAGTCCCAAACAAATGAATGTACCAAGAGTGGTTATATCTATCAAAGTAGCTGAATTTCTGGTTATTGAGTTGAAGTTGGAAGCACCCATGTATCTTTGCTTGGTTGGGCACTCGAGACCAAAGCCTCACCTCTAGATGGAAAACCCCAATATGCTCAGTTTGTCTCAGATCCCAGTTTTTGGATAAATGGAAAAAAGATCCCCATCCCGCTTCTAGAAGCAAAACATAATCGAACAACTTTCTCAGTGCATGTTTTAAGTATTTTGAAGAACGTCTTTTTCCATGCTCAAGTTAGTTGGGAGGTGAAGGGCACTTAACAAAGCAAGTGATTAATCATGTCCTATTCCCCGCTAAATGCTTGTGTACTCAAGGGCTTTCAAAAGCAATTGAGGCACTTGCAGTGTGAGCAAGTCTAATTGAATCTAAGAGAAGGTGCCCCCATAGGTCAGTTCCTTAGCTTGGTCAAAAATCATGCTTCGATGACTTGAAAAGGAACCACATGCAGATGCAGATGTTGCTGCATATGAATAATTGATTGGCAACATGCATTATTTACTTTTTTAGTTACTTATTACTCCAAATCCAATGCCTGATGTGTATTTTTCCTTGATTGTGCATGTAATGTCAACATCAACTGAGGGTCTTTTGAACTGTCCTTTATGTAGTTTGGTGTAACAAAACAAATTTGTGGGAAGTTATGCAAGAGAAGCCGTGACAATATGAAAAATAAAGATGTTATAGATTGATTCTGCCCAAGGATCGCGGGATCGGAATCGGAATCGGAATCGGTGGGTACCGATTCGATCCGGATCGGATCGGATCGGACCGATTCCGACCGATTCAATGGAAGAAAATCGATCCAGAATCGGTAAGAAAAAAAGCAAAAAGAAAAAAAAAACGATCCGATTCCGATTCTGGACCGATTCTGGACCGATTCCGGCCGATTCGGACCGATTCTGGCTGATCCGACTGGAATAGCAAAAAATGGAAAAAAAACGATCCGATTCCGATTCCGATTCCGATTCCGGACCGATTCCGGCCGATTCCGGACCGATTCCGACCGATTCCTACCGATTCCGACCGATTCCGCGGAATTCATGCCGGAATCGGTCCTTCCGCATGGAATCGGATCGGAATCGGTCCGATTCCACCGATTCCGTAAACAATGATTCTGCCAGACCTGGTTTTAGCCATTTAGTATTTCAGACAGTGTTGCTTCAATTTTGTTGTCCAAAATTCAATTGGAATAACACCATGTACAACTCCTATATTACCTCTAAATGGTCCATATTGTATGATACCTTTGAAAAATATGATATGAATTCTATCTGTAGTATGCAGGATGATTATTGAAGATTTTGACATTATTAACTAGGGATTACAACTTTTATCTTTTGGCACAGAGGTTATCATGCCATCATTGGCATTTGATATCTCAATACCTCTTATGTTTAGTTTTTTTTTTCCCATGTTTGCAACTATGCAGTAAGAAATATCACTGAGAAAAATATTCTAATGCAATAATACTCCTTGTGTATGACTCTTAAGTTATGGTCATATACCATCTTCTCTGTATGTGTAGCTGTTGCCACTTGCCACTGAGATGGATAAGTGTTTAAAACATGAGTTTGTGGACAAGCCTGAAAGCTGAAACATTGTACTAGGTGTAATATCACTGTGGACTAGCATTATATTGGCCGTGACACTTTATACTAGGTGTAGTATGACTATGAATGTGCATTGTCTGCGCTACTACGTGCAATATAAGTTTATGGACAAAGATGGGACTTTATAGTTGGTAAATATGAGCTCATAGGACAAGCATGAAACGTCTCCAGGTGTAGTATTACTCATGGTGATGCACAAATTTTTTTATTTTAGCAGGTTATTTTTATCTGATTACTATGCCTTAGTACATTTCCAAATCACAGAATGGATTTTATGATCCTTTTTACAGGTTTGCGAAGAGGAAACTGGATGAATTTGTTTTTTATGGTAGCCGGCTACAGGTTTCATATGCTCCCAAGTTTGAGAATCTGTTGGATACAAAGGAGAAGCTTGAAGGAAGAAGGAAGGAAGTTCTCACCCGAATAAAATGTTGTGCCTTCTTTATTGCTATGATTTATCCCAGTTTTCCCATGCACATATATTACTTCCTTTCTGCCATCAGGTTTTTAGCTGGAGATATTCTTTCTTATGGTTATTTGTAAAGCTGAAGTAATGATGACTCCTTTGTGATGCAGCTGGAAAGTCAGTAGGGACAAAAAGCCAGATCTGCTCTTGGGTACATGACAATTCCTCTGCACTTCCAGATACACAGGTTACACATCCATTCAACAGTCTTTCTGAGCAAATAGACCTGAAGACAAGGTTGGTTTCTTGTCTGAGTGTTTTTAATAGGGCAGTAAAATGTAGCCTAAATCACTGCGAGTGGAAATGGAATCTATATATAGCTGACCCAAATAATTTAGATTTGGGCTTATTTCAATTGAATAGTTATAATTGGTCAGTGCAAAGCCTTCAGCAGTATGAAGGTTGAGATCTATGACAGATTCAGTATATATATCTGCAAGTTGCAAGAGAGCAAATTGCATTTCTTTATGCTTGCGTCCTTCGCTGCAAATGTATCCTCGGGAAGATGCTGCTAGTTATTTCATCTAGACATGTTTCAACCTTGACCTCCATTAAGTTCTCCATATTATGGAACTAGACCTTTCCTGGGGGACAATGGCTACCGCAAATAACTTGAATGACTCATTTTTCACATCACGTGCCGTCTGGATCTTACTGTTTAGAATAGCTAGTGTTGCGATGGTGCAGGATCACCCTCTAATGCACAATCCTAGTCAGTTGAGAAGATCCCTTTGCATTGCAGCTGGCCACTCTGCCTCAATCTTACTTCCTTCTGGCTACTTGGAGGGAAGCTGAGGAAATGACTTGGAGGATGAAGTGCTTCCAGTTCAACCACTTGGTCACTGACAGAGAGAATGTCATCAATCTCTCAGATGCCTGGAATATGGGCAGGAGGATCATCAAGGAGGTGATTACAGGGTGGGAACAGGATCATCCCAACAGCAGTTTTGTCATCACCTACATCCTCTTCGATCTGCAGACTGACAGAGATGATGCAGGATCCCTAGAGATTCCAGGGTTAATGGGGTCTCCCATGGGCCGTGGCAGGGCTCCAGCGATTCCTAGATGTGTCTGTCTGGCCATCTCCCTCTCCAACAACACATCCTCCACCGCAACCTCCCTGGTCCACCGCGGTCCCTTTCAACTCCCTCTCTCCACACAAGGATGCCTGTCGCCCACCACCTTCCACCTTCATCTCCTCTTGGCGCCCTCTCTCACCACCTATCCTTAAACCATCCCCACGCGTGCCATCTTTGCGAGGTTAATCCATGACCTCCTCTGCTGTTGGGAGCACCTTGCCTCCATTCCTGCTCTGCCTCCTTCCAGACGACATGAAGACAATGAAGGAGAGGACAAAGATGAAGGTGAGGGCGAAAGTGATGCATGGATCCTGCTGAGCTTTCTCTCCTCCCCAACACCTTCCACCAGTGGCACGAGGAGGCACCCGATCACTGTTGCCTGCCATCTCTTCCTACAACACCTTGCCTTCCGGGCGACGCACGAGGACAATGAATGAGCCGCCTCGGTCACCCCTTCGTTGGGTTTTGCCAATAAGGGCATCGCTTCACGTGGCCGAACACCCTCGTGCACTCAGACACTGTCTATGATTGCCACAACATCCACCTGGATGTATCCAGGACAATGCCTTGATCCCCCAGGTGAGGTTGATGGGGACATATTTTGAATAATTTTGGATTTTTCTTTTTAATTGTGTCCCTGAGAGGACAAGTCTGTAAATAGTTGGTCTTAGAGGGTCTTTTCTTAAAATCTGTCCATCCTCTATATAAAGAGGGGTCCGATGTACATATTGAGAAAGCAATATACAGAATTTTTTGGAGCCTTCGGGTGGTTCTCCCGCATGGTTTGGTAGTGTAGTTTAAGTTAGCGTAGCGTAGCGTATCCTAATGGTAATGGTAGCGTAAGGCTGTAGATAGATCTTCTTCTTCCTCCGGCGACTAGCGCCCTTTTCCCTTCTCCGTCGATCGCGAGGGAGCCGACGTCGTCGAGGAAGCACCGTGAAGCAGAAGAAGAAGCTATTTTGTCCCAATATCATTTACCCCCCTTTGATGTGAAATCTCCATCTTCACCTCCAGCACCAACCGGGATCCTATCCACCCTCTATAGGAGGCTGGTTCCACCTTCTCCCTCTATTCAATCGGTCTCCATGCCGTTCATCCTCCCCTTCCCCTTCACCGGTTCTATAGCCTCGACATCTCCGGTTGCTATTTCAGTTCGTCTGCTTCACCGATGAGGTTCAGACAGTGCAACAAGAGCATCCCAATAGTAGTTTCTTAATTGCCTACGTCCTCTTCAATTTGCAAACCGATAGAGACGATGCGAGATCCTTAGAAATTCTAGGGTCAGTGGTATCTCCCAAGGTTATACCATCCAGCGATCCCCATATGTGCTTGTCTAGTAATCTCCCTCCTCGACAACCCATCCTTCACTGCGACCTCCCTGATCCACCGTGGTCCTCCATGGTCCTTTCTAGCTCCCCCTCTTTACTTGAGGATGCCCGCCACCCTCCACCTTCCACCTCCATCTCCATCCGGTGTCCTTCCTCACCACCTCTCCTCAAACCATCCACATGCATGCCTTCTTTGCGTGGTCAATCCAGGACCTCCTCTGCCATTGGGAGCATAGCGGCCTCCATTTCTGCTCTCCCTTCTTTCGGATGACATGAAGACAACAAAGGAGAAGATGGAGATGAAGGCAAGGGCGAAGGGGACGCGTGGATCCCAGATCCCTCCGGGCTTCCTCTCCTCCCAACGCTTCCACTAGTGGTGCAAGAAGGCACCCAACTGCCATCTCCGCCTGTGGCACCCTGCCGTATGGACAACACACAAGGATGACAAATGAGCCACCTTAGTTACCCCTTTGACAGGTGCTGCTGATGAGGGCACTGCTTCAATTGGCCGAACACCCTCGTGCGCTTGGGCGCTGTCTCCGATCGCCACAACTCCCACCCGGATGCCACTAGGACGATGCCATGACTCCCTGACCCGACAGGGTCTTCTTTACACGACCATCGGGCGCACCCATGGGTGACAACACATTCTTTGGGTTCAGTACAACCAGTGCTAGTCGAGCTGAGTTGCGCACACAGGAACCGGTTCAGGACCCCTTGACCAGGTTTGGACCATTACGGACCAGTTTAGGCCCTGTTCGGCGACGTCTATACTGGTTTAAGTCCGGTTTGCTTCATTTTTGTCTCTTTTTTTATTTTAAGCATTCTAATCTTGTTTTTGCAGCATTTAGCCCGGTTCCACCATGCTGTCCTATATCAGGAGAGAGATTAACGATGATAACAGTCGTACATTTTTAGCCTCACTGAGCAGGAAAGAAGACTCCTATTTGGAGATCTTAAATATACCCTTGGAGATCAGGGCAGAAAAGTTTAAATGAGCAAGGAGGTGCATTAAGCTTGATTGGGAGAGAGCCAAGAATTAAGCGGAAGCAATAATGAAAGGAGAGATGGCTTAAAAGGGGGACAACAACACAGCTATTTCCTTGCCATGGGATGTTGCAAAAGAACCATTTATCCATTTCCAAGCTGACCATAGGGATTTCATTTCTAGAGGAAGAACATGGCTGCTGCAGTGGTTTCTAAAAGGTTTTAGAACCTTTTGCAGGGGAAGAGGATTGGAGACCTTTAATCAACATTGATTACAACAGGATTTCAGCAGAAGAGCGGCTAATTTAGCAAGAAGCTAATTTAACAAGACACTTTTTCTGAAGCTGAAACCAAAGAGACTATTGGATGAATAGAGCCAGGTCAGTCCCTCACCTGATGGCTTCTCCATTAGTTTCCATTTAAATTTTTGGAGGGCATTAAGCGTGACTTTGTGGCTGTTATCAAAGGATTTGAAGGCAACTCCTGGGCATTTAGAGAGCTCTACTCCACACATTGTCCTCATCCATAAAAATTCTAATGCTGAAAATGTTAAAGATTTTATATCTATTGGTTTGCTTAGTGTCATCTAGACACCGATCACTGAGGCTGTGGCTAACAGATTGAAAAAGATTATTCACAGTCTTGTGGATAAGAATCAATCAGCTTCCATCAATGGTCGGTATCCTTGATAACTACATGACCGCCTTTGATTGCGTACATGATCAAAGATATAAGAAGAAAGAGAGTTTAGTTCTCAAGATTGTCTTTGAGAATGCTTTTGATGTGTTTAACGGGAATTTCACCTCTGATTGTCTTGGTTGGGCAGATTCATAGCATGATGTGGAACAAAGCTAAAGCTTGTAGCCTAATTAAGGGGATTAATGTTCTCATTTTTTACTTGCCGACAGATACCACATTGTTCTCTTCAGCCAACTTAACCAAAGTCATGAATCATAAAATACTCATTAAACTTCTTGGAGTTCCTACTCGCCTCAAGATGAATTTCTCAAAGACTTGGCTAACTGACATCATTCTTCATCTGAAAATGTGCAGGATATCCCTCAAAATAAATACTTTGACACTGGCTGGTTGAAGTTTCCAATCAGTTATCTGGGATTACCTCTAGCTTTCAGTGGTCCGTGTTCCAATGATTGGTTGTGCTTGATTGATAATTTGCTTCCATACTTGATCACTGGAAGGCATGGTTCGCAGAAGCAGCTAGTCCAAATTGGGATCAACATAGGCAGACCATTTTTTTGGGGGGGGGGATCTAATATGCCCGCGAATTTCTGCCTGAATCAGTCAGAATTGACTGAATCAGCCATGGATCGGACCCAATTTCGGCATTATCTCGGGTCCATTGGATCTGGACACAGATCCAATTTCTTGAATCCAATGGCTTCAACCCAATTTCGGCATTATCCGATTTGGTTGTATTTGGTCCATCAGACCCAATGCAGCTATCAGGTGGGAAAGACGCTGCAGTGCTGTATCGGCACCGGATTCTGGCACCAATCTGACCTCAAAATGGTCTGATCAAACCAGAATCCCCTTAAAATGCATACATATTAGTTTTTTATGTTTTTCATTTTTTCCATTTTCTAAGAACCGATCCAGGCGAATTTTACATGGGGTTTTCTCCTCTGGAATCAGCCGATTTTAGCATTCTACTAATTTGATCTAGGTTTGATCGGAATTGACACTAGCTGATTCTGTCTTCGATTCCGATCCTACCCATCCCTGCTAAAAAGAATAAGATCCTATCAGCTGTGGTTATATTGATTCTCTTAAGAGGTTGTATGGTGTCGTCTTCCCCTATTTTTCTCTATTTTCGAGATCCCAAGAGGTGTATTGGAGAGAATTGTAACTATTAGAGATGATTTTTTCAGCAAGGGAAGAAAAATTATTTCATCCCTTGGTGAAATGCAAGGGTGACGCCGGGCCAACATACAGGTTCAAAGTTTTGACCCATGAGCCTTGAACGGGCTATCAATCGGGTTAAAATGGGTTGAAGCCAGTCAAATGGGTCAACTCTCAACCTTCATGACACAACTTAATTGAAAAGGTCACTTACGCTTATTGAAAATATGTTTTAATTTAAGTCATTATCAATCTTATAGTGTTATTTTTAATTATTAACTTTATCAATTTTTTATAATAATATATTTATGAGAGCGAAAATTTTGGTAGGGTCGGACCATGTTAATATTTTTTACAGGTTGGGTTGGCCCATTATATTTTGGATCAGGATTTAATCGGGCCTGCCCCATTCCGGGCCATTGACACCCCTAAATGTTTGTCGACCCAAATGAAAATTTTAGCTTAGGAGTTTTCTCTGAAGCTCTAGACTTGTTTAATGTTACTTTCATTCTTAAGTACCTTTGAATATTGGACCAAAAACGTAATGAAATTCTGGTGGTAAGTACCTCTAATTATGAAAGTCGTTGGTTGTCATCTCATTGCTTCATGGTAGGATCTCGAAGATCTGGAAGGACAATGTTTCTTTTTTTGGGATTCCTACAAATGCTCAACTGGCCTAGCAAATGGAAAGGGCCAACATATGAAGTTCTGGGCTGACTGGTGGCACAATAGTGAGCTCTAAGCATAGTTGTCAAGGTGACAAGGCACCCTTGTGGTCCCCCCCCCGGGAAGAATTTTTTTTAACTTGGTTGAAGGGTTGGGGGCGCCTTGGCACCTTGGGCTCCCAGGCGGGCACCTTGTGTACCTTTTGGGCTTCTCAAAAGGTGCCCAGACAAAGCGCTACTGAGGCGGGCGCCTTGACAACTATGCAAATAACTGCACTACTTTATCAGTCAAATCAGCATATGAGATGCTCTCTTTTGGTGGCATTCAGGTTAAATGGTGGAAGGCATGTCCGGATGAGAAAGATCGTGATCAAAATTAACTTTTCCTTGATAAGATGGCCTGGACTAGATTTCCAAAGGCTTAGGGTACCACAGGTCATGGTCTACTGTGTCTTTGTTGGTTTTTACAAGGAGTTGATCAACCATCTCTTTGTCCAATCTTGGGCAATCACAGTTGTTTGGGAAATATTTTTAAGAGTGTCAACCAAGATGGAGGGAGAGATTAGACATCCTGGATCTTACCGTGAACTTCTAACTGCTAAATTCCCAAGTATGAGGAACTTCAGTTGTGGCAAATTTAGCTTCCTATCATTCTGTGATCTATTTGGGAGGAAAGAAGCAAGCTGTGTCCTCAATCAGCATGCCGGTTGTATCAGTCATCTTTCTGACTTCGCCTCTTTCTGTATTAAGGACTGGTTGCTTGCTGCTTCAAGGGAGGCCTTTTCATTTGATATACTTCTCTCTAGGATTTATAACCGGTGAACTTATTTTGTATGATTTCTTTTGCCTTCTTTCCCTGGGGCCTGGTCCTTTCTGCCTGCCCAGTAGACTGCTCTCGTGTATATCTGTTGTTTCCTTTTGATTTTGGTGAACGGTAATTTGATCACCTTTATTAAAAACAATTGTAAACAGTCAGGTGACATTCTTTTTTACCTGATTTAAATTACCCTTGTACATTCTACCATCCATATCAAACGATATGTATATATATGTATATTATACATACATCAATGACTATCTTTTAAACAGCTTTGAAGTGCCAGAATTTGATTGTTGTAGGGAGCATTTTTGCTGAGTTCTATACATTTCTGCAGGGAATGTGGACAATCTGAACAACTTACAGAAGACAAAGTTGTCAGACATATATCATCCAACAAGGTACCTCCCTTGTGTCTGTTTTCATCTTCTGACTCAAGATTTGCACAAAGTGAAGCGAATTTTTTAATTAGGGAGAAATGTGCATCCATATTAATCAAGCCATTGTATTACTTTTTTACAAGAATCAAACTGATTGCCTTTTTTCCCACTTACTCACGTTTAACATTTGAACTCCTACTTTTCAAATAGGACTTAACTAGATTGAGCTCCACAAAGAAATGTAATAAAAGTCACAATCCCTTGTGAAACAGAGATATTTGTTGACACAAATAGCAGTGTTGCCATGTCCAATTAGTATGGTGTTCATGCTTTGGGGTGCACGCGTCAATGCATGTCTCAAGTCTGGCTTAGCAATACCTTATGCCCTGTTTGGTTAGAGTTTCATTTTTGGTACTATATCAAAATTGATATTAATATTTTCAAATGTTGGAGTATCAATATCAAAAATAATACAAGTTGACATTTGTATTACATAATATGTTTTGTTTGTACTACAAATTTTAAAATTGATACAATTAACCAAACACTTCTTAATGGTTCCTATCAATATCAATTTTAAATTTGATAGTAATAGAGGTTCCTGATACTGTTACCAAGCAGGGCGTTAAGTTTCAGCCTTCCAGGTTCCCAAGCGAAATGAAGGCCAAGTCCATGCCACGTCATGTTACTCTAGACTGAGAAACGTTGTCTTTTTTTTCCTTAAAGCGGAGATCTTGACTTTTCTTGAAGTTGGCGTCCTTGACAAATAATTTAGTTTCCAAAGTGGCTAAGTATACACTTATCATGTCTTAGATTGAACTTGTTTGTGGAACCCTTGGTATCTTTGTCTGGTTATTGGACTGATTTTCAGGCATGCTGACTTTAGCTTCTGTGAAGTTCCTCTAGCCTCATGATGTTTAGCTCTCATTTTGACAGTTAGGTGGTGTTTGTTTTGTTTAATCTGAAAATCTGAAAAACCTTGTAGTTTGTGATAAAAACAGTACTTAACTTGATTAATATGTTTACATATTAATTATTTTAGTTTTTACTTAAAGATATATTGTATATGTTACTTCTACCCTGAAAAAAGAGATTACACTAACAAAAATAAAAAGTTAAACCATACAAATTATTTTTAAGAGGTTTATTAAAATATAAGATTAAGAGGCATGCTTAGAGGTTAATTAAGATCATGGTTGGCCCCACTTGGGATTGGGTTGGACCGAGTCACCCAATCTGACTGGTTTTATAGGGGACTACTCCAACCCCGACCTCATGACCCCACCCCAGAAAAGCACCACGCTTCCATGCTTCCTGCGCACGTGGGAAGCTGAAAGGCTGTCGTGGTGTATTTTTTATTTTTAATATTTTTTAATATATATTGATTATAAAAAATATTGAAAAAATTTTAACTATTTAACTAAATCCTTTTACTTATATCAATAAATTTAATGGTTTTTTAATTTTCTATTTTTAAAATTTATAAATAATAAATTCTTTTTAAATTGGATCTGATCGCCACTGATCCAGGTTGACTTGGATCGTGACCTGGTCCAATCTAGGGCAACTTTGACTTGGGCAACCCGGTACCTATCCTGACCCGACTTACCTTGATTAAGAGATAAAATCAATGACAGAATCAGAGGTCAGAGGTGTATAAAGATCAATCAAACATAGCAGTCTCTTAGCTGTATCCTAATTTCTTTTTCTTTTCATCAGTGAACCATGTGGTATTGTCCAGTTTCAGAAAGAAGCTTACGTTTCCTGTGTTGACATTTGAAGAGGAATCCTGCAAAATCTTCTTACAGATTTTTGGACGCCCATCTTAACTTTTGTGTACGTTAATCTCAGGATTACTTCTCATCTCCTTCAATGAACAAAACAGTTCAACTGGTTAGAGATAAGCTTGACGAGGTAAACCCACCTAATTGTTGACTATTCCGTCTGTAAATGGGCTAATGTGGAATCATTTACATTAACCATTGACATTCTTCACACGTTGCAGATAGAATCAAGCAGCGTGGGTGGCACCCAGATGGTAAAGAAACCTCGTCGGCGAATATGATGCAGTTGGATTGGAACCCCTCACGAAGAGAAGCGAGCTTTGTAACACCGCTAGTCTTGAGATTTGGAAGGATTATTTTCAAGCAAGTAACTTGGCAAATTTGGTTTTGATCGCTGACTTTGTGTTGTGAAATGTAGATTTGTGCGGGTATTGTTGGACATTTGTATTTTGTTCCCTACAAATTCCAAGAAAATTTTATCTTGGTCTCTGACACGGTGGTTGTACAGAACCACAATAAAATGCATCTGATACAGCCTTATGTACATTTAACAGTCTATACGAACCAACGAGAGGACTAATATATGAGTTTTACATACTGTAGCCAAAATCAATCTAATGGAGTACGTAGGAGTAGGACAAATGCGACCAATCCCTTTTCCTTCCCAAAATTCAACCAATGACCCGACTCTAATGAAACCAACCATCTTATGCAAAGCTGTATTAGTTAACTCTTCAACAGGCGTCCGTTTTCCTTCACCAAATTATATCATATGCCCGATGCAAGAAGCAAGTTTGACAAAAGCATATGAGAGAGAGATGCCTCATGGGAAGCTGTGAATAAATTAGCAAGGGCCATCCAAGATTTACTACACTTTTCTTGGCTCCTCACGACGTGCATCTGAGTCTTGCAAATGTTAGGTATCCGGTGTGACCTCGCGTCTCTGCGCAAGGCTTCGCCATGACGGCCGCTTCCATGTCTCCGCCGTGCTCCTCGCTTGAAGCAGGCTGTTTCCTCTTGCACGGTGGGGGGTTTCCCTCAGTCTGTCGTTTGCTAGAAGAGACACTCCCCAACCTCACTTCTCGCACTTCGTAGGTGCGGAGCAGGATCTCGAACGTCCTTAGATCTGCAGATGGAAGAGAGGTCACATTACACTGCATTCTTCGACTACAAGCGAGTGTGATACTCTCCGTACTCCGGTTTAATTGATCATTAATTTCATTTTGTCAGCTGTAAATAATCCTCGCTCTGATTCCATGTCCCCTCCAAAGAAATCAATTCCTGTCTTTCAACAGAATCCTTGATGCTAACTTCACCCGATCACGTGGTTACTAGCTAGAAACTTAGAGCTTCTTTGCTATTATTTTAGCATGGTGTCACCTTTTAATTCCTATCAAATGGTAACTTTTTTATTCTTCTATCTAATCGGTGCAGAGATCTGTAATTACTTGGCCATCTAATTCACGTAACGTCATGTACAAAATTGTCAAAATCAATAGTTTCATTCTATCATTAAATATCATACAACACTAGTACATAAATTTACTGGAAGTGATATTAAAGTTCATTTCCTAACTTTCTCTATTTTTTAATTTTTTTTTAAGCTGAAAACTATTCTTCCTGTCAGGTAATAGTAGGGCAACTCTCGGATCCAAACGCACCATGAATTGATGGAAGAAATTATTCTTGGTGGTCTCCATGGGTGATTCGACATACTTGAAGATTTCAGTAACACTAATAATTCCCTTGCCTGTTACACAAACCTTACATCAGCAGCCTAAACTTGTGAATTTAAAGTGCAAGCAAAAAATAGTTAATTCTTTGCTCGATTCAGGACCCTGGAACTGGGGTCCTGGTCGGTATGCGGGATATTTCCAGAATTCAGGGAAAGGATCGTAAGTTCTCTATAGCAATATAATATTACTGGCTCAAGAATGACAGAAGGGACTAATATTCTGAAACTCTGGAGGACAGGAGTTGAATTTAAAAAAAGGCCCATAAATAGCCTAACAATGAATCAGAAAAAACCTCAATTTTGATTTTCGTAAGAATAGAAACAAAAAATCTTCTTGTCCAAGATGGTCAGAAGGGAGAAGGATAAAGATATACCTGTAAAGTTTGACCTTAGCGTTTCACAAGAACGCTGCACTTGCTCGATGCAGGGGGAGAATGAGCATAAAACACCATCTGGCTTCAGCATTCTCTCAATCGATGGTATGGCAAGCCAAGGCTGGGGAAGGTCCAGGAATACTGAGTCTGCAGCACCGTGAAATTCATCTGGGAACCCTTCACCCTGAATGTCACGGACGCCAACTGTAACCAAGTTGGTCAAACCATTACGCTCAAAATCTTCCCTGTTGAATAGAGATTCCACATTCTTATCAGGCAATAACCAGTTATTGTTGTTTTAGCGGAAATAATGTTTTTTTTCTAATCAACATAAAGATGCAACTTGTAATATTTCGTAGAAGACCACATTTTCAGTAAGAACACAAACGGGAAGTTGAAGGCATGAAAATCAATACCTATAAGATAATCGTTATTCTGGTTGAGGAACTATTGAATAAAAAACTTCACAAATTTGTAAACGAATATTCTTAATGGGAAATTACCTTCTTCGTTTACAGAACAAAATAGTCAATTTTAGAAAATTAATGGGGCCCATAACGCTTAATAAAAATGAATACAGTTTATAGTCAGCATTACCATGACAGTGAACCGGCTGACCCAGATAGCGACCCTTGTGTCAATACTGCTGACACAAGGGAAATTAGGAAGTATTACATTATTCACCCATGAAACAGAAGCCAATCTAGATAGAGATTAAGGGAAAAGTTTCATGTAGCATTAGTGCTTCCTATCCAAGTGTAACCGTGAATCAGTGAACGAGAAACTGTATGCAATTTAGTAAAAGAAAAAAAAAACTTTATTCAGAAGAGAAAAATACCTAGAAGTTAAAAATTGTTTTCCTCAATTCTTTTTACTCTTGACTAGTCTCTACTATTATTACCAAAAGGTTCTGGTCCTTTTCGTTACCAAAGTGGTGCTTTTGACAAATATTGTTTAAGTGAGCACCAGGCTCATTCAGAAAACATATGCACCATTTGACTGCCACATGGATTGTCTGCGATTACATAAAAATTAGCACGTGTAACAAACTATGATATACTCATAGTTTTATGAGTACAA
The DNA here is from genome assembly GCA_036172225.1 of Cryptocoryne crispatula var. balansae. Lineage (NCBI taxonomy): Eukaryota > Viridiplantae > Streptophyta > Magnoliopsida > Alismatales > Araceae > Cryptocoryne > Cryptocoryne crispatula. The sequence continues at coordinate 40,580,737 of CM069928.1, forward strand.
ATACCTTTCAGTTTTAAAGGTCATCCAGTTGATGATCACCTTGGAATATATTCCAGGAAATTTTTTCGTTCTAGAATCCCCATTTATCTTTATTTGCTTGATTTTTGCAAGTATATTGTTCCAAGGCTGATGCCTTCCACTAGAAAATTATCAAGAGATGGATGCTGTCGATTTTCACCCAATTCTCAATATTGAACTGAAGGCTCACTAAGGACAGAAAAGTCAATTGGTTTGACTTAAGAAACATATTTTCAGATAAGTAAGGGAACCCTTTAGATTAGATGCCCTTCTTTTTGACTTTTTTCCATAAAAACAAGAAACAATTGGTTTGCTACTTCCACTTCCATTAGCAGTGAAAAATGCGCTTCTCTGAAAAGGAGAAAATCTCGCCTTCCAACTCCAGGAGTGATTCTCAATGATCTCTCTTGGACTTGCTCCCATCACCAGCAGGTGACCTGCCCAATAGGCACCTTGAGCCTATTAAAGTACATCACAACCAGCATCATCCTTCTTTCACCCATCTTTTATCTTCTTTTTCCAATTAATATCTCTTGTTTCATTAGAGGTACCCACCTAAATTCTACTTTTAGGCTAAAGTATCCCTGAAAAGTTAATTAAGCAGAAGTTTTTCATTGAAATACCCAAACGCAGCCTTCAAGTCCAGTAGGAGAGGTGAGATTGCATTAAGGGGGCCATTTCATAAAGTAAATGGCTTTTTCTATCTATTTATTTAATTAGTTCAGCTTATTTTGTACTACGTTTACCGGCATACAAAATGAAGCTAAGAAGCAAAAAGAATAGCTTCAAATCTTAAAATCCAAAAAAAGAAGAACAAAAAACATGAGAAAATAGACAAAAGGGTGAAAGTGTTTCCCGAAAGATATACCTGAAAATGTGTCAAGAAATAAGGGCTTCCCATCAAGTATACATGAAAATTTTTCATACTACCATAAAAGTCAACAAATTCACGTTATTTTCCCAATAGAATTTATCACAGAGGCATGTTGAACTATAGATTATTTCATCGAAGTCACCTATTAAACCTTCTTTGGCTAATATAAGAATTTCCCAAATCATTAATTCATCTCAGATTCTAAAAGCCAAAAACCAGTGAATTAAATTAAATTCACATGGTACCTGTACAGAGAGTCCTGTATCCTACTCATAGTGTGTCAGGGAAATAAGATTGCTAGCCCCGGTTAGAAAGTGGCACATTAAGAAAGTGGAAAGAAAGAGATAATAGGGTAAAATTGGATTATCTTGGAGGTGGATAATTTGACATTATATGGTGGATTTAAACCTCCAAAGAGGTAAGCTGCTGCAGGCAGAAAATCAAAACAGTCCACCTAGATAGTTTCAGATTAATGCTTTTTGAGTTGATAAGCAATGATTAAATCCAAGAATACGATCAAAATTTTTCTATATTCATAAAATATGCTAGTTCCTTTTGATAATTCAATCTACAATAAATATGTTTGCCAATGTTATCTAATGATCAACAGTCGTGTCTTCCGTTGTCTGCGGTCCCAATAATCCAGGATTGACAGAGGACACCGTTTACCTTTTATATTAAATGATTGTTTCATCAATGCATGACTATACTATCAAAGATGCTTCTGCCGGCTTGAAACCATCCTAGGATAGACATAACTTCAGCACGGTACAGTTTTGTTCTGGATGATCCTCCATCTTGCTGATATTTTTACATCACCGGGCTAAGATCTAGACAAGAGAGGACAAAGAAGACCAAGACTATCTATCCAGAGAGCGAAGGGGTTGCATCAGGCATTCGAAGCAAAATTTATCAGCAAATAACAGCGCTAGATGCATACACATGCCATCAATATATCAGACAATAATGCTTATATACATACGCATGCACATAAATCTGTAAATTTTAACTCATCTGTACACGAAACCAGCCAAATACGTGTAAAATAAAAAGAATTCACGCAAATAGAGCGTTTTCAAATCATAAATAGTTATTGTCCAACTTAAACTTCTCTTCAGGTTAAACCAGATATTCCGACAGCTAAATCTACATTGTTCTCATAGAAACGGTGATTGACGGACATACCTAGCTGAGACAGCCCTCTGTTCGTGGAAGTCGAATGTGTAAACATGCCCAGAAGGTGCCACCGCCCTCGCAAGTGAGGTAGTAAGGGATCCGCTGCCAGTTCCCGATTCCAGAACCACGCAACCGGGGACAACCTCCATGTACGTGACGACGAAGCTGATGTCCGCGACATACAGGATCTGAGTCCGATGGCTGAGAACCAGCGTCCACAACTCCGGCGTCGGCGCCAGAAGGTACACGAACCCGCTTTTGTTGCTCAGCACCTTCGACCCAAAGGGCTTTCCGATCCAATCGGAATGCTTGAAGACGCCGAAGCGGTTCTGGAGCTCGGCGCCGGCACGCACCGTCACCGCCTTCATGGCATCGTGCCTCTCGTACACTATGACGAGGTCACCATCGCAGATGCGGCGCTCGAATCCGATCCGCTTCTCGGGGTCGCTGTTCATCATCTCCCTCCTCCTCCTCTTCCTTGTCAACTTCCGCCGAACGGCTGGTGTTGCCGTCCCTGCGAGCCGATGGTATGTTCGGAACGAAGGGTTTATCACCAAGATACATTGCACCGACGGTGAGCGTACCTCTGCCAAAAGTCTTCAAAGCTCCCGCAGAGAAGACGTAGACGAGGGAGATCTCTAACAGGGTTTTTGGTGTCCCGCTCTTGGCATTTATGTTAACCTGCGCCGCCGGTGTCCTGAGTCATAATGGTAAATTGTCCGCCTACCATTAACTACAACGTCTCGCGGTCGCGGGAACACGACAACGTTGTTCTCGAGTCACGTGACCCCCACATGTAGCTTAGTGGATCACGTGACCCCACTGAAAAATGCAAAAATAAGTAATGTTATTTATATTTTTTAAAAATACTTTTTGCGAAGAAAATTTCGATTCTACTGAAATTTAACTCATTTCATTAAACACTTTTGAATTAATGGGTGAACTAATAAGCTTATTAGACTACTTATGTAAATTAAGTTAATTAGAAATTAAAAACTTATTAAACATCATCTAACGCCATTTATAATTCTTCACCTTCTATCATCTCAATTCTCATTTTTGCAATTTCACCCTCTGTCTTCACCTAAACCCATTTTTTAATTATGTCTAGACATATATATATATATGCTTGAGATCAGCTATTTAGTTATTGCATTTATCGGGAATCAGATCAATGATTAAGAAAAAACTATTAACTTAGTAGGATGTGTGATAATTGGATGAATTTCTGCCGGTGACTATTAATAAAGACTTTGAGAAGGTACTAACAACTATATTATTGAGATGTTCAAAATATAAAACTTCCTCAAATTTTTTATTAAAAACTATTTATCCATATAGTATTTATCAAATAATTATTTTAAAATATTAATAATTCTTCAAATTAACCGGAGATGTTCATGTTTCGATTTAATTTCAAGCTAATTTTGTTGAAACAAACCCAAACTCGTAAGAGGATCAAATCCGACAATTTTACATTGCGAATGAAAAACATGTTATAAGAGTAAAGTTAAATATGTTATAACTGATCCATTAGACATTGTAAATGAAAAAAATGATTGATGATGGATAAGAAGATATGCCGAAGTTGAATCTCATAGTTTACTATTAGGCGTCGAATGATTTTACTTTAAAGAGAATCAGTGACGAAACATTAAAAGTAGAAGGAATTATTACACCAGAAAAAATGATACACATGAGACAAAGATCAAAACACACAAAGAAGCAGATGTCAGTACTACAAATAATTTTATGGTGTTGATTCATCTAGAAACTCATGATTTCTTATGTATCACTAAGAGAATTATAAGATGACTTAATTTAGCTATACATCTTCTCAAATGTCATAGAAAGTGTAAATTTTGAATATAAATAAATAAAATTTGTTAGCCATATTCTTTTGTTTTTTAAATTTTAAATTTTTCTCATTTTTATATTTTTTACTTATAATTTTATATTTAAAATTAACTTTTCAAACCCACGCCTTTCCTTTCTTGTCTTTAACCTTTGACTCCATAAGAGATTAGGGGATTCAGTCCATTTGACCGTATCTTACATCATAAGAAATCTCTTAAAATTAAGCTGTATGATCTAACATGATGGTGACAACACATGATATTAGAACATTAAACAGCGCCCGTTGATACTGATCATGGGTGTGCATGTGTGAGAAAGGGGCCGGTAGGGAGTTAGTGTTCAACGATGATTGGTGTTACCGGGTCTGTAAAATGTAGGATCGGTAGGCGGTCCGAAGAACTTGGAGATAATTAATCAACAGGTAACATTAATTAACGATGATATATAACGTCTGGTTGGTGACGGCGGAAGCCCTCCATCCAAGTACGCCGGCGTTTGGATATGGCAGGCGACCGGGATGGAAGGCAATATTAATCCATCGGCGGCTGGCGCGGTGAGATCCCGTCCCAAGGTACTAGCTAGCAGCTCGGCGCCGGGCAAGACCACCAAAACCCCCCAGTTCCTCCCCTTTTACTTCTCCATTAATTATTACTGCGTACGTAATGGTCTCAATAATAATAAAAGAAAATTAAAGAGATATGTTCCCTCCACCGGAGTACTGATGTGATCATCCCCCCCACTCTTTGGGCCGTGGGGAGGGTGAGAGGCTGCTGCGCCGCCGTGGGACACGGCAGAGGGGCCCCGGCGAGATCATTCCCCCTGGAGTTTGGATCGCCTCAGGACCCCTCCTGAGGCGAGTCCCTCAGTCGCCAACCGCGTGAGGCCACGTTTTGTATGGATAAATGCATCAGACGGCTGTCGAACGGAAGCCAACCTGTTAACGGTGCCGTTTCTCACGCCTGTTATTATTTCGTGGCCTCATCATTAATGATGATGTGATTAAAAAATTCAATGTAAAGTAGCGCTCGCTGTCTCACCGTTTGAACTTCTTTTTCCTTCTTGACTATCCTGACAGGTGACAGTTCTATTTCTGAATAAATTTTATTTATTTTTATATGACAGTAGCTACGTTTCCCTTCTTAGTGAAAGATGATTTAATGGAGAAAATCAAACTACATGCATGATTGAGCTTATTTAGAAATTAAATATTATTATTATAAAATCACCATTTAATATCATATTGTTAAATAAATAAAATTGTTAGACATAGCTAACATAATTTTATCTAGGCACTGTTTGCAAAAGAGAAAATTACATTCTATCCGATTTTTTTCATAAAATATGTCTGCAGTTCTTTATTTTCACCCATACAAAATATCTAATATGTCTACTGATTAGGTCAATATAAATATATATCTAATATATCAAATAAGTCATAATTAATATAATATATAAATTGATAAATTGATAAAAATAAAGTTTTAAAATATTATATCAAAATTTACTAATTATATGTGAATTATTAATAAATTTTTGAATAAAAATTAATATTTAATATTAACCCTTTACAGCCCTCTCAACCCATTTTTCGGAAGTTACTAACCCTCTCCATATGTTACTAACCATTTACATGGCCCCCTGAACCCATTTTTGAGAGGTTACTAACCCTCTCCATATGTTACTAACCCTTTACATTTCCCCCTGAACCCATTTTTCGGAAGTTACTAACCCTCTCCATATTTTACTAACCCTTTACATGGCCATCTGAACTCATTTTTGAGAGGTTACTAACCCACTCCATATGTTACTAACCCTTTACATATTCCCATTAACCCATTTTTCGGAAGTTACTAACCCTCTCCATATGTTACTAACCCTTTACATAGCCGCCTGAACCCATTTTTCACAGGTTACTAACCCTCTCCATATGTTACTAACCCTTTACATAGTCCCCAGAACCCATTTTTCGGAAGTTACTAACTCTCTCCATATGTTACTAACCCTTTACATGGCCCTCTGAACCCATTTTTGAGAGGTTACTAACCCTCTCCATATGTTACTAACCGCTACATATCCCCCTGAACCCATTTTTCGGAAGTTACTAACCCTCTCCATATGTTACTAACCCTTTACATAGCCGCCTGAACCCATTTTTCACAGGTTACTAACCCTCTCCATATGTTACTAACCCTTTACATGGCCCCCTGAACCCATTTTTGAGAGGTTACTAACTCTCTCCATATGTTACTAACCCTTTTCATGGCCCCCTAAAGCCATTTTTCAGAACTTACTAACTCTCTCCGTATGTTACTAACCCTTTACATGGCCCCCTGAACCCATTTTTCAGAACTTACTAACCCTCTCCGTATGTTACTAACCCTTTACATGGCCCCCTGAACCCATTTTTCCGAAGTTACTAACCCTCTCCATATGTTACTAACCCTTTACATAGCCCCTAGAACCCATTTTTCGGAAGTTACTAACCATCTCCGTATGTTACTAACCCTTTACATGGCGCCCTGAACCCATTTTTCGGAAGTTACTAACCCTCTCCGTATGTTACTAACCCTTTACATGGCCCCCTGAACCCATTTTTCGGAAGTTACTAACCCTCTCCATATGTTACTAACCCTTTACATGCCCCCCTGAACCCATTTTTGAGAGATTACTAACCCTTTACATATCCACCTGAACCCATTTTTCGGAAGTTACTAACCCTCTCCATATGTTCTACTAACACATGGCACTACCCATTTTTCGCGTTACTAACCCTCTCCATATGTTACTAACCCTTTACATAGTCCCTTGAACCCATTTTTCGGAAGTTACTAACCTCTCCATATGTTACTAACCTTTACATGGCCCAAAGCCATTTTCAGAACTTCTAACTCTCTCCGTATGTTACTAACCTTTTAGCCTGAACCCATTTTCAACGGCTATAACCCTCTCCGTATGTTACTAACCCTTATTACATGGCCCCTTGAACCCATTTTCGGAGATTCACCTCTCCGTATGTTACACACTTTACATGGCCAACTCCATTTGTCGGGGTTACACCCTTTCCATATGTTCACTAACCCTTTACATGGCCACTGAACCCGTTTTTGAAATTACCAACCCTTTCCATATGTTACTAACCTTTACATAGCCTTTCAACCCATTTTTCGGAAGTTACTAACTCCTTTCACATTTAACCCTTTACATGGCCCCCCAACCCATTTGTCAGGTTACTAACCTCTTCATATGTTACTAACCCTTTACATTGGTCCCCAGACCCATTTTTTTTAAGTTACTAACCCTCTCCATATGTTACTAACCCTTTACATAGCCCCCAGAACCCATTTTTGAGAGGTTACTAACCATCTTCATATGTTACTAACCCTTTACATAGTCTCCTGAACCCATTTTTCGGAGTTACTAACCCTCTCCAAGTTATTGACCCTTTACGTAGCCCCTGACATTTTGGAAGTTGCGACCCTCTCCATATGTTATTAACTCTTTACATGGTCCCTTGAACTATTTTTCCGAAGTTACTAACCCTCTCCATATGTTAGTAACCTCGACAAATGGGTTCGGGGGCATGTGAAAGGGTTAACATACGGAGAGAGGGTAATCTCCAAAAATGGAGTTCGAGTCATGTAAAGGGTTAGTAATGCATACGTAGAGGGTTAGTAAGTTACGAAAAATGGGTTCACGTGGCGTGTAAAAGGTTAGTAACATACGAGAGAGAGTTAGTAAGTTCGAAAATATTGGGGCCATGTAAAAGGGTTAGTAACATATGGAGGGTTAGTAAACTCCGAAAAATGGGTTCGAGAGGGATATGTAGGGTTAGTAACATATGGAGAGGGTTAGCAACTCCGTGAAAAATGGGTTCACCCCGTAGCCATGTAAAGAGTTAAGTAACTTCCGAAAAATGGGTTCGGGGGCTATGTAAAGGGTTAGTAACATATGGAGAGGGTTAGTAACCTCTCGAAAATGGGTTCGGGGGGCCACATGTAAAGGGTTAGTATATGGAGGTGTTACAACTGAAAAATGGGTTCTGACAGCATAAGTGTAAAGGGTTAGTAACATATGGAAGAGGGTTAACTTCCGAAAAATGGGTTCATATATGGGGTTAGTAACATACGAGAGGGTTAGTAACCTCTCAAAAAGTTCGGAGTGCCACGTGTAGGGTTGGAACATAATGGAGAGTGTTAGTAACTTCCGAAACGAGTTCGATATGTAAGGGTTAGTAAACATAGAGGGTTAAGAAACTCTTCTCAAAAATGGGTTCAGGGGGCCATGTAAAGGGTTAGTATGGAGAGGGTTAAGAATCTCCGAAAAATGTGTTGAGAGGGCTGTAAAGGGTTAATATTAAATATTAATTTTTATTCAAAAATTTATTAATAATTCACATATAATTAGTAAATTTTGATATACTATTTTAAAACTTTATTTTTATCAATTTATCAATTTATATATTATATTAATTATAACTTATTTGATATATTAGATATATATTTATATTGACCTAATCAGTAGACATATTAGATATTTTGTATGGGTGAAAATAAAGAACTGCAGACATATTTTATGAAAAAAATCGGATAGAATGTAATTTTCTCTTTTGCAAACAGTGCCTAGATAAAATTACGTTAGCTATGTCTAACCATTTTATTTATTTAACAATATGATATTAAATGATGATTTTATAATAATAAAATTTAATTCCTAAATAAACTCAATCATACATATAGTTTGATTTTCTCAATTAAATCATCTTTCACTAAGAAGGGAAACGTAGCTACTGTCATATAAAAATAAATAAAATTTATTCAGAAATAGAGGCAATCACTGTCGGGATAGTCGAAGGAAAAGAAGTTGAACGGTGAGACAACAGCGTAACTCATTGAATTTTTTAATCACATTATCATTAATGATGAGGCCACGGAAGGATAACAGACGTGAGAAACGGCACCGTTAACAGGTTGGCTTCCGTTCGATAGCCGTCTGGTGCATTTATCCATACAAAACGTGGCCTCACGCGGTTGGCGACTGAGGGACTCGCCTCAGGAGGGGTCCTGAGGCGATCCGAACTCTTCCCCCGGTTCCCCCTTCTTATCCCCTCCGCGCCAAGGGATGAGGTGAATCCATATCCTGTGGAGATTTCTCTGCTCTTTGGGCCCTTCGATTAGATATTCTGTGGATAACAGCGCATGGTCCTCCTCCTCCTCCTCCTCCGTCGTCTCCCCTACTCCGTATATATACCACAAAATATCTTCCTCCTCTGATCACCATCGTTCAGGGGGGGCTGCGCGCGCGGCTGCACGTACTTTTGGCCCTTTGTTTGCTTCTGGCAGCCCATTCTTCTTCTCCCGCGGACGTCTCCTCATCTCCTCGTTTAGCTAGCTAGGTCTTCCGGTGGTGAGTGCGTGAGAAGAAGAGGGAGAGAAGAGGATGTACCACCAGCATGAGCACGGCGGCCGCTTCCTCTGCTTGCATTGCCAGCCCCGCAGCTACATCAGAATGGTAGGTGTATATATATATATATATATATATATATATATATATATATATATATATATACATGATGGGTTCTGCCTCGTTCATCTTCCCTCGGATCATGTGTAATCTATCTATCGATCGATCACGTCTGCGGGGATGCAGGTGCAGCACTTGATAGAGAGATGCTTGCTCCTGCGCTTGAGCCGGGACGACACTGTTGATGCCCTTGCTAGGCACGCCAGCATCCGGCCTCTCATCACCCTCGCTGGTCTCTCTCTCTCTCTCTATTTATATATCTCTCAATCTCTATATGTGTACATATATAACTAAGTTGACGATACTGTTTGCAGTTTGGAGGGAACTCCTGAGGGAGAATAGAGGGTTCTTCCATGCGTATTTCCAGGAAATGTCACAGCCGAACCCACCAGCATGTACGCGCCCGTGTCTTGATTACTTCCGTTTTTAAAATTTCTTGCAACTTAATTTGTTATCCGGAAACTTAATTTTCATTGCCATAGATTAATTAATTTGGTTTTGAACTTCGAGATAGTAATTTACAAAGTGACCCTATATATCTCAGAGAGAAACGCATCGCGAGGAATTTACGTTAGTTTCCCTTTTTTCTTTCAGTAAAAAATAAAGCAACTGAAAATTAATCTCTGGTTTTGTCGGCGTAATTAATTACACTAAGCTGCTTTTATCTGATTTCAGATGAACTTAGTCCTTCGAGAACTCCAAAAAGAAGAAGAACGTGGAAGTGAGCTGAGGCAGTAGGTCTTCCAATGTCGAGTCCAGGTCACCTCAGTTTCACGGTGAAGGAAACATTTCAGTTCCTAATCAGAATGAGTCACAACTCCTTATGTCACTTAAGTCGCGATTCAGTTACAACTCAATAATGGGTTAGCAAGGGCATACCAGTTATTATTGAACGGTTTCTAAAATCAGTGCAACTCTTTCCTAAAGCTCATATAATTTGTTATTGAGCATTACTAAAATCAATATAATGATTTAGTAAGAATTCAACTGGAGGTATATGTTTTAATTGGAGCTTCAGAGTAATCCCTTCGGGGTGATACTGTGGTGGTCCGGACTCTTCAAACGTCAGTTCAAAGGCAGAGGAAGTCTACGAAGATCAAAGCACTCAGTTAATATAGCAGAACGTAAGTACCTGCTGCATAGTACCAAGCAGCAGCTTGAGTTACATATGTGGATTGCTACACCCATACATCAAGCTGATTAAAGCATATAGCTGTATGCTCTGCCTCACTAGCACCGTAACTAAGCCCTTTTATAATACACAACGACTGCATCAATGTTTTACTCATGGGAACTAGTACACACGAGATCGATCTGGTGTTATGTGTGTATACATCTATAGTTTCTGTTGCCGGAGGAACCGAAGCTTGGTATCACTAGCTAGTGTGTCGATCGACGAGGGAAAAAAAACATATTTCTTGATGTATGTTTTACCAGAACGTATAATTTCTAATATGTGTTGCGGAGAAGTCTTTCTAGCATTGACACAAAAATAAGATTCACAAGCACGGTTTTGGATGCATCATAAGTAATACGGAGACATTGTCTCCGACACTTGTGTTAAAGATAATTGAGCTCAATTTTTTTAGAGTTGTTAGAGAGATCTTCTTAGAACACTAATAATTTCACGTAGAGGTGGATCTCACTAATTAAGGTTCTGTTTGTTTGTATTTATTTCACATCTAGCCTTTATTTTGGAGGTTAGATATTTAGATTATTTGATAAAATGTCTATTTTCTATTTGGTCAAAGATTAGACATTCAGAGTGTTTGATAAAATATATGAATTAACGTTTGAATACAATAAAAATTTCTTAAAACAGATTACTTAATTTTAAGTGATTTGCTATGAATTTTTTATTTATAGAGATAAACAATTAAGATTGTTGTGTTCTACCGGATAAGAAATTAATGATAGAATTAAGAATTTAAAATTTTCAGATTAAGACAAAATAAATTTAAGATATTTAATTAATGCCATGATTTAGTTTTCAAGACCGGTAAGACCCACTTATCCGATATGTGCGAGGTATGTTCTACCAGTCTAGAAAATAATAATATTCAGCACATTAAATATTTTACTGGGATTCAGTTTTGTAAACCGACCCAAAATCATGGCACTGAGTTAGAGTGGCTCAGATTTATAAGTATGGATACCTCCCCTACCTAGCCAATATGGCACTATTATAACTTGTCCCCTCACGTGCAAGCTCTTCTGGCTTTGACACGTGTATACTATTTACGGGTGGCGGTTGACGAAAGGGAGTCCATAGCCTTTGACTCTGATACCATGTAAACTGACTCAAAATCGCAGCATATTAAATATTTTACTATGATTCAGTTTTGTAAATCGACCCAAAATCGCGGCCTTGAGTTAGAGTGGCTCAGACTTATAAGCATGAATACCTCTCCTACCTAGCCAATATGGCACCATTTTAACTTGCCCCCTCACGTGCAAGCTCTTCTGACTTTGACACATGTACACTATTTACAGGTGGCGGTTGATGAAAGGGGATCCACAACTTTTGGCTCTGATACCATATAAACCGACTCAAAACCGCAGCCCTGAGTTAGAGTAGCGCAGACTTATAAGCATGAGTACCTCCCCTACTTAACTAATATGGCGCTATTCTAATTAGTTTATATGTGAGAGTGTTAAAGTCTCCCTGATATTCCATTGCGATGATCTGAACACTTCCCTAGAGCTCAGAATCGGTACCCACACCTACGCCACAAAACAAAAGAAATGGTACCCTTCGATCGTAAATTCGTAATGCCATCAGCTTGGCAAAATCTACGAAACGAAAGATAGCTCATACAACTGCAAGTTCTCCAAGGAAACTGGAGCTAGTAGACAGATTAATGTCCTTAGATATATCTTTTACATCTTCAGAACTACGAATCTACGGGCCACTAAAATGGAGGAGTACGCTGTTTTATATTAACGCGTCCTGTAGGCCTCTCGAACTTCTGCAGGTGTCCTTTGCAAATTTGATATTTAGCCATCTGCTCCTGAGAATAGGAATCAAGGATGGCACACGATATATATATAGTAGCAGTATACAGTGTGAGAAGAAGAAGATTGAAATGAGAGAATAGATTGACAAACCGGCCCTTTCACTCGAAGGATGCCCGCGCCATCTTCTTCTTGTGGATGTCACGACCTTCTCCTTTCATCTGGCAATAAAAGGAACCCTAATGTGATGACCGAGTGAGGGGTTTACAATATTGTGAGTGAAAAGAAAACGTTCTTTTTTGAACCCTTTTAGCCGTAATGGAAGGGCATTAACGAAGAAGAAGAGGGATCTCCTTCTCGAGTTAATTACCCCTTCTAAGATCAAAAGGGTTTTAGAGAGTAACTTTTTACCTTTTCATCACCAGCACCGTCTCCTGCCAGGTTTTTCTGACCTAACAGGCTGCAGCAGCACTCACCATCACGCTTCTGCTGAATCCGAGGGAAGTGAGCCCACTGCATATATAGTTGCCAAGGGAAGAACCACTCAAAACGATTAAGGTGGCATTTGATTTGACTTGATAACGTATCTAAAATCTTAATTTTATCTTTAATTTATTAATTGGTGGGATGAAAAATGTTAATTATCAGTCACCAAACTACGTACCTAGCCTTTGAGTGAATCAAAGTTTAATTAGAAGTTTTACCAAACGATCTGAAATCTGAATATCTATAGGCTAGACACCAATTGACACAAAAAACGAACGGGACCGAAATAGAAGCTTCCTTCCTTTCATATAATTTCTTCTCCTCACTGCTGTAGTTTCTGTAAGTGGCCATACGTTTTTGGCAGCCGCGCTGAAGGCCTCTTTGTGGGTGATGCCGGGGTCTCTCCCTTTAATCCTCTTAATCTCCTCCCTGTACACATCTCTCCAACCATTTCGCCGTCAGAGGTAATTAAAGATCTAAGCTTGATTATGTCGATCGAACATATAAAGAATGAAGCGAGAAAGTCAACTGAAATACGCGGCAATCAGAACGGAGATGATCTCTTTTACTTGATGAAACAGTTGTAAGCCGATGGAGCACGTTGCCTCTTCTCAGGAGCTGGACACAAAAAAAGACCAAAAGAGGTCTCAAGAACATATGGAACAAAGGCTAATAATTAAGCTGACAAGAACCAGCTGCTTTAATTCACTCTTCTCCTTCTTCTGCTTCTTGCTATTTACAGCACAGTAGTCGCTCTGCAGAAGCTTACGCTTGTTGACGATTGTGTTTATGGGATTGTTGGCCCCTTCTTCTTCCTCCACCTCCTCCGACGAATCACCTGCTTCTTTTTCATCATCGTGACCCGCAGAGGTAACAGAAACACTCAGCCCGTTGCAAAATCTGATCGGATTTTCGAAGTTCGTCTGCTCTCTCTTCTGCTGTAAGGGGCTCTTGTAGCAAGAATATACTGGTATTCATGACTCGTCATTGATCAAGATAAGACAAAAGCTAGCAACGAGTATAAGCGAACGAGACACACACACACACAGATATGTGCAGAACAAGGTGGAATCGAAGATGTAGGACACAGTAAGAGAGTAGCATAATACATAAATTCAAAGCTCTCTCTCTCTATATATATGTATGTATGGGTATATATTTATGTATATAATCACAACCTAGCTCTGACTCTACAATTTTGAATCTTTGGGTAGAGTATATACTATTTGTACAGAAAATCAAATCCAATTTAGCTTACAGGCAAAGTCCTATCCTAGCAGAGTCGTAACGCAGGACAAGGACAGCAAACCCTAGGATATAACAGGATGAAGTTAGATTAATGCCTAAATGCTGGCCATACCTCCTCTATGCCAACGGAAGATAGAAGCTGGAAAGGAACAAGAGGAAGATTCCTCATGTCGACGGAGAGCAGACCTTGGCAGTGTCCGCATCTAACAGTGACCACCTTCGACAGGCTACTGAGCGGAACACTCACCTGCATCGATCCATGGTAAGGAGGCATAAAGAGTTCTCGTAGGAACGTGCAGATTTGTTACCGATGAGCATTGCAGGGAAAAAATGTAAGTAATAATAAAACATTTTAATTACCAGCAGAATGGTGGAGCAGAAACCACAATGCACATAACATAGCTGATCTGAGAGCTCAAGGAAAGAACTGCATGAAGACATCTTGCTTGGAAGTGATAAAATGGAGGAAAGAGGAGAATTGGGAGAAAGCAGACAAGTAAGAGAGAAAGGGGGAGAGGAGCGTCAGCTGGTCGACACTGGAGTCTGGAGAGACACGACTGGTTATATAGGAAAGGAATCCTATGACCAACCTGCTGCGTCTGCTATATATTCTTGCTTATGAGGTGTTTGGTTGCATGATAACAAAGGTTTTTATTTTAATTTTTAAAAATTGTAACAAAACTTGTTAAAAGAGGTGTTTGGTAACCATAATAATTTTATGTTTTAAAAGTGATTTTCTTCTTGAACAAAAAAAGAGGGTCTCACCTCTTTCTTTTTTTCTTGTGGTCCCCCACTTTGTTTGGTCATGTGTGGTAGTTACTCTTTTTTATAATCACATCCCTCCAAACATGATAATTTTATATCATGAGTTGGTTCACTTTTTATTT
The DNA here is from genome assembly GCA_036172225.1 of Cryptocoryne crispatula var. balansae. NCBI lineage: Eukaryota > Viridiplantae > Streptophyta > Magnoliopsida > Alismatales > Araceae > Cryptocoryne > Cryptocoryne crispatula. Next base: position 40,595,758 of record CM069928.1, read on the forward strand.
TAATACAATTTTTTATCATGAAAGTGTACAAAAAATTATCATGCAACCAAACACCCCATTATGCTTGTACTTGCATTATTTGCAGTTTTCTGCTCATGGTTAATAACTAGACTGGTTAACTTAGCTACGTTTTTCTCTAAAGAGTGTTGGAAGTGGGCACAATAGTGTCTCATATACATACATGCATACATATATTACTTATATATTTTAGTTAGAATAAGAAATATGTATTGGGTATATATATAGGTTGGATCTCTCAATCTCAATATCATAGTTCTGGAGTTTGTAAAGATGTTATATAACAGTAGGTCACTATCTAATTTTAATCTATGGCTATCTACTTATTTAATTTTCCTAGTACATCTTGATGGGGAGGAAGTGTTAGAGGTGAACAATAGTACTCTCACGTCGGTTACTGTACACTCATCCTCTCTACACCATGATTGTAGGGTTTGTAAGAAAAGACAATCCCAATTAAAAACCTAATGGGGTGTTTGGTTGCATGATAATTTTTGGTACACTTTCATGACAAAAAATTATATTAAAATAAAAAGTGAACCAACTCATGACATAAAATTATCATGTTTGGAGGGATGTGATAACAAAAAAATGTAACTATCATTCATGACCAAACAAAGAGGGGGACCACAAGAAAAAAGAGAGAGGTGAAACTCTCTTTTTTTGCTTAAGAAGAATATCACTTTCAAAATATAAAATTGTCAAAGTTGTCGAACACCTCTTTTAACAAATTTTCTTACAATTTTTAAAAATTAAAATAAAAGTCTCCATTATCATGCAACCAAACACCCCATAAGAAATTCGCACTGGAGAGAGGACCCATCAATAATTCCCGATGAACAAGATTTAAATGACATTTTAAAAATGAAAAAGGGAGCAGCCCACTATAGTTTTTCTAGTATAAATTAGCAATGCCACAGATATGCATGGAAGGTAAAATAAGCGGATTATATTGGCTTTTGTTGCTTCAAATATCTTGTTAAGATCGCTCGCGTGTATGTGCTTCACCAGCTGGTGATGAGACAAGAACACAATCACAAAAGTGGTTAATAAGAAGAGATAGAACACACTGGATCAAATGTGATCATTTGAAGAGGCATAGTGTGCCTGTTATATATGTTATTTTAGAGTGGCAATGCCTGTCTTTTGACTCTTTTCTACACCACTAGTATAGTATGTCCTATCTATACAGAACTATCATTTGAACATCTAAAGATTAACTTACCAGCTTTCTGGTTCGTACTCGCTATTCCTAGATTTCTCCCTTGTACTTGCTTCCCATATATTTGCCGCACGCGTGCAAGCTCGATCTGTCCTGGTATCTGCCATTGCACACATTGAACATCCTCCAATGCCTCGGCGAAACACTACTGCAGCGACTGTTACTGATGCGCAAAAGAATAGCTCTAAATCTGAGCCAAGTTTTCAAAAATCGAAGATACAGATCAATAATTTGAACTTAAATTTTTTGTGAAAACATATCCATTAACAGAATCCTTGATAAAAGAAAGAGATGATGCCTGGTGCATGAATCAATCATCAATTATTCTGAATTATATATGCGTACACACTTTGAGAGAATAAATTTGGGCACAACTGAAGACATTCATATGCCTGAAACGAGCATAAGGGGTTGCAGTCACAGGTAATTAAAGAGCTAGAAGCACCAGCATGGTGAAGAAGACACCATAGGGCCGGAGCACCAAGATCATCGCAAGCAAGCATGATCACCACGTTTGCTAAATTGGGTGGAATTAGACATCAGTACTTAACTTGTTGTGTTTACACATCTCTCAAGCAAGCTGTGTTCTTCTCTAGGGTTTGGTAGACACACAAAGCAAAACCTGGATTGATTTTATTGATTTTTGGCTATGGTCCGAACCTGATACTCAACCCTCAACCCAAAGTTATAAGAAAGCATGTGAATCGATCTCCTCGACGGTGAGAAACCCTTCAAACAGACTCATCTAACAATGAGTCCCTAGAGAGCATCAAATGTGCATACAAATTATTAGGTGTATATATATATCGATCCACCATTCATGTGTTTGTGTGAAGGGGTGTGTAAAAAACAAAAAACAAAGATCTTCAGTGTCAAATTAATCATGGCTTTAGCCTCGGCAAAACCATAGTTATGTACAGTTCGGGCAGCCTATTGAAAACGTCAACGTTGTCATTTCAAAGACAAGCCTAATTTCACACGCGTACTGTCTTAGTTTTCTTCAACCTCTGGCAAAACTCTCTCCATCCGACCCCGTGAAAGAGCGAAGAGGGGGCAGATTTGTATGCGAAAAGGACTGGTAATTGATTAATTACATGGTCTTCGGCAGCTGCTTCACTCATCTTCTCTCTACGTCCTCTTCAATGACTCATCTTTACCTCTTCTGGGTGTACTGAGCCCATTGCCGCTTCCTCTTCGAAAACAAGTGACCGCAACATCACCAGCTTTGTGAAGCGTGTGTGTGACAACGAGAGCTGCTCAGAGAAGAGAGAGAGAGAGAGAGAGAGAGAGAGAGAGAGAGAGAGAGAGAGAGAGAGATCAGATCCTCCTCATTTGCTCATGTGGCTTCCTCTAGAAACGGGTCACAGTGAGAAGAAGAAAAAGAGGAATCTTTGCTGTTTTGGCTCCCCCCACTTCGTCTTCCCTGCCGAGTGAGAGTTACCCATATATAAAATTGAACATCTGCTGCGCCATCTTCCTCTTGGACTTGAATGATCTTCTCATGGACGCCTCACACTTCGTTCTCAGGTCTTTAAGTGCACGCACCTACCTCTCTTCGCCACTGCAGGACCGCAGCTGCACGCTGTTCGCTGCTTTCCACTTCCCATATTCAACACCTTCCCAGCCCCTTATATCGTCTCCCATGTTCCGCCATATTCGTGGCCCTAGCTACTGCTCATGCCGTGCTTCCCCTCTCTCTGTCGGCGTTAAATTCTCCATTTAATTGATCATGTTTGCCTACGGTCCCACATATCTACCACCCTGTGCTTGCTTGCAGCTAGGAGTTTGGACTTAGAGCGCTCAAATCTGCTCCCTATACAGTGTGGTTTGTTGTATGAAATGGCCTTCTATATGTATATATATTAAATCTGCACTAACGTGGTTGAAATTGTTCCCTCGGTCAACTAAGAAGATCGATCAAATGGCCACTGTACGTTCTTCACCACGTCAAAAAGTTCGTCCTCCCCATGCCAGTATGAGCCTTCTTAATTGCACATTAAGGGCTTGTGTTTTGCTGTTCTTCGATGCTGTGTATACACACATACACACACCCATATAAATAAATATATGTATACATTGAAGCATGTTGATCAATGATCTTCAGAGGGCCGGGTTGCGCTCTATGTATGCTGCAGAGAGCAACGATCTTAAAAATTCCCCAGACAAACAACATGAAGAGGGCAGAGATTTCCCAGCTTCCTTCTGAATTTCTGCAGGATGCTATCTTTGTTTCTATATATAATATTAAAAATTTCACTTCTAAGTTCGGAAATGGATTGCTTACGGCCTAAATCTATCCGGCGGAATGTTTAGATTAAAGGGTGTTGGATATAAAAACTAGCTAGTTGAGCAGGAGATTAATCAAAATAATTAGTCATTAGAGAAGGTTGCCAATCCCTTCTAGCTAACGAGTGTCTTGTGCCCTGTTTGGTTAAAATATTAAAAACGATAGGTGTCAATTTTTGATATTGATAATTCTAAAGGGATAGAGCATCAAATACGAGAATTGATAAAAGTAACCACTTGATTTACATGTCATACTTTTTTTATAACAAGAATTTAAGCATTGATATTAATTATAGACAAGCACTTATTAATTAATAATCCACATTAATATCTCAATCTGTTTAAAGCTTATATTTTTACTTTTCATTTTATTATGGTAGAAATTCTGCTTTGCGCATACAAGGAAACAGTAATTTGGCTTCAATTTAGAGTTGAAGTTTTCGTTTAAATTGGAAAATAATAATAGAAAGAGCATACAAAACGATTATATATATGTGTTTTGGAGAAACTAGAAATTGGAACGTATAGCAGCTCTAATTTATCTAGAAGTAATTAAGTGGGAGAAAACAATTATTTTAGCAATTATTTTTCTCTTTCAAGTGACGTGGTATTCATATATGTATTTCACCACGTTTATATTCTGCAATATACTCACTATTACCAGTGAAATGAGCTTTTGTATGTGTGAACTAAATCGCTATATGAAACACTATCATTATTTTATTATTAGAGAGATTATGTAATAATGTAGTTCTAGATATGTATTACTTTATAAAAATGTATTAATCTATGATCTTTAGATTTATTAGCATGGGGTGCTGCTCTTGTAAGTACTTAAACACTACTGTTGACATGCGTGCAAAGTGGAAATAATCCGAGTTAATTCGAGAATAATTTTGATTTACCTTTAAAATTTTGAGAATAAGCAGGATTAATATCCCAACATTAACCCCCTATCAAACCGCCCAGCTGAATGATTGGATATATTTGAGGAGAGCACAATTTCATGGTTAATGATGTCATTCCTCAATCCATGAAAAGCAAAAACTGATCATAAAACTAATGAAAATATTAATCAGATTCTAATTTCGTATCTCAGTAACCCAACCTTTATATTAACAGACACCAAACCTTAATGCGCAAACTATATGTAATCCAAGTATAGGTTATCATGCAGCGGATGATGATCATACATGATACAAATAACGAATTTTTGGGTTTTCCTTTTTTTAGCGGATGGTGAAAAAAGCATTACCCTAATCTCCTCTTTTTTGGTTACTCCATAAACTGCATTTTCTCATTCAAGTGTTTTTTTTTTATATCAAGCCATCATTCTGGGAAGTAAATACTTGTCTTGTTGCAAAATCTAGATATTATTATTCTTCATCTCTCTCTCTCTCTCTCTCTATATATATATATATATTGCATTTCACATTAGTGGATAGAATAGAACCCTTTAAATACTTCGTAATGATGAGTCTCTTCTTCTTCCAAGGCCCAGCTCGGTTAGACCATTAAAATTTAAACTGAAAGTTGTGATGATCATATCAGGCATCTCAACACCATAATCATATCCACGCTATCAAATATTAAACTCACCTTAATTAATATAAGCGCTTACCGTACGTTACATGTTCGAAGAGACACGGCCTAAAAGATCGAATTTTTTGTTGACTATCATAAAAAAATCAGATATATTAATACTTCGTTTATCAACGAAACAAACAAAAATAATTAAATTTTTATCATCTCTAAAGTACATATTAGAGATGATAAATAAAATCTGGAACATCTTGGGAAGATTTACCTCCGGAAACTTTTCTTCTTGGACAACCTTCGCAGACTTGTATGAACATGGTCCACTTATCAAAGATAGACTTCAACGGCGTATTTCTGACTGGCCGTCGTCGTCTCTGTTCCGACCGACGAGGCCGGATCTTTCAGCTCGCCGGATCACCTTCGAGCTAGAAAAGATCCTACAGAGACCCGCCCATGTCCGGTGAACGATCGGGGTAGAGAGAGGGGTGGGATTTGGGAGAGAATCGCAGAGGAGAGAGCTAGCAAGTGCATGTCTTTGTGGGGAGGGGATGCAGACGCTGGGCCTGAAGATGGTGCCTGGCTTCGCGCCAGGGGTGGGGAGGCGGCGCGGGAGGGGATCGAACGGAAGGCTGCTCCGGGTGGCGGCCTGTGCCCCTTCTCAGCCTCCGTCCGGCCCCGACGCCGAACTGGGGCGGGAGGGGAGCAGCGGCGCCTCCTCGCAGGCGGCGTTCTTGTCTAGGAGCCAGAAGTACGCTCTGCTGAAGCAACAGCTAGCCGTCGCCGCCAAATTCGAGGTCCAGCCCGCTTCTCTGGCACATGCCACTTATGTTGTTTTCTCGTGATCCTAGTGTAATTGGTCGATTAGGAATTGGTCTCAAGTTTGCTGCTTGGACTGTCGGACACGATTGCACCTCCTCATCTGTTTGTGCATGCGTCGTCCGTGCGTTTACTCGATTCTTACGTTCTATATGCTGTGATATTGTCTAGCTTTATCGGGTTTCCTCTGCAACTGAGAGGCACTATAGTTTACTTGCTGTTCGATGCTTTGAAAGGTATTGAATTGTTGATCACGGCATAATATCAAGAGCTATCAGCTTTCGGAGTATGTTATGAAAGAGATGTGTGGTGATCAGCCACAAGTGGGGCAAAAGCTCCACTTCTTCGTTCAAAACTTTTAGGGCAGAATTATGAAGATGCGCTACCAGGATCCTTGGATCTGACTACGGGAAGTTACATCTGTAATGGTTTGATTTGAAGTTGCATGTGCAGGCAGGAAAGGTACTTTGATATGTTGTGACATCTGGAAACTTGATGAGAATGTATGGGTGAATTATGGGATGCTTCCTTCCCTTGAGAAAGATTGCATTACAAGGAACTTTTGCTTGCGATATTAGAGGGAGTTAGCTGTTTCTTATTGCTTCTCATAGCACACAACAAATCCTAGGGTTCATTAAAGTATTAAAGAAAAACTGCACTCATATGCCTGCAAAGGGATTGGATGGTAACACATCAAATAGCCATGTCTATCACTCTATCTCCAATTGTAACAAGTGAAACAGTTTATATAAAAATGGAAGCATTTTACAAAAGGTATTAATTGCCAATATCAGTCTGCTGTTTTTTTACTTTAATATTTGGCAAAAGAAGTAATAAGGTGTGTCTTTTACCAACCATAATAACGTCTATTAAAAAATACCATGTTCAATATCTGAAATCCATTCAATATGCAGTGCATATAAAATATATTATATTTAATATACTATCATAATCAGTATTCAGGAGGAGGACAAAGAATAAGGAGTTCCCATTTCCTTATCTGCTAGCTTATTAGAAACACCCTTTTCCAACTCCAACGGTTAATAAAGCTTGTCATCAGTCAAAACTAGTCATGATTTTCTATTAATAGGGTTTTTTGCCTCCAATTCCATACTATGAAATAAATGAGGCTGTCATGTAAGATGTGCGATCTTCAAGCAAGTTATCATGACTTTGGTGATGAAATATGTTGTGCTTCAAGAACTCGTCTGTCATGCTTTATCTCAAATTTAGCCAGCGCAAAAGATGAATTACACATTCTTTCATGTGCTTATGGTGCATAAACCACTATCTTCTGCCCCGTCATTGGAATAGTATGGACAAACTTTCTGCCTATTTGACAAGCAAAATTCTCTTCCATCACTATCAGGATACCATGTTGTGCATTGATATTTTGTCAGTTTAAATAACTACCCTGGATGAGTATGAGGGCCATACATGTTTTGCATGTGGAAAGCATTTATATTTGCCTTTTTGGGTCAAATGTCTTTCATCCTGTATGACACCATGATTAGACTCATTGTTCCCTTTTTGTTCTTATTATCTGATCATAACTCATTTCTTATGTAGAATTACAAGGAAGCTGCTAGAATAAGGGATTCACTGAGATCCTTTGAGGATGAGGAACCAGTGCTACGACTTCGTAGGTTGTTGAAGAAAGCAATTGAGGAAGAGAGATTTGAGGTTGGTGATTTTATGTTTTTAGTGGGTAAAATGACCAACTTTCACACACCATTATCATCAAGTACTATTCAATATAAATTTGTTTGATTTCAAAAGTGCAGTTAGGAAATTGCCATACAGTAGCTTTACAATTATCTATAAAGATATCTTGGAAGAGCATCACGGAAATGGCTAGAAGTAATATCAACTATTGAAAGGGTGATCCATCATCTCATTGTTTCGATCATTAATAATCCTATCTTGTATGGATTGGCTGCAAAGGTTCTATGTGGTTGTACGTTTTCACTAAAGTTGGAAGAAATTTTTTACCATATAGTTATAAGATATGCAATATTTTACAATAATAGTTATAACAAAATTATGTTTCTAAATAAGTGTTGTTGAAATGAGAATGTTAAGATGGATGTGTATTTGTACTAGGTTAGATAGAATACGTAATGAACACATTAGAGAAGATGGGGAGTAGCTGCAATTGTAGACAAATTGAAAGAAGGCCGATCTATATGGTTTGGACATATATTAAACGTAGACCTAAGGAAACTCTAATTAGAAAAGTAGAATTTATCAGTATAATAGAAATGAAAAACGAATGGGTAGACCCAAGTTAACATGGAAGTGGGTAATTCAATTTGATTTGGATGAGTTAAATATCTCTGACAAAACAATTCAAAATCGATGTGTGGAAAAAGAGAATCTATATGGCCTGCCTCAATTAATTTGGGATTAAGGCTTGAGTTGAGTTGAGTATAGATTGAGTGCCAATCAGTCACTAGTTGGAAATTTGCATAGAACATATCCAAACAAAAGCTTACGGAAGCTTAACTTCTAGCAGGATGAAGTGCCCAACCTTGTTCTACAGTAGAAACTTAGAAACCAGCAGTAAGCTGGTATGTGCCGCCATATTCCCACTTCCCACCTTTCAAGGGTCAGCACTTGGAGTTAGGCATGAACTTTCCAAGCATGATCTATGGGATTCTTCTTGATACACATTTAACCAGTGTAGTGGACATAAGGGCAAGTGTTTTCTTCTTTCTTTGACAAATCTTGATTGTTGTTGCTTAGATCACCCCACCCCCAATCCATACCTAATTGTCTATCTTGTTACTCAAGCATGAGGAAATATAATTCCTCTGCAGTTAAATAAATAAAACACTATTGAATTTGAAGGATGAGGATATTAAAGACGTACATGGCATGATGATTTTTTTTTATTTTATCATATAAGCTCACCATTTAAATCTTCAGGATGCAGCCAGATACAGGGATGAACTCAAAGTTGTAGCTCCACATTGTCTACTCAAATGTTCCAGTGATGCCACAACTTTGGTGAGATTATCTTAGCATTCTGAATTTCTATCTATTTCTTGATATTCTACGTTTATGAAGCTTATGCTGTGTTTTTTACATCACACATGTATGGTTCACACTGCCTGATTGCAGGATAAGTCTGTATCTTAATACAATATGGCAACAGTACTCATGCAGTTAGAGCCACAACTAAAGGTTGAAAATGTGTGCTTCATATGAAGTTATGAACTCATAGTTCTAACTAATCGTCCTAATCACAGATTTCAGATTCATATGAGTCATATGAATATGGATATGACAGGCCCTAGTCGAATGCTGTCACATGTCAGCAATTTAGTTTTAAAAACTTGTGGTGTTTATGTTCAATCATGAAGATTATAATATGTTGTGGCTTATTGTATAGTTTTTTGAGAAGTATTTAAATGTAACACATTTAGCCAACCCCAACATTGGGGACTAAGGCTTTAAGTTTGAGTTTGAGTTTTAGTGTCATATATTGTACTTTAGAGATATTATATACCAAAAACTCATTTTGTGGAGAAGTTGAACATTGTCATCCCTAGTCTACACAAATAAGGCACTTTATTTCTGGTCGCATAGTTGTGAAGGCACCTACCTAGGCACTAATCTCAGGCCAAGGTGCTTGGGCACCTTTCTTGGGAGCCAAAGCACCCACCTAGGTGCCCAAAGTGACCAACGTGCCTGTCATTGAACCCAAGGGGCCTGGCTAGGTGCCCTTAGCATTTTTACATGGTTACAAAAATTCTTTAAGGTCAATCCACAAATCCTCCCATTTAATGATAATGAAATCATATTAAAATATTTCATTATCACTTATACTATTAAATTAATTTAATAATTTTAACTATGAGTGTACACTTAAAATTTATTAATCTCTCTCTCTTTCCCCTCTCTCTCACTCTCTCTCACTTAGTTTATGAAGATTATTCCCTTTCTAAAGATATATCCCTGCACATACATAATTACCTACGTGAAACACATTTATAGACATGCGAACATAATACACTTATTCAATTATAAAATATAAATATGTATTTGATTATATATAAAACTCTTATGGGGTGTTTGGTTGCATGATAATTTTTTGTACACTTTCATGATAAAAAATTGTATTAAAATAATAAGTGAACTAACTCATGACATAAAATTATCATGTTTGGAGGGATGTGATTACAAAAAAGAGTAACTACCACACATGACCAAACAAAGTGGGGGACCACAAGAAAAAAGAAAGAGGTGAGACATTCTTTTTTTTGTTTAAGAAGAAAATCACTTTTAAAACATAAAATTGTCATGGTTACCAAACACCTCTTTTAAAAAGTTTTCTTACAATTTTTAAAAACTAAAACAAAAACCTTCATTATCATGCAACCAAACACCCCATTATGCTTAAACTTTTAAAGTCTAATTTATTCTTTTCCGTAGACCCAGCTGCTGTCAGCCACGCTTCTGCCCCTGCCACACCCATCTTGGCACTGCCATCCTCCTCACCTTGGTGACCCTATTACCCCCTCCAGATCCTCTCTCTCTCTACCTGCCACTATCATACTCCCCCTCTCTGCCGCCAGCTTTTCTCTTGGGTCATCTCTATCATATGAGCCAAGGATTACCGAATCAGAATCGATCACTGAATCGGTGGGGACTGATCCAATTCAAATCGGATCAGATCGGTTTGATTCAGACCAATTCTCAGGAAGAGAAACCGATATAGAATTGGGATGTTTTTTTAAAAAATTTAAAAATTCTGGTTCCAATTCCGATTTGGACCGATTCTGGTCAATTCAGCCAGATTCCGGCTGATTCGGTCCAATTTTGGCAGATTCAGCTGAATTTTTTTTTTAATTAGGATTCTGATTCCCATTCCAATCCGATTTGATCAACTCAAGACTGATTCAAACCGATTCCGACAGAATTCAGGTCAGTATCAGTCCTTCAAGGGGGAATCATGATCCGTGTCAATTGGACAAGTTGAGGGGTCCTCACCTCAATTGTGTCTTGCCTCTGACTACACAGGCAGGACCTAGCTCTTATGTGGCCATCTTGACCTGAGCATGATATTCATGGTTTAGATTGCAGAATCAGATTCGCAGCAATTGGCCTATGAAGATATATCTTAATGTAAGAAATCTTAATGGAACAAGTTGCACTCTGTAAACAGACCAAATTGATTACCGAGAAGACAAGGAAAAGGGGGGTATGGAATGTTTTACGGGATCAAAATCATCTTTCTTTTTTTGAAGTGTGGAGTTACAGGTTTTATAATGCATGCCATTTCATGAATCTGCGATGTAGAAGTGAACCATCAGACAGATTCAAGGATATGGATTGGGGATAGGACGTGCTGAAACCATCTCAAATGAACTCCAGACAGTTACTGCCAGCAATTCTGTGGAGCCCATGGAAGGCTAGGAGTCGCATAATCTTCAGGGATTTCTATGCTCCTGTGGAGTCCATCCTCAACCAAGTGATTATTTTTATTCGAGTTGCTAGGGGAATATCACCCATTCTGGTGTTGAGCCTGTCTGCCAAGACCTAGGGAGGGAGTAGTAATTTATTATTGTAGCCTCAGTCTTTCTTATGGGTGGGTGGATGCACCGGGTGCATCCTGGGTGGCTATCCCTTCGGTGAGAATTTTCTCATTGTATCTTTTGTCTCACGTGTAGTAAGGTGTCTTCTGTGTTTTCAAGGTCCTCTTTAGCTTGTGCTATAGCATCTTGTTAGAGCTCTTTGTAATTTTCTTCTGTTATCAATGAATTTACTCATTTTTATACCTCAAAGAAAAAGGATTTCATGCAGTTAACCTCAGTTAGAAGGGGACTCTGTCGACCTATAGCTTTCTTTAACCATTAGAAATAAAATGGGACAGGTCATTTCTTTTTTAACTTATTGTCTTCTCATCTGTATTTACTAGAACATAATACCTTTTTCTGAGTGCTATCAAGCTGAAACAATTTTTTATATGGTGACATATTGGATGTGGGAACAAAGAAACATGAATCTGTATCCCTTCTGCGTCATACACTTTTTTCATTTTTAATGGAAAATAAAATTAGGTGTTCTTTTATTCTATGTCTGTATCTCCCTGGTCAAAACTTATGGGAACACATATATCTCTGCATTTTTAAAGGCTATCTAAATCAGTCTACAATTTAATAATAAAATATAAAGCTACAGAATATGATAGTAGAGCTAAGAAAACAAATGGATGTCTCCATGTCGATGAACAGAATCCAATAAGTGAAGTGGCACAAATGCAAATTGATGGGAAGCTAAGCTCCTTGCACATCCAAAAGAATTACAAGAAACAGTGACTAGTTACGGGAAATTATATTTGTAGTCTACCTGGAGACCAAGCACAATCAGTATTGCTGTGCTTTTGTCTGTCTAGTGTATTAAATCTTTGCTATTCTTATGTTAACTTCTTAGAATCTTAAGCAGTTTAATAGACATAAAAGGATTGTTTTTGAAAAATGTGTAAATAGTAATTAAGGCTCCAGGAAAAGAAAAACTTAACGGTGCTTCTGGAATAATCTTTAGATTATGTTTTTAAATTAAATAAATAGAATTTTGATGGTTATTTTTTTTTCAAATTAACAAGCTTTTAAGGGTAAAAACTAAAGGGCCCAAAAATTGTATTCAGGCAAATTTTTCGTCTTTTTTCTTCTGTTGCAAAATAGTTATACCTATTCCAACTCATAGCACAATGATGATTTTTTATTTGTGCATGTAATAGTAGATGTTTCGTTATATTTTGCAAAAACAACCATGTTCTGTTGTGCTACATTTCCCCTATACTGTACTAAGTATTTTTTTTTCAACTTGAGGGATAAAGGGTATACGTGTGCAAGTCAGAAGTGTTTATGTAGAAGGCCGTAGCCAGCCTCAGAAAGGGCAATACTTGTTTGCATATAGAATTAGAATAACGAACAATTCTCAGCAATCTGTCCAGCTTCTGCGAAGACATTGGATTGTGACTGATGCAAATGGGAAGGCTGAAAATGTTTGGTAAGCTTATGTGCCGATTCCAGTTTTACTGTGCTCAACTGCTCATCTCTCACTTTACGTAATAGTGTATTTTTTCTTTTATAGGGGACTTGGTGTAATAGGAGAACAGCCAGTAATTCTTCCAAACACAGGGTTTGAGTACTCTTCTGCCTGCCCATTAACCACCCCTAGCGGGAGAATGGTAAGCTGGCTCATCTAATCAAAGTTAAATATTTGATGAATGACAACACATAGCAGGAAAAAAGAGAACATAAATCTTTTGCATTGTGGTCCACTGGCAGCTTCCAAACCATATTTAGATCCGTAACACTTCAGGGGCATTTAAAAACTGTCTTCAGAAAAGGAACGATGGTTTAGACTTCAGTGCAATCTTCAGGTTTCTGTTTGGATTTGAAATTTTGTCAAAGAACAGAGCATATTTTCTTTTTGAATCCACCTTTTTTTTCTCTGCACCCTCCCTCGTTCAAAGTTCTAGATCAACTTTGTTTATGGAGGTGGCAGGATAGGCGGCAGGATGAAGATACAGGGAAATTGATAGATATGGATGAAATTAGAAGTAATGCCTACATGATAGAGCACTGTACCATCTTTCTCTTTACCCCCTCCGTTTTGCATAATACATGTAATTTCTGTTCTAGAACCTCACGATTGTCTGATCCCCCTTGCTAAATTTTTTTTCATCAGCTAATCATTTAGTTTAAGCCTGTGTAGTGTGTAATGCCAAATCAGCGAACAAATGTGATATGTTTCATCATTTACTCAGAGAAGTTTCATTGTGTCTTTAGTTTGTTGTCCGTGAAAATTGGTCATGGTGTAGCCTTCTTTTCATTCTACATATGGTTCCACAGCCGCAAAATTTTCATTCCTTACCTGTTTATCTCACCAAATCTTTAAATGCCAAGGATACACTATCCAGCTGTTGATATACTTATATCATCACGGGTTTACCATCATGTGCAAAGCCTTATACCTGTATCCCTTGTAGCTGAATTCCCTGAATATATGCACTTAGAGAGAAAGAGAGAGTAAAAATATACTCCTCCCCTATAACAAACTCCTGACAACAAAATGGTGTACTCGTCTGTTTCCTTTCCCCTGCAATATTCTTAATTGTTGTTATTAGCTTATAAAAGCAGGAGACTTGTGTTTTATGGGTCTGTTCATTGTTGATGGTTTTTCTTAGAACTTGCTCACCTCACCATTTCCAATTTACTTATGTACAACATTTGTCAAATTTTAGACCTTTCATCACATAAATTATGTGTATGTTGTGGCAGAGGAATCACCTTAAAACACCAGCCCATGTCATTGAATGTTGCGTCAGGGCTGGTGATGCGGGACGAGGCGGGACGGACCGGCGACGTGGCGCTGCAACGGGCCTTCGGGAGGCGCAAAAGACCTAGAAATGCATGAAACAAGCAAAACCGGACTTAAACCGGTCAAAACGGGCCCAAAATACGTCGAACCATGCCCGAACCACTCAAAACGGGCCTGAACCGGCCCCAAAATGGCTTGAACCGGCCTGAACCGGCCCCAAACAGCCTGAACCGGCCTCTGGAGGGTCAAACCGGGCCGAACCGGCCCTGAACCGGCCTAAACCGGGCTGAACCGGGCCCAGAACCGGGTCTGGGGACGAACCGGTGCCGGTTCGAGCGAAAGACAGGCCGGCCGGGCGAGCGGGGCGAACCGGTGCCCGGTTCGCCCGCGACTTAAGCGGAGGGGGGGGGGGTCGTGGCCCCGCGCGGCCGGCTCGCCGGCCGCCGCGTACCCCCATCGGGAGGAGCCCGCACTCGGGCGTCCGGGGGGGCCGTCTTCCTCTCGCGAGCGCGAGGTTTCATCGCGCGGACGGTCGCAACAGCGTCGGGCGGAAGCAGTGGGCGCCGGGCGTCGCCTTCGCCGCCGCCGGAGGGGAAGGGGATGGCCGGAGTGGCCGTCGTTGCCGCCGGACGCCGTCGCGGGAGGAGGGAAGCTGGGGGGCTTCGATGGTCGCCGGAATGGGGAAGGCCGGGAGCCCTAGCGGGGGGGGGGGGCGATGCGGTGCTGCCTTTGCCAGCACCTGGGGGTCGACCGGAGGGGCCCTAGGAGATGGTCCGACCTTCTCTTTCTTCCCCTCATCTTCTTCTCCTCCTCCCTTCTCCGTCTTCGTCGCGTCGGACTTCCGGAAGGGGTCCGCCGGGGGAGGTCGCGCAGCTCCAACAGGGGGTACGGGAGGGGTGTTGCACAAACAGCAGAAGGATGGATGGGGGTACTCCAGGGATCGCCGGAGGTGGAGGGTGGAAGGGCGTAGGTGGTGGACGTCGTCGGAGGTCGGAGACGGGGTGAACGATGTCGGTAAGGTTCCAAATCGAACCGGCGAAGGGGGAAAGGGGAATGAATGGCTCGGAGGCCGCTGGACGGAGGAGAAGGAGAAGGCACCCACGCCGGAGGGTCGCGAAGAGACCGGTCTGCACCGGAGGTGGAGCTGGACGACGTCCATCGAGGAGGGGGTGAAGGAGAAGGGGCAGCGCCCCAGCACAAGGGGCAGCCCCTAGGGTTCCAAAAATTGAACAATAAACTTCTCTCTCTATTCCAACAAGTGGCCCTCTTAAATAGAGGAGCCCATTACAAACAAGACATCATAAATGACTAATTACATACATGTCCTCTTGAGGACCCAAATAAAAAGAAAAGACCACAAATAAAACTCAAATATTTACAAACATGTCCAAATGGACGTAAATGCAAATAAACCCCAAAATGGGCTGGATCGGATCCCCATCAGCTGGTCAGGTTGGCCAATGGCTAGCTGCAAAGGGCCTCTCCTTCCACCCACATCTCTCCCTTCAACTTATTTTTCATTTCACTTTCTAAAACACTCTAAATTTTCTCTCTAAAGCTCTCCATTTTGTGTTTTTTTAGTTTTTTAGTTTTTTTCATATATTTTAATTTTTTCTGATTTTGGATTCAATCCAGGTCCAATCCAGGTCAGGCCAGGTCACCGACCCCAGTCAACCCAGGTCAGGTTGGGCCATACCAACCTGTGCCCGACTCCGACCCTTCTTTCCTTTGCATGCTGCTTTTCTATGTCAAGACTTGTTTACCCACAAGGGTTTAAGTTCCATTGCAATTCTGTGTAGCCAGTTCACCGCCCCCTGCATTTGTTCTCTTGGCGATATAAAACTTTAAACACCCCCACCCCAAAAAAACCTCAACTTCTGTCAGCCGGTCCTGTTTCTTTTGAGCATCTTCATTGTCGAAAGCCGATGTTCTGATGTATTCCTCTTTTCAAAACTATGCTGTGTACATTGTTTTAATCTTTAAAAGATATCCTGTCTTCATTGTCATTCTTGCAAGAGTTAAAGAAAAAAGCAAAAAATCAATCGAAGTGTCAAATAGTTTTCGCTGCTTGTGGCACTTTCTGTTCTTGTAGTATAAAGTTACTTCTTTCATGGTCCCACTAACTTCTTTCTGCAACATTTTTCAGGAAGGTGATTTCGAGATGAAACACATCAATAGATCTAACTCGCCAACCTTCAATGTTGCCATTGCTCCCTTCTCCCTCTCAATCATGGACGACGACACTGATCTACCCCTCTGAGGGATGAGACAAAGGGGAGAAGCTGCCTCTCCGATGAACTTGGATTGCCACTCAGTTCTTTTCGTTTCTTCCATGCACCCTTGTGTTATGTTCTACAGGCTTGCATACCGAATTATAGCGACTCTCACGGTTCATTTCTCTATCCCTTCGTGATTTGCAACAATACGTCACTGTATGCTTCGTTTGTACAGGTTATAGACTGACCCATGTGAAGCTCCATATGTAGTTTCAACTGATAGTCTTTTTCTTCATAAGAAGCTGGAACTAGCCGAGTGCTCCTCCGATTGAACTCAGCTTTGTCACTCGTGTGGACTAGAATTCAAGAGCACTCGAGCTCGTATTTTTGAGCTTTTGCATGTCAAGCTTTATGAAGATCACATTGATGAGTTTGGATTCGGTAGAGAATTGGAGATCAACTTTGTTTGTGGTTCGCCATTTAATTTTCAGTGATTTCCAGGTTGAAACTTTTTGTTTTGGTCTCGAGCTTGAATTCTCTCCGTTCGACTTGTTTAATTTTTGTGTTTGGCTATCATTACAAAAAGCGTATTTTGTAGAAAAAAAACTTCCCACCTTTTATATTTACATATGGTCCCAACTCTGTGTTTGCATATCTCACCTATGGATTGTAGAGTCGGCCGATTCGCATTGGGATCAACCGATTCTTGGATTGGATCGGACATGACCGATCCGATTCTTGGTGGAACTATCGATCCAGATAGAAGATTGGTTCGGATCGATGTTTCTAGATGAAATCGGTTTCGGAATTGACCGATTCAAATGATTTCGGATCGATTCTGATGATTTTCTCACTGGAATTGGCCCACAGACTGTCGTGGCAGCCTTCTTCCCCGCCCTATCGGGCAGGGAAGATGAAGCTACCGGGTCCATTAGGATCAGAGCAGGGAAGGCGTCATGGCGGCAAGTTGCCACCGTGGCAGCAATTTCGGGTCTATTTTGGACCTTAAATCGTCCCAAAATGAAGTAGATCAGATCACCTCCTTATTTAATTTTTTTGTGTTTTATGGTCTTTTTAAGGGTTGATCCGGATCGATTTTTCTTTCGATGGATCGGTCAGAATCGATCCGATCCGATCTTGATGGGATCAAACCTGGCTGATCCGAGGACCGATTCTAATCCCATGAACCTTGATCTCACCAAACATGATGATTTTTATGTTTTAAGATCTTACACTTTATTTTAATGTAAAATTCAATCATGAAAGTGTTTAAAAAAAATAATGTGCAAGCAAGCTCTCCATCAGACTGGATAGGCTGAAGCCGTGGTACTAATTGAGGTGCAGTATATTTTTAGTTCGATAGAGCTATTTCAGGGAAATTGTAATTTATCCTTATAATAAATAAAATATGCCGTTGGAACTCTTAATCTTTCAAAGCAATTAAAGAGAAACACTTCGCATCGAAGGCTGCAGAACGTAGAACAATCCACTTCAAAGGGGAGGTCATGTATTTCTAATCTCTGACAACTCAACAGCGTAATCTTTTTGTATCCTTTTGGTTTTAAAAATATAGTTTACAATGATTGACAAACATCTTCTTTGACAAGTTTGTTTGTTAAAAATATTTTTTATAATCAAATATATTTTATCGACAACCAGACACCCCATTAGTTCCCCATTAGATCGCCAGCTGCTTGAGCCGTTATTAGTGCTGGGGTTGGAAGGACGCATGAAGAACGAATTTCCCTCTTAATTCTAATTTAGTGCTGGGGTTAGTGCAGATCGCCAGATACTTCTAATTTAAAGTATCTAGAAATAACATCTTGTTAGAACATATATCTAGCATCCAAGAAGTTTACGAAGATCAAAAATACAAATAACTAAGTCAAAAATGTTATTTTTAAGTTATAAATTCAGTTGACAAAATTTAAAAACTTCATCTTTTTTTTCGAAAGATACAGATGCATCCCACGTTCCAGATCGCGAGCATCCTCGCCTCGCACCGATCTGGTAAAAGTGTGACGTACCACGTACGGAGCCACCTCGTCTGGATGCTTGCTGAAGGTCGCTAGGGAGACATGTGGTGGCTGCCACCGCCACCTGCCTGCGTACCATTCATTCCGTTCTCTATCTTCTTCTCCACTGGCCAACGCTTTCTGACCTTGAAATTCGCAGTTCCGGTGCGGTGTTGTGTCGATGCATTTAGTGTATGTACTAAAAAACTGTTCTTTTGCTCCTCCTTGTCTGGGAGGGTCTCGGAAAGTTACTACTCCGCTCGGAAGCGTGGCAAAAGGGGACGCGTCGGTGCTGCTTACTCGGCCGAAGAGGAAAAAATCGCACTTTTTGGAATCGACAGGGAAGAGACAGAGTGAAGCTCACGTTGGAAGAATTGTGCATGCTGCCGTGCGCTCCTTTTGTCCGTCTAGAATCTAGATAGACTGTAACTGTGGACACACTGAGCTCTCTTGTCCGTGTCCCGGCCTCGCCACAGAGGCTAAACAGCGAAGAAGCATAGCACATCTTGTAGTCTTTTTTTCTTCTCGGGTAAGTCGCCTCCGGCAACCGCCTTTCGTTGCTTGGTTATATGGATTGCGGTGCCGGATTCAATTTGCCGAGGAGATCCCATCAGAATCTGGGCTTCCTTGTTCTTTAATGTTTCATGATGGGGATGGCGAGCTAAATTTTGATGTTGGCAGGAGATGGGGAGAGCGCTCCCCAAGCTTAACTCGCCCCGGGGTCTCTAATCTTGCTCTCTGTGTATGTCCCTTGTTCTCATAATCTTGTTCTACATATGACTATTCTGGTTGTTTTACCGGCCGTCAGATAGTGTGGCTTCCATGTGCATCTAGGGATCGAAAATTGCTTTTTCCACATAAGATTCTTTTCTGTTCGTGAGATTAAATCTGTCCATCCCCCCTTCTCTCTGCCTTCTTTTCTTCTTAGTAGTTGACTATAATTTGTGGCAATGCACATGAATAGTTTTGCTAGTAACATTATTTTTTATTTGGGGGAAGTAAGGCTGATTGGGAACCTGCGAAAAAGGACGCTAAGAAATTGAGCTCCGTCCACTTCCATCTCTTGGATGACCATGTTGTTTCAACAATGTAGCTTCCGATGAATGTAGTGATACCGTCTTTCCCTTCCTTGGCTGACCACCTGTGGATATGTATTGTGAAAGATGTTTAGAAGTGTGTGACTCTGATGCTTGGGCTCACAAGAAGCTCAAGTATCTAAAGAAATAAAAGGGGTACTAATTTGTTGTTAATTTGTTAACAGGATCTTTAGGGAATTCCTGACAGCCAGTTATGAGTGCCAAAACCAACACACTGGAATACTGGTTGAACTGGAGATTCTTGACCTGTGCAGTTCAGGTCTTCTCCGCAATGGTTATAGCAACTATTATTATTTGGAAATGTGAAGGGAGTGCAAGGGAAGAAACATCAGATGACCGAGAAGAGGCGGTCAGTACGCTATATGATGATGAGTCTTGGAGACCATGCCTTAAGCAAATTCATCCTGCTTGGTTGCTGGCTTTCAGGGTGATGACATTTTTTTTGCTTGGAGCATTGCTGGTTATCAACGTTGTTGTGCAGGGAGGCAAGATGTTTTACTATTACACACAGTAAGAAACTAGCACATTTTTTCCATAAAAGGAAATAAAAGGTTGTCTGTTTAACAGTTGTCTATAAAAGCCTTGCTATTTTATTCTGATAGCCTAAAGTCCAGCTCCTGTCTGTTCTCTATTCATTTCAGTTTGGAAACTTCACTTTTATGAAGTCAAAGGTTATTAAGTGTTGACTAGAACCTTGTTATGGAGTGATGACTGTACATGTGATGAGTTGTTATTTAGCTGCTGCTCATGCATATTTGTACGTGTTTTATACATGTATCATTCCAAAATTTCTATTTCTATGGTAAGTAAAACATGAAGATGTGCACTAATTTATCCAAGTAAAGGCACCTAGCTATTAGCTAGTGAAAATAATTACCCTGTTGTAGATCGGCATTCCTCCACCAGCTTAATGTTGTGCCACATCTGCAACAGCATTCTGTTCTTTGTTCTATGAATTTGATTTGTGGACCAAATTGCTCAATCTATGATGTAGTAAGTGTTATTAGGAGATGCTAAGAGAGATGTGTGGTCTACTGAAGCTACTGCATAAATTTTTTTCAACATCAGCCTACTATAAGGTGATCTCACACTCATGTGGCACAACTCCAGTAGAAATAGAGAACATATCTTAACTCTCTTGAGACTAGCTTTCAGGTTGAGAAGCCCTTAATTTTGTGCCCATACCTTACCTTTCTCTTTTTTTTTCTATTGGAAATTTTGTCATTTTCATGTATAAGAACCTGATAAGCACTTTATGACATGATATCCAAGCATGCAGTTGTGACTATTAAATCAAGATTTTAGGATGTGTTTTCAGATGATTCTTCAGATTTATTGTTTATGTATCAGATTTCTAATAAGTTCATCAAAGGCTTATTCATAATTTAAGTTTCACATGACATTTCTATTATTTTCAGTTACTTTAGTTGATTTGATATTTTGTCATCTCTGAACAGGTGGACATTTGCTCTTGTTACTATTTATTTTGGGGTATGTTACCATCCTTTTACACTTTTCATTTGATACTTACTCTACCCATATATTATTTACATTTATCCTCATTGTTATCTTCATGATTTCCAAGAATCATTAATGAGGATGGCAAGAGTTCTAAGTCAAGTAACTTAATGTTTTAGGCAATCTTTTTCAGGTTGGCTCTCTGCTGTCTATACATGGTTACCAAAAGTTTCATAGTAAAACTGATTGTACTATGATTAATCAAATGAGATCAGGTGCAGAGAGAGGCAGTAATATTGCTCCTACAACTGGTGAGGTTACAAGTACATTACACAGAATGACAAGATATGATTTCCAATTGAAGAATTATGTACGACCGGTTGCTAGCTTTTGGGGATATGCCTTTCAGATAATTTATCAGGTAGTTTCAATTTCATTTATCAAAAAAATAAATTTAAATTTTTTAAAGAATTTTTAAGACATTAAATGTGGCATTTAAAATATAAGCAAAGATCATATGTTTTGCTCTATGTAAAATATGCTCCTATTGCTTATAGGAAGATAGTTCATTTCATAAAAACCAACTTAAGGAGTAAATGAGTTTTTATATATACGAGCGAATGGCTACTGTTCTGCAAAGTTAACTATGCTAATATTTAGTATGACTAAGATTAAATTTTCCTTGTAATAGGGGATAAGGCAGTATTCTTTTAAACTGATATCGGTAGGGGATAAGGCATTATTACTTTTAAGTAGCAGGATGTGGAATTTGAATGTTCACATAAGTAGCAATGCAATCGGAATCAGAGAATGTAATGGAAAAGGCATTCACTATCTCCAATATTGGGACTTCAGAGAAAATGGGAAAACTTGATAGGGTGGCACTGAAGTTTGGTATGTGGTGTTATTACATATTTACCATCTTGACCTAAACTTTCACTGCAGGTATGGACAACTCAGCTGTCTATTTTTGTGTATTATTGGGTTCAACACCCGTAGTGTGGATGTGGCAAAAAAGACAGATTCTACGAGATGTGAAATGTCTGCATTTAGATTTAAAAATTTTCGTATATCATGAATGAAATGTAATTTTATGGGGTGTCTCACAATCGTAAACATGATAAATAATATCTTGGAAAAGAGCTATATGGAGTCTGGAGGGCTGTCTTGAGCCTCAACTTGGAGTCAATTCTCAATGATGTTAGGACAGAAAATGGGGTAATCTTTTGATGTTTTGAGTAAATTCTCATATGATAAGTTAATATATGGCTTTTTTGCCATCTTGTTTACCTTGCAGAATATAAGAGAAAGTTGGCCACAAAAATATTTTATGAAAATGAACTATATAATATGGAAAAAGCGGTGTAAAGGGCAGCACTTATGGCATATACATTTTGTTCATAGACACATGCTGGAAATATCAGCATATTGCTAAGCTGTAGTTGTTATGTAAAACCGGTATCTTCAATGTGAATACTCTTGTTAATTAATGTTGTGTAAATGTCATTAATAAATTCAAGCTGGACCAGCCAGTAAACTGCAATTGGTAAATTCTTATGTCAAAACCTACTTGATCAGTATGATAAACTGGTATCACATGGAGATCCACTTAAGGTCAACATTGAGTCCTTGTGCAGCTTCTCTGACTTATTCCTTGTTGATATTGATACAGATGACTGCAGGTGCTGTGATGCTCACAGATTGTGTCTATTGGCTGATTATTTTTCCATTCCTGACCACGAAAGATTACAACTTTAATTTTGTAAGTGATCTTAATAACTGTGGTAAAAAAGAGAGTATATTTTTAAGCTTGTGGTTATTTATAACAATGACTTATTAAGATTGCTCCATGTTCTTTTACTTATGGAGAATACGTGATGATCTACCTGGAAAAGGTTTCTGATCCTTGTCATAATGGAAACTTAATTATCGGTTACAAGGTTAATAATTTGCACATGAATTTTGACCATCTAACAAATGAAAAATGACACCTCTTTGGAAGAAACAATTGTGAAATTTTCATTTTTTTGCCCTCGATAATCCTTGGATTAATGAATATCCTATGACACTTCTTAGTCCAATAAGAGTATTTATGAGAATTGCATAGAAATGTTATCACCACTTACGGGACTTTGGTTGTGATACAATTTTTTATACTTTTATGTGAAAAGTAATACAGTCAAATAAAGTGTACGATAATTAGAAACATATAAATTATTATGCTTGGTAGGGAAGTAATATCTTATAAGGTGAGATGTATCACATAAGGGTATCAGAATATGTAAAAGTGGTGAGGACCACTTTTTTTCCATGAATAAGTTCTCCAAAAAAATATATTCAACCATGATTACAAGTATATCCTTTTTCAATTTTGTTGTAAAAATGTATTTTTCCTGCACAGGCCTCCATGAACTGCAATTAAATACCACATTGGTCTTGTTTTGTTTCGTGTCTCATTTCTCCTTAAATTACGCTTTTAAGAGTTCAAGGTTTAAGCCTCATTTCTTTGTTTGCTTTCTGCTTGTATTTCTTATGTTGCTGCCTAACAAAAGGTACATTACATATCATGGCAACATCAAGGATATGTTAGTCACTTATTTCAGCTAGCTCGATTGTAGTTGGGTTATTTTAGCAGACTAATGACAGGTATGTGGTTCTTTGTACAGGGATCTTAGCTCAGTGATGTACATTTATATTTATCGATTAAGGAATGTCAAATTAAATATACTATACTACAGAGGTACTAGGTCAATATCCATTATAAATTATTTTTTGTGTTTAGAATCGAAGGGATAAAATATGGACCAATGTTTGGTACAATTAATATTTGACAATTGCATCAGCAGTATAAAAAATTCTTTCTTCAATTTATATTGATGATAATTGGAGAAACCTTTCCACATTCTTTCCAATCTCATTGATTGTAACTTGCCTGTTATATATTCCATCGTTTTTGAAAGCTGGATATAATTGTCCCTACTGTTGTCCGGCAGTTTACTATAGGTATGCACTCAATAAATGCTGTTTTCCTTCTAGGGGACACTGCCTTGAACTCTTTGGTACGTTTGTGATTCTTTAGCTTGTGATCAGTGCAGTTGTCTAATCTTTTATATGTGTTTTACATCTGACTTATTTGTGTTGGCACATTTCTGATATGCCAGAGATTCCCCTGGTTTCGCATCTCGTATTTTTTGCTGTTGACAGCAGCATTTGTTATTTTTCAATGGGTTGCACATGCTTTCATCCCAATTTGGTAAGAAATTTACTTTGTGTAATGTTATTGAAGTTAAGAAACATTAGTTTTGTGTATATATATCCAAAGAAAGATCTATAACAAGCTTCTTTGTCATAGGTGGCCCTATCCATTTATGGACCTGACATCGTCATATGCTCCTATATGGTACAGTTCTTTTGATGTTAAAACAGCTTGTTTCTTCTACCATTGTTCTAATTGAAAAAGAACTGTTCTAGATAAAATTGTCTTGTTAGAGGGAATAGGAACGACTCAACATGCTTTCCTTGCATCAACTTTCTCTGTTCTCATTTTCCGTAAATTACTCCATATAAATTAACCTGAATACATTTCTTCTCCTGGGAACAATACTCTGCAAAAGTGACTTTCTTCAACTCTACTAACACTTCTTGTGAGATCTCGCGAGATCTCGGCAAGATGGCATTCCATGGTTCAAACATGTTTAACTTCAGTTCGATCGATTTTTAGTTAATTTCGCTTAGTTTTACTCGTTTTTTGCATTTAATTCCAGTTTTAGCGCTTTTGTTTCACATCAGTAACAGTAAGTAGCTGTATGCATGTTACAAAGAGATCTTAAAATCTTGCAAAAGCAGTTTTTAACTGGGAGTGGCTGGAAAGGCGAATTTTTGCATGCATGCACTTGCATGTAGCTGGGGGCTGAGTGGAGATGGTTTCCATACTGAACTTGAATGGGAATTCCCGTAAAGGCGTAAACACATGCTAGTCATAAGCTGCTGCCAGGCATAAAAAAGCTTCTCCGAGTGCTATCCCACCTTCAGAAACCTTGTTACCTTATTTGATAACACTATTTGACACCTCTATCACTATCAATTTTAAAATTGATATTCTTAGTAATCACTAAGAAGTGTTTGGTTACTAGTATCAATTTTGAAATTGGTAGTGAAAACAAAGCACATTATGTAACACAAGTGTCAACTTGTATCAATTTTGATATTGATACTCCAACCTCTAAAATTATCAATATCAATGTTGATATAGTATCAAATTTGAAACTCCAACCAAACGGGCCATTAAGGTTGAAAATTTATTACCAAATGTATGGAGACCAGGTATTTGTAGATTCGTTAATTTTCTTAGAACACCTTGTGCAGGTTGACAAACACAAAACTGGTGTTAGTACTTAAGCGTTCGTTGTTCAAACAATTTTTTTTGCGGCATTGCATGATAATATTTTATGCTGATCTTAAATTGTTCTTGGCGTTTGAGCTTGCAGGTACTTTTCAGTGACAATGTTGCATCTTCCGTGTTATGCAATATTTGTCGTCATTGTTAAACTGAAGCATTTCATATTGTCCAGATGCTTTGCTCAGTCTTATTCTTATCTATGTTTGAGATAAGCAGGTACGAGCAAGAATTGCATCAATGTTGTTTATTCTTATCTTCCCAAACTGAAAATACATGTGAGAAGCGCCACAATAAGAAAAGAACCTCTGGATCCTTGTCAACTGGGACGTCCCATGGAGGAAGTGAAGATATGGAGAAAAAATAAAATAAAGAAAAGTTGCACAGAGAGAGAGATTTATATACCTTCTTTGGAGATGAGGACCTGCCGAACGGTACTTGAAGAAACCACATATTCCCACGCGTTTAAAGATTTTTACATGATTATTTTATCAATTTTATTTTTATCTAAAATGTGTAAAAAAATCACTTGGTTAATGAATCATCAAGATCGTTTCCAGAAACTTTATGGGTTCATTTTTCTTCTCGTATATATATATATATGGGCATCAGATTGGCCTCATTTTCGAGGGCGTTCCAGAGCTCAAGGTTTACATTCATATTTGGCATTATAGCATGAGATATATTGTTAGTCCCAATTTCCATGAAAAGAAGACCCAAAAATCTTCTGGATGAGTTGTTAATCGAATACAATTCTAAATGCTCAGTCCAACTCAAGAAAGAAAAAAGGGTCTCTCGTCATTGGGAAAAAGAAAGAAAAGAATGATGGTAGTAATAACGTAGGACTCGTTGGAACATCTGTGGGACCGAAAGGGGGGGTATTTATTTTGATTGTTTTTGCGTTTGTGTGTCTTTATATTTTCGAAATACAAAGATGGACCCAAAAATCGAGTAGAAATTGACTTTTTTTTCTTTTATCAACTCCACATTAATACTGGTTAAAGACTTGGACCCATCAGTCTCTGCGACAACTTGAAATAATTTTAAATTCTGTCATCAAAATGTCGATAATCTTAAAAAAAGTTAGTTGCCATTTAGACGGTGGATTTGCTGAATCTGCACGATTAACGAGCATCAAAAAGAGAAAATCAAGATGAGGATTGAGAGTGTTCTTCCCAAATGAATAACCTTCTTCAAGTGTGCCGAACTACGACGGCCATCCGAGTATTCGTATTTACACAAAAGGCTTGTTTGCTTTATTACAATATTTCTTGTGTTTCGAAATCACTTGTTTAAAAATAACATTTCATTTTAGATTTTAAAAGGAGTAACTTTTTAGTGATTTTTTGGGAAAGACGTAAAAATATAAAATAGGAGACCACACATGATCAAGAAGATTCTACAACTATAATATTTTCTTGTTATATTGCTCACCTCCTTGCGTAATTTAAAATAAAATTTATTATTTTAAAATATAATATTTCATTTCAACCTAAACTATTAAAAATACAGAAAAATGAAAACTAATGCACCCTCTTGCATAATTCTTCCCATCAAAGAAACAAGACCAGAGACGGCCGTTGCTCAATTTAAACCTGTACCAAACAGACCCAGTACGAACGAGATTTTTGTCTGCTCTTACATCACAACGAAACTATTTACTTCTTTCAAGAATATATGAATTACCAGCGTGTGTGTACAATTGAGTTTTGACTGCCCAAGACATATATACAACAGAAGTAGGTAAGTCCGAAATCGCATGTGGTACTAACGCACCTTCAATCACTGCAGAGGGGAGTTATTGTGCAAACATATTTTCTTTTGATAAAAGGAGAAAATATAGCTTAGTGCGTATCACAAAGAATATGCAATAGCCCCACTCTCAACTTCAAGCATTTTTCATATTGCAGTTTAGGTGATCCTTGGTAACTGCAACAAGCGTATGCAAGTAGAATGGCCTCCCCTGCACCTTCAATCTCTTAGCTCCGGCAAAGAACCCATGAGAATCACAGGATGGCTGTTTCTTGGTCTCCATAGCTTCTCTGGCGTGGCCTTCGACACAAGATCGGAGAAAAAACCAGCCAGTGTCTTGGCATCCGAGCTTTGTGTCGGCGTATCCACGAATCCATCCAGCTCAATATCAGTTCCATTGCTCCCTCGTTCGGCAGGTAGCTTCCCATCCACTGGAGCAAGTTTGCCACATGGGCAGCTCCCTAATTTTGCTATGCAAGGCTGGTGGAAAAGTAAATGGCATGAACTGCATCTCACAGCTTCAGCTTCCTGCTTGGAAGTTGGAACAATATAGAAGAATCAAACCTTGATGGAAGAGTCCACCTTTTCCTTTCTTTGGTGTTCAAGTAACCATGGATAGTAAATGATGTAAGATTCTAACTTAGAGCACCTGAAATGGAAAGATGAGTGATGAAGGGTCCAAGCAGGCCTGCCGTGCAGCACAAGAGGCACCGGAGTCATAGCATATAAGACATCGTTGCGCAATGTGATCTAAGATTTTGTTTTCAACGGTCTTCACCAGTGTAGGAAGTGCTGTCATCAAGCGGGAGAAGAGGTTCAAAAAAACACGTTTAACAGAGGTGAACTTGAACATATCAAGGCAGAGTTCTCTCAACCAGTCACTGTTTCTAAATTGGAGTTTAACTGAGTTACAAAGGCAATGCGTGCTGAACGGATTCTGTTAAGAGGATAAAATATTGGTATTTTTCATCTTTCTCAAACTCTATGGTACAACAAAATGTGGAAGACAGAAGAATGAACCTAATTTTATGTTTATGCATCAGTTTTTATTATCATTAGCCATTAATATCTAAATCTACCCATATCTAAGTACACGATATTAATGCAGACAGGAAATAGCTTTCATCAGAGTTCAGAGAACAGTGTTCAGAAGCTATTTCTACCACAATTATAATTCAGATAAATTGTCAGAATATCCAATTCTAAAAAATGGAAATAGAATTGAACAAAACCTGCTTCTCAAATCCTCAATTATCTTAGAATTTATGACTAGGGTGCCATACATGGTTGTGGATGCCAATTCAGAAGCCACCAGTAAAGAAAAATATAGAGAGACAAGTTCAACTTGCTATTTCAGGGATAATGGATACCCACTAAGTGCAAAAGAATTATCAAATACGAAATACCAGCTTCTAGCCCGTTTAGATGTCGTAATGCTCTTATAATTCTTTTTCTTTGAGTTCTCCATAGCCAAAAGAAGACTAGGCACCTGAATATCTATTCAACTTCATGTTACTTCCAATTCCACCTACCGCTCTCTTAATTTCAAGCTCTGCAAGTATTACCGAATTAAGATGAATATTTTAAATGTAAAGGCTAGATAAATACATGTATCTTCAGTTATAGTCTGATAATTTCCTCAACTGCCAAGCCCATACAACCAACTCAGTTAAAAGAAAGATGAAATGAAAATCTTTGAACAGATTAACATAATCTTCATGTTATTCGGAGTCTTTACATTGTTAATGTTTCTAGGTCACGGGTCCCAATACCTCCTCTTGACTTCAAAATTGGAATCAGTTTAATCAAATGAGACAGGGAAAAGGAAAGATGTTTTTTTGCCAGATTTGCTTTCAGCCATTCAATACAAAAATATTTTAAGAAAGAATTTTGACAGCCTACTGGCATTGTCAGGACTCAAAAGCATATATACCCCAGGACTAACGCTTTCGCCCCGCTTTCTATGAGAGGTTCTACTATGTCACTTGCTCAACATAGATTCGGCCATCATACTAGCACAGATATCTCCTGTCGAGTCCATAGTGCCATAGACACTATTCCATTGCCATTCACCTTGAGAACATCTTCAGAAATCAATATAAAGTAATATGTGATACAGAAAATGAGCTAAAAATTTGTTATGTGCAACATATTATCTGGCAACTTCGAATGACTTTAATTACTTGCAAAGGCAGAAAAGGTCCATTTGGTGTGCATTGTACAAAACCGTAGGAGCAATTAAAAAATTACGCCAAATCATTGCACTGCTTGGACAGCTTTTTTAATGAAATTTGGACCAAACCATGAATATCAATAATGACTTGAAAGCTGGAACAGGTCCACTCAATGCAACACAACATGATACAAACAAGAAATTTTAAAACATAATGCTATGATAAGTCATGGCACAGCCTGATGCATGACAATAAAGTAAATTCCAAACCTAATGTGTTCACCCCCCAGTTGCAAGAAATTATGTCAACACCCTTGACATAAAATCATCTGACAATGAATGTCATAAGGTTAACAAGTTTACCTGCAAATGCACCTTTTGAAAGATCAACAAGGTCCCGGAGTGCAAAGAATTCATTACTCTCAAGAAGATATCTGCGAGATCCTAGCCCTCTATGGACAGACATCCGAAAAGGACAACGGACATAGGGAAGCATAGATGCTATCTTTTTTCTGATACCCATAATATGATGCAAGGCTGGGACCTTTGAAAATAAAAAAGGGTTGACAGCACTAACACAAAGCATTGGCTGCAAAAAAACTCAAATTAGTGGAAAAGAAAGTAAAATAATAATCAGCAAATAATATAAAGAATTGGTTGCCCAATTCCATGTACTTTTTGTGCTATTTAATGAACAAACCTGTGTGACCTTCAAAAATAAAACAAGAAGATGTCTGATGAATTCAAAGCAGCATGTACAAACTGAATTCAAACATTGTTATTGTGGAATAGTAAAATAAAGTGGCAGACCAGCAGACCCTTTTAAGTTCAGTTGGTAATATGCAAGTGAAAGCAACTCAAGAGAGCATAATGTTCTAACCAATACCAATACCAGAATCATAACAAAAGGACATGCCCCTAAACATTTAGAAAACAGATGGAATATGAAGCTCTAACAAAAGAAGCTCATTATATGTCAAAAAGATTTCAAAGAAATGTATTTATAAAGAAATTAGTACCTAACCATTTATTCATCATATGTAGCATTTATCTAAGACATGTGACTGTAAAATTTCATTAAAGTTGAAAGAAAAATTTTATCATACATGTATAAGACATGTAATGTTGTAATGTAATGAATGTTAGATAATGAAGAAAAAACATGACTAAAAAATAAGTGTTGCTAAAATGAGAATGTTAACATGGATATGTGATTATACTATATTAGAATACATAATGAATATATTATAGAAAGTATGAGAGTGGTGACAATTGTAGAGAAATTAAAAGAATAGAGATTGAGATATTTGACATATCAAATGTAGATATAAAGAAGTTCAAATTAGAAAAGTAAAAAAATCAAAATGATTAAAATAAAAAATATATGGTAGAACTAAGCTAATATGGAGAAAGGTAATTCAATATGATTCAAACGATTAAAATATCTGTGAAGAAATAACTCAAAATCAACATGTGTGGAGAAAGAAAATTCACATGGCCGTCTCCAAATAGTTTGGGATTAAAGCTAGAGTTGAGATGAGTGGAGCATATATAGCAATAAGCCATTTATCAAATAACACAAGTCAAGGAACACCAACTCAAAACTCTGTTACCCCTTGGGATGATAAGCAAGACAGAGATATCATGATATTCTCACAAGATTGGAGTGGGGAAGATGTCTCGGAGGGACAGAGAAAGCAACTAGTTGGCAGCAGTAAACAGGCAGAAACACAAGCAAGGCCACTCCATTGTTTAAAAAGGTGCCACCTCGAGGCAGTGAGGCTTATGCCTCAAAGCAAGGTGTTTCACATCATTGGTGAGGCTTACGCCTCATTGGCAAAACATGAGGCTTGCATCTTTCTTCGGGTGAGAAATTGTGAGGTAGTGAAACGGTGACAAGGCATAATAGGGTGTTTGGTAACGTTTTTAATTTTAAGATAACTTCGTTTTTGAAATCAAAATTATTCGACTTTTCTATTTTATTTTTAAAATCAAAACAAACTAATTATTTGGTGTTTGGCAAAATCATCATAATTTTTAAAAATTAGACAGTAGTGTTTGGTTATGATCAACGACTCCGCAAAACTTTCTCAGACTCCCTTCGTAGAGAGAACCTGCAGCTCCGCGAAGGCTCCCCCGTAGTGTCGTCTGTCTCCCTCCCCTCTGCGGCGGCGGCGCTCCTCCGGCGGCGGCGCTCCTCCGGCGGCGGCGGCGGCAGGCAAAAGGTCGCGTCGTCGTCGGCCAGCGAACCCCCCCTGCAGCGGCGTCGGCGGCCCCTTCCGTCCGCCCGCGGCGGTGCACCCCCCCGCCAGCGGTGGCCCCCTGCCAGCGGCCCTCCCCCCCACGGCGGCGCCCCCGCCGCGGTGCTCCCCTCGGCCAGCGAAGCCCCCCCGCCCCCTCGCGCTGTCCGCTCCCCCCGCCCCGCTCCCTCCCCCGGCGCTCCCTCCGCCGCCGGCCCTCCCCTCCGCGGCGCTCCCCACCGCCGGTGGCCCTCCCCCCCGCGGCGGCGCCCCCGCCGGCAAAGCCCCCCCCCCCCCGTGCTGTCCGCTCCTCCCACTGGCAGCCCTCCGCCCCGCGGTGCTCCCCCTGCCAACGGACCCCCCCCCCCCCCACGCCGCCAACGGCCAGCGCCCCCCCCTCCCCCGCGGCGGCGACCCCGCCGCGGTGCTCCCCCACCCCCCACGCCGCCGGCGAAGCCCCCCGCTCCCTCCGCCGGTGGCCCTCCCCTCCGCGGGTCTCCCCCCACCAGCGGCCCTCCCCCGCGCGACGGCGCCCCCGCAGCAGTGCCCCCCCCCGCGCGGCGCGCACGTCTCGCCTCCCACGTCCTGCCTCCGCGTCTATCTCAAAAATAAAACAACTCATGTCTTGTTTTTATTTTAGAAGAGATTATGTACATAGTGTATCTCACTTTTAAAAATGAGACAGTAGTTAAAAGTTACAACCAAACACCTTATCTCTTTTATTTTTAAATTTTAGATCAAAGAGAGGGAAAAAACGTAACCTAACACCCTATATGCCTCAAAATCAAGAACATTTTAATAAATATTTAAAAATAAAAAAAATTATAAACTATCTATGCATGCACGTAAGGAGAGTGTTACCTCTTCTTCATAAGTTTTTATACCACTTTTTTCTCCTAAAGAACACACCCATGTTTTATTTTTTTGAGCAATATGTGTTGAATCTATGAAATTTATTTCAATGTAATACGCTTAAATAAATAAAAAATGTCAAGGATATAAAAATTACAAGTATTGAATGTATTATTTAGACTTAACTATTATTGAAACAAAATTTTACTCTTTTTATACTATTAAAGTATTATTTTAACTTTGTTTATGCATATGATATAAAAGTTTAGATAAATAATAATTGAGTATATTTTGTTTTGATGATGGTCGTTTAGATATTTCGTAAATTACATAATTGTTAATTTAAATATTCATAAATTATATATTCTTACTTAAATTGAAGCTTACGTCTGGATAGGTTTTGACACTTATGCCTTGTGAGACTTTGAAAATATGTCTCAAGACCACCTCAAGACTTCACAAACATTGCGCTCCACACAGCTACTGCATCTTCTGCAGCCGACCCATTTGATCTGGATTCTCATACCTAGAAGGTTGTCAAAAACTGGTGAACGGTTTTGCAACTTAAGTTGTGTATCCTTCTTTTCCGGGTCCCTGCCAGGTCCAAGAACTTGGATTTACAAGACCAATCTTCCTCTGATGACATCCAGTGCCAATGTCCTCTCCAGCATCCGATGCCCATGGTTTACAGCCGATCATGAATCAGGATCTAGACTTGCCAACTTGATCATGGGGAAGCCCGATCCTAGAAGTTCCTTCCGTGCAGATCAAGGCTGAACAATGTCGAATCCGCCTAGGTTGTCTGATCCCATGCCAATCCGGTAGATCAGATTGGCCAATCCATGGCAAAAACTGCCATTTAGGGTAAAGAGGCAGCTGCCAACCGCCTTGGTCTTCCCCACCTATTGTGTAAGAAAGACAACATTTTGGGTATGTGGACCCAATATTCCGCTGGTTGATCCTCCACCAATCTTTGCTGGCCATCTCTCCACCCATTTTTCAGGTTTTCTTACTATTTTTTCAATAGGTGTTTGTTGAAACCTCAAAGTTTCTCTAAGAAGAAAAAGAAAAAGAAACCAAAACACTCAATTAAACATGGATCCAGTTTCTGTCTTTTTTTTTTCTTTAAAAGACGTTTTTTATATTATGTTTGAGAAAATATTTGAGGTTATTATATGAGTTCATAAAAAATGATGGTTGGATCTCTCTCTGCCAAACTCAGATTGATTCGCATTAATGATGATGAGCAGTAGCTCGACAACCCTTAGATAATCGTCATAGCAACACCAAAAATGCTGATATGATGATATAAGAAAAGATTTTTTTATAAATTAAAATGCTTATTATTTTGAACATTCACAAGAACACCAAGGTGATTCCACATATAAGTTCAATTGCATGGTTTCAGCTGACAATTACTAGTAAGGAGTTGCTCTGCTTCGAGTCAGGAGCCATTTCAGCAGCCCCTCAAACACATCTCTGGATTCAACTTGAGTGTTGTTGACTAGGGTGAAAACCACTATTTCAGCAGCCCCACAAAGCTCTGTATCTCACCCATGTCCACAAATTTAAAGATGTCAGTCAAGACAGTCTGTATCATCACGCTGCTCTGTGACGGTAAGGACACCTCTGCCTTGTGGGATGTTGATTGTGATTGGATGTTTGACCCTGTCCATTTCACTACCTTCCTCTTTGAAGATCTTGCAATGACTGAGGTCGATGAATAATTCAATTGCTCAAGTTCAAACTTTCCAAACTCATCACATTTGATATCAAGTGCAGCGGTCCGCAGCACCTCCAAGTCAATGTAGCCAAGGCCACAGAGGTGTTGAATGTAGTCATTGAACTGGATAAACAAAGCCGTGGTATAAATCTCCTTATAGAGGGGGAGGGGTCACATGCCTAGCTACGGTGGTGAACAAGCTAGCCTTCTCATTCGTCTCGTTCAGGATATCTCCATCTACCCTATTTGTCAGCTGTGATATGGCCATGAGTGCCGAGAGCACCATGGCCAGACTCCACTTCATTCTAGATTTTTGCTTTTGGTACAATTTGATAATGGCAGCAACGCCGGAGGAGTGGGATGTGACCATGGATGTCCCAGACTATAAGACATACTCAGAAGTTGAGTTAAAGTTGGTGTGAGGAAGTTCACGTAATGTCCATTGAAGCCAGGCTTCGAAATGCCACTGTTGCTAAGGCACAATCTCTTCGATGAGAAATTGGCATGGTCGGAGATGAAGGCACCCATAATAGTACTAACAGAAATAAATTCGATGAACGTTGAAGACAGTCAACAGGTCATTGACTAGGTCAGCAGCACCAATCGATGTCCTCACCATGTCAAGCTCATTGCCATCGGTACTATCATGGACATGGATTGCAGAATCGGCCAATCCGGATCGGGATCGACCTATTTTTGGATCAGATCGCCACCTGCTGATCCGATTTTGGCCAGAACTACCGATCCGGCCAGATCAGTCAAAATCACTGGAATCAGTCGATCCTCGAACGATCTAGCTCAATCGATTCTGGAATCGGTCGATCCCAACCAATTCCCCAGAACCCGGAAAAGTTTAGAATCAGATCGATTCAAGACCCGATTTCAAACCATTTTTTGGTCCGATCCCTGCCAATAAGGGAGAGATCAGACCAATTCCCCCTTCTCACCCCTCATTCTCATGCTCCCCCCTGGACCCCTTCACATAAATAGAAGATTCATAATCATAAATATATGTTATATACTTAAATTTTATAAAGATCTATTTTAACTCTCTTCTCTCTCTTATATGATAATTTGTATTTATATGACAGTTTCTTTAAATAAATATATGTTATATACTTAAATTTTATAAAGATCTATTTTAACTCTCTTCTCTCTCTTATATGATAATTTGTATTTATATGACAGTTTCTTTAAAGGAACTTACTTTGTATGACATTGTTTGGTAGAATGTCATCCACATTATTTTTTATTTTTTATTTATTCCTATAATTTTTTCCCTGATTTTTTATGATTTTTTAAGAACTTTTATGATTTAAAAAAATAAAAAAATTTGGCCGATTCAGGATCGCCCTTTCTTCCGGAGGATCGACTGATCCGATCCGGATCAGATTGTGGTTACCGATCCCGATCCCGCAATCCTTGATCATGGAGGTGCCTTCATCTCAAGTTGTCATATTTCTTGTCGAGGAGACCAAGCCTCAAGAAAAGAGGCATTTTGGAGTACAACATCATTGAACCGAGTGTGAACATCTATCTTGTAACCAGACTGCCTGAAGCCGATTTTGGCTGTTCCGGTTCTCGCAGAGCTCATGAGATGGCAAACCATAACTTAATGGGTACATCTTTTGCTCTGGCACACTACAAAACATCTCTTAGAACTTATTACACATTGTTCTAAGTAAATAAACACCATATGCAAAACTTTTCTTCACATCTCGATAATTCTCCATCAAACTTATAATAAAAAATAAATTCCATTGTACATTGACCCGGCATAAAGCCTAGTTGGTTGGCTGAAATATTTTGTACAATCTCATAAATACTACTTCAAAACTCTTACAATTTCATAGTATGACAAATAAACTTGATCCCTCGATAATTTGAGCAATTTATCTCTTTCTTCTTAAAAATGGGTATGATAATGCTCCTCCATTCATTCAGTATTTTACGACCAGAATTTGAATGAAAATTCTACTATGTCGCCATTGAACGACACGCTGACAACAGACATCAGCAAAAGAAGATTCCCAACACTTTTGACAAAGAAGACACCGCCAGAAGCCACCATGAGTTCTCCTCAGCCACTTGAATGCCAAGAAACATCAAGTTTAAATTCCATCTCTTCCAACTCAAGCACAGAGCTATTAGGAGGGTTCGCTCCAACAAAGGCACACTCCGACAGCCACACATGTCTGGCTGCAGCATCCACTGAAACAAGGATTGAAACATCCCTGCAGGTGCCCAAAACCTCTGTCAACCATCCTACAATAGAACTACCCTCTAGAATAGATAATGCCACCGCAGAGGCACTGAAGCAAAGGCCCCTCCCGACTTGGATAGCCAAAGCTCCGGTGACCAACTCCACAAAACAGACGACATCGCCAGCTCTCCCTACATGCAAGGCCAAATGACCTTTACCAAAGATCCTTGTCCAGGGACCTCATACCAGTCAACCACCTTGAAACCTGCCGTCAACAAGCCACACAACACTCTACCTTCCACAACCAGCTAGGTAAAGGACCTATGAGGCTCACCCGACATTGTCACTCTCCGGCTAGAGACAGGAGCACCAGACTCGACAGCGCTCAATGGTGCCACCTTCTTCTTTGACAAGAATCTATACCTCCACCTTGACAAAACGACGATCCACTCCCTTTACCAGTGCCACCACAACACCCGGACACCAAAGGAGAGCTTCTCTCCAGTTCAGCCATTCGCCAAGACCTTCAACAAACCACCCCCAACAGGATTGCCAAAGCACCCCACTCCTCTCATCTCGTACCCACTCTAAGACATGAGAATAAAGATCTTTGTATGCTTTTGTTGCCAACATTGTTATGGGCTATATAGAAGGAGCGGAACTCACATATTTTCAACAGTAAATTGAGAAGTATTAAGGACATTTTGTTTCATGAAGTTTATCTTGTTAAATCTTGGTACTTCGCTTGTTTTATGAGTTATCCCAGCAATAGAATGGTCTAGGAGCAGTTGCTGAGTTGGTAGAGATTTCTCTTGTAGCTCCCTTGATTGGTTTTTAGTCATGTCTCACCCGACCAGCTCAGTAAACAGACACCATGATGCTTATTAGTCTCTTTTTGATAATTATCATTTGTTTTCCAGTAAACAATAAATTGTGACCTTGGAAATCCGTATGTTACTCATGAAACACTTTCACCAATTAGAAAGGTTACCAACTCCCTATAAGGCATCTACTGAGCTTGGAGATTCACCCATGCAAATTAAAATGCAACATGGACATCTTCTGGTGGACTACATACCATTAGCAAAACAAAGAAAATTAGACCTAGAAAGCACATCTGCACCTTCTAAAGAAAAAAGCTAAATGGATTACCTGTTCATATATGGAGTCGAGATATGCTTTAGCCAGCTGAGAAACTGGATAGAGAGAGAAGTCCCAATGATGCAAAACCCTAGCTGGAAGGACGGCAGTATCATTTGTGTGGCATGTCAAGCAGAACAATTGTCCAGTATACTCACAAAGCCGGGGCTTTCTCCACCCAAATGTTTGGGCAAGTTCCTGCATCAATGTCTTTCTAGTATCCAACTGTCTGTGACATCCTGCACACATCAAGTGTTGTGCTTCTAGCATTTGCCCCAATGACTTTTGCTGCCTGACCTCAACCACAAGAGATATCGTCCTTCCCAATGTAGAAACTTCTTCTATACTTCCACAGTATGATGAGTTAGACTTCACATCAGATGAAACTTTTTGCAGAGAATGATATAACGGTTTCAAGGAGCCAGAGCTATAAGACTCCCTGCTAGGGCTAGGAGATAGAAACCAGATTAGAGGACTAGGGGGTCCTAATGGAAATTTAAAGCGAATAATAGAGCACAAACAATCTTGGATGAGAATGCTTCTTTGGCTAATAACACTTGGAGAAGCATTACCAAATATGTTTCTTGATTCTCGACCAACATTGATCCAAGGAGAAGGCAAATGCAAACCATGGTCAGAAAACAGAGTCTTCAGCTGACGATAAAGAGCAACAAAATCTCGGTATCTACGCTCTACTTCCCACTGATCCTTGTCGCCTTGCACTCTCAATTTGTACACAGTATATTCCTTCACGCCAACTAATCTTTCACCAAAAGATACATCTCCCTTTTTTTGCTTGGCACCAACAACCTCTACCCAGTTAATTGACATAGGAGATTGACTTCCAATGTACATTTCATCTGTACCTGATGTGGAAGCTGTTGAACTACCATCTCTGATCTGGCAGGACTTCGACATAAAACCCTGATTGACATGAAGTCTACTACCATGAGACTCCCCTGAATCCAGTAAGATCTCTTCCATCTCAAGAACAGTCTCATCATAGGGTGCAGTGATAATCTCTGACTCCACCTGCAAAGACAATGAAAAAAAAATCCAAACACATAATTCATAATACTGATGTATACATATCACTCACATAAAAAAAACTTAGATAAAAGCAGATATGAGAATGTTGTAACTCGTAGAAGATTACACAAACAAGATAGGCACGTCCATAAGTATGTTGACGAAATTATGCCTTAAAAAAGGGCACTTTGCAGACCTTTCTTGGGTCACCACAGATAAAATCTAACTGCAATTTGTAAGGTGTTTCTGATTAAATCATCACATAGCATAGATAGCATCCCTCCCCTTTTTAACAGAGAACGTTGTGGTCTAAGCTCAAGCTCTAAGCTCAAGGCAAGACAAGACTTGTATCTGACTCTACTCAAAAACCAACAAAGCAATATGCTGCCCAAGCATGTCTATTATTGGAGACCTTATGGGCCTTATTGAAAGCGTAAACATTCTTGATGGTTTCAGATACTCAGTCAGGTACTGAACCTGAGTTCAAGCTCCTTCAAAATGGGTAAAGCTGAATATGGATATCATAGTGCCCGGCTCTCCATTTTGTTTGCACCACTAGACATTATTTAATCTACGGGTGCACCAGAACCTGGATGCAGTCTCTTCATGGCCTTACCAAGTCCCTGCAGCAAGTTTCTTTCAAAAGAGCAAGTCCCTATCTGGACCCTGTTTCTTCATTTTCTTGGATGCATCCAACCAGGGATTTTAGGCACATCTTACAATGTCCATGCAACATAATTTATGGGATCCATCTGTCATATTTCTACGTTGTTGAGGGCTCACAGCTTATTTCATGAGGCCCACTTCTTCATTCATTTCTTAAGTTATTTAAATAATAACAATAATTGTTAGAAGTAGCACTAGTAATATAACTAATTATTTTGGAAGTTACAAATACATTCCATTCCAACAAATACTAACAGGAAAAGTGAACAATGTGTTTTCAAGGAAGGAATGAAGAATAACAATGCAATCAGAAAACTAAAAAAGTGAACCAATTGGCTACCTAGACTCAGGAAATGACGTTGTTTAATGAATGGGTTAATGGTAGTGGTTTGGTTGAATGCTCTAGCTACGGCATAGAGTTCACTTGGTCAAACTCTAGATCCAAATCTGTGCCAGATAGATTTTTCGTGTCAATGGCTTGGATCCAGGATTATGGGATGCCTGAGGAGTTCCATATACCAAGGGTTGTTTCTGATCATTGTGTTATTGGTTTTGGTTGTGGCAAAAATAGTTTTGTGTCTCCTAAGAAGTTTTGTTTCGAGATGGCGTGGTGCAAGGATCCTAATTTTAATGAACTTGTCAAAGGATGACGAAATGAACACAACTTTAGAACGTCATCAGCTACTTGGATATTCGTTTGTAAACTCAGGTGGACCAAGAAGCGCCTGAAAAAGTGCACTAGAACGGTTTTCAACACCACTGTTATAACCAGAAAAGAGTAGATGTCCAAAATTGATAGTTATGAGCTAATGAATGATAATGGGAATGCTTACTCATAGTCGAAGGGAAGATTGGCTCAAGCTTAGCTGCTTAAGAATGCTTACAGCGGGTGGAGTCACAAGGAGGAGGTCAAGTGGAAACAGGGATCAAAAGAGATTTTGCTAAAGGAGGATGACAAAAGCACTCGGTTCTTCCACTCCCAAGCATCAATTAGGAAAGAAAAAAAATCATATCCAAAAGCTGAACATGCATGAGTCTGAATTCATAGGGAACAAGCAGATTGGCAAGGCAGCCACAGATTTTTATAGCAAACATTTCGTGGAGGATAAGTGTTGGAGTCTGTCCATCAACTTAAACCTGCCTAAGAAACTGAGAGAGTAGGAGGCAGTTTCTCTTGTTGGTAGCATTTCTGAGCATTTTTTGTGCCATAGAGAAGATACACCCTTTCAAAGCTCCCAGTCATGATGGGTTCTCTGTAGGGTTCTACATTAACTACTAGGATATTCTGAAAGAAATTTTATGGCCATGACCAGAGATTTCAGCTCAATCTAGATTGTATTAAGCTTCTGAACTAGATAATGCTGGTGCTTATTCCTAAAAATGACTTTGTGGAAGACAACAAAGATCTCAGGCCTATTAGTTTATTGAGTTGCAGCTACAAAATTATAACTAAAGTTCTTGCAGGTAGACTCAGTAAGCATATTGACCATAGATCGCTGGATCGGAATCGAAACCCGAATCAGTGTTTCCCGATCTGATCCGGATCAGGATTGGATTGACCGATCCAGCCAATTTTCTGAGAAGAAAACCAATCCAGAATCGGTACGGATCAGTTCTTAAAATAGCCATAAAATACCCAAAAAAACACAAAAAAGAACATAGATCAGATTCTCTTTTGGGGCTGAAATTGGACCCAAAAAAGCCATAAAGATGCAGCAGAGGGCTCGATTCTGACGATAAATTAGCGAAACTGATCCAAAATCGACCGATTCGACCAATTTTGGCCCCGATCTAGTCTGATTCTACCAATTTTGGTTAATTCCAGTGGGAGATCGGCTTGTATCGATCCTCCAAACCAAAATCGGATCAAAGGGGTCCAATTTGATCTAAGAATCAGCCGATCTCGATCTGTATCGACCAATTCTACAATCAATGACATTGATAGATTGTTCAATACTTCCTCTAGATAATTATATGGTTGCTCACGAATGTTTGCATGAGCAGAAGATTAAAAAAGAGAATGCATCATTATGAAACTAGATTTTGAAAATGCTTATGACATGGTTGGTGAAATTATATTTTCAGAAATATGTAGTTGATGGGATTCAAGAACAAGTGGATTACGTGGGTCAAGGGTTGCATCACCACATCTAAGTTCTCAATGGTTAATGGAAAAGTTTTTTACTTCTTCAGCTCTTTGAGAAGCCTTGGGTAATGGGATCCACTATCTCCCCCTCTTTTCGTCTTTATTGGACAAGTGCTTAGTATCATGTGGGAGAATGCTGAAACTGTGGGTCTGAGTGAAATCATTTGGGTGGGGACCAATAGGGAACATGTCACCCACCTCTAGTTTGCAATTGATACTGATACTCTTCTCTTCTGTAAATTTAGCCAAACGTCTTCATTTAAGAATTCTCCTCTTTCGTCAGCCGGTCACGAGCCTTCAGATTAATGAGTCTAAATGCAAACTTATTGGTCTTAACTTGCAGAAGTCTATTAGAGATCTGGTACAGAGCATCTTCAATATGCCATGGGCCCAGCAATGTGTTATTGAAAAGATGGAGGGTAAGCTGCAAGGATGGAAAAGCAAAATACTCTCTACAGGTGTATATGGATGTCATAAAAAAACTGTCTTACAAAGTATACATTTGTTATTCTTTTCCATCCTCAAAGTTCCCAAGGGTATTTGTAGCCAACTGGAAAATATTAAGGCAAGGTTTTTTTGACAAGGCACAAAATATAACAGGGGTCTTCATCTCATAAAGTGGAACCATGTATGTATATCTACCAAAGGTGGTGTAGGTTTTGCTCACTTGAAATCCCTTAACATTACATTATTGTCAACGTGGTTGTGGAGGTTGAATCACAACAGAGATTGTCTTTGGGCTACAATTGTGTTCCAAATATAGAGTGGGGAGGAATGGGGAATGGATTATTGATTTCAAAGAAAGGGGTATGATTTCTACTATATTGAGAGGTATTTTATGCAACTGGGATTTCTTTTACTCATCCTCCTCTATTGCTATGGAGGAGAACGGTGGTAGAACATCTTTCTGGATAGACGGATGGTGCAGACATGACACTTTGGCTGCTTCATGTCCTTCTCTATTTAGAATATGCAGTAACCCATCAACACAGTTTGTGGTTATTGAGATGTAAGCTCAAATGGTATATCACCTTCAGAAGAAACTTTACAAAGGTAGAAATCGAAAATTTTCTAATATGATGTTACTTCTTAAAAAATATAGATGCAATGTAAATCAAGAGGATAAACTCATTTGGCTGCCTTGTAGCAAAGCTTTCTTCATGGTAAAATCTGCTACTAGAAGATTGCCATTGGGGGCGAAGAAGTTCCATGGTCTCGTGCTATCTAGAGGCTTTCCTTACCTATTAAAATAAAATTGTTGCTTTGAAAGATTGGTAAACAAAGATTTCCAACCAGGGGTCATATCAAAAGGATTTTCTCTGATATCCCCACTCGTTGTGTGTTTTGTGGTCTGATGGAGGAATCTGTGGAACATCTCTTTTTCAATTGTGGAATTATCAATTCGCTTTGGAGGACTTTGTTTAGAAGCTAGAACTTACAGTGGGCCGAGTCCAAGAACACAACCTCTCTCATTCTTTATGACTTGCTTTAAACCCCTGGTCTGCTAAAGCCAACCTGTGGGATTTCATCCTACCAGCCATGTTGTGGGCAATTTGGCATACGAGGAACAGAAAGATCTTTGATGATCATTATCAGAACCCCCAAGTGGATCCTATTTTTGATGTCTACTCCTGTTAAAGACTGGTTCTTTGTTCACTCAGATAGATTTCTGGATAGACCTACAATGAGAGATTTCTTTCTTCCACTCAGATCTTCTTCTTTTTTGTGTAACCCTGGCTCATCTACCATCTTGGTAGTAGAGCTTCTCCATCCCCCCCTCTGTTTGTCCCTTTTCGTTTTTTTTTTTGCTATAACTTTGTTACCTCTTTCCAGCATTAATGGAAATTGAGGCCTCTTGGCCCTTCAAAAAAAAAGTTGAACTGATTAAATATAATGTGCATTGAGTTTGGCATACCTGCTTAGTCTCCATATTCAAGCCAACTTCTGCGTCATCACTTTTCTGAACTTTTGGCTGAAAAACACCTAGTCTATCATCTTCATTTGTCTCGATCATTTTTCCTTGGGACTCCTCTCTTGGCATAGAATGCAATGGGGAAGCAATATCATCAGAATGAATAATCAAAGAATATAAATCATGTGATTCCGCATACAGAAGGCCATTACTTCTTCTAAATTGTGTATCAGTAAACTTTGTTTGAGGCATATCTTGTAGCACTTTTCCAGCATCCTGATCCTGTTTCACTTCATAAGCATTTTCTCCACCCAAGTCTTGTCCATGGACAAAAGACTTCAATACGGTTGAACTGTCATCTTTCACCAGTAAGCTCAGTATTGAAGAGCCCAGTTCCCTGCTAGTAGATTTATCAGCAGAGGAGACTTGAGAGTTCACCTCAAGTATATCTCTACCATATTGTTTATGTGAAAATTCAAATACATTGCCTTTCATCTCAAAATGGTTAGAATGAGGTTCACTATTTTTTCCTCCATAAAGTGAAAGAGAG
Organism: Cryptocoryne crispatula var. balansae; assembly: GCA_036172225.1. Taxonomy (NCBI): domain Eukaryota; kingdom Viridiplantae; phylum Streptophyta; class Magnoliopsida; order Alismatales; family Araceae; genus Cryptocoryne; species Cryptocoryne crispatula. The sequence goes on from CM069928.1 coordinate 40,639,541, forward strand.
TCCAAAGCATTAACTTCACTTTCACGGACAAAGTCTTCCCAATCATTATTACCAAATGCCAGAGATGAGGTCATAAGAAGTGGATTCTCATTCACACACTTGTCCTTCCATTTTTGTTGAAATTTAGTATTGTGATTCACATGACTACCATCTTCTACATCAGGACCATAATCAAGTGTAGAGTCATCGGCTTCCGACTGGTCACACCCTATTGAGCAGTCTTCATCTGAAATTGATTCATCTCTTACTTGCCAGTATGAAGTTGAACCCTGAAAATGAAATCCAATCTTCACAGAGTCTCCATGTTCATTATTCGCAGAGACAGTTTTGGCAGGAGAACTTGCCAACTCAGATGCATTTCCGTTAGGTTGATACTTTACCTTTTCATGTCCACTTCCAAAGCAAAGCTCAGAAGGAATGTATTCTCTGTCACTTATCCTTCTCAGAGATGGAGATAATTTGGACCCATTTCTACTAGATGCACCCTCCTCGTCAGAAAAACAACTGAAGTTACCCAAAGAGGAACTGTCTCTGTGTATTCTACTTCTGTATATCCTCTCTCTAGCACTTGAACCTTCAGAAAGGCAGTTCTCCCCGTGCCCAAGACTCCGATTTGAATCTAGGAAATCGCTGGCATTTCCGACAGAACTACAAACACTCGCTGAACCCAAAACCGAATTGGCACTGCAGTACCTGTCAAAGTCCGACTCTTCACATGAAGAAAAATTCGACGAGGCCTCATAATCATCATCTCCTGCTTCAGAGTTTTGGTCTCTCCACGTGCCGCACTCCTGGAAAGGGTCAGCGAAGTCGATCCCTTCGGAGCCCCCTTCCATCTGCCGACCACCAGTCCGCCCTGTAATAGACACAAACAGAAAACCACTTGAATACAAGACCGCCAACGATTTGAAGCGAAACATAGGGGTGCCCGCAGACCTTCTTCACCTTGGTATATCCACACACCGAGCACTGCGGCTATGGAATAACATAAACTGCACACTCGAACACCCCGCTACCTCCGAACTAGGGTTTTTCTTGTCCGCCCCTCTGCGTCCTCCGGTGGTGGGAAGAGGACGAAGCAGATTCGAGAAATGTGAAACGAAAGAACAACGTGGAGAAGAAACCTCTGTCGCACGAACGAGAGAGGAATCGACCCCGATCTCACGGCCACGATGACGACAGAGATCACATGCTTCAAATGAATTTCTCGACGGCCGGCGATCCCCGCTGCCGATGGCGTCCTCTGTTTGAACTTCGGCGCACGATCTGCTGGGCTATGCCTTGCCAGAGGCAGAGGCCATGTCCTTTTGTGTGTGCAAGGGTCCCGAGTTTTAACTCGCTCGGAGAATCGGCAGAAGGAGCAACGGTTCACCCTGGCTCGTAACTCGCCATCCTTTTTTTCGGTCGATTAAAGTTAATTGAAATTAAATCGAAAATTATAAAAGATTTTAACGACCACCTCGATTTTGGTTTTTTCAAAAATTAAATAAACTGACGTTGATATAATGGCTGCTTGCAAAATAGGCGCAGATGAAATTAAGGAGATAGTTTGTTTATAATTATAGCAAACGTTTATTTTGAAAATTGATTTTCAAAATATCTATATTACGATTAAATTTGAAATTTAATATTTAATATTTGTAAGTATCTCGATTATATTTTAAATTTACATTTTTTAGCAATTTGAAAAACTTTCTTATTTGAAACTCATTGTTAATTAATTAGTCTTTGAAATTACTAGTCGATTTACCATTGAAAATTTCTATATCAGTTTTTAGTTCGTTCGGAATGAAAATTAAACTTTGATTAAATATTATTATTAAAATATTTTACCCTGAAAATATAATTTTGTAATTAAACTTGTTAGAAAATAGCAATCATGGTATATATTTTTTTTTGTATAGAGTTTCTTCTTGAATAAAAAAACAGGCAAAACCTTCCTTTTCTTGTGGCACGCATTTTTTTAGTCATACATGATTTCCATTTATTTGTTATTAAATCTTACCAAACACGTTAGTTTTATAGTGAATTCTTTTTAATTCCCTGCGATCCTTCACCTAATTATACATGGCTCATACTCTATTTTGTTATCACACTCATTCAGGCTGATCCCTCCTGAAATCTAGTTTGTATGCCTTTTTATTCGGTTTTCATAGGGTGGAGTCATCCAGTTGTTTCCTAAGACACCTTTATTAGATATTTTTATACATCAAAATTGAACAAACATGATTGTTATCATGTACTATTGACGTTCTAAAATGCATTAAATATAATCAATGGTCATGCAAGTTATATAACATGTTATGATCGACCAGTGATCATCTCCCAACATTGTTCTATCCTGACATCTTTCAAAATCTCATCGGAAGTGTTGAATGAGCCACTACAACATATTTTGGATTAGAAAAAAATAACGTACAAAAGAACTAAATCTTTTGAAAAAATTATCGAGGCTCATATTAAAATATATAAACTAAACTACAATAAATATTACATGTTATATGTACAAGATGATCTAATGTACTATCACTTTATTTTTATACAAATCTTATATTTTGAACTTGTTTTACCATGTATGCGTATATACTCATCTCAGGATATTTGAGTTGAGTACACTATATTATGAGAATACATATATTTATTAGATGATATAGTAATATAATCAACTATAAAAACTTTGAGAATATTGAGAGCATTGTGAGAACTTGAGAACTTTACAGAGAGAAAATCTAGAATAATCTAGAGAGAGATTTTAGATTGAGGAATGAGATAAATTGAGTGGGAATGTATGAGAGGAAGAGAGACGCAAAAAAGGCAGAATACAATAATGAGATTTTAGCTTTAACACTAAAAAGGCAGAATACAATACCAAAACTATGGAGTAAAGAAGCCCACCAAAAAGTAATTTAAGGTATCGAATTTACAGCTAAGTCCGGCTAGCATGCTAAACAGGGTGCCCGGAGTTAAGATGGTCCATGACCCTTTACGGACCATTTTCCTACAAAATTTATAATTTTTTATTTTCAATTCATTTTGACTCCATTTTTCTACAAAATTCATAATCTTTTGCCCAAGACCCCAATGGCAGACGTACACCGCGTACTACTACTCTTTTGACATTCCAACTTTCCAACAATCCATGAGAACTGGATTATTCACCTGGCTCAAACAAACATTCACTAAAACATGACAGATAAGAACACCATATTAGACTCGAGCAACAGCATGAACATGTGTTTCAGACGACCACACGGCTTCTCAATTTTGTCAAACATACACATGGCAGTTATCTTATCACCATAAAATGTGTACAAGGTGCCCAGGATAAAATATGGTTGCAAACATATATATGAATCATCAACAGTCAAGAGTCATACACTGGATCTGGCCCTGGGTAGACATAACACCTAGCCAGCGGTACCGTCAGCAAGAGCTCCCGCCTGGGTTAACATAGGCACCAGCTTCCCCCCTCCGTGGGCACCCATCACAGCTGGCGGAAAAGATGAAATGAGTTCGAGAACAATTTTATACATTTGAGTATAAATAACATTGACAAAAGAAAAGATAGAATCATACTGTCACAACCACCAATGTGATTCCCACCGATGAACACATTTGGAACAGTCCGCTGCCCTGTCCATCGGGCCAATGCTGCCTGTATATCAGACCCATCACCTACAAGGAAAATATGCTGCGGAGGTCAACGGTATATAACAACCCCAGACTTCGAAATGGTGAAGATAAGTTTACTGCAGACGGTAAACAAATTATACTGGGGCTGGGCACACGAGCAAACACTGTAATAAATGAGAAACAAGTGCATGTCAACAAGACTCAAAATGTCTAAACGGTTTGATTTCTAGGTCCTTGCATCGGTGATTAACGCATCTTCAAACAGATATGATTTTCCATAAGACCAATCACAAGCATCGAACTAATCCCTGAGAAAGAAAGTGGGCAGTGAATTAACTGATCTTCTGTCACAACAATGTATGTTGGATCCAAGACATTAATCGTTCAGTCCTCACTGCTGCTCAGAAACAGAGTCCACGGTAATGACAAGGTTGATCTGGTGTTGACCTATCTGAACAAAAAAAAACATCACACACAAACTGCTTACAGCCGACCTAGAAACCTCCAGGCTCCAACTGTAAAAACACCTCATAGTAAAATACCAGTTCCAGACCTCTCGTCAAGTATGAGACCTAGTAAAGGGAAAATCTTAGTAAGAGATACCTTTCTATGATCCCATGAAATACCTAGCATCATATGCTTCTGCATTTCTTTACTAGTATTTTTGATTTCATTTCCAGTCCCCCCCTATACCTTTATGATAGTAAATTAAAAAAAATGATAAGGATATGCTCATTCCCATAGTTGCTGGCAATGCCATACATTTTCTCACTCATTGAGTACATAGCATACGCAACAGCTTTCAAATAATCATGGCCATCCACCAAACGCCTATTAAACAATTCACAATTTATATACATAATTATACATTCTCGCCTCTTCAGGACTTTGAAATTTTGCCTGATCTCAATGAAGAAAATACAAAGCGGTCTTAGACAATTGTCTGTTCTCCAAAAAGCAAACATCCAAATTCTAGTGATAGTTCAGACATTGCAATGGAAGAAAAAGAAATATTGATACTTATGCCCCAATTTGATGAATAACATCTGTTTTGACTATGAATATAAACCAAGCAAAAGATTGATTGTAGCTAAATAAAAAAACAGCTTAGAAATGGCTGTCTCAGAATTGGCCAATTTCCTTTTAGGTAGAGTAGACAAAAGAAATTTAATTCAGCACAAGAAAGAAAAGATACAGAAAATCAGATAACCAAACAAAGTTACTACAGCCTTTGTAAAGTCAATGTTTCAAAAAAACGTAATCCCTTGTTTCATGGCTTAGAAGAGGAAGATATGGACCATCTCTCCATAAATTATTGACATTTTAAGGACATTTTAAGAACAGATCGACAGGTGTATCTATTTATAGTTTTTTTGTAGCATTCTAGACAGAATTATCTTGAGCATGTGCAAATGCTGGAGGAGACAAGGAGATCAATTCTCCAACTTCTAACACCTGGTGGATGCTGAAATATATGAAACGAACATAATGACATCACCTTCCAAAAAAGTTAACCAGAGGGGAATTGAAACCAGAAATAGAAGATTTTTCTTAATGCCATCTTCTCCAGCATAAAATTTGAACTACATAAACAAGTAGGAACTTTCTGCTGCCAAGGCTACAAAGTGTATGTAAATGTTTCCGTTACAGGCATTATGTAATGAAGTTTCTATTTTTTCCACTATGGTCGGTACAATATGAAGCTTCCACCTATTTGATTGAACCTTGCATGCTATTTAATAAGATTAGTAGTAGAATCCTTTTTTCATTAGAAAATTAAGTTAATATTAATCATAAACAGAAAAGGTGGTTCATCAAGGTTGATAAAGATGATAAATGACAAAATGATAATCTTAGTACTCATAGTTGAGAAGACTCACTCTCAACATTTAATTCAATGACCCTGTAATTTGCCCCAAGCTGAGTTAAGAGCTGCTTGACGCTTGTACAGTATGGACAATATGTCTTGCTGGAAAAAATAGACAGCAAACAATTTGGCAATTAGCAAAGAATAAATTTATGTAAAAATCTACATTTAACTGAACAAAAGTAAAAATTAAGTTTTGGGTAAGGTTCCAAATTCTGCATTAAACTTCAAAATGCATTTTATATATCTATAAGTTTGTAAACTGTTAGGAAGAAACCCGAATTTATACAATTATGAAATGCAGTTGAAAAATGCTTCCATTAAATAGTCTATTTTGGATTCAATGAATCTGGCATCAATCAAAAAGTATAAACGGGAAAAGAATTTAACAAATTACAAGACAACACTAATTCTACTGGTTTCAAAGGGAAGATAAAAATAGTAAATGGGAAATAATAAAAAGAACTAGGAATAGTTATTCAATAAAAAAATTGGAAATGTGAAGCACTATTTGTAAAAAAGATGGTCCCCGAGTTGCATCGAGCTAAAGAGACAACATAAGAATTCTGGATGATAGAAGTGCATGGCATTACCAAGACTGAGAGCAATATCATCCTTGGTCATATTACCAAGACAGTTAAGCTGAGGTGAGGTGACCCCTCCTGCCTCAATCACTTGGGAAGTTGTCTCAGTCTCAGTCCCTTTAGCTCCTTAAAAATGTAAAACAACCAAGTTTCAACGTTTGTCTCTTCGTATGACTAATTTTTACATAATTATAGATGAAATTAGCAACTGAAATCATCAAGATTTATTGACTTAGTTTACCACAATTTTCAGTGAAATCGTAGAGCATAGCCCGTTCAAGGAAGCAAGCACCGACTCCAGAACTTCAATAATTGGGGCTTAGATTCTAATAAAATTTGAAACTTTCATGAAGACACCTCGCAGAAAGATATAGGAACGCCGCAGGCTAAATGAGATTGGAACCTACCACAGTCAACCTCAATAGTCGATCTACTTTATCAAATTTATGCTTTCTAGTCTCCTCTCAAAATTATATCCAAATTCTTCACCCATAACCAGCACCTATTACTCATTTGCATATGATCAGAGACATCCGTCCTTGGAACAAGGGTAAATCAGAAGAAGAAAAAAACTCGGGGAGAGGCGGTGCAGACTTGCAACCTGAACACCACGACAGGGGTGCTGGAGACGACCTCCTTCGCCTTGGAGAGAGCCATCTCCGACGCCGACTCCGATGCCGACTGCTCGCTTCCTTTGCTCGAGCTCAGGCTCCCTCCCATCTTCCCCTTCCCGATGAAACTCGAGAAAGCCCGTTTTACAGGAGAGGGCGGTCAGCGCGACCAAGGAGCGTCGCCGTCGGAACAACGGGGCAAGCTCGAAAGCCTGCTGCTTGTCACCGTCTTCCCCGGCCCTGCTTCTTGTCACCGCGCATCCCAGTACAGTTCTCCGCCTGCCTCTTCACGTCAACTGAGGTGAGATCACCGACCTTGCCTTCTGGCAAAATAGAAATAGGTAAATGATAATAAGCAAAAAGAACAGCGCTCTTTGACAAAAAAATTACCAATACATGATGCCACTGTATTTTATTTTATAAGTAAACTAAGATATTAAAGTTATACTTTGGGCAAAAATTCAATTTCACCGCGCGCCAAAAAGGTTTTAAGAATGTTAAGAAGTCATAAAGAGCGTTAGAGCGTATAGACACCATGCATAAATTTATATTTAAAAGATATAAATGGTGTATCCATGATGTCAAACAATCCTATTTTAACAACAAATTAAAACATGAGCTTCTTTATTTAGTGCTCTAATATATAATTACAAGTAATACGACCTAAAAAACCTAGTTGTCGACATAATAACCAAAAAGGATCAGGAACAAAGTGAGAAACTATGCTTGGATCTAAAAATCTTGGGATCCCATTCTATATGGTTATAATTTGGAGATAAATCTGGTCTATTTTCTAAAAAAAATTTGGGATACACCGGAATTATATACCCATGCTATATACCCCACGTCAAACGGGCCCATTGAAGTCTAATCTACTGGAAAATGATAAGTGTCTGATTTATGTAATATACTATTTAATCACAGCATTATATGAAAGATTATACAACCAAACACCCTTCTATCCAACTCATCCAGTTAAGTCAGAGTAAGAGTAACTACGCAAAGGCTACTTCCAGTCTTTGAACTCTTTTTAAGTTGCACATGTTAAACAAGTACACAGGCACATACACGCATAGGTATCAAGCGGTGTGATAATCCAAAAATCAAATGTGAACCATTATTACATTAAAAATCTACTCACAAATTCTCAGTACATCATGGCAGATCTGAAAAAGCAAACATTTTCTGCACATCTTGGATAATCAAGCAACGTGATCACAGCACCAGCATTCTGCTCTTGGCAGACTCTGGTTTCCAGCATTTTTCAGATAGTTACCCTTTTCCTACTCCAAACATATAGTGACTTCTTTGGAAGACGGCAGGACTGACTCTTGGATATAACGGTGCCCATCACAGAAAAAGGGTTGCCTTGTAGACAAAGATGAACAAGATAATCGCTCAATCCGAAGGTCAATAATGCAAGTTAATGGTGTTCTTTGATTCAAAACGCTGCTGGCTTGATCTTGAGGCATGTTGAAATGAGATCTAACGCTTCACCTCAATCAAGTACCTTATTTCATCTAACAGTGTATTTCATTTCATACAGAATGATACAAAGCACAAACTACAAGAAAAGGGGATCATAAAACAAATATCTCTCAAGCTACTCCCGCGAGGAGTTTTGTCTGCAGATTCTGAGCGACGGCATCTATGAATTCTTCAGTGCTCAAGTAACACTCTCGCGATACCCTGCGGACATTAGGAATGTCAGTTTGTATTATCAAAAGAATCTAAGACGAGAGCAGCAGCATGCATGTCATCCATTAATCTACCCAAAAGGATGGATGTGAACCATTGTAATACGAGTAAAGCTCATTTCTGATCAATATATGCAAAGGCATTTGCTATAAGAAGCATCAATAATTATTTTCCCCTAGTCAATAGTGCAGTAGACCATCAGAATCATTACCAACTTAAAGATCCCCGCTTCAGGTTTACTATTGGTTTTTTAACTTTCAACAATTGAAACTCCGCTATGGAACACCCTGTTTGCTAAACTGTATTAAACACCACCATTACTATTAATTTTGAAATTGATATTGATATAAATCATCATGTGTTTGGCTATTAATATCAACTTTAAAATCTGTACTACAAGAAAGCTATGAATTGTAATACAAGTGTACACTTGTATCAATTTTTTAATTGATATTCTATCATCTAGAAAAAGAACATTGTCAAAAGTGGTATAGTATGAATCGTATGATTTTAGTAGTCTAACGAGTAACGAACAACAAGAGCATAAGGAATAACAGTTGAGAGAAGAAATATCCTCCAGAAAAATCAATGATCCTAACTTCTTCAAGGCCAAACTAAGAACCAGCTTTAAAGCAAAACTTAAATACTCCTTGTGCACCTTACTGAGCAAAAGAAGCATATGAATTTTCTGCATGCTAGAAGAAACAGATGAGAATCCCTGCATGATACCAGCTAATTAGAGTTAAACTGAAAGTATACAACCAAGGATGCAAGACAACTGGACAGCCTACCCAGTTGATGATCGTGTGTAAATGATGAACATCAGATCAGACGGTCATCGTGGGTATAAGCATAGCACATCACAACTCATTTTACTTGGACTGGACGAGACTAAAATATATTGCACTTACACATCATACCTACCAAATTAGTTAATTATTGTTTATCCATCCTTACAGTCACATTGAATCCTTGTTATCTTCTTCCTAAACTTGCATAATATCCTGACTTATGATCTTGGTCAAGGATTGCTCTCTCGGATCTCGGCTTAGTCTCGGAAGAGTAAAAGAGAAGAGATCTTGTGAGATTCTCAAAAAAATCTCGAGAGATCGGATCTCGGATTTCATTTATGTAGGATATACCTTACTTAAGGATTGTCATCTCGCATCTAAATTTTATCTCATGGAGATGGGAGAGAAAAAATCTCGGAAAAATCTCAAGAGATTGAATCTCGAAAATATGCATGTTTAAGTGTAAAATACTATGTAATCTCTTCAAAAAGGACAAGGAAACTCATATCAAACATCTAAATAAGCTATGAGAGAATTAAAAACGTAATATAGAGAAGGTGAACTATTGTTAACAAGAGATATACAAAGGATCTTATGTTAGACCAAAACTTCATTTTAAACAATATGGATAGGAGATTGATGACATATTGGGTCAATTGTACATATATAGTCATAAAAATATTAAATTATAAAATTTTATCAAACAATAATGTATAGATGAATATTTAGATGGATTCATGATAAAATTAGTAATATGTAAAGCAAACTTCACACAAGGCCATCTAACAAGTTAGGGATAATAATAGGCAAAGGAGATCAAGGTACTAGAGGTACTATATAGATATTATCGTTTCGACGATCTCGTTTCTCGGACGCATGAAGAAAAAGAGATTCACTAGAGATCTCGAGAGATTCTCAAGAGATTACATTCCATGATCTTGGTCCCATTAATCAAATTCAACCTACCCCTCAATCATGCACCTCATTGATCAGCAACTCTCATGTCTGTCCCTAGAATCTGGACAAGCAGCAGATAACACCAACAGGACTCATGTTCTCCAGCAGCAGTGAGTCCCCGGAGACCTTACCAGTTACCAGTAGAGGTGCAAATGAGCTGAGTTGAACAAAGTAGGATGCTGCTTGAGCTCACTTCATTTATTTTTGTTCGAGCTCAAACTTGAGCTTGATTTTCAATGAGCAGACTTGACTCTAGTTAAAACCTGACTTACTGAGCTGCTCTTCTCCTTAATCATGGACTTAAACAGAAGCTTGACTCGAGCTTGAGCTCAGTCCAAGCCTGTTTGTGAAGCTTGAACTCGAGCTCACTTATAAAGCATGATTTTGTGTTTGATTTAACCCCGAGATCAAGCTTAACTTAAGCTTTAGTTTTCTTCTTCTTCTTCTTTTTTGAGTGGATGATACCACAAAAAGGTTACATTAGATAAGCAACCTTACAGAAAATGAGTACACATAGGCAATGTGCAAAATTGAGCTCCGAAAGCCAACAAAAAAGAATAAGAAATACTGGATAAAGCACAAGGGCAACTTACTTTGGTCCATGAGTCAAAATAGCAAGATCCTTCGTCATTTTCCCTGACTCCACAGTCTCAATGCAAGCAGACTCTAGTTTCTTTGAGAAATCCAGAAGCGGGTTATTGCTATCAAGCTTTGCTCTGCGTAGAATTGAAGATGCAGTAAGTGATAAAAGCAGAAAAGGATAAACAGATGACAAACAGTAGGAATTTACAAAAACTGAAGAATGTTAGAAAACTTCAAATAAGACTTTTTTTACTTCAGACTTCACTACTTTTTGTCAAAATCACAAACCAAATTTACTTATATGTTGCTAGGTACTCCCAACATATAGTTTGAAGCTAAACCTGTGTGCAAGCCCACGAGTCCATGCAAATATGGAGGCAATGCTGTTTGTGCTAGTTTCTTGTCCCTTCTGATGCAAACGAAAATGACGAGTCACAGTTCCATGGGCAGCTTCAGCTTCCAACGTCTTTCCGTCAGATGACAGCTGTAAAGAAATGATCATCTCAAGAAATGATAAAACCAGGGGCCATAGCAGAAATAGAATCTAAAGATTGATGATTACCAGTACAGACGTCATTAAGCCCAAAGAACCAAAACCTATAACCAAGAGACCATGTTAAACTGACTAGTTCAGACATCACATTTAACTCTAGTAGAGGTAAAACATCGGACAATAGAAACAGTGATTTACATAAATAACTTTCAAAAAAGGTTGCTGAAACTTTTTTAATATCTTGAAGTACTGGAATTTTGTGGTTTAAATTTTATGCCTGGCTTTAAAGATAGTTTCCAAGTTTGATAAATTAAGTTGGGCGCTCAATTGATCTATCATAGGTAAAGTAATACTTCTTGTATTATTTTTAAAATATTTTAAAAGTGTGGAATTTTGTAGATTAAATTTTATACTTGGCAGCTTCAAGGCAATTTCCAAGTTTGATAAGCTAATTTGGACGCTCAATTGATCTATGATAGGTAAAGTAATAGTTCTTGTATGGGGATAGCCCATAACTATGCCACTGTTTAATGCCTTTGAATGGCAAGGTACCGACTGATAACCAGAATGGAAAGATGATACACCATGAAATAGATGAGAAGTAAATATAGCATTGTCTAATTTAGATATATAATTTTTTTATGAATTAAAGAATATATATTTGTTTTTTCAGCTACCCTTCTTAGTAACAGCTAGACCAAAGGTGCTTGCATATTCATAAGACCAAATGAGATTGGAACAACTGACACTGATACTTTGCTGAAATCACAGAGTGGAGCTGCTGGAGCGTGCTAGAAATTGAGGTTGGAGAGGCAGACTGACATGTCATTCGAATCATTAGTTCCCTACGTGACAACAGCTTGACCCAATACTTACATCCAGAGAAGATCCACTTTCACTATATTAAAAAATTCCACAAGTAGAATAAGAATGCATGGTGTCCTGTGAAATCATCCAAGATAGGAGAATCAACATAATATTTGTAATGTTATTTTTTGGATGTAATAGAAGCCATCTTGTCGAGTAAGGAGAAGAAATCACAATCATTAAACATCATTTCGACTTTGGTGGAAACGCAAAATAGATAAAAGAACAGATTTCAAGGTGGTCATAACTGTAGTTAGTTATCACATAGATTATGGATATAGCATGGAAAAATACAACCAAGTATGATTCAGTTGCCATGATCAAAAGAACACGTTCAAAACTTTCAGTAAGATGCGTATGGTGTATTTACTTTCATTTTCCAAAATGTACAAACATAAATGCAAAAATGATATCCTAAGAAACATTTTTTCCTAAGATTCTTCACCCCATCCTAAGATTTTAATTGTATGCTTCCATCTCTCACTCTGTTTTCAAATTCCATGTAGTAACAACTGTTTCTTCACTGCAATAAGGTGCTTAAGCAAGAAGAGCTACGTTAGAGAGAGGAATTAAAGACTTCAGTAGCGTAGAAAATCAAGGGCGGACCCATGTGGGAATATGACAGAAAATGATAATTTTAGGAGAAAAAAATATCTGTAAGTATTCCTTGAAGGATACAGAATTAATTTCTTTGAACACTAATCAAGGACATAAATTATGAATCTCACCTTGAGCCAGAAAATCACTTTGCACATCCCCATCATAATTTTTGCAAGCCCAGACATATCCACCGTCACTCTTCAGTGCATAAGCAACCATGTCATCAATTAGCCGGTGTTCATACCTGAGAGTAAGAAAATAAATTTTCTACTAGAGACATGTAAAAAAATTAACAGATCAATCAGGAATGCCCATTGACCATATTGATTGCTCTCCGAATTTTTCTTTCCACTCTGCTTCATATACCTCCTGAAATATGTCCTTAAACCTGTAAGTTCACAACAATAATTTTTATGGATCTATGGATCACTTTGCCATAATAAATAAATAATCATTGTTTTGAAGAAGAATAAAAGTGAAAAAGCATCTACATATGGTATGAAGCTGCAAAAACTCTAGTAATTACGGGAATATTTCAGTAAGCACTTTATTAATGCACAGAAAAGTAAAATAGGCTCCTCTAGTGAGCAACGCTATTCAAGCACTCACAAGTATCAAAAAATACAGTTCACATAAGGTATGACATAAGATGAAACTCCAAAAGAAGAGAATCCAGAAAGGAATGTGACCCTTAGTCCCAGCCATTGTAGCATGTATCGCCCAAGTATAAGTGGCACGACAACTTGACGTCATCCTCACCTTCCTCCAGCTTATCACTGGCAGCCTGTTCAGAGTTTCAAACCCTATATTGGCAACTAAACATGAAAGTTGCACTTATTGCCGGACTTGACCAAACACTTCAAGGGATGAAATGACAACAGCCATGTACCACCTGTCCTCGTTCCCAATGTAACATAGATTAGACTGGCACATTGATGTAAATACGTATGTATGTACATATAGGTAACATCATTATGCTTGCTTCTTGAGAAGAAGATGCTTCTACATTTGAGCTATGACATCTACAAGGTAAGAAAGGAGTAATTTACAAGTACACAAGACTTCCACGCAAGTTGTAGAGTATAGAGTACGGTTTCTGAGGAAAAAGACAGTAGAGATCTACAATTATGAACCAAGTACTACATGGAATCAACGAAATACAGCTTATGAAGAGCTGAGGCACCTAAATTACAGATGTCATCCAATACCTGCCATCATATTTCTTCAGAATTGTGTTTTTGGTGCTCAAGTAAAGAGGCCATTTTTTTGACAAAGCCATAGACATAGATGCTTGTGCAAAAGCTCGAATAGACTGAAATACAAGGAACTCGTTCAAAATCATATAGTAGTCATTGTAAGAGTTGTAACAATCATCAGCTAGGTAACTTTTAAACAAACCTCGTCGACATTGTACATAGCCAGTGCAACACCTGGGCCCTTAAAATCATGGACATCAAGTTCCAAAGGTGCATCACCATCTGCAGGGACTACAGCACCAAAAAACAGATGATGAAAAACACATGAAAGCAGTAACATGATCATTCATTTAAGTCAATCGGTAATGTGCTTCACCAAAGACCATTTTAAGCTTTCCAGGTCCTTTAACAACCATATCAGATGCACGATATTGATCCCCAAAGGCATGCCTCCCAATGCAGATGGGCTTTTTCCAACCTGAACAGAATCATCCATCTTTCAAATTAAAGAAACAATAAAGCATATTACACAAAGTAGAATTTGCAATTACCAAGAACAATCCTTGGAATGTTCTGGCACAGAATAGGCTCTCGAAAAACAGTTCCTGGAATATGAAGGGCGTGTTATATACTTAGACACAAATAGACACTTGAAGAGTATAAACAAAAGTAACATGCACATATTTTATTAAACATAAAAATGAATACATTCATATTGACAAATAAAAGTAAGATGACAAAAAAACAAAAGAAACAGAAAATGGTACAATCCAAAAAGAACATGATGGTGAATCTGATGAACAAAGTTCTGTAGAAAAACAATACCGCTAACCATTTTGAAAGATCAGAAGATGTATACAAAACAACTAAGGTTGCTATTGAGCACCTGACAGTCACCCAACGATATTGACACACTATGAACAAGTAAAAAACAACTTGACGCCTTGACCCGGAAAACTCCAAAGACAACTGAACTGTTATGAGCTTAGCACAATGGCTTTTGAATGCAACGACGAAGTAACCAACTTTCGCATATTGCTCAACATTTCAGATGAAAAATAAAAGGGAAAGTATGATTTCCATTTTATGCAGCAGTTAGATTCATATGAACATAAAGCATGATTAGCATCTATAGATAGTATGCATGAGATGAATAAATATCTATTCATATTACAAATAGCCCCTATTCTCACTTGTTGAAGACGTATATATAAAAGATGAGCATCAATAGTCAAACATAGAAGGAACATACTGAATACATAGAAGCATCAAACATCACTTTGAGAACAGATGGTACAACTTTAACGTCACATCAAGAATAAATGTATAATATGCCTCTCAAGTAAGTAGAATTATAGCACCAAAAAGCCACATGGCAAAAATAATGTAGAAGGAAGACAACCAAACCATTTAAGATGTTTCTTATTGTGCCATTTGGGCTTTTCCACATGGCCTTAAGACCAAATTCCTTCACTCTGGTTTCATCTGCAGGACTCAAATTAGACGAAAAATAACCATTTTACTCCAAAGAGTAAAGTTTTTCTGAATAAACAGTGACATGAAACAATTAGTGTAACAACAACATAGAAATAAAAAACTAAATATAATGAAAATGGATGAAAAGGAAACTAGTAAAAATTACAAACATCCAACAAGCAAGAAATGCGATGGGTAAGTAAGACCATGTCATCCCCATTTTGGAACTTCCTGCCACTGTGGGCTATCTTGAACAACATGAAAAGGCATAAACTGTTCTTGGTTTTGGTACTCCTGTGTGCTTCAAGTAGTTTTTACGTACATATACCATTTCCTTATGTTCAAATACACCTAGTATATTAACGTATTTATGTCAATCAAATGAAAACTGCATAAATACATGCATCTGGTCAGTGCTTATTTAGTCCAAAAGTAATGGAAATGCTAGTCAACTTGGTTTATATCTTGTGATCTACAATAAAGATTAGTGGCAATGCTTCTCCGAAGAGAAGGATGTGGTACCTATTGTGTGTGCTATAAAAGACATGTATAATAAAACAACCACTAACACATGCACAATCAGATAGAGAACAAAAGATTTTTCCTACTTTAATTGGCTAACGTCAAGAACCTATGATAAATTCTTATTCTTTTCATAATTATGAATGAGTTAACAAAGAATATACAAAATGATATATCATAGTACTTAATGTTTGTCCACGAGGGCCACTGCGCATCTGCATAGACTGCATTCCTTCCTGTCCTTCGTGACTGATGGCACTGAGGACATGCATCGGCCAGAACTTTGTGATGCTGGAAGCAACAATGGTGATGGCCATGATCCTGCTGAGGTTCTCCTTTGCCCTTCAACTGGATACTCACATGTGCCCATATGCATCCTCACACTGCAGCCGTAGTTCGGCCTTCCTTTTGTCATGAGGCCCCTACGTATGTGATGTCTCTGTTCTAATCATCTGATCTCTTGAACTCCTCCTTCTTATGCTTATGATCATGGTGCCAGTTATGTTCTATGTGTATCTAATTGAACTCCATGTTCCTGGATTGAGTGTAAGAAGAATTTTTATCGGTGGGGCGCAGACATATGACGGCAATAGCCAGAAGGAGAAGCACTGGAGGATGATGGCCAGGGTAAGCTTGACCTCAAGCAGCACCAGGTTCCGCCCGATGCAGATCCTTCCATCACCATGTCTCCATCCTCCAGATGGCTTTCCAATGTCGGGATAGCAAGATCCAGAGGTAAGACCTGTGGGATTGGTAAAGTACCTGGGACAGTTCAAGAGGATGGATGAGGTTGAGTGATGGCCCATGTATGGCCCGAATAAAACCCAGCTTAAGTCCATGTGTTCAATTCCTCAGCCTGAAACTTGGCCCAAGGCTGGCCCATAGGCCAGCCCTACCCATTGCCAGGCCTGGGAACTGGCTCCAACTCCTCATGTCCATCATAAAAAAATGATAACAACCTCATCTCCATCATGACTGGATAGTTTCCTGAATAATGGGATCAGGACAATTCAGTGGTACAGCTGAGGACCCCAGGGTGGCAGATGAGAATGCTTCCATGGGGAGACTACAGGTGCATCCTGCCAGGGAATCTAAGGAGCCACCTTCTGTAGATGAAGTCTGATGGAATCCCTGAAAGTTGCAGCATAGTCAGAGGAATGGGCACAAGTTTGGTCAACTGAGGGTGGGAAGTAAACAAACACACTGCCATGTAGATGACAGTGTCACTGGGATGGTGCTGTTCTGGCCAGAGCAGCGGAAGAAAGGATATAGCTGATGAGGTAGTTTGACTTGATGAAGAAGGAATGGTAGCTGTGAGCCTGTGCTAGCCTGCCAGGTCATGGAAGAGGGCCAGCAGGTGAATGACGCCATCGAGGCAGCAGGGACAAAGGAGGTTTGACGGTGTCTCATGCACCACCGGGTCATAGGGGAAAGAGGTCATGGGTGGTGGCTGCAGTCTCGAGCATAGGGTGTTGGACCTGCTGGTTGTGGTAGCCACCATCAACGACAAGGTGATGCAGGTCGGGAATCTGTTGCAGGATGGCACAACTCTGTGGCCTTCAGTGGTCTGTAAAGTCATCTCATGCTCTTCAAGTGAACCATCTATATGCAAGCTGGTGAGTCTCTGTGCACCAATGGAGTTGCAGCTCTGTGTTGCAAGCTGGAGGGTCTCAGTCAAGAGAAAGAAAGAGGGATGAAAAAAAGGCTCTGGGGATGAAGAGGGAGTGAATGGCTTAGGAAAGGAAAAGGTGAGTGAGAGAGGGAAGGAAGAAGGTCAGATACCAAATTCAGCAGAAAGCGGAAGGCCAGGAGACAATTGGGAGTCATTCCAAAATTTCTTTTCATAATTGCCCTTAAATGCCACTAATGCCTCTTTCAAAGAGCAGATTACATAAAAATCCAAAAAATAAAATCTATTCAAAGTATATCCTTGCTTATTGATCAAATTTCCCATTATAATAAAAAGAAAATACATAGACAAAATCCTAAAAACTTAAAATATATATGCAATTCAACACAGGATGATCACTAGTAAAGGAAAGACCATATCCATGTCAACCTCTCATACACCTATCTGATAACATTTGCATGATTGCATAAGGGGCACTGGTGACCAGTGGGGGCACATTCAAGTTAGGTTCAACCCAGTCCTCATCTACAAATGTTGACAAGGCACGTCAATGGATAAGCAAATAAGAATTCCATTTGGTCCACTAAAAGGCCCATGACATAGTACTTCAATCGGTAATCCAGATTGGAAGAGACAGTTTGGCATCCCATGATCCAACCATTTCTTGGGTGATCCAGTCTGGCTCCAGCCTGGATAGCCATAACTGATCTGTCTTGGCACTGGGTGATCCAAGTGTCACCTTTCACCGGGATCAGCCAGGCTTGATGGGTCTTGGCACCAGCCGATCCTTGTGTCCGTTCTAAGTTGAATACCTTGGCCCATGGCAGTTAACTCTCTTTCTCACTTTGTGTACCTTTTTAGCCCTTTAACACTTTTATGGGTAAATATAAAGGATGCATAAGCAGCATTATGCAACTTTTGAATTCCTGTAAGTAGGAAGGAAAATGGAAAAGAGTTGGCCTTTTAATCACTTTCTTCAAGGGTCCTACAAAAGAAGTCATACTGCACCTCCCTTCAAGAAATAAATGAAACAAAACATGTGATTATCTCTCCCATGGCACTTTCTTCTCTTGCTGTCTTTATCTCCCACTTTCCCTTAGTTGACTCAATATGAGGGGACAACTGCTAGCCACTGGATGTTGATGACCCCAGCCTGTCTCCTTTTTTGTCTGTGATGATTACCCCAATCTCACATTGGGCACTTCCTTTAAAAAGTACTATTTTGATGAAACCACCAAAATTTAATGATCAACATAAAATAAGAAACATAGATAAGAACCTCAAAGAAGCTAAAATATTTTGCTGACCAGGAGTAATTGTTGCACACTTCACAGCAACATTATACCTGCATAAAGCAAATATAGGAATTGAAACTCAAACCATAAAGCATTATATTATATAAGAAACTAACGAGAATACAATCGGCATTGTTTTCTTTTTAAAAGGGTAATAAAACAATTAGAAGCACAACAAAGGGCATGAATCTTGTCTGAACTAACCACAAAGTATTTTGTCTTTCCTCTATATCTTGACAAATCTGAATCTTGGGTCTTAGAACCCAAGCTGTGGCAGTTAGTTTTACCAGCTAGGTTGTGGTCTATTTGGCGCACTAGAAATAAACAGATCTTTGTTGAGCGCTTCGAGTGTCCAAGAATGATTCTACACATAATGACAGTCTACATTAGGGAATGGACCTTTGCTCACTCAGGCGACAGTTTGGACGATGAAATTTTCAGGGACAGATTCTTAATTCTTAGACATTTCTTTATGTAACCCCCATACTCTCTTACCAGCTCTGTAATTGAGGAATGGGATCAAGTTTTTCCTTTATCTTTTGGTTTTTTTACGCTTGTACTTTCTCTTTTACTTAATGGAAATTATGGTCTTTTGACCACTTTCATAAAAAATGGCATGAAGGAGAAACCACTCTCTCACAAAAGATGCATAAAACTGAGTAAAACTTTAATCCTGATATTGCATAACCTTAGGAGCCATCTTTCCATCTATATGTAGACTAAATTTTTTTAATTAAATGAAGAAACCCGACAAAAAAATCAGATAACAAGGCATTCAAATTCTCAGATTCTGCAATAGAAGGATTTAAAGTTACTGATAATAACACCACAATTTCAGTAAAAAATAACTAAAGGCTTCTACATTCCAAAGCAGGATCACTCATTTTGTCATTTTTATTTGAAACGATACAAAACTTCAATGGTAAACTGGTTGGTTTCTCACTCCCATCTCATCTCATTACTTATTCACACTAATGATGACCTTAAGGTCCAAATGAATGTAACATATAGATTTAACAGGTCACTTGCAAAAATCTGATAACAATTCAATTGTCCGTTATCTTCAAAACAGTTTTTTGCCAACCATGAAATATTTCGATGTTTCTACATCTTCAGCATATACTCCTGGGGTCAAAATAAAGTTTAATAACCTATTTGCAACAACCCACACTGCCACAACCATGTATAGACTAAGAGTGTCAACAAAACACTCAAAAGACAAAACCACTCTGGGAACACAACACATGCAAAAAGAATGTGCAGGTTTTCAGGATCCCAATTCATCCTCATGATATCTAGGAGATTGGACTCAGGTCCTCCAGCTTTTTACTTAATGCCTGGAGCAAACCACCAACTCGAGTTATTTTATGAAGGCAAAGAAAACCCAACTCTAGTCCTTTTACGAGGGTGGAAGACAGATGGTAACAATTTACTAATAAAAAGAAGCACAAGGTTCAGAGAAAATACCAAAAAACAAAACAAAAACAAAGGGCATACAGAGCTATCCAGATGATAGATCCATACTCAAGAGGCAACTACTTAGGAATACTCGGAGGAACAAAGACACCAAAGAGATAACCAAGGAAAAATGCTAGTGCCACTCTGCATTCTAGAATTGAGCAGTTCCTTTTATTTTGGAAGGTGAACAGTAAACCCTAGCCACAATTCATTGATTGCACAAAAAACAGCAAAAACATACAAAGGAAGTAGCAGAATGAAAACTTGATTGTGAAACCTCTGCATGATAAAACATTTGAGTGGATCACAACAAAAATCTTTCAATTGATATTTAATTCGCAGTGGAGTGGAAAACAACTCATGGTTTCACCGAACCATGATGCATGTCTACTATGCCCTAATAACAAAGTGGTCCAGAAGTTGTGCATGTAATGTTCCACTGTTACAAAGCAGAAATTATCAGGGCAGGAGCTAAGAACACATCCTACGCCACCTTCTAGCAAGATACTAATTCAGGATCTTTTTCATTTGAAAATTTATTCAAGCCACTTTTAAAGCTAATATTATAAAGTATAACCTCAAAACATCCCTTCAACCATGATCTTGTACATTGCACAGGGGTGTTGTCCGCCAAAAGACCAAAATTCAGGAGAAACATTCTCCCATTCCATGGATACAACGACTTTAATTTAATGTAATCAATACAAGTTTGAGCATCTTCAAGTCTTTGTGTCCTTCAATTTTTAGAAGGTGACAATTGCACTCAGAATTTTACAAAACAAGCAGGTGAACACTAGTTTGTAACAGGTTAGAAAAGAGGTCCTACTTTGTTTCCTAAACCTGCCAGGGATCTCTCCAGGTTCTCTACCTCATTTTCTTGCAAGCCCTGTCAACTAAGACATGCCAAGCCCAATTTGTTTCCAAATTCCTGTTACAGACAGGATAGGTCATTTAGGATCCGATTCATGCCCTAGTGATCCAAATTACAAGGTAATGCTTTGAAGAAGTCCAAAAATAATTCTAACATAATAAGATAATGAAGCATGCAAGCTCACCCAGCCCAGATCAGCCCGAAATTGGCAACTACTAACCTGAAATTTGTTGGAACCTGTGGATGAATCAATGTAATGGAAAATACCAGTCAAACTGGAGTTAAGTTGACAACAAATGATATTGACCATGCATCACATCAAATGTGATATGAAGCTAACCTGCTACCTATTTAAGCACTCTGTTCAATCACCTATTTACAGTTCTCAGAAGTTGGAATTTGTTTTAATACTTACGAGAATGCAAGTGGCACATCAATAAGGATTCACCGAAGTCCTAAGGAATGAGAATTTTTTGGGCTCATGAAAAGAATATCAAGAGCTTTGGTAATATTGGGACCACTCTCCTTACAGGCTTCTCAAACCTGCTAAAGGAAGATCAGAGGCCAGCAGTAAGCGGTCTCTTTAAGCGTTCAATGGTAAAAAGCAACTTCATGAAGACAAGATGAACAAACAACAATGAAAATGAGAAAACGGGCCCCACTTTTGTTTGCAAGGAAGAGAAGCATGTGATGTACTTTCACGTTCCTTACTTAACACAGTACCAAGAAACAAGCAAGCCTGTTTTGTTCTGAAAGGAGGGGCCAGTAAAATAAAGCCAAGCAAGAGAACGAGAATAAAAATAGCGACTTGAAGAAGCACATTCGTCCCCAGAGATCGAGTGTTCCTTACTCAAGTGTAGCTTCGGCACTCTCTACAGTAACTCTATCGTTCGTGGCATCGCGGTTCGGCAACCCCAGATCAAAATACTTGATGTCCAAATCCAGATAAGGATGAATAAGCTGTTTTCGCGAGAAGAACAGCCCCAACAGATTAATGTCGAGAAAAGGAACCTAAGGGAACAAAATCCTCAACATTTTGCCGAAACGGAGGAAACAACGGTACCCACCTTCTCCTTTATCATCCGCCAAATGATCCTCGTCATTTCGTCACCTGAAAACCCAGGTATTCTGTTAACAGCGAGCTAACATTCCCCTAAATGCGACTTCTGACAAATGACGAATGACACTCTGTTAGAACCAAATCACCATCCATCTCGACGATGGGGTTCTGCACGCTGATCCGCTCGATGGCGCCGACGGACCTGTCAACAGATGCGACGGCGGCGAAGCACCGGAGAGACGCCCGGTTGAAGTTCCCGGCGAACCGCGGTTCCGTGAAGAGGAAGCCATGGTGGCGATCCCCGGCGGCGAGGTACAAAGAGCCGGCTTGGCGGCGAAGCGGCAACGAAGAGGACGAGATGGAAGGGACGGAGAGAGCCGCCGCCATGGATCCCACCTGGAAGCAGCGCCTTCGCATCTATTGCTCTGATGGCTCGAAGCTGGGAGCGGGAAAAGGGTAGAGACCGGACAAGATACGCTGGCACTCGGCAGGTTCGCCCAGGCCCACCCCAGGGAACGCTTATTTATCGAGTACATCATATACCGACAGAAACGGTTATTTGCAAAGATGTCCCTACCGTATATACATATAGAAAATGGGTGTATAGATAAATTACATGCTATTTCAACAATAATCGCATCCATCTAAATCATATATGCATATATCAAAAAAAAAATAAGTATCTTCTGCAGCATTCACTTTAAAACCAAAATACAAAAATTAAAATTCTAAGTAATTTTTGGAATATTTGAGATCTGGTTCTGTGTACTTTTGAGTCACTTTTTCCGGAGAGAAAGAGAGAGAAGAAACAAAAGAAAACAGATAATTTTTTAATTACTACATATTTAACTCAGTTATATTAAAAAGGTATATTGGGCCAACACGAATTGGGCGTTTAGGGCCCGTTTGGTAGAAGTTTAATTTGGGATAATATTAATTTCTCCCTAAAAAATTAAGGATAAACCAAGATTGTTCTCAAATTAAACTTGTACCAAAAGCCCTTAAAGAACTGTCCAGCAGGCATGCAAGATGTGAAATCATTTAAGAAATAATTTTTTAACTACCCCAGATGTACATTATGATGATACTAAGGGCTCTTTGTTTTAGCCTATCCCCAGATCACTATCCTTTCCCTCACCAAACTAGTTATAAATTTAACCTCATTAAGTATTCTACCATTATTATCTTCAAAGCAAACAATAGGAGAATAACTCAAAGTAATTAAAATTTTATCTACTTATTTTAAACATTTTATCCCAACATCAAACATGTGGTAATAGTTGGGTTATCTCTTTTCATTGCTAACACCAAACTGTGGTGTAAGAATATTGCAGTGCTGAATAAGCTTATCTCAATGTAAAATATGGAATGAAGGTCTGTCTTTCTCCAATGCATCAACATGTGTGTTGCACTAATGTTTAGGGAGCTTTTGTTGACAGGTAATCTCACAAATTTTTAGATTGCATTTGGCTGGAATTGTGAAGTAGATTTTAATCATCAAATTTCTTATCAACATACAATTCTTTCTAAACACACCTAATCTCTTTTTTTATTACATTAGTTATTTAGTTGGGCTCGGAAGACAAAGATAGACTCACCTTTTCTTTACATCTCCCTCCGCTAGCTAAAAGTATCTACAAATCAATTATTGCAAAATCTACATTTGTTCAAAAATGGAGAGAGTTTTTTTCATAATTCCTTCTTCACCCAATCCCCATTAACTCCATCTCTACTTATTAACTCTAAATATGCTCGGGACAAGAGGAGAAATGATCAAAGTGATTATACTTCGTCCTCGAGTAGAAACAACCGGCCCGACTCTCGATCCCATCGTCGGGTTAGAAGCGGGTCGGTCTTTCAAGGCCTGTTTGGCACCATAAAATTTTGGGATAAGCTTGGGTTATCCCCTAAAATTTAGGGGATAACCCAGATTTACACCTTAAGTTATCTCCACACCAAACAGCACCTCAAATATTTCATGTTTGGTACGTGTGCCTCTTGGATGGGAGAGACAGATTGAGCTGGGCCATCTGCATATAAATGATGCCCAAGAACACATCACGGTGCCCATTTGGCAGCGGCTGTTTAGTTGGTCAGTATTTGGCTCAACCGGATAAATTGAATCCAACCATTTTGGAGTGGTTCAGGTCGAACCACGAATATTATTTGGCTCAATTTCATAAACGGGTGAACTGAACCAAACGGTCTAACTTGTATTAAAATGACAAAAATAAGTTATAACATTAATTGATACTATTTTCAATAATATTTATTTATTTGAGGCTAACCAATCGAATTAGAATTATTCGATCCGGTCGAGTTAAGTGAACCATTCAATTCGGTTTGAGTTGAGGAAACAAAAATTCTCCCTAACCCAAAACCCATATTCATCTCTATCATTCCAAACAAATTTAATTTGAAGACAAGTCTAATTTATCCAAACAAAGTGTTTGATTACACGATAAATTGAGCTTTGTTTTAATTTTATAATAAAAATTGTTAAAAGATGTGTTCTACAACTATTACAAATCTTGTTTGTAAAGAGTGTTTCTTCTTAGATGAAAAAGAGAGTATCACTTCTTCTTTTATCATGTGTTTTTCCATCTTATTTAGTCATATATAATATCCGACTCTTTTTTATCGTCGTATCTTCTCACGATAATTTTATGCCATTGATTATCTCATATTTTATTTTATCATAAAAATATATAAAAATTTATTGTACAATCAAACATCTTATAAAAAAAGAATAAATCAAGATTATTCTTTTACCATCATCGTATCAAACAGATCATGTAGAACACTCGTGACTTGTGAGGCCCCTCGGGGTTGAATGGCAACCTTCTAGACCGTCAACTGACGGAAGGAGAAATATTTCGGGAATGTACGTTTGGCGACGGCTACTCGTGAACCACCGCCCACGCGACGCCTGGGCGGCGGCGGCGGCGGCGGCCATCACTCTGATACGTCAACCACTGGAGGTGAGCTGAAAGCTGCCGCCTTTGTGTGTTCTCCGAGCGTTTGCCCTCCTGATTGGCTCGTGAAAGAGGGAGTTAGTCATCGTTCGAGAGTGGTTCATAGGTACTCGGCTCCAACATTGCTTACCAAAGATGTCTCTCGGGAAAATGATGTCCGAACTCCCATTTTGTCTAGAGCAAAGCAACAGTGTGTATAGACCAAACATGCACTGCTCCCCCTCTCTCTCTCTCTCTCTATATATATATATATGTGATTTGAAGGACACTAGTCCTAAACAGCTAATGAGTGGGCATGTGCAGATCAGGGCCGTCTCTGTGGTCCCTGTGGGTGGTTCTCCGTGAGACCCTTTTCGCGAGACACTCGGTGGGTAGATCTGTTCACTGTCGCGAGAGTGCAGCTTACTCATGTTAAATGGTCCTCGTCAGACCGAGGTTCGGTTTCATGTCATCTGATGTGTGATAGATGCACTTGCTTATTTTCTAGTCTTAATTGCGATTGTCTTGGAAAGAAAGCTTGAATGAAACAAGAAATCCGTCAGGATCATACAGCCTCGACAAGGGAACAACTAGCTCTGCTCTGGCTTGTCCCCTCGTGTCATAGAAGATGGTTGCTGGTCTTTGTCAAGAGGGCCTTTATGGAAGTGTTCCTCTCTCATGGAAACACGAATGACGTGTGGTAGGTGTTAAACAACAGAAATAGAATGGGTCGGATACCCATGTAGGCCTATTTTTTTGCCCAATTTTGAGCCCCTAAAAACTAAGGGGACCCTTAATTTTCCTGGAATACTGTCTTTTAATGGTACTTATTGTGCACGATAAATGGCAAGAGATCAGAGGATGAAGATACTCTGGTCCAATCACGAGGTGGGTGAGGGAGAGAGAAGCCTGCTAGGAGAGAGGCCTCTTGCAGAAAATCACTGGGTCATCCACCCACGGGCAACCATGATTATGCAAGGTGAAGTGCTCAGATGTGCAGTGAGAGGCCTCACGAAAAAAACCGTCAGCAAAATTGGCAAAAAAACATTTGCTCCATATTATTTTATCTTGAACCTGAGGCAGTGTACAAGCATAGAACTAGTCCCCTCCTTAACAGTACATTCAAGGGATAGTGAAACAAGATCTGCATACTTGAAAGTGAAAGAACTCTCTCTCAAGTGACCGACATGTTGATAGACATAAAAGAAGAAAAACGATGCAGACTGTAAAGCCTAGCCAAGCTTATCAAGGCAATAGACAGGACAAAAAGATCCCACAAAAAAAGGACCATACAACTTGAAACAAATGACATTGCTACACTGTGAATCCATTAACTTGTAGGTTGAAAACGTATAAATAGTACGTGTTGAATATTAAAATGACAATAGCAGGCTTCCTTGAATGACATCCTAGTTACGAGGAACTAATTATCACAGCAAGCCAATAGCTTACTGATGTGCTAATTGCTAACTTTGCAACTACTAAAACTTTCTTGTGAGCCCGGTTTGAAATTTCTTTCTTGAAGCATCCTCTTGCTCCTGTGTCGCCGGGCAAGCTTCATCAGGTGAATAGCTTATGTGCATACACAACATATTCTCATCGCATGAAATCTGTTGAAGCACCTTTTGACAAACTGGTCCTTTACAGTTTGCACAACTTCACCATCTTGTCAAAAACTTTGGCTTCCAGATCTTGGATGTGAACCATTAAAAAATAAAATTATCAATGTGACATCTTGCTCCCATAAGATATTTTTAAACAATTATTCACAGATAGCCTCAACGGAAAGCTTCTTCATTGTTCCAGGGCATGGATCTCCACCAAAGACAACAGGATCAACAATTACAGCGCATCCTTGTTGGCCAATGCAGTTCTGCAATAGGCGTATTGTGAGACTTCCCATAAAACATATTAAACTAAAAGTTCCTGATGAGAATGAGTAAGAAAAGCAAATACCTTCTGAAAAGCATCATATGATTTGTGGGCATGGCAACTTCCCTCTGAGAAGCTTCCACACACTCCTTGAGGAGTACCGAAACTAGCAAACTTTATGTTTGATATTTTCTGACCAGGAGAACATAACAAATGGGCCTTTGGCCTCTGGGGTGGTTCAAGTTTTCCATATTCTTTAATGTGCCAATTTGCTGGTTGCCATTCAGCTATATCAGAACAAACACTTCCAACAGCTCTCTTTACCACGGAGATACCTGTTGGATTACCACCCCATTCTTCAAATACAACTATTAGATTTCCAGTTGGGTTGAGCCATGAACGAGGGACATGGTACCTGATATTGGAACAGAAAGCCTCACGTCAGCATGTTGTTGAAACATGAATGGACTAGAACTGAATTTTGAATTAGTTTAAAAAAATCAATGCCTTACCATCTTTGGGATGCTTCACCACAGTTACTTTGGCACTTCTTTTCATTGAAATATCCAGCATAGTTGCAGCCACCACAGGATCCAGATGCCTTGTATGCTGGCCAATATCTTCCTATACTTTGGCCATTAATCCAAACCTGGCCTTTTCCCATACTACTCAAATCTAAAGCCAGTGGATCATTCCCAGATGGTGCATTAAAGAATGCCTAAAGAACATACACAAAGAGAGGTCAGAAACTAATCAGTTTGTATCCTTTTTAAGGTCCATTGCATTTCTTGAGATTCAGGAAGAAATATTGTTCCGTTAAGAAAACCATTATTTTATAGATAATTTTTAAAATTTAATAACACACCTTGTACCATGTCAAGGGTTGCTGTGAATATGCTTGCCCCCACTCAACCAAAGAACTACCACTTATAGAATGTAGACCCAAAGACTCGCCTTTCAAACCAATCTGCAAAGGGCAACTACATCATTTAAATAAAATGTCATAGTTTTAAAATAAATGTGGTGTCTAGACTCGACAGCATACCGAATATATCCATTTTTGCCATGTAAGGTCTCTTTTCCCTTCATTGAGCCCACTTAACACAACTGGTCCCAAAACTCCAACATTCCATGTTTCAAAGTGTTCCCCGACATTCTGCATGACAGCAAAAGAAAGGATCAGATACTTTTGTCAAGTTCCAATTTTTCATTTTTTAACTCATGTTCCAAATTGTCATCAGCGTGTGTGTGTGTGTGTGTGTGTGTGTGTGTGTGTGTGTGAGAGAGAGAGAGAGAGAGAGAACCAACCGCTAGACCAACTGCAACACTTAGAATGGTAATCTTGTTACTTCCAGCCCACAACTTCACATCACTATTATAACTGAGTTTTGGATTGTCTATACTCCCATACACAGTACCTGGACGTTTGGAGAAACTAAACAAATGTAAAACTAGAAGAAAAGAAAGTATTAAACTTGCGTAAGCTCAAGGTTAAGTCATTGGCTTCAATCACCACCTGAGAGTTGCCCATTGACAAAGACATGCAATGAGTGCCCCGCTGACATCACAGCCAAAGTTGGATACTGACCATTCTTCAAGAACTGTTCGCTGCTATCTATATCGACACTGGCAAAAACAAAGGAATTCTGGCATGAGTACAAACTAGTAAAGTAGGTACAGACATAACAGGCACTCAACATCAGAGCTAACTTACTAGGTTGTGTACCACAGGTAGTCTGTTTTGTCCCATGTCATATTCAATTGCTCTAGCAACCCTAGTGTTGTAAATGATCTATCGTCAATGGAATTTGTTTCTTCATTGTACGACTGCCAATTAAAGCTGCCAGCATATGACATCTTCATCTGTGTGCTCTGGAAGCTTACCTGAATATCAATCATGTGAGAATAAGTTAAATGTACACCAGGAAAGACGGGGGCATCTTTCAGGGGGGGAAATGACTATTTGGCTGTGATTTATCTAGTGGACTATGCCCTTTTTAATGGCGTCTATGACAAGGATAAGAAGAGCTTTCTCTGAAATCACATCCAGAAAACAATAGTTGCAAGAAAATTAGGTGAGAATTGGTGAAACCGTGAAAGTAACAATGCGGAAATCAAAACCACTTTTTTTACCGTGAAAAAGGACAAATGCTCATTAATGAATACAATCACCCAAAGAATATAAAAAGGGTAAAATTATTTCAATTCCTTGTGCATATACGGGTGGCTCAAGAAACTGCCACAAAAAATTTGCAGTCCTCACCCTTGCTGTGTTATATACAGTATTCTTGCAGTCTGGAAGTACACTGATTGACCATGGAGGAAGATCATAATGCATGCCACTAAAAGCCACTTTTGCAAAAGATCTTGCATCATAGTTGGCAAGGAAAGCAGCACAAGAACCATCCTTCGACTTGAAAACATGAGCCTAGACAAAGAATAATTATTTTAGCTCAATTTACAGCTGCCCCTTATGGTGAGTTCATTACTGGAAAAAAAAAACAGGTAGCAAGAGGCAAAACCTGTTGATAATTTCCAAGAGACATGACAGCAGGATCTCCAGAAACCAAAGCAGGTTCACACATCTTGATGGCCCTGTGCAGGTCCCTCAGGTGACCCCATTTAGGTTGCCTAAGTAATCCTAGGGAAAGGTAGAAGTAAAAAAAATCAATCTGTCAATACACAAATAACAGGTTACATAAAAGGATGAAACAGTTACAAACTGAGTTCTCCATTTTTAACAAAAAATAACACTCTTGTAGAAGAAGTTACTTTCTCAAGCAAAAGAAGAAGACTGTTGACATGGTTAACGTTAGTTTATATATGACTAAATAATAGCTGTTCGATACATCTTTGGTGTGATGCATGCAGCATTGTCGATGGCAATGGATAAAAAGTCAGTCTACTTTAATGACTTTACAGAATAAGTCCATTAAAAATTCATTGGAT
Organism: Cryptocoryne crispatula var. balansae; assembly: GCA_036172225.1. Taxonomy (NCBI): domain Eukaryota; kingdom Viridiplantae; phylum Streptophyta; class Magnoliopsida; order Alismatales; family Araceae; genus Cryptocoryne; species Cryptocoryne crispatula. Next base: position 40,669,507 of record CM069928.1, read on the forward strand.
AACCAGAAACTGTTAGATAACAAGAGGCAATGAAATGCACCTTTATAATCTATCCCATTATAAACTAGGTTACATACTATGATTTCTTCATTTTGACACGATCAGAAGCATTCTCCCATCTCAGAATCGGAAAAAAATAGAAAAAAATATTGATAAAGTTAGCATCATATTTATATTTTGTAGAAGTTTTCTAATTTCTCTACAGTTATTTCTCAGTTTTTTACTCTATGCTAATGTAATGCTTTCCCAAAGGTCTTTGATGTCAGCAAGTACCATATCAATAAAATTGATTAAATCTGCAGAAAATGTAGATAAACACATAAAATAATAATCAGTTCTAGATAGCACTGTGATATCAATTATGTGATAAAGCCATTATTGTTGTTTTTCTCAATCATTTTCTGGAAGGAAAGAAGGCAAGTGAAGAATATAAAGGACAGAAACATTTATCGGGCATGTGCTAAAAAATAAGTATATAGAATATGAAAAAACAAAGATAGTGATGCAATCATTTTCTTATCACATAGCAGACAACAAAGAAAGGTCCAAGAAATACTCACTTATCACTTGCTCTTTATGATTAAACAAAAAAAAGTCTTCTATAGGATCTATTCCAGCATGAAATCAAACCCAAAGCATATATTGAACTGAACATTACAAACATAAAGCTATGCTGAAAAAGTACTCTAGTCACAGTGTTTAGATAGAAATAACATCTTCCACATGATAAAACAACAAAAAGACATCAAATATACATACCGTATTCATCAATTGGAGCATCATAATCATAGCTTGTAGCAATAAATGGACCACCAGCGGTCCGACCGAAGTTTGTTCCCCCATGATACTAGTAAAGTAACAGAAAAGGCATCAAAGTTGAGGCTAACCTAATATCAACTTGTAAAATTGTGTGAAATTATGTTTATATTTGATTTAAATATGATGAAGTTCTGCACTTAGTTCCCATGAGTACAAGAGGATGACCCTTACCATATAGTAGTTTATAAAAGAGCCACCTTTCTGAATAAACCTTGCAACAGCAAAGGCCATGTCCTCAGCAGGCCTTTGAGGAACTGGTACTCCGTAAGCTGTGAACCTGTAAGACAGAAAGGAACATCAGATGAGAGTGGATGAACATGAAAGTTATATCCAACTGATGAGTAGAAACTGATCCAGTGCATCGTTATTTTGTCTGCACGGAAAAGAAGAATTACCAGCCAGTCCAAGCTTCAGTCCACATATTGGGCTTGTAAGGCTTGTTCGGAGAGAAGTAGTCACAGTAGAAACCATTGCAGGTGTTTATCTGCTAACAGACAATCCATTCAAAAATATGAAAATAACAAGCAAAGACGTTCAGAAATTTGACAGGTCAAAATAGCAATACGTTGTATGACCCACAGAGTCAAATAACAAAAAGGTCAAGCAAATATCAATTCTACTCAAGCTCAAACTCAAAACCTTAATCCCAAATGGTTGGAGTCAGCTACATGGATTCATCTTTTCCATTTTACACGATGCTCAGCTAACTCTAGTATGCCTAGCTCCTCCAAGTCATATTGGAATCACCTATGTCATGTTAACTTGGACATATCTCTCCACCTCTTCTATGCCGGCAACAACAGGGTCTCAACTTGTCTAACATGCACCTCAAGAAAATGCCGCCTGATATGCCCAAATCAATGAAGTCAGCTCTCTTTTACTACATCCTTGATTTTTTATTTTCTCAACGACTTATCATTTCTACTAGACACCCAAATAAAGATACTTAACCCCGGGGATTGGAAGAACCAAACACAAGTCTACACTTTCTCACACACATAGAGATAGAGAAGCAGATACTTACAACTGGATCGGGGGCATCATCTTCTTTGCACATGACCCAGGGAACGCCTATGTTAAGGCCAATCGCCATCTTTGCTGCCCAGTTGGCATAAGAACGGGCAGGTGCTCCGCCTCTGTACTCCAGAGGACCAAACTCGTTCTCTATCTACATTTATGAACAAAACCAAGCCAAAGACAAGCACAAAATGAGACATCATTTAACATGCCAGTGACTCTGGGTAACTTCTTGCGCTGTGCTGCGGTTCTGTTTACATAACATAGAAAAAAAACAGATCCTAGTTTGGCGAAGAACAGGAAGATTGCAGAGACCTGAGCTAGGATGATGGGTCCACCCTGCCACTGGAACAAGCCTTCAGACCTCATCATATAGACGATCTTCTCTGTGAATTTTTGCATTGCAGCCTTGATTTTAATACGAAAAGAGACAGTTTTCATCAGGCAATTTCTTGTAAAGATATCTATGCAGAAGATTGATCTATATACACACACCAACCTTGAAGGGTTCATTGTCCGTTCTGAACCTGATGCCAGGAACGTATTTCAGCCACACCGGAAATCCCCTGATTGAGAGGAAACAAAAAAAAAGCTGCTAAATTGCAATGAAATCGATATTTCCTATCATTTCTTTCCTCTAAACCACAGTTTTTGATCCATTACCCAAAGTTCCATTCGGCACAGACATATGGACCAATGCGGAGATGAACATAGAGACCTGCCTGCTTCACTAACTTGATAAAACGAACCAGATCATACCTCTCCTCGAAATAATACTACAGACATGGAAACAGAACCCAGTTAAGACGAGGCAAAGCCATCAAAGGATCAAAGGCTCCATTGGCGGCTGCATACGTTGCCGGGAGAAGGCTCGTGCCCATTCCAGAAAACATATGTCTGGATCACATCCAAGCCGCCGTCTTTAGCCTTCTGGATAAGATCCGGCCACATCTGGATGCCCAAGCAGGAAAGGTAAAACCAAACAGAGAAAAGTTAGCATCTTTCAAACATTGCCAGAGCCAAAATATCACCAAAAGCCAAACCAGCATTCCCTAAGAGAGATCGATGCGGGGGATAGATCGAAAAGGGCGTAGGCGGGTCACCAGCGTGTACCTCGGGGACGCTCCTGGGGTAGTGGATAGAACCAGAGATAAGGATCTTCCTCTGACCATTGATGACAACGGCCTTGCTGTCGTAGGTGACCTCTCCGGCGACCAGCCAAGCGAGGAGCAGCCACATCTGCAGAAGCAGAGGGAGCAGCGGCAGACTCCCGGCGGAGTGCATTACCCGCCTCGAGCCCATCCCGACCGCCGTCCTCTCCAAAGTTGCTCCTTTTTCCTCTTCCCTCTTCGATCTTTCCTCTCTCTCTCTCTCTCTCTCTCTCTCTATTCCTTCCTCCCCCCTAAAAAACAAGAAAAACCAGTGGAATCTACTCTCTGACAGAAGGTAAAGCACCAGGGCGCAGTGCGTTCGTATGGTGTGAGGGGAGAAGAAGACGACAGGGGAGGAAAGAACAGCAGTCCCTCTCTTTCTCGCATACACGCACGCACTCTCTCTCTCTATATCCTTTGTAACAGAACGCGTTCTCTTCTCCCTTTTTCCTTGCTCAACTCGGCTTGTTCTAGGCAAATATTCCTTGCCTCCTTTCCCTTCCCCTTCCCCTTTCTCCTTCGTCTCGCTTCTCCCTCTAGGAGCCCGGCGGCCGGAATGCGTGCGTGCGGGTGCACTCCTCGGCAGCTGCGAGAGAGAAGCGAATAGCGCTGAGTTGGGGCGGGGGAAGGGAGTTTGAGCCCGGCGAGCAGGAGGCGACGAGCCGCGTCGCAGGGTAATGTATCGACCGAGCTGCGCGTTAAAGGCAGCAGTTTGCAGTGAAAATGGCGGTGGTGGTGGTGGTGGGCGAGCGGAGGGGGTGAGAGGCGCACCTTATAAAAAGAGAGAACCGGAAGGGAAAGGCACGGCGGCCGGGCCCCACGCGCCACGTCGACCACCCCGTGCTGACGTAGCATCCTCGTCCCCCAATCGCAGAATTTTCACAATACCGGTTATAAAATTAAAAAAAAGCTGATAGAAATTCAGCCTCTGTAAAATAAGTATCCGTAAAATATTTAATTACGATAAATATTTTAAAAAAAAATACTTTTCGGCAAAAATTACCATAAAGTATTATGCAATCGCGATGAAAAATATATATTCATGTGTAAATTAATAGAAAATTGTGAAATCACTTTCTTGTGCTTTTCTTCCTTCTTTTAACATGCATAGCCTTCGTACTTTCTTGTCATCGTAGCTCATCAAATCTGATATTTTTATATTTTAAATAAGTTTAATTTTATTTCGATATATTTCAGTGTTGATGAAGTGAGGAAACTAAGATAAGTTTGTGATCATAATATTTTCGATAGAATAAGTAATAAATATATCAAAAGAATAAAAAGTAACCGCAAAAATATAGATAAGTCGAAATAAGAAGATATTAGTTGGTCTAGATGTATCAGAATGCATACTTAAGAATGTTTAGTTGGTAAAGTAAAAATATTAAAATAATTAAAACGACGGCACAACATGGTACAGCTAGGATGATGCTGCACAGGAGAGTAATTCGATATAATTTAGATGAGTTGAATCTCTTTGAATGTATAACTTAAAACCAACGTAAATGATAAAGAGCCCATACAATCGTGGCTGATCAATCTAAGATAAAATTTGATCAATAAAATACGTACATTTTTTCTTGTTTTGCAATCATCGCTGCTTTCCTGTCAGCACAGCACGCATCGGCTGGACCCCGGACGGAGGGAGCTCCGTGGGAGGGGGGGGGGGATCGGCGTGCAAAAAGAGCGAGAAAACTTCCCGCCGCGCAGGGGAATGCGTGAGGCCCGAGCCGCACGTACGATCGGCGGCCACGTCAGCACGACGGCGGTGCGCGTGAACGGGCGAGCTCGGTCACGGGCGCTGGCCTGCCTCGATCTGCCGCACCAGATCTCGTCTCCGTGAGCCGCGCGGTCAGGGCTGTAACCGGAAAAAAATTTTAAAAAAAAAATTAACGGATTTAAAAACTGTTTTTGTATCTTATAAATTATCGAAATTAAAATTAGATATTTTTATAATTTATAGAAATCAGAACCAGAAGATTCTATTTCTGTTTATCCGATTTTAATAATAAATAAATAAATAAAAATCAGAAATTTTAATAAATTTCTATAATATTTTCAGAAATTATCGAATTTGATTCCGATTTTGATAATGAAATCAAAATCGGATCAAAATCGGAACACGATGATTCCAAAATTATCGAAATCGAATCTAAACACTTATCTCGGTATCGGAGTCAGCGGAATTTACCGAATCCAACGCATTTACACCGATGTGCGTGGTTGTCCGGATCCGGGCGGCGGCGCTGTCTTGAACCCGCCGGAGGTCCGAGACGGTGGGACGGAGAGTGAATTATTCACGTATTTTATTCGGACATATTTGGATCGGTTGACGTGGGGGTTACTTTAAGAAAAAAAATCGAAACTAGGGGAAAAGAAAGAGTTAGGACCGTTTTGTTCTGTTCGGATCAACCGGTATATTGATTCATCTGATGAACTAAACCTTGTCTGGTTAAACATTTCAGACAACATCATTTTGAAATATCTATCGGATAAGTCGAGATAAATAATGTTAATTTTTATTTATTGAATATCTAGATAAATAAGTATAGCTATATTTATTTGTTTCGTCTGATAGTTAAACATATCAGACGCCGTCGAACTATTCTTGTCACAAATAATGTTGAAATTTTTATTTTTTAAAAGATAAATACAGCTATATTTTTTTATTATTTATAGCTACTCGGTGCAAGATTACTTTGAGAATAAATCTCGTTGGGCACCGAATTATTGTTCGGGGTATAAACCAATTTCAACCTCAAAATTAATTATGTAGCAAACGGGGGCCCAGGGATAAATCAAATTTATCCCGAAGATAATATGATATTGTACTGGGCCCCCGGCCCCTTTCGGTGTGGAGGGGGGAGATCTTAAGGTGCACGGCAGGGATAAAATAAACACAAAGTTACCCAACAGGGCAGGTAAAATGCTTTCTTGTGTCTCATAATTTAATTTCTGTCCATACGATTCAATGCCATCATTTTCATACTGCCCCTTAAACATATATTGGCGAAGTAATTGTTCAGCTTCCTTGGTGGGCATTCGACGTCCGTTCTCATGGTCTTGGGGTGCCTAATATTGGCAATAATCTTTTCGGAAGGTCAATCATCCTCGACTTACTTGTTATTACTGAGTATTCAAAATTTGTTTTTCAATTCAACATCTAGAAAAATAATTATCTTAAATTATTGATAATTTATTGATTTAATCTCTCGACAACGAATGTTCCGATCTACCATCGCGTCATTGTCAAGGTTGCACGTTCATCACATACCACTCACACGGACAAGTCACAACGAATCTCTCGATTGAGTCATGTTCTGATATCATATGAAACAATTAAATATATTAATTGATTGGTAGCCTTCCAAGAAAGTTACCTACCATCAACTTACTCCCAACTAAAAATATTTTAACTTCGAAATTTTTTCGACTCAATCTTCATCTATGAACTAAATACATACATACTCTGACGATGGAATTTTATGGGGGATCAACATATAATTAATCATTCGACATACGGCGGCCAGCATGGAGTTTCCAACGTTTATGCGTATTTTATCCCCCCAATATTTTATTTGTTGTATTTTTGTAAAAAAAAAACACATTCTATGCATCACTTCCCGTGCGGACCTGATAAAATTAGTATGCCCATATACGACTAATCACGTGCTAAATCTAACTCTTACAAACGTTCACGAGGGAATCAAAATATAAATATTCAGAATACGTGGAGTAATTCATACTTCCCGCATTTCAAGAGGTTCAAAACCAAAATATCTTGAGATATATAATGGGCCCCCACATTGGATGCCGGTACGGCCGGCGGAGACTGCCCTGGCCGGTTACCGGCGGGAGTTCGGCCGAAAGTGGATTGCAGCCCGCCAAACGCCGGGCGGGCGGGACATTTCCACGGGAGGGTGGACATTTTGAAATCACCGTCCCTGGGTGGAGAAAACCCTCGCAATCTCCAATGACATAAGAACACCTAATGTCGCAGAAGACGAAATGTTAATATGCTTAAAAGTGAAGGTAAAATAGAGATGACGTCGCTTGATAGTAAATTAGTGGAGAATTGATAGTAGATTCTCAGAGTCTCGATAGTTCGGTAACTAGTTGATAGAGAGTCAATAGTGAATCTTCAAAAGTTCGACAGCAGTTTAATAGAGTCTCGATACCGAGTCTTGGTAGTAAGTTCATAAAAACTTAATAGTCGGTAAATAGTTGACAGGGAGTCAATAATGAATCATCAAAAGATCGATAATAGTTTAATAGAGTCTCGATAATGAGACTCGAAGGTAAGTTCATAAAAACTCGATAGTAAATCAAATTAGACTCGATAGTAAAATTTCGAAAAGTCGAAAAAATATTAAGCCATCTTTAAAATGTATTGGCATCGAAAATTGCGAAAATTCTCTTCATTGGAAAATTGAGGTGATCCGAACTCCAGAAAGAGAGGTTGCCCCTGCCTTCCACCTGCTCGACGAAATGCCTCTGCGGAGAAAGGCTGACGCTGCCCGGGAAGTGGCCACCAGCTGTGGCTCAGTACCGCCCCCGACCCCGCTGGGCCGCCGGTTGCGCCTCTCCGCTCTCTCCCGCTTTTGAATCCCGGCCACGGCGGCCCAGGCCGTTTGTTAAACCGGCTCGGTTTGAACTCCCTTTCCATTGTATCCATTTGGAAGCTAACCGGACCAAATCTTTTAGACCAACACAGATAAGTTATTATTGTTTTAAATAATATGTATATATATATGTTTTATGACAAAATAAAATGTATTTTAATTATTGAAAATTTAAAAATTAATTTATCTGATCGATTACTTTGAATATTTTATCTGTTCTCCGTCTAAATCGAACCGACCCGGAGTAAACCGGTTCCGTTCGAAAAAAAAACGATCCTAGACCCGACCAAATTGAACCGTGCACACCCCTAGGGTCGGCGGCAATTTTGAGTTTTGTCCGGTGTTTTTTTGTTTTGGCTTGATTTTGAGATTTAAAAATTTTGATCCCATGTCTGATTTGTAAAAACAAGCATTTAATCTGACTGAGTTGTCTGGGTTTTACTTATGCAATTTAGTGTTTAGTCATACGTGATTTTCTATCCGGGAGGTTAGATCCGAACATCACAAAGGTTAATTAAATAGTATAATTTATCTTTAAGAGGCTTATTAATTAAGAGATGTATTTAGAAAAGTAAAATAAGACAGCAAATAATCCGAGTCCAACAACCTCCGACCAAATCATAATAAATGGGAACTGTCAATGTACACGTACGTAGGGATCAATATCATAATAAATAAAAACATATGAATACACAAATTATGATATATATATACCCTAAAAATATAAAATCTTATCAAAAAAAAACAGTAGGCAAAATGCGAGAACTATTTTTAATCTTTTAACAAAGACGATGAGCATTACTGTTTTCAAAAATTATCAACCCAAGAATAAAACGAAATTGTAACATCACCAACCCTTGTTGGAATCCAGTCGGGAAACGAGAGAGAGAAGACCACAGGCTGTGACCCATCTGCTGCCCTAATGCGCGCAGCCTCTCGTGCCCCTGATCACACTCCTCTCTCTCTCTCCCTGCTTTGCTTGCTTGCTTGCTTGCTTGCTTGCTTGCTTCCCAACCAACGGTTTTAGCCGCGCTGCGCACGTACCGTGAAGACCGCGCAAAGCCGCTTTGCACGTACGTCAACTCCCCCCCGGCGCAGCCGAGGCGTCATCGCGAGCTTCCGCCCCTCTTCAATGCGCGGCCGATATCGATTCAGCCGCCGCCGCCTTCACCCGCCCAGAGCTAGCTAACTTAATTAACGACGCACAGGGCCTCCATGAGCCTCTTTACAGCTTGCACGGGCGGCCTACGTACCAACGTCTACCCAGACACGGCCGAAGCAGGCGCGGAGAGAAGGGGATCATACCGTACGTACGTGTCTTGAAGAGGAGAGAAGGGGCAGGGGCTGGCGGCCGGCGGCGAAGCAGCGGCGCCCTGCGCGGCGGAGGTCGGACGACGTCGGAAGGAAAGAAAGCAGGCCGGCCGCCGGCGGGTCGGCGGGGCATGCATGCGTGCACGCACGTACGCGGCGCCGTCGGTCGGTCGGTCGCCGGCCGGCCGAGCGAAGACGACGTACGGACGTCTGCTCGGGTCCATGGTGGGGGTGCCGTTTTCATGTATAAATATTTTTAAAACATGTCTATCTTACGATAGAGGATAAAATGCTATGCATAAGGGGGGATACGGTAAGAGAGAACCCCCGGCAGCACCCCGTTATCCGGTGGTGGACTGGAGGGGATCGATCATCTTCGCCTCTCTCACAAAACAGGTGGGAGTAGTCGTCACGTCATTTAAAATTTTCTCTCCTCCAATAATATATATATATATATACATAGTGATCAGATGGGTGGATTCGGACCCGCACGTCAAGAAGTTAGAGGTGTGAACAGAGTTGAATATTATATTATTTACCGTTGAGTAGTTTATCCCAAGTTTGTTGTTTTCAAAATTTGACTAGCTACTTGTTTCAAAATTCGTACTACTGAAACTCCACTGAAAGTAGCTAGGTGCAAAGTCCCGTTCAAATTTGGTAAGAACTCACCTATATGCGAATTCAATCCGAACTCGCTTACAAGACTAGAATTTAAGTAGGTTTGCGAGATTTGATTTAGATTTAAATATTCCGAACCGAATTTTATTTCAGTAGACTTGATCTGTGCTAATGATAAGAACTTTAAATTTTAAATCAATATCCACCCGAATAATTAGTCTAGCTAGCTAGTCAGTTACTCACCAGTACGTCAACTATATCACAATTGTCTCGAGTACAATATATATAAGAGTATATATATGCTCGAACCCGTCTGTTGATTAACAAATCAAGATTATTTTTCCCCGTTCAAATTTGGTTACGTAACACCATAAAATAAGCGAATCAAGTCAGAACCTTTATAAAAAAACAACGTTCGTTAATTAGAGCCAGTTTTTCAACCTATATATATATATACACACACACCCCGTTCGCCCCCGGGGTCGAGAAAGTAAAACAGGGTTAGGCCCGGACCGGAGAGAGGGACGCCATGCATTATTCAACACCCGAGAGTGTTCTTCTTCTCTCCCGCCCGCCACCTGCCGCAGCGGAGAAATGAGCTCCGAGCAGCAGGCAGGCAGAGGCAGGTGTGTGTAGTTATTGGTTAGGTCTTGCAGTACTACGTCGACGTACGTGCTTCTTCGACGAAGAGATCAGACCGGCCAGTCAACACGTACGATCGGTTTTTCCACGAGAACGGCTACCGGTCATTCTTTATTATGTATATATTTTTTATTTCTGTGCATCAGAGAGAGAGAGAGAAGCAACACACAGGTATAGCTTGCGACGCCTGTGTTCTTGTCAGTTGTGTATACAAGCTGGGAGAATCCGAATTGAAGACTCCTATCCTATGCCAAGCTATATTTCTATCGGACCCGGGATCACAGTCAGAACACAGTGGTGTTTGGAATGATTTTCTTGCACGGCAGCGACTGAACTCGAAGGTTAGGTTTCATGGTGGGGTTCGTTCATATGCATGGTATTGCTTGGGAGATGGGAAAACCACACCGTATATGGAATAAGAAATCCGTCTGTGATAAGCAATATATATATTATCAGCACCTTGGAATTAATCCGTCCGTGATCAGCAGGAACAAGAAATCCAGCTTCTGGATCGGTCGGTCTGGTTTTATATATATCTTGATCAAGCATAGGGCAATCGGAGTCAGTCTTAATTAGGAGATATATGCATCTGGTTGGAATTACATATATTTAGAAAAGAAAATATATATACTTCTTCGTCCTTCCTTAAAATGGTAGAGTTTGTAGTGATGGATAATCTACACTCTAATTCTAGTTAGCTTTTTAAAGTGAGAAGAGACGAGTCTATATATATATTTCCCTTTTTTAGCAATTTTAAATTTTTTAATGCAACATTATAAAATCAATATATATGTACGTATATTCTTATGGTGCATTCGGTGGATATATACCCTTATTCAAGGATTTTGATGATTAAAACCTACTCTATAATTATATGTATATATATATATCCTAGGCTGCCCATGTCATATTTCCTGGTCTTATGCGCTTGCAATTAACCTTAAAAGGCTTTACACCCTACCTTATTTTAACTAAGGAACTATTTGCTTTTTATCAATTAACTTGATTTGCTTCAGATTAGGCATTTAATTCCATCATTATTTCATACCAAAAGACGGTGAAGATGAAAGCGAAAGGGCTTAATTAGAACCTTTGAATTAAGTTGTAGGTTTGGCACATTTTAAATGGAGATGGCGGTTTGCACACGGAGTCTATACATCTCGTACGTTTGGGGGGCATGTGAGAGGGACCTCTTTAATCATCTTAAGGGCAATTTCACCGAATACCTTATTTTATTATGAGCATTAAGTGGAGGTTGGCTTCTCTGCTGTATTCCAGCTGGGCCTTCTTTCTGGTCCTTTGGCCTGCTTTTCATAGCACATATTATGGGGTGTTTGGTTGCATGATAATTGAGGTTTTTATTTTAATTTTTAAAAATTGTAAGAAAACTCGTTAAAAGAGGTGTTTGACAACCATGACAATTTTATGTTTTGAAAGTGCTTTTCTTCTTAAACAAAAAAAGTGGGTCTCACCTCTTTCTTTTTTCTTGTGGTCCCCCACTTTATTTGGTCATGTGCGATGGTTACTCCTTTTTGTAATCACATCCCTCCAAACATGATAATTTTATGTCATGAGTTGGTTTACTTTTTATTTTAATACAATTTTTTATCATGAAAGTGTACAAAAAATTATCATGCAACCAAACACCCCATTAGGGACGGCCATGTTTAATAATGCTATCTTATTGCGGCTGTAGGGGCACTTTTAATTGGGGCGAACAACTTAATGTTTTAATGTGGCACATATGTTTGGTATTAATGAATAATCAGCAAAAGCTTCAGTACTAGGGCAGGTATCATGTTGGCTAAGTAATATTATTACTGTTTAATCCTGCATAGGTGTGTCTTGGAGAGATGGTTATTCAGGTTGGAAAAGGTTAAACATATCCCAACTTAGCTTCTGTGAGGTTATGAAAGAGAGTCTAATCATTAAAACCTCTAACAAGATATAATCTTAGAATCTGTTTGTTTGGACTTATTTGATATATATCTAACTTCTGAATCCATCATAAGTTAGGTATTCAGATGGTTTGATAAAATATCTAATCTTTGAATCCCACCCAAATGCATCCGATCCTCTTCTTGACTTTTAATTGCAGGAATTTAATTTCAGACCTTCGAGGGAGAAAGAGAGAGAGAATTATCTATCATAATTTTCTCCCTACTTTCAAAAGGCCGAGAAGTGAATCAAAGAGGTTATCAGTTATTACAAAATCTATATTTTTTTAAAAAAACGGGGAGAGAAAAAGATTATTTCGTAATATCTTCCCAATACAATCTTCGGATGGAAGCAATCTGGTGGAATATGGTTCTCTGAGACTTGCAACATCTCTCTAGATCGACGTCGTAGGTGATAATGTCAGACGACTCAGCTCAACGCCATCGTGATATACATACACACATATATATGTGCCTTATTTTAAGTTTAATTATAATGAGTGGTGTCATAAACAAAAATATATTAAAAAAATAAAGCCCTCTTTCGCTTATTAATTAAGATCTTATGTCTGAAAATAAAATTAACAAAACCAAAATGATATACCAATCAAAACATCCTCAGCTCGAGAGACTCCCGTTTGCCATGCGTGCATACATACCTGGTTTTCTAATTATCATGATATTCACTAGCTCTCTGTCCAAAAGAAAAAATGATATTCACTAGCTAATTAATGCTCGACCTTATCTTATAACAAAATTGTGGTTCTGATGATCTCTAATTCTCAAATCTTATATATATATATGGTTAGAACCTAAGATGGTGAAAGTGTGATAACCCTCATGTGTCCTCCCCTCTAAAGCAAACCAAAGTTTCTCTGTCTATTTTTTATGCAAATTACTATCAAATTTTCTTCACAAAAAAATGATATTTGTATTCACAAAAGAGCACCCCCATGGGGTCCATCTACAGCATCCGTTTTGCACGCTTAAACTGAACTTAATCTCTAGATATGTAGATCAGACCATTCATCAATCATATAATCAATTTAGCTTTTTAGATGGAATAATAATCTCCACCACCCTTCTTAGCTAGTGAGATGAGAGATGAGTAAAATCGAAGAAGTTAGCTGGACAGCATCATTTGCTCTGTATAATAATCTAATTAATTTGCTAGTCAGGGAAACAAGTGCATGTTGCATATATTTATGTGGCGTACATACTCATCAATCACATCATCTGCCTCAAGAACAGCTCAATTTTAGGGTTTTGGGGATGGAGTTGCCAACGGCAATCTGTTATCTCCCTCTCTCTTGACAGACCTGCCCTCCTGGGTTTACAGAAGCATTGACGCCGCCACGCGGCGGCGGCGGCGGCGGCGGCGGCGGCCCCCATCGCCACCGGCACCGGCCCACCGCCACCGCCACGACGCAGTGGATTAGTCCCAAACGACGCCGCGTTCGATAATCACATCGCGGCCCGCCGGCGACCCCTCCCACTGATGCCCCATGCCAACCAAGATAACCAGCAATCCAGATCACTGAACCAAGCCGGCGTAGGTTCTACTCCGCCGGCGAGGCGACTTTCTTACGTCTCACGCCGACGGAGACGGCCGTCAAAGGTAAGACGCCGGTCCTTCCCTCTCTTTCCCTCTTTCTTACGTCTCCGACGACCGGGTGGCGCCGCCCCCTGGCTGTGCGGTCGCCTACGTCTCTCCGTTCATGATGATCTTCCGCGTCATATTAAGTCATCTTCCGTCAGAGTGGATAATATATAAACATAAGTTTTCTTATGTTCTATCATAAGGCAGGGCTGTGGTGGACTAGCTAGGTAGCTCGATCTTCTTTCCATTTAAGTAATCTTTGTAATGATTCATTATTATTTTTACCCAGTTTGGTAGGATGCAATTTCAATTGTTTTTATTTCTTGACCATGACTCTGTTTGGTTGAGCTATATACAATGTTAGTATTGATATTAATATGTCTAAAATTTAGAGTATCATTATCAAAATTGAAGTTTGACATTTCTACGCTATAAAATTTTATTTGTATTATAAATTTTAAAGTTGATATTATTAGTCAAAGAATTTTAAATAATAATTATCAATATTAATTTAAAAATTGAAGATATTTGAAAATATTATCAAACAAGACGTAAAGTAAAATACAAAGTGACTCACAATTAAAGTCTCCTTTGGCAATATTTCGACGCTTACGATGGGTTATTTGTATTTCTATCCTACAAGTCCAAAGTTTCGACTTCTATACTTTTCGCATATCTCATATGATTATATACTTATATTACGTAAAAAGAGCGAGAAGTGCACTGAAACTAATGGGGTGTTTGGTTGCATGATAATTTTTTATATACTTTCATGATAAAAAAATATATTAAAATAAAAAGCGAACAAACTCATAACATAAAATTATCATGTTTGGAGAGATGTGATTACAAAAAAGAGTAACTATCATACATGACCAAACAAAGTGGGGGACCACAAGAAAAAAGAAAGAGGTGAGGCCCACTATTTTATTTAAGAATAAAATCACTTTTAAAACATAAAATTGTCATGGTTACCAAACACCTCTTTTAACGAGTTTTCTTACAATTTTTAAAAATTAAAACAAAAATCTTCATTATCATGCAACCAAACACCCCATAAGAAAGGAAAAGAAAACATGCAGTCCCTGTAACTCTTTTTCTAGTACATAATGGGTACATAATGGTACAGTACTGTGCTGTTATATCTCCTCTAAGCTAAGGACAGTTTGACACAAAATTAATTCAGAGATAAACCTGCTTTATCCCCTAGCTAATAGCCCACTTGATATATATATACTCTTACCAGATTAATATATGCATGCATGATACCTGCTGGCCCAACACCAATGCATGGGCTCATGTTCTCACATGTCCTCACATGTCCTTGTGTATATATAAAAGAGTAGTATTCCTGCTACAAAAGCGTATATATAAAAGAGTAAGTTACTCATGGATCTCATGTTCTCACATGTCCTTGTGTATATATAAAAGAGTAGTATTCCTGCTCTGCAATTTAAATTATATATGTATGTTCCTTGTCAGTGAGTCAACATGCATGCACAATCACCCACGTCCATATCCCCACTTGAAGAGCAACCGAAAGTTTTGTACTTATTTTATGTACATAGCTAACTTACCAAGATATGCTCAATGAATCCAAGCACCGGACACAAAAATAGGAATCCGAGCACCGGACACAAAGATAGTTAGATATATATATGTATATATAGGCACGCATCTATATATATATATAGAGAGAGAGAGAGATGCACATATCCTAACATAAGTTAACGCCCGCACTTGCAGGTCAGGCTGACGGTTCAAGGTTATCGATATTATTATCCCACTCTTGCAAGAAACGCTAACTCAGTGGATCATAGATATATATCGTCCCAGCTAGCTAGGCGCTAGCTACTTGCTTGTTCCGTTAGGAACTAATTCCTATCTTCTTCCAACGATCGGCATTTTTATTATTTATTTAACTCGTCTCGTTGAGTTTTATCCTGCAGGTAATTAGTTGCAATCTAGATTAATTCGATCCCACCTCGTGAATGCAAGTTGTCTTTAATTGGTGTGCATGCAGTTTAAGGGATCTGCTTTCTAGTTGAGGGTCTTAACACTGTTGCACCAAGAATGTGGAGTCTTCTTGCAATAATCGGGATCGGATCGGTCTATCCAATCTGTTCGGTCGAGAGCAAATACCAGAGTTAGAATTTTACACTAGAAAGTACGTAGGAATTTGTGATCCTATATATTCTCTTCGGCGTCGGCTCTAAGAGTGACCCTTTTATGAGTTTAGGATGGGAGAAAGCTAGCTCCTTTCAACATAGATACAAGGAAGCTCGGTCGGATCCCGACTAGTTCGGCGGAATACCGAGTGGATCTAGGATCGACCCGGATCCAAACTTGGCCAATGCAACTTGTTCTCGACAGGGATGATGGTAGATCAAGGTGACCGGATCAGTCTAGTCCCTTCTCAGGCTGCAGTTATCAACTCCAGCCGACGTTCCCCCTCTGCTTATATATATCCTTCTCTCTGCCACAAAAAATTAGCTTATCTCATCAGAAATAAAAAAAGAACAATAATAAGAAAATACCTCTTGTCGTAATTAATGCAAGTCACGCATGCGCACAAACGAACACAAAATTAATTAGTATTACTTGAATGTCCGCCGAAACCTGTTATATGTTATATTACAACATGCTCTTCGGCCATTAATGTCAAACTGCGAAGTGGTTACGGGTCTCCCTCTTAATGGGCCGCTGAAACTATCTGGTGGGCCTCCCGTGGAGAGAATATTTCCGAAGAACAAAAATTACAAGATATGATATACATGATAAAAATTATATTATGTCTACCTTAATAATTTCATGTGAAGTGTTGGTTTTTAAAACTCGTAAATGAAACTTTGGTTTCGATTCAAAATCCAAATCAAAATCCGATCATTTCGACGACGTCATCAAAATCAGAAACGAAATCGGTCGGTCATTCCAGAGTTCCGTCATTTGAAATGTGGGATAACGTCGGGGTGGGTCGGCATGTCGCCACCGCGCTCGTCGCCGCCGGAACTCCGGATACGGTCATCTGAACCCTAGATGAGGACGAGGGACGAGCGCCGCCCGCTGCCGTGGAAGATGCGGATGAGACAGGTGCGCCGCCGTGGTGGCCACAAGGGTGACCGTCGGCGCGGGTCCCCCTTCCACCGGCCAGGAGAACGCACGACGCCGGCGGGCGGTCGGTGCCGAGACGCCACCGAGATACTGGGTGTTGGGGGCCGCCGTCGCCTTCGTCGTCTCCGGTCATTTTCGCCCCGTATCTCTTCACTTCAGTCGCCGTCGCGATCCCCGCCCGGCGGCGAAGGCGCGCGTAGACTGGATCTTATCCCCACGGCGGCACGCGGGAAGGGGGGTGGGGGTCCACGCCGGGTGTAGCAGGGCAGCATGCTTGCCCGCCGGAGGTGGGGAGGGGGGAGGAAGAGGTTGCCGTCGCAGTCGGTTTCCGGCATCGAGGCCGATGCGGATCCGGGCTTGGCCGGCGCCGGGATTCGTGGCCGGCGTTCTCTGATCGACGGGGCACACGGAGATCGACGGATTCGCTCCTCCTTATCCGCGAGCACGGAAGCACGCTATTTTGTTTGGCCGGCCAGCACGGCACGGCGGCGGAGAGACCGCCGCCATCGCTGTTTAAGCTACCGTTCCTGGGTCTTCAAAGACGGTGCAGTTTGGACGCCGTTGACGTTCGGATCAGTCGCCCAGATTGACTGATTTGCTATCCGCTGCGCAGCTTGGACGGTTAGGTGATCGGATAGCTGAGAATTATATATATATATATAGAGTTCGCCGAGTAGACATGCACGCTGGAATATATGTATATCTTAGGCCCAGTTTAAATTACATTGATCACCCTTCATCATCATCAATTTTGAAACTGTGATATTATTGATAAAAATAGTTGACCAATATCTACAAACAAGACATCAGATACGATACGAATGTTCATCCTGCGTCGACTCTAATTAACACATCGATATTATATATATCTTCTATACGAATATATCAATATAACATGGCATTAATTAATTACGGCAATTAGAATGTTAGAAGTACATGCAACAATGGCAATACGGAGGTGTGTATTCAAGTTAGAGATCTTGGATAACCAGCTCGTATGCGTCTATTAATTAAGTCTGGAACCATTTAAACTTGTTCATCGTTTGAAATGGCAAGTGTTGAGCTTAAATGAAAATCGATAATTAGGAACATATATCGCAAAGACACTAGTTTTCATAAACCTGTCTGTTAGCGACTCACAACGACGATTCAAATTTAAGAGTCGTAGGTACGTACGTAGCCATACCATTTCAACGGTTATGCATTAATACGGAAGATCTTCATGACGGTGCAAGGGTCATAAACGGATTCAATAACGAAATTACCAGAATTCGATTTCGATTAATATTAGGTCAGTATGCTCAGGGCATTTTGAAAAGGTCATGCATATATATAGTTGAACTTTCTGAGCCTCAATCAAGTCATTTCTTACATGCTCGCATTTTTTTCATATTAACTTTTAACACTCACTGTTTGTAGCAAGGATAGCAAGATTATCATATTAATGCATTTGTCGGTGTTTTCTGAAGAAAATTGCAAAGTGTCGTACGTCTTCAAAAGGTAAGTGAGTAATTAATTTGAACAAACTCTGTTCAACCCCACTTCAATGCCTTCTATCTAGTCCCGCTTGCTCAACCTTAGCTGTCACGACCCGGATTTTTAATATACACAGCGGAAGATAATCCGGCGACGTAACGGGAAAGGATATCGGTCTGGAACCAAATAAGACTAAAATCACAATCCAATTAAATAATTCCATACTTTACAACATATTAACACCATAAACAAACATCTATCTAAACAAATTAAATACCAACATTGAATGATACTCCACTAGCTCCTCGAATTCCACAACACCACTACGCTTCTGCTGCGCTAAACCTGCACTCCTGAAAATATTAACAACGGAAGGGTGAGTCACAGCAGACCCATTGGGACTTACACCCGAACTACCCCATTATAATAATGATTCTAGTGGTATAATAGAATAATAAGCCTAAAAATCAGATTTAATACATAGGGTGTAAACTAATTATATATCTTCAATTAATTGATTAAAGAATCAAACAACTACCCCATATGATGACTAGACTCTATATGCATCAAAACCAACATAACCTACACATTAAACCACTCTAGGTATGCCCAGAACACATAGACTTGACATAAAACCAATGACACATCTATAACATACCATCTATGCCAATCTACACAACTAGACACCTGTCTGAGTAAATAACATGCTCCCTCAGATAAATGCAGTCGCATCACAAAACTAGCAAGTTACCATATAGTAGGAAGTAACATATAGTAACTAAATCCCATAGTACCCCTAGCAGGCGAGTACTTAGGATGAACCGCGGTATCTGGGATCGAAGGATGCTCCAGATTCAACTAACCTCCCGTGCCCACGGCCACTAACATAGTGCAGTGAAGTACATTTCCATCATGTCTGAATGCCTACTAACCACATTCCACACCATGCAAGCATATATTAACTCGGACGATAAACACATGAACATTAGATTGGCATTTCAAATACGAAATACATAGATGAACACCCAGCCATAGTTTACTGCACCACATATTTGCATACCACACCACAATCTAACACAAACTAATGCATATGAATATGATCATGCAATTTACAACCTAAACATGACAATTACATGCTTAAACAGAACTACCTATCACATAAAAGAAAATAAACTAAATTCTAACAACATTGGGCCTAAACCTTACGTCGGCTTTTTAATAAATCAGAATATATATTAAAGGTTATCGTGATGCAACTATACTAAACTAACTAGATTAAAACATAACAAAACCTATCATGATGACTAGCATACTTGAATAACCGAATTAATCTAAGCATGCACGATCTAGACAAATTAATCTAACTCTAACTAAACATGCTAATATATCCAAAACAGCCCATTAACTACAATCTTCTAATCCTGGTGATCTAAACATGATTCTTACGGTTTAATAAAAATATTAGAGTGCTAAGGATAGCCGAGACGCCTACCTTGACGGCGATGACGAATGGCGCAAGGAATCGATCCGGATGAAAAATATACCGTCGTGGTCATGACGACAACGGAAGACTGAACCGGACGGTATCTTGATAATATACTGAAAAAGAGACAATATAATAACATAGAAGAAATAGAGAAGAATATTGAATGAAATAATAGAGAGAATAGAAGAGAGAGAGAATGATAGGGGAGAGAGAGAACGATATGAGAGAGAAACAGGAGGGAGAGTGGGAGAGAGAATGCGCATGGGGGAAGAGAGGGGAAAGAAGGGAGAGAGATAAGAGAGAGAAGAGAGAGGGCGGGGGGGGGGGGGGGGGGGGGCGCGGGGGTGGCGCAGGGGGGGGCGCACGCGCGGGCGTCGCGCGCTGGCGGGCGCCGGGTGGGCGGCGTCGGACGGCGGCGCCCGGCGGAGGGCGCAGGCGGCGTCGTGCGGCGGCCGGCGGAGGGCCGGTGGTGGTCGCGGTCGCGGGAGGCGGAGTTGGCGGGCGGCGCCGAGAGAGTGGCCGTCGACGGCGGCGATGGCGCAGGCGGTGGGCGGCGGCCGGCGGAGAAGGAGCGCCGGCGGAGGCTGCAGGGGGGGGCAGCGGCGTCCCGGGCGGCGGCGACGCGCGGGAAGGACGGCGGGCTGGCGGCGCTGGCGCTGCGGCCGGGAGGGAGGCGGCGGCCGCGAGGGAGGGTGCAGGCGGTGGTCGCTGGCGGCGTCGCGCGCGGCGGCAGCGGCCGATGCCGGCGTCTGTCCGGGAGTGTCCAAGGGGCGGCCGCGGACGGCGGCGACGGCGCAGGGGGAAGACGGGGGGGTTGTCGCGGACGGCGGCGACGCTGCGCGGAGGCCGGCGGTGCAGGTGGCCGGGTGGCGCCGGCGGCTCCCGGGTGGGTGCAACCAGGAGAGAAGAAGAAGAAGAAGAAGAAGAAGAAGAAGAAGAAGAAGAAGAAGAAGAAGGAGATGAGCGCGGGTTGCACTCGGCGGTGGGCAGGCGCCGGCGGTGATGGAGAGGGCTGGCCGGTGCGGGTGGGGTGGCGCCGGCGATGGTGGTTCGCGCGGCGGCGAGGCGATGCGCACGGGAGGGTGGCAGCGGCGTCTCACGGGAGGGTGGCAGCGGCGGTCGCCGCTGCAGGGCCGGCGTCTCGTCCGGGTGCGCTCGCGGAAGAGGAGAAGAGGGAGACGTGGAAGGTGGGGGTGCTGCGCGGGGAATAAAAAAAAATAGAGGGGGGGGGAGTCCGATCGGGACCGGGAGACTATAGTTAGAGTTTGATCGGGAGAGAGAAGGAGGTGGCGATTTTGAAAAATTATCGGGAGGGAGAAAAATTTGGAAAGAAATAAAGGAGGAAAGTAGAATATAAATAAAACTCATAATAATTATAATAACTATATTTATTATTATTATTTTTTTTATTTTTTTAAAATAGCCGGGGTAACCACATTATATATGTTGAGTACGTACTTGGCTAATTAAGACAAATAGCAAGGGAGATAAATTGTCACCTCGTCCCAGACCCCTCTAGAGGAATAAAAGTGGCCAAAGGTTTTACCATTGATATCTATTGAGAATACACTATATAGCAGTGAAGACAACTTTTAATCCATTGAATCCATTTGCCTTTGAAAAAGTACTCATGAGCTCCGTAATTTTGAAGAGGCAATTCCACTTGATCACTTCAGCATGCATGGGCTTTCTCAAAACCAGCTTAGGTGAGTCCTAGTTCCAAATTTGATTGCCTGAAACCCAAAAACCATGTCCCAAATTTTCCAGTGGGTTTTACATCATTCCCATATCTCTCAACTCAGCCATTAATTTCACGTTAATTAATGTGTCTTAATCCCAAATCATTTGGGGGACCTGTTTCTACTAAAGATAAATTTTCAGCTTTTTCTTCAGAGAGGTTTAAATTATCCTTGAACATCGAATATGACTCTCTTCTCCAACTTAATTTAGGTCTTTCCTATTTTCTCTTCTCTCTCTCATTATACTAATTAATATGTTTCACTCTTCTAATTACTATTTATATTTTGGTTTGTGCCTCAAATGTCAAGCTTGTCTCGTCTCTCAATTGACCCAATTGGCACTATTACATTTTCTTGGACATTAATTAATTACGAGTTTTGTCTGATCTAGTACTATCACTGTATATGATGGTGTTCAGCACTGCTGCAGTCATTTAGGAATGCATCGTCCAACATATATAGTAGATATTTAACAAAGATCAGGTTATTGAAATTAACTAGTTATTTGGTTTTTGTGTAGCATAGGCCAAGAGTATCGAGTTACTCGATCTCGAAAGTATAATGGATCGTCTCAGCACTGATATGCATAAAGCTAGTCTTTCAATTGACAAAGATTGCCGGTTTTGCTTCTATCCTATGGCACTTCATGCATGAACCTTGTGGTCAGTTTGTATGTCCTCACTGTATGCCTAATCTCATCAACGACAATGATTAATATGACAAACTTTGATCCCTTGTACTCACTACATGAAAAGATGCTATTGGCGGCAACTTCTAATTAAAAGCTGTCTCCAATAATAAACTTATCGTCGACGGCTTCAGATGAGCAACAATAACGGGCGCTGCTCCCAAACGATGTATTAGCAACGACTTAGCTGTCACAAAACAAGGTTTAATTATCTTTGGATGTGTAAGTTTTGATTCGCATGTCTACATGATCTTTGTATTCTTTTTGCAGGGTGCTCTGGACGAGATTATCCCAGTAGATGATGCTATGGAGGAGTTTGCCAAGGTCATAGCGAACCACAAGTTGCACATCATATATAGAAGGCGCCAATCATTCATTTACTAACCATCAAGCTGAATAGGGCTCAACGGTCCTTGAGTTCATCAAGTCCAGTCAGGTAAAACCAAGTCTAAGAGGCCTATATATGGGGTGTTTGGTTGCATGATAATGAAAATTTTTATTTTCATTTTTAAAAATTATAAGAAAACTTGTTAAAAGAGGTGTTTGGTAAGCATGATACTTTTATGTTTTAAAAGTGATTTTCTTCTCAAACAAAAAAAGAGGATCTCACCTCTTTCTTTTTTTCTTGTGGTCTCCCACTTTGTTTGGTCATGTGTGGTAGTTACTCTTTTTTGTAATCACATCCCTCCAAACATGATAATTTTATGTCATGAGTTGGTTCACTTTTTATTTTAATATAATTTTTTATCGTGAAAGTGTACAAAAAATTATCATGCAACCAAACACCCCACTAGCTAGGCTCTTAAAATCGAGATTGTAATTCAGATGGAAGCACATGAAGGTCCATCTTTAAACATGTTAGAATTGTACCTTTGTTACAACATAAATGAGCACCGCACCTGGCAGATTATTTAATAAACTCATTATTTTATTGATTAAAAATATAAACTGCAAGCAATCCAGTATGCAAGTTCCACGCGTATTTGTGCTATCTGCTTTGATTCCGTAGGAAGCGTTTCTTCTTCTTTCTTTTTTTTGCTGATCCAATTTCCTCAGGTTGGTGAAGCGAGTGCCAGAGAAGCTGCTATATCTAGACATTGCATTGCATCTTTCCCGTCCAAGCTTCTTGCTGGTTATCGGAGAAACTTATTCAGGGGTACGTGGAATGTGTGCAAAAAGCTTGGTTATCTGCGCGAGCCATATATAGTTATTTGTTTGATCTCGACGCATAATATGCCATGGAGCGCTGGATGCTTGGGTTATCATGATGTTCATTGTAGTGATCATTTTGCCAGGCGTCCATCTAGTATTGGTGTTTCAATAATATATAAATGATCAAGATTAAGAGCTTTTACAAATTACCGTGCTTCATGGCATTAATCCAATGTTGATGTTCGTGGGCTTTTTTCTAGTCGAAATCCCTTATTTTCTACGTTTAAAGTGTGTACGTAGGAAGCTGATATTTCAACTTAGCTCAATTTAAATCTAGCGAGAGAGAGAGAGAGAGAGAATCAAGCTTAAACGACGGGTGGATAAAATAGTAGGGTACGGTTGCTACGAAACTCGAATAAGACCAATTAATTACCTGCGTTTTGCAAAAGGGAGCACAGCGATGATCACCGGACAGTTGTGAAGTAGAACATTTCTGGTGAATCCACACCAATGGTGATGTTTGGTAATAATAATATTAAACATCGTCTATCACCGCTATCTTTAAAATTAGTGCTGACATAAATCGAAACAAGATACTTAACTAACAATACTAATTTTAAAACTTATAATGCAAACAAGACATAAATTGCGATATAAATATTTCGCTATATCAATTTTTGATGTTGATATTCTATCCTTTGTAACTATTGATATCAAAATTAACATAAAATCATTTTCAATATTATAACCAGATTGGGTACTAGCTTGACCTTACTACTGTCTTCTACTTGTTAAAGAAAGAGAACGGGTTGTTACAAAAGAAAGGTTTCAGGTGACACAGCTTGTTCTTCAGTACTCAGGCTCCAGTCTCATCAGTAAAAATGCAGAGTCCCAACCCGATAGATCCTCATTATTCGGCTCATTGGCTGTTCATGCGATCTACAACCTGAACAACGTTCTCAGACAGTAAACCTTGGCGGCGCACTGGGATTATTTTGTATCTCCGTCCCTCCGGCTGAATCTGCAAAATGAACCAAGTTAGCATGAGACCTAGGTAGCTGTAAATTAACACATCCGATCCGACAGATGTTCACGCACACCTGGTTTAATTTATCATCAAGGAAGGCTGGGTCGGATTGAAACCAGGTCAACCCGGCCCAACGCCACCCAGGGTCAGTAACCCTGGTAGACCCGGGATCCAAACAAAGTCAAAAAAAAAATAAAAAAAAATCACAAAACAAATCATTCATGTCAATTCAAATCTTACATCTTGAGAGCAACTTCCCACCTCTATTATGCAAGTAACTTCCGTCTCACCTCTATTGCAGACTATAATAAGAACTTGACTTATCAAAGTTTCGTCCACGAATTTGTGTTTCGATGTCATTTTCATCATATACTCTTATTTTCTGATCAATATAATACATTAATTAAAATACAAATAGATCTCATTTGTATTTTAATTAATGCATTATACTTATCGAGAATTAAGATACAAGTACACCTCATTTTTATTTAAATTAATGTATTATATTTATGGGGAGGAGTTGAGAATATTTGGTAAAAATGGTATTGAAACACAAGTTTATATCTGAAACTTAATAAGTGGGTTCTCAACATAGTTTCGAATGAAGAAACAGTGAGAACTTTAGAAAGAGAAAGAGAGGGAGAGCAATTAGATTGTTAGAGTGAGAAAGAACGGGGAGGAGGGTGTGGGGATGTAACGAGTCCCCTTGACGGTGAAGGATGTGCCCCCAACAGCTTGTGCTAGCCGTTGGTGCCCCGGGTAGCCAAGGTTGGGCCGGATCACCCAACCCGATCAGTCAGGCAATTCGGGTCCCCAGGTCAGAACCAAAACCAAGTGGGTTAAGTTGGGCGGGGTCAGCGACCCGACCCACTGACCTAGCATTCCATGTTTATCACTTCAGCAGCACCAGTGATAGGACAGATAAAAAAACTCTTGGGTTCACAAAGATATGAGCTGCCAATGTTCTACCATATATAGCTGCAAAATTTTCAACATCAACCAATGATGTAAAACACATTCCCTTTCTACTCTTTTATTTAATACACTAACAACTGGCAGAACAAGCTATTATATGAAGCTACAATCTCATGGTACCTTTCTTATCTAATTTTACATCCTTTGATCAAAGAATCTCTTACAAACAGATTTTATGGATCAGGTTATGGTAGAGGGAATGTGTTTCTAGTGACTACACCTGCTTTCAAAACTTCATCACACGTAGAGGTGTTCACTATTCAGTTCAAATCGATAAACGAAACTGAAGCAGTCAGTTAGGTTTGGTTCTAACAGAACCAAATAACCAAAATCTGTAAATACTTATATTGATGGTATTTATATACCAGGCTAGGATTAACGTCACTCCAAAATGACCTTCAAACTTTTATTACATCATTGTTCATTGAATTATTTACATCTATACCTCTACAATTTTGCCACCTAAAAGAATAACCAAATCTCAAGTACGCTGCTTTGTTGTTACCTTCTCTGTTTAAACTCCCGATACTAGGTTAACCTCATGTCCTCAACTACACCGTAAACAAAACTAGGTTTTTCACATAAATTAAAACTATCTGCATTTACACAAATACCCATTTACAATACAACACCCATCAGACTGTACCCATAACATTTTTGAAATGTTCGTTATGCCCCCCCAAAAACTTTCCAATAAATATATGCAAGTTTACGCTTGCTTACACACCTCAAAAAACTCAAGGTAGAGTCATGGTTGCAACATTTCTAATATCAGAGTATAATGGATTTTTGTGGTATGCATGCAACTATGGTAATTTCAGAAGCATATATTAAAACATAACCCACGAAACAACAAATGGTCAAAATCAGAGAAAAGTAGAAAGAGGATGTAGTGATGGACTATGAAATGTTGGACAGCCAACAGAATCCAGTGTGGTCAAAACCCTCACAAATGGAAAAATAATGGAACAGAAATCCTATATTACACAGTTCCTAAGGACCACATGGGTTTAAACAACACAGAGGGTAACTCAAATTAAACACTAAAAATGTCATATATGAGTCTAACCACGATCCTCCCAATCAGCAACAAGTAGAAACAAGAAACAAAATCTACTTTCTGAATCTCACGTCTAAAATCTTAACTTGTGACCAAAAAAAGCAAAACTTAATCAAGAAAATAGTGTTCGATTTTGTTTGATAAAAGATTTGAACCAAAGTCTTGATAAAGGAACTCTCAAAATCATGGAGATGAAATGGACAAACAAGACAAACAAATACTCAACTCAACTTGAGCTTTAGTCCCAAATTACTTGGGGTCGGCCATATGGATTCTTTTTCTCCACTTCGATTTTGAGTAACTTCTACAGAGATATTTAAATTATCTAAATCATATTGAATTACCCTCCTCCAAGTTAACTTAGGTCAACCACGTCCTTTTTTGTTTCTATTATTTTAACATTTTCTACTTTTCTTACAGAGTTTTCTTATATCTATGTTTAATATGTCCAAACCAACTCAATCTCTCTTCTTTC
Source organism: Cryptocoryne crispatula var. balansae (assembly GCA_036172225.1). NCBI lineage: Eukaryota > Viridiplantae > Streptophyta > Magnoliopsida > Alismatales > Araceae > Cryptocoryne > Cryptocoryne crispatula. The sequence goes on from CM069928.1 coordinate 40,696,413, forward strand.
AATTTATCTACAAATGTTGCTACTCCTACATTTTCTTTAATATATTCATTTCTTATTCTATCTGATATAGTATCACCACTCATCCATCTTAACATTCTCATTTCAGCAACATTTCTTTTAAAAGTATGCTTTTCTTTTATTGTCCAACATTCAATACCATACAACATTGTAAATCTTATACTTGTATAATAAAATTTTCTTTCAATTTTAGTGGAATCTTACGATCACGTAGAATTCCTATAGTCAATCTCCATTTCATCAAACCTACTTTAATCATATGATTAACATCTTCGTCACATTCTCCATCTTTTTTGAATAAACAAGACAAGCAAACACAGAAAAGAAAACAACAAGGGATGGATTCAGCCAGGAAACAAGTTCTGCAGTGAAGAGAGAGAGTTGTGCAGAATTATGCTGCAGAGACCTCCGGATGCAGCAGAAAGATAAAACCTCAACGTCTGAAAGAATAAAGCTGTTTCTCCTCACTTATTTTTAAGAGGGCTTTTAAGATGTAAGAGGTGTATTGAGATAGTGTTTCAGAAGTTTAACCAAACTATCTCAATAGTCCGATGCCGAACCGAATCAGACATCAGACCTTCAATCAGCTCAATCAAACGAGCCCTAAGAAATAAAAAACACCTAAAGTGTTTGTTGCCCTGAGGCATATCAAATATTTTAAGTACATCATTTAGTCCCTCTCTCACATCTTCTGAGATTCCTTCAGTGGCTTTTGATAGGAAAACGCGTAAAGACTCATCCAACGGAAGAAGATACATTCACTCTAATCTAACTTTCCAGATGCTGGAAAGAACATTCTTTCTTCTCCTAAGCACGAAGCAAGCGGATACAAAAAAGCATACATCACAAGCATAACCAGGAGAAATCAAACCGGCGGTGGAAATTAAAAAGAAATAAAAAAGGCCCAGTCAACAGTTCAGTAGGGTTTAACAGACCGACAAATTACGGGAGTAGGAAGGATTACTTGAGAGAGCGGCGTCCGCGTCCTCCTCTTGTTCGCCGTAGATGGCACGGAGTCTTGAAAGAGGGATGGGAAAGCTGGAAGGCTCGGATTCAGCGAGGTGGAAGAGGGACTGGTGCCAGCCCCAAATTCGCTTCTGCATGGCCTGGTTGCTGCGGCGGAGGGACTCCTTCTCGGCCTCGAGGGCGTCGATGTCGTCTTGCTGGGCGGAGGAGCGTGCTCCCAGCGCCACGAACGCCCCGAATAGGAATAGGTGCACCACGTTGCCCTTCTTCCCCAGGAAGCTCAGCACCCTCCCGCTCAGATCCATGGCTGCCTCTCGCCCACTCTTCTCTCGTAGGGGAGGCAACTCGAATATCAAAACGACACGAGAGCGTTAAATTACTGCAATAAAATGTATTTCAAAAGAAATTAAAAGTTTTCATTTTCGGAGTCCTCTCAATCTCTTATAAAATTTATATTTCGATTTTTTTTGCCTTTTTATGGCGAGCACCTATTATTGCACTCTATCTACCTAGTACCTCCGTCATAGGCTGTGTTTCGTTCGACTTCGACCCAAAAGTAAAACCCCTGTAATAATCCCTTTGGGAGGGGAATTTCATGAAACTTAATTTATCAAGTTCATAAAATTCACTTGATTAGAATTTTCTTGATTTCTATATGGTAAGTTTAGTTGATAGGCATCCCTACGTAAGTTTAAGAAACCATATTGGATGCTTTCAAGAACTGGGTAAGTTTAAATTCTCCTCAGCCATTTATCGTTTCTTCCTGTTTCATTGTTTTTAAGCTTCAAAATCAATATTAGATTCAAGGCATTTCAGCCCAAGAACCATCAGGTTCCTTGTTACACCTTATTTATTTATTTATTCACACAATATCAGAAGGATTGGTGCCAGGCTGCTAAGACATGAAGGTAACCTTTCAGATGATCAGCTTCTCAGGGAGGACAAAGGTACCGCGGAACAGGCAAGACATGCCCAAACAGCTATGGAGAAAAATTCCTAGATTAAACCATGTACATTACAAATACAAGTGATTGTCTGAGGGGGGAAAATTGCGGGTTCTCCGACATGATTAGCATCCAGAAGCGTACTCCGTCAACTTGAAGAAGTCCTCAGCTTTCCGTGTCTTTGCTGCCTGCAACGAGCAAGAGACCGGTCAGGCAAATGAAGCTGAAAAGAGATTTGGCTGTATGAATTGCATCTAGAAATCTGGTGTACCAAAAGGAATCCTTCTTCTCCTGGGCTAGCAACTCCTCAAATGATATGTCACCAAATTCTGAATCTAAACTCTGGTTATCCTCACATGAGCTGGGCTTTGACTCCATGCGAGCTCCAATCTCAAGCATCTGAAATTAAAACAGTTCACGTTGGGTGGGATGATTCAATTCAAGGATGAAACACTGATTCAAGTTCACAATGTTGTCTATTTAATGCCACATGGGTACTGATTTGTGCAAGTTAATGATCCTACGAAGTAGACGAGAATTACCGTTTTATATGCAGGCGAGAGCTTAAGCTGCTCCTGGAGCCGGTTATAAACAACTGCATCCTCCTCTAGTCTCTTCTGTTCTGCTTCTAATTTGTATATCTAGAGGCATCCGTGAGTTAGAATGTACAGGACAAATGTGACAGACGAACTTTCACAGAGAACTGAAAACCTGATCAACACAGACCTGCTGACAGAGTCGATCAAAGGAAGATCTATCTGCCTTGAACAATAGTGCCTTTGTTATTGTGAACTTTCTCTGAATCAACTCAGATCTGTTGAAGAGAACTAGAGCGTAAATAAAGGAAACGGAAATGTGCAGAATAACGTGCATGAAAAGTAACATACTTGTGCTGCAAGTCATTGCGAGCCTCAATCAGGCAATTTGCAAATTCACCAACCTACACAAAGTATAGAAAATTGACTTTACGAAAAAATAAAAATAAACAGACCACTCTGGGGCTACGGAAGCACAACTCCCTTCACCCCATACTCCTCAAGCAACAAACGGAGATGGAGAATAAGCACAAAATCTTTAAGATTCTGACAAGTTTAGGCAAAGAATGAACTACTTAATAGAGAAGGTACCTACCTTACAACCGAGCAAGTTTGCTACCCACTTTAAGGGAGTGAACTTATTAATGCCTGATACCACATTTTTGTGTAAGTTTAACTTAAAAAAACAGATAATACAGCGGAACATGGACAATGGTGCCAAACTTCTTGCTATTACATAGATTTTTCATATTTGATGAGTTCTTTTCCCACCAAGTGGATAAAAAAATTCAGCACCTCAAGACAATGATAACAGACATGTGAATATAACTGCAATCTTAGAATGACAACTGCCGTTACTGCAAACCAGGAGAAGGCACAATTGTGGTGTCAGTTAAAAAAAAAATAGGCCTAGACTTTGAGGTCTTCTGGCATAAGGCAGGAGGACAAAATTAGGCCTGACATTAAGGTAGCTAGCATAAGGTCTGTATGAGCTAAGATGCAGGAGACATTAGCACAGGAATGCCAATTTAAAAATGACAGCTTGGATAAAAAAACATAATATGGCTGCTCACCCTTCATTAGAATTATTAAAGAGATCATATGCCATAGTGAAGGTTAACAAAGCTATTATGATAATCATTCAAACAAAAATGCAGATGATTGGGTGTACTGCATTTGTAAGCATAAATGAAGCAAAGATACACCGTAGGCAAGGATGCTGAAGGTTCTGCAATAGGATTATACTATCATGAATCAGGTAATACAGCAGTAAACATGAGGGTGTACTCTAGGTCTCTATGATACATCCACCAATGTGTTCGTCCGTAATGGACGCTATCACATCCCTTCTATTAAGAAAGTACAGCAAAGGCGGCACATGAAGGTCCTCACATAACATGGCAGGGACACATGAAAGGTTACATATGGCTGATTGGCAATGTTCACTTTACTAATGCCCTGTTTGGTAACACTATTTGACACCTCTATCACTATCAATTTTAAAATTGATATTCTTAATAATCACTAAGGAGTGTTTGGTTAATAGTATCAATTTTGAAATTGGTAGTGAAAATAAAGCACATTATGTAATACAAGTGTCAACTTGTATCAATTTTAATATTGATAGTCCAATCTCTAAAATTATCAATATCAATATTGATATATTATCAAATTTGAAACTCTAAACAAACGGGCCATAAGATAATGGAAAAACGGATACTGTTTATGTGACCAGGAGACTTGCTTGGATCATCTTTCATCGTTGGCAATCAAACGCAAGAGCATCTTATCTAGAAGAATAAAAGAATAAGAAACACATGTGGACATAAAATAATTCGTGGATGATCCTTCACATAACTTTATGCGTGATTTTGAAAAAAGTAACTTTTTAATCTTAATGATTGCATCCAACCCACTAATAGTTCTGTGCCCCTAACTAGTAGCTGGCAAGGCCATCAGAAGTCAGTTTTTGTTTCACATGAATTCATAAGTCCTCACATTTTCTCCTTTAGGTAAACACCGTGAGACATAAACCTTAGTGCACCATGTACATGATTCTTATGGCTGAAAAATGGAATCCAAGATCCACAAAATCCCCTTTGTTTGCCTTTAATGAAGTTGTATTGACATGCATGCCTCAGTAGATAGCTCACTCACTGAGGTACCTACCAGCCAAGCAACCATTAGGGAGTTGCCATTGACTGATTGATCACGTTTAAAGCAAATGTAAATATCTCCAAAATCAATTTCAATTAAGAGATGATGGGAAAATAGAAACACCTTATACAGTCACCATTAAATAAGAACATGTGATACAACTGAGCCTGACTGATGTTAGCAACCTCCCGGACTTTTTTGATAAGAGACTAAGCAAACGGGAAAGCACTAATATGCACTGCCAATGTAACATTCAATTGTGCATGAAAGACTAGGCAAAGGGGAACACACTAATATGCACTGCCAATGTAACATTCAATTGTGCATGAAAGAATGTACAGGGGCCTCCATCTTTCAATTTATGGCATATCATGTCAAAATGGATAGAGAAGATATGGTTCCTCTGTCAAAAGGATCAATCTTCCCATATCATGTCTTCTGCATTTGGAAAAGCAGTAGCCACAGATGGTTTTCCATGTAATGGTAGAAATGGTAAACTACTATTTGTGTTAATCAGACTAATGGAAGCTACGTACACAATATATCCATTGTTAAATTGTAAAGAAAATGTATCCATCTCTCAGCCAATTTCACATCTAAAACATCAGAACATGGCAATCGCATTCAGTGGGGGAGGAAATTGCTATACTGGGGAACTTCTTTATGACATCTTAGCATGATGAAAAATTTTATCTACTATACGGCATATCCCAATAATTATAAGCTTTCAAGTATTTAAGAAGATTAAAATAGATAGAAAACAAATCCATGATGACTTAAGCAAATATTTGTAAGCCACATGCTTTAAAATTAAAATACATCACGTAGTATTAATGTGGTGCTTTCAGCAACCGATTAAGAAGTTTGCATATCTAAGATACAGACGCTGGCAACCACACTGAATTCAGTTCTTAACCAGTTATCCAAAGTCAACATCTAGATCAAAACGGTGAAAAGAGAGGCAAACGACTAAAATGGGGTGTGTTAGTGTTAGCACGGATGGTAAATCTCTGTAGGAACTAAATTGAAGCATTTCAAGGATTAAAAGCCGAATTCACTCGTTATGATCCGGAAGTTTTATGCCAACAGGTACAGTACACTCCGATCTGCTAACATGATCGCGACAACATAATAGCTCAATCTTTAAACAATTAAGCAAGAGTCAATAAATATTCCGTCGCAGAAAGGTGGAACCGTCCACAGAGCAAACAAAGACCGATAATTTCCAGAGCATCTGCTCGTTACGAAAAATGCCATCTTTACTGTTCCATTTAGGATCGACAAAAAAAAAATGAAGGCGGGTCATCAAACAAGGATGTATGGATGACCACTCCTTCGCAATCCGGTAAACAAAGGTAATTAAAGGAATCAAACCCTAGAGAAATCTTACCTGCGCCATGGTCAAGGCCTTGGCCCGATTGGACTTGACGAGCTCGTCGTACTGCTGCTTGATCCTCCTCTGAGTGGAGCTCGAGAAGGAAGAGAACGGATAGATACAATCCGTCTCCGGCTTCGTGCCCGTCCACTCGCTCTGCTCTTTCTGACGGTATCCTGCATCTTCAGCACAATCTGATCCCAGCCCCGCCTGCGCCTCCTGCTTCTTCTTCCTTCCCCTCTTTTTCTTCTTTTTCTTCTCTTCCTTGTCCTGCTCCCCTCCGTCAATTAGCGGCGGCGGCGGCAGCACCGCCTCCCAACCGGGGATGCTCCGATGGTGCTCAGCCGGAGGCGCAACTAACGAGACGGCGGTCCCGTCAGCTGGCATCGCGTGGAGGATCGACCGTCCCACGTTCCTCACCCCGCATCCCTTCTTCCTGCTCAGCGAGAGGGCCGCGGCGGCAAGCGCGCAGCCGAGCGCAAAGGCGAGAAGGAAGACGGGGGAGGAGAACTGAGTGGGCCAGGATAGCGGCGCGGTCATGGCGTGGGGGAGCTGCAGAGAGAGAAGGGGAGGGGAGGGACACCGCGCCGCCGCCGTGCGGCCTCTTATCCTGGTGGTTGCGGCGGAGGACGCGGCGGAGGTGCCTTCGGCTCGACTCCGCCTCCCCTCTTTTGTCCAGACGCGGCGATGAGATACAATCCGTGTGCCCTCGTCTCGGCGCTGCCACGACGATCTCTTCTGTTTACGTCATATATTCATATTGAAACCGACAATCAACGTGTATAAATATAAATAATAACTAAGTTGGGTTTTAATGACATTTTCGGAAAAAAAGGCTCTTACCAAGGTTTTTCCCAAAAAATACCACGACTTCGAAAATAAAAATCTGCGGAATCTAGGATTTGACGTCCGAGGATTATAGATTTGTGTTTCAGTGTGACTCATTAAAAATTTTTATATTCAAGTTTGAATTATAAATTTATTCAACTAAGTCCGTTTAAAAATTAAATCTATAAGCTTAACTCAAGCATGACTTAAACTGGACTCCCAGTTTGATTTCAGCATATTTATTTCTGAAATTCGGACTGACAAGCGATATTACATGGTTATCAGCTATCCATGATTCACTTTTGATGAATGAGGTATCATCAATTATGTATTTCAATTACTTATTTTTTATTTAAATTTATTTCACAAGTTAAATAGATGTGCAGGAGTTATAACAAACTTGAATCTGAATGCAAGGTTTGAAAACTCGAGCTCCCACCTGTGTAAACTAGATAAACCCGAGCCCCTATTTATTTTATCCATTTATTTCGATTGGAGAGCATTTCATACGACGACGTCACTTCCACGTGTCCTCCTCCGACGGGGCCAGACCGATCCGAGTTGCAGCGGGTTGCCGACGGCGCAGTGAACAGTGAGCCCGTCTTCGCCGTCTTGACCGTTGACTCACCCGGTTTGACTGACTCGGTCGTTCGTTCCTATGATTAATTATTACTAGCTGGTCATCAGAATACTTGATAAATATTAGGCTTTTTGCGGATACACCCTTAGAACTATCCGTGCTTGCTATTTATATCCGACGCCGCCGGGCGTGCCGAAGATGCCGCCTGATTTACCATCAGAGCTAACCGGCTGGGCCCACGGAAGGAAAGATAATTAATTTGTCTTGGGAGCTTCCTTTCGGAATTACATTGTTATTCCTTTAAAAAAATAAAAATAGTACATGAGATTGGACAAGTCGCATATTTATTGCATTTGTCCGTGAGTGACTCGAAAATAATGAAGTCAAAAAAGGTGGAGTCGGGAGTCGAGATCAGGTCGGTCGGGTCTAAAATTGACCCGAATCTGTTTAATTAGGTCGTACCTCGGGTCGCAACTTGGGTCGGGTAAAAAAATAATAAAAAATTATTTAAATATATTAACCACGGATCATAAGGCCCGGTCAGAGTCAGTTAACTCAAAAATCGGCCGAGTCAGTCGATCGGATCGTCGACTCGACCACTCACCATGCATGAATGAAACAACTCAAACCGCAAGCTTTTAATACCATGTTTCTGGATTTAATTGTCCCGAGAAAGCTTGGCATGGAGGATCTCGTTAAGAATTTTATGGGGGTGTTTCGTTGCATGGCATGTTAATAATTATAGTATGTGTTGCAAACATATGTTTAATTATGTGAGGGGGGATGAAGGCAATCCGATGGACCTATATATAACTTGCTACCAATTTAAATAATTGAGCGTTGATCCCAAGACTCAACTTTCAGCAGAAAATATGAGATAATAGATATAATAATATATAATTCTCTCCACCTGGTACAGAGACGTACAAACGATTATTTACTAAAACAAAGACGTTTTCTTTTTTTTTACTTAATTTTATGGGCATGTTTCTTCAGTTTATAATTAACGATTGTTCCGGATATTGAGAAATGTGTGTGCGTGCGTGTAAATTTTTATATATGCTTGATTTTCAGTATCATGTTGATTTGCCTTACGAATGAATCTCATAAAATTTTAAATATGTTTTGCTTCCGTCATGTTTATCTCTGATCCACCATAAGTTGGTGCTGATTTTATGATTTTTACGTGCCAGTTTTATTTATTATTTTTATTTTTAAAATTTTTAAAATTTGTGATTTAAAAATAATATTACAAATATGTACATAAAAAATGGAAATTTATTTAACTATTCGCATTGTTTTAAGATTTTTAACAATTGACATACTTATGTTTGGACGACAAAGTAGTTTAGAGACTTATTGTAACACTTCAGTTTGTGAATTTGTTAATAGATTAAATTGGTAGACTAAGACTCCGTTTGATTACACTTATTGAAGCTCTAACCCCTGATTCGCTTAGAGATTAGATATTTCACCATGTTTGATAAAAAGTCTGAATCCACGTTTAACCGGATGTCTGAACTCTGAAAAAGCTCTTATCGGCTCAGATCCACCGTTTAGCTTTTTTCTTTCAGATGCCACCTCCCGGAGACTAGTTGATGGTGTTGCCTAAAGCCTCTGTCTTCTTCACCAATCACCTCCTCCCCGACCCTCTCCTCATCAATAGCTTCTTCTAAAGCTTCACCCTTCTCAACTCCACCTCACACGCTCCTCCCTCTCCATGCCGCCACTGCCGTCGTTTACATCGGACTTCTTCGATTTGCCTACTTCCCCAATCCCCATCACTAGGATACCTTGAGCACTACAGCAGTTGCTACCTAGTTTTCGGCAAGGCGGAACTCATCCGACCTTCTGTATCAAATATAAGTGGGAGACGAGGGAGAATGGCGGATCTCCTCCTCCTTGGTCACCCTCTCCACCTCCCGCTACTCGTGGAGGGCAAATGCAGAGCTGCGCGCGATACTGAGGGGCTTCCAGTACCACAGCATCAACGGCGAGTTGGTGGGGTTGGTCGGCCACTCTTGAGTACTCAAGGCAAACCCCGTCCTCATCTCCTAGCACTCCATTCTGGGGTTGAAAGAGGAGAGCTACGGCGCTAGTTTGTCGATCGTCTTGACAGGCGCCTGCAGTGGAACCCATCGCCTCTCCCAGCGGAACCCTTCTCGCCCCTCCGGCATACCCTCTCGGCCCCCTTTGGTATACCCCCTCGGTCCCCCCTCCAACTTCTCCCCTTCTCCTCAAAGCATCTCTGGCGCGCTATCCCCCCTCCCACCCTCTCCCATGGCCCCCTCGCCCTCCCCCTCCAACTCCCCGTGTTTCCAGTGGTGCATGGGTTCATGGAGACCGCCGTGAACCCGTGGCTGGACGGTAGGGGTGCAAACGAGTCGAGCCGAGCCGAGTAGTATGGTGTTCAAGCTCGGCTCATTTATTTTACACGAGTTCAAGTTCGAGCTCGAGTTTTAGCGAGTATGTGGAACCCTTGTTCAAGCTTGGTTCGTTTATTAATCGAGCCGAGCCGAGCTCGAACTCGAGTAGTAGTCAGACTAAAATTCAATTCATATTCAAGCTTAAGCTATATACAAACTCTTTTATAAACCCAAAATCAATGAAAAGTCATTTGTGAAACTTTAGATTTAACTCATTTATGAAACTCAATCTAAGTTTAAACTCAAATTTTAAATTATTTAATATATTTAAGTGACAATATATAAATATTAATACTTAAAATTTAATATTTAAAAATAAATATATAATATAATATTTAATCGAGCTGTTCGCGAGCTTATCGAGCCGAGCAGGAGTCTATTCAAGCTCGGCTCGTTTAATGAGTCGAGCTTTATTTTTTGTTCAAGCTTGTTCATTTAACATAATAAACGAGCCGAGTCGAGTTTTTATCGAGCCGAGCTTCGAACTACTTGTCGAGTGTATTGGTTCGTTTGCACCCCTACTGGATGGGAACCTCTTCGGAAATGTCTTCCTGTATGATTCCAAATGGGGCAGCCTCATCACCAAGCAGGGCACCGTTGATGGCGGCTTGGACGTCTACGATGGTCATCAATACCACCTTGGCTACTTCCTCCACGCCATAGCCGTCCTGTCCAAGATTGATCTCACGTGGGGACGGATGCACAAGGCGCATGCGTACGCCCTCGTCGGCCTGTCGCGAGGCCCCCACGCTCAGTACCCCGGCTGAGATGATGCCAAGCGAGATCATCCTCCGCCACTCCGTCGGATGTTATTAGATTCAGATATTTTAACAAACAAAATTCAATCACTTACATCTTAATTAAATTCGACACTTTTTGCCACTGATTAAGAGTTTAGAGATAAAATTAAGAGTTAAGATTTTCAGATTAAGTCTAATCAAACACCACCTAATTGATGATGGACGTACCATATATATGTCATTCCTATAATTAGAAAATCTTTAGGCAAGCAATGTGTTTCTTCAAGACAATAGAATTGAGCTAGGAAACCCCACATTAATGTACCAAAACACTGAACAAATAAGAAATTCTTCGAAACTCTTATCCACATAATTCTCGGGCATTGCCTGGTCCTGCATATTGATGCTCACTACCGTTCTGACGAAATAGAAGAAATTTTTTTTTGTTATGCATCAAGTACTTACATTTTCTTAAGATCTCTCTAATGACTCCATTATCTCTCCTCATACAGTTGAAAGATCATTTGATCTTCCATCGTTAATTTACTGAATTGTTACCTTTTTATGCTTGGCATATGGGCCTCTTTCACATCTACGCAACCGGAAGCTGCAGATCTTGAGAAGTGGTTGATATCACGCTAAGAGCAACAAGTATGAGGATATTACCTAAGTATCATAAATGACTCCTTCAATTAATACAGAAAGAGGACCCCTTTAATTAATACAGAAAGAGGAAAACAGATCAACGCCCATCAAAGCAGTCCTACACTAAGAGCCACCAACTTTTCAAAGAAGAAAGAAGAGACTATAAACGTACACCATCACCCTCAAGATACCATGCATGAGACTAAGGCACTACGAATGATACTGAGAGAGAGAGAGAGAGAGAGCTTTCTCCACCATCTCACATGAGAGATGCATGGCGGTCGTAGCCCTAAAACATTTAATGCGAGATATTAATAAGCCGTGGCATCTACCCTCGTATGATTTGGTGCCATTCACTTGTGTGCTGCGTGAGAGAAAACTGGCTAGTTAATTAGCACAATCTGGCCGTAGTCAATATTAGAATATTGACCATTCTGATAAAGATTTGAGTGCTAATTTTATGTCGTGGGCCTCTCAAGTCTCAACTTTTTTGTAACATGACATCAGACCAAACACTAATCTAACTTTATCATTCGATCATTTTGCCTATCCTTTAATTTTTCACTTCTAGAAATATGTCCTCTGGAAAGGTGGTTGTTTCTTCTAGATTAACATTTTCAAGCTGCCACACCATCGCCCCTTTTTTATGTACAGCAGGTGTGGCCTGTGAACAGCATATATATATATATATATATATATGGTAGTCCCAAACGCAAAATATAAATCCCAGGTACTTGAAAGAACACCAAATATTTAGGAGAAATACTAATGATATTTGATTCAGACAAGAGCTGAGCTTCTTCTTAGATCATTCGATAAAAATCTAACCGTGTGATTCTGTCATGTGTTGAAAATTTCACACCCTTCAACGAAATATATATAATTAAGACCTGCAGCGTCACTCTTAAGCCATAAAGAGGCGCACAGTTTTGAGGGATTATGGAATAACATTTTTATTTTTAATTAGAAAGTTACATTAAGCTCTATTTTGTTGATAATTAAGATCATCTGCCAGAATGGCAGATATATAGTAATTAATTAGTCTCTCAATCTAGCTTTCTTTCCAGTCGCTGAGGGTAAAAGAAGCTGATATATCTATCTTCAGTACGTTATTTAACCTCGAGAGCTTCAAACAAGTGACATAAACTAATCCTGCCGTTCGTCTGTTCTTTGCTGCGACTGCTGTCGTTCACGAGCTCGCTCTCTAGCAGGGACCGTCGGGACCATCTCTCTGCAAACGATGTCCCCGAGAACTGCAGGAACCCAACGTTGGAAATCTTGGACTTTCAGGAACGGGTGTAGCCAACAGCCTTCTAAGGCTGAAGCAAGATTGCTCTCAGGTGGTGCTAGAGATTGACTTGATCAATTAATTTTATTTGATATATATATAGTGAGATTTGCTTGAGCAGTATATATTATTGTGCCTTGCTTTTTCTTCCAGGGTTTGTTTGTTTGTTTGTTCGATGGTACGTTCCTGCAAAAAAGTGGACCTTTTTTTTTTCAATTTTCAGTGTTTTTCGTTGTCTATACTGGTGTAAAACATTGCATTTTGAAAACAAATATTAACTTTTGTTTGAAAAACATGATGAGGAGGAACGTGGTGTAAAACAATGCAATTGCGGAAAAATAGTTCTTTTTTCTGAATCACATGATGAGGAGGAGGGTGTGGAATCAAAAACAAAGAATGCTACATATATAGTTGCAAAGTCATCTTTTAATTATGTGGTCCTTTAAGTCTTTTACAAACTAAACCAAACAAAAGCTCTGGTAAAATCTAAAAAGAAGCTTGTTTTTAAAACAAGCAATCCCCTGGTTTTGCTTTTTCTTCTAGGGTTTATTTGTTTGTTTGATGGTAAGTTACACCGCTAAAGAGTGCACTTTACCCATTTTGCAGTATTTTCAGTTGTATACATCAGTGTAAAAATAATGCACTTTGAAAAAAATTTAGTTTTTGTTTGAATCACATGATGAGGAGGATGGAAACAAAAACAAAGAATACTAGCTGTAGGTTCAAATTCATGTTGATCATGACGTCCCCTAAATTAATCTCTTCAACAAAATTAACCAAACAAAACAACTTGTTTTAAAATCTAAAAAGAACCTTTGTTTTAAAACAAACAAGCCCCCGGTGGATGTTAAAATCTCTTTTTCTTTTTCTCTCTCTGTTAGATATATATACCAGGCCTCTATTCACTCTTATTCGTTAGGATCTAATTTCTTCTATCTTGTTGAAACAATCTTCTTCGATTGTACGTATACTTAAATCTGATGCATTCTTACAGAAAAAAAAATCATGTGTTCTCATCCTACATCTCACGTACCCATTTGGTGTTAGAGATAGCTGGCAACGCCGATCAGTCCGCTGGACATAACTCGTACACATCTGTCCATGTGTTTCTTCTATCTAAAGTATACACAGCATTTCTGGGGTGTTTGGTTGTATGATAATTTTTTGTACATTTTCATAATAAAAAATTGTATTAAAATAAAAAGTGAACTAACTCATGACATAAAATTATCATGTTTTGAGGGATGTGATTACAAAAAAAAGTAACTACCACACATGACCAAACAAAGTGGGGGACCACAAGAAAAAAGAAAGAGGTGAGATTCTCTTTTTTTGTTTAAGAAGAAAATCACTTTTAAAACATAAAATTATCATGGTTACCAAACACCTCTTTTAACAAGTTTTCTTACAATTTTTAAAAATTAAAACAAAAACCTTCGTTATCATGCAACCGAACACCCCATTAGAGATCATTTTTTTTCCTGCAGCGGGATGCCATCGTAGGTGATGCAAAAAAACTAACTGGTAAATCTTTTACTTTCTGTAGGATGGAACATGCCGTTACTTAAGTATTTTCATGATCTGCAGGTTCTCAAATCTGTAGACTTACTTCACTAGTAGATCGGCAAGAGAATTGTACCCAAAAAAAGATGATAAGATCAGTTAAGAACACCATATTAGTGATGAGCATTCGCAAGCCACGATCTTCATGAATCTCGATATATATTTTTCAGAGGACCCTTCTCCCAGATGTGGTCTCAGACGTGAAGAGAATGAGAGAGAGAGAGAGAGAGAGAGAGAGATCAAGCGCCTGCCTATCGCGCGGTGGAGAAGATTGACGTTCTGATGTGCTCGTCTCACCGGCAGACCAAAGGATAAGTAATTATATATCAAATAACTAGCTGGATGAACATAGAAATGCTCTACAATTAATGATGTATAGATAGATGTAGTGATAGAGAAAAAGAAAACTAAGATTCATAGAACAGTTAGCGCAGAAAGATTCATGGAGAAAAGATGTCGCTTGAAATGGTTTTGTAGAATTCTATTTCAAATTAATGATCAAGAACACCTAGCTCATGGGATAGAAAAGAAAAAAACACAAAAAACTCCAAGCAGATCTTATTGACTTTCAACGTCATTACAGACTTTTTTTTTCATTATCCCTACTTCCCTCAACCCACACAAGGCATGCATTAACTAAGCACTCGTAAAGCAAGGGAATTGATTAAGCTCCGCAGGTTAAATAGCAAAAGGAGCTGCATGCTAACGGGAAGAAGGAGAAATTCAACCACGGATGAGACGGCAGGAGAGGGACATGAGCAGCATAGCAGCCTCCTTCTCTTCCTGAGGGAAGACGCGGTGAATGCCCGAGTTCTTGCCGCAGCTGATCGCCAAATCGTCGATTTGGATCTTCTTCTCGCCGGCCTCGGCGGCGGCGGCGGCGGCAAACTTGCACCTTTTCTTGAATGGGACGACGCCGTGTTGCTGCTTCTCTCTCTGCAGCTTCCCTCGAGCAACACTAGGGATCGAGGCGCCGCCGGTCAGAGCCGCCGCCGCCATTGCCCTCCTCGCCTTCCTTTGTCTTATCCCGCAGGCGTTGCAAAGTGACTGCAGCCGTGGGGCACATTGAAATGACCGAAGAATTATATATAAGAACGAAAATCGGAAGCTTGAATTTTCCGTATATAGAGAGAGATCGATGACTGATGATATAAAATAGAGACCGACGAACCTTGGGGCCCCGTGGTCCGCTCCTCCAAAGAGGGGTCTTCGTGGTGTTACAGTCTGTACAAACCCTAACCGCAGCGCCACCACCAAGGTTGCCGCCGTCGGCTGCTTGCTGCTGATCATGAAGCGCCTCCCTGCTCTTTCTGGGTCTGCCGGTGTCCACCTGATCCGCAGCCATTCTTCTCATAAACCTCATCTTCGGAGACGCCCACTTGCCCAGACCACTGCTTGAAGCTGGATCACTATTTTCAGAAGCGTTTTGCTTGGTGATCTCTGACTCTGAATCTTCGGCAGTTTCCATAGAAGTGTTGATGATCAGCCCACCATAGTGGGGAATATCGGTGGGTTGCAAGCTGTGTTGATCTCCCTGCTGGAGGATCAGGAGACGAAATAGCAGAACCACAACCAAAAAGAAATTAGGCATATATGGTCATGAAAATAAAGCTAACCGTAAGGAACAGCGGAAGCTATCTAGCCAGAAGATAAATTTAAGGGCTAATTAAATCTTCGATCTTCACGACGTTTGCTTACCTCCTGCTGCTGGTGGTCCTGAGCAGTGCGTAGCTGATCGCTTGCACAGGACGACACACCCTGGCACGAGCTGAGGAAATCTGTGCAAGGTGGGGAACCAGCCTCGTAATCACAAGAAGCCGGCAAGAACTGATGGAGGAAAACCCGGCGGCCGTCGACGTCCTCCGGGAGGGGAAGATGAGAGAACTTGACTTGCTTGATCGTATTCATCATGGGCGGAGCAATAGCTAGAGATAGGAAGAGATGGGCACACACAAGAGAGGGCGATGAAGATCGAGAGAGATGATCCTGCTGATAAATTAATGTGCGCGATGAGAGCCGGGCAAGTTTTCTTTGTCTTATAGGCAGAGGGGAGGAGCAGATCCATAGACAGATAGATAGATAGAGGACCAGAGAGAAAGGTGATGATGGTTAAAACTGCAGGGACAAAGACAAGCATATACAACAATATTCCAAAAGTGACTGGAACGTCCCTACATGTACATATGGTCCAAATTACATGCATCAATTATCACAAAAGAATAAAAAGAAGAAATGTACAGCGATCGATCCATCCATAACTCACTCATTCACCACAATTTGCCAACAACAATAAATGCCCCTCAGCAGGCTAATGGACAAGGAGGGCCTCCCCTTCCTCTCTTCCCATTACCCTGTGTGGTCACCAACCCTTGATTCAGGATCCTCTCTCTGTTGTTGATTGGAGGAAACCCTTCTGATCTAGAGAACACACACTGAAGATAGCTATGATCCCTCTCACAGGGTGGAGTAAGCGCGTTAAGTCTACAATATATATATACACATTAATCTGACATCTAAAGTTGGAGAGTATTTCTCTCCAACCTTCAGCTTGAGGGGTCCTCGTTTACCTTTAGATCGGAGGAAATCCTTCTGATGTAAAACACAAACAGAAAGCTAGGATCTCTCTTACAGGGTTGAATAAGCTAGCGCATAAAGTCTACAATACATATTAATTAATCTGATATCTAAAGTTGGGGTGTATTTCTCTCCAACCTTCAGCTTGAGGGCTCCTCATTTACCTTTCCTCGTGTTCATAGTACCTTTAGCGTTTACGGAACCCAGCTGGTTAATTAATTATATTGCCCGCCAACACGTGTGTTGCTATACGTACGTTTTATAGGGTTCTGATTCTTTTCTTTAAGCCTTCTCTCGTTCGTTCTTGATTCAAAAAAAAAAAAAAAACACCGTGTGCTTGTTGAGTGCCTTTTGGTTTCATGCATGGAGATAGATTTTTTTTATTTTGTCAGAAAAATATATCACAAATTTCTAGCCCAACAAAATGCAATTAGCTAGTATTCATTGAGTTCCGTGTGAAAAGTGGGAGAGTACATTTTATCTGATGAAGATAAATTAACTGACATATCAAGTTTCTCTTTATGTCAGAAAAACTCAAACATGTTAACTAACTTGGCATCCAACCGAATGTGTGTGTATATATATATGGAAATATCCGTGGATCATTATATTATAAGGATCTAGCTCTGAGGAGAGCAGCAGTATGCCCTTCTCATATATAGAGTTGCAGTGCTAGTTGCAGGCGCTTCTTAAGTCGGTCCAAAAACCAAACAAACACAAGAAATTATTCTATTTTATTCTTGCAGATGCAAAACAGCCACGTTTACTAACACGATCGAGCAGCCGATAAATTTCTTGCATCGATCGTGTGTGAGCAACAACCAAAAAAAAAAGATTAATACTGTCGTTGGAGGAAAAGGGAATATGATGAAGATCACTCTCGTTAGACCAATAAGCGCGTAGATACCCTGATTCTTATCCCTTTCCATAGGAGAGAAGCATTATCAGCTTCATCGATGGAGTCCACATACATTAATTAGGATAAAACAAACAGAGACGTCGATTGGGTCTTTTTTATTCACAATTCATATCATTGGAAATTAAGCTTTCCCTTCCTGGCTAAGAGCCTAAAAGGTGACCAGTCCTCCATGTAGAGCCCCTGATAGTCAAATGCTAGAGAGTTCCGGAATCTGGATCTTCTCTAATTAAACCTTCCCTGCATCAAACCTTATCCATATATAATTACTCTCTCTCTCTCTATATATATATATATATCTGTGTGTACTTTTAATTTATTGGGTCATATCGTACAGCTCAAAGTCTTAGTGGGAGAGATATATATATCCTTACAGGATTATTCTACATACCTTCTCTTGATTTCTTTTAAATGGAAGATCAACCACAAACACGAGATGTACGTATGTGCATATATAAATTATTGTGACTTATAACACTGCGTCAAACTTTTTGGAACATCCAACTCGTATTTTAAGATAATAAAATGAAGTAGACGCTACACTTACATTTGATCAACTCTTTTGTAATATTTAATATATATCTCAACATATGGCCAGAAATTATCTCTTTGCTAGCTAGAAGGACGATAATTTTCCACTCACTCCACATACTCTTCCTCGGAAAAGATATATAAAAATGACCAGAATATCACAGACATACTTGCTACGATCTGGAAACAAAGACTTGCATCTCATCATTAATCCTCTCTCTCTCTATACATCGCTGAGGCGATTCTGTGTCTGATCTGTGGAAGATTACAGAATAAGAACGATATAATATATAAACCACATATATATATATAATTCCAGAGGCTCTTGTGCAGTCCTCGTCATTCCAGAGAGTAATGCGACAAAACCATCCTTGTAGTCTGTGGATAACAATATTCGGGTGAATAAAATGTACGTATATTATTCCACACTTGCCAGCAAATCCTGCGACGAAGAGCACGGATACGTAGTTCTTCTCTCCTTCCCACAATCCAGCTGAGATCGAAAGGGGTCGCCGCACAGCACAGGGATCACAAGGCGGATATCGATGATCTCTTCAGACTGCGGGATGGCTCCAAACAAGCGTAGTCTTCGAGGGAGCGGGAGGGGGGGTGCCTGAGAGATCTCCACGGCCTTGTCCGGACGCTCTACGCCACACCCTGTCATGAACAGGCCCGTGTCTCCTTATATCTCTCCTCCTCCTTCCCCCTCCGATCCGGTAATCTCTTCGTAAATGACAAGGGGCTGGGGCCTAGCTTTCTGATCGGAGACAAAACGCCACACCCATGGAAATTCTATTCTATTCTATTCTTATCTTTTGTTGGGATATATATCGGGCATTATTATCCCAAGGATAAGGGAAGGTATACGCACAGTGATTTATTATGTACATGCTGAGCAGGAGCCACTGCGCGTTACGACGGCAGCCGCAGGAATGGTGCATTAGGGTTATCCGGGAAGACGTGTGTGCAGGCCAGGCATGGAGCGCGCCGTCGTCTCAGCCGATCGTCGGCGTCCGGATTCCGGCGATCGATGCGACAGTTTTAAAACTGTGGGCAGCATAAGAATACAATATACAAGCCTCCCCTTGCGGTCGTGCAAAACTCTATCGGTCCAATCATCGTCACCATCATCATCATATATATACGTACACAGTGTCTATGTATGTCTATATATGAGATCGGTGAACAGTGCATCCTTCGTCTTCGAATGCATGCACCCACTCTTTCCTTTCTTCTTTCTTTCTCGAAGGTTTCAGCAGGTACCTCCTACAGTAGCAAGGTACAGGGAAAAAAAGTTCAAACAAAAGAAATATTTTAAAATCTGGCAAGGTACCTCCTTACAAATTTTGACTTTTACACTGAACTTGGACCATACGAGGGACACAAGACACTGATTTGATGAAGTCTGCGTGTGAGATCAGAAGAAATTGGCGAGCACAAATAAGTCGAGTTGCATGCTCTTCTTTTCTTTTTTTTTACCGTGTGACTTTATTTTATATTGTTTGGATGTTCACAATCCCTACTTCACTTTTCTTGATAGAAGTCTACGTACCGGGTGGATTCACTTCGACTTCGTCTTTTATCCTAAAAGTCCGATCCTTGCAACCCAATTTTGCCCGTGTCTTAGTTCTGGAAAGTATTTTTTAATTAAAATGTGTTAGTTTTAAAAAAAAATCCCATGCACAGTGTAAGTACCCTAGGGTTTTTTCAGTACTGCCATTTATAAGCTAGGTTGATTTGATTGTTTGATAGTAAAATTCTACAAAATAGTGCACTCATTTTATTTTTGAAATGTTTTCAATTACCTGCAGGGTTAATGTTAAACATTATATTTTGAAACAATGTGGTAAAAATTCAAACAAGAATTGTAAAATCATCTATCATATGGTTTCCCTATTTTGATTTTCACGTCTTTTACTTATAAAATCCCAAAAAAATTTAAGTAAGAGAATTAATTACAATATAAAAGAAACAAAATCCTTGATCATATATATGTGTATATTAATATTCAGTGTGAAAGCAGTCTACTACCTGGATCCACGTTTGGAGACCAGTAAACAATTCTACAAGCACAAAAACACTGTATTTGGGTTCACCATTTTCGAAACAAATAGGCATTGATTCAATATAGGAATTGCTTGAAACTTTGAAGACTGATCCCATAAATATCTCCATTGGGATCCTGTGTGTGAGGTCTTTCATAAATAACTAAGGCTCCGTTTGATTAGGCTTATTGAAGCTCTTAACTCTGAATCGGTCAGTGTTCAGATGTTTAGGAACGTTTGATAAAATAGCTGAACTCCCCTCTAAACTAAGCTCTGAAGTCTTAATAACATCTGAGCTATTCAGATCGGCGCCCTAGCTTTTTCATTTTCAGACGTCGTCTCGCTCGTCCGCGGGGGGCTGCGCGGAGGGGTTGCGCGGCGGGGCTCCGGCGGGGGGCTGCGCGGAGGGGCGGGGGGCTGCGCGCAGGGGCTCCAGCAGGGGGCTGCGCGGAGGGGCGGGGGACCGCGCAGAGGGGGGGCTGCGCGCGGGGGCTCCGGCAGGGGCCCTGCGCGGAGGGGCGGGGGGACCGCGCGAGAGGGGGGGCCGCTGCGCGGAGGGGGGGAGGAAAGCAAGCATTGTTTGTTTCACTTTGATCGCGTCTTTTGCCCCGTTCGGCGGCGGTTGTTGTAAGAGGTTCCGGCGTTTCTCCGCGGCACCGATGGCGGTGATGGTGGGAGCGGCGGTGCCCCAAGCTGAGCCGGACGGGCTGCGGACGCCGGATCCCGCCACGGATCGGGGATGGGGATAGGGAGCCCTTCTCGCCTCTCGGTGGCCGCAGCATCCCCTGTCCACTCCAAAGATCTGGTGAGCGCCTCCGCCTCCCGCCGGCTACCCCCGCCCTACCTCCGTCGAGCCAGCACTTCCCCCCTCCTTCATCCCTCACCTCGCCATAGTTGCTGTTGAATTGGGATGAAGACGAAGAGATGAGCGGACAGGTCTCACGTCCGTGATCTGCTGTTTAGCGCCATTTTCTCTTTCTTTTCTTCCGCGAGAAAGTTGGGAAGGAATGTCTCTCTGGCTGCAACCTCAATTATCCCAACAATATCTTAGAACGATCTTCGAGAGCCACCGGCCGGATCTTCGTTTTCACATCATTATTTGATCTGTTCGCGTTTTGCTGTCCTCGGGGCCTGACCGGTGGGATCTTTGATCCGCGAGGGGGGGTGTGCGGGGGGGCTCCGGCGGGGGGCTGCGCGGAGGGGCGGGGGGACTGCGCAGAGGGGGGGGCTGCGCGGAGGGGGGAGGGGGCCTGCGGGTAGGGGGGACACGCGGGGGGCTCCGGACGGGGAGGGGGGTGCGCAGCGGGGGGACGCGCGGCGCCGCGAGGGAGGGGATTGATTCAGATTTTTTATCAAACAACCCAAAGTACTTATATCTAAAACAAATTAAGTACTTTTTTACCACTCATTGAGAGGTTAGATATAAAATTAAGAGTTTAGATTTTCAGATTAAGCCTAATCAAATGTCACCTAACTCTTAATTAGACATTGTGGTTCAACTTAGGTGACTACCGGGCCTCCTCGTAAATGCCCTCACATGTTGCACGTCCGCACACATCTGTTTTTCTTTTCTTTTTTTGTGAAAAGGGACCGTGTCAGTCGTGCACAAGTGACTAACGCCCCCCTCACTCGGTCACCATCACTCGAGGTGAAACGCACTCTAAGTAGAACACTAGACTATGCTTCCACCACTAATTAGTGACACTTCCACGAGAAAGACACTATAAAAAGTTAGTAGTACGTTTTTGCTTTGCTAGATGGCGGCCGGAGTACAGTCTCCAACTTCTTCTTTACCGAGACATGCATGCTACCAAAATGATATTTATAATTAAATTTTTAGTGAAACTCAATGCATATTGATCAAGGCAGTTTAACATGGAAACAGATGAGAAATAGTTTGTCTTGCAAACTCCAAAATCATCAAATTGAAATCGGAGGACTCTGAAATATATAAGTAAATGAACATTCTCTCTCTCTCTCTCATATATATATATATATATATATCATCGACATGCATATGCGATTGTCTACGCTATTCCGACAATTTCCGGTAAAATCGAGATGCCCAGGCATTCATGCACGTCGGTGTGGTGACCCCCCGTCTTCGAGATCTATCGACGTCAGTATCCATTCTCTCTCCCTATCTCGTTCGATCGACCTGCACGGAGTTACGGCCTTTGGCAAGTAGCGGCCGGAGAGCCGCGCCGTGGCCTCGGTCCCGGCGGTGGCGCTGTGTCCTCGGTCGCCGGGAAGTATGGCAGGCGCTGCAGGAGGGAGGTGGGAGGAGCAGTCGTTGCGTTGCAGCTCCCACGAGGGAGCTCCCGTATCCCCCCATGCAATACGTACGAATCACTGGGGCTGTTTGGGACGGGATAATCCAGAATAAACTTAGTTTATCCTCGAAACTGAGAGAGGATAAATCAAGTTTATCTCTAAAATATTATGGTGTCAAATATGCCTTAAAATGTTGTTTAGTACCGAGATAACTTGAGAGTAGATTTGAGTTATCCTCAAAATTTAAGGAATAACTCAGATTTATTCCTAAAATTGTATGATACCAAACGGCGCCCCTAGACGTTTAAAACTGTTGCTCCATATTAAATTCTAGATTATATTTGTTTATTATGTTAAGTGGACAAATTTTTAAACAAAAAAGAATAAAACTCAGTTTCGTTGGACCAGTCAAACTTGAACGTCATATTTCTATTGGACTTGAAAAGTTTGTTAACTCGATTGAATCTTTATTTTAAATAATTAAATCACGAGAATTAATAACTATGCATAGTATCACTTGAATATATATGAAATAAACTGAAATAAATTTTGATTAGAGTTTAAACTTGGGTCGAGTTCCGTAAACGAGTTGAATTTATAGCTTCACATGTGACTATGGATTGATTTTGAGTTTTATAAACAAAAGCTTAAACATAAATATATACTAAATTTGAGTCGAGTTACCATTAGAGTTTGTAATTGAACTGGACTCAAGTAAGTAACTAATCAAAGCTGAACGAAAGTATATCGCACAAACATTTACATATACTCGATTACTCAAATTCAAAGTCTTAATCTCAAATGATTAGAGTCGGCTATATGAATTTGTCATTTTCACTTTCCGCGATCTTCTATTAAGTCCTCCTATATATTTAATTAATTTTTTTCTAAGAGATACCGGATAAGTTTACGCCAAAGTTAACTTAGACATATCACTCCGTCTCTTTTGCGCCGACAATATCAATGTTTAGACTCGTCTGACAGGTGCCACACAGGGGGATATGTCTAAACCAATGAAGATTTATCTTCTTAATAATATTCTCGATTCTCACAACTATTATTTTATCTACAATGCACACTTTGCAAATTTTATCTATCGATGTATGGTCACACATCTACCGTAATATCTATAAACAATTAGAACACCAATATATATTCTTGAGATGCGGAAGAGAGACAATTAATTAATTACCCACCGGTGTTTAGGAGTGCATATAGAAAAGACTTATGTATAAGAGCAACAAGCTAGGAGTAGATTGTTTGATGTAGATTTATCACCCTTTTGTATCGGTGATTGGTACTCCTTGCTCATTCTCAGTATAGATGCTGCAATAGAGCTTATAATTAACAGACGGAAAAGAAAGGGGGGAAATCAAAGAGACTTCTAAAATCAAATGCGATATATGTTTAATTTGCTCGGAAGGCTAGCTATATATATATATAGGGTGCTTCGTCCTTTTGATGCACACGGACTGCTCAAAAATGATCCGTGCCCTTATAAATGGAAAAGCAAAAAGACGGTTAAAAGAGAAATGAGATTGAAGTTTAACATGTTCAGATGCCACCTGAGAGCAAACGGAAGAGAAAAAGCATTATGGGGACACAAAATATATCAATGGTTAAGATATTTGAGTCTTAATTTTTTTGTAACTCATACACGGTCAAGACTTTCTCCATCAAAAGAAAGTATGGATCAAAGAGCCCTTCCCAGATATATATATATAGAGAGAGAGAGAGAGATACATATATATATATATACACACACACACACATAGAGAGAGAGAGAGAGGGAGGTCCCTCCCACTCATTCTAAAATGAATATATTTTATCAAATATTGCAGAGTTTCTGACCTACTGGAGCTAACCAAGCTGGTCCAAAGTCTAAATTTGTATACACGTCCATGTTAAAAAATTTATATTCAAACAAAATCTAAACTAGCCAAAACATAAATTTGTCATAAATATTTTATCCCATAAATATTTCAGTGCCAAACAGGCCCTTAATTTCGGTACATTTAGTTGACTCATCTACCTGAAAAGTTCTTAAAGGCCCTGCCCAGATTTACATAGAGAAAACTCTGCTTTTCTTTAAGCATCTGAAGATAAACTAATTTTATCTTCTAATTATTAATCTTATATCCAATCGGCCGTAAAAGTTCGAAGTTATGAATTTCGAGTGATTTTTTAACATAAATTTAACGGAATGTTTATGGCATTAACCAGGAGGTAAAGAGAGAAAATTAGAAAGGCTTGACAGCGACTACGAGAGCAAAATAAAGAAAAAAAATACATTAAGACGCTCAACAATTTATTTATTTATTTAACAAGCAAATGAATTTGGGAAAAGAAACCCGGATACAAAAATAAAACAGTAGGGGATAATTATGTCATTTTGTTCGCCCAACCCTTGTGAATCCGACACGCTACGCAACCGGGAGCCATGGCAATCCAGCGTCTGGAAAATTACCCATCTTTCTTCTTTGGAGATTTTTAAATGCCTCACAATTATTATATTTTAAATATTGTTACAAGATAAAATTCTTAAAAAATTTAAAATCCTTTTAAAATTAAGTATCTTAATTTAAAAACATTCTAACAATATTGTTAGCCATTTTTTTAAAAAAAAATCTTGATACAAATATTCTCTCTTTTCTATAGAGATAAAGAGGTTGAAGGAGACATAATAGAAAGATCATGTTGTTTTACGAGTTTTCAGGCGGTAGAGACACATTCTTCAATGATAAAAAGTTTAATAAAAATATACTCAAAATACGAACAATTAACTATAAGGAGTAATTAACCAAAAAAAAAAAACCTTTTCCCATCCATGTCCTCTTCCGTGATTTATCGTAAAAAGGGATTGACTTGTTGTGGGCCTGGGCCGCCCTATTCCGTTGACGCAACAGCCATTTATTTCTGTTCAACATGTTAAATAGGGTTGGTGGGCCAAATAAGTTGCTGGGAATAGTGGATGTTGTACCACATGGATGGGTCATAAAAAGGTTCACTTGCTTAAAAATCTTAGCCCCTTTGGCTATCTTTGGAAGCGGTAATTTTATTATAATCTTTGATTATCTTAGCTCGGACTATCCATCTTGGAAGCCGGAGAAAACGTTGAAATGGTGAATACTGTTCTGCATCGATGGTTCATAAGAATTTTGACTTTGCTTATATTTTCTGGGCCATTCAACCTGAATGCCATGGTTTTGGGCTGTAAGATCAGAGCTGCAATTTATATAAGGACTAATGAAACTCATCAGACTGGTTGGGTGTTGGCTGCAATTTGCTTGGGATGATCGCTCACAAATTTATTTTATTTTCTAGAGCGAGCAGTCCTCATATCACACAGAATGAGGAATTCTGTCTTTAAGTTTGCGTTTATTTGGTTGAATGGGAATCTAATGTCTTATTTATTTTCTAATATGAAGAAACATTCTCTTATATAAGTTACTATGAGAGAGATATTATCACTTTAATTCTCTCTCTGCTTCCAAAATTTATCAAGAAATGGAAAGAAAAAGATTATTTCAAACCTCCCCCCCCCAACAAACACATGCACACAATCCTCCCAACCAAATGCAGTCTAACATGCACCTATTTGTTTGCACTCTAAAAAGCTTGTTTTTAGAAGAAGAAAAAAAGGCAGTGACAATATATATCAAGAAAAATGAGCAAAATCCAGTCTCCATTACTGAGGCAATTTGCTTTTGCTCGGACGCTAACCTGTTACAATACTTTTAACACCACCAAGTGTGAATAGGTTGACTCCAGAGTGTACGATACATATAAAAACCAAAAACATACATCCGGGACATGCGAGCCTTTCTCTAAGATTTGAACTTGTTTACCTGCTACGTGATATGGCTCAAACGATTTGAATGATAATACAGATAAGTTGTGAGTCAAAAAGAAAACAGCCCCTTTTATTCAGCATTTGATCATTTGATCCCTTTTAACGAGCAAATCATGCTACTCGTCTGGCGATATAAGTAAAATATTGACACATTTAGGTTACTATTTTTCCATCTCTGTCCTAAACACAGGTCACTCGACAGCTACACGCTCAACGAGAACCTGAATTTGGCCTGCCCAGATCGTTGTCAGGTGTAGACTTCAGCTGGTATTGTGGTTCATAGACTCTTCCAGTTCTCTGAATCATTCATCACACTTCCATGCCCAGATCTATGGATAAAAGTGCTGAAAGTGATGTCCTTTTTATACAAGCATAGTGCATTCTAGAGTCGAAAATCAATTCCAATGTCAGGTTAATAACCTGGCTGATGGCCGTGAAAGAAGAATGTTGTTAGATGGCAACTTGGTGCACTACTCTTCTCGTGTTCACCTGAGGGCCGAGACATGAAGTCCTAAATCAATTCCAATGTCAGGCTACTAACCTAGTTGATGCCGATGGCAGGGGGAGAGGAATGTTGTTGGATAGCAACTTGGTGCACTACTCTTCACATGCCGATGCCGGTTCAGAAGCTGAGTGGAGTCCAACTAAAGTTTCTGACCCCGCTCATATTGGGTCTCTCATCTTCCCCACCTGAAATGAAACAGGGAGGGCACTGCAAGAGCCTACAGTGCTCATCTCATTGTTTACGGAATCGGTGGAATCGGACCGATTCCGACCGATTCCGGAATCCGATTCCATGCGGAAGGACCGATTCCGGCATGAATTCCGCGGAATCAGTCGGAATCGGTAAGAATCGGTCCGGAATCGGCCGGAATCGGTCCGGAATCGGAATCGGAATCGGATCGTTTTTTTTCTTTTTTTGCTATTCCAGTCGGATCGGCCAGAATCGGTCCGAATCGGCCGGAATCGGTCCGGAATCGGATCGGAATCGGAATCGGATCAGTTTTTTTTTTTTTTGCTTTTTTTTCTTACCGATTCTGGATCGATTTTCTTCCATTGAATCGGTCGGAATCGGTCCGATCCGATCCGATCCGGATCGGATCGGTACCCACCGATCCCGATTCCGATTCCGATCCCGCGATCCTTGGCTCATCTAGATGGCCACAGTGGTGGGGGCGACAGCCTAGGTGACTAGGCTGAGTCACAGTGTGGAGGGGCCCCCTCACCTCGCCTTGTTGCCTAGGTGGTCACCTCTACCGGCTACCGCTTTTGTTGATATAACACCCATTAATATGTAACTAGTACACGTATACACATATTCACCTCCTTGAGGACTGTAACATTGTTTGATACAATCGGTATAAACAGCAGACAATTGATTGTTCAAGGTTATATATATACATATCAGTTTATCACATCCTGGACTACAAGTTGATTTGATTTTTTATATTTCTTCTTCCATTCCCTTCCCCATGGATGAAAATGATGTGGCACCGTCTACTGTGACAACCAATGTGCCAGCAGACAGTTTTTCAAGCTCCAGTCGTGTTTTTCTGATACCGAGACTAAGTTCTATTTAAACACTTTCAATTCCCACGTGAGATCCACGTAACATAAAATTAAAATATCCAAGCTAAAATGATCTAGTATCACTTTTTATTTGAACTTGATCAACATTTGCCTTCATTATATTTAAAATTTAAAAGTTTCCTATAACTCAATTATGCAGTTTGCTATGTCACTCTACATAGTACATACAGCCAGTTCACAAGGACAGATAGATAAACACATATTCGAGAAACTTGCGAGTAACCAAGCATGTTAAGAACTTCCAAGTACTGATAGCTTCAACACAGAGAAGAAAACTCATTCAAGACCCAAGCATCACTTCCCAATTATATATCTAGCAGCAGTAAGAGCTAGAAACCATTTACTTACCTGCTGGAGTAGAAAATGATTGCAATGATCATGAAACCAGTAACAAGGATCTCCTTGGAGGAGACGGGACAAGCATTAATCATCCCAATTAAATCAAGAGCAGAGAGATCAGTCACCAATATTTCAATTTCCCACTAAATTGCTAAGCCCCATCCGTGCACTAATCAAACAGGAGCCAGAAGAATGGATTGAGGAAACAATACTGACCCATTATTGGGCGCCCCGTTTAACTTGAGAATAGATGTAACCAGGTTGTATATCTGAACATTCTCAAAGGAGGGGACCTTCCTGCCCTTCTGAAACTGAGGTCCATGAGCAACAAATATGGTCCTCATGGAGAAGAAGGCGTTGTCATAACCATGAGATCCCCCACATTCCTTGTCCGCCGTCCTCTCCGTCTTCACCTTGTAACCCTCGGCCAGCATGCCTATGATCGGAGGAATCCTGTCGCTAGACGAATAGTGAAGCCGGGCCGGCAGGTTCTCCTTGAGGTACATCTGCAGATACTGCCCATTTTCAACTTTGCCAGAACTCAGACCTTCATTCATCTTGGTGACGACTTCCAGATGAGAGACACTGGCAGGCGGCGATATTCCAAGCACCGGCGAGCCCGTCTCGATCCAGGTGGTGGGAATGTTGATCCATGGAGCTAAGTCCTCCAAAAAGATGAGCTTTTTATCGCAATTACCCACCATCCCATGGTCACCCAATAGAATTATGGTCACATCTTCAAAAATTCCCCTTCTCTCCAGGCCTGAGATCAACCTTCCAAGCATCTGATCGACATGGGCGACGGCGCCGGTGACCTGAGGGTCGTCGGGGCCAACTTGATGGCCCTGGTGATCTGGGTCCTCGAAGTAGAGCGTCATGAAGGAGGGGATTTCGCTGTCTGGGAGGTCGAAATAGCTGAGAATTGTGTCCACGCGCTCCTCGAACGGCACCGAGCCGTTGTAGTGCTGACAGAACCTCGGAGGGCAATCCCAAGAGCCCTTGTTTACCTCGGAGCCCGGCCAGAAAAAGGTGGCAGCTTTGAGGCCTTGGTTGACGGCGGTCTCCCACAGCGGCTCCCCCAGCCACCATTTGGGCTCGTGGCTGCGCATGGAGAAGACATCCCCGCTGACCGGATCCACGAAGCGGTTGTTGATGATGCCGTGGAAGGAAGGGTAGAGCCCGGTGACGATGGAGTAATGGTTGGGGAAGGTAAGCGTCGGGAAGACGGAGATGAGCCCCTCCTCCGCCTCTGTGCCGTTGGCCACCAGTCGGTGGATGCTGGGCGTCGCGGTCTTGAACTGATACCCGAAGCGGAAGCCGTCGAAGGAGATCATGAGCACGACGGGGTGGGGGAGCTTGGCGAGGGACCTTGCGAGGTGAGCGGAGGCGGCGGGCACGCTGGCGGCGGGAGGGGAGGCGGAGGAGGAAAAGAAGAGGAAGGCGAAGACGGCGGCGGCGGCGATGGAGAAGCAGGTAGCGAGGGCGAGGGCGGCGAAGAGGATGCACGACGGGTATCGTCCGGAGGAGGAAGGCGAGATGGGGTGAGAGAGGAGAGTCATACCGGAGTCTCTCGGGTCTTCATCTGCTCGGGCCGCCGCCGAGCAGAGGGCGACGGAAGACGCCATGGTTGTAGAGATGCTAGTACCCACAACCAGCACAGAGAGAGAGAGAGGAGGAGGAGGTGGGTGTTCTTGAGTGCCGTCAAAGGGTGGGATTTCTTCAGCAGAGGAGGTGGGCCGAAGTAGGCTCCATGGATGGTGAGAAGGTCGAAGCTTTTGACAGAAAAATCCGCCAAGTAGTTGACGAAGGGCGAGGTTGCAGGACCGTCTGTTAACTGGCGTGCATGATGGAGTATTAAGACCGGAGAAAATATATATTCAGTTTAAATATAAAATTATTTAAAATGTATTATTATTGATTATAGTTAAAGCAACATGCTTAATTTTTTATTATTTTAATCGATGCTGTCAAGGCTGAGCCACGTGCCCACTTCCTATTTGTTGATTTGCGTTGGCGGAATCCCGGGTTTGTCTGAGCGGCGCCCCCCCATGCGCGTGTAAATGGACGATGACGGCTGGCTGAATAAAGTCAAGAGGTATCCGGATCCGTAGCTTGATTCCGTCCTCATGAAACGTGTTTAATTTTGTTGTGAATACTATCTAAAAGATAATAATTCAACTCAGTTTTAATTTCATATTGATTCGAACTGATCATATGGGCTTTCTTCCTTCATCCACGTTCATTTTTAAAAAAAATAATTAATGTTAATTTGACGTGAAGGGAGAAAAATAATTCATACGATTGACTCTAAATTATTTAAAATTAAATTCAAATAAAAACAATATTTAAATTTATCAATTTTTTTGTTTTGATTATTTTAATATATTCTGTTTTTTAAAATATTGTCTAATGTGCCTGACATTTTTTTGGACTGAATGTGCCTGCATCATCAAATCTAGGGTCGACCATGGTGATTTCGGAGGGCAAATCCGATCTCTCGGGTCCGTTTGACATTATAAAATTTTGAAGATAAATCTGATTTATTTTCTAAATATTGAGGATAAAACAAGAATGATTTATCTCCGAGTTATCTCCGTAGCAAACAACATCTTAGAAGTTGATTATGTTTTATGGAAAGTTTTTGCAAAAAATCTTCTCACACATGTTGTTGTCAAGAGATGTCCTTACATTGATTGGTTCTGTCCGGTTTGTTTGTCTTAAATTGAATCAAGGAACTGTTGCGGAAAAATCGACAATCCATCGTCTACGAAGCAAGACGCGCACATCACGAAGACGACAAGGTTTTAGAGAAGTCAAACTTCACTGAACTGCAGTCGTACAACTTCTCCTACCGGTAACTCTCTCTCGACCTAACATTCAGCCATTGACCTAAATTATTTATAGGGAGAACAACTCAAAAAATTCACTCCAACTAAAATTCTCTTAATCCTTATCCAGAGTGTTGATAGACTAAATATCACTTGATATCTATCCGGTTAATAACCACCTCTTCTTCTAGCGTCCTAGAAGCATAGTCACCCGGCTCATTTGGCCTTCGGGTTCTGTGATACTCGCAAGGAAAAAGAACACTTGTTGCCTTTGATCCGAACATGGTTACAATGGATTCTTCGTGAAGATCATCGTATCAGGGGATACTAGCTATTTATATGTATCCTTTGGCTATTATGGAAAGAGCAGGTGCAATTCTTTCTTCATGCAAATCAATTTAGCAAAGCTGACCCGGTGTCGATTCTCAAGGTTGTCACGAGTAGAAGTGCAAACGAACCAATACACTCGACAAGTAGCTCGAAGTTCGGCTCGATAAAAACTCGACTCAGCTCGTTTATTATGTTAAATGAACAAGCTTGAACAAAAAATAAAGCTCGACTCATTAAACGAGTCGAGCTTGAACAGACTTCTGCTCGGCTCGATAAGCTCGCGAGCAGCTCGATTAAATATTATATTATATATTTATTTTTAAAAATTAAATTTTAAGTATTAATATTTATATATTGTCACTTAAATATGTTAAATAATTCAAAATTTGAGTTTAAACTTAGATTGAGTTTCATAAATGAGTTAAATCTAAAGTTTCACAAATGACTTTTCATTAATTTTGGATTTATAAAGGAGTTTGTATATAACTTAAGTTTGAATATGAATTGAATTTTAGTCTAACTACTACTCGAGTTCGAGCTCGACTCGGCTCGATTAATAAACGAACCAAGCTTGAACAAGGGTTCCACATACTCGCTAAAACTCGAGCTCGAACTCGAACTCGTGTAAAATAAACGAGCCGAGCTTGAACACCATACTACTCGGCTCGGCTCGGCTCGTTTGCACCCCTAGTCACGAGAGATGCCCGGTACAGTCTGTCCCTTATCAGTGTTTCCAGCGTCTTGCCACATCCTAAATGGGAGCCTCCATCACTAAGCCATGTTTAAAGCAAATGTCGATGGGGGTTAAAACTAGTTATTCTGAAGCCATAGGCGTTGTAGTCAAAAGAATGAGACTGGATGTGTCCTTTTTTGGAAAGCAAGGAAGTGAAACTTCACTGATCCACAGCTTGTAGAAGCAGAAGCTCTTTTTGAGGCATGCTGCTCCTGGGCTCTACACTCTGCCAAGTGTGTTATTATCGATAGTGATTCAAAAATAATTGTCAAGGCCATTGAAGGATCTGGTCCTCTTCCTTGGAAAGCTCGTGATTTTAACCTCGCTTGCAACTGTTGTTCTTGAGTATTGTTAATTTTTGAACAGAAAATTAGAGAAGAAAAAGAAGAGTTAGGCAACAATTCTATGGTCTGTATTTGTATTTACTGTTGTCAACTTCTGTTTATTACATCTTCTGGATGAAACTCGCATGTTTACGTAATATCTATCTGTACTAGCGTCAAGTCGTATGCCGACAATGTAATTCCTTCTTTTACGGTTACATACTGAGAATTTAGCCAGTTCTTCGGGGGGAAAAAGAGAAAAGGACTGAATTTTCTTTCTTCTCTTTTGCTTGGGGCAGGCGGCTCCTGTACTGGGTGTCTCCGCGTTCTTCGCCTGTTCTTCTCCCTCCAAAATTAGAGCTTTTCGGGGCCTCTGCGCTGTTTTCTTCCGCGTTCCGTCGGTGGTGCATACTGGTCCTGGGATGGCAGCGGCTTCCGGGACCCCACGCGAGAGCCGCATCCTCTCCAGCAAGCTTTATTTCGATGTCCCTTTAAGTAAGGTACGCCCTCGAAGTTTCTCCTCTCACTCCTGAAGGACAGTTAAAAAGGTAAAGGCGGCGCCTTTGTCTTTCCTTGTTCGTCTTCCTCGCTGCTGATGGAATCGGATGCCATCGTTTCAGGTTCCGCTCATCTATTCTTCTTCGTATAACATATCCTTCTTTGGGATTGAGAAACTGTGAGTTGCATCTCGCTCCCTCCCTTTTTTTTTCAATCTTGTGGGCGTGTTTCTGTTATCTTTGCCCTATGTCCTTTCGGAGTGAGTTCATCTGTTTTAAGGATAGTCGCCAATGCGAGGAATGACTATATAGTTTGCGGAAAGAGAAGATAGTGATTTAAGACAACGAGTTGTGTTATGCAGTTAATGTTAGGAACACCATGGCCCGGAAATAATCAATTTTACCATTTTACGGCGCTGCTCAAATATCTCTAATGAATTTGATAATGATATTATCTTCCAGATATTCCAGGCATGCAGAAATAGTTCCATAGAAATATCTAGCTTTCCAGATACTTCGGTTCATACTACATCGGATGTAGGAATTCATAGAGTTGGCGTACCTCTCAAGTAAACTTGGTGAACTTATCATCTGTAATTCACAATGTAATTTATATCGGTTGAGCAGCATTTGTGGTTCTACTCGAGCCTCTCGCAAGCATACCAATTAAGCTCAACCACTCAGTTGTCTACTCGTATTCTCTTTGAATATTGAGCCTGTGAAGTATGTGCAAGCTGAGAACAGGATGCATGTAATGCTTAACGTTTTTCTGTTTCTCAAGCATATGATAAAGTAATTCGACATGGTGGTCTCTTCAAGGTATAGAACCTACTCGAAGGGGTAAGAGTTATCTTCTGTTTCTCAAATGAGGTCACTACTTGTATTGTCTTCCTTCATCTGAAGCTACAAATGAAACATCCTTTCAGGGCTGCAAAGTGAAATTTGCTCCAGTCTCAATCTTAGGATGGTAGATAATGAATAAAACCATGATCCACATGATGTAATGTTTCTTCACACAGTTTGGGTAAAATTATTGCTTTTTCTTTTCGTCTTTGTAGTTCACAATGAATGCTACATCCTAGTGGTTACCAAAATGTAGAACAATACCTTTAACTCCACCATGGAGTATCAGTGGTTGAAAAGATCAGAGAGCACCTATTGGATGGCTATGTAGTTAGATTCTGTTAGAGGCAAGAGACAGTTGGGGCAAGGCTAGGCCTCCAATAAAGGTTGCAGGCTGTGTGTGTATGTAGATAGATATAGATAGAGGGGGGTGGGGGTAATGCAGAGAGGGGAGGCAAGGGATGGGGATGGTGGACGCCGCTGCAACTTAATGGATCTACCTTTTGATCCACTAGATTTCAAGAAGTCTATTGAGATTTTTATTATTGTTTTTAAATAATTAAATTCATTTTTTACCAGGAAAATATTTAATTAACCTTTTAAAGTGACTCTACTGAATGAAATTAAATTCACTGAAAATGAAAATTGAAATTAAATTCGCTGAAAAATGAAAATTTTCAAGTGAAAAAATTGGATGCGGAGGGAACTTAGAAGACAAACTATCTTTATAATCCATTTTTCCGTTTATGGATGTAAATGAACTATGGGATTCTGAAATTTCAATTCAATTTTTATAAAAATCAACAGGTTTAAAACCCATCCTATAAGCTATTGAATTGGATATGCTAATTGCCTAATAACTTATCAGAATTGAATCGGATAAGTTGTCAGAATTGAAATTAATAGGATTTTTATGCTTTTTTATTTTGATTATTTTTTTATATATATACCTCTTAAAAATTTAATATGATCATAGAAGATGAGTAAATCATAAAAATTATGACATATAAAATGCCAATAGAAATTTAAATTTTGATGTGATTAGGACAAATTTTAGTGGTTGTATCATACTAAAATTAATATATAATGCATAGTTTAAAAATTGTTGAATTTGGTTCCGGTTCCGGTAATGGAATTGGAATTGGAACACAATCAGAATATAGCAATTCCGATTTTATCAAAATCAAAATGCCTTAACCTGTACTGGAGGTGGAATCGGAAATAGACAATTCTGCTACTGAGTGACCCATTTGTGGCCCTAGCTCCATTGTTTCTGCATTTAAGCATGTGGAGTCTGTATTGCCCTTTCACCATTTTGTTTATCCTTATTTGTGCAGGCATCCTTTTGATTCTTCAAAATGGGAGCGTATTTGCCGGTTTCTGATTACAGAAAATGTACTGAACAGGTCTCAAATAGTAGAGCCATTTGAAGCTTCAAAGGAAGATCTGCTAGTGGTATAGATTCTTTAGATTGTAAACCAAACTGTCAGTCTACTATCGTGCTTCTGATATTCATCCATTAATTAGAAGCCTTCAATCAATGAGAAAAAAAGGGTTATTTCTTAGATGTTGATTGTTGACCTGCATAACATGTTCAAATGCTTTTCCTGAGCTTGAACCATGATATGCAAAAGATGGAAAAGAGGGTGGCGCTTGAGAATATAAGCTAAGTGCTTTTTGCTGTCTGTTTGACGTAAAACAAATTCAGCTCACTCATGATTTACATGTTGTTACGTAGAGTGTAAGCATCATGGTGATTGGTGATTTATTCTTCGGTTTCTTTTGCTTTTTCTGCCACATGCATATCTATCTTCTTATTCTTGGCTATTCTGGTCTTTGGTATCACTAATGACTAATTCCAATGATGACATGTTATTCCTTTCGGTGTATTTAACTGATCTTATATTATCGGGTTAATAGATTTTCCTGGCAGGTGCACTCTGAAGCATACTTGAATAGGCTTAAAAGCAGTTTGAACGTCTCCATTATCATTGAGGTAATGTAACATGAAACTCAGTGTATAGCATTTAGTATTTCTGCATTAGGTTTGTGCATTATATCTTTTTGTAATGTCTCAGACACATTATATGTTCATTGTCTATTCTTTCCCAATCAGTTTTTGTAAATAATTTGGCTTGTGCCCTACATAAGAATCTCTTGCTAGTTGAAAATGTTCTTGAACGTTGAATATGTCCATTGTGCATTCTTTCAGCAAGTACTTAGGATGCCAGTTGTATTTTAAATGTTTCCGTGCGTTTAAAATATTAATCAATTTATGAGTCCAAGCACTTTTTAAGAAATGCAAATCTCGATGGTAAAATACATCGAAAAGAATATTTATCTGTATGATAAATTCTTTGTTTTTTTTATTATTTCAGGTTAACAGTTTTGGTTCTGTTTCTCTTCACCTGCTTGTCGTGAGATGGTAGAGTCAAACTCCTAGTTGGTTCGACTCTTTTTCACGTGGTAGAATGAAAACAATGAGCACCCCCTCTCTTTCTCCCCTCGGTTGCATTTTTTATTTTAACTGTAAGACGATAAACCATTTCAATTTTTTTGTTTTGATCGAAATAAGATTGTGACATTTCATTCTTTTCGACTTTTAAATTCATCATTTTCCGAGAAATTAATTATGAGCATAGATCATTACAGATCCTATATTTGTGATTTTTAATGATAGTGTAAATGCAACTTTTGTGAATGTAATTTATCATGCCATAGTCATGTATGATATTGATAAGCACGTCTAGAATGAGATACTAAAGAAACCTGGATCTGAATCATAAAAAGTCTTGCCAACCTATTTAGTTATGCCTATCAATTAATAATTCAGCTGATTGCTGACTTTGGGACTGTGTTTATTAAAGATTGTTGTGTGATATGCATTTTCTCTCTCCAGGTCAAGCAAGTAGATCTAACCTACACGACTACAGGGAATAAATGAATTGGCTTATAGGATGAAACTTTTTGACATGATGTAGCTCTAGTTGTATTTAAGTAGCATCAATATCTTATTTCATCAAATTTTCCCTTTTATCCATGTTTGCACTTACAACCTACTTTTTTGTAAATATTACCTCAATTGTCCCTCAAGTTAGATAACGTCCAGCAAGAAATTAAACCTTTTTTCCCACCCACTTATCATCAATTTCTTGTTGCCACTTCTTCCTATTCCTCCTAGTGCTGTCATAACTGTGGACCACATTGAGCACCTCGTTCTACTAACATGCAAAATATCATTGCTCAAACATGAGGGATGTGGTACTTTTGGTTTAATTATACCATGATCATGCACCACTTGGTGCAAGATTAGTTTTGCAGGCAAGTGGAGGAAAAAAAGAATACGTAACATTTCATTGGTTTGTAATCTTTGAATGGGTATCAATCAGTGTTTTCATAATTATTTTCATTTTGTTGTCGATGTATGTAAATATATATGAATACATCATTTAGTTTTTTTTGTACTTGTTTAACTGATATGCTTGTTTTTCCATACTCCAGGTTCCTCCAGTTGCACTGCTTCCCAACTTTCTTGTTGATAAGAAGGTCCTTCATCCTTTCCGGAAGCAGGTTATAGTTCTATCCTTTATTCTTTTCAGAAGCAGGTTATATTCCTATCTTTGTCCAAAAATTACCTAGATTGGCTACTGGAGAAGGATTAATCAAGTTCCTCAGGTTGGAGGCTCCATATTGGCAGCAAAACTTGCAAAAGAGAGAGGATGGGCTATAAATGTTGGTGGTGGATTTCATCATTGTTCAGCAGAAAAAGGAGGTGGTTTCTGTGCATACGCTGACATATCTCTTTGTATATACTTCGCATTTATTCGTCTAAATATTTCAAGGTAAGTTGATGCTTGCTATACCCTCATTCCAAGGGGTAAAAGGTTTCTTTTTGTCAACGTCTTCTAAGCTTTTTTCCTTCATTTTTGAACGAAGGATAATGATTATTGATCTTGATGCACATCAAGGAAATGGTCATGAAATAGACTTCTCAAATGATAGTAAGTTCGCCTCTGTAGAACAGTAGTAAGTAGAGACTTTACCATTTTATTGAAAGGATTTACTTGTAGGAAGAGTTTATATTTTGGATATGTACAACGTGGAGATCTACCCTCAGGTAAGATGCACTTCTTGATTGTATAAAGATGTCATGTTACAGAGAGCATTTTGTTATGTATTACTGCAACATTACAAACCCATTACTTACAAGTACATTAAACAGGATTTTGAGGCTAGGAGGTATATTGACCATGAAGTTGGGTTAGTGGTAAGGCATGGTATTGCTTATGTTCTTGTTTTTCAGAATTCTTTGGCACTATGGTCAAGTATCAATTGTCAAGTGTCTTGCACATTCAGCCGGATCTAATGCATATTTGTTGACACTTTATTTGCCTTAGAGTGGAACCAAGACAAAGGAATATCTGGAGAAATTAGACAGAGCACTTGAGGTATAATTTATGACATTATTTAAGTAATTCATATGCTAATCTTTCAAGATGGTGATGAAGGAATAAATAGCATATTTGCGTCATCATCAGATTACATGGTTCATGTATTTAACTTATTCCCATATTGCATTAATTGGGCCTTAGCCAATGGTGAGCATTCAAAATAGTGAGTTTTTTTTGCATGGAAGAGATCATCTGTTTAAATGCACAAGAAGGGTTCGTTTTAAGTCTTTTTTCAAACGTCCTCCACAGCCTAACAACTATATTGAAGCATTTGGATGATTTGATTTTCCTCAATAACACAATTTGATAAATGTTATTTGCTCTTTTTTCCTTTTTCTACTTGTTTTATTTCATATATTTTTGAAGTATCTTGAACTCTGATTACAGTATATGTAAAATGCATTATAGGCTGTGAAGTATAACTTTGAACCTGAATTGGTAATCTATAATGCTGGCACAGACATTCTGGATGGAGATCCCTTGGGCAGGTTGAAGGCAAGTGTCAATTACTTTTTCTTATATGTTGGCAACTTTGAAGTGCTTCCGCCTGTCTAATTTTGTCTGACAATAGAGTTCAAGGTGGGGTTTGATAACACTGAAATCTGAAATCTGAAGTCTGAGATTCATGTCTTACATTTGAATATGTTGTATAGATATCTGAAAACTTAATAAGTAAAGATTGTTTAATAAAACACTTGAATCTAAAAGTTGCCTAGATTAAGACTTTGTTTCAAAATTTTATATATGAACATGAACATTCTAGAATCACAAAGTACACATCTAGATTGATAATAATATAAACTCTTCACAATCTATGTTGTTCTACATGTGTCCTTCGAATTGAAAATAAAGTATTTGCTATTTATCTTGTCGATTTCTGCATGTAGTTGATGGCTCTTTCCACTCCTCTTGTACTTGTTCGATATTTGCATAATTTTCATATATCTCAAAAACAACCATCTTTCACTTTTTTTCCTTTCCAAAAAGTTTTGCAATGCTCGATAAACATCAATTAATAGCAATGTCACATCGTGCTTCCAATATATATGATGATATACTCTTAGGAATTTTATATTGAACTTTTAAGACACCAAATGTGCTCTCAATAATATTTTTTAATTTTAAATTTTAAATTTATAAATATCTTAATATTAATTTGATTAAGAGGTTGACATCAAAAAGGAAACTAATCCTTACCTATATATATATATATTTCTCCTTGAGTAAACAGAAAATTCAGCATATTCTCTCTCTGTTTCACATCGCAACGAATTACCCAGTTGGATTAGAATTTCTATCCTAATATAATTAGGATTATACTATCATCGAACAATTCATAAGATAAATCTAGACCTTTTAGAGTCGTATGATTTATCAAACTGTTTAAATGTAATGAAGTCTGACCGAACCAGATTTCAGAGCCTGTTAGGCCCTATCAAACAGGGCCTAAGGATTCAACCATTGAGCTTTCCTCATCTTGATTGTTTCTGGCAAGGATGCATATGTGAAATCAATGGTTTCAAGATTGAGTCATCTATCCAGTTACTGGTGGTTTTCGTTTTATTGGGATATCTGTTCACCATGATTTTAAGGTAGCTAAGCTAAGCTGTAAATGGCTGTATTTGAAAGCTTATGAATAGATCTCAATTGACTGTTCTCGTTTACCAGCAGCACCATATCATGTGAATATTTGGTTTTTCATCTGATTACATTTTCAACGAGGGATGCTGATTTCCGCAGGTCAGTCCCGATGGAATAACCATGAGAGACGAAAGAGTGTTCAGATTTGCCAGTGAGAAGAACGCGCCTCTTCTTATGCTCACTTCAGGTGCGCTCTCTAGTACATCCAAGTTCCACCCGTTTAAAGCTAGCTCTCCCGGTGGAGCAAACCAAGCTCTTTTTTTTTACTTCCTTGAGTGTCTGTTGCTAGGCGGCTACACCAAGTCGAGCGCCCGAGTCGTAGCTGATTCAATTTCAAATCTAGCAAAGAAAAACTTGATCGACCTGCAGGGTGCACGCAGCAGAGAGTAATCACAAACACCTTACAACAGGATTTGTCGTATTTTCCCATGCGTGTATATGCGCCTGGAATCTCCGCCAGCATCAGATTTGTGAATCCATCGCGGTAGAACTGGTTGGTGCCTCTGGTGGTGTTGTCTCTCGCAGTCTTGAGAAATGCATGCCAAGATATAAATAGCTGGAATTTACAGTTTCTCGACCTACTCCAAGTAAAGATCACTGTTTCTCCCACAGTAATGCGAGAATGCAGAGGACCTCTTGGTTTGAACGATTCGAACCACTATCAAAGCTCAGGTCTTTAAGATTTAAAAATATTTTGCCGCAGCAGTTTAAGCTCAGATGTTCAAGCTGTTAATAGATTATTCAGATTACGAGGTAAAAATCAAATCGGACCAACTCTTCCTGTTCGATTGGTTTGATCTGAACAGAGAAGGGGGGAAAAGAAGGGTGGAGGCCAAGCCGTGCACAGCCCCCCCCCAAGGAGGAGGAGAATACGCACGAACGAACAGCTTGGCAGGACGGAGATGGTGGTTAGTGAGGAGGGGCCGCTCGCTCGGATAAGCCCGCCGGAGCCAGCAGCATCGTCGATTATTGCCTCACAAAAATATATTATTATTATTATTATTTTATATTACCACCTCACGCCACGCGCTGCCGACATCGGCTTCCCCGCGAAGAGCGCACGACGCTGCTATTCTTTCTATTTCAGAAGTTTATTCTATTTTTAAGCATACTTTCGAGTGATTAAAATTTAAAAATAAGATCTTATGTTTTGGTGAAAAAAATGTGTTCGTCTAAAATATCGTTGGTTGATCTTTAAAATTCTTGGGCAAAAGTTTCTTCCCCTTTCTGGGAAGAGGAAAAGAAGAGTGGAAGAGAGAGAAGGGTGCGATGGTATTACAGAGGGATGTTTTGTTACGGAAAATCAAAATATTTAATAATAGTATCTCTTGAGTTCTCTGGTGATGATAAGTTAGTTTTGCTGGGATTTTATGTGGAATAATCTATATTTGCCTAGAAAAAATAAGCTCATATCAGACGGGCCCAAGTTTGGGTCGTAGTCTTGTGAAATGTGATGCTTAATACCTTGACCTTGAGTCAGGAAAAACAACCGAATCAAATTAAATGTCACTCTGTTCACCTTTCTCTTCAAACAATATTATTTTAATTTTAGGTTATTAAGATTTAAAAATATTTTGCTTATCAAGACGTACGTGGTGGAAACTATGTTAATCTCTCTCTCTCCCCCCATATTTCCGCTTCTGTTTCGCCCACCGCTCTCTCCTCTCCTCCTCCTTCCGAAAATCCCCTTCGCTGCGACCGGCGCTTCCTCTGATCGAAGAACATTAGCGCGGAGAAGACGGCAGAGATGACAACATACGGGACGATCCCGGCGGCGTCGCCCTCCTCCGGGGGATCGGGGATGGATTACATCTCCCGCGCCAAGGAGCGCGGCAGGGCGGCGCTCGCCGCGCGCCGGCCGTGGAGGGAGATGGTCCACCGGCACGCCTTCGGCGTGCCGCACAGCCTTGGGGAGGCCTACATCCGGATCCGCACCAACGCGGCCTACTTCACCATGAATTACGCCATCGCCGTGCTGGTGATCCTCTTCCTCAGCCTCCTGTGGCACCCCATCTCCCTCATCGTCCTCGCGGCCATGATGGTGGCCTGGCTCGTCCTCTACTTCCTACGGGACGAGCCCCTCGTGCTCTTCCATCGGACCATCAGCGACCGCGTGGTGCTGATCGTGCTCTCCGTGGTCACGATCGCCTTGCTTCTCCTCACCCGCGCCACGCTCAACATCCTGGTCTCCCTCTTGATCGGCTTGGTGGTCGTCCTCCTCCACGCGGCGTTCAGGAAGACGGAGGACCTTTTCCTGGAAGAGGAGGCGGGCCGGCCAGGGGGCGGCTGGTACTCCGTCATAAGCGAGAAAGCCGCCAGCCCCTCCGGATCTTCCTAAGCGCCGCCCTACCCCCTTCCCCATCGTCATCGCCCGTGTGTATTTCTTCCTGATCTGCTGCTCCTCACCAACCCCACGACTTGCGCGCACCAGTTGTTCGTTCCATTGCCTCCGTACCAGTCAATGCATCGTCCGCATCTGTTCATTGGATTTTTGTGACGGAATCGCAGGGATTCCTTTGTTGTTTCGGTATGTTTGATCGATCGATGACTTTTCCACGTTGCAGTGTCTAGTTTCCACTTGATCTGGCCGAATGGTTTCGCCTCATATCAGGATTTCGACGACGGTATTCAGGGAAAATCGGGGTTTCGATGTTCAGCACGGTCAGATT
Organism: Cryptocoryne crispatula var. balansae; assembly: GCA_036172225.1. NCBI lineage: Eukaryota > Viridiplantae > Streptophyta > Magnoliopsida > Alismatales > Araceae > Cryptocoryne > Cryptocoryne crispatula. Next base: position 40,738,916 of record CM069928.1, read on the forward strand.
TTTCCCGGAAAGTTTTTCAGCGACTGGATTGAAGCAACGTGGTGGGGTAATCGGTCTATAATCATTCTAGGGTCAGAGGAGCGTTGCTGCGCGCGTAGACCCCTTCGGCCTTTCTGGAATGGGGTCTACAACTTGTCCACGACACACACACACACACACATATATACATATATAATATTTTGGACGAGAAATAGAATTGACTAAAGATATTGCCACACACCTTTTGGGGAGATACGGGTGGAAGAAAGTGAAATAGTCATTTAGGAAAGAGATCACCTCTATGAGATGAATTTTTTTATCAAGAGAAATCAGTCTTCTTATTACTATTAAAACAGAGTAGTATAGTTTTGATATTTCAAATAAAAAGGTAAGATTAAAATATTTAAATAAAACAAAAAAAAACGTTTGAACATAGTCGTATAATTGAAATGACTTGCAAATAGAGATATTTCGACAGTCAAAAAAAAGCTGAGATTTAAGTTCTCTTATTAGTAGAGTTCCATAACTGACACGAAATTGGATATTCACATCATAAAGATATGATTATCATCGAAATTGACAATCTCTCCAATAAAGACATAATTATGGATCAGATGGAACTTAAGAAAGAAACTAACTTAAATAAGTTGAGCATAATCGGTCTAACTCACACAAAAGATAAAAATATTTATAGAATATAAATATTCAGGCAACTCACTAAAATGGAGAAGAGAGGAAGATTATGATAAAAGATGGACGATATAAATTTTTCACCCTTCAAAAGTAACGGAGGAAAACCCGCTGTATGCTTTTGCTTTTGAAGAAGATCTCATCTGCTTTCGGGGAAGACCCCCAATAACCTTATGGGGAAAGACTCCCAACTGCTCGCGAGCCCTAGCCACGTGCAGCTGCCTCTCGCTGGTGATCACGTTGACGTCCAACCCTAAGGCCGGAGATAGAGATAAGTCACCCCTTGTTACAGAAAACAAGAGAATCTCATCTTTTTCATCCAAGAATGACTCGGCTTTAAATACATAAAATTGCAATAATTGTCAAACACCTCTTTCAACAAATGTTGTTACCATGGTATGCCGGGCCGACTCCAAGCCGGCCCGGCAGGGGGTCGCGCGACCCGGCTTCGGGTCGCGCGACCCGGCGACCCGGTCGGCGACCCGGTCGGGGACCCGGCCGACCGGGTCGCGCGGTCCTTTTTGACCGCCGCCCCCCCCACTAACAGGTTAGTGGGGGGGTTAGTGGGGGGGGGGGCTTTTCCCCCCCACTTAAGAGAGTTAGTGGGGGGGACTTTTCCCCCCACTAACCCTCACCATTTACCAAAATGCCCCCCCCCCTTGGGGGGCTATAAATAGCCCCCAAGGGGGAGGGGTCAACTCACTCCAAGTGGAAGAACTCCACACCTCACCTCCTCCCCGGCCCTGGTTGATCACTCTTTCGGTCTTCTTCCTCTCCTACTGATCACTTTTTCGGTCTCCCCCCTCCTCACTGATCACTCTTTCAGTCAACGAACGTGAGGGGTTGGGTGAACCAGAGTTCAACCCCGATGATCGGGAATGGGCTCAAGGGGAACTTGACAATGTTCCTCTTTCCGAGGAATTTCGAATCCCTCCTTCTGTGGCGAAAAGGCAAAAAACTGGACAATCTTCTCGTCAAAGTAGGCAATCAAAGGGCAAAGATAAACATGTTGCAACTAACCCTCTTGATATTGCTGATCTGGACACAATTGACGAGACAAGGGAAGATACACCGGAGCCTAACATCCGAGTGCAATATCAGACGTCGGATGATTCAACTTCAAAAAGTAGTAGTGACGGAGATGACAACACGTACGGCAGCAGAGGAAGCACCGCCGGCACCACTTGGTCAAGGGAGAACCAATCCACGGTACACCCCTTCACAAGAATGTACCGCATTTTACGGAAGAGGAGCGAGTTTACCCACGCAAGACAAGTTTATGACCACTGGGCAAGACACCATAGGTATGCTGCAGAGTTAGAACCATCACAGGGTTCTTGGTGCCCATCTTATCAAGGACAAGATTATGGGATGATGCAGCCTTCACTAGATAGTTCTAGTACGTATTCGTATGATAGTTATGGTGGTTCTTTTTCCAATTATCGTAGGACAATTGTACGAGGCAGTGAAGAGTATAATCAGTTTGTCTATATGTTTAATGCGTCGTACTCTTCCTCAATGTCATGGGCGGAGTACATACATTATGTAGAAGAACAATTTAATGTAATGTTTGAATGAATGTTGAATGAATCTTGTTAAATCACATCTCTTATTCTTAAAAAAATTCTGGGTATTTTTTCTGATTTTTTCCTAATTTTTGGGTATTTTTTATGATTTTTTCATGTTTTTTTTGTTTTTTTTTTTAAAAAAATATTAAAACCGACCCGGTCGGGCCGGGTCGCGACCGGGTCGGCGACCCGGCCCGACCGGGCCGGGTTGGGGGCCGGCCGACCCGCGGCCGACCCCCGAGTTATCCTTCCTTGGTTGTTACAAAAAATATACAATTTATCAGACAGCCATTCATCCCATTAATCCGGAACAGAAGAGTTGCAAGAATTCTAAGATATTTAAGCTTTTCATAGATACGTTTGGAAAGACAAATAATTACTTACAAGGATCGAAATACAAAAAAAAGGATCTCGCACTAGCATACATAAGATTGAAGATGTGGTAACACATCCTGGAGATGAGTTATGCTCATTTCCATCCCAACCGATTATAAACCGGAAGAACCTCGATGATCCTGGCTCTGAGCCATGAGGTCGTCGCCATCCGCTCCGGCTGCCTTCCCTCGATGCGCCGGCACCTCGAGCAGGTCTTTGAGATGCTCGACGCCTGCCGGAGGGCCGATGCTGCAACGAGCGGTGTTGTGCTTTGCTATTGCATCCATTAGTCTTCGAAACTGCGTGCATAGGAGGGGCACAGAGTGCTTTGCTTCTTTATTTTGTTAAATCATATACATGGTAGATTGATCGCATTCCAGAAGAATTATTATGGGTGTTTGGTTGCAAAGATAGATTGGATTCTGTTATAAAAATATGATGACTTTGTAACGATATATGTTTGGCAATCATTACAAAATCATATTTTTATAAAAAAAAACTTCAACAAGCAAAATGTCAGATTTCTTTTCTTCTTTGTGGTCTTCCCTCTTTTTTCTAGTTACACATGATCCACGCTTTTTTTGCTGTCACATCTCATCAAACATGATACTTTTATGTTCTTAACTATCTTATATTGAATCACAATATATATATAAGTATGGTGCAACCAAACACCCTATTAGAGGAAGATGTCAGGGTCAAGTTGCTTACTTTTGCAAGTGAACATGTGAAGGATTCCAGGAGCCCATCTGCGCCACGGTAGAAATGAAAGAAAGGTAGCACCTTCACGTTCAGCCGTTTGCACATCGGCTTGTTCTCGTGGTAATCCACTTTCGCAAATAACACGTCGGGATGTTCTTTCGCCATCCTGCAGAGCTGGAAAGGACCACCAAACAAGAGTCACCAAGAAATACAGCAACGAGTTGAATCCAGCATTGAATAGTATGCAAATGGAGAGTTTGAAGAATTTATCGAATGTTTCCTTGCGAAATCTATTGGCACTGGAAGAATAATGACATTGACACCAGAAAGAGTCCTGGATAATCCGAATTTTGAATGAAAAAACATCCAGATTTAACAGGGTTTGCAGATTTAGAAAAAACAGTTCCGGACACTTGAAATTATATGTGAACCAAGAATCCTTTTCTGCAGAAACTTGGTATCTGAGATTCTAATCTCAAATGAGTAAGAGAAAAAAAAGAAAAAAAATATGCTTTTACCAATTTTTTCTGTAACAAACTTCATAGAGGAAGGAAAAGCCAGTCAAATATAGCTAATAGAAGGAGAGGAATAATACAATAAGGTGTTTGGTTGCACAATAATTTTATACATTTTTGTGATAATATAAATTCTAAGATGGCTAAAGACATAAATTATCATTTTTGATGAGAGATGATAACAAAAAGTGTGAGCACCAACAAGGATGGGGGAGCACAATGGAAAAAAATCTTCTTTTTTTGTCCCAAAAAGAAATTTGTCTATAGAAATATTTTTGTGTTGATTGCCAAAAATCCTTTTTAACAAATTTTGTTATTAAAGCATAATTGTTTAATAAAACTCAATTTATCATGCAATCAAACACCCCATAATATAGCAACTTTTTTGCCAGTCTTATTTTTTTGAAATGTCTAAGGACTGGTTTCTATCAAGGTAAATAAGGGTCAAAACATTCAAAGTATAAAGTTCAAGAAGGAAAAACAAAGAAAGAAGGCTCTGCTACCGAGTTGGTAGTATAGAGATATTACATGAAAAACTGTTGGAAATGAAAAAATTTATCCCCAGTAAATGGACAAAGTCCATAGTGCATCCTGATGAGGCGAGCAACCAATCCTTGACAAGAGAAGACATGTGATCAGATTTGAGTTGTCAAACTGGTCCTTAAAGATTTTCTTGTTCCTAGTACGCCAGATGGGCCATAGCATGACTTTTAGAATTAAATCCCATGCCAAAGAAGTAGGATCTGAACGCCATTGGTTCAGTGTCTGCTAATGTAGCAAAAAAGAAGTGGTGTCCACTTGTTCCACCCAAGCAATTTTCCAATATGTAAAAATGCTCGGCCACAAGAAATTGATGATCCCACACTTAAAAGGAAGATGTGATCCACACTTTTCACCTTGAAACCACAGAACATGCGGCATTTTGATAAAGTCAGAAGAAACCTACGAAGGTAGCTTCTCATAGGGAGACTCTGCCTAGCAATCTTCCATAGGAACACCTTGATCTTAAGAGGGACCTGTTGCTGCCAGACAACACGATGCCAATAGAAATCCACCCCACCAAAAGGCAACCAGCTCAACGTGGATTGCACACTAAAAGTGGATTTGTCGCAGGAATCCAGACTAATTTATCCTCTCAATCAGTGGAGCACTTGTGGTTTTCAAAAAGAGCTAGTAGGGTTCAAAGCTCAATGATCTCCTCATCCTTAAGACTCCTCCTAAAGACAAGAGTTCACTTAATCTCCTCATCCGAAGAGTCGCTAACCTTAACATTAGGGTGAATGCACAAATTGATAATGGAAGGAAGCGTGGAAGCCAGTGGAGCATGGCCCATCCATTGATCTTCCCAGAAATAAGTCATTCTACCATTTCCCAGCTCAATAGTCATTGCAGAGTTGAAGAGATCACAATTCTGCAGTATGCCTTTTTAGAACTCGAGACTCTGCTTCTCTCTCCATAATCTCTTATCCAGGAGCTGTTCTCACCAGTTCTATATTTGGACAAACTAGGTTAGCCCATAAAGTATTAGTGTTGAGGTTCAACTTCCATAAGCACTCGGAGAGTAAGGCTTTATTGATAGTTTATAGGGTAGCAAAACCCTGCACCGCCTTCTTTAGTGGTTCTGCACACATGATTCTAATTGATAAGGTGTAGGCCCCTACAGCCATTGTTACCTTTCCATAAGAACCTATCCCTGATACTCTCCAATTTATGACATATGCCTTGGGTACCCTAAGGATTGAGAAAAAGTGGAGGTAAGATCTGCAAACGTGATTTTGACAAAATCCACCTCCCCCCACATGATAGCATATTGCTTTTCCAACAGTGCAGTTTGCTCTCAAATTTGTGAATTACGCAATCCCAATCTTTACTTTTTGTACCTTTATCAGAGAGAGGTAGACCCATATACCTAATCAAGAGGGACACCCAAGGCATGTTGAAGATACTATGCACTAAGAGATATACCCAACACCAGTCTTATTGCACTGACTAGAATCTCTTGGTCCATACTAACGTTGCTTTTTGAACAACCTTTGCAGGCAAAAGTGTGAAATCAAGTAAATAAATCACCAGTGGATGGATTAGACGTAATACATGAGATAGAACAGGCATCAAGTGCTATAAAAAGAAACTGAAGTGATTTTTTTTTGATTGGAAATTTAGAAGACCCACCACTAACATGAAATTTAGAACACCCAGAATTTTTTGATTTTATGGCACTGCCAACAGCTTAAGAGGAACCAGTATTCCAAACGAATTGTTCTGGATCTCATTGCAAGCTGCCATCTATTATTAGGATAAAAAGGATTATAGGTATAAGATAATATATATGTTAGTGATGGTAGTAAGAATAAGAAAGAGGTCAGGACTCTGAAGCGCATTAAATGCACATTATGTTTGCTGCCTGATCGAGAATAAGATACCCTTTATGTAAGAATAGGTTATTCCAGAATGTAACACCTAATGTATATTTTACTTAAAATAACTACTAGAAAAAATACTTGCTATTGTTTCATACCAAACAACAGGTTGGAGATAATCTAGGGATATTATTAGCCATGCGATCTTTAAAGGGCACCAAACATTCAAAGTTAGCAAAGCCAACAGTACACAACTTTTCCTAAGCTTTCTCTTCTCTTGTTGTCAACTATTTTCAATGTGCACGTGACTGTGAGGATGCTATTTTTAGTATGATGAGTTTAGACTGGATGTTGGCTGCACGTGGCTGTGAGACCACTGTGCTATCCTTCAAAAAAAAAAGTTTAGACTGGAAAACAAGCATGTGATTTCTATCTTTAAATGACTTTATTGAACGCTTTGGCTAGGTCACGTATTGAACCACAACATTCCTAAGAGATTGATCAATCAGATAGGCAAAGAGAAAGACAATATTTTTGCAAACATTACTAGAAGCCATCAGTCACTAGAAAAGAAATGCAGCTTTACCCTTGGAAACAGAGCGCGGCAGGAAGCACACCAAGTGCCATAAAATTCAACAATCACAAGCTTATCTCCAGCTTGACACAACACTGATAAGAATTCTTCTGTTGAATGCACATCTATCATATTTGGGCCAGCATTCTTTTCCCACCATTTTGGTCTATCAGGTTCAACAATTGCTGCATGCACCTGCAAAGACAACCAGAATTATGAAACGCACAATTAAAGAAGAATTTGACAAGGTATCTATTTCAAACCAATCATAATAAGAAGAGAATGTCCAGAAACAAATAAAGTAGAGACTATAACCAATCCTAATTCAACCCCGATGTGCCAATCAGGATCCATTTCCAGCTGGAACCATCTAGGATCAGCAGAAATTGAAGTAGAGACTAATGTATATTTGCTGCTGTACTTGACTTCTCTATTTGTATACCAGAATGTCCAACAAAATGAATCGCAATATGGCCAGCATAGCTCAACCATAAATAAAGATTGTTAATCCCAAATTAATATATCCAAAATGCATTGCCCCATCCTAGATCAATAAAGTACCTGATCAAAATAGAATAATGAATTAAAAAGATCATGTACAATAGTATAATGGTAATCACTCGGGAGGTGAATCTTGTAACTTTTCAATGCATCATATATCGTGGTTTTGTGTGTGAAAACTGAGAAGGTACATGCTTGGAAGTTGGAACAAAAAACAGAGTTCTCCCAAGCCTGCCATTGAATTCATGGTTTCTGTTTGAGTTGCAAAATGCAATCAATTAAACTGATATCAAAAGAAGTGGATTCATTTAAGATATAGTTGGCACATGGTAACGTTGGTGAGCTGACTATCCAAATGCCTTACAATCAGACAATACCTAGTTGAACTGGAAGCTAAACATGATAACTGGAAATGCATCACTCGCTCTGATTAGCATGCTCCACCGTACCATCTCATACTGTGTTCCAGCATCGCCTCCAGAGAGATGAGCACTACTACGCAGAGCACCAGAGTATAATAATGTAATATGACAGGCAAATAACAGCAAATCAACTAGTAATGGCATTGTCACTGCAGATCTTTGTAAACATACAGGTTCCATATTCGCCTCCTGACTGAGGCATCGGATAGTCTTTTTTTTCTTCACATTTTGAAGCATTCTGCCCCCATATTTTCTAAGTATTCACTAGGACATTAACACTTAAAGTCATTCTGGCATAGTTCTACCCATATAGGAAGGTCAATATCAGTAGGCAGTTGGGTCTAAAATCCACAATACAATAATGATTTAGATACTAGCAAAAGGTACATCATTATGATGAATGTATACCTAGCCATTGACTGGCAGAAGCTATCAAAAGTTTCACAGAGGTACAAGAATACATTTGTTATGCATCAAGATTTGTCTTACGAATATTTTATGGAAGAAGACTCCTATCCTCGTCCTTGATGAATAGTCTCACAAACCTTTTGACAAGTAATAGTCATGTTAGTCATATTCTGCGAAAATTCATTTATAGTACAATAAATCCCTAAACATGCTACTAGAATTGTATTCCCTAAACTAGTCTTATAGTCCATAAGCCTTCAGCACATATTGTTGACTTCTAATACCGTCAAGAGTTGAAAACTTGAGATTGTTAGTTAAATTGTGAACTATATTTAATATTGATTACAATCAGCATATTAGATAGATTAATTTACTGTCTGCTGAAAAGTATCATCTATTAGCATAGTCAAAAAATATAAGGCCATTATCAATCTAGTCGTTGATTATCATGTAAAATACCATAGACAATAAAAAAAGATATAAGATATACCATGTGTTATAAATCTTGTAGAACATGTAAAAAATGTGTCGAATCTACTTGCTAACAAAAGTAAAGTTAGAATAAAATATAATAATGCAAAGACTCAGTATAACTGTCATGTTGTTTAAAGAAGGTATAATCGTTATTTTGATTGCTGGAGCACCACATAAGTTCCCAATCTTAGGCCCTGGTTGAAGATTGTGAAAGAAGGAGAGGGGGTGAATTTGCCACATGAGATGCAAGGTCAGAAGGCTTGCTAGTGCTTCCAAATAGGCCAGTGAAGGTTTTGCAAAATCTGTATTGAGGTGTTCTTGCATGGGGAAATATAACAGCAACCAGAAAGGTCAATTAGGATGATCTTCTTGGTGAGTGCAAACTGTCACCAAATTATATGCTAATCAACTTAACTTTCTTCAGAACAATTGTACCATCCTTGAACAGTTCTCATCAGACCTTACTGTGAACAAAGTTTATGGTCTATTAGGCATTTGTGAAAACATGGTAAGGACCGAATGGGGAAATTTTGGAATTTTTGAACTTAGAACTGCTGTTCTTATTATTTTGGGACTGAAAGGAAAAGACTGGATGGTTCAGACTATCATCATCTTGTTTTAGTTTTACCAAGAGCCCTGGCCGGATTTCAACTAAATAGGCTGTATTTTACTTTGTTTTGCCTGTTTTGATCCAGTTTTCAAAATCGGAATTTTGTAAATTCTGATCCAACTTGGTCAGTTGGTCTCGATAAAAGCGGCATGTGCTAATAAAGTCAAGAAAGATGGAAAGATGGTTTGAAAGGTATATCTTGGAATACAGAAAGATTTTTCATAGGTGAACCACTGAGCTTACAGCGAACATTATCACCTTGTTTTTTTTCCAAAAATGATGACCCTACAAGTTTATCTAAGAGAGATAGAGGAGGGGAACAGTTAACAAGTTTTTTGCTATCGGATTCTTGATCATGAAAAAATTAGAAGATCATTACTCACTGGAGTCATAAGATGAACAACTTTTATCAAAAAATACAATTAATCATCTTTCAAAAACAATACATGGTCAAATTTTGGCAGAAAAACATGGAGAGACATTGGAGGGGAAAAATACACAAACATGTGACGAGAGCGAAAATACCAAGTTTTAAAGGAAAAATATATATGTTGTCTCATGTCTGAATTAGCCTACATTCGATGTGATAAACAGATAAAATGAGCATGATTGTTTAGATTTTCGGGACCAACTGAAATTTAGGATTAAAGACCTTATTTAACTTTGTACCGCATTCTTTTCTTGTGTTTACACCTTTTCAGGATAACAACCACAACTTCTACTTCTCTGAGAACCGCAACACCGTCCACTCTCCAGGACATAATGAGACAACAGCAGAAATAACTACAACATCCGCAAGCACTGTAATGTTTTATGCCTATAAGACAAAAGAAATGTATGGAGCAATTGATTTGATGACACCTGTTCTGAGGTGTTGACTTGTCCATTACTGGGTGGAATTTATATTACTCTAGTTTTTACGTGTGCTTGTCAATTTCAAGCTCTAATGGGGTGTTTGGTTGCATGATAATTTTTTGTACACTTTCATGATAAAAATTTTATTAAAATAAAAAGTGAACCAACTCATGACATAAAATTATCATGTTTGGAGGGATGTGATAACAAAAAAGAGTTACTATCATTCATGACCAAACAAAGTGGGGGACCACAAGAAAAAGAAAGAGGTGAGACCCTCTTTCTTTGTTTAAGAAGAAAATCACTTTCAAAACATAAAATTGTCAAGGTTGCCATTTGCCAAACACCTCTTTTAACAAGTTTTCTTACAATTTTTAAAAATTAAAATAAAAACCTCCATTATCATGCAACCAAACACCCCATAAACTATTGCTACAGCTTGCTTTGTAGAATTTATTACAATATTGGTTATACCATTTCTTTCCAACATTGATGAACTCTGTTCACGCCGCAGAAATTTAAACATTAACGTATTTAGGCCCTTGGAAGAAGGATAAAAACAAAATGACATTGACAAACAAAATAAAACTGAAGTGTATGGGAAGCGCCATGATGCGGACAAGACAAGTCCCAGAACTACATCATGGCTCCTTCCTCGACTAGTAATCATCCTCTTTTCCATCAATAATAATAATCTGGCAAGTGGCAAATGGAGCTTGTATTCGAGGTAACAGACAAGTAGACCAAGAGACAACACCAATAGCGTCGCGGTCGCGGCAGAAGAAATGAGCTTTGAGTATACGGGGTTCATACCTTGAGATTGAAAGATCTCCTGGGGCGACGGGCAAACAGTGCGGTGGAAGTAGCTAGTTCCGGCGTCAGCTTCCTCGACTGCGGCGAACCCGAAGGAGAAGTTGGGACGAGAGGCAAGACAGTGAGTCGCGACGGATTGGAGAGGATAATCGAGGAAGTCCGGAGAAGCGAATCGGCCATCGATGGGAGGGAAGAGGCGGCAGTTGCAAGCGGCGGGAGGACGAGGAAAGTCATACATCAAAACAATCTCGTGAGCCCGTCTTCCTCCATCAGAAAGGAAGGTGGAAGACGGTGACGCCTTCCGTCGAGGCAGCCGAGCTGACCAGAAGGGCGGAAACGGGATTTACATCCGCAGCCGGACACGTGCGAGCTAAATTTATTTCAAGTCCAGCCTCCAGACGGCTTCGGGGACGTCTGTTGGTACTGGTAATTATTTGTATTCGTAGATGTATCCTCGTAACAACAATCTCTTAAAAACGTTTAAAACTTACACCTTTAAAATTAAGTATATGTATTTCTAACGTAGCAATTTTGGAAGTAGCAATTTTAAAAGATGATTAAAGTTTGGTTTATTTGGATTTATCTGACATTTAACTTCTGAATCAGCCCGATATTTCAAATTATTTGATAAAATATCTGGCATCTAAGTTCGTCAAATTTTCGTTCAGAGAATAAACATTCATGCTTGGTAAAATATCTAAAATAATTTTTGAGTATAAACCAATTGGTCGGTCAATTACAACCTGTTTGATCCGGGGCCAATCAGTCTTTAGGTGCTGTTTGGTACAGAGATAACTTGAGAATAAATTTAGTTTATCTTCAAAATTCATGAGATAAAGCAGATTTATCACCTTATTTTTATGATGTCAAACAGTCCTCTGGTATCTGGATAACATGAGATAGATTTAATTTATCTTCAAATTTTAGGAGAGAAACTAAATTTATTTCCAAGTTACCTTCGTACCAACAAGTATCTTATAGTTTTAAAGTTGGTCTGAATTTGATATGGGTTTGTTTTTATTATTATTTTAACTTGCTTTATATATCCGAGTGAACCCGTGTGCCTGTTAATACTCACAAATTAACTTGTTAAAAAAAAGCTAGCTGCGCTACTCGCAATCTACTCAAGCACCGATTTATTCAAACTCAAAATAAATGTTAAAATAAACGATTTTTTCTTGTTTTTTAAAACTTATTTATTTAACCTGATAAGAAGAAGTAGTGCCAATTTTTATCGGGTTCATAGTACCTCTTGCCGATCGACTATGTTTGTTCCTTTTTTATTCCACGAGGTTTACTCGTGTTTTAAAATTCAGCAAGGGTATATTCATAAATATGAATTGTTGCAGATAGACCTGTCAATGGATCCTTCTCGGGTCGGATTTTTTAAGATCCGAATCTGAATCTGATAAAACAGATCCGAATCCAATAACATATCCTATACATTATTACATTTCGGATCTAAATCCATACCCGGATCCGAAAATATTTTCGGATCCGGATCCATCTGTTAAGAACCCGATGAGTCGACGACGGTCGAATCCTTGCGACCCCGCGTGTGCCTCTTCGTTACTTGACGAGGAAACAACGGAGTCGCTGCTGGGCGGGGAGGGGATAGCGTGGCTTGCAGTGGGGGTTCGCCGGCAGCGGGGGCTCGCAGAGGGGGAAGAGCTCCCCACACCACCCATCTCCACCGCAATGGTCAACTGCAAGCCCCAATGTCCGAAGAGCAACACGATCCGACGGCCGGCCGGCGAGCACACAAAGGATCATAAACCCCTCTCCTGCCCCCCGCAGGTGACGACGTGCAGCTCTCCTCGCAAGGCCACCCCTTCCACCGCACACGTCCCCTTTGTGCTCACCCTCAGCTTCCTCTCTCTCCCCTTCCCATTCCCGAGACTAGTTGTGATCAGCTCCTCCACATCCCCCTCCCCTCTGCTCGACGAGCCGCTGGATGGATGTGCTGGTGGCTCAGCCCTTGATTCCTTCCTCTCCGGCACGACGTCTGTCGGGTTCCAAGACGATGTCCGTCTCCGACCCGTGCGGCTGAGCTCGTAGCCACCTGGAGCAGCAGACGGCGGCGACGGCTTCGCGATGGGACTCGCAAGGAGGCCCGAGATGGCGGCCCTCACTTATGAGTACTACCGCAAGGCCAGAGCGCGGCCGGGATTCTGGCCGGACCGGTAGATGCTCCGCCTTCTCGTGAAGCACCTGCTAAGATGTCGTCAATGGGACGCCGTCGAAGCCCTATCCGAGGACTTCGCAGCGTGCGGCGAGGCGCCGCCTGACTGTTTCCTGTCCGACCGGCTGATACGCGGCTGCAATGGTGCGCGCAAGTTCCGGCTGACCGAGTCGCTACTAGGGGCCTTCCGGCGGCAGCGGCAGCGCCGTCGCGGCGTTCGCCTCACCGATTTGGGGATACAAGGAAGAAGGAGAATGAGAAGGGGAAGAAGGCTGTAGCAGACACACAGGAGCCCCGGACACTTGCACTATCGCCGCCGCAGCCTCGTCGGCTGTAGCAAGTTGCAGGAGCTGCCCTGCACAATGTTGATTCGATTACGGAGACGTCTGAAAATTTTGTCACGGGCTGTCGGGTCATCCATCGGGTTTCAATATTGAACTCGACAAATAGAAATTGGGTTTAGTTTAAATTGGATACGTTCGAACCCAAGTTTGAGATATTTTGGGGTACCCTATTTTTATTTCGGATTTTGAACTGTTGGGTTGACCGAATCCATTTACAGGTCTAGTTGTAGAGGCTAATATTTAAAGATTTATATATTTAACGCGCTCATCTAGCACGAGACTAATTCAGAGAAAATACTGAATATATATATATAAATGCGACCATAAATTGAACTAGGTTTATAATAGTCTAATTGAATTTGTATCGAGCATCCCCGAAGGTTCAAAGTTTTAAATATACTGTAAAAGTTCTTGACTATATACTAATTTATGTAGTTAATCATTAATTTTATCTAAACATGTCAATGTAAGGGCGATTTTTACATAATATTATTTCTTATAAAGTCCATGCAGATATTAAAACCAGAAAAGATGAAACGAATATCATGCGACAACAAAGGCAACAACATGTAATTTGATCAGAAATGTCAAAATAATATATATTTTTCGATATAAGAAGAACAACGTAAGAATGAGTTTAAAATTATTTAAATAAAATATTCACTGCTCAGACCACTGTGCCACTGTTAAAAAAAAGAGTTTAGTCCACTGCGGATAAAAAAATCATGTAAAACATCATTTTTTTTTCGTTTTAGCTGATACTCGCACTGCTCATAACATACATTCCTTTCGTACAATGTTTATATTTTAACGTTTTAATGATGCATCAATATGTATACTTATAAGAAAAGTAATAAAACACATCATATTTAAAATCGTTAATAATGCTAAGCCGTATATGACTAGTTTTTTTTAAAAACATATTTTTAATAATTATTTAAATAAATCATTCACTGACTTGCTTAGTCACTAATATATATATTTAAATAAAATATTTATTTATTTTTACACAAAAGTTGACATAATAAATATTATAAAATACGTCACTTGTAAATGGTATATATATGCTTATATAATGTTATACATGTCCGTCTTTCATCTTCTATTTCCTTTCTCACGTTCCGCGGTGTGCCGGGCGAGGAGAAGTCCGGTGAAGTCGACAGTGCCGGCTGCCGGCGAGACCCGTGAAGTCGCAGATCCCCCCTCGATCTTCCTCCTCTCGCATGCTTATCCGAAGTACAGAGCCGAAGGTCCAATGTCGTCTCGCATCTTCGAGTACTTCGTGGTGTGCGGGATCGGGCCGGAGATCCAGTCTCTCGATGGAGAAAAGGGGTATCACGGGACGGGTCTCAAGTACATGCCCACTCTCCTCGACCAGTTTCCACCCACAGATCATTCTTTATACCCTCCCCCGCCTCCGCAGCTGCCAACGGTGCGCGTTTCCTCCGCTCACATAGGCTCGCGGCATAGTTTCTCGCATCGACATTGTTCTTAGATTCTGGTTCCGAACTCCTTTTTTCTCTATATATCACCTCTTAGAAGCATATCTGTATCGGTAACGAGCAACCGTTTGCCGCGATTTCAATGTCGTTCGATTAGACATGTTCTTAAGAAATTTCTTTAGGTCTTACCGGTGCCTCCCGTTTTGTAGTGCCAAGAAGAGTTTGCTTCCGATCATATGCACTAAACAACGATGCCCATCGTCGATACCTAGTTAGAGCTCTTTTAGACCTATCTCATTTTCTTTTTAGTTTATCTTAATCAGGAGCGCCAACACCAGTAAGACAACACCTATGGACTATTATTAGGATAGAGTCAGGCGGAACCCGAGCAAAGAACTTTACACACTCTGGGCATTGTTTTTTCTGGCCATTTATGTTCGTTAAGCAGTTTGTATGTGGTGAATATGCAGTTACGTATTTCTAGGAAATACTTCCTTCTACACTTGGCATGTCATCAAGACTGATCTCATGGCAATGGTTAAGGAGTTCAAAGGCTTCCCAGTCGAACTCTTGTTCTCTAGTTTTGATTCCCGAGAAAGAGTGTGCCATTGATACTGGAGTTCTCGGGCCTACCAGTCTCCTCAATTATAGTTACAAATTATTACAAAGATGCTGTTGCAAAATTATGACAAAGATGCTGGTTAATCGATTGAGGAGAGAAGTTGGTAAGCCATGCACAGTTGGCCTTTATTCATGGTCGATATATTATTGATAACTTCATGGCCACTGACGAGTCTATTCACGATCAAGATCAAAATACCAGAAAAAGGCAGTGCTTGCTATATATATTTGAAGTAAGGCCGAGGCTTTAAATGCTATTAATTCCAAAAGATGAAGAGAGAGAGAGAGAGAGTACATAGCATATGCCAACATAAGCCAAGAATACAACAAGCAGGAAGGATGGGATCTATCTACTGAGACGGTAGACCAGCAACAAAACTATAGTTTTCAAGATGATCCAGGCTAGGGGTGTTCAATCAAAACCGGAAAACTGGTAAACCGAACCGAACCGTTCGGTTCGGTTTGACGGGCTATTCATTCGTTTTTTTGAACCGAACCGAACCGATAATTTCTTATCGGTTCGGTTCGGTTCGGCACCTCCCCAAACCAAACCGAACCGGTAAACCGGTTGACCTGGTTTGACAAAGTTTGACCCACTTTATTTACATATCATATTACACTTAAATATATATTATATCAATTTTAAATATATATCATTATAAATTTAAGTTAATTAGTATAAAGATATAATTATATATTATAAATAAAGTATTAGTCTTTATATTAATCTTAAATAATTATTATAATGTATATTTTATTTTATTTTATTTTAATTTATTTAAATATACATTAAACCGATGAACCGAATCGAATCGAACCGAACCGAACCACAATCGGTTCATGCTTCATTAAACAGGTTCGGTTCGGTTCGGTTTGGAAAAAAATGGCCAAACCGAACCGTTTACACCCCTAATTCAGGTGACATACTATTGCCTGACTGCATAGGTGACAAGGCGAGGCAATAGGCAGAGACCTTTTTTTCATAGTAGACACAAGAGTTGTAAGTCTATTTAGACACCTAGTATATTTTTAGGATAACACCAAATATTGGTCTAGATTTAAGTTGTGTGAATCACCGAAGCCATGTCTGTAAGGTGAACTCTAAATATGCCTAGATATACATTATAATTTAAGCTAAAAATCAGAAAAACAAAACTGAAATAAACTTAAAATCAATTTTGTAATGAAAATTATGAAAAACTGATCTAAATGATGATTCCTAGAACCTGAAATGCAAGTATTATCATAAAAAACTGAACCAAACATTTGAAAAAATTGAAAAAAGGTAAAAAAAAACAAACCAAAGTTGAAGACCTAGTCTTTAGTGGCTGACTGAATGCTTGATTAATAAGAGATTTAAAGCCCGTGATACGAAGAAGAAAAGATTAAAAGGAGTTGATATCAACATGTTTCAGAAAATAAAAATAATATACCCCGTGAAACTGTCGAAGCTTTCATCTGCTGGTTACCTTATGCCGGTGCCAACTGCCGTAGACCACATGAAGGTTCCATCTTCCTTGCTGTGCTGGCAAAACAAGATGACGTCTTTCTTGCAATGCCGAAAATGTCTTCCTCGTGATGTTGCCTATGGAGGATATGGGGATGCAGAGGAGAGAAGAAGAGGAGGAGGAGGAGGAGGAGGTGGTCAAGTTGGGTGGTTGGGGGGGTCGGGGGGAGAAGGAGAAGACCCTGCTGGATGTTGCGTCATGTGGGGGGTCATCAGTGAAAGAAGAACTAGAGAGAGAAGAAGACGATGAGGAGAGGGAGAACCTGCCTATGGGGAATGTCGTCGTGAGGAGAAGAAGCCGCCATTGTTGTCTTGTCACCGAAGAGGGCTGTTGCAAGGGAGCTGTCTGAGGTTGAGGGTTGAAGATGAAGAGCCCCGAAACCCTTAAGTCAAGTTGTCGACGACAGGGTTTGAAGACCCTTTTAAATTGGCTTTGGCGGTTCCTTGGTGAATCGAACCAACCGGTTGGCCTGGTCCAACCAGTTTGCCAAGTCCAGGCGAAGCATCAAGGTGTTTTCTTTTTTTGCCTAGTTGGGTTAGGTACCATAAGGCAGACTAGGCAAAGCCAAGGCAGTCCAGGCGACTGCCTTTTCATCTTGCTTGCCTAGGGGTGCTAACACCTAACTCCTTTGGGACTGGCTTGACGCCTTTGCAATGTCGTGAAAACGGTGGATAAAACTACAAAAAGAACAATTTGAAATGTGAGAAATTGTTCATTAAAAAATGAAGTGCTTGCTACTTAAGCTGGATTTTGAGAAAGCACACGACAAAGTTACTTGTAGGGGTGCAAACACAATTTGATATTCTGATATTCCTTCCCAGTTCCGATAAAAATTAATAGATCTAGAACATATTTTTACGTCTTATGAGCTATCGGAATCTAAAACAGATATTTCGATAGCCTATCAGAATAAAAAATAGTGAATTACATATCAATTTATCTGATTTCGATAAGAAACCAATATATAAATTAGTATTATAATAAATAAAATACAAGTATGCTACATAAATGTTAAAAAGTTAAAATTAAAAATTAATACATATTTTTTTAAAAGTAATAATAAATGATATTTATTTTACATTTTAATAAAATTTATATATATTGTATATTTTGGGAATGATTAGATTATTCCAATTTCGATTATAGAATCGAAATTAGAACGAAATCGGAATGTCATGGTTCTAGTTTAATTGGAATTGCATAACCTTATTAGAATTGGAATCGGAACCAGGTAATACTGACCCGGTTTCAGCCCTAGTTAATTGGAATGACCTTGCTTGACTGCTGCAACATAAAAGCTTTAAGTACATGTTGATTGAATGGATAAAATGCCGAATTAGTATGGCATAATTTTAGTGAATATTAATGGTTTCTCATTCAGCGTGTTTGGGAGTACCAGAGGCCTTGAGTGATCTTATTTCACTCTCTTCTTTGTCCTGGTCGGATAAGTTGTTTTTCATGTGAGATAATGCCATGTAGGAAGGTTTACTTGGAGCTGAGATTGAGATTGGTGCCATATGAAGCATATCATGTATATTTAATTGCTATATGACACATTGTTGGTTTTCTCTTTAAATTTTAAAAAATGCATTAACTTGAAAATCATATTGTATATGATGGAATCTGTGACTGGTCTGAAGATAACTGAGAGAAATGTGAGTTTATTGGGATTTAGAATTAATTTCAATGAATATTATAGGGAAATGCAACTCTTGTCTATGTCCAATTTTTACCTCTCTCTGTGAAGCTCTTTCTGTTAAATAGACTCTCATCTCTTCCCTAAGCTTAGCCGGTACCTTATCAGACTTCTTGACATTACCACCCATACCGACTATATGTTGTTTCAGCCGATATACACTTCCATTCATGTCTTTCTGACACTATTTGCATCAAAACCTCTACTTCTCTGCATCAAGTAGATGCCCATCTTGCCATCCAATGTTGCGATATTCCGCGGCACCTTGCTCCTCATCCAACATATTATTTACATCCACATAAACAAACTCACAAAAGAGAATTGGAAAGTTAGAAACCCACCCTCGAAGGGGTGGTTCATCAATGATCACACTCACCCCTTCGGGGGTGAATTAAATTCCTCCTCTGGGGGGCTAAGGGTCACCCGAAGGGCTGATCAACACCCCTTTTGGGGTGCAATTGCCCCCCAAAGGGGGTGAAATAAAGCCCCCCCATGGGTAGGGGTGCAAACGAACCAATACACTTGACAAGTAGCTCGAAGCTCGACTCGATAAAAATTCGACTCGGCTCGTTTATTATGTTAAATGAACAAGCTTGAACAAAAAATAAAGCTCGACTCATTAAACGAGCCAAGTTTGAACAGACTCTTTCTCTGCTCAATAAACTCGCGAATAACTCGATTAAATATTCTATTATATAATTATTTTTAAAAATTAAATTAGGAGTATTAATAGTTATATACTATCACTTAAATATATTAAATAATTTAAATTTTGAGTTTAAATTTAGATCGAGTTTTATAAATGAACTACATCTAAAATTTTAAAAATGATTTTCATTGATTTTGAATTTTTTAAACCAGTTTATATATAACTTAAGTTTGAATGTGAATTGAATTTCATTATGGTTACTACTTGAGTTCGAACTCGACTTGACTCGATTAATAAATGAATCAAGTTTGAACAAGAGTTCAACATACTTGTTAAAAGTCGAGTTCGAACTCGAACTCGTGTAAAATAAATGAGCCGAACTTGAACACCAAACTACTCAATTCGGCTCGGCTTGTTTGCACCCCTACCTATGGGGGGCTAAGGGTCACCCGAAGTCACCCCTTTGGAGGTGACAGATGATCACCCCAAAGGGGTGATGTTGGTGCAATTGCCCCCCCGAAGGGGGTAAATTAAAGTCCCGAAGGGTGGGGTGACCCTCCGATCACCCCTTAAGGGGTGCTCATATGTAGCCAACCCCGGGTGGGTGTCTGTTGGAGACAGGCACCCTCAAAGGGGTGCTTGCAGGTGGAGGGGAGGCCAAAGAGGGGGAAGGGGGGATCAGAGGTCTTGCCCCTCAATTTACCTTTCTTGGAGGTGGATCGCCTGGATTCCAAGGGGTATCGGAGGTGCCTCATGGGGGGTCACCGGGGGGGAGCTACAAGGAGCCCTAGATTTGTAAGGGGAGGGTGGGGGGAAGGGTTGAACAAGGGTGGCAGAGAATTGGTCTGATCTCCGCTTTATTGGGGGGGGATCGGACGTTAAACATGTCCGGAATTGGGTATGGAATCGATCCGATTCTGGACCTTCCGGTTTTCGTGGAATCGGTCTGAATCGACCAATTCCCGGATTGATCGATCTAGACAATTCTGGATGATCTGGCCCAGAGTCTCGGCCGGATCGATGGTTCGGGTGAGAATCGGCTGATTTCGATCTGGATCGGCTGATTATGCAAACCATGAGATATCGTCTAAGAGTGTACTACAAAGTATTGGTCGTTACTATTTTTACATTCTCAAGATGACTAGGATTGTCTGTAAGAGACTTAAAAGCTTGAGAGTGAATTTCTTGTGGCAAGGAAAATGTGATGGCATGTGTTTTCATTCTAGTGAGATGAGACCATGTCCGTAGAAGGATGGAAGGTGGTGGTATTGGTTTACTTCCTCTTGATTGCATTAACAATGCCCTTCTCTCCGAGTGGCTGTGGTAGCTTAACCAAGAAAATGATTCTTTATGGCACGTGCTTATTTGTTCAATTTTATTAAGGACTGATCCATGTCCATGCTGGATCAGGTTTCCTTTGTTTGATAAGCTGAGCTGGATGATCCAGAGGCTGATTTTGACCTGGAAATCCTTGCACGTGCACTGCCTCTTTCTCTAGCATGCTAGATGAGACATTTTTCCATGGTTTTGGATCATTCAACTTTCACATTAGTCATATAAGTCTTATGGCATACTTTCAAATTTTTACACAACAGTCACATTCATTTCATTGTTGATTTCCATGTTGCATTCGAAAGTAAGATCTCATTTTTCATTTTTTAATTTTATATTTGACTGCATGGGGTGCCTTCGAAGCCATATGTTTTTAATTATTTGGAAATTATGGAAGTCACATGTTTCTTGTGTGTCACGTGATTGCAGTGTGTACTGCCAGCTGGAATAGCATTTTATCACTGTGGTTTTGACTCTAATGATGCATCTACCTACCCAAGGTGCTATCCAATAGTTTTAACAGGTAGCTCTTTCTCTCTCTCACTCTCCCTCTCCCTCCCTCCCTCCCCCCCTCTCTCTGGCGTCTTTTTCTTTGAAACGGTGTTCGTAGGAAGCAGACAAGAAGAAAACTAGACAAAGCAGAGACCTCTTTTTCTGTCTCTTACTTTTGCCGTTATCTCTTCGTCTGTCTCTCAGATATTGGATACAAAGTAAGAAAGGTAGATCGATAGATTGATAGCGGAGGAGGGAGAGAGGCACCTGCATTGTCGCTACAGCAGGGAAGAATCTGCTAGATTACTTAACAGTCATCTAACATGATTGTTGGTGGCTCTATTTTGTTGTGTGATTGGTGTGGTGCAGTGTCCTCTTGGTATGAAAGAGAAACCCAAGAGAGTGGTTTTTGGGAAGGGAATATATCAATAAAGAGAGAGATGAAGATGAAGTCATGGTCTTGAAGAATGAAAGCAGGCAACCTGCTTGTTGGCACCTAAATTTGGCAATAATTGAAGCCCATTTCAAATTTTATCCACTGAAAAAAAACTTATTTTTGAGCCATCATTTGTGCAAGCCAATGGTGCACGTGATAAGTGGGTTTATTTGAGTGGACCCATCTTAGTTTAAACCCAATAAGAAAATAACTTAAGTTTGTGCCTGTTATTCTCAACCCATTAATCACCCATCCAGTGAGCTGATCCTAAAATCTAAGCCCATTTGAACATCATTTCTAGCCCCACGTCCACTTATGCGCTGCTTTCTTTCTCTTTGCCACAACAGCAAGAGGATCAGCCTCCTTTCGTTCCTACTGCTTAGTACAGTAGCCATATATAGAGAATACCAGGATACGCTAGCATGATCCTCTAAGAGGTAGGAGCTATTGGAGGCAAGATGGGCATCGGAGGTTCATATAAAGAAGGAAGGAGACATCGTGGCATGGGATGTTGACCCAAATTCGCATCCAAATAATTGCGCACCTGCCAGCCTATTGCCAGAAGTCCCTAGATAGCAAGGATTTTGATCCCTGGTTGCCAAAAGCATAGCAGGGTTGCCGTAAGGAGATTCCGGAGGTCATACGGCTTCTTTCATTGGCACCCAGACCTTTCTCCTATAAAAAAGGGGCATCACGGCATTGTTAGTTGGCGGCAGCACATGGAGGAGGGCTACTGAAAAAGCTTAGAGCAATCCTAACATCCTCAGCCTTACATCAATCTCTTTTGGCAGCTTCAAAAAAAATGTTATGTAATCAATGACTCTCATCCTTGTCCTGGTCATTGAATGAATTGGGGTCGTCTACTGACGTCTAAGGCTCAGACCATGGAAACAGCATCCCGATCCACCAATTAAACCCAAATTGGTTAAGACCATTCAGAGAGCATCTCAATCCATCAATTAAGCCCAAATAGTCAACCTTATTGCAAGATCTGGTGATAAGAAGGGCCTCTAGTTAAAATAAGAGAGGGCAGATGGGGTTTCCTTTCTTAGACTTCGTCAACTATTGAGTTTGTGGTTATCAGAATTTCTTCTCCTTTTAGATCCTCATACTTAGAATCACGTTTTTATTTCTCCTTAAGTCTTGAGACATAGTGGAATCATTTGTTCATATATATTAATATCCAATTATCCAATCTTTTGCTTATTTATTTGTTTTGTGAGCTCATTGCAGAGGGAGATGGCTCAAAGATTTATGTCAGCTGCATTGCTTTCCGGGATCCTGTATGTGAAGATATCATTGAGGCATATCATATTCCAGTGAACTCATTTGCAGATAAATGTATCTGTCTGGTGTCACGTTCTCCAAGTTTTCGGGTGCTCCGAGATGCATTGGAAGAACTATTCAATCTCTGTTTTTTTTCCAGAGGAAGCAGGTGGAATTCTCTCTCTCTCTCTATATATATTGCTTAGGATGGGTTTCCCTTCTTGACATGCTTTTGTTGAATGCATTGCAAGTTGCTGATGCATATTTTCTTCACATAGCTACTGTCTTATTTTCTTTGTCTTGTTAACTTGCACATTATCTTGTCTTTTCTTGATGTTCACAAAACATCTGTCTTATTGCCAAATGTTTCCTTCGCTTTATGAAGTGATTAGGTGTTCCAGGAGATGTGGAGCATAGGGTGTAAGTTTTGCAGCGATGGATTCGGTTTGACACATTTACAAGAGACTTCTTCAATTTCTTCTGTTTCATGCTTTATTTCTTACTTACTTTCTTGAGTGCTTTTGTGCTTCACCTTGGATTAAACTTTTAAAAATTTAAAGTTTGACACTTGTTTCTTTCTTTGTCTCTCATTGTCACCTTCCATATTTGTAAATATTATTTGACGATCAGTACAGATGCCAATGGGGCATGAAAGTTTGAAGCAATGGCAGTCAAAACTTTTCAAGTTGTAATATTGTGATCGCGGTTAGTCAAATTGGCCGATCCGGTGCCAATTCATCGGCTTCCCCTGCCTCTGATTTTTGGTGCCAACCCAACTCTTGTTAGGGTTGGATTTCATCCTCTGCATTTTTTTTATTTTATTTTGTTTTTGGAAGAGGAAATCTAGGCCAATCCTTGTTCTGTCTTCCTTGACTGTGATTAAGTACAATATATTTACATGCACAATTGTCCAATTTGAGGCTGTTGGCACCTCAAAATTACCCAAATATTGAATGAACAATACAAAGGTAATTAATTACAAATGTGTTTCAGATTGTGAAAGGAAAAAAAAGAAAAATGTGCAGGGGACATGCATGCACGAATGGTAGACAGCTCCCTAGCAAAGTGAAGACTACAAATTTAATCCATCTCTCAGCATACCCTTATTGGCGACAGTATGTGGCCCACAGCAAGGTCCAGGATCGAGGAAGAGTTGGCAGCAAATCGTGGAAGCCACGGCCTGAAAATTGAACCGGCAGGGATAGCCCAATGGGGCGGCCCGTGCTATGCGAACCCAGTCAAACGCAGGCCCACGTAGATGTCAAAACAGGCCTCGTCCAAGAGAAGTCTCGTAGGGACAGAAGGACTGCACCTCGGAGTGGCACTGGGAGTATATGAGCAGAAAAAAGCTCCGAACCATATACAGGCCCTGTTCAGCCTTAATCGGATTCTGTCCCGGAGCCGACTCCTCCGATGGAAAGAGTCCTCGTATGGAAGGGAAATCTCCCTCAAAGGGAATGCCGGGATAAGCTTGGAAGGGAGGCAGGTGGATCCCGCTTATGGCGGATGTGTTCTGAATCCGTTCGGAACGGAAAGAGGATCGTCTACGGTGGAAGAGAGAGTCGCGAGAGGAGAAGGAGAGTCGCTCCGATAGAAGCTGGACTCCCGAGTCCGTCTCCAAGCCGGATGTACCCTCTCGGAGAGAATCCCGGCGGCAGACGTCAAGTTCCGGAAGGTCTCCTAGCGGAATAGGGAGACCATGAAGGCCTATATAAGCCTGTCAAGCCGCGGGATGGGGAAGAGAGGAGAGAAGAGAGACCCCCGAGGCTGCGTCAACACCCCCCGTGCGCAAAGGAAGAACAGAGAAGAAGAGGGAGAGAGATAGAAGCCTACCGTCCTCCCGTCGGACTTCTCCCTGCCGCTGCAATCGACGGAGCCTCTCCGTGAAGCTGCTAGCCCCGCTGAGGACGCCTCCTGCAGCAGTCACAGCCGCCGGAAGCCGCACCCGCCGGAAGCAATCTGCGCACCCTCCTTCACCGGAAGCTCCTCCGGAAGCCGGAGCTTTGCCGTAAGATCCCTTTCCCCCGCGGTAAGCCCTTGCCAAAGCTTCTTCAGCCGTCGGAGTAGCCTGGAGCTCCCTGCGCCTTCGCCTGCCACCGCCGGAGAGGTCTGCTGCCGTCGCCTGGTCGGGAAGGGAGAAGAGGGGCGCCGGCTTTATTTTTTTCACCCACTTTATGCCATGCTGGCATATGAACAGGAAGAAGGAGGCGCCGGAGTCCGTCTCGGGCTCGATTTTGACCGGCGGGTCAAAATTACAGTGGGTCCCACCAGAAGAAAAGAAGACAAAAAAAAACCCCCCCCGCGGCCGCGGCCAGAGGCCGCGCGCGCGCGCGCGGGAGAAGCTGCAGGGAATGGGCAGACCTGGGGCCCACCTTTTGAAGGAGTTAAAAAAAAGGGGGGGGGACCCGCTGGACCAGCCAGCGGGTGCGTAAGGAGGATGTGGGCCGGCCCATGAAGCTTGAAACCCACGGACAAGAAAGAAAGACATTTCTCTTTTAAAATGCACAATCAAATAAAAATTTAAATAAAAATTCATTAACTAATTAAACAAACCGATGGCAAGCATTGGCCGGCTAAAAACCCGCCACATGGTCTCGGCATAATTTAAAAGAATCAAAATAAATGGGAAAGCAATAAGCCGGCTTTTTAGCACGCTTCTTGACCCATAATTCAAAAAATCAAAATAAAACAAACAATGAACAGAAATTAAATAAAAATCCACTAAGTTAATTTCACAAACCGAGACAAGCATTGGCCGGCTAAAAACCCGCGACATGGTCTTGGCTAAACTTGAAAGAATTTGTGGGTCGGTTCTAAACCTTCCCCTTAATTTTTAAGGTGGGCATACAAAGGTCGAAAGACCCCAATGTCATACCATGTTCATTAAGGTATATGAGGCCGTGCATGATCAACATGCCAATAAGCCGAGTATATATTGATGAAGTTCAAGAAAAAGTGAAGGGAAATGCCCATAAGTCTGTGTAAGACCGGGTATATTCCATTCAAAAAATTGACAGAGACTGTCTCCATCAAGGATCGAACAGGAGTGTTTTGAAGACCAGTCAGAGTTGTAATGATGTATTTTCTGGACTATGAACGTCCAAGACAAACACACAGGAAGCTGTACTTTTTGATCTATGTTATTGAAGGGAGTCAATGATCTCATTGATCCAATGGGATGCAAAACACTCAAAGAGAAAAAAAAGGGCAGAAAATAAATCTGTAATTGAGCCTGGAATCCGGTCTAGGTTCTGGCAAAATCCGGCTCTGATTCGCAGACAGGAACTTAACTTTACAAATCACACATTTGAATAAGTTCAAATCACGAGAATCTGTAAGAATCTAAAATTTGAAACATCCGAAGCCTTAAATCTGAAATTTGAAGCAGACTTGAAAAATCTAAAAATCTGAAGTCTGTCTTGTGCAGAATCCACATAAACAACTGAAATCTGTAGAAGAATCCGAACACTAAAATCTGCAATCTGAGAATTGGAGTTTCAAGGTCCGAACTCTACATTTCTGACGTACATCAAACTGAAATTTACAAGAGGTCTGGGGCTTGGAATTTGAAGAAATAAAAATTGGGCATTGCAGGGGCCGAGGCTGGTAGGATCTGCATAATTCCGAAATCTGAAGATTTAAATAGTCTGAATTCACCTCTGAAATTCAAGGCCAAAATCTGGAATCTGAAAGCTGAGATGCTGAACATGAAGTCTGCAACTGACTCTGGAATTTGAAAATCTGAATACACCATGAAAATCTGAAATCCAAAATCTGGAGTCTAGGAGGAGAGGAATCTGGAAGCTGAAATTTTGAAGCATAAAAAAATCTGCAATTGAAATCCGGAGGACTGAAAATATGAATGCACCATAAGATCTGAAAAACTGAATCTGTGTCGAACCCACAAGAATCTGCAATCTGGAAATATTTGAAAAGTGCAGAATTTAGAGTCTGAAATTCAAAATCAGATCACTTAAATCTGGAACTGGCAATCTAAATAAAAAATGCATGCACCAAACAGAACCTGTCAATCAGTCGAATCTGAAGATAATTCGCTGAACATAAAACCCCAACTTGTTTAAATTAAAATTTGAATCTCACATCTAAGGCAAGAAACCGGAAACTGGAGATCTGCAGAATTTTAAGTAAAAAATCTGAAATTTGCAAACACCATCCAATTCAATTCAAAATCCAATCCTTAAATTAAGCTCAAACAGAACTAATTCAAGCAAACTTCATTGCAGGCCAAATCTGACCGGAATAAATTTAAAATCAATTTCACTCAATCCAAATCAACAAGTTAAATCAAATCCCAAAACAAATTAAAATAAATCTTTTAACTCAAATCAATCAATCTAATTCAAATTAAGTTCCCCAAATCAAACAAATTCAACTGAAATAAATTCAATAAATCAAGACTCAAAACAAACCAAATTTAACATAACCCAAATTTCCCAAGGCCAAATCCATTCCAGCAAACCATAATTCAAAATAAACCCAACTCAAATCAAAAAACTGTCTCAAACTGAATTCAATTCATTCCAACCAAACTTACATCAATTAATCAAATTCAAACGCAAACCCAAATCATTTTTAAAAAAAATCTGAAATTTGCATAAAATTCCCAGAATGTCAAATTCACCCCAAAACAAATTCAATTCAAATCAATGTTAATCAAAACCAAGCTGAAATTTAAATAATTCAATTCCAACAAAATTCAACTTTAACTAAAAGCAATTCAACCAATTAAATTCAACTCAAAATAAATTCAAACAAATTCAAATTGACTCAACCGATTCAAATCAAATTCAAACTAAAATTGAGTGCTTGCATTCCATCAGTTTCATGGGATTGTTTTTTCCTATGTCCATATGTGTGTGAATGCTTATTTTGTGGATGTATGTTTTCTATTTTCATGGATTGCTATGACGCTTAATCAAGGGTATTCGAGAAGTCTCGATATAATTAACGTCGGATCTTCGCACCATCCGACGGGGAGAGGTTAAAAATCAATTTTCAAAGAACCTAACAACCTCAATAAATAAATTTTGACCTTAGTACTTTTATGGAATACCATCTATTTTCCTAAAAAGTCAATGCTAAGGTCTAATCAAATCAAATTCAAATTCGAGTGGAAAATGAATTTCCAAAACAAAAGAACGAATCTTTTTTTTTTTTTGGAGATTTTTGAGGTTACATCAGAGGCTAACGTGTGGTTGCAAATGAATGTGCCATTATGATTCATGAAGTTATGTTATCGAAGGCGACAATCTCAAGCGCCTAGGAGCTA
The DNA here is from genome assembly GCA_036172225.1 of Cryptocoryne crispatula var. balansae. Classification (NCBI taxonomy): domain Eukaryota; kingdom Viridiplantae; phylum Streptophyta; class Magnoliopsida; order Alismatales; family Araceae; genus Cryptocoryne; species Cryptocoryne crispatula. The sequence goes on from CM069928.1 coordinate 40,767,020, forward strand.
AGGTGAGGTGAGGCCCCTCACTCCCATGGTGATCGGAATTGCTGCTTCGCCGGCCAAGGCGAGGCGAGGCGAGGCAAGGCGGTCATCTTGCCCAAATCTGGATTCGACAAGGCCCTTGTCCGGAACTTCAATAACCCCCCTCAATGGCTCTCTTACCACCTGACAACCTTGACCAAAGTTGGACTGATCGGAATTGGGGCCGAGATCGGCCAATGCTGTTCTGATCTTAGATCGGATCGGATAGAATCAGTCTAATCCAGATCCATTCTTTAGTAGGAATTTGATCCAAAGTTGGTTCGGATCGGAGTTTTTTTGTCCTTTCAAAAGAATTCAGAAAAATCATGACAAATTTTTAAAAAATATGAAAGCTCCTAAAAATGTCAAAAATGCAAATATGACATCTAACACACTTTCATGTGATTGACTTTAGGGGACATTTTAAGAATATTGGATATAAAATAACATCAATATTCATTCTAATAAAGAAAGAAAATGGTACAATTCATATGCAATAGAATAAGTACTTTCAGATCACCACCGTTTACGAACTTGTCCTTTATAGTCTTTGTTCTCCTTAGTCTTCTGAATGTTTTATTGAGATTGGTCAGTCATGATTGACTTATATCTGTGTGAATGTAATGATTTGTCTATCTGACTAAAATCATACACAGTATTTGATGTGGAGTTAGAGGTGTGGGTGGATAATATGGCTCGAAGTTTGAAGTAGGTTCTGGATAATTGCCGTCGCATAGTCATTAAAAAACTCCATATGATTATGATGGAGACTTCTTGAATGTTGCTTGTGACCCAAATTATCAAGTCATGGTCCACTGATACGCGCACTATTGGATCCAAAACCACCTTTTCCTCCTCCACCTCCACTTGATTCATAATTACCTAAACCTCGTTGTTATGTAGGTGAAATGAACTTTGTCTTCATGATTCAAGGAAGGTGTTGGGTACTATTTGTGGGACTCAAAAGTCTTCTCCTAACAACTAATTTTTTATTTTACCCAAATTCTTCTTCTTCTTCTTCTTCTTGCATACCATGGCAACATCGCACTGGTAAACCTTTTTCAACATTTTAAATCTTGCAAATATTTTTTTTCTTTATGAACTCTTCTGGGTAATTGAAGCGGCACGAGAGTTTAGACTTGGAGCTATGGTTTGTGTTGGCTTTGGAGTTGTGGTGTGAAGTGGATCCTGGACTAGAGTTGTATAAGGAATCTGAGTATTTTCTTATTCTTCTTGCATTTGTTCATCTTCAACAACTACACCGTTAAGCTGTCCTTGGCTCATGCATGATCATTGGGTGGAACTGGTGAGGCCCCTTTGTCATCTATCCATGCCGAAAGTTGATGTTCTTGGAAGACCTATTCTAAGTCAACATCCTCTATGACAATTCATGACCACATGCATCGTGTCTTTACTCATAAGGACCATATGCAAATCTTGCAAACCTTTATTTAGATTTTTTTTTGCTGATTCTTAATATTTTTGACTCTTAACTACATATTATAATGGCGAAACACTAGTTTTTCCAATTCAGCCCGTTTCTTCTTTTTTGTGTTTATCAAGCTGAAGATGCTCCAGTTTCTTTCATACTGTGATGAACTTGGTCTCCGACTTGATACTTGTATTGTAATAGTGATGAGTGGATTCCATTCGATTTTGTTGTTCACTTGAATCCACCGCACTTAGTTGCAAAAAAGATAGTATGGGAAGTAAACAACACTTAAAAGAATGTTTAACATGTGTCAAGTGTTATACTGACATACTCGGAGAAATCTTATCATATGAATACCATAGTGTGAGATTTCTGTACACTCCAAATTTATACTTATATGATGTTTTCTGAAATACGATATGAAATACAAATATGTTATTTTCTGCGTAATTGAATACCTATCCAAACTTTATAAGTAAATAAGAACTCGCTTCAATTTTGGTTTCTATTCTATCATCTTGAGTTGTACACAAACATTGTATCACTTGCAATGTACCACACATAATCTCTGTATTATTGCACACTTGTATGATGTATTGTATCTTTGGATTCAAGAAATATCATGTCAAAATATTTGCCTAACTACTAGTATATTACTATAACATTCTAATGAAATATAATGATAATGAAATACTTGTTGTATGGATATCATGGTGGAGTGTCTTTTTCTATTTTTTGTCAATAATCTTCCACTATTTCTGGTAACCCTTTGGGTGTTTTTATTTTCATTTATACTTTATCCATTGTATTGTATAAGTATTCTATTTGATTTTTTATTATTTGAATCAACCAATCTCAACATCTATACGAGTGGTTCTATCACAAACAAGTAATATTGAATTCTTTTCCACCATCGGTTGTCATTGATCAAATACTCCATCTTTGTTAAGATACGAAACTATTGCATATTATATTATAGCTCTATCATGTAATTGATGTACTACGATAACAATATAAATCTCTTTAAGTCATGACAGTGTTTGAGCAAAATTTCTAACGTGATAAAATGCATGACAAATTTGGTGGGTTTAAATCGCACTAGATCTCGACCATTGATATACTCTCTCATTATATGCTGGAGTCTATAATGCCCATATATAAATGACATAACTAATTGTCCTTGAGTCATCAAATACTCGATTGATGCTCATTCCCAATGTTCTTCAACATCAAATCTTTAGAGTGTGCAAAATAGGGCTCTCAAAATAAGTGTGGTTTGGCCTTCACCAGCTTTTTCTTTGCAGTCTTATATGTTGTTTTGTTGTTAGTGATAAATTGTGCAATGGTTTCTTCATTTATTTCCTTGACAACATCATTTATGAGACCAAATAAATAGCCAACATTTTTTATCTTGTCTGATGCATATATACTCTTCAAGAATGTGGTGCGCTCAGAATAGTAGACAGGAAAGTAGATCATCGTTCTTCTTGTGATTCTTGTCCTTCCATCGCACATTACAGTGCAATCACTTTCTTTTCATAGGGTTTTGAACTCATCTATCTATGAGGTCAACTCATCGACTTTTGAATCCAGCCCACCCTTATATATGTATTTCAAACTTTAGACTTTTATATGCTCCAACCTCGTTGATAACATCAATCATTGTTTGAAAATATGGGCTCTTGGCTGCTTGGATTGTGTTACCTACATTAAGGAGAAAAAAGATACATGTATTGTGTTTGTTTCAAAAGATTTAAGGCACATTTAAAATAAGTCAAGTTTATACATGCATGTAAAAATTATTTGTAAATGTGTTTGACTATCTTCTTTGCGGTCTCTGTCGTAGCATTTACTCATCTTTGATCTCTGTCACTCTATCAATACATGGACGTGTCTGTCGGCTAAACTGACTGTAACCAACATAACTCACTCGTTCGGCCAGACTGAGGTGTAGGACAAATGCCTTACAAATTCGATCGTCTGATAGTAGTTTCTCGCGCCTCTTCCTCTCTTCATTTTTGAGAGTTTGAACCCTACTTGGCTTCAATGCTCTTCTTTTTTTATGTCTCGTTTTCATCATCTAAATTTGATGATGACATCTCAACTTGAGTATGTGACTTTCATTTTTTTTTTAAACTTTCGGATATGAGATTTATCTCTCTACGTCTCAGCAACTCTTCTTTGCAAGTTGGCTCTCTACTCAATTCGTATCTCGTTCTATGATGCTCAATTCGTATCTCATCTTTCTTCTCAATCCCATCGGTACCTTGTAGCATTTTTTGACATTCTCACTCATGCCGCCAATATGTTGTTTAATGTGGTAAACACCTCTATTCATTTCTTTACTGCACCACTTACACTTCACCATTTTCTTGTCAATATCTAACATGTGGCCATATTGCCATCCTATGTCATGATGTGTAGCGGCATCGCCTCCTTGTCTGACAATCTTCTTACACAAACTAGATAATTTAATTTATATTGAATAAATATATCCAATCATAGGAAGACAATTCGATTGTCTCGATTGAATTGGACGGTTTGGACAATCAGACAGTTTGGACAATCGGTCTCTCTTGACAAGGTCCGAACAAGCCACCTCTCCCCGAGAGGTGGTTGTACAGTCACCCTTGACATGATTAATCTCCTCCTCCTTGAAGGGGGGGTGCCTGTGCCATGGCCCTTAGGGGGAACCTGAGATCAGATTGGAATCCCCCCTCATAAATTTTAAGGCCAACCGACTGTGGTGGGGTGGGGGGATTCAGACCGGAGAAGAAGGATATGGGGGAGAAGGAAAAGGGGGGGGGGGGAGAGGGGAAAAATTACCTTCAGAGGGAGGTTACTTGAGCATACCAGAGGGGATGCCGGAGGGGGAGCCCTAGATCAGGAGTGGGCCGCAAGAGGGAGGGAATCGGGGTAGGAAGAGAGGATCACCCAATTTCCCCCTGCCCGATTTCTTTTTTTATGGAGGGGGAATTTGATTGGAATCGGATCCATAATCGGACTCGATTTCGCAACTTTCGGTTTCCCGGATTGGCCGATTCTCAATCGTATCCAAGAGAATATGCCGATTCTCTCATTCCAAGCTGATTTATCCTAGAATTGAACTTGGATCGGTTGTCCACATGGTGAATTGGATCGGTAAGTGCTGATCTAGTCCCAGGCTATGGCCCCGTTGGGCAAGAACCGAGCTCAGGAAACCCCCTGTTGTCTTCCCTCTGGTGCCCTAGCCCGCTGCAGACACTGTTAGAGGATGCCACCACTGGAGAAGGAATAAAATCTTCTGTCCCGTCAAAGGAAGCCGTGGTTCCTTTCTGCTGGTGTGTTTTTGTGTTTTTTGTTCTTATACACAGCTCTTTTTCTATTTCTTCCCATATTCAGTCTTCTAATCTTTTCTTCCTATTAATAATACAAGTTTTTCTTAGTCACATCGGTCTCAATTTTTTTTTTAATTTGCACAATTCCTTGTGGTGTGTTTGATTGTTTTTTGTTTTGCTTTCTTGTTCTTCAAGATTCTATAGCTCTAGTTTGCTGGTTAGTTATTTTTGTGGCTCTAGTATACCGATTAATTTCTTTGTATGGTTCTTCGTCAAATTTTTATAGTTCTAGTATACTTATTAGATTTTTTTAATCTGGTGCATTCATTTCGTTTTTAAAGTATTTGTTGCATTTATTTTAATTTTTTATTAATATGTTATTAAAATTAATATATTGAAATAATATACCTTGCCTTGGGTAGCTCGCACTTTGGATAACATAGTCATGAAGCGTATGGTGCTGTAAGATGATTGTTTTTTGTTGTTTAATTTGAGAATAAGACTAGAGTTGAGTTGAGTATGAGACATCTTTTTAATCCATTAAGTGAAAATTAGTACGGTGATTGCTGTCTATCATGTGGTTGATATTACACAATGATCTCTTACTTCTTGGGTTTCAGCAAGCCACTGTGGGATGCCATTGCGTATATGGTCTCCAATGTTCCGCTTCCTACACCTGGTAAAGAACGAGTATTATTTGCGATAGAGAACCGTCTTCTTTCTGTTGAGTCTCCACCAAAAGAAGGGCTTCCACATGCAGATGTACTATGACTTCTCTAGACCTGGCAATTCAATCTCTGCACGATATAAACTTTCTTTTACTAATTGTTGTTGCCCATGCACTTTATGCCTTTCCTCATGTTGTTTCATTGTTTCAGATATCATTTCAACCTCTTGTGCAGTGCCTGGATGTCGACAATCTGATTAAACTCTTCACAGCTGTGCTGCTTGAAAGACGAATTTTGCTCCGGTCAAACAAGTAATCTTTCCTCAGATACTAGGCTAGTCAAAAGCTTTGTCGCTTCTTTTTTGTAACACATAATTGAGATTTCTGTAAGAAAATGCTGATGCCATTTTCTGTGTGCTATGCAAATGGGTTTAATGTTTAGCTTGAGATAACAGAATCTGCCACCCTTTGGTTGGTGAATGGAAGATGGAGGCGAGACAAGTTCTGTCTTTTTGTGAATGACGTGTAGTTATTTTTTGTAGGCCAGTGCATTGCTCTTGTAATAGGCCGAACTCATATTGTACTGTCATAACTGGTGTTTTTCTTTTCTGTTTTAGCAAAGAATTTCAAAATGCTTCTGATTTTAGGATGTGATTAATTGTTTTTGCTGTCTTTATATCACATTGCTTTTAATGTGAAATTAGTGATCACAAGGACATGGTGCCAGGGAAGCACCACAATAAGCATAGTTGTCAAGGCGACAAGACGTCCAAAACTTTAAAGCCTAGTTGTCAAGGCTACAAGACGTCCAAAATTTTAAAGAGTGCCAAATCTGCTTAGGCGACAAAGTGGTCGCTTAGGCACTGCCTAGGCAGTGACATTAGATATTTATATTTATATGTATATATGTGTGTATATATTTATACAAATATATATAATTAGATATTAATACTATATATATTTGTGCATATATACAAATATATGTACATATATACATATTTATGTAAATATGATTTTATTTTAGTAATTATGTATATATTGATATATATGTTATGGGAAAAAGTTAATATCAAAGTGAGAGAGAAAAGAAGATTAAGAGAGAACTTAAGTTTTAAGTATACAACATATATTTATAAGTTATAATTATAAATCTTAACCATATTTAATAGTATAAGTGATAGTGAAATATATTTATAATATTACTAAATGGGTGCCTATGAATAGTCATGAATGAGACCTTGGGGGCCTAGCCAGGTGCCTTGGGTTCCAAGGCGGATGCCTTGGTTGCCTTGGGTGCTTTGGCGGGTGTCTTTTGGGCCCTCCATAAGGCACCCCGGCAAGGCGTTGCTAGAAAAGCATCTTGCCGCCTAGGCGGGTGCCTTGACAACTATGACAATAAGGGATACAATAAACTTTGCATCAATAAGATGGCTAGATAGGCGACCAAAGCATACATTTGTCTTCAACTATGAGGAGGCTGCTGTCAAAAAGAGACGGAATGATAATTTTAGTGATATATATAGTTCTATTTGTTCATATCGTGGCACAGGATTTTCATGCCTGTACAGTGTCAACATTGCAACAATAGATGCCCCTTCAGATGGTGCTTAATTTTTTCACAGAACTTTGTTCACCTACAAGGAAGAAAAAACTAGTAGGATTGTTGTCTCTGCTTCAGCTGGTTAAACTTTGGAGAAAAATGATTGATGTAAGATGGTGGAATTGGGAGAGTAATGGGTGCTTGTCCTCTAAATTTTGCCAAGCAAATTAGGAAAGGAGTGAGGATGGCATGATCACATCTTTTCTTGAGTAAGAGTCTTCCGTTAAAAATTCAAATATTTATGTGGAAACTTCTTTGGAAAAGACTTCCTACAGAGGCCACAGGTTTTGTGAGATGACCACCGGAAGAAATGTGCAAGCTTTGTGGAGTGTGTTGTGGGCCAGCATCACCTCTTTTTTTCTTGTGGTATCGTCTGGGTGTTTTGGCTTATCTCTTTAAGAGTGCTCAGCATGCAGTTGGGCAATTTTGAAAGACTTTGACGAAGCTTTTACATGGTGGACAAGGGTAACCAAGCTGGGTGTGCAATTTCATTCGAAGGTGCTATTCTTAACAGTGCTGTAGGCAGCCTTGAAGACCAGGCTTAATAGAAACCTGGAAGACCTTGAATAATGAAATGTTAGGGATAACTTCCAGAACATCTGCAACATTTGTGGCCTACTGCAGCTTTTATCCACGACTAGGGGATGGTGGACTCTCAGGTAGTAGGGTATGTGACATCAGTTATTTCAGTCTTGAGATCCAGTGGCAGTCTGCATGTAACCTATTGTATATGTATTGTTTGCAACAATCTATTCACTTGATAGATCGTTTCTTTTGTATATTTTATGTTGCAACTAAAAAACATGCTTTTAAGACATGGTGAAGTGGTTGGTGGTTGGTGCTCCACTTTCTGATTGACATATGGTGGTTGGTGCTCCATTTTATCTGATCAATGTGGAAAAAATGAGTGCTCATAGCTTTTATAAGGAGTCTAGACCCGCAACTGCATTGTTTTGAGAAAAAATTATATATTTCAGACAGTGAGTGGATAGATCCGCTTTGTAATAGGTCACAGGTCCTCTTCTCCTTGTTCGGCTTTTGGGTTGAGAGATGCTCACACATTTTAGGCATTGCCTTGTTGCTCTTTGCTCAAGCTTCTCTTTTGAGTAAAGGAGCCTCACTTGTTCCTTTTTTTCTAGTTATATGCCATCATCTCATCCATTTCTTTCTAAAGGGGAAAATAACATTTTCACAAATAGAAGCACAAGACAGATTGCAGAAGCTAGTGTTACCTGCTAACCTTTAAGCGCTTATTCATGTTCTACTTTAGAGAGAAGTATAAAGTTTCCAATACTCAAGTTTCATGATGGTGAAATTTAGTTTTCTCCCTGTTAAATAACATTTTGTTTTCTTGTGCATACACTGGTAGCTGACTTTAGAAGATGAAGATAAGAGGAGGACAGCAGATGCGAGTGGCATCCATCTTTTTGATGGTTTAAGCATATTTTCTCCGCATTTCTTTCAAAGAAGGTAAAAACTATTGAAGGACAATTTTTTCAGGGATTGAGTATTCTTAAATCAAATCTACTGGGGGACAGATCCTTCTAGAAGTTGGAGTGGACAATGGCTATTTCTCAGTTTCTAGCTGGATTTTGTGCATGGAGCCAGGTCAGTGAGTTGGTGCTAGAGTGTGAAGAGTGACAAAGAAAAGTAACGGAATTACAGCACTTCTACCAAGCTAGTAGAATAGGGAGCAGGGTAAAAGCTAAAACAAAAACATTGTGAATTTCATAAATCTTTCTTTAAAAGTAAAAGATTCCGTGCGATCCCCGTCCTGGCATAGTGCCAGGATTTACCGTCTGAAGGAGAATGTCAATTTTGAAAATGATCCTCAAAGATCCTTCAGTTTCTGCATCTCCAAGTCGCCCTTAACATCCAGGAAGAGTAATATTCTACAGACTCATCTCAGTGGGCCATGGGTTCCAGTCTGACCATCCCATTAACAGATCAGTAGTGTTAGTGGGTTCCACCCAAATCCTGTTCCAGCTCCTAAAAAGTGTTATCCATGCGTAAGGAGCATAGTTGTCAAGGCAACTAGGTAGCCAAGGTGTTCAATCATGCCAATTCCACTTAAGCGATATGTGGTCGCTTAGGCAGTAAAATTAGATGTTAATACTACGTATATACATAAATGTATGTACACATACATATTTATATGCAAATATATAAATATATAATTAACGTCAGCCAAGCTGACATGGTCCCGTTAAATGCCAGCAAAAGATATTTATCATAGTAGAACTGCAAAAAGGTATTTGTTTTTTTACCATTTTTTGTCATGCTTGAGGTGCATGTGTCCTCTAAACGTTCTTAAGGCCTGGAAGGGAGTGTTTTAAGTTGGAATTATTCAGTGGAGAGCCACATTTGAGCTCCCTGTCAGCTGGAGGATTGTGTTGTTCAATTTTTTTTCTTGTTCTCCCTTGTTACAGTCTTACAGGTTTAGAGTTTCTGATGGTGGAGATCTGGGATTTTAAGGTTTTAGATGATATATGATGAATCTGAATTGCATCAGCCGTTTGTATGATGGATTAGGGTCCTGACTGCAGATTTTGATTGTGAAGGTGATAAAAATAGTTTGAACTTGACTTTATCTGAGCCTTTGTGAATGTTACTTGGAGTTTCTTGCAGTTACCTTGATATTTGCAACTGCTTCATTCTCTTTATGGGTTTTAGAAGTTGAATGTTATTTGATTAGACAAGAAACATTTCAGGTTAGATATGCATGTAGTAGTAAGTATAAACTTCGACAATTTATTGACCTTTGTTCTGGTAATGGATGTGTAAAACAATGACATTTTGTGATGTATTTAAGGAATATCTTATTGCAGAAGGAAACGTTAAGGTTTAGCATCATGTGAATGGATTCATGTACGCAAGTATACTGGTATAACCATATCAATTTGATGTAGTCATGTATATGGTTGATGTTGAAAAAAGGTCATATGGTTTTTTCTTTGGAGAATGATACTGTTTTTGATGCAGGATGAGATGTAAAAATCCATCTGTATGCAAAGATCGCGGGATCGGAATCGGGATCGGGATCGGTGGGTACTGATTCGATCCGGATCGGACCGATTCTGGCCGATCCAGTGGAAGAAAAGCGATCCAGAATTGGTAAGAAAAAAAAACCCGATTCCGATTCCGGGCCGATCCTGGCCAATTTGGACGGATTTTGGCCGATCCTGGTCGATCTAACTGGAATAGCAAAAAAAAAACACGATCCGATTCAGACCGATCTGGACCGATTCTGCAGAACTTTTTTCCGGAACGGTCCTTCCGCCGAGAATCGGATCGGTAATGGCCGATCCGATCCAGGAATCGGCTGATTCCAATCCGGATTGGCCGATTCCGTGATCCATGTTTGTACGTGCAACTTGCCCGGCAACATCTGCTGAAATGGACTGAATCAGACTGAGCCGGGCCAGACTGACTGAACTGGTTTTGGCTGGCTAAGTGACTGGACTCATCTGAATGGGTTTAGGCTCAGTGGGCGGACCTGGATCTGTTTTCTGGGCAGGAGTGCCCGCTTGCATTTGATCTGCAGGTGCAACTGACCAAACTGGTTGGGCCAGATGGTCCTGGGAACGGGAGATAGTGCTGAGCACGGCTTCTGCTGGTTGTGCCTGGCCGGTCGGAGGACTGCTTGTGGCAGGCGGTGTGATCGGGTCGGTATGCCCTGCAGTACAATTCTCTGTCATCTCCTGGTGTCAACAATTATCACGTGCATCTTGTCCACCTGTGATCACATTATTTTTTGCCTGCAAAAATGATATTTTGAGTTTGTGTACTCTGATGGGTTTGGATGGTTGCTGGTGTAATGCCAATTTTTGTTCTATTTCGGGGCTGGATCACCTATGTTGATAGAATATATCAAGGGTGGGCTTCCGAGAAATGGACATTACAAGAAGAGGGAGCTTTTGGGTACTGGGGGGGGGTGAGATGAGGGCGAAATGCTCTTATATAGAAGCTCCAAGGCTTTTTTGGGCTTTTGTAATGTTCTCCAACAGCTAGCCACTATCTATGCTCCGTACCAGGCAGGATTGGCCATATGGTCAATCCAACTGCCGCCTGTGAGCCAAGCAGAATTTACTGGTTATCTTCGTGCAAACTACCAACTGTAGGCAAGCTGAAATGGATGGAGGGGTGTAAGAAAACCATCTGTTGTTTCAGGGGTGCCAGACAATGCTGAGAAACAAAGCCAAGGATATAAAAGAGCATGGAGGTGCAAGAGAGATGAGACCAAGGGTGATCAGTTTTTTTTACTCTAACCTTCTGTTTATATAGATTAACCATGGACAAGATAGAACAGTCATCAGGATTCAAGAAATAAAAAACAGAAAATTTAAGTTGCCCCGGCTGAAATATCCAATGAGATCATGAAACTGAAACCCTCTGTTATGGCACTTGAGGTGACTGCCTAGGTGAACCCCCTGAAGTGATGAACTGCCCGGTTTAAACTTTTGGATTTCCCTGTTATTGGGTCCGTGAGACCTGATTAGAGACATCTTCTCCACCAGGTTCCCTTTGCTGGGGTGGCATCCAGTGTCAGTTCTGCCTCTGGAGCCCTTGTACCTAGAGGCATCTTTCCCAACTGATTAAATGAAGATGTAGATTTCTCTAAGCGTACCTAGAAAAATTACTCTTTTAGAGGGATGGATGAAGGCATTAGAGATGGTTAACTTGAACTGATTTAACCTAAAAGAGTCTAGGCAGCGAGATACAAAATGTATAATTGATTATTCTTATCCAGGAATCATTAATTCAGTACAGCACATCAGATTCAGGTTTTTGGTACTCGTCAAACGATCCAGTCATTCTGTTTCAGATGTCTATGCAAACATATTCAGTGATGAAAAGCGGATCTCAGATATCAATTACAAGTTCTCAGCATTATCAAATGCCATCTTATTCTTCTGATATGCAGTACTTTAAGATCTTTGTGTTTATAATCAGAGAAACATTATTGGTTATGAAGATATTTTTGTTTTTTCTGTCAGGTATACAGTTTTAACTTTAGCATCAGAGGCTATCTGTCATTTAATATACCCATTCAGGTGGCAGGTGAGCATTCAATTACCTTGCACTTTAAAGGTTCATTCACCACTAACTGTATCATGGTTACTGTTCTTACGCATCTGTGCTGTTACTTACCAGTTTTTGTTATATCCTAATTGTTAATTTTATTTTATTTTGTTTTTATAGCATGTCTATATCCCACTTTTATTTTTTAGCGGCGTCGACTATATTGATGCTCCAACACCATACATGATGGGACTTCATTCTGGTGTTGACACATCTGGCTTGGTGATGGATGGTGTAAGTTTTTTTGTGTTTTCTTAAATAGTAGTACTAATTATTCTTCTGAACCGTTTCATGTTTGGGCAATGTTTTATTTTGTCTTTTACAACACGTTTTGACTTCATTGGCATAACCAAGTATTTTTTTTTCTTTTTTCAACTAGTACATCAAAGTGTCTTGCAATGTTAACTCTATTCAATTATTCAAAAATATGAAGAATATGATGAGGACATTACTCATATGATCAACGTTGGATGAAGTGGAGACCTCCACAGAGATTTTATGTGAATTGTAAGATTCTACTAAAGTTAAAAGAAAAATTATCATAGAACTGCAAAACCAGCAATTTTTTATGCTAGTGAGTCCTGAACAATGAAGCAAAATCAAGTTTCTGAAATACTTTTTTAGGTGGTCATAATAGGATCTGTCTCTCAGTTGATCTTAAAATAACCAATATTCACTACTTGTTCTAAACTCTCATATTTTGAACTGCTATAATTTTTTTTTGTATTCAACTCAACTCAATTCGAGCTTTAGTCCTAAATTACTTGGGGTCGACCATATGAATTATCTTTCTTCACGCATATTGATTTTGAGTTACTTTTTCGTAGATATTTAAATCATTCAAATCATATTGAGTTACTATCCTTCAAATTATCCTAGGTCTACTGTGCCCTTTTATGTTTATGATATTTTAATATTTTTTACTTTTTTAACTTGAGTCTTCTTAAGTTTGATGTGCCCAAATCATCGCAATTTCGTTGTTTCAATTTGTCTATCATTGTCGCTACTCCTACATTTTTATTAATATATTTATTTCTTATTCTATTTAATCTAGTATCACAACTCGTCAATCTTAACATTCTTTTTTCAACAACACTTATTTTAAAAGTATAATTTTCTTTTATTGTTCAACATTCACTACCAAACAATGTTGCTGGACTTGTATGATAAAATGTTTCTATGGAATCTTACCATCACATAGAACTACTATAACAAATCTTCGCTTCATCCAACATGTTTTAATTATATGATTAACTATTTTTATCACTTTCTCCATCTTTTTGAATAATTGACCTAAGAGACTTGAACTAGAATTTTTAAGATAATAGTATTCTATCCTAACTAACACCATTACCTGTTTCTCTTCAATTTTCATTAAATTTACTATGCATATATTTTATTTTAGTTCTTATCTTGAAATCTTTAGTAATTAAAGTATCTTTTTCATAATTCTAACCTTCACGACATTGTCTGCAAATATCGTACACCAAGGTATATCATCTTGCATTGTTTTTATCAGGTCATGGATAACTTATGCAAAAAGATAAGAACTTATTGTAGATCTTTGATGTAAAGCTTATTGAATTAGGAAAATCTTTTGTTTCTCTTCCAATTGTGCATACGATGTTGTTGCTTCATCATACATGTCTTTTATTCCAACATTCACCACGATATTTCTCTTGGAACTCAATCATAGTTTTTTTTTCAAGTTTGTACACATCCTATGTAAATATTTAGTTCTACTTATCTTGAAATTCTTAGTTTTTAAAATATTTTTTCGCAGTTCTAACTTTTACAATATCGTTTGCAAATATCGTACACCAAGGTATATATCATCTTGTATAGTCTTCATCAATTCTTTGCTAATTAATGCAAAAAAATAAGAACTCATTATAGACCCTTGATGTAAGCCAATTAAAATAGGAGAATCTTTTGTTTCTCTTCCAATTTTGCATATGATGTTGTTGCTTCATTTTACATGTCTTTTATCATTTGTATATACTTAATAAGTACCATCTTTCGTTCCAACAACCACCACAAAATCTCTCTTGAAACTCTATTACAAGCTTTTTCCAAGTCAATAAATATCATATTTAAATCTTTCTTTGTATATTGATATTTTTTTATTAAACTTATGATAAGAAAATTAGCTTCAATGATAGACAATTTTAAGGGATCCACAACTTCCTGGTTTGCTGGACCCCATAATTGGTGATACACAAGTTGTAGGTCTGCTTTAATGGGCTCCACAGGTCCGTCTTCCTTGCTTGAAACCACGTAAGAAGACTAAGCAAGAAGCAGCCTCAGCTGTAAATAAGTTTGGGTGATTCGATCTTGTTTGGCTTGATCCTGGCAGAAGGAAGTTCTGGGATGGCCCGCAGGTGCCAATCTGGATTATGCAACCATGGGGCTTGTTAAATTTTACATAACGGGTTTTTTGTGTTGCTGAGTTGACCTGCATTTTTGAATTCATTTTGCCTTTTAAGAATTACTTAGTTATGCTAAGTAGCTCCATCCAAAACTTGTTCTAATCACTTTTATAGAAATTTGAGACATTTATACATGGATAAAAAAGGAATTACCTTTTGCAAAATGTTTCTAAGCTCTGCCTGATGATTTGCAGGATTGGCCAATCTAGAACGGGATGTACTATTCCTAGATTGGGTTGGTAGGTATCTGATCCATGGGGGTGGTACACCTAATCCAGAAGAAGCTTTCACCGAGAATGGGTTAAACTTGGCCGGATTGGCTGATATCTAAGGTGATCACCGCCAACGAAGGCAGTGGGCAGCTGTTTCCAGTCCCCTGTATCTTTTCTGCTCATTTTAGGCAGGAAATACAAGGTCATTGGGTCATCTTGAGAACCATGGCCTTAGAATGCAGGATCTATGGTTTGTGCAATCTAGAGCTCAATTTAAGATATATGGGAGTGGTGTGAGTCTTTGGTGATATAGAAGGTGCCAGCCATGGTGGAGGGGGAGGGAATGGGTTGGTTGGGGTGGACATCCGGAACACTCTGCAGTGAAGGACGCTCTCATACAACCCAAATCCCAGGGTAGCCTGAGTTGGAGATGTGCCCAAGCTCTAGCAGAGGGAGTGGATCTGCAGAGCAAGGAGCCTTGGCTGATTGGGAGGAAGGTGTTTCTGGTGGTCAACAAAGTGGTCTTAGGAAGATACCTTGGTTGTGGCCGTTGGTCAGTGGATTGATTGTAGGGTGGTTGGCAGTGCTGAGAATGCTGTCTTTGGTCATTGAAACTACTCGTGCCCTTTGAAGGTACAACATAAACCTTGGTTGTTGCAGGGATTTGATCTTGATCTGTTTTGAGGAACAAGGGACATGAGGGCTGACATAATTATCCCTCTTTCCTCTGGATTCTTAGCCAAGCGTGAGTGGATGGATAGTGTCGTGGTGGTTGAATTATTCATAGACAGGGCATACTGAAGCAGTGCTTCCAAACTTTCTCAAAACCTGACGATGTGAACCGGATTGTATCCGACATATGAAAGAAGTGAAGACATCACTGTTTGAGTTGGGAGTTGACCATATAATTGTAATAAAACAATTAGCAGGGTGTAGAATTTTATTTTTGCATTATACTTGTTTTTCTTTTGGATACTTCCGGGTTAATTGAGGATTGTCATTTTTTACTTTAAGGTCTTGTTTATAATGATTCAGTGTTCCCTATATAAGGCCTCCTTTACTGTAGCTAAAGACAGATGGCATGATGAAGATGAATTGAAATGAGAGGCATGCCGGTGCTCCTTCTCTCACGCTTTGTACATTTTTCTCTTCCCTCGACCCTGTTCTCTTCTCCGATGCTGGTGATTGATCCAGTGGGCCTTAACGCCATGGCCACCCACAACCTTCTTCTCTGGTAGGTAGAACTCAACCCCAGCTCCCGGCCCTTCTTCTCTGCCTCTGTAAGTCTACCAGATCTGTCCGGTTGCTTTCCTTCATCTCCGGAGAGCTGTCTGATATTTCTTATTCACCACTGGAATCGTCCAGCAACTCCGCTCTCCTTTGGGTCTCAAATCATCTTCTACGGCTTCTTCGATTCTTCATTTGCACTTTTGGAACATTGTTTCCCTATCTCCACCAGCGGTATTTCTTTTCTACAACTCTGACATCTTGGATCCTCCTTTAACCCCCAATCCATCGCAGCGCCACCTCTCAGTTTACCTCCTACCTTACCCTTCACTGTTTCGTGAAATTGTCTTTGATCCACGGCTATGGCAGGTCAGTATCGTCTTCCTCCTTTGTCCGGCAACTCTGAGGTTTCCAAGAAAACCTCGGCAGAAAGTTTCTTGTTCAACAACACTTCTTCTCCAACAACACGACATCTGCGTCACGCCATCACCTACCATCAACCCCCGTGAGGACACCACGACATCATTCTAGCGCCATCCCCTGTATCAGGTGCTACAGTGTGGCATGAGAAAGGTTTCTTCACATTCCCGATGTAGCTACAATGCCATTCGGGAAGCCTCGCATGGGACTAGAACTCCCCACATTCTCCTTCTCAGCCTGCCTGTCCTCCGAGGCTGGCACAAGCCCCAAGGAGTTTACGCCAGCCGGATCAGCCGGCTACACGTAGGCTGGCGCCCTTATGGCGCCGACGGGTGCGCTCATGAGTCCCATGAGCTCGTTTTCAAGGTCCCAAGACTGTCTGCTGGTCGCCACAACCCCATCGGGGTTCTTCTTCTGCCTTTTGAACCTGGGACGTTCAAAATTTGAATTCTACAGGCTTTCTGAAGTTTCCTCGAATGGAGATCATTAATGGACATGCTTTTTTTTGGGAAGGATGTGGTTTTCAAGACCAGCTATTGGAGGAAAGAGGCACTGAGTGCCTTTCCAGCAGTGAGGATCATGGGCAGTTTGGGTGGGGAAGGACCGTTGGTAGGTGTGGGGAAGATCCATTTTGGGGGGTATCTGATAAACTTACCTCCTGAACTGCCTGTCTCCGAACCAGCTGTGTTGGCTCCAGTTCAGCCACTGAACCGTGCAACTTCCAGTATTGAACCGGGTTTTGATACCTTGTTTGTCTGTGCTGAATCTGAGCGGTTTGGCAATCAGCAATCTCACCAAAACTGGTGTTGTTATCTCCGGACTGGGCCTTGAACTTTCTCCTTTGGGCTCCATCCTGCTAGTGATGCCCGGTGAGCTGGCTTTTGATGCTACGATCTATGAGACTTATATGGGGGCGGAGAATGCTGGCGCTGGTGGTTCTATAGCTGAAGAATCATGCGGTTTGGTAGGTAAGGTTGGAATTAGTGGTGAGATGTTTGAGGATTGTCCAGGTAGGACAATGCCCAAGCTATAGTGGTGGTTCCAGAACAGGTGGTAGAGATCCAGAGCATTCTGCCACTGAAGACTTCTCCAATCGAAAGGCAGGATTTGTCTAAGCCAGGGGACAAAATTTACTAGCTTTTAGATGAGGACATCATTAGCATGGGAGAGCTTGTTGGGCTGTGCTTTATAGGACATGAAGCTAAAGCCAGGAAGTTCTTACACCAATCGAGAATGACATTAATGTGCTGAAGGAATCAAGAGATTGCATTAAGCAAACTCAGTCTAGAGTTGGTTTCTGGAAGTTAAAAGTTTCTGCCCAATAATGGATGTATTATGGATTCTAATAGTAGCGTAAGGAAAGGGAAGGACTAAGTCATTTACACATGACTAAGATAATCAGCTGGAACATGAGGGGAGTTTAGGGGAAGGAGAAGGTTAGGGAAGTAAGAAACATTGTGTTTTCTCAGAGACCGGGCATGTTGACATTACAAGAAACTAAATCAGAGCCTTCTGATCCAAGCGAGGGGAAGAGTCTAAGATTGGTAATTCGAAAGGTTTGTCATTTTTTCCACCAGTTGGGAAGAGTGGAGGTATTGTTGTCTTGTGGAATGAGAATATTTTGGAGGCTGATGGTATCCTTTATAGCAGACACATCCTTGCTCTGAGATTTTCATATAAAAATGAAAGGAAACTATGTATCTTTGGCAGTGTGTGTGGGCATCTGGAAGAGGTTGATAAAATTAATTTTTTAGGCATTTGAGTCAACTACCGTGCATGGAGATAGTTCATGGTATGCATGCGAAGAATTTAATGTTGTGAGAAAACCTGGTGAGAGACAGAACTAGGACTGTAATAATGAGAGGAGTATGTCCAATGATTGGGTAAATAGATGCGGGCTTACTGAGATAGCAGATGCCAACATTCAATTTACTTGGTCTAGTTTTATGTCTAAGTCAAGGCTTGATATATTCTTTTTATTTACACAATGGTTAACTGACTTTGGAGTTTCTGAATCTTTTCTTCTGCTTAGAGTTGTGTCGGACCATATACCACCTGGTACCAAGTATGTTACAGGTGAAGGTGCGCACAACATAAAATTCCTTTTTGAGTTATCTTTCTGTAGAGATGGGCATTTCAGGATAATATTCAGGAGTGATGGTGGAAAAGCACATGTCCAGGTTCTGCTATGACCATTTTTACAAAGAAGCTTAGATATGTATGTAGGCAGTTAATGCTCTGAGCTGATTCCAAATGTAAATAGTTGACAGAGAAGAGAACTTCTGTTGCATTTTCTTTTAATCCTTGAACTCCCTGAAACATCTGTAGGCACTTGGATTCCATTAGCTTAGTTCTTTTGGAGAGGTAAGCTAATTGGTAAGGACCTTTACATGCTTGGACAGGACTTGGTGAGTAGAGGTGAGGAGGGTTATGTGGGGTTGGTTCTTTCAAAAGATCATCAGTTTAGTCTTACTTATGAAGTGGTGATGGAGATTGGGAGGCACGGGGCTAGTTTCTTTAAAGATTACGATTTTGTTAAAAAAATCAAGTTAACTATTTTTATCTATAAAGCTTTTCCATACTTTAACTGGGGACTCTATCGGGGCCACGTCTTGTATGTTTTTTTTCCTCTTCAATGTCTCATTAACTTTAGAAATTCTGATCCAACTAGTATAATTTATATCTTTTTTTGCTATATTTTCTATCTTGTATGTTCTCTACCAAAGCTACTATTTAAAAGGATGTCAAAATAAATTCTCTATTTTTTGTCAATATCATCATCTCGATCAAACTCTTTTCTTCATTATCTTTGATTCATGTGACTTAGTTAAGATACCCTCTCTCTCTCTCTCTTCCTTGCTAACTTATAAATATATATTTTCAATTTTAAATTTTAATTTTTTCATATATTAGTTGAAAGTCTTATCTCTTGTTTGTCTTACAAATTTTTTTGTTTCACTTTTTGTTATCTTATACTGTTCATAATTTTTATTGTTATCACACTTGACAACTTTTTATACTAATTTCTTCTAGTCTTTATAGTCTTTTGCACATCTTCATTCAACTATTATCTCTTTTTTAGGTGACCTATGTCATTTAGACTCTCCCAAGTACTTTTTTTGTTGCTTGTTTAATGTTCGTAGCCATGTTCATCCACATAACATTGACTTTTATGTCTGACTACTAATTGTTTATCTTGATAATCTAATTTTTAAACGACTCTTGCTTTACACCTTTTAATTCCAACCATTAATTTGGCCGATTTTTTTAAATGTGCCTGTTTATGTCTTGATCTTAAATAGGGGCTACAGATCTATGGATATAGAATTGTAGTGCTTGATTTTTATTGTTTTCAGGGGAACATCTATATCAACTAATTCAGAATTGATTATTTTGTATTTTCTTAATTACTTAGAGTCACAATTGGTTAACCAAATATTAATGACAATTTTCAACATAAAGTCCTAGGGACTAGTAAGTTTGATTTTATGTGCATTAAGTTTTACTTCTTTCTTCTGAACTTTGCTTCGTAACATTAACCATACTCGTATTAACTGCAGGTAGTAATTGTAGATCTTGACTACAATCATATTGCCACTACAGAGGAAATACCTTCAATCCCCGAGCCTGAATTAGAATTCCTGCGTTTTGAGATTGGAAAATTGTTATACCCAAAAGTTATTGAGATAGACCAACTTAAGGTAATTTCAGGTAGCATTACTGGGCAGTATAAAAGGGGTGGTAACAAATCGTGGGAAGAGGAGCATGATTCTCATCTTAGGTGAGATTAGTAAAACTTTGACTAATTTTTTTGACTTTTATCATTTTCTTTTGCAGCAGTATCTCAACAAGGACTTATACATGGTACCTTCAGATAAAGTTTTTTGTTTGTCAAATATTCTCCGGATGAAAACTAGAGATTATAGCTCCAACTTCTTAATTTACAGATCATTGACAATGTAAATGTTGTGATTTTATCTTGCAAATGAGAAAAAAAATTAATTGTATTGCAGATGATTCTAACTTGTGACTTATGTTTCTCCGTTTTCATTTAGTCTTAATGTTGATGTGCCATTTCACGATATAGGTTGTATATAGGTTGTATATATCTTGGTCATCATTCTGCAGTGCCCCAGATGTCCTGTTGTAAATCCTGAACTTGTTGCATTGCTCCATACCAGCTTAGAGGAGGCGGGAGTGCACCCAGCCTATCGGGCCATATCAGGGCGCTGTGCTGATGAAAGGCCTAGAGACGAGTTGCCTGCTGGGCCAGGTGCAACTGTAGAGGGAAGGTGGCATTTGGGTTGGTAAAGTGAGGCCATGTTGGCTGACAGTTTCTTCTTGGACCTTTGTCCAGAGTCCACCTTTTGTATCATTCTTCCATATTAATACAAAGAGTCTTTTACCATATTGGCCAACTCGTACATCGTCTCTTGTTATTTCCTTTGTGCTACAGGATTGTTGTACCGACAGCTAGGTTGGTGCATGCAATAACGTGTTGTCTAGTTCATGTTTGCGGAGTAATACGAGTGCCACACATCCTTGAGGGTGCAATGACTTGAGGACACGTTGAGTGGTATTAGAGCTAGCATCGGAATGATGGTAATGGTGATGAGTTTGCCATTTGGCAAGATGACAATCATTGTAAGGTTTGGTGGAGTGGACACACCAAACATGCCATTTAAGACATCGTTGGATGATGTCAGCACTTGGTGAATGGCTGCTTTGGAAGAGTTTTGGTATGTGGAAGAACGTTGCATGAATATCGGCAGACGTGCTTGTTCAGGCTTGTGGTGGCAGGGTGGCACTATCCTATTGGGTCGCTGCACTTGAGCTGTTGCACCATGCCGGTCCTTGTGGTCATGAAAGTTGCTGCATCTGAGGCAAATATCTGAAGGATCGTGCAATGTTTGGGTGCAGATGGACTCGCGGAATGGCCATTTGCTTAAGCATGGTGCTGGGAGGTATACTACTTTATGCTAGAGGCCAAGCTTATGATGAACTTGCTGTGGTGGCGATGCATGATTACTCTGCCAGAGCCGACATGGGTCAGAACTCAGAACCAACTGATTACTTAAAGTAATTGTGCTCTTATGGGTGGACGGGTATTGTGCAAAATGACACTTTCAAGTGGATTGAATACTGTTGGTTTCTGTGCACAACTTTGCATCCGATGCTGAAAGCCAGCGGCTTGGGCTATATCTTTGGAGTTTGGAGACCTTGGTCACTTCAAGGCATTGAATGGAATGGCTTGGGCTCTGCCAAGGATGGGCAGAAATGGGTGACGGTGTTGGCATGGGTGGATCAATCAGCTTTGTGATGACGTGACCACCCAAGTGGCAGTTGGCTACCTTAGGCAAACACTGGACTGTGGAATGGCCAAGTTTTCCTGAAGTGGCACAACCTAGCAGCAAGTGGCTGTGAAGGGCATGCTGGAACAGGGTGCGATGGCGTCTGACCGAGGAGTACCCGAAATGGTATTGGCCTAGAAGCGAGTGACTGCACCAGGCATGTCGAAATCGGTGTGCAGGCAATGACCGAATGTGATGTTGAGTGGACACAATTTATCTAGTCTGGCAAGGGTGTGTCTGAAGTCCTGACAAGCAAGCTGGTTGCTCCAGCATGAAGGCTCCTTAGGGCACAAGCAGTGGCCACCTCAAGGAAAGCAGAATCGGAGTTGGCCACCAGATCGGTGGGTACTGATTCCGATTCAATCCGTATTGGATTGACCGAAGGGGCTGATTTTTTAGAGAAAAACCGATTCGGAATCAATCCGGATCATATTATTTTTTAATTAACAAATAGGTATCCAGATTGGATTCCAGTCCAATCTAACTATTTTAGGGCCTAAATCAGCCTAAAACTAGGCCCACTCTGCTGGCCGAAGAAATAGAGGATTCTTTCTTGCCTCTCTTCTTCTCCTCCTCCTCCTCGAAGGGTCTCCATGGGTTGGCAGCGATGGTGCTTTTGTTGCCAACATGTTCAATGGTGCCAGCTTCAGTTTTTGTCTTTCCGTCCAACTTCAGTTTCTGTTTTCCCATTGGACGGTGGGAACTGTTCCTTCAAATCAGACCATATTTCACGGGCTATGGTAGCATACAGAATGGAGGAGAGGTGATGCGGGACGAGGCGGGACGGACCGGCGACGTGGCGCTGCAGCGGGCCTTCAAGAGGCGCAAAAGACTTAAGAAATGCAGGAAACAAGCAAAACCGGACTTAAACCGGTCAAAACGGACCCCAGAATAGCTTGAACCGGCCTGAACCGGCCCAAAACAGGGTGAACCGGCTTCTGGACCGTCGAACCGGGCCGAACCGGCCTTGAACCGGCGGGCGGGCCGGCCTGGGAGGCGAACCGGCGGCTTGGCTCGATGGCGGGCGAACCGGGCGGGCGGGAGGTGCGAACCGCTGCGCCGGCCGGCCGGGCGGAGGCGAACCGGCGCCGGTTCGCCCGGCCGCGACTGGGGGGGGGGGGACGTGGCCGCTGGCGGTTGGCGGCGGGGCGGGGAGATGCGGCCGGCGCTGTTGGCGCCGCGTACCCCCATCGGGGTCTCGCCCTCGAGCGCCCGCTCGCGAGGGCCTCCGTGGGGCTTTGGCCGCGCGAGGGCTGCGGGAGGCCGAGGCGGAGGAGGCGGAGCCGGCGGAGGCTGCCGTCGCCGGAACCGGCGCCGGAGGGGAAGGGGGAGCCGGTGGGGCTCCATCGCCGCCGTCGACGCCGGCAGCACAGGGGGGGGTCTTCGAGCGCGGGGTTTGCGCGGAGTCGTCCGCGGCGGGCAGAAGAGGTAGGCGCCGGAAGCGGCGCCGGAAGCCGTCTTCGCCGTCGCCGGAGGGGACGGGGACCTCCAACGGCACTGTTGGCGCCGCCTTCTTCTTCCTCTAGTCTCCTTAGAACGCCGGAGTGGGGGGGGAGCCGCACCGGAGCCCTAGCGGGGCCGTGCGCACAGACGGAGCCGCGGACGCGGTTCTTCCTCTTCCTCCTCCTTTCTTCTCCGTCTGATAGGGCTCCGAGGGAGGGCTTCTAGCATCGGGATGGTGGGGTGGAGGTACTCCGGGGATCGCCGGAGGTGGGATGGACGGAGTGGAGACGGTGGACGTCGTCGGAGGTGTCGAAGCGGACGTAAACGGGGGTGAACGGAGTCGGTAAGGGTCGAACTCGAACCGGTGAAGGGGGAAGGGGCAAGAATGGCTCGGAGGCCGCTGGACGGAGGAGAAGGGGAAGGCACCCACGCCGGAGGGTCGCGAAGGGACCGGTCTGCACCGGAGGTGGAGCTGGACGACCTCCATCGTGGAGGGGGTGAAGAGGAAGGGGCAGCCCCTAGGGTTCCAAAAATTGGACAATAACTCTCTCTTCTTCATTCAACAAGTGGCCCTCTTAAATAGAGGAGCCTATTACAAACAAGACACCATAAATGACTAATTACATACATGTCCTCTTGAGGACCCAAATAAAAAGAAAAGACCACAAATAAAACTGAAATATTTACAAACAAGTCCAAATGGACGTAAATGCAAATAAACCCCAAAATGGACCGGATCGGATCCCCATCAAGAGGTCACTGAATAGAATTCAAGAGCCAGGGAACTAGGATGTCGTTTATTTGTTCCCAGGACTTGTTGAGCTGGCTATTAACAGAGGCATCTATGATGGTACCATCGACAAGTTCCAATTTGTTCTTTACTAATAGGGCCACTGTCACTGCTTGCTAGCCACGCACAGCACAAGAATGTAGGTACAAGAAAGCAATAATGAAAGTACAAGAAGGCAACGAGAGCATGCACCAGAAGGTCGTTGAAGCACCTCCTATTGTAATAAAAAGTCTAACTATAATGCTTAATAGTTTATTTACTCTTTGTTGTTATTTGCTTGGGGTTATATGGGAGAGTTGTGATTAGGTTTAGAGGCAGGTACCTGTATGACTATTAGTTAGAAGGGTACTTGTATGACTATTAGTTAAAAGTTATCTGCTTTGTTAAAAGGTGAATATGCAGTAGCACAGTGGTGTTTGATTTTATATTAGATGGGGAAAAGCTTTGTTGTGTTGAAAAATTAAGTCCACTGACACTTTCACCAGGACAATTTTCACCTCTAATGTACAATGGGCTTCATCCTATAAATGCTTTTTTTTTCCTACATGTTTATTGATTTGTTTCATCTTTTGGTGCACAGGTTTATATTCCTCAAATTTTTTGCATCACTTTTGAGTGGGTACCGTAATTTTATAGTAAGATTCTTTTCTTCTGTATTTCTTGTAGTCTTTTCTTCAGAAAAGAACACTTGTGTCCTCATTTGTTTCTTTTCATGCCAGGAAAATACTGCCTCTCATGATTTTAATTCTCAAGCATTTCTTAAAAAGCGTGCCCGTTCAACTAATCAATCACCAGAGTCCATGACAATGGTACATGTTCTGACTAACTCTTGTTTTGAACTATCGGATTTTGTTATGATTTATTGTTACTTTTAGACCTGTTAATGGATTGGGTTCATATGAATCCAGACCTGAACTCGATAACATAAACCTGGATAAAAAATAGTTGCAGTGGTGGATTTGGATCTAAACCCATATCCGAAATTTAAATTCAGATCTGTTTCAACTTATTAATGAAATTTTTAGTCATTTGGCAATTAATAAATCAGTATATGATAAGTCTAACGGATCTGCATGCTCTGATTCGATTTAATCATTCAAAACCATAAAAGATGTCAAAATATGTTCGAGAAATTGATGACACAAAAATATATGATTTAGCAATCAAGGAACCTGTAAATGCTGTTGGACTTACAGTGAAGTTACTTAAGATTTGTGAATTATGGGTACGTTCATTTGTATCTAGAAGGTAAGATTATTTTTTATTTATGCAATCTATTTCTCATCCTCTAGCTTTTGTTTTTTGAATATGGCCATAAGACCACAATTTTTATTAATTCCAAAGAGAGTATAAGCGGAAAATGAAGAAAATCGGCGAAAAAAACGTCAACTCAACTTCTATGGTGGTAGAGCCATAGGAGCACAAAATCTACAAAAAGGAAGACCTGTAAGATTAAAATTTGTCTATGAAACTAGTCTTATCCAAACGATTGCCAAAGTGAGCTAATGTTCGGTCTTTTACATAGGGCAGCATCAAATGAAGATTCAATCATGGTTTCTCAAAGTGCTCTTTGAAGATCTGTCTATTCCTTGTGCGCTAAATAGTTCAAAACGTAATAGGTAAACAAGTTCCCACAATTTAAAATCAGAAAACCAAGGGTTCAATTGTGGCCAAACTTGTAGAGGGGAGATGGTGATGGTAAGTTCTGTCCGTTGAATCTCTCAACTATTGAGCAAGAGTCTCTTGAGAGAATTGATGTCCCTTTTTGATAAAAAGATGATCTGCAGTTATTTTTTTTGCTACTGCAAAAAGCACATGCTATAGAGATCTCTATTTTCTTTTTTCTCTCGAAACGGGCTAGATCAGAGTCGGAATTGGTCGAATCAGCTGAATCCTGCTTGGTTTTTCCTTTCCTGGCTCTTCTCTCCTCTGGGTCCTGCTCCTCGCCTCCAATCCCCTCTCTGGATGAGTAGGCCTGTACGCATCGGAAAGTCTCTGCCAACTTTGTCTGCACTGCGAAAGACCTGGATGTGCACTTGCAGTCGGAGGCCATTCTGTTGGTGCCTGTGGTACCCCTGATGTTGCCTACCCATGCCAGCAACTGTCTCAGGGAATGCTTCGCCTTCCCTCTGTCCCTTCCTGCAGACTTACCCACACTGAACAGGTATCAGTCCCACCTGGTGAGTCCCCATGATGCTGACACCGGCCCTATGTCTTGACCATCAGTTTCACCTTTATGCACCCAGTTGCTGCCTCCGGTTCACACTGGCCCACCTAGTTTCTAGCTGGTTCACCTGAGTTTAAGCCGTTTCTGGCCAGTCTGATTCTGATTCAGCCAGTTTTAGCCTGGTTCAGCCCAGTTCACTGCTGTTTTGGCCAGTTGACTGATTTAAGCCCAGTTTGCACCAGTTCAGTATGGTCTAAACTCAGTTGAAGCCAGCTCAGCCTACTTCAAGCCCTGTCTGGGCTGGTTCACTGCAGTTCATGCCCTGGTTTTGCACGGTTCGGACTAATTTGGGTCTGGTTCAACCCAGTTAAAGTGGTTTGACTTAGGTCCTGTCTGGTGGGGTTAATCCAGCAACTCTGATCGACCAATTCAGCACAATTCGATCCTCTCCTGCCTCATTTTTTTCAATCAATTTTTATGATGCAATGAGTTCCATTGACTTATCCCATACCACTATGTCTCTTCTTGTGGGCCTTAAATCGGTGATTTGAGTTTGTGGACTTTAAGCTATTTTTAAATTAGCCAGCTGAGGGTGTGCCTATTTAATTAATTGGTGGACGTTATGCTGATCTTGGTTTGATTTGTCTGGTAGTATATAAGGCCAGGCTAGTGACAGATGAATGGCTGTACCTGTATTTCAAACTTTGGACCTGGTTTTGTGCTTATAAAGAGAACTCCTTAGTAACATTGATGTTCTGGTTTTCTCTAATTCTAGACCATCCTTTGTTCCTTTCCTATTTGACAGCTTTCACAGTTTCTAGATTCTCAAGGCTTCTTTGATTATCTAGAGAGGGTCATAACATCGGATGGTAGTAATAATCTACTTCACAAGTTACAAGATGCAATGGGAAGAGGTCAGAAACTTAATACTATACTTCCTTCGAAGGTGGAGCCCGAAATTGTTACTATTTCTGATCTTGGTGCTGACGATAAGGGTGAGATGTTACATATCTTTTCAGTTTGTTGTTGTTGGTTTTGAAATAGTTTATTTTTTATGAATGATTGTCTGATTTTCAATTGGTTTGGTACATGGGTTTATTTATTCATTAGGATCTAGTGATAAGTTCTGCTATGATCGTTTTCCATCAAACATTCGAACAGAGGAGCAGGAAAAACAACGCCGGACAATTCTGGCAATGGCAAGCGGCAACCTTGAGTATCCTGGAAAGCCCATTCCTAGGTACCAGAAAGTCATGCTTTTCTATGTATTCATTTTTGTGAATTGAGCTCCACTTTCATGATATTGTTGCACTTGATTAATATAAGCCAAGATTTTAAGGGAAATGATTTGGTTTAGCATTTGTGGAGTAGATGATTTATTTTCATTATACTTTCTTTTGTTACCACTTATGTCAGCATAATGGCCCTGGCAGAGTTGAAGATGCCTACTACAGGCTGCATTTTCTTCTTCTTTTTAATGGTCTGCTAAGTGTTTTTTTCTAGCCACTAGAAGCTTTACAGATAATCCTTTTCTTTATTGTTCTATTCCTTCGACCTTTACATCTAATCAAATGCAGGTGATGTTGAAGATGCCTGTTCTTACGTTGATGGAACTAACTTACAGTATTTCTTGTGTTTTTCCTTAAATACTAATTTCCTATAGTTTCTTTTGTTGGGATTTAGATGGCACAATGAAGAAGCTAACACAAACTCCAGATGAACATGTGGGGAGAACATTTAATGCATATAATATTTTGCCTCTCTTTATCATCATATAGGAAAATCTTAGTGGTTTTCTGAATATTTCAAGCTGTTTTCTGTCTCTATTTTTGGCATGTATTTATGCTTAAATCTGTGGAGGCTGCTGCCTGTTTGGAGATAAATTGGTTAAAGCCGAAGTACTTGATTTGATTCTGAGTATTGATGATAGCCTGCTGAATTGAATCACTCAATTATAATGGGTACTGCAGTAAGCTCCTACGAATTTTCTTGAGTTATCATTGTCTACGAGAAACATTAAAAGTGAAGATTGGTTTGTTTAATTAAAATCTTTTTGATGAGGCTCGAGGGTTAGACTTTCTACTGAGGCAACGTGGAGTATTAAAGATGGCTCATTTTCATACAGACATTTATTATTTACCACATTCTCAACTCCCAATATGGTTTGTTAGACGGGGGAGGCTATTATAGCTGGTTCTTTTGGCATGAAGGTGACAAGTAAAAACCTGAATCCTATTAAATGGTTTGATGCATCTAAACTGACTGAAAAGGGAGGGCTGGGTTTGCTCTGCTTGGTAACTTCAATAGAAGTCTTTTGAAAATTGAAATGGCCAAAGAAATTGAAGATGAACCCACAGAATATGATAGTTGGGCAGGGATATCTCTTCGATGGTGTTCAATGGGTGGTATGACTCACGAGATTTCAAGATTTGTATATTTAGCAGCACATTTTATGGGGATCCGACCGGGTGATCCATACGAAAAGTGGATTCGGGAAGAATGGACGTCGCTAGTTCGATCGGATCGATATCGGCAAAATTAGATTATTTTAATAATCTTAGGATATCTAGTTAAAAGTTTAAATTAGGTGTCTTTTAGGAGTCTTAAATTAAGATA
Organism: Cryptocoryne crispatula var. balansae; assembly: GCA_036172225.1. NCBI lineage: Eukaryota > Viridiplantae > Streptophyta > Magnoliopsida > Alismatales > Araceae > Cryptocoryne > Cryptocoryne crispatula. Next base: position 40,795,788 of record CM069928.1, read on the forward strand.
GGATGTCTTTAATTATGTCAAGTATAGGCATGTATGTAAGTGTGGGAAAATTTTGGGTTTGTATGAAATTTTGTAACCCACACCCCTATATAAAGACCCCCACCCCCTCCAATGTACGCATGATGTTGATGGTATTAAAGTGAGAAAAAAAAATTGAGTGTGTTATGCGTATCTCCTCCCCCGGAAAGTGCCCCCCTGTCTGATTCCCCCCCCCCCCCAAACCCAACCCGCCAATATGCCCCTATGCTTAGCTGGTCGCCACTGCCCCTTCCCCGGGAGGCCGCTGCCCTGCCTGGTTCTACTTCCCCCATCCCCGATTAAGTCTGGTTCTTCTCCTCTTTGAGTTTCACAATGTTGCCATCTTCAACGCCGATTGCCATCATTTCTCTCCGCGCCGGACTGCTGTTAGCAGCCCAAGCTGCTACCGGAAGCGGCTTTCTGATTTCCCCTCTTTTTCCTCCCGCCGTGGCCGCTTCCTCCGCCTCTCACCGCAGCCACCACTGCCTCGCCCTTCTCCAGTCGCCGCCACCGCATCCTCCACCTCCTGCCGCTATCACCGCCGACGCCTCCCTCTCCGTTCGCCGCTGCCATCACCACCTCCAAGCGACAGTGCACGTGGCTCGAGATTTTACTTAGTTCAAAGTAATAATTAAGGTTCATTGAACTCAAGAAGTCAAGTTCATTTCGTGCACTTATTTCAAGAAGTCAAGTTCATTTCGTGCACTTATTTCAAGAAGTCAAGTTCAATTTGTGCACTTATTTTAAGAAGTCAATGTCATTTCGTGCACTTATTTCAAGAAGTCAAGTTCATTTCGTGCACTTATATTTCAAGAAGTCAAGTTCAATTTGTGCACTTTTTACAAGTTGTCAAGTTCAAGTTGTGCACATGTTTCAAGAAGTCAAATTCAATTCGTACACTTTATTCAAGTAGTCAAGTTCAAATTGTACATGTATTGTAAGAATTCAAGTTCAACTTGTCTTTTTATTTATGAACATATCTCAAGGAATATTAATTGTACGTCAAATCAGTCAAATTATAAAAAGATGTGCGCGACATAACACGTGATGCACGTAGATCGAGATGACTTGATTCGACGTATAGATTAATTGGACGGATCAGTCAAGTCCGACCTGGAGAGACAGGCCCGCCGCTCCTTCCCGCCCCGCATCAACAATCTTAATTGAAAATGGACAGAGGAAATGCTCTGAGAAATTGTGTTCTTGAAGACAAATTTCCGAGGCTGTGTACAATACTATTACAGCCTTCAAGAATTTTCATGATCTGATAAATCTGGCAGAAGTGTTTGTCATTGGAAATGCTTGTTTGGAAGGACTTCTGGAGTTATTTTCTTTTAGCACCATCAACATTCACTGTCCTGTTGTGATAAGAGAGTTTGGAGATTGGTAAATAATGGCTAATTTCTCTTCATTCAGTTTTTGCTGGTCCTTGCAAGATTTTTTTAAGCAACACCCAATTGAGGTGCTGTTCAATTAAAAACGGAAAGTGGAAGTTATTACAAGAAGAGTAAGAATAGAAGAGTGGAAGCCAGAGGCAAGAGGTCTCACAAGAAGAAAAAGAGAACAAATCTCAAGGCGCCAGGAGCAAACACAGTAGCCCAACCTACTAGAGAAAACCCTGGTTCTTGTGGAGATCAGTGGTCTGGGACAAGAAACTTCCTTCAAATATTAGGAATTTTCTTTAGAAGATTGATCTGAAAAGTCTAAAGAGTGCTGATGTATGATCAACTCAGGAAATTCGTACTGTTCAGCTAGTGAATGTCTCTCATATGGCACGTTTTCTGTAGGTCTGAATAATGGTTTCCTTGATTTGGGTATATTATTAACGTGTCATGGAGCACTATATTGAAATTGCTGAACATGGTTTTGACTGCATTCTCTGGTATTTTGTCTTGCAAACTGGAAGTCTGTGAGGGTTTGAAACCTGTCGACAAAAGTTTTTTGTAGAACTTGCATGTACCAGTTATCCTGTTGGCAGTCTGGAAGGAGAGGATTTTTATAATCTTCAGGTATCAGAACAAGGTCATTTTATTTATTATTGCTGTGACAATCTCATATATCATCTAGTGGCATGTTTCTGCAAAGGGCTATTGCTGAAAACATCTGTATCATGGTGTCTCTGTCTGAGTGGTAGAAGTGCTTGCAGTAGTTCTTGGTTTACTACTGATGTAACCTCAAATTTCAAAAGAAGATTTATTCTTTTGTTTCGGAAATTCATTTTCCTTTTGAATTTGGATTTTGATTAGACCTTAGCATTGACTTCTTAGGAAAATAGATGGTATTCCATAAAAGTACTAGCTAGGGTCAAAATTATGTGTTGAGGTTGTTAGGTTCTTTGAAAATTTGTTTGGACCTCTCCCCGTCGGATGGTGCGAAGATCCGACGTTAATTACATCGAGATAATTCGAATACCCTTGATTAAGCGTCATAGCAATCCATGGAAGTAGAAGACATGCATCCACAATAAACATTCACACAAATACATAGGATAAAACAACCCCATGAATTTGATGGAAAGCAAGCACTTAATTTAGTTTTGATTTTGATTTGGGTTTAATTGGTTGAATTGCTTTTGGTTTGATTTATTTAAGTTTGATCCAGTCTGGATTTGTTTGTTGACTTAAATTTGGTTTGAATTTGAGACAGTTGTTTATTGATGGGATTTTTGGGCTTAACCTATGGACTATGGTTTGCTGGAATGGGTTTAATTTGAGAAATTTGGGTTATGTTGGATTTGGTTTGATTTGAGTTTGTTTCATGTTTGGTTGAATTTGTTTGATTTGGAGAATTCAATTTGATTAAGATACAGATTTGGAAATTGTTTATTTGATTTGGGTTGAGTTTGAATTGATTAATTGATTAATTGATTTAAGTTTGTTTGAATTAATTTTGTTTGGAATTTAAATTTTGGCTTGCTTGATCAATTTGGATTTTTTATTAAGTTTGAGTTGGATTTATTTAGGAGTTGATTCAGGTTGATTGGATTTGGGGGATTGAATTGAGTTTGATTTGAAAATTGAATTGAGTTTATTTGATCAATTATGTTTTTGATTGTGATTTAATGTGTTCTTTTTAAGTTGATTTGATTTATTAATTTTGAATTTAATTTGTTTGTGGGTGTCAGTTTGGTTTGCTTAAATTAAATTTGTTCAATTTTGTTTGTTTGGTTGAAATTAAACAGGTTGTTTAAACTGGGAATTTATTTGACAGAACTATTATCAAGTTTGATTTAATTTGTGATTGATTCATGCTCTGTCTTGAGATTTGTTTGATTTGGGAATTGTTTTATGACTTGGTTCAGATTCTGGGTTTCTCCTTAGTTCAGATTCTGTTTATGGGTTTAACTGAACAAGTTGTGTTTCGGATTTTGGGTTCGGCAGGCTTTAGATTTCACAGAGTTTCAGATTTCGCACTCGAATTTCTTTTAGATTTCAGACTTGCATGTTTTAGATTTTAGATTTCAGATTTGCAGGTTTTAGATTTTAGATTTCAGATTTGCAGGTTTTAGATTCTGTTTTAAATTTCAGTTTTAAGTCTTTTACAGGTTCAGAATTTTCAGAGTTATTTGAATCATTTGTTAATTTTGTTGTTGTCTTGCATTCCAGAAATTTCATATGGTTGTCTCTCCTTGTAGCATCGATCTATGTACCGAACATGAATTTCACTTGTTCTCTCAAAAATATGAGACATGATTTACAACTTGAATAGCAATCCGGTCCCTTTGAGTCCTTGATGAACATGGAACCTGCTTAATCAGTTTGAGATGAAAAAACACCCGGTCTTTGATAGACTTGTGGGCATTCCTCTCACTGATTTGAGATTGAGCATGTCCCGGCCTTTGATAGGCTTGTGGGGACTCATCTCCTTGTCTTGAGATTGAGCATCCCGGTCTTTGATAGACTTGTGGGAAATTAGCTCATCTCTATCTTCATGGCTCCTTCATGAGTTGATGAACTTGTCAATTCGTGGGCGGCATGTACCCGGTCTTGGTAGACTTATGGGCATCCCCCACTGTTTTGATGATTTCACTAGCGTATGACCGGCATGATAGCATACTGATTATGCTTGAGCCTTGCATAGCTTGGTGAATTTGGTAAGACATTGGGGTCTTTTATAGACCTTTGTATGTCTACCTTAAGGACGTAGGGGCGGATGGTTAGTCGACCCCTCAACTAGTCCGAATTTTGAATTCTTTTAAGTTAAGCCGAGACGTAGGGGCGGATGGTTAGTCGACCCCCCAACTAGTCCGGTTTGTTGAATTAAATGTATTTATTTATTTATTTTTCACTGTTTTGTTTATTTTAAAATCCTTTTTTTTGTTGAAGAAGGGTCCCTGCGCTTGTGCGCAGGGTACTGTGCGCAAAGGGGGGGCTTCAGCACTGTTGGACCGGCCGGCTTGGTGTCCCGGACCGGCGGGCCAACTCAGCGGAGGGAGAGAGCCGGCCGGCTTCGCCCGGTCGCGCTTTTCTCCCTCTCTTTTTTTGTGCTTTTTCCTCCCGGTGGGCCCCACTTGGTTTTCCACGCTGGCATATGATCCGGGGGATATATTTCCCCCCTGCTACAGTCCCGCGCGACTCCTCTCCGGCATCCCGCGGCACCGCGACGGCATCCGGCGACCTCCGACGATGTTCTTGGTCCCGTTCGACGGCGACAGCTCTGGAGGAAGAAGGAGAAGGGGCCGGCTGCCCTAGGGGGGAAGAAAGGAGCCCTCACCGGCGGCAATAGAGGTGTCTTCCGGCTCCTACGGCAGTCGCGGCCACTTGCAAAGGAGCTTGCGGCGTCCGAAGGGAGAAGAAGAAGAAGAGGAGGGCTGTGCGGCTTCCGCAGGACTCCTAGGGGACCGGTAGACTTCTCCCGCCTCCTCTCTTCTTCTGCTTTTCTGCTTTCTACCGCCTCTCTTCTTCTTTCCTCTCGCTCCCCTCCACTGTCTCTGCCGTGGCCTGCGGCTTTTATAAGTATCGGGGCTTTCCCTCCTGCTCGGAAGCCTGTTCCGGCTCCGAGAGGGACTCGGAGCTTCTCAAAACCGTCGACCCCATAATCTTGGAAGGATATCGATATTCTCTTCAAATAAAGAAAGCCCTCCGTTGCCTATCCTGCTGGCTATCTCCGAGTAGGACGCGAGCTTCCGAAAACCACCGATCTGCAATTTCGGAAGGATATCGAACTTCCAATTACCTACAAAACCTCCTTCCATTTTCTGTTGGAGCCAGCCCATTTCTTAGTAGGCCTGCATACCGTTTTGGACATGGGTTACCCATCATCACCCGGCCCATTATTCAGGCTCGTGCCAATTTTTTTCTTCTTTTCTTTTCTTTGAAATCGGTCTCATTTCATTATTTATTTATTTTTTTTTCACAAATTTAGGTGTCAACAACTACCTTGCTGTTTTTTTCGTTTTTCTTTATCTCCTTCCCTCTCTCTGATGCAGGATAGGAAGGAATTATCTGCCATCATCTCGAGTAAGGGAGCCCTACCTGATCACGAAATTGCTACCATAATATTGACCGGGTGGATTCAGGGCAAACCAGATCCAAACCAAGCTGAAAACCTGCTGAACTGGGCTGGAAGATGCCGAACTGGCCCAGAAATGCACTGAAATGTGCTGAACCGGTCGAAAGGGTGCCAAACTGGCATGAACCTGCTGGACTGCCCTCTGAGCAGGGCTAAAGCAGCTTGACTGGCGACTGAACTGAATAAGGACCTGGTTGAACCGGGCTGGCCTGGTCAACCGGCTGCGCACTGGCCGCAATTTAATCCGGGGGGGGATTGGGGTGGCTTCTGGTTGCCAGGGGTGGGCGGAAGTATGCCCCAAGGGCATGTGAATGGGAGGAAGGTGTGGGAGGCATCTTCACAAAGCCTCTCATGGTGTTGGCTTCTTTGCCATTGTCTTCATCCTCGTCATCCAGTGACAGACGGCAAAGCAGAGCAGGGAGGCTTTGGTGGGGTGGGGGGACCCCAAGGGGTGGTTTGAGCTGGCTGGCTTCTTGAGTGGCATAGATGTGGTGGCGAGCTTGACTTGTGCTGGTAGGAGATGAGGACGAGGAGGAAGGATATGCCACAGGGTGTTGGGGTCGTTGCGTGGCAGGGCTGCGGTGGTTGGTCAGCCTCTCTGGCAGGACAGGCAGGGGCTGCAGCAGCGTTGGGTGGTTTGAATGCTGGCCTTCACCTGCACGAGGTATGGGGATGGTGTCACCGGTGGGGGGGTGGGGTTGGGCGGTGGTTTCTGGAAGTGGTGGGTGCTTTGGATGGCAGAGCCAAGAAGGTGGGGGTGCAGTGGTGTTGGGTGTGCGGTGTGGTGGGTGGGTGGGCTTCCAGCGAAGGGGTGGGGTTTGTAGGAGATGGGGAGGTAGAAGAAGAGAAACATTGGAGGGGTGGTTGGATGGAGACGAAGGAAGAAGAAGACGATGAAGAGGAAGAAGAACCAAAGGGGGGAGGGGGATCCTTGGACAGATGGAAGAAGACAGGAAGAAGACAAAGATGAGGGAGGAAGAAGACGAAGATGAGAGGAAGAAGAAGAAGACTGGAGGAGACGAAGAATGAAGGAAAGGGAAGAGGGGTCTTGAGGCAGGGAGAGGGAACTAATATAGTGGAGAGAGGGGTAAACAGGTTTCGTTTTGTTTCATTCAACAAGGCATCCCCGTCAATAGGGGTAGGGTCCTTAAATAACTTACATGCAAAGTTTGAAAAAAACCCAACACTAACCAAAACTAAATATATCTAAGTACATATATTTAAAAGCCTACTTGACTTCGAGACACTCCTAACTTGGACTATTAAATAAATAGGACCTTAATACTAAAAAATAATACAAGCTTGATGTTGTTGTCAACTGGATCTGACTAATATTGTCGGGTCTTCTTGGATCTATCTTCCTCACGTATTGCCTAGTCAAAATCGCATCACTCTTACACACAGATCTTGTTGATCTGTGGCTAATTTGTCAAAGACTCAAAAAGGGAAAAAAAGGAAACAGGTTTTTTGACACTTCTAAATATCTAATGAACACTGATTTATATTATAACATCCACCATAAAAATCTCTATACCAACGAAGGAAGGCAGTGTCAGGATGAAAGCCCACCCAAAAACTCTCTTTCAACCAAGATAGGCAAGGTTGATATTAGATCAGATTGGCGGGACCGGTCGAACAACTGGAAGCCAAAAATCTGCTTGGATAGACTCGGGGCCAGGTTAGACTTGGCTGCTTCCAACTTGGTTGGCCTGTCCAAGCTCTGGACTGGCTGTTCCTGTTCATCTCAGCCTGACCAAGATGTGTCCAACAAGATCAGTGGATCCCAATTTGAATCAGCTGATCTTGATCCGGATTGGCAGATCATGCCGAAACTCTGTGCACTTTTTCTAAATTAATGAACACCACACGGAGATCCTTTTTGACATCTCTATATTTCTCCATCAGAAACTCAAGGAAGGTAGGTTGATAGGTTCAATGGTTGACCAACCCATTAAAATTCAACTTGATTTAATTTCTCTAAAATTAATCAGCTTTGGTTATATCGTTTTTTATAAATATGGATGCGGATGCTTTTTCTGTTCATCTGAGATTTTTTTTAGATAGGTCAGTCTTATTAAGTAGTGCAGATTCCGCTTAAGGATTTCATTCCTCAATATCTCAAACGTTTTACATGTTGGATTCCAATGGGTCACATGCTTCACTTGCTTTCATCATCTTCATGTCTTGATGACGCTTCACATGCTTCACTTGCTTTCAGCATCTTTTGGATGTTATCTTTCTACTATCTATTCACAAGAATGATTGATATAACTTATCCGTCTTTTTTATGTCGCTATGTCTTGTCAAAAATTCTCCTTTATTATTTTTATGCACCTTACTTATAGTTCTAATTTTCTCACTCATCTTTTCAAAATCCTTATGCCCACATGTTCATTTGTTTTACTCTCTTAATATCTAGTATTGTTTCTAAGCTTTGTTATTTTTACTTAATTTATGCATGAAGAATTTTCATGTGCTTGTAGCAACAAAGTATATTGTTCTTACTATTCTTAAACTAGTTGGTACTTTAATATATTAAAACTTATATTGTTTTTTATGAATTATAGAGATTTTGCATATAAAAATTGTAATTGTTTGTATTTCTAATTGTCTTCATAAAGTTTAAAATTTTTAAAAATTATTTAAGTAATGTGATTTTAAAAAATAAATAGTTTCATATAATATATACAAAAATATCGTTGTTAAAGTTTTTAGTATTTTTTACAAAAATATCCTTATATTTTTAGAGACAAAAAGAGGTGGTAATAGAACAAAGAGAGATAATAATATAAACGGATGTTCATAAAAACTTTAAAATTATTTAACTAATATTATTTTAAATATGCTCACATAGTGAAGAGAATTTTTGGTATAAATAGATATTAAGGATTTATTAAGATTTTTGGTTTTGTAAGGATATATTAAAAATATAATGAACTATATAGGTTAATATATGAATATTAAATTATAATACGTGCACAGGAAATATTACTTGTTTTCTTAGCGGTATTGCATATTCAGTACCGTGTAAGCTCTGTTCTGGAAAGCAGAAACGTTGGAACACAGAGAAATGCTCAGTTCTACACCGTCTGAGCTTTGCTTGCGCAAAACGGTGTCTGTAGAAATAGATATCAATTTGGTCAACGGAGCATACTTTCTGTTGGCTACATTTTACATGTAACTAAAGAAGCATGAGCATCAGGAAATCTGGAAAAGTTGACACAAGTTACTTTGTGGATCCAAATGCACCCTAAAGGGGCCTGCCAAAAGGGTGGAATTACCGCCTTGACCTTACTAGGTGTTTTATTCAATGGAATCTCATTTCTTTTAATGTTTAAGGTTTGTTTAAGGGCTTTATTTTTTATTTTTTTTAATTCCAGTTCACCTACATTGGAAATAAGTGTGGACTCGAAGGCAGAGAGTCTAAGCCCCAGGGAGAGGGCTGTAAGTTCTCAGTTTTTTGTGTATTGGTGCGTCTTTAGTTCTTTTAATTTTGTCTCCTCTAAGTTATACCTTAACTTCCAGGCAGAGAGGGAACGAATGGTCTTGGACATCAAAGTAAAACTACAGGTAATTCTCATGCATTCAATATGGATGTAGGTTAATAGGTCAATTCATTTTTATATAGTAATATCTAAGAAACAAAAATAGATAATTCAATTTTACTTAAGTACTCACTTTGTTTTATATTGTCTTGTTACAAATTCTTTTTTATTTTGTGGCTTTTAATTATTTTCATTTTGAATACGAGAAAGTGTTGGATCTTGGCAAAATAATGTGCACACTTATCACATTGCTGCAATAGAATGTCATCCTCTTTTGTTGTGTTGTACTGTCGATGTTGTACATTTGTTGTGATGGCATCTCAATTTATTTTACCTGTTGTTTTTAGTCTTTGTAGTAATTTAGCCTCACAATATAATTACATAGTAATATAATCGGCTTTATTGCTTCAAGGTGGGAGTTCTAGGTCAAATTATTACCTTGAAAGATGTAAACGCATTAATTAATTGCATTTTTTTAGCTTGTAACGTTATCTAGCTGTGTTGGTCCCTTGCTAATTTTCTGATTTACAAACCTACCGAAGGTCCTACTGGGAAATTAAATAACAAAAGAGTGTGGGAGAATGAGATGCTTGGACATATTGAGTTAGGTCAAGGAATTCTGAATCGGGACCAGGGACGGCCAGGCCGATAATGGTCTGGATTGGCAAATCTGCCAAAAGCAAACTGATTCAGGATCAGCCTCGATGAATGCTTCAAAATATTGAAAAAAACAATCAAGCTAGAAAATGAGTCCTAATCGATCCCCAGTGGATTTGTGGGCCAAGGAAGGTCAAAGCAAACTGATTCAGGATCAGCCTCGATGAATGCTTCAAAATATTGAAAAAAACAATCAAGCTAGAAAATGAGTCCTAATCGATCCCCAGTGGATTTGTGGGCCAAGGAAGGTCGGGTCGGGGGTCGGCCCCAAATCCAACCCGGTCAGACCGGATCTTGACCCCGGGGTTGGATGGGGTCGGATTTATTTATTTTTTAAAAAATATAAAAAATATAAAAAATACATAAAATAAGAAAAAATAGAACAAAATATATTTTATACTATATATTTACATACACATTAAAATATATTTACATAAATATAATTATATTTTTATGTTATAATTGAATATGAGTGTTTATCCGTGAATACAAGTAAATATGATGTTTTTGTGATTATGTTGTATTAGTATATGTTGGGAAAGAGTTATTCTTTAGTGAGAGAGCAAAGACGGTTAAGAAACAATTTTATAGATGTTAAGTATGTATCATATATTTATAATCACAAAGTTTAACTATGCGTAATAGTATAAGTGATAGTGAAATATTGTTATAATATTAATAAAGAGGGCACTTAGGAATTGCGGATTGACCGAGGCTAGGCCATCGCGGGGTCGGACTGCGTCAGGCGATGCGTCACCAGGTCGCCTGACTCAATGCCGGTTCACGCGACCAGACACCGGGCCGCCGCAGGGTCGCCCCAACTGGGCCAGTCAGCCTGGAAACCGACCGGGTCGCCCGACTCATGGCAATCCCCGGGTGACCCGGCGAACCATACTGTGGGCTATATCTGGCGGTTTCCGCCACCCCTGACCGATATAGGCTGATCTGGTCAATTTGAGCCTGATCCTGGCTGACAGGTCCTGATCAGCGTTTCTGCAATCACAAGGTTACGTTTATAAAGGCTCTGGTTAGAAAATTAGAACATATTATAATAGTGGAAATTTATAGATGACGATGTTGATATGCACACAATAAAGAACATGTTAGGTCATGAAATAGTGAGTCTTGATTCCCATGTGTGACCATGATCTTTTAGATCACCGTAGGTCTGTAGGATGAGGAATGGTTTATCGTTAAATCTGGCATTTTTTTCTCTAAGAATTTGTGGGGATGTATGATCTCCTTTCAAACTTATCATTATTAATTTAAAATTTTTGATGTTTTTGCAAATATGTTTAAGTCATAGAATCTTTAATAGGGCTCTTGGTTCAGAAAATGATGTCTACAGCTTCTTAATCTTTTAGTTTCTTCCTTATGCTTAGGTGCGTATATTTAAGCTGGTATCTGTTCTTTTAGGGTTTATGGTTGCGCCTATTGAAACTTGGTGCTACTGAAGATCCTCTTTCATCATTTGAGTATGGCACAATCCTAGGTACGGTAGGCATTTTCCTTTTTCTGTCTCAGATGACAATAAGGTCACTTTTTACATAGTTTTGTTTCTGCAGTATGTGTAACGCATGGTTTGCCGGACTGGCTGATCTAGATTGGGATTGACAGGTGATGACTCCCGATCCAAGGAGGAGCCTAATTGGTTTCAACTAGGATTGGGCTCAACTTGGTTGGATTGGCCTAGATCAGCTGATCCGGCCACTGCCAGAGGTGGAGGCTGCCATACCTCTGCCGACCGGAGTGGCCGATACCCTCCAGTCCAGGCTGCCTCTCCACCATGGATTGATCTGGACCGGATTTTTTTTTAATTTATTGAAGGACCAATCCAGGCCGATCCTGGATTGGTTTTGCCTCTGTCAGACTATCAGTCCTGGAATTCATTGGTGTAAAATCTTTAGTGGATTTAATCACAATTAAGTACCATCTTACAGCTCTAATCGAGTCTGATGCAGAAGGTATTGGTGGAAGTGGATTTGTTGAGTGCATAAGGGAACACATCCACTCGGTAAGATTATTCAATGCGATTTTATTTCAGTAGTTGACACCTGTTTTCATTCCTTTGATGTTCAAATTCAGGGATGGCAATGCCGTTTAACGGAAGAGCAGTTTATTGCAGTCAAGGAACTTGTGAGTACAAAGACCCTGCAGTTTCTCATATGTTTACTTCCTTTTCCATTCATTTGGATGTACAGTAGAAGTATTCAATATCCATAAAGCTGATGCCTTTTGCATTTTTAATTCAGTTATTATATGGGTTTTTCACTCCATTTATATCTGGGGTGTGTGGTCTTCTACTCTTCGGTTCTATAAGCTAACTTCGATTTTACTTGTTTACATGTGAACGTGAATCTGTCACATAGGTAGCCTGTTGGTCCTGCATATTCAACACATTTCTGTAATCTTTGCCTTCTTGTTTTAATCGGTGACCTGTGCATTTAGCTCCTTGAGCTGTCTCGACTCCCCTAGCTTAGATCAAGGATAGTAGGATCAGAATCGGAGACTGGATTGGCTAGTGCTGATTTTGATCTGGATGGGATCGACAGCAATGGCTGTTTCCAAGGGAGAAAAACCAATATAGAAGCAGCCTGGATCGGTTCTTCAAGAAATAAAAATTAAAAAATATAAAAAATAAGGTAGGTGCATTCCAAAGGGAAGCGGCCTAGATCGGTTCTTCAAGAAAAAAAAATTATAAAATTTAAGAAATCAAGATAGATGCATTCCGAAGGTGATTCTGTTCAATCTGACCCCACAGTGGAGAATGCAGGTTATATTGGCTCCATCGGATCCAATATCCATATATCCAATGGCTTATGCCCTGTTTGATTAGAGTTTTATTTTTGGTACTATATCTATATTGATATTAATATTTTCAAATGTTGGAGTATCAATATCAAAAGTAATACAAGTTAACACTTGTATTACATAATATGCTTTGTTTGTACTACAAATTTTAAAATTGATATAATTAACCAAACACCTCTTAATAATTCCTATCAATATCAATTTTAAAATTGTTAGTGATAGAAGTACCTAATATTGTTACCAAACAGGCATTAGGTCATTGGATACAAGATATTGGGTCTAATGTGCCCGATACCTCTGGATTCAGCTCTGCTTCGCGCTGGGAAGATACTGCAGCACCCTGTGATACTGCCGCCTCCGCTAGTAGCCATCCCAATGTGAGTTGCCAGAATCAGGTTGGAATTGGCTGATTTGGGCCAAATTGGTTCGATCCATGGCTGATTTTACTGATTTTGTCCAATTTGGACGAAAATGTGGGGGGTGGAGTTCCCCCCTATAATGAGTAAGTGCATGCCAATCTCTATCTAGAATCGGCTGATTCCGATCTAGATCATCCAATTCTGCTAACCGTGGCTTAGATTGATCTAACATTGCACCTTGAAACAAAATTAGGCTGTCTGGTCCCAACTCATCGTTAATTTAAATATTTAAGAAGGGTTTGCTTACACTGATTGTTTTTCATCGATGTACTGAGTACCTCTAAGTTTGCGTATGGAAAATTTACTTGCCTAGGGAAGCAAATCGTTCATCCCTCCTCCAGTATAAAAAATGAAAATTGGGCAATGTTGCATTTCCTTGGTGTGCAATTATAATTTAAAATATTGTATCTTGGTCTTTGAAATTTTGGTCTATTAATTTCTTTGTATTGCAATAAGCAGGAGAAAAAATAATAATTTTGGGTGTGTTTTTTTTGATTTCCTGGGTGATATTGTATGGATTGTGTCTTCTGGTGTCCAGGGTTAAAATCATTTCACCTATGTTGACATCTGAAATTTTTACAAATAATGATGGGGGCATGAGCATGGTTGTTTAAATATGAACACTAAAAGAGAGAATGCTTGCAAACATGCAAACATGCTTGGCAAAGTTCAGCAGGTTGTTTTGAAAGAAGGTCTGCCCAGGGTGCAGCAAGTTTTACTTACAGTTAAAAAAAGGGGGGTGGGTGGGGAGACGGATGAATGTAGCAGAATGAATGGGCTGAACGCTGAATGGTCATCACCAAGGACCAGCCTCCTGCCTGACAATATAATAGGCCCCGATTGCTTTGGCCCATTATCAGGACCTATGGGCCCAACCAACCAATGGTTCATTAACAAGCCTATTGGGTTGGACAGTGTTTAAACAGGGACGACGGCCATAAAAAATTTAAAATAAACAATCAACAAAGAATTAAATAAAATTTATTAATTTAATCTCACAAACCAAGATGAGCATCGGGCCGGCCTTGGCACGCCCCATGGTCTTGGCTTAACTTAAATTAAAAATGACATATGGACTAGTTGGGGGGTCGGTCTTGTGCCCAGCCTGATGTCCTTAAGGTAGATATGCAAAGATCCATTAAAAGATCCCAATGTCTTGCCATGTCTTGACAGGGAGCTATATTCATAAGTTATACAAGGCTGTGCACATTGTTTACGGAATCGGTGGAATCGGACCGATTCCGACCGATTCCGGACCATGCGGAAGGACCGATTCCGGCATGAATTCCGCGGAATCGGTCGGAATCGGTAGGAATCGGCCGGAATCGGTCCGGAATTGGAATCGGAATCGGAATCGGAATCGGATCGTTTTTTTTCTTTTTTTGCTATTCCAGTCGGATCGGCCAGAATCGGTCCGAATCGGCCGGAATCGGAATCGGATCGTTTTTTTTTGTTTTTTTTTTCTTACTGATTCTGGATCGATTTTCTTCCATTGAATCGGTCGGAATCGGTCCGATCCGATCCGATCCGGATCGGATCGGTACCCACCGATCCCGATTCCGATTCCGATCCCGCGATCCTTGGCTGTGCATGATTAACATGCTGATATGCCGAGTTATATGCTAATTAAATTCATAAATCAGTAGGAAGAATACCCATAAGCCTATCAAAGGTCATGTATATTCTATCCTAAATTCATTGAGGCAAATTTTATACTATCCATCAAGGATTTAAAGGGACCTGATTTCGGGTCATCCAAGTTGTAAAAATATGGTTGAGCAAACAATGAAAGTTCATGTCCGGTGCATGCTTGGTGTTGAGAGGAGTATTAACAGCCCCTCTGTGAAATTGAAGGAATGTAAACCACTTAAAGATACAAAAATCTGTAACTCAGTAAATAAAAAAATTAAATTTAATGAATTGAAGTATTGATAAAGAGAATGAATGAGCATACTGAAGGTTGACAAATCCAAAGCCGTCTGAACATATTTTGATAACTGCAAGGATCAAGGAAGCAAGGAATCGAAGAAAACTGATGCTATATCTGATTAGCTTCAGAAATTGAGAGAATCAGGTGCTGGGTTAAGGCAAAACCATTTTTTTGTTCAAACCTGACCAAGCCAAAGGTAGTAAAAAATCAGACAAATTTGAAGTCTAACGTGAATATTCCTGTTCCGGTTCTCCATAGCTTGGTGAAACTGAGAGCATTTGGGATCTGAAAAATGCTGACAGCTCAAAGAATGTCCAAGTAGTCTGAACTGCTAAACATTGAAGAGTTCCTGAAATTTCAGAAATCTGAGCATTTAAAATCTATCTAAGAATGGAATTTGAAAGGTTGACAAGCTGGGAAGTGCTGGAATTTTAACACCCGAAGGCGTGAGGGTTCAGTTGACTATAAAATCAGACAAGGAGGGGACTTAAAATGGGTAAAGTCGGATCACCCATTTGGAATGAAGTAAAAAAAGAAAAGAAAAGAAGATGGGAAACAAGACAAGTGCTTTGGGGAAAAGATGGGATCAAGAGCATGGGCAAAAGAAAATCATGGGAGGCTCTCAGGATCTGGATAGGAGAAAGGAAGAATTTCATCGTTGTTCAAATTTAAAGCTTGGATTAATCTTCAGGGATCTGAAGCTTGAGATTCAGGAATTCCGTTAGAATAATCCTGCAATTGAAGTGAAGGCTAGGAACGTTAAGTCAAAACCAGATAGCCTGCAGCTCCAGACCATTAAATCCCACAGCATATTTCTAATTTCATGAACCAGAACAGAACCTGTTGCATTGCGTCTAAGTCACAAGAAAGAGAGAAGAAGTCAATTGCATTCAGAGGTGATTTAGAATGCTCTAAATTCTGATAAGCAAACTGACTTTAAATAAAACGAATCTGAAGCCAAATTCCAATTATAATTCAAAATCAAACTCAATAAAATTCCTCAGCATACCAAACCTTGAATACATGGCTTAAAACAGATCAAAATTTTAAAGTAAATCAAAAGACACCAAATCAAATCCCTTTGTACACATTTGAGTCAAGAATAATTAAAGCAACTTAAACAAGTTATCCATAAAAAAAAAGAATCCAAGCCTTAATGAAAATTGTAAACCAAAGCTCCAACCATACTTTAAACAATTTAAATTTAAAACAGAAACACACATTGATTCAAGTATTCTCACCCAAAAATGAGATAAATCTCAAAATAAGTTCAAACTGACTAAAATCAAACCAAATCCAAATAACACATCTAAAACAAAGTCTCAATTAAAATTTAAAGCAGGACAATTAATTTGGAACAAACAAAGATTCCTGATTAAACCTTAACCAATTTAAGTTAAATCTTAAATAATTTTAAAGATGAAGGACATTAAGTCACAACCCATAAACAAATTAAATCTCTCAAACCAAACTCGGAACCATTTTAACCAAAAAGCAATCAAATCAAACTAAATTCAAAATGCATTAAGTGTTTGCATTCTATCAAGTTCATGGAGCTGTTGCTTCTGAGTGTTTATTTTTGTGGATCTATGTCTTCTAATTCATGGATTGTTATGGCAGATAATCTAGGGTATTCGAATAGTTATTTGATATAATTAACATTGGTATTTTGCAAGTCCGATGGGGAGAGGTGAAAATACAATTTTAAAGAACGTAAGAATCTCAATCTATATTTTATACATACCACTGACCTAGCTAATACTCTTATGGAATATCACCTACTTTTTTAGTAGTCAATGCTAAGTCAAACCAACATGAATTACCAAATTTTAAATTTAAAAATTTTTTGAGGTTACATCAACCTGTTTCGTTTAGCAGGCAGCATTATCAAGTGATTTACTACACCTGTTCTTGTCTCAAAAGTTTTGAGATGAACGGAACTCTTCTTCGTATTTGTGCTAAACAGGTCAAGTTGGTGAAGTTTTCTGTGGATCTGTGCAGAGAGAATATCAAACAAACCAACTTTTCTGGATCCAAGATCAAATCCAGAAAATTTCAAAAATCATGGTCTCTCTATGGATGGCCCTTGTCTGGATCTGGTGGCTTCTTAGAAACTTGCAAGGAGATGCCACCCACAAGAATCATATAACAAGAGCTTGGGAATAAACTAGGAGTATTTTAGGCAATGGCAACTGACAGGTGGTCTACGGGCTATCTAAACTACAGGTCATCACTTATTTTAAGATCTCTTGAAATCATATTCATTTCATCATCAATATTATTACTTCAATTCACCAATCATTATAAGGCTTGAGATTTGAGAAGCACAACAGGGGAAAAACATAGCTGTAAAACGATTTAGATGCATCTTGATGAGATTGAGGTCGGACCCAACATACAGATGATTCGGAGATGACATCATTCGTGTTTATGGTGATGATGCATTCGTATTTTAATTGGTAGAACTTGGGATTAATTTTCTATATTTTCTGCAATTTTTTTAGTACACATATAGTCAATTTGTAATAAGATGTTTAGGTGGGCTAAAATGCAATTGTCGGCTTCTATAAAAAGCCCAACACCATTACATATAATGATATGATGAAATGAAGAAAATGATTTCCTGCATATATGTCTCTCTCTCTCTCTCTCTCTCTCTCTCTCTCTCTCTCTTCCCGGATTCCTGTGTCACATCCACTGCTTCCATCTTCACCTCCCAGAACCTCCCAAGCCCTGGACATCTTTTTCACCTCCTCCCCGTGGAGGCCTCCTCTTCACCCCCTCAGTTCTTCATGGAGTTCTTCCGGCTCCTGACTTTTTTTTTTGTCGGTTCTTTTGTTACCTCTGGTGAGCTTTCCCCTCCTCTCCATCAATTCCGGATGCTTCTAGTTCTTCATCGGTGCCCTCTGATTCTCTGGCAATCAAAGCATATCTGGTGCTCAACTACCACGCGATCCTCCATCGATCCTCTACATTATTTGTCATTGCAACTCGGTGATGGCCTAGATGAACTTTGCCTTGACGGTGCCAGGTTGGTCTGACAGCCTCTTCTATCGCCCGTTTACTGCAGTTGTAATCAAAATCCAGTTCCGGTCCATTCAGAACATCAATCACAGTCCGGTTCATGTACACAGTGTCTGTCCCATTCTCTCTCTCTCTTCATCCCTCGTTTTCCTCTCTCGGCCCTTCTGGTCTCTCGTTCTTCTGTTGTCGTGGACTGGTTGATGAGTTGACAATCATCATCCACCCTAAATGCTGCCTACTCATGCTGTTGCATCGTTAGTAGCCATCTCCTCAAGGTTCACCTTCTTTGTCTTCTCATCCATTCTCTTCCTGTTTCCGTCTGGTAGTCGGGATGGGTCAATTCAGGTGGTTTATACAGCTTAATTACTAAGATACATGGCATTTTTTTCGTTCCACATCACATCCTCAGATCCCTATTTATGAGGGTCACAAAACAGCAAAGGAGAGGCCTCGGGATCGGAATGCCCTTGCTGGGCAGCTGGGCAACCTGAATAGGAATGCAGAATCAGAGAAGCTGAAAATTCAGGTGTTCATGGGACATATACCATGTAAATCCCTTGTCTCCTCTTTTTCTTTCTTTTTCATATTTAGGGTTCATTGACTATTGAAATACTTAATGACTTCTTTTATGCAGAGAATTCAATTATGACATAGTAAGTACGTGGTTGAAAACCACCGTATGGACAAACTGACCTCATTGTTTGCTTTTTGAGATGGATAAAACAATGTTGGAAACATCCATACTGATTCCAAACAGCTGATCCTGATAGCAGCTGGAGCATGTGCATAGGGCGTTTAAAATTCTTGATGAAAGCTTGATGCAGAAGTAATGGCTGGGTTTTTTTTATATTTTCAACTCCAACATACCATTGACCAATAGGCCCAAGTTTGCCCTGTGATTGGATCTCCCAGGTAGGTTTAACCTTTGAGCATTTCTTTGCAATCCACAAATCTGGTGGGCACGTGGGTGGGTGTTCTTCTCGTATAGAAGCTTGCTTATGTCCGTTTTACCTTTAATATCTGTAGGTGCTTGCAACAGGTTTGTGCATGGGCTCTTGTATCATCATTATGGTTGGATGCAGTTGATCACTTATTGTTATGGTTATTGTTTTTAGCCTTGAGTGATAATTTTTTGTTGTGTTTGTACCTTTATTCAAATAAATGCATCAACATGGTGATCTTGTTTGCAAAGATTGCCATTTCGGATCTCAATTTCGTCTTGAAAGGGCGAAAGAGAAGAGATCTCATGAGATTTTTGGAAAAATTTTAAGAAATCGAATCTTGGATTTCATTTATGTAGGGTATACCTTAATCTGCAATGAATGCATCAGGGATAATGTGAGAGTTGCGAGAATCGATGATATTGTTAAGGAGGAAAGATTATGTTGGTTTGGACATATCAAGCGATGCCCTCTTGAGATGTCTGTTAGACAAGTTGAAACTTTGAGATTGCCCACACATAAGAGACGAAGAGGTAGACCCAAGTTAACTTGGCAGAGGCATATCCAATATGACTTGGATGAATTAGGCACATGAGAGGAGTTAGCGGAAGATCGTGTAGAATA
This sequence comes from Cryptocoryne crispatula var. balansae, assembly GCA_036172225.1. NCBI lineage: Eukaryota > Viridiplantae > Streptophyta > Magnoliopsida > Alismatales > Araceae > Cryptocoryne > Cryptocoryne crispatula. The sequence goes on from CM069928.1 coordinate 40,815,268, forward strand.
GAAAAGACATATCTGTATAGCCGACCCCAACCATTTGGAATTGAGGCTTTAAGTTTGAATTTGAGATACCTTACTCAAGGATTGTCGTTTCGCGTCTAGATTTTATCTCATGGAGACTGAAGATAAAAAATCTCGGAAAAATTTTGAGAGATTGGATCTTGAAAATGTGGATGTTCAAGTGTAAAATGCTATGTAACCTCTTTAAAAAGGATAAGGAAACTAATTTTAAGCATCAAAATAAGCTGTGAGTGAATTAAAAGCGTAATACAGAGAAGGTAAACTATTGTTAGCGGGAGTCATACAAGGGAGCTTATGTTAAACCAAAGTTTCATCTTAAACAATATGGATAAGAGATTGATGACTTCTTGGGTCAATTGTACGTATAGTTACAAAAATATTAAGTTATAAAATTTTATCAAACAATAATGACTAGACGAATATTTAGATGTATTCCATGATAAAATTAGCAATATATAAAGCAAACACAAAGCTATCTAACAATTTAGGGGTAATGATAGGCAAAGGATATCAAGGTATCTGAGGTACTATATAGATTTTCTTGTTTCGATGATCTCGTTTCTCGGATGTGTGGAGAGAGAGATTCTCGAGAGATCTTAAGGCGTCGTTTGGTATCGGGATAAAATTAATGAGGATAGGGATAAACCAATCCTCGTGATTAACCCTATCCTCGTTACGTTTGGTTTAACTTAGGATAAGTTTAAGGATAATCCTATCCTATATTTGGTATGTTAACAATAAATTTGAGGATAATTTTAAATTTTTATATTTTTATCCCCCGCCCCTTCCCCCGCGGAGTCCCCCCCCCCCCCCCCGCCCCTCCCCCCGCGGCTGCGGAGACAGGTGCCCCCCCCTCCGGCGTTCGCCCTCCTCCCCCGCCGCCCGCGGACAAAGTGTGTACGTGATGATTTATCCCAAGTATTAGGTGGGATGATTTATCCCCACACTTATCCCTAATTTTGGGGATAACTTGGATTAACTTAATCCAGGTTAAACTCATTTTTAAGTGTGTACCAAACAGAAGATTGAGGATAAATCAGATCTATTCTAGGTTATCCCCGTACCAAACAGGGCCTAAGAGATTCTCAGAAGATCGCATTCCATACTTGTTTGTAACATTGACTACCAAAGCAATCCTCAGAGGCAAGTTTCACGTTTAGATTTTTTTTTTTTTTGCTCTTCACCTACTTTGTTTCTTCTCATCTCAATGTTAATTCTAAATGTTGACTAACTTAGTAGTTACATGATTTTGTTTTGTAGCTTTATTTTGACATGATTCATTTGGGCAATTGGGCTAATTTTCATTCAGCTTAAAACTGCAATCAGTCGTGCTACTTCCCGGAATGATTCACCAACAATAAGGGATGCACTAGAAGTTTCTGCAGAAATGTACAAGAAAGATCCAAATAATGTCCCAGACTATGTGCAGCGTCATCTTCTTTCACTACCCATTTGGGATGACATACGGTAAGCTTATGTGGTTGTTTTGGGCTATCTGTTTGCTACTTAAAAAAATACGAAACGCTCTTTATATGTTTTTATAGTAATAATGTACAAATGTACATTATCGAATGCTGTGATTTATTTATTATATTTGGTTACACTTGTACCAGTTGCTAGGCCTTCGGGATGCTGATGTGTGTTGTTTTTCAATTTATAGTGTTTCTATGGGAACTTTTTTCCTTATGTTACTTGTAACTTCAATGTCTCCTTGGGAGTAAAGGAATTTCCTTCAAAGTGTATTACAATTTATTATGTATTTTTCTATTTTTAGGGATATCTTAGTGTTCTAGGGGCTCGTCAACTTCTTAAACTTTAAGTAAAAGGTGAGAATATTTCTTTCAAGCCCCCCCAGAGAGAGATTATATTGTATAATGGCATTGAATTGCAAAAAAAAAAACACACCAAATAACCAGAAAAAGCACTAGGTTGGGGTTTGGAAAGTGTGTAATCCAGTTGCAACCTTGTTTGGTTGCTGCATGGGTAACTTAACCCTTCACCTAATCCGCTGGAGTAAGGGGTGCAAGTTATTCCACCATATAGATGGAAGGTGGAATGAGTTACTCCAACATATGGAAGGTGGAATGGGTTACAACACCAGAGTGGAGTAAGTGGATTGATCTGAGTTATTATAATTTAATTACTTATATATTTATATTTACATAAAATATGATACAAATAATGTATTAAATATTTTGATAGTATATACTATATACTCAAATAATTTATTATATATTATTATATTATTATAATAAATAAATAAAATTTATTTTATATATTAACATAAGACATTTTATATTAAGTCTTATATATTATGCTGCATTATATATTATTTTATTATTTTATATTATGTATTATTTATTATGTAAATATGCTAGCGTAAATATTATAAGGTAATAAGTATTTTAACTATTATATTACATAAATATTATTAAAAACATATTAAATAATATATTCATAATAAAATAATTCTTTATATATCGTACATTTTAATTATTTACTTTTGTATGTATGTATACTATTATAATATTTATTTCTACTATATTATGAAAATTATGACAAGTCAACATTTACTCTACTTACCCCAAGAATAAGTTAAATCACTTTCAAACCTCTACAGAATAAGCAGAGTAACTTTTTACTTATTTCACTTAATCCATACATTGTTGCCAAACCAAACACCTTAATCCAGTGCAACTCATTCCCGTTCTAGACTGGCCCTAGATTCTTTTGGCTTGGAGTGCCATTCCCATCCCCAACTTCCCGAGCACGGCCCATTCTGGGAGATGCTGCAGTGGTCTGTAATCATATGCATTATCAGAGTTGGGACCATCAATTGTGCAATTTAATTGCATTTTTTATTTTCGTAACAGTTGTGGTTCTATCTTATGCTATACATGAACAGTTGGAAGTGTATACTTACGCAAGGTTAGGATGTGAAAGTAGAGAGTAAGGTACATGATTTGAGCGAAGTAATTTAGTCTGACACTTTGGTCTATTGCTGTCAACGAGAATTACTCCATGAGCAATATTGAACTATTTTATTTACAAGAAATGTTCTTATGGTTTTCTATTTTGTATTACTTTTTATTATGTCAAATTTATTTCAATAGATTTTTTTTATTTTTATCCAGCTCAAGTTTTAGTTTTGTTTTTCACCTTGCCATCTGTTCTTTTTTATGTTTTTCTTGCTTGTCTTATTACTTCAGCTTAACTTTGGTGCATCCTTCCTTTCCTGCTAAGTGGCGTTTGACTGTCTGTCTGAGAAAGGATCTGTAGTATCTTCTCTTGTAACACTTCAATATTCATGCACTTTCTTCATTCATCTGCAGGTTTTGGGAGGGCTACTTTGAATACCTAATGGAACATTCTTCAAACAAGTATGCACCAAGTTTTTATACATAATGTTATTTAGTTTTGTCAACCGTAAATGCTCCAATCAAATTTACTTAGGATTCCTTATATTTTATACCTTCACCAATCAACCCGATTAACTGCTAGATAACGTGAACAAGGAACAAGATAAGATTCTAGGAATCAACTTCAATTATGGAATATTCTAGCGCCATGACCCATAACCTTGCTTGTTGCTTGTGGTGGCTAATAGATCTATTCTTTATCTGTCTCTATTTTTAGAAATTGGTTATGGTTGCCTTTTTGAAAAGAAGAATTCAAACCTATGCATTCACACATGTGAGTTCGTTATTATGTACACCACTCTGCAGCATATGTTTCAGCCTTGACGAAAACCTTTACCTACAGCAGAACACTATCCTAGATGTTTAAAATAATGTTAACCATTTATTTTTTAATTTAAAAAATTACTTTTTCACTATCAAATGATGTGTTCCTTGTGGTTTGCTTGTTGATGATGATAGATTTGCTCTAGGTTCTACTCTCTGAGCTCTAGTTAGAATTTACTTCTTTGTCTAATTGCTGTGTTTAGCTAAATAAGATGAACAGGTTACAACCGAGATGTTCCCATATTGCAGGATGGCGAATTATGTCACCTTTGTGACCACCCAACTTATTGTTATTGCTTCTCACATGGTAAATTTATGTTTTATGTAGTTCAAGATATGTCAATCTTAAACTATTTATATCTTTTACTCCATCTAGTTCTTGTGTACTAAGCATGCACATATATCTATGTTATATATATATTTTTTACTAAGGCTGGGCTGGGAATTCCTGACACTGAGGCCTGGAATGTCATCGAGACAATTGCAGAGAAGAACAATTTGGGCTTCAAGCAACTTGTGAGTTCTTAGTTTTGTTGTGTTCCTTCCTAAATATCAACCCATTGGGTACAAGTTTAAACTGATACTTCAAATGATTCCAGATAAAGCTTAGAGGTCTGCTGTCACATATACAGCTATTGCGGGTAGGATATTGGGGAATTACGGTTGGGAAAACCCAATCCACCCTTTTCTATGGAGCTCCATCTCCACGTCCACAAGATGTAGCAGATGAGAATCTGCAGAGTGCTGAGGCATCTGGTGTGGGAAGAAGTTGGGTCCAGAGCATGTTCAGCAGAGACACAACATCCAGAACTAATTCACTTGGTCGAGCTCGTGAGTAAAGATTTGCGCTTGTCAGCTTGGGTTATTTAAAATTTTATACATCCTCTTGCCTTTTTATGCATCTGTTCTTTTTGGGCCTGTCTTATTTGACCCATTAGCAAGTATTGCAAAATCTGAATCGGGGTTTAGATCGGCCATAGCCGATTCCAATTACTATCTAGATCGGCCAAGTCATCCAATCCCCCTGATGCAAAACTAATCCGGAATTGGCATGGATCTGTTTTTTTTAACATAAAAAACCAGGAAAATTGGCCAATCAGAGTCCAGGCCGATTCGGATCTGATTCGGGCATATTCAGCCAATTTCAGTGGATTTGGCCGAGATTCAAGTGAAAAATCAGATGTTTTTTTTCTATATCCGTAATCGGCGAGCCATGTCCATTAGGTTGTGGTTTGTGTCTATAGTCAAGGGCTTCTTTGTCTTTTGTCCTTGTATCAATTTTTTTTAATGACTTACAAGGATGATGTGAAAGAATCATCACCTTCTCTTTTTTTAATTCTTCTTTTGCTTCTCCTCCTACCTTTTCTTCTTTAATTTCGTCGCCCTCAATTTCATCTTTGTTACCTTTTTCATCTTTCCTTTTGTTAGTGTTTGCACCTTTATGGCGTTTGCATATTATTGTTCCTTTTGATCTTGTTAGCTATTGTAACTTTTCTCTACATTGCGTTGCTTCTAGTACGACCATGAAATGCAATCTCTCGAGAATCTCTATCTCTCCATGCATCCAAAAATGAGATCAAGAATAGGAGATCTATACAAATATGAATATCTATTATCTTTTATTTTCCACCTTAAGTTGACAACTCCGATTTTAAAGCACCATATTTTTACAAATTATCTGCATCATTTATATTATCTCTTTTTTATATATTATTAATTCAATTAAATGACTTTATGAAATTTCCACATGTTAACAACTCAAGTGTTGCATCGATCCAAAATCTTATCTAGGTGTTATTGATTCATTTCTATTATAATTTACAAAAATAAGATTTTTATATGGTTGTATGTAAAAGTGATTAAAATAGTCACACAATCACTCAATTTCAAGGAAATCTCTTCTATTGATATTACTTGATAAAAAGTTTAGATTCATAATGGAACCTATTGATATATCTCTTATTGACAATGATCATTTTTTCTATATGTCTTAATAGATTGATATATCTATTATCTTATATTTTCCACCTTAAGTTGACAACTCCGATTTAAAGCACCATATTTTTACAAATTATCTGCATCATTTATATTATCTTTTTTTATATTATTAATTCACTTAAATGACTTTATGAAATTTCCACATGTTAACAACTCAAGTGTTGCATCGATCTAAAATCTTATCTAGGTGTTATTGATTCATTTCTATTATAATTTACAAAAATAAGATTTTTATATGGTTGTATGTAAAAGTGATTAAAATAGTCACACAATCACTCAATTTCAAGGAAGTCTCTTCTCTTGATATTACTTGATAAAAGTTTAGATTCATAATGGAACCTATTGATATATCTCTTATTGACAATGATCAAATTTTTTATGTCTTAATTCCTGAGATATTGGAGAGATCTCTTCTCTCTAATCACTTATAGATGAAATTGAGATGTGAGATGACAGTTTTTGGATCTGACCAAAATCCAACATAAAACCTATATGTGGGCCTATTTATATATATATTTTTAATTTATATTTGTACGTAAAATATATCCTAGGTAGATATAATCGGAGCTCCGATCTCATGATATTCCCAAGATTCTTGAGAGATCTCTTCTCTTTCACCCTCCCGAGACGAAGTCAAGATCTAATATGGCAATGCTTGGGTATGACTATTTTTTCACTAGGCACTAGCATCAGCTAGTATTTGGTTGGCCATTGTTCGCATGGTATACTACTTTGCCCATAAGATGGTTTTAACTCAGCAGCAAAAATTTTTGACATCAGATCCACAATCAGACTGGAAAATTGTACTCGTGCTATTGTCTGCTTGGCACCTAACCAGACTCCAAACTTGTTTGATTCTCATTACTCTATTGGTCTCTGTCATCTGTTTTTTAAGATGGAAATTGTGATGATGGAGATAATTCTTTCTTTTTTAATACAGAGCTTCCACCACCCGTGCAAAAAAAAATACAGTCTAGCATACGCATACTCAAGGGTCACACGGGGGCTGTCACGGCACTTCATTGTGTGACAAGGAGGGAAGTATGGGACCTTGTTGGTGATCGTGAAGATGCAGGATTTTTTATCAGTGGAAGCACTGATTGCACGGCAAGTTTCCACTGCATATTTTATTTTGTCCTTTTACTTTTCTAGATCAGTTATTAAATCAGCTTTGATCACTCTGTAAGACAATGGATCTCTTTTACCTTTTGTTAACTGTTTTTTGTTGATAAGTTAAAAAACTTGGAAAATGTCATTTGGTGTACTTAGGCTAGTGTTTTAACAGTAACAAGATTGTCATCCATGCTTAATCAGTTCCATATGATGCACTGCCAATTAATTTTCCCTATCATTATTTTAACATTATTTTGTCCTTCAGAATATTTATCGTGGTTAAGCTCTCGATATTGCCATACTTGTCCATGGCTTCATTCTACTTGTGGTCCTATATAATGTTGGGCATATACTCTAGATGGATGCTTACAGCTGTATATGGTCCTACAAAGGCTTTTAAGCAACCAAGATTACCAAACTTGTCAGTGGCTTCATTCTGGTTCTTGAGATGGCAAGTAGAACATTAAACCTTTGGGCATATTTTACTTGCGCTCCTAAATAATGTTGTACATGTACTCTAGATAGATGCTCACAGCTGTATATATGGTCCTGCAAATGCTTTTAAGCAACCATTATTAAAGGAACTATATTATTTCAAGGAACAACATGGACAACTCTAAGGCTTACACTAATCCCAAATTATTTGGGGTTGGATGGGTTCTTTTTCCCCACTCACCCTGATTTTGATTTATCCCCTTAGAGATATTTAAACTGCCCAAGACATGTTGAATCACCCTCCTTTATGTTACCTTAGGTTTACCACGTTCATTGTGTTGGTTATGGTGGAATGCCCTAGGAGAGTATCGACCAAGAAGGAAGGATCGTGGATTGGGCTTGGATCGGCTGAATCCTGGGCAATCCTGTTCACCCCAAATCGGCCATACAACCTGACTCAAATCCAACCTAGGTCTGATCCAGATCTTCGTTAAATCTGAAATAAAAAATGGAAAATTTTGAAAAAAAATACAAAATTGGTAAAAATGTATAATTGTATTTCTAGTCAACTCTTACGTGTTAAGCTTGTTCTACAACATTAATGTATTCATCCCAAGATATTTGATTTGAGTATATTACATTAAGGGTACATATGTTCTTTGTACTTTTGACTACGTTGTTCAATTATCTTAGGGTTTGGGCTGAAGATATCTTGATCTTCTCTCCAAGCTTCACAGTCATAGGTTGAATAAATAGAGCTTGCAGACGACTGACTGTCTTGTAAATTGGGATAAGGCTCTTGTTGATATATGGATACCAAGAGCGTTGAGATGATTCAATTCTCCGTTTTTGGTAATTGTTGATAACCATTGGCTTCTTCTGTCTTCTATATCTTGCACCGGTCACTGTGATCACTATCTTATGTTGCATAGGTGTGTTGCTTTTCGCTAGTGAAGTGCACATGTGAAAACCAAGGGTGAAGATCTTTTGGCACCCTGTTTGGTTTTGATGAAATATCTTCATCTGCGGCTGGATCATCATTGCTGCTATTTGATCGTCTGACTTTTGGTACCAGACGTTGATATTTGGTTTCGGTGTGTCTTCACTTGAATTTTCAATTGCATCTAGATTTGCAATGGCCAAGGAATCAATTAGAACTTGTTTGACATTATCCTTGTGACTCTTACCTAGCTTTAATGATGCTTCAGTCTTTTGTTTCTTTGGCAGTTGAGGGGGAACTTGAACATGTTAGGATCCATTTCTCCTTTTGCCCAAAGTTGGTCATCTGCATTGCATTCAAGTTCACGATCTCCTAGATCATTAACCCTTGCTTACAATTCATTTTTCTCATCAATTTTTTTTTCAAGTCCATGTCTTCCTCAGCTATGGTTTCAATTTGGCAAGGCTACTATCTTGAGCTCCAATCGTGTGTTGTAGTAGCTGTATACAAGTTGTTGCAGCTTCTTAGAAGCCAACCTATTCTTTTGCTCTGTGTAGCTTAAGCTAAAGGTTGACTAATTTTTTTACGTCCTAAAGTCAATGTGATTTAACTAAAAGCTCTAACAGCAACCAAAGTTAAGTCTTCATATCTCACCATTTTGTCATGATCCATCCACCAATCATTTACCTATGAACAATACATGTTAAGACATGTTTAACTAGTAATATTGAAATACAATGCTCTGTTAACACATACCAGGACTGAGCAACATCACTATTCTTTGTGCTTTTGATGTCTCAAGATGTAGTGATCTTAATCTATAGTCATGCAACTTATTGTATACTATGACCGTTCCATCATCATCTCTTAATATTTTTATGACGACTATCTTGACACCTTCCAAAATGTCATCTGATGTGTTGAACAAATCATTAGATACATCTTGTATAGAAGAAGTAACCTATACAATATTTGAATCATTTAAATAAACAATTGAGCCTCATATAAACTACATACATAAATTACAAAAAAATATTACCTGGGGCATACATAGGATGATGTAATGTTCATTCCCAACAATGATCATTGATATCCCACCATTTTTAGTAGTCATTTATCTTCCTTGATGTCTCTTGTTTTCACCCTCAATTGCATCATACAAGTATCTTATATTGACTTTCTTATCACTTATCTTTACAATCGCCTCAACTATATAAAGTCTTTACTATTTTCTAAAAGTCGCCACTATCTAAAGTGGACCTTTTGACATACTTTAATTGGGAATTGAATAAGTTATTGTTAGGTGGTGGAGATAAACCTCTCTAACTGAGGGTTTACCTGGTCTTACTCAGTTGTCAGGTCCAGCTCAGGGTTTACGTCAATGGACTGGTTTGCAGCAGCAGTGTGCTGTTGGTTAGATGTTTGTCGGAGATGGTGTCCTACAATCATTCCATTTCTCTGTTACGAAGACCAGGTCAAGAAGGAAACATGCTTTCAGATCTGAGCATGGACAGGGGTGGATGGCTCTTTAGAGATGGCTGTTGGTTGGTGGGGAATTTCCCTGGTTGGCAGTCATCCACCCTCTAGGTTGCTTTCTAACCTCCGGTAGCTGTGGAAGAAAATGAAAAAATGGGCCAGGAGGCAGTGCCAATTGGAGAATACTTGTAAGCTGGAGTTACTTGCCAGGATTGCATAGTAAGAAATTAAAAAGAAAAGGGGAACCCTATGGAGGAGGATATGACAAATTGGAACCTTGTTAAAGAGGAATTTCTGACATTTGAGCTGATGGAGGAATAAATGGAAGCAGTGCAATTTCTCTCCTGCAAAGTTGCTTATGAATGGATAGATTTGTGTTTGTTTGAATTGAACTGAATAGATCAAAGTTAATCGTGTAGCTTTTCATTCCAAATGGCTCTTTAATTGAATGAAATCTTAATTCCAAAATTGGTTAGGCAGTGTTTATTACCGTAATTGGTATAGGATTTGTTCTGAGGTTATGTTCAAATCTTTCTATGATCATCTTACTGGTGTTCTAACATGTTACAGGGTGAAATGTAGTTACTAATGATTATTAGAAGCCAAGGGCATTGACAATTTGAATGCCATATCAGACTTGAGTAATGTTTCCAGCCGCCCAGCGTGATTCTTTTAACTGATCAATCTCGATTTTAGCCAAATTTTTGACGACGACAGAATCAGATGATAATATTTTTTTTGAATAAAAAACAAGTGGTCTACAAAGAAAACGTTTGTGATTTCTTGAAGACTGCAAATGTAAATGGTTATTGTGTTTCTTTTTAGCTTCTTGTCACTTTAGTAGTGCTGGGGGCTTCATCAGTATTCAGTGGTTAAAATGCTTTCCTTTGTGATGAGGAGACTTTGTTGCTGTCCTTATACTCTTCATGCCTGTAATTTTTTTATATTTTTCTAATAAAACCTTGTTGGGGTAATACCAGTATGAAATACTGTATTTTTGTTCTTTCTCTTGATTTCATTTAGAAGTGATAGAAGATTTGGATACAACCATTTCTACCCATATTAGTAATTCCCTTGGTTTATTGCTCCCATAGTTGGTTTCAACACTTCATGTCATTGCCTTAACATTGATGTACAGACAGTCATCGAGTAAAAAGGATCTAGTTGATGTATCTTCTTTTAGATAGTTGTTCAGCTGTTCTGAAAGTTAAAAAAATAACGTGATAATAATTTGTTTTGTCATGATGCCATTTGGATATAGGTCTTTTTGTCCATTTTAATCATGCCATTTGCCTGTTGTGTATTCTTATTTAGGTGAAAATATGGGATCCCAGCCTTCGAGGATCTGAACTTAGAGCAACACTTAAAGGGCACACAAGGTGATTAAACCTGTTTTCCTTAATTGATATAATTTACAAGATGAGTGTCTATGTCCTGTTATCTGAAAAAAAATGTCATATTTTCTTAATTTAGCTTCTCAAGTTCCAAAATTAGGTTCAGTGGTCACCTATTGAAGACACATCTACTAGATTAATAGTTCTCTTAATTTTTTTTTTATGATGCACCAGAACTTCGTACAGAGGAACCATAGAATCTTGTTTGCTTTTCAGCCAATTTGGCCTCTCATTTTTGGTTTCTGTACAATTAGCTTTGACCTCATCGTGATGTAACAACTGGCAACTTGTAAAGAGTTTTGTTTTTGTCTGCATCTCAGTTGTGCATCCTTTTTATCTGTCTTTAGTTAGCCTTCCCTTAATGATATGATCCGACTTTCATTTCTTTGTATTTAGTTAGCCTTCCCTTTCAGTCTTTATTATGGTGATTTCCAAAGAAATGCATTTGTTCTACCATATGATAGCATAAATCCAAAATTAGCATTAATTTTTTCGGTGGCTATTTACAGTCTCTCTTTTTTGGGTTTTTCAGGCCCATACGTGCTATAAGCTCTGATCGCGGTAAAATTGTATCAGGGTCCGATGATCAATCTGTTATAGTTTGGGATAAGCAGACATTCCAACCTTTAGAAGAGTTGAAGGGTCATGATGCACCGGTATAACTATGTTGTCACTGCTGATCTTTTTATTTACTCTATTTGTTTCTTGGAGTGTGGCAATCATTTACTGCAGTCATTTACGATTGACATGCCAATCGTATAAAATTTTATGAAACTACGTTCAAGGTTGGCTACAAATTTACCTTATTTTGTTATTTTATAATTTTTAATCTATCATTATGGTGGCAAGTATAGCTAAGCTTTATTAATTTCAGCAAAATAAACTTTCATTTTGTAAGTGATAACTATGTATACATCAGATATTCTGAGCCAGTCTAAGAGAATACATATAAATTTATAAACTTCATGTTGCATGAATAAGTATTGCTGTAAGTTCAAGGACAAATTTTTTGTGGGAATGATCTAAGGATGCGAAGTTTTGTAGAAATCTATTATATGTGATTTCTGAGAACTCAGGGTTATTAACAGTTCTGTGATTCGATGAGGACTTATCTTAAATTTCTATAACTCCATTGGGGGGTTTTATGTAAATTTTCTATGAGTTATCACGTTGTATTTTAGAAGGCAATGAGGCAATTCAGCTACCCAGGTCCACCTTCCAGGTATGGAACCACCTCCTACCTTCCTACATCTTTTTGCAAGTGGGATGCTCTCTATGAAGCAACCTAATCCTGCACATCCCTTGTGGTTCAGCCAGAGAGAGATGGATAGGTAAAGAGGGGAGGCTAGCAACCTTTTCTTCACCAAATAGTTTACAAAAAGAAATAAAAGAATTGAAAAGATGAAGAGAGAAAAGAAGAGGCATTGGCACCATGGTTTGCGGAATGGCCAATTCCGGCATGGGATCACCATATATTGACCTGACTCTGGGAAGGGACAGAATCGATTAAAATTGACCGAATTGGCTGTGGATTGCATCAATTCGGGCTGAATAGACCGATTTCAGAATCTACCGTCACAGACGACTGCAACTTCACTGTTCCTTCCAGTATGAGCTTAGAGGCTCTAATGGGTCCATGTCATCTGATATAGCCGGATCAGATCTGAGCCTTTAAACTCACACCCGGTTTGAGTGGACCCAATTAGAGCAGGCAGGGAAGATGTAGTGCTATGCCGTGGTGGCGGTGGTGACGCTCCAATGCCAATTCAACCCCAAAAGGGTCATATTAGGACTGAAATGGCACTACGAGTCTATTAGATATTTTTTCAAAGTTTTTTTAGTTTTTGAAGAACCGATCTGGACTATTTCTGGATCGGGTTTTTTCCCATTGGATTGAGAGATTTTTCCTATCCTTTCTGGATCGGGATCACATTGTCTTTTCGGTCTAGAATATTTTTCTTTTTTTTGGAAGAACCATTTTAGATCAATTTTTCTTCCTTAGTATCAGGATCATCCCTAGTCGATCTCGACCTATAATTCTTTGTATATAGTCATGAAAGACATGTACGATGCAACATGTTTCTTGGCCGACTGACTGCTACTATACCAAATCGTCTGACCTGGAGTGGGAATCTTTCAGGCGGCAGTATTACCACAGCAGTGATTTCATTTTTTTATATTTTTTTATATTTATAAAATATATTTATTATATAAATTTTATATAATATATTTTAACAATTCAAATAAACTTTTCCTTTATAGTATTTTTTTAATATTTTTTGATTATTTTAACATTTATCTATATTTTTTTACATTATTTTTTTAACTAGATTTGATCTTAGCCGACCCGACCCAATTTAGAACCCGATCCGATTGGTTTTTACCATAGTTGTCAAGGCGCCCGCCTAGGCGGCGCCTAGGCGCCGCCTAGGCGGCAAGGCGCCTTTCCAAGGGCGCCTTGCCAGGGCGCCTTGTTTGGGGCCAATAAGGCGCCCAAGGCGCCCGCCAAGGCGCCCAAGGCGCCCAAGGCGCCAGCCTAGGCGCCCAAGCAAGGCGCCTTGGGTATTTTTACATCATTAAAAAAAGTTTTTGAGGGATTTTTTCCCTTGATACCCCTCACAAGGGACACTTATTTAATGATAGTTTGAATATATTAATATATTGTATTATCACTTATACTATCATACATATTTAAGATTTATGATTATAAACATATATTATATACTTAATTAAGTTCTTTTTCAACTCTTTCCTCTCTCTCTCTTTGTCTCACTTATACTATTACATACTTTTTGGGTTCGGGGGGCTTCGCCCCCCTGACAACCCCCCGCGGGGCGCCGCCCCCGACCCCGCGACCCGACCGCGCGAGTCGATCCGCGACTACTCGCGCCCCGCATTTAATAATATTATAACAATATTTTAACATCACTTATACTATTGCACATATATAAATTTTATAATCATAAATGAGTTATATACTTAAATTTTATAAATATTTATTTAACTTTCTTCTCTTTCACACACACATCATATTTACTTATGTGCATTGATAAAACACTCAAATTCAATTATAACATAACAAATATAATTATATTTATGTTTTTTTTATATATAACAACCTCCCGACTCAGCCTTCCTTTAATACCGCCTTGACCGCCTAAGCGGCCGCCTTGTCGCCTAAGCGGAATCGGTACCCTTCAACGCCTTGGGCGCCTTGTCGCCTTGACAACTATGGTTTTTACCGATCCAATCCCGATCTAATCATTGATCTTTCCTTCCTAAGAATTTTACTAAGACTTAGGAATGTTCATGGTTCGGTTCAATTCGGGATGGTTTTATGGAAACTAAAACCAACTAGAAAATAAAAGCGAACCAAACCAAACTGGTTTGGCTGAACCCCAAACCGTCGGTTTGGTTCAAGTCCATTCAGTTTGTCAGTTTAACATATATTATTTCTTTATAAAAGCAATATTAAATTAAGTTATAATAATTAATCAGTGTTAGCAATAATATTAATATTTTATTTATAAGAAATATATTTTTTATATTATTGTCATATAATTATAATAATATATATTTAAATTTAATATAATATATTAATAAATTGTGTCAAATTGGGTCAACTAGTTTATCGGTCCAGTTTGGTTTAGAAGGGTTGAACCGAACCAAATTGATAAAAGTATAAGCCAAACTAAGCATTTCGTTTCAGTCCGGTTTACCGGTTTCCTGTCCGAACACCCCTCCCACTTTGCAATCTTTGTAAAGAACACAATTAGGTTTTTCTTATACGGAGGAAGCTAATCTGGCTTTTATTTTGTTCACATTTAAATATTATTAAATGAGTTTCTTTTTTAATAAAACTAGTATTTGAAGTATATGATCATATGTCATAGCAAATTCAAAAACAATTTTTTTTATCTTCATTTATAGTTTTATATCCAAAATCTCTATGGTCTTTCTCATATCCATGTTACTTATTTCTAACAAGCCTATTGATATCTCCTTCAATAGATGTGTTATCTTTATTTGTATGCTCTACCTAAAGTCAGCCATATTTTTCTAATTTTTTTAATTTTACTTCCTAATCTAATATATAGAACATAAGCATTAACTGCGTTAATTACCTGTCTCTTTATAATCATTTTTACAATAGTAATTCTATTTCTTACTATTTTCACTCACACCACTACACCTTTTAGTGCTTTATCAATAATGATGCCTACCCCACTCTCCTCTCATGTATACATAGTTCATAACATGTTTTTTCTACTTTTTATATTTGTCTTATGTCCATTTGGTTTTTTTAATGCAAGCAATACTAATTTTTCTTCTCTTTATACTATCAACAAGTTTGATAAGTTTTTTTTTTTGTAAACGAACCAATATTCCAAGTACTTGTTCCCATCCTCTAACTTCTTTCAATCATAGATTTCTCTCTGTAACAATGGCTATTTGTTATAAAATTTTAATCTAAAAGTTATAATTTCTCCACTCTGTGGAGTAGCTTATATACTTCACTCGTCCTTGATGTCAAACTGACAAAGCAAAAGTAAACTTGTACTCGTATGAATTTTCTTATCCATATTAATTGATTCTACATTGCATGGATGTTTTCTAGCTGCAATATTGGAGCTGTGAGCATTTCCACTATGCTAGCCTTGTGCCAGTCCTAGCTGTCTAGATTAGTGAGCATTTGTGGTCTCAGATGGACTGCACTCTGATGTCATAGCTGAAACCTTTAGACTATTCCTACTTACAACTTGTCATTAATTGATATGGATGTAGCAAATCCCTGTTGACATTTATTAGACTGCTGTTTCACAGAAAACAAAGCTAATTGTGTTTACTGCCCAGGTCAGCTGTGTACGGATGCTCTCAGGCGAGCGTGTCCTTACTGCTTCTCATGATGGAACAGTAAAGATGTGGGATGTAAGAACTGATACTTGTGTAGCAACTGTTGGTCGCTGCTCAAGTGCAATTGTCTGCATGGAATATGATGACTCTACTGGTATCTTGGCTGTTGCAGGAAGAGATACGTATGAAACATGACCTTTTTTTCTTTTTGGCCTTTATTTGCCACAATATTGATTGAGTAGAAGTACACTTATTGATATTGTCAGGGCTGCAAATATTTGGGACATTCGTGCTGGTAAGCAGATGCATAAGCTTCAAGGTCATACGAAATGGATAAGGTAAATTGGAATATTCTTTACTTGTCAGTGTTATTTTATCTCCCATCTTATATCCACTACATTGTAATTTGCAGGTCTATAAGAATGGCTGGTGATATTATACTTACTGGAAGTGATGATTGGACAGCTAGAATGTGGTCTGTTACTCGAGGATCATGTGATGCTGTCTTAGCGTGTCATTCTGGTCCCATTTTATGTGTGGAACATTCCCCAGCAGACAAAGGAATAATCAGTGGTTGGCAGCAACTGGCTTTCCCTATATTTTTCTAGTTTTCATCTTCTGCTAACTTTCACAAGGGTAGCCGAAACTTTTTTCGAATTCTGAAGTTATATTTCTTAATTTGCTCCAGGTTCTGTCGATGGCCTTATTAAGTTTTGGGAAAATGAGGAAGGTGAGATTCTCTCTCGTTGTTGATTCTAATTTTGGTGATAACCTGGATTAATAAATATTGAAACATAGGTAAGGTCCTTGGCATGTGTTCTTTGTATGTCAATCATTTTGTGTAGCTAGGCTGATCTTGCCTTTTTATTATTTCAAGTAGGTAGTTCCATGTCATGTATTACATTACCTAAGCCCCTGTTTGGTAACACTATTAGACACCCCTAGAATTATCAATATCAATATTAATATAGTATCCTTTTCGATACTCTAACAGCCAAACAGGCCCTAACTGTTGAGTGTTGATAAGGTAAATGTTTTAGGAATAAAGACTAGAAATTACAAGGTGCACAATCATAAATTGATGCAGAATTAACATTTCTTTCAGTGATTCAAGTATTATTTATGCTCATGGTGAGCATAAATGTAATGAAAGCATTGGATGTTCATGTTCAAACTTGTTTAGACCATTTTGGTTGGCAATTTGGCTGGTTATGTTTAAGGGGTGGCACTACACTTAATCTCCAATCACTTGTCTTAACAGAAGAATGGATCACCTGTAGCCTTGCCTAATGATGTTGTGGGCGACAACCTGGCACCCTAGAAACTCCGTGGATTAGGTGTTTTTCTCAACACAAAATGTCATAGATAAAGAAACCTGGATAGTGCATCAGTTTGCTGACCGTAGTCTTTGAAACCTTCAAACCGCTGGAGATGATTTCTGATTACTTTGTGGTCTGGCACATTGTTCTGATAAGTTTATCTTCATGGCATATATTAACACAACCTGGTTGTCTGGGGGAGTACTATGCTGTTCTACTCCCATTGGGAGCTGGAAGCATCACTAATGTGGATCTTCTAGTTGGATTGGTCAATGTACTTTTCCAACTGAGCTACCACTTCAGAGATGCAGCCAGTTGTACCTTGAATCTCAATTGCCTTGTGGGGTTTGTATTCTAGTTAGACGTCATTAAGCTCTACTACTAGGCTAGCCATGCCAGGATGCCATCAATTCTGTCATGTATTGATGTACTGATTTATTAAAAGAGTATTTGTGCTGAATTTGGACATATACGTCAATTTTGCATGCTTAACACGTGGATATACTTTCTATGGTCTCAACATGATTTTCTGGCATAGTAGATAGGCTACTCTTGTCCTCGGTCTTCTTTGACCAAAATTGTATCACTAGATTAATCCATCGTGGATAGTTAAATAGTTGTAACATCACATAAGCAATATTAACTCTTGCACAGTTAATTTTCTATATTTTAGAAAACTTTCTTGTTTGAAATAGGTCAAGGACATCTTGCATCTTGGTATAATTTCATGGGGAGTCCAAGTGAGGATATTTTCGAGAAACACCAAGAAAATCTTGAGAGATCAAGTGACGTGTTCAATATGTGTAAAGATATAAATAAAAGGTGTAAGTTAATATATATGTTGAGAACTAATGAAGAAGAATATACCTGGGCATGGTCAGAGATCATTCGGTTTAGATAAGTGATCTGTAAAACTCTTTGAAAGTTAGAACATATTTAGTTCAAGTCAAGGTCACAAATGTAGGTTAATGGTACCAAAGAGAACATCCAGGATTGTACAGTTCTGTCAATGATGTTCCACATTTCTGAGTTAACCCAAGGACAGCCAGAGGATCTGACAGGGAGCACAGTAGATCTGCTAAAATCTTGAGAGCTTATTCCTACATGGTGATGCCTAATAGTTTAGCTTCTAAATAGTTGAAGGCATTGCAACATGTACTGGTCGAACTCTTTTCTGCATAGTTGTCAAGGCGACAAGGTGCCAAAGGTGTTGAAGAGTACCGATTCCACTTAGGCGACAAGGCGGCTGCTTAGGCGTCGCCTAGGAGGTCAAGGCGATATTCAAGGAAAGCTGAGTCGGGAGGTTTTTTATACATAAAATAAGCATAAATATAATTATAATTTTATGTTATAATTGAATATGAGTATTTTATCTATGCACATAAGTAAATATGATGTGTGTGTGAAAGAGAAGAGAGTTAAATAAATTTTTATAAAATTTAAGTATATATTACATTTATGATTATAAAATTTATATATGTGCGATAGTATAAGTGATGGTGAAATATTGTTATAATATTATTAAATGGGAGGAGCATAGAGTAGTCGCGGATCGAACCCAAAAAAGTATGTAATAGTATAAGTGATCTTAGATATGTAATTATAAAAGTGTGGGTATTTATTTTTGGATAAGGAGTTAATCTTGGTAAATTAAGTGAGACAGAGAGATAGATTGAGAAGAAAGAGCTAAAAAAGAACTTAATTAAGTATATAATATATGTTTATAATCATAAATCTTAAATATGTATGATAGTATAAGTGATAGTGCAATATATTAACATATTCAAACTATCATTCAATAAGTGTCCCTTATGAGGGGTATCAAGGGGGAAAACCTCTCAAAAGTTATTTTTTTAATCATGTAAAAATACCCAGGGCACCTTGCTTGGGTGCCTAGGCGGGCGCCTTGGGCGCCTTTTTGGCCCCAAACAAGGTGCCCTGGCAAGGCATTGTTGGAAAAGCGCCTTGCCACCTAGGCGGGCACCTTGACAACTATGCTTTTCTGCATGATAGTTTGCTCACACCGTATTGTTGTTTAGTTGTTAACTCCATTAGGTGGTTCAACTGTGAGCTTTGAAACAACACTCTTGAGAGCTATAAATTTGGATATTTAATTCTCATTCCCTATATAGCTGATTACAGATGCAAGTGATGTAAATGACTTATACCCAATGGTTTACGTTGAACTCCAGCTTCACAATGATTTTAGCAAATATATCATCATTTATTTTTCTCTTTGTTTGTCTACATACATAGGACGTATAAAATGCGTGAAGAATGTGACAGTCCATACTGCATCTATTTTATCCATCAATGCTGGCGAGCACTGGCTAGGAATTGGGGCAGCGGATAATTCCATGTCACTTTTTCACCGCCCTCAAGAAAAGCTGGGCAGTTTTGCAAGTGCAGGATCAAAAGTGGCTGGATGGCAGCTTTACAGAACTCCTCAAAAGACTGTAGCAATGGTAATAACTTCATTTTTCCTTTCTCTATTTAATTATGCCCCACCTGCTATTGTTTTGAACGATTCTTGTCAAAGAAATAATATGGCATCAGGAATCAGAATCTACTTGATGAATATCACATTTGCATTAATTGTGCTATTTTTAAGCATTTGATTGTGCAAGTACACTCATATTTCTACTTGTTGCTTGTGTACATGATTTTGCCGGCATTTTTCTCTTGTCCATGGTCTGAGAGCTTGGAAGGTTCATGTTACTGACAAATGATCTTTGCATGAGAGTACATCTAGTTGTACCTAATGAAAACTGATGGCAGTTTTCTTTAAACACTGAGCTGACAGTAGAGTTGTGTTTCGAGATTTGTCTGATAGCTGCTGCTAGTCCTTTTCAACCTTTGCCATCCAAGATGCTTTAAAATGTGTAGTCACTTTTGCCTTGTCCACAAATTGGTTTTTTGTGTCTAATATTTCATATGATGAGCATTTTGCTTCTTGTTTGGACTCCTGTTTTTGTAGGACTTCACTTAGTAAAGGTTTGCTTATGTTTTAATAGTTTCAAGCTCCAGGAGTTTTATGATAGGTCTGTAGAATTTTGTCATGTCTCTTAATATGGTTTTTAATTGTATAAATAATGTATTTTGCTTTACTTACCATATGGACACAGGTGTAAAGGCAAAGGTGATGCGGCATTACAAGTAGCTTGCCACTCATAGTACCCAAATCTGGTGTAGTAAGCAAGAGTTCGTACATCATGAATGTGTGAATAAAAAAAAGTTAGCCCATACGACCAACAATAAGATAGGACACAGGACAAAATTTGATAGTAACTAACAATTAACTCAACTCAACTCTAGCCTTAATCCCAAATTATTTAGGATTGGTCATGTGAATTCTCTTTCTCCACTTGTGTCTATTTTGAGTTACTTCTTGAAAGATATTTAAATCATACATATCATAATACATATCATATTGAATTACCTTCTTAGGTTAGCTTAGGTCTGCTAAATCCTTTTGTTGCGTCTATTATCTTGTTATTTTTTACTTTTCTGACTTTACATTTAATATGTCAAAACCATCTCAATCTCTCTTCTTTTACTTTGTCTATAATTGTCACTACTCCTTTTTCTAATATTCATTACACATCATACCACTATAGTATGTTCACATATTCATCTTACTACTATCATTTTAGCAACACTTATTTTGAAACCATATTTTTTTCATTGTTCAACACTTACTAACATACAAAAATACGTATCTTATTGTTTGATAAACCAGATTCACAATGGTTTATGGTGGGGAGTACTAGAAAAGATCTTGACAAGTATTATTATAGGAAAATTCTAAGGTTGCATTTGGTAGGGAATGTTGATCAGGTTTTAATCATTAGAATCTCTAACAAGAAACAATTTCATCCGAATGCATCTTATTTCTTTTTGGCTTTTAGATTTCATTAGTTGAGTTTAGATTTTTAAGAAAGAGAGCTTCTCTCTCCACTTTCAAAAGTTATCAAATGATGGATTGTAGAGATCATCAGTTATTACAAAATTCACATTTTACAAAAGTTGAGAGAATATTATTTCTTATTTTTTTTTCTCAGACACTCCAACCAAATGCAGCCTAGGGATAGATAGATTATAAGGATGAGAATATTTATTAGGGTATTATGTTGCTTAAAAACTTGGGTACATTCAAGAGACTATATGTAAGGTAGAATGTGATATACATGTAATAAGAAAATAAAATTAGAATATGTATTACCTTGACAAAATGTCGAAAGAGTCAGTGGTAAAAAGTGGAGACAAAATGTCATAATAAAACTAGTGATAGAAGAAAGGTTACTAGTGCATTTAGTCCTTATGCCCCACAAATTGGATTTGATTTGGGGGGTGTTTACACTGGAAATTTTCAAGAAAAGAAAAAAGGGGCTTTCAATATCTGTAACCGGGCCCATTACAGCCCCAATTCTAGTTCATTTAAGTGTCTTGTTATGGCATTTAACAGTCAATTTCACAGCCCCTTATGGGCCTGATTTTTGGCCAAGTTATGGACCTATTCTACGTCACCCAAATGTTTTTTTAACTGTCGGTTTACAGCCACTTAACAATCCCACAAATTGATCGCAGTCCCATATCAGCGTATTTTATGTCCTGGTACAGCATTTTCAAGCCCATTAATTGCATTTTCAAGCTTGTTTTATGGCCCATTTGTAGCCAATATCAGTTCATTTAAATATCTATTTTGAGCTCCAATCAGAGCTGTTTTTAAAAGCCCATTTGCAGCCTGTTAGCCTTGCTTTCAAATGCCTAGCTTGCGGGCAGCTTTTATGATTTTCAGGACCCTTGCCATCCAAGAAAATCACCTGGAGATGCCCCACTGCAAGCGCACCACCAACAGCTCCTGCGCAACCACTTGCCAGCTGGCCCCAAGCAGCCCTGAAAATCAGGCATCCAGCGTGACCTGCCCTTCTCTCTCACACGCACATTCAAGGGAGGAGACGAAAGAGGTGGGTGAGAAAATATCTCTACCCAACCACCTCTAACGTAACAGTTCTATTCTCTTCAGGCCTATTTGTAAGAGGAAAAAGAGGAGAAAAAAAGGAAAAGAACCAGAAAATATAGGATAATTAAGCGATAATATTATTCTTTTAAAATTTTCTAAATTGAGGATAATTAACTCTAAAAGTGAGGAGTTCCCATACATTCAAACTCTCATGGAAATTAATGAAAAATCATAAAAAATGTTTTCTGTACTTTCAAGTTTTCAGAAAATTTATTTCTGAAAATTTGTGAAAATTGATGTTTTATCTTTCAAAAAATGATAAAAATATATATAATTGTTTATAAATCATCCAAATATGAATAAATTTAGTTTCACCACCCACTGGAATGTTCATGAAAATTTTCATTTTTTGGGGCTCTGGAAATTATTTTTTAATCTTTTTTTTTAAATTATAAAAATAGGGGGAAATTTTTAAAAATGGGAAAAGGGTTGGAAAATTTTTTAAATGTCTTTGAGCACCCCCTCTCATGTTGGAACTCTGGAAGCAGTTGAAGTGGGATCCAGCATCTAAAAAGTAGTAAAATTCCAGAGGAAAAATCCTTAAATTGGGAAACTTTTCTATTTTCTCTCCAACTGCTGCTATCCATGTTTAGAGATCACCTCAAGGCCATCCTGGCCTGTGCGCTCCCTGCTCTCTCCTTTCTTCCATAAAAAGGCTAATATCAGCCTTTGCCTGATGTTGGCCACGTTCTCTTGTAAAACCCTAGCCGCCACCATCCCAAAATAGAGGAAGAAGGAGGATGTTGTGCAAGCCTCCCCTGCTGTGCTACCTTAAGGAGAGGGGAGAAGGAAGGA
Organism: Cryptocoryne crispatula var. balansae; assembly: GCA_036172225.1. NCBI lineage: Eukaryota > Viridiplantae > Streptophyta > Magnoliopsida > Alismatales > Araceae > Cryptocoryne > Cryptocoryne crispatula. The sequence continues at coordinate 40,838,376 of CM069928.1, forward strand.
AGAGAAAAAGAAAGGAAGAAGATAAGGCCACCTCACAGTCCTGTCCTGCTGTTGTGCTGAGGAGGAAAAGAAGAAGAAGGTGAGGAAGAAGAAGAAGAAGAAGAAAGAAGGCCCCTGGGCCCTCATCCCCCTTTTCTCTTCTCAAAAAGCCACATCTTTTTCTTCCAATCAAGGCCTTGAGGCCATAGCCTTTCTGCACCTTTCCCTGTTTCTTTCAATTTTCACGGTCTGAGCCTTCTATCCCAGGGCAAGACGTTCATGGCCTGCCCTCATTTCCTTTCTTTATCAGCCTGCATATACTCTCTGCACAGGGCTGAGGACTGTCCCAAAAAAGACCTGGATACCTCCCTATCTCAGGTCTGGAAATAACCCGAAACAGACCTTCTAAGTTCTAACCCTTCTGTCTTGGCATGAGTTTCCTTTCCAAACAGGCCCTAAAAGGCCCCATAAACCAGGCCTGCGCAAGGCTTGGAAACCCTCTTCAACCTGTCCCCTAAACAGGTATTAAGCACCCCCCTGCGAAAGCCTATCAGGCCTTGCATGGCACCCTTGATCCCATACGCAAGCCTCCAAAAACCTGTGTGCAGCCCCATAACAGGTCATGTTTGGCCATACTCAGGCCTACAAAACAGCTTTGAAACAACCCTGCGCATTACTGTATACAGCCTACAAAATAGGTCCTATACAGCCCTCTTAAAGTTCCCTTTCAGGCACCCTAAACACTCCACTGAAAACACTCAAAAGAAGTTCTGAAAACCCTCCTTTCAGACTTGAAACACCCCCATACCAGGTCTCAAAAGTCTCTGTTCAGCCCTGCACAGTCCTTTCAAAATTATCCTAAACAGGTCCCTGAATAGCCCCCTAAAAAGTACCTCTATTCACCCTGCTTACCCCTTGGCGCACCACCCAAAACCCACCTTAAACAGGTCCTAAAAGCGCCTTGGTTCATACGTGAAAACCCCTTCATGCAGGCCCTGCCCCAGGACCCCCAAGCCCTTTTCTCTGCAGGACTGAACACCCAACAGAGACCAGAAAGCTGATTCATACGGTCCTCCAAGCAAGTGCAGGCAGGTCCAATTCAAGGCTCCAAGTCTCCAAACAGGCCCACTTGCAAGGGACGGTTCATGGACAGCAGGGTGCAGCGAGTGCCTAGGCCCATGACATTCCAAATGAGGACTTCAGCATATACCCATAACAGGCCTGGGACAGCAAGGCACAAGTGGCCCATTGACCGGTCTTACATGGCCTGAGAAAGAGAACAAAAACTTATAAATTCACTATAAACTAACAAGACTAACAGAGGATGACTTCTTGTGCCTTGAAAACTATAGGAGGCTAACAGAAGGTGACTCTTCACACTCCTAAAACACCAAGGCTAGTAAAGGGTGACTCTTCAAAAAAAAATTCAGGTATGTAAGAGTCATCCCCACAAAGGGCAAAACTCTATGCTATGATATCCTTCATTCATGTAGAAAATCAAAACATGGAGCATGTTAAGGGGAATCCCTGCCAAATCAGTCATTTATAGTGCCCAATCAATTCCCTATGCATGGAGTATCGAACTGTAAATGCAAAAAGGAGATAGCCCATTGAGCTAAGGAAGGGCCTGCATGCATGATTCTCATGCTAACAAGCCCCATCTTAGCCAACGAGGTCAATTCAATGTAGTGGACATGCCTCCCCTCAGGAAGAGTGCCAAGAATTGTCAAGGCCCCCCAAAACAGCCCATGCGCTGACATATATCAGGCCCTATACAGGTCCCCAAAATCCTTTAAACCAGGTACTAAACCTGAATCAAATCACACCCAAAACAGGCCCAGAAACACCCCTTGTTCAGTTCTGAAAACTCTTCAAACCCGGGCCTTCAATAACCTTGAGTCATGTCCAAAATTTTCTTTAAACATCCCCCCAAACCAACCAAAAAAATCAGATCTTGACATAACTGTTCAGACCTGAAAATCCTACAAAAATAGTCTTGGAAATGCCCCATACCAGTCTGAATAGCAGCCCTAAAACTGCCTATATACAGCCCCCTCCCAAATCCCCATATATCAGGCCTGGAAACCCAGTTCCATAAACCCTACAAAACAGCCCCCTGAGGTCCCATTCACATGTGCAAATAGCACCATATTCGTCATTCAATGGACATCCATAAATTCTGAAATACCCAGTCTAGAGATCTCAGAAACCCAGTCTAGAAACCCTGAACTGAAATACCTGAAATTCAGTCTTAGAACTAATCCAGAAACCTGAGAATTTCCTGGAACCAATCCAGAAAATCCTAACTTTTAAAAAGCAGGCCTGGAATCAATCCAGAAAACCTTGAACGCAATCCAGAAATTGAGAATCAGTCCTGGAACTAATCTAGAAACCTGGAATCAATCCAAAAAACTAAAATACAGTTCTAGAAAACAGTCTTGAACCTGAAATCCTGTCCTAAAAACCAGTCAAAGGATGCCTTGGAACTACCATAACCCCAAACAAGAGGAGAAGCAAACTCGAGGAAGGCCCATAACAGGCCCGGACATAGCCCAAAAACCTTATTCATCAAAGATAGTATTTGAGAGATGTCATGGACAGCAAGGTCGAAGCCAAAAAAAAACCTAGCCACCTTGGTTAGGACTCAAGAAATGTCAAGGACCTTAAGTCAAAGCAGAAGGGTTCATCCACTGAGGTAAGGGCCCAATGCCTCAAAGGACTCGAAGCAACATGAAGACGAGGCTAGCAACGGGCCAATTCACAAGGGATAGGCCCTGAGGCTTTCAAGCTCTCCTTTCAAGGGAAAAATGCAAAGACAAATGGAAAAAAGTGTAGCCCCAGAAGGCATGCACCATGCTGTCCTCAAACCCTCACACGTTGAATAGAAAACAAAACAAAGTGTGTTGAGGGAGGAATTCCATTGATTTAAGGAGCCATGCATGATCAACATGTTAACTTGCTCTAATTACGTCAGTGGGATGAAGGTAAAGTTGAGGGGATATCCTTGATGTGTGAAGGAGGGTCCCTAAAACCTATTAAAGGTCAAAACACTTTGAGTAGGGATTATGGCTTTTCATGCCTCCTGCACTTAATTTTGTGAAGGGGCACAAATCAATGAAATTTTAGCTTCCACACACTTCTGATGCTGTATGGAGCTACTGAAAGCCCCATGACCTTAAAGGAATGCAAGCAAAAATATAAAAATGGTCAATAAAATAATAATTAATTTATTTATTTATAAAATAAATGTTCTGGTCAAACAAAGCCAACTATTAATTTTATGGACTCACAACAGGCCAGAAATAAATATTCAGATAATTAAACCAATTAATGTTAATTTTTTTAACTGAAATAACCATTTCATGATGAAATAAATCAAAGAAAACCATTTAACCAGAAAAGTAAACATAAGATCATCAGATAACTGATAGTTGGCCGAAAATTGACCAAAAGATTGAAAATGAAGGAAGAAACCCAAAACAAATCCAAAAACATATCAAGTGTTAAAATTCATTAATTTTCAAACTCTAAAACAAACTAAACAAGAAAAACAGTAAACAAAAAAAGAAAACAGAAAATCTGTAAAAGAAAATAAAATAGCTAAATAAAACAAAAACGCACAAAATTTGAAAATATCTTGAGTCCGGAAAAGATAAAATCAATACAAAGTTGGATCAAAGGGGAAGTCAAATAATAAAAAGGTGAGACCCAAAACATGACAATCTGAAAACTCAGAAAATATCTTAGAATTCCGAATGTCTCAAGAAATCAGAAAACCTGAAGCTCTAAAAAAATCAGAAACATCTGAAAGTCCAAAAATGTCAAGCTGGGCAAACTAGACTCTGATAGCGTGTTTGGGTAACTCTTTTAATTTTGAGTCAATCTCGTTTTTAAAATCAAAATTATTTGACTTCTCATTTTTAATTTTAAAATCAAAAGAGTCTAACTATTTTGTGTTTGGCAAAACTGTCACAATTTTTAAAATTTATAGAGTACTATTTGGTTATGATTTTAAAATCAAAATAACTCTATGACACACACTACATGCCAATACAATATAGTATGTAACAACATTTATATTTATTTAATGTCAACTAATGAATAATGTAAACTAACATATATGACACACACTGCATGGTCCCGCTCTCCGGTCACCACCCTCCTCCCCGACGACGGCTCCACCGGCGCCGACCGCCGCACAGCCGCGCCCCCTGCCGGAGTCCGCCGCCGCACAGCCGCGACTGCCGTCGTCCACCCCGCCGGAGTCCTGCCGGCACCTCGCCACCCCCCCGCCCCCGCCCGCGGACTGCCGCCGCACAGCCGCGCCCCCGCCGCCGGAGTCCTGCTGGTGCCTCGCCCCCCCCCTCCCGCGGACCGCCGCCGCACAGCCGCGCCCCCGCCGGTGCCCCCCCCCTCGAACCACCGCCGCACCGCACAGCCGCGCCCCCTGCCAGAGTCCGCCGCCACACAGCCGCAATTGCTGTCGTCCACCTCGCCGGAGTCCTGCCGGCACCTCGCCAACCCCCCCCCCCCCGCGGACCGCCGCCGCTCAGCCGTGCCCCCTACCGCCAGAGTCCTGCCGGTGCCTCGCCGCCCCCCTCCCCCCCACGGACCGCCGTCCGGGTTGCTGCCAAGGGAGATGTCTGGACGGGGGAGAGGGAGATGCTGCGAGACGGGTCGCGGGAGACGTTGGGGAGACGGGCGAGAGAGAACAAGCGCCCGCGTCTCTCCCGAAAATAAAACAACTCCTCTTCTGTTTTATTTTCGAAAGAGATATTAGGAGTAAGTCTCTTTGTTTCCAAAAAAAGAGGAGCGGGCAGGAGACGTAACCAAACACCTCTCTTTCTCTATTTTCGAATTTTAGGTAAAAAAAAGGGAAAAAACGTTACCAAACACCCTATGAAAATTTTTTAGAAATCAACAAATCTGGAAAATTCCGAAACTCAGTAAACCTGGAAATAAGAAAATTCAGAAATCGCAAAAAAATGGTAAATCAGAAACTTAAAAAAGGGAACAGTAACAAACTGTTCACAAAGATTGAACATCCAGAAAATCCAAAATCAGATAACAGAAAACTCGAACTCAACTAACCCTATCAAATAAAAATGTGTTTGAATGTTCTAACTTCTAAATGATAAGGTAATCAGTAATCCCTATGAAACACTTGGAACTTGGAAGATTCTCAGAAGTCGGAACCCACTTTGTGAGTTCTTATCTATTTATACCACACCCATTTAGTTACACTTATGGTTTACGTCTATTTTCTTAGACATGGTAGCCAAAGCTAGCAAACAACAAAACAATTTCTTTTCCAAAAAGGAATAGGAATTTTTAATTCCTTAAAAAAGTGGGGTTGCATCAGGGGGGGATTTAGGTGAGGCATATACCAATAAAGAGTATATTTATTGCATGAATCTCAATGTATATTGTGAGTGAATGCGTGGGAATGCAAAGGTTCTTATGGCCTAGGACTTCATACTAACAATTTTAACTTCATAGAAGAAGATTTCTCGCTAAGGAACATTTGAAAATGGAAAACAAGAAAAGTCTAATTGATTTGGTATTATAAGAAAACAAAATCATACTCTTTACATGGTGTGTAAAGTCATGGATATGTTATTTTTTTTAACATAGGTATCTGTTTCAACCTCAGAATGTTTGTAATCCAAAGGTATGCTTAATTCTGGTATTACCAAGAAGACATGGATCAAGATATTATTGTTCTATCTTCTATGCCTTAGTCGTAACTCGTAAGTACTCCCTCTGCTTGTGAGTTGTGAGATGTCTTTGGAACCTTACAGCTCCAAAAGATGTTTGCACTTATGGCCCATTTGGTACAAGATTAATTAGGGGATAAACATGGTTTGTCTCTAAAGATTTGAGGATAAACCAGGTTTATACCCAAATTAAACTTGTGCCAAACAGGACCTTAGAAATCTACATGTCTGCTTCGTGGTCTGTACTCTGTATTTTCATAGATTTTTCCCTCTGATTTGTTTCCGTCATTTCAGGTGCGCTGTGCTGCCTCTGACCTTGATAGGAAGTGCATATGCAGTGGCGGTCGGAATGGGCTACTTCGCCTGTGGGAAGCCACAATAAATATATGATTCTCCAACAAGTGGTGGTATTCTTTTCCAGTCATAGTATTATTTCTTTAACAAACTTTAGAAGACCGTTCTACTTATTGAAAATACTTTCATTAATGTTTCTAGTATCCAATTCTTTTAGAAATTGATTATAGTATTTTCTCTCAGGCGTTCCTAGTTTGCAACTTCCTGGCGTGCATTGCATGTATAAACGATCACAATACAACTCATCCCTTTAAAGGTGATACTCTAATTTGCAGCATACTTTCCATGATATTATTTATGTATTTGTTCTTTGTCCATATTCCCTGCCGAGCAAGCTGCCTCACCTTCATGTTCATATAGTCCCACTGTTGTTAATATGGTATGTGGTTGCACGATAAATTTTTATCCACTTCATGTTTAAATTTTATATTAAAATAAACTTTATAGACATAAATTGTAATGTTTGGTGAGGTGTGATAACAAAGAAGTGGGACCGGGAACCATGTATAACTAGTTAAGGTGGCGAATCACCTTTTTTGTCCAAGAAGATCTCTCTTAAAATACAAAATTGTAATGATCGCCAAATGCTCTTTTTAACAAGGTTTGTTACAAAAACATAAATTTGTAGAAAAACTCAATTCATCATGCAACCATAAGTGTTTGGTTCAGCCTAAACCAAAAGGTGGACTTCTGTTAAGAATTTTTTTTTCCAAATGCACATGTTGGTTTTCTCTACGCGGGGGCAGGAATACAAGAATTTAGGAATAGTCCGAAGGGACATCCTTTGGTTGACCCAACAATCTCCGAGGAATTGGACACGAACGATTGACCTTTCTTGGGTTCTGTGTGCAATGAATTGCATGGAGTAATCAGTCTTCTAGCCTTGTTTAAGAAATGATCCTCACATGCACACGCAGGACGCAAGCAAGCTAGTCTTCATCAATGTTTATTTATGATCTATTCCCGATTTTATCTTGTTAATTGTTATCTAATTGCAGCGAGAGAACAGTCCGACACGCCACTCCTGTATAGTCGGACGTCAATGCCAAGTCAAGTCGATGGTTGCTCCCGTATGATTTGTGAGTGTTCATTTTCGGTGTGGCAAAAAGAACGGTTTGTATAAGTTAGGTTATCTTTTTTCCTTTTTTTGCATTCAGCTCTTGATTTATTGTCTTACTAGAAGAACTTGATTCTAAAGTCTAGTCGGCTGTCGAAAACGAAGAAAATTGTATTCACGCTTCATCCGATCATGATCGGACCATGCATCGACTAGTACCTGCCCACTTCCGGCAAAAGCCTATGTTGCAAATTTGATCAACCCAGAGAAATATTCACTTCTTTGTGTTCCGAGTGTTTAATGAAGTATTACTTTTGATATTTCTAATAGATGTATCGGCGTTAGATTATCGAAAGCAATATGGGTTTATCCAAGGTCTGTAACCTTGAGCATTGGACGTCTGAAACCGTGAGTTGTACGGTTACAGTTTGTTGTCTGATCTTATCTGCATCTGAATATCAAACCTTCCATATATTGTTATACATTTTCCCATGTTTTGAATCATTTCAGTTCAGCGGTGGCTATGTTTCGCCTTTCTGAGATTGTCCCTACCCACCGAATCCTTTTTTTTTTGCAGCATTCTCTGAGGAACCAAAGATGTATTTGGTGATGTGTGTATCGGAAAACATTCTAATAAAATTAGCTTCTAGAAGTACGTGACTCGTATATCTCTCAAAAGCATGATTTCTTCTAATAATGATAATTCTTTTGTAACATCGCATTTTAGGGCTTCAATAATTCCATTTAAAGTATATTCATGTGTCATGATCGTTAAGTATTTTGCCCCAAGGTTGCATCCTTCTCTTCTATACTAATTGTCAACTATTAGTAAAAACAAAGATAATTTTTTTTTAAAAAAAAATGTAACGTCAAGACGAGACTAAGTAGGTGGGACAGAAAATGTCGTTCGCAAAACCGAAAATTTGTTTTTTATGGAGGTCGACGGAATTTTTAAATGCCACTAAATGATTCGGTTAAGTTAGTTTTCCCGTAATCTTGAGTTCACCCAAATTTGAGAAAGTGACGTGATCTGTCGTAGTATCCCAAACGGAAGTAACGACCTGCGTCGACGTCGAAATCTGAAAAGCGATATTATGCTTGGATTAGTGACGAGGACATGTTCCACGTATCTCGGAAATGCTTCTATTCAAAGTATGTCATAATTTGGAAGCAAGAAGGCTTTTTTTTCTTTTTGGATGCGTTCGTCGATCCCGCAAAATCTATCGTCGTATAACGATCGATGAATCAAAGATATACCTTCTTTTCCTGGGTTTTTGTATAGATGCGAACCGTTGAAAAATAGAATAAATATGCTTCACCTTAAGAATATGCCCGCCTTGTAAACTACTTCTATTCCGTATTTCCCATCAACTATGGCTAGTTCTATACTGAGCTTTCTTTTGGTTGCAATTGTGAAAGAAAATATAATAATCAACATCTAACCACACGTAATGGAATCCGAATTCATCACATCCTTTCTCGACGTTTAGATCGAATTTAAATTTTAGAATCTTAATTAGGGACATCAGATAAATTGTCCTCTTCTCTCTTGACTTCCTAAAATGTTGCCAGAGTGATTTATCAATTTCTAGGTAATCTATATTTTCTGAAAAGTTATAAAGTGATAAAGAGTACTAGCTTATAATAATTTTATTTTGCATATATACTTACAACGTCTAAATCCCTAAAATTACGTGCAAGTACGTGTGCTTATGTGTGTACAGGAGAGAGCTAGCTTGTTGTTTACAAAGACGACCGTGGTACGTACATATACGTACATACGTGGGTCAAAGAGAGCGAAGAGGTCACTTCAGTCCTCTCTCTTGTAGGGAAATCCCCCCCCCCCCCCCGACTTAATTTGACTCAAAAAAAAAGTGAATATACTAAATTGGATAAACTTTCTCCTTCCTCCATTTTGCATGGGAACAAGAGCTAATAATGAAATACGTACCTAATTCTGTCACCTTCCTTCCTCTGTGGGCCAGCCAGCAGCCCCACCGTATCACCGTGCCATCAGCTCCCGGTGTCACGTGATCATCTAGTTTTTTTTTTTTTTTTTTTTTTGAGTCCGGGTGGTGGTGGAGAAAATCCCCTCCACCTTTGGTAATCCGGAAGTTTTTTAGACACTAATTTGGTCCACGGTGTTACTGCCTCTTACCAGATATGTTTACTAAGACGCTTAGCTACAAAAAAAAATAAGAGGCTTGATAACACTGTATACAAATTAATAACAATATATAGATAATAACATATTGTACTTACTTAATAGTAATATATTGTAAGATGTCGCAACTGATGGTAACATGCCACGTCAAATAGTAACACATGATGTAGCAACATCTTACTGCACTTATAATAACATATGACATAATAACAAAGGTGATTTCTTCTTAATCTCATCTCTTCCCTGAGAGAACATATTGCAACAGTACGTACGTGTCTCCTTCCCCTAATTTCATGCAGACACACACACACATATATATGTATGGATACACATAAACATATGTATATGATCTCCAACTCTTTGATGGAGACTCAAAGAAGAGACGTACCAGGACATCCTTCCATTGCTACCCATTAGAGGGGAGAAACTGTACGGAGCTGCATGCCGCCGGAGAGGCTGGTTCCGAAGCTAATGCTGATCTGCTTCATAGTTCATCCATGGAGAGAGCTCCGGCGATGGCTTCCTGGAACTTCCCCTGATCCAACTCATCCCTCTGAGCAAGCATCAGCAGGAGCAAACCATATACTTCAGAGCATGCATGCACACTTTTAACTTACTTAATTGTACACCTTTTCCCAAAGAGAAAGAGGGACAACTAGTCGTCCTCTCCTGTACATACTAATTAATGTAATCCCCTCTCTCTTGGTTAGAGTATACACAATTAATGATACTAAGTTGTTTAGTTCACCTTTTTAATCTTTTGGATATTTGATCCACATATATATAAATACAAGTTCGGGTGGTAGCAGCCTCAGGAGGCCGGAAGAGAAATTACCCTCCATCCAAACATAAACATCCGTGGGGTCTCAAATGATAGAGGTGGATCCTATGGGTCAAATCGACATTTAAATCATGATGAATCCTATTTTTTTGTGTCTTAGGCGAATGATGCTCTCTCTGCCGATCTCTTGAGGCAACCCGAACTTTATAAAATATCCACAAACCAGGAGGTTAGATGCATTAGCTTAATTAATTGAATGCCAGCTGGCCTCTTGATTTGCTGTCTAACCTCTCTTATTTCGAAGAAGAAAAAGGTTCTACTCTTTTCTAGAACATTTTAATTTAACGTGTTTGATATGACTTATCTCTTAATCAAACTTAATTTTATTTCTTAACTAAAACACGAGATTTTCACTCTTTTCTCTTGCCTAACCACCGTGGATGCATATATATAGTCAACTCTTAACATTCATACACAAACAATCCTACACCATGCACAAATTAATATGATTGCATCAATCATGTATTGTTTATGTTTATGCACGTATGTATGGGTATCAAATCAGACTCCAAATTAAAGATCGTTAGATTATAATTTTTACTCACTTTGACTTGCAGAGAGAAAGTAGTTGCTCGTGTGATTGTATTCATCTGACCACGCAAGTAGCTCTTGGCCTCAAAAGACAACAAGCTGGCGCTCCCCATCGCCTTGATCCTCTCCAGAATGGGAAGAACAAGCTGATCCGCAGCATTCTCGGTACCGCTATGTTCTGACGTCGTCACTCTCAGCTCTATCCTCTCCGTCTCCGACGGAGACGTCCCGGCGCCGGACCCTCTGATGATTTCTATCCTCCTCGATCCAGCTGTTGCATCTGGTTCGGAAGCCATCTCTCCGGCGCCGGTTTTCTCATCCGCCGCCGGCGAGCAAAGCTTCGGAATGGCGATCGTCAGCCGCCGGTTCTTCTCTTCCAGCTCGGAGATCCGCGACTTCAACCTGTATACGTACTCTCTGGCACCCGCTAGAACAGACGCCTTATCTTTCTGTCATAACAATAATAATCCGTCAGATCAAGAGAAGAACATTTTTTTTCCTCAGAGACGGAACGTCCGGAGTCTTCGATCGATAATAAAAAAAAAGTCCACAGAGTAAACGGTTTGAGTTTTAATTGTAATAGAAATAGTGGAGTTACAAGATTAGCAATATAATATTATATTTACTATTAGTTGAGAATCAACGATTTATAAATAGAGACCGATCCTTAAGGATCGGTTATTATTTTCTTCCAAAATCACATGTTCATCATCACTTTTTTTTTTTTGAAGAAGAAGAAACACCATGTCTATTCATAACACAGAAGAAAACAAATTATCTATATACTGGGTAACTAACTTATGTTGTATGTTACTGCAAGCTCATTTAATGACTACAAACCACATGTGTATTGATCAGTTACCATGCATCTCCCCTGCATATTATTAGCCAGTGTTATATATCATTAACACATCCAAATTCACTCACTAAATCTCATCTATTCAGTTACTAACCTATACTCTATATGTTATTAAATCTATCTAAACTCACTTACTAACTCCTTTTATTCGGTTACTATAGGACGATTTGTATTATTAGCTCATACAACTCACTAATTAACTGTATATACTCAATTACTAACTTACACTATATATAACTAGTCCACTTAATTAACTCACTTACTAAGTACATTTATTCAGTTATTAAGTCATGTTATATATTATTAATAATAAGTAACATGAGCTAACATTGTATAGTAATATATGACGTGAGTAAGCAACTGAATTGAGAAAGTTAAGTAAATGAGCTAAGTGGGTTAGTAATATAAAACATCTTTTTAGGTGAATTCAAAATATTGGTAATTGGGTTTGGATAAATTAGCAAGATATAACATAAGTTAGTTTGTTACATAGTTGTGAGTTAATAATAATAGGGTGTTTGGTTGTACAATAAAGTTTTATAAGTTTTCATGATAAAAAAAAATTTACATTGAAACAAAGTGTAAATTAGTTTGACGACATGAGGTGAGAGATCACGTGATAAAAAAAAGACAGTTTCACCTTCATTTCTGTATGAAATCTTTTAAAAACATACATAAATTTATAAATTTTGTTACAAAAATAAAATTGTAACAAAAACTCAGCAACCAAACACCACCATCAATGAAGCTCAGAGATATGGAGTTCCTGTTGGATCATGTTCATGGCGGCTTAGGGAGATTGCATGTGTCTACGTGCGTACCTTGGTTCCCGGCGGAAGCAGCACCCTCAGGGCGGCGAAGCTCTCGTTCAGCCTCTCGCGCCGCTTCCTCTCCGACATCATGTGGTGCAGTTGGGTGCCGGCGGCGGCGCCGCGTGCCGCCGGAATCCTGCGGGCGGCAGCCGCGGACGTTGCCGAGTTCATGATTTGCCGGAGAATGCCGACGGACTTCTTGAACATGACTTGGTTGCCGGAGTGGCACCGCCGTTCGACTCCGGGGACCGATGGACGTCGGACGTCGACGTAGGGCTCGAAGGCTCCGCGGCCGGCGGGATCAGGACGCGCGCCGGACCTCCGCGGGTCGCCGGACGAGGAAGAGGTCGACGGCCGCGAGGAGATGACGGCCAGCATTGCGTTCACCATTGCGGCTTCTTCGGCCGCGGGAGTCGGAAACCGGATGTTTCGCCGCCTGCCGTAGGCCTGCATGGCAGCCAGGTGCGCCGGAAGCGGTACCGCTGCCGTTGCCGGCTTGTCGACCAGCATGAGATCAGAGGACGATGAACTGATTTCTGGGATCGACTGCGCAAGGGAGCAAAATGACGAGGAGGAGGATGAATACTGCTTGCAATCAGATGGCAAGAAAATTATGCTCCCCCCCCCGGCCCCCAAGCGGAGATTGCCGGATGAGCTCTTCAGAAAACATGTTCCGGATGCCCTTCTCTTCTGTGTGTGTTGATCTACACATCGGATGAACCACACACCCTATTAATTTGTCAGCAATTCAGAACTCACCTCGTTAAATATATGATTTACATCTATATATGTGTACCTAAATTTGTATATCTATACCATTACCATTCTCTCTCTCTCTCTCCCTCTCTCTCTCTCTCTCTCTCTCTCTCTCTCTCTCTCTATATATATATATATATATATATATATATATATATACACGCGCTCGCATGCATTACCTGTAGGTAGAATTGGCGCTGCGATGGAGAGAATGCAGAGCTCGGAAGCGTCGGTTCTTCGTGCTCAAGATAGTCAAGTCCTTCCCGGTATGCAAGGCCGGGAACGCGACTGCGATCCAAGAAAATCAATCAGCGCAAAACATTAACGAAAGGAATCACCAGAAAGAAGATAGCTAGAGAGAGAGATCGATCGTCTCCGCTGAACGGACGGAAGAAATGAACCGAGACTTAAATAATTAATTGATTAATTAATTACCGGCCGCCAGTCCCGACGCTGCCCGAGGATCTCCGAAGCAGATCGAACCGCTGCCGTCGGGAGGCATCGGAACAGTCGCCGCCGGCGTGCTTCTTGCTGCCTTCCCCGTCGAACCATCCGTCCATGGGCACCAAAGCAGCTAGCTGGGAATTCCACAAAATAATCTACTAGCAGCTTGATTGCACGGGCCGGGCTAGGAGAGGAAATCAGACGGCCGGCTACCGGCAACAGCATGCAGGCCAGAGAAGGAGGAGATCTAGCAGCTGCGAGGAAGAGGGCGGCGGCGGCGCGGCTACTACTCCTTGGCACATATATGACCACAAGTAGCTAGCTAGATATGATGTTAGAAATATATATATACAAGCATCGACGCCGCCGAGGAAGCTGCTGCGCGCCACCGATCGACTTCACGGAGAAGACGAAGTCGATGGCATCAAACACACAGCGCGCACACAGAGAGAGAGAGAGACGAGGGGGAAATGATAACAGAACGGAAAAGTCTACGACGATTAATGGTCGGAAAAGTCGTGGTCAAAGTCTCCGCGCGCGAGGATTTGAAAGGGGTCAAAGACGATCCACGTGGACCCAACGACCGCCACGTCGGGGCCGGTGGGCCCGACTATTAGTTGTTGTTTGGCACCCCGTTTCGTATCTCAGAACCTCCTCCTTTCTGCCGGTAGTAGAAGAGGTGGTCTAATATTGGCACTCAAAGATTAAGATGAAATCATACAACTTTCTTGGTCTTAGAATTATTCTTTGAATGATCACGGGATGGGGAAGACTATATTATTCCTTACATTGTCCAAAGATGCTGTGTCTATGTTTTCTAATGTCATTTCGTGTTAACACACAAACATTTATGATGTCCACGTACAGTGAATCTCACGAGTTAAATTGACATTTAAATTATAGTAGGTCTTATTTTTTTGTCTTGATCGAAAGGTACTAATTAAGTTCATTAGAACATGCATGATCTAATTAAGTTCACTTCTATGAAGTTTTACGATTAAAAAATATTCGTTAAAAAAATCTTATAAAATTTCCGTCTTCTACCCTTGTTAAAAAAAATTCCAGCTGCATACACCCCATCAAAGAGTCTAAACATGATTAACAGAGATCAAACGGTCAGACTGCTTGGTATATATATTTAGATATTGACCCTTAGAATTGATTGATCTGACACACTTTCTCCGAGACAAAAAAGAATAATAACTCACTTGCAAAGGAAGGTAGACATTTGCACATCTTAGAAACATATATAGAACTCAATGCATTTTGGCCTGAGTCCCAAGAAAAAATGAACTTTGGTGAATTTAAAACCTTGTTTTGGTAACACTATTAAATATATTTATCATTGTCAATTTTAAAATTGATATTGATTGTAATCACTTAAAAATATTTGACTAATAATATCAATTTTAAAATTTGTAGTACAAACAAAGCATATTATCTAAGACTATGTTTGGTAATATTATTAAACATCTCTATCACTGTCAATTTTAAAATTGATATTGATAGTAATCACCTAAATGTGTTTGAATAATAGTATCAATTTTTAAATTTGTACTGCACGCAAAATACGTAATGTAACACAAATGTCAACTTGTATCAATTTTGATATTGATACTCCAATTTCTAAAAATATTAATATCAATACTAATATAGCATCATTTTTGATACTCTAACCAAACGTATCATAATATAAGTGTCAACTTGTATCAATGTTGACAAGGATACTCTAACTTCTATAAATATCAATATTAATATTAATATAGTATTATTTTTGATATTCTAACCAACGGGTCATAAGATATGTATATCCCGGAGAGAACATTTGTTGGCATGGACAAGAAGATTATGATGATGGATTCTTTTACTTGCGTGTCTCTCCACCAGTCAAATGATATAAATTGAGCTCAGTTTAAGTATATATATGTATATATAGGTGATCCATTAATGATGAAGCTCTTCTAATCAACACTCACATGTGAGACATGTAAGAGTACTTCAACTTATTTTAATTATGTCTTGTTTGATTTAGTATCAAACAATTATATCAGTATTTGCTTTAAAATTGATACCAATTAATATACGGACCATCAAAAGGTGTTTGGATATTAAAATCAATTTTAAAACTCGTAGTTCAAGAGAATCTTAAATGAAATCTAGGCCTGGCCCTGTATTGAAAGTAATAGTAATCAAACCTCTACATTCTCCATATGCACCTGTACCCTCAATTTTGATATTGATACTCTAATATCATCTTGAAATATCAGTATCAAAATTGATATAATATTAGTTTTGATACTCTTATCAATCAAACAGGACATTATGTATTAAATACAATTTACACAAGCTGTTCAAATAAATAGAATATTAAAATTGGGGGGGATATTTTTATTACATATATCACAAGATTGAAATTATATGCCCTACTAACTACCAAAATATACACTTTTTATTATTTACCCGAAGCAAGAGTCGCTAGATGATTGACCACACAACTAACCCTAGCCGATATGGGGCCCTAGAAGCTATATGTGTTCCAAGCAACAACTGATGGCCTTGTGACTTTTATGAAGTTTTTAACATTAGAAAATAATCATTTAAACTTTCTTCTAGAAATTCTATCTTCTGCCCATGTTAAACAAAAATGCCAACTGCGTCCACTCCATCACTGTTCATGTTGGAGAAGGGCAAGTCTAAAATACATTAACAGAGATAATGACAAAGTACTTCTGGAGATTGCCCAGAACCTACGGGCAATTTGGCATTTATGCTGACCCTTGAATGATGGATCTGACCCTTCCTGCAAAATAATAATAATAACCCACTTGCAAAAGAAGGCAAACATTTGCAAATCCCAGGCACATAGCACTCAGTGCATCTTGTTCCAAGGGACCCATGAAAAAAAAAATGAACTTTGACGAATATAATTAAGCTGATTCAATTGAAGATCCGACAGAACTTTTCTTCTTTTTTCCTTTGACATGGACAACCGAGTTGGACCCAGGTGGGAACTAAAATCTAATGATGATTTTATCAAGGGGGTGCTCCCGATTCAACCCAAAAAATTAAACCGATTCATCCGAAAATCAAACCAAACATCCGCTTTGAGTCAATGATTGGTTTAGTTTGATTTTAAAAAATTCTTCGAATCAAATAATTCCAAATAGATTGAATGTTTTTGTTATGTTAGGTTTATCAATAAGCAATAATACGTACGTGTGCATCTTTACATGTAAAAAAAAAATATAAACATTTTAAACGGTCTTAATATAAAACTGACATATACATATCAAATAAAAACTACATAAACTTATATACGTACCATACCATAGTCAAGTATGGGTTGAACTGAACCCCACCGAATTATTATGTTCGATTTAAGAAGAAGAAGAAAAAATCAAGAATCAAACCATCAACACTAATTAATTACATGCCCCCCAACCTACGCCAGATAAATAAATTCAGTTCGGTTATTATAGGTGGTCAAGGATGAACTTCCTCTGATTCAGATGGACCCAACACTAATTTTACTCATTTTTCTGAAAGCCTGATAGAAAATACGACGATAATTCTCTTACAAAATACATACTTCTACCATTTATCAAGTCGCTCGATGTTGACCAGTCAACAGCCACCGATGTGGGGCCCTGCCAGCTATCTGTGTCTTCCAAGCAACAGCTCTCTTGCTGACTTCGAAGGCAGCGAGAGCAACGACGATCACCCATCAGAAAAGGATAGAGGCATTCAATGCTTTTGAATGATATCATCTTTCGTTCATTCAGACGACAGGCGTCCAGAAACTAGGAAAAATTGGATTTTTTTTCCCTTGGCGTCAGGTACGCCCGCATCGGATGAAGCTTGTGGGTAGTCAGCTGAACTGTGTCCACCTTCTCCTCCTCTCCTTCCTTCAGCCGCCACTGGAACTCCTGCACCAATCTGCCGATGGCAGTGCAGGCGATCAGCATCGCTTGCAGAGACCCGGCGCAGGCCCTCTTCCCCGCCCCAAACGCCATGGTTCTGTACAAATCCATGGGCTCGCCCTTCTCCCCCATGAACCTCCCGGGGTTCCACTGCTCCGGCTGATCCCAGTCATCTTTGTTCATGTTGCAGGCATAAAGATTGACGGCAATCTGCGCAACACAAGAATTTCTAAGACGAAGTTGGTGTCATAGAATAAGATCATAAGAGGATATGTATATGACATTGAAATATATGCTCGCTAACCTCTGTGCCTGAAGGTATATGGTAACCTCCGATTTGGGTGTCTTCGTGGACAAATCTAAGAGGTATCACAGGGACTGGAGAATGCCGTCTGAGAGTTTCTTGGAAGACGGCTCCTAGAAATGGTATCTGGCTTATACGTTCCTCCGTGAGTCTCTCGGACCCGCAGACATCTACGATTTCCCAGTAAAGTATGTCCTGCAAACCAGAAATGATTGTGCCAGCATGTGAAGAAGATCAAGAGCAAGAACAAGAGAGAAGAGCTCCACTGTTCCTGCGAGTCCACCCACCTGGTACTCCGGGTTCCTGGAGAGCTCAAACATGGCCCATTCAGTTGCCACAGTAGTAGTGTCAGAAGCCTCGATTATTGCCTCCCAGATCAAAGAAGTGAGTTGCTCATCAGTTAAGCTGTCATCTTCAGACAACAAGAAGTCCAGATAACAGTCTACTTCCTGTTCCATGTGTTCCAACTGGTTAGCTATATCTAACCTGTGACTTTTTAAATATCTCTCTTGCATCCTTAAAGATGTAATCTAGGACATGTCTATATTCAAGAATTTTAGGAAATTTCTTACAGATATTTCTTCTAGCATTTTAGATACTTCTACTTCGATTGTATGCTAAAGCTTGCAGATTGAAACGTGAAAGATAGTGTTTTATCCATTTTTTGGCTTTGGACAGGCATTATATTTTTATTTTATAGAAATTTAGTCTTTAACATTTGTCCACTTTGGTGCTAACTTGATGTATGTATATAATAGGCAAGTTTTAAAACTTAATAGTAGTTTAAGCACATTTTACAGAATTACCATCATCCTGCTGTCCCTCCACCCTTCCAAAAGATGTTTTTGCTGGCTCTGCCATTATAAGAAGTTTACATACAAGAAGAGAGGGAGATAATTAAGGTAAAAGAAGCAGAACCTCTCCAGAAGCAATGCGTCTCCTTTGGCCATTGATCAGGGCTCTCATTACAGCCATCTTCCGGAATGCCATTCTCGAAATCTTCTCTTCCAGCCTCTTGTTTGGAATCCAACTCAAGTAAGGAAAGAAGTCCCTCCAGTCAACATCGACCGCTCCCACCATTGGATCCATAACTAGTATGTGAAACATCTCTTGCTCAGAGATCTCAGCCCCAAGCTCCTCCACAAAGATGGAATCCACAGTCTTCCCAATTGCCTGCACCCACCAAATCATGGTTTAGATCCCTCAAGAATTGGCATCATTGCCTTCCTCGAGTTGTGTGTTCTACAAACTTTCTAGGACTCACAGACACCAAGACTTGTTTCTGAATAATGATAAAAGATTCCATTTCCAGATGAGAAAGTATACTTGTTTGACTGCCATTCTGAACAGTTCAGCCTGGAACCCCTTCCTGAAGTTAACTGCTTGATGAGGATCGCTCTCAGTCAGAGATCTCAAGTATGTGATGACATTCTCCATCATCATATCCCTAGCATTTCGGTGGCGCTTCTGTTTCCAGACATCAGATAGATTAACGAGCCAAATGCAAAGACAAAAAACAACATGCTGAGAGGAAAAAAACAGACCAACATTTGATCGTAAGGTCAGAGCTATCATCTTTTATGCCCTGTTTGGTTAAAGTATCAAAAATAATATTATATCAATTTTGATATTAGTATTTGTAGAGGATGGAGTATCAATATCGAAATTGATACAAGTGGACACTTGTACTACATATCATGCTTCATTTGCACTTAGACTTTCAATATAAATATTGATAGCCAAACAACTATTGATGACTTGTATCACTATCAATTTCAAAATTGATAGTGAGAGAGGTGTTCAATACAGCTACCAAACAGGCCCTTAGTTACCGCGAGCAGCAAAACAATCTGCTCCACAATCCAGAACAATGACAAAGAAAGCTGGGAAAATGACAGATGCCGTTGCCAAGTTCAATGTCAAGTGCTTGTGAAAAGGAGAAAAAAAAAATCAGCGACAAGCTAACAGCAGCCTGTTTGATAACAATATTAAACATCTCTATCACTATCAATTTTCAAATTGAGATTGATACAAATCATCATGAGGTGTTTGGCTATTAATATCAATTTTGAAATTTGTAGTACAACTACAAACAAAGCTTGATATGCAATACAAGTGTCCACCGACTAATGCCCTGTTTGGTTAGAGTTTCATTTTTGGTACTGTATCAATATTGATATTAATATTTTCAAATGTTGGAGTATCAATATCAAAAGTAATACAAGTTGACACTTGTATTATGTAATATGCTTTGTTTGCACTACAAATTTTAAAATTGATACAATTAATCAAACACCTCTTAATAGCTCCTATCAAATCAATTTTAAAATTGATAGTGATAGAGATACCAAATAGTGTTACCAAACAGGACGTAAAATATTGATATACAAATTGATATTGTATCATTTTTTATACTCTATCTAAACCGGGTTTAAGCTACCACCTATGCTGTCGTACTCGTACCTGAGCACTTGAAGACAGCAAGCTTGCAAGAATGTACCGCTTAACCTTCTTATGAAAATCACCATAATCGCTTGTTGCAACCATCGCTTTGTTGGACGTGAGAATCTTCAGAGACTTGGTGAGCTTCCGTGTCGAGATAGATGAGTACCTAGTCACCATGGCCTGGAGAACAGATTTACACCAATGGCTTCAGCTTTCCTAATTTTGACTCCACAATTGTGCAAAATTAGGCGGTGTATCACGCACCGAATGAAATAAACAAAAAGAGACGGCGGTTCTGTCCTAGCCAGAAATTTTCCTTGATCCGGAAGCACGAGCTACCCCCGATGTTGTAAAAATATCACTGCCAAAACTCAGCAGTACAGAAATTGTTCCCCCCAAACATGGAGTATTAGATCTCCCGGTACACGTGAGGATCAATACCTGCTTCGCAAGCTCGGCCGTGTTGAGCACCACCACCTTGGAAGCTCCAGTTTTGATGGTGTAGATGGGTCCGTGTTCCTCTGCCCACCTGGAAAACGTCATGTGGGGCTTCTTCTCCTTCAGCTGGTGCAGATTTCCGATCAACGGCAGCCCGGGAACAGCTACAATGCGGGGAACAACATCAAGGACGGCAAACTTCAGGAAGAAGGAAACACATGAAGCTGGCTCCTTGTGCTACCGGGTGGGACATTGGAGCACGCCCTCGCTGCGGCGAACGTGAGCTTCTTCCCGAGCAGCAGCAGCACGGCGGCCACCAGGCAGAGGACGGCGAGCGCGGAGCTCATCAGAGTGTCCATAGGGTGGTCGGATTGCCCTCGGCCTGCCGCCGCCGCATCTTCTCACCATAAAAGGTGGAGTGGGCAGCGCAGAGGATGGGCCCGGCGGCTCTGTCCCATCCCTTCGGAGCATCCTTTGATATTATCTTTAAATTTTTTTTATTTTAGCGCCCCTTGGATTTTTTTTTCTTAAATGGATATTGTATTAATATAAATTACAGCACTTTGTTCTACCATAACAAAGAATATTCCCCCCAAAAAGTGCCAGAATTTTTTTTGAGTATTTAATGTACCTTCTTCTGCCCTCATTAATCAATCTCCTTTGGCTGGCAGAGAGAAATTGGGTGGTCAATTTAAGTTAGACAGTGTAAAATAATCATATATGATTCTATGGTTATGCATAGAAGCTCTTGGGTTTTAAGGATACCATGCCAAGAACACAACAGAAAATCAAGAAGGGGTACCCTCAAGATGGACATGTCACTACGTTAAATCCTATTCATACTTACAGATGGTTGGGTTTGATGTAGGATTCAAAATAGGCCGTACACATTGATACTTTTCCCTACTACGTACTGTCATTCTTGCGTGTTAGATAGATGGGTTACTGATCCGAAGAAGAGCCAGTTTTTATCGGAAGGTCTCTGGGTTTCATGTACATGAGGTTAATTATTTGCTCACACAGGAGGATTTTGAGGAGACTGTATTATGTTACGAGAAAGACTGTCATGATTGGGGGTGCAAACAAGTCTTTGAGTCGAGCTGAGTAGTACTATGTTCAAGTTCGACTCGTTTATTTTACACGAGTTCGAGTTTTAACGAGTACGTTACATCTTTGTTCAAATTCGGTTCATTTATTAATCGATTCAAGTCGAGTTCGAACTCGAGTAGTAACTAAATTAAAATTTAATTCACATTCAAACTTAAACTATATACAAACTCATTTATAAACTCAGAATCTACGAAGAGTCATTCGTGAAACTCTAAATTTAACTCATTCACGAAACTCAATCTAATTTAAAACTCAAATTTTGAATTATTTAATATATTTAAGTGATATTATATAATTATTAATATTAATATTTTAATTTTTAAAAATAAATATAAGATATAATATTTAATCGAATTATTCGTGAGTTTATCGAGTCGAATGGAAGAAATCTGTTCAAATTCAACTCATTTAATGCATCGAACTTTTTTTATTCAAATTTATTTATTTTACACAGTAAACGAGTCAAGTCCAATTTCTGTCGTGTCGAGTTTCGAGTGAGTTGTCGAGTGAGATAATCGTTTTATCCGTTTGCACCTCCTAGTTATGATATTGTCACAAATATATAGATATACACACGCGATCAAACATTTACGGTTTATTCTTATCCGTTACCGATAGAATATAACCCGGTAACTCGGTCCGTTAGTGAGGTAATCGTCTTTCTGACATCAAATCTTGTAAAGAAATATCGGCGCGGCGCCTCTGCTCTTCTCCCGCTTCCACGGCGCGGGGCGTAGCCATGGCTCTATCTCCATCCATCTCCGTCGGTCTTTTCCCTCCCCATCCTTGCACCGCCGTGGCTTCTCCTTCGTCCATTTCCATACCCCTTCTCCGTGCCGGAGGCTACTCGCCAGAAGCCTGCTCCACTTCCCAAAGGCTCCATGCCTCCGGCTCATCGAGCGCGCCGCAATGGCCCCGCGAAGATTCCTCGGAGGGCGAGCCTCGTTCCACCTCGAGGACGACGACGAGGACGTCGAGGAGGAAGAAAATGCCACGCCCCAGCTTCTACGAGCAGACAACAAAGCGGTGGTCCGCCAGGATTACCTCTCAAAGGTCTCGTCTTCCATGGCAAGAGAAGGAAGGAGAGGATGAGGAGAATGAGGAGGAGGTAGAAGAAACGGTTCAATCTGCTCTTAATGTTCGCTGCCCGCCGCTCACCGTGGTCTCAGAGGATAGGTGGCGTACGGTGAAGAAAGCCCCGTCCTACTCTTCGGGAAACCCTGTAGTGTCGGCTCCTTGGTCTCGCAAATCGGAATCGAGAGGATTCGCTTCGGAGCGCAGAGCAACACTTTCCTTGACGAATTCTGAAATCAAATTGGACGGTGAGACTAGGGAACCACGTTCTCCGTTACCATTAGTTACAACTGAAGATACCGGAAGTTTAACCTATGGTAGTTCAGAAGCAGGAGCTCAGATCCCCTGGAGGCGTCATGAAGAGAGGGAAGGACGGCGGAACCTCATGATCAGTTCTGTGCTAGAAACACTTAAAAGTTCATATGAGGAAGGTAGTTCTGATATGGATGAAAAATCTGATGACGGGGGGATGTCTAGTTCTGTCGGTGTAAATGGTAATTCTCCTTTCCCGTGGGAGAGAGATGGTGCAGACAGAGATAAATCGATAGTGCACAGGAGAAGCAACACTGAGTTGGCGGAGAGAACAATTCCAGAACCTGAGCTGAGGCGGCTAAGGAACTTGGCTTTGAGGATAAAGGAGAGGACAAAGGTGGGTGCTGCGGGGGTGGCTCAAGACCTTGTGGAGCGCATTCAGAGGAAATGGAAAGAGGTTGAGGTTGTCAAGCTGAAGTTTGAGGGGTCACCCTCTCTTCACATGAGGAGCACGCACGAAACTTTGGAGGTTAGGACTGATTGCATTTCATTGACTTCTTATTTTAGAGTGGTTAAAGAAAGATGTATTCACTGCGTATCTTCTTATTTTGGAAATTATCACCGTGTTTTGTCCTGCGCACAAGAAATAAAGTTGAATCATCTTGTAAGTATGATGATATTATGATGGATGCACCAAAAACAATTTTGTTATATGTATAATGTATTGCATATTTTTGCTGCTAGATCATTCTTATTAGTCCAGTACGTGATAATTATTGAGGATAAACGTTTATGGGTGGTGGATTGTAATGCTATATATACCTTTAGTACACATTATGTTTCCATGTTAGTAGATTGGTACAAGACACAAGGATTTCAATATGTTATTCAAAAGTTGGTTTTCTGAAAGTATGCTGTAAGAACACTTCTGAATTTTCCTTTTGGCATTTTGTGAGATTAATCCAAAGTAGAAGGCCACAA
This sequence comes from Cryptocoryne crispatula var. balansae, assembly GCA_036172225.1. NCBI lineage: Eukaryota > Viridiplantae > Streptophyta > Magnoliopsida > Alismatales > Araceae > Cryptocoryne > Cryptocoryne crispatula. The sequence continues at coordinate 40,862,414 of CM069928.1, forward strand.
TTTAATTATATAAAAAATTAAAATTACAAGCAAAGGGAGGGCGAAAAGGAAGGAAAAGACAAACCGAAGCAAAAAAAACACCTAAAAGTTGGGTCATCAGGCAAGCGCCCTTGAGAAGCGAAGAACTAATACTTGATGAACAAAGCCAGTTGGTGAAGAATAACAGTAGGAATCCTTAAGTTTAAAGATTATCTTATTCCTGGCTCTCCAAACAGACCACGACATAGCACGTAAAGAAAGCTTGAATAAGAGAGGTCCAACTGTCCATGACATATTCATGTTTCAGTGCCACAGCAAGGCTAAAACATAGTCCAGTTCAATCTATTCAATATTCCAACTGTGAAATAAGATTTTCCCAATATATACAATAACCCCACAATGAAAGAAGAGGTGGTCGATATCTTCATGCAAACAACCACAAAAAACACAAATCTTAATCTCCATCGGGAAAAGATTCTATAGGTAGGACCTGGTGGATAGCCTTCTCTATAAACCTTCTACAAAAACAATCTAATTTGAATTGGAACACCAGATCTGAGACAAACTTCCACCACCACATCTCAGTACCCCCCATGCAAAGTCTGTTGCAAGTAGAGTTTACAGAGAATGAAAAATCCTTCTCCAGGTTCAACAAAAGCTTATCCTCCCTATCAACACATATGAACCCTTTAAGTAGGGCCAACTAGTTTGCAAATTCAGCCACCACAAAATCCTTCAAGTTTCTTCTGAAAGAAAATGTCCAGTTAGCCTACACATGATGTCAATCCCAATGAAAACTTACACAGACATTCTTGTTCACTGCTTGCTTGTAGAGGTTGGGAAACTGCAAATGAAGAGGCGCACCTTTAGCCCTATAGTCTTTCCATAACAAAATCTTTCTGCCATCACCAAACTAAGCTGACGAGGAAAAGGAGAAAAAATGACAGATCTGAAGAATCCCCTACCATAAGCTAGATAAACAACCAGAAGAGACGGTAATGCGTCTAAGGGACCCAATGGTTCCACTCACACTGTATTTGGAACAGACCACTTTACACCAAAGGATACCACCACCAACCTAATTGGTAAGGAGAGCATCATTTACGGTTTCTAAGGACAATAAACAAACACCGCCCTCACTAAAGTTTTTTCTTTTTTTTGAAAGGCCAGAAGCCTCACTAAAGCTTTTACATATGTGATTCCACTTGACAAGGTGAAGACCCTTGTCCCCCTCCTTGCCATGCCAGAAAAGGACGCACAAAGGCTATCAATCTTGTTACAAACCCATCTGGGTACTTTGAGAATAGACGAAATAAGATGAATGCTCTGTAAAACACTTCTCAACAGAATCCATCTCCCACCAGCTAACAACATTCTCTCTTTCCATCCTTGAAATCTCTTTTCCACCTTCTGTATCATTCGTTCCCCATCATTTATCATTTGCCCTGTAGACAGAAAATTGGCACTTAGGCACCACTTTGTCATTTCTAAGATGGTTATCATTTTGTTATTTCCTTCCATTCTCAGGTATAACTAACTTTTGCTGCAAATTTGATGCAGCATAACAATCTTATGTTTTTAAGATGATTTTTCACTTTGTTATTCTCTTTCATTTTTAAACTTCATTAAAATCATAGATACTTTCATATATTTGGTACTCTGGCTAGAATGTTGCACTTACAAGTTGCCATATCAGTTGATGGTGTTCAAGATATAAAATGATTACGATCACATGCTGTTTATTGCAAAATTTGATATCTTTTACCTAATGAATCAATATTTTTGATGTTCAAATAAAATAATTTCAATTCTTGGAACATCAAGATCTTTTTTAGTAGATCCCTTGCTTTTTTTTTCTTTTTTTCTTTTTTTGCATGCATAATTTATTCATGATGTATACTCAGAGCTTTTTATATGAATGCCATTGTATTCTAGATGCAATAACTTTTAGCCTGACCATCCTGCATCCCAGAAACCTTTGCTCAGCTATTTCATATGCAGTTATAAATCTCAGTGTTTCTGGTTGTCAGAGGAAAACTGGGGGTATTGTCATCTGGAGGTCTGGAAGTTCACTTGTCTTGTACCGAGGAATTTCATATGGGCTCCCTTGCACCCAATCATATCTGAGCCATCCCCTTAAGAAATGTGAGCCAGAAGATTCCAATATTAAGGACGGTGATGCAGGTCAGCTTTCAAGTAGCAATGGCATAACCTCCATGTCCTCTTCTGCTAATTTGCTTGAGGGAAGTAAGCTCAACATTGACAACTTGCTAGATGAGTTGGGACCACGACTCAGGGACTGGTCTGGGCGGAATCCTCCACCTGTTGATGCAGACTTGCTTCCAGCTATTGTTCCTGACTATAAACCACCACTTAGGCTTCTACCGTACAAAATCAAACTTGGGCTTAGAAATAGAGAAATGACATACTTGCGCAGGCTTGCAAGAACCATGCCGCCACATTTTGCCTTAGGTATATAGAATTTAACTTTTTGTTAGCACAGGAATTCACTATCTATTTGTTTTATTATGTTTACATCAAGTAACTGCCAAATATAAAACATGCATATATTTAGGTAGAAACAGGATGCTTCAAGGATTGGCTCGAGCAATTGTTAAATTGTGGGAGAAAAGCATCATAGCTAAGATTGCCATCAAGCGTGGTGTCCAAAATACCTGCAATGAGCGAATGGCTGAAGAGATCAAGGTGAACATCCAACTCGCTTTCATCGGTTGTTCACTATTTTCTTTTTTTCTACTTAAATATTTTAAACTTATCTCATTGTTGTTGTGAAGTAATGTTTATATCCTGCATTACGATTGAAATTGATCTTATGCTTGCTGCCTTTTTGGTGTTAAGCTTGCAGTAGACTGTAGAGCATCTGCACCTTGTGCTACTTTAAGTCATAATGTCCCTTAACCATAATACCTTATAATTAGCATCCATTAGACGGCATAGATGAGTGTGTCACTGTCAATTATCTCCAGGATATCTAAGTGAACTTTCCATGCTTTAGGATGCATGTCTCCATCTTTGCATTCATGAGATCTTCATCCCATTTATTGTGTAAGGTGGAGGTGGGGATTGATCCTTCCCACCCCTTATCTGTAAAGTACCAGGATTGTGACATCTGGATTCAAGGATGACTGTGTGATGGCCCCACCATATACAATTCTAGGAGTATCTGTCATCAGGACAAGGATGGTCGACTGCTTCTTTGCATGCCAAACTCAGTGGTGAAATTAAGGTCATGTTTCTGGTTTCTCTTAATCTTGCACAGCAACAACCAACAGGCAGTGTCACCGAGAAGGCATGGCAACACGTGGATTGACAGAAGAACGGTAAAGCTTGCCTTAGAAATGAAAATCTTCACTTGATGTGTGTTTAAGAATTTTAATTCAACTCTATCAAATTTGGACAATAGATCTCCAGAGGCATCAAAAATGCAGCTGGCTGCATATGCAATGTTCAGTTGCCCATTTGGAGTTACATTACACATGGGCTGCCAAACTACACACGATAACGTGTAAGTTGACTCGTACCTTGTTGCCCCAAACAATTTATCCAAGGGGCTCAAACAAGTGGTAGCAAGACTTATTCATAGGCAGGTAACTAAATCTTAGCCATCATCTATTTGGGACAGCCAATACCCAATCTGTTTTTATTCTTGGTAGATTTATTGTGGATAATTTCATGGTTGCTCATGAGTGTTTACATGATCTGAAGCTAAGGAGGAAACAATGCATCTTTCTGAAGTTGGACTTTGTAAAGGCTTATGATAGGGTGAAATAGTCCTGCCTCTTGAAACTTATGCAACTAATGGGTTTTGATAGCAAATGGATTAGGTGGATCAAATGCTTCATAAGCACAGCCAAGTTCTTTGTTAATATTAATGGTAAGGCTTTGGTTTCTTTGAATCATCGAGAGATTTGAGGCAAGGTGACCCGATTTCTCCACATCTCTTTGTCCTAGTTGCCAAGGCCAAATTCTTGGCATTGTGGGATAAAAACACAACTTAATTGAAGTTGGTGAGAACAGTGTGTCATTGATCTTTAAATTGCTGATGATACCCTACTCTTCTCTTCAGGGAGACTTGACAAATGCATCAATTTAAGAATTTTACTCTTCTTGTTACAATCAATTATAGGGCTGAAAGTTAATAAGGATAAGTGTGAGCTCATCGGTATCAATCTCCAGGAGTTTCAACGGGAGCAATTACAAGGTGTGTTCAATATGCCATGGATTACTTTCCCAATTAAGTACTTTGGGTTACCTTTGTCTGATAAGAGTGCTAGCAGCAAGAGTTAGCAGTGTATTGTCCGCAAGTTCTAAAGGAAACTTCAGGGCTGGAAAGGTAGGATGCTGTCTTCATGGGAGAGATAGCTGCCTTCCAAGTCAGTGTTACAAAGTTTGCTGTTATATTTCTTTGCTATTCTGAAAGTTCATAAACCATATGTGATATATTTGAGAGTATCAGGGCCAGGTTCTTCTGGAATGATAATAATGTCAATGAGGGGCTTCATCTTATTAAATAGAACATTGTCTACACAAACACCAATGAAGGGGGTGTGGGTTTTGCGCCACTTGAAGCTATCAATAATGCTCTATTGTCCAAATGGCTTTGGAAGTTGAACCTCAATACTGGCTTGCTAGGGGTTAGGATTGTTTCTCTACATACAATATTGAGGTTAATGGTTCCTAGATAGGAGACTTCAGAAATAGAAGGAACATTTCTACCATATGGACAGGTAACTCCATAATTAGGAACTTTTTAATTCTGCTACCACCATCGAGCTGAGGAACAGTAGAACCTCTTTGTGGGAGGATCAATGGATTGAGCACGATTCATTGGCTAATAGGTTTCCTACTCTTTCCAGCTTGTGCAGCAACCCAAATGTCAGAGTTAGTGACTTATGGGATAGTATTTTCAAGCGGGGTCTCATGTTTAGAAGGAATATTAAGGATGAGGAGATTCCCAAGTTTTCAGCCTTGGTTACCTTACTTGAGGATCAGAAATGGTGTGGTAACAAAGAGGATAGATTACTTTGGTTACCTTGCAACAACTCTCCTTTTAGTTGAAATATGCTCTGAAGAGAATGAATTTTGGCTTAGTGGATCTCTTTTGGCATCAAGATGTTTGGAAGCAACCAGTTCCCATTAAAATTAATATGTTCTTATGGAAGATTGGTATGAAGCACCTCCCTACGCGGAGTCATTTGCATAATATTTTCGCAGTTAGGTCCACCTGCTGTGTGTTCTGTGGTAACAGAGAAGAAAGATTGGAACACATTTTCATCAAATGTGGGATTATTAATTTCTTATGGCTGACTATGTTCAGATGTTGGCACATTGCTTGGTCAGAACCTAATGACACTATCCCCCCCCTCTCTCTTGCAAGCTTGGCAAGGTTGAATCCTTGGTCTTTGGATACCTTGTTATGGAAGCTTATTTTTCTGGCCATGCTTTGGTCTATATGGCACATAAGGAACAAACACATTTTTGAAGATCGGTTTAATAATCCGAACTTGATTCTTCACTTCATGTCTTTTTATGTCAAAGATTGGTTTTTGACCGACACAAGGAGCAAAGTGGTGTGGTCTAGTTTCAGGGATAAGTTCTTGGTTTTCAAATCTTCCCTCATGTAATTCTGGCACCTCCCTACCATCTTAGTAGTAAAGTGCTCTTTTTCTTTTCAGTGTGTCCTGTTGATGTTATGTTTCTTACTTTGTATTTGTTCATCTCCTATTAATATAATTTGGTCTGCTAACCTTTATAAAGAAACTTGATCATTCACGTTTATGAATCTTTTTCAATATCGTACTTTTTCCTGATCCCGGGCAGTTAAAATTTAAATGACAATGCAAAGTAGGGTTGTAAGCAGGTTGGATTCGGTAGCGGTATTGTCTGTTTCTGATTCCAAAGGGTTAAGTGATTCCGATTTCAATTCCAATTAAATCGGAACCATGACATTCCAATTTCGTTATTGAAATCGGAATGTTCCGATAATTTCCGAAGTCTATAACATATATCAATTTTTATTAAAAGATAACAAATAAATCTTATTTTATTATTAATTTTTATATAATATGTATTATTTTTATTTTTATTTTTTAACATTTATATCTCATACTTATATATATCATTTATCATAATATTAATTTTTACATTTATATATTATTTATTATCAAAATCGGATAAACGGATAAGAAATTAATTGTTTCTAATTCCGATAAACTATCGGAATATCCTATTCCGATTGTATAGGATGTAAAAATATGTTCCGAATCCGTTAATTTGTATTGGAACCAGATCAAAACTTCAGAATATTAGATTCCATTTGCACCCTAATGTAAAGTTATTACCACCATTTTTATTGTTAAAGTCATAGCTATTATATTGTTTTTTTCTCAGAAAAGTGGAGATGGCACCATGTAGATGAAAAAGGTATGTGAAGAAAAAATACAAGAAAAACTTTGTACAGCAGCCACAGGTCCTCTCACCCCCAGGCAAAGCAAATGCATCTATGCTATCAATTTAATCCCAATAGATCCAAGGGAGAGGGGACTAGCCATAGGCTTCTAACAAAAAGAGAAAGCCCAAGCTTTCATTGAAGAAAAGATTTGAGTTCTCACCTCCATCTGAAAAAACTACTTTTTACACCATAATGCCCCTAAGTTGCATACAAGACCATCCTATCCTCCACCATCTGTGCCACATGCTGTCAGCTCTCCACGGTTTGCGCATCTTTGGTCCATTGGTGATTAAGATGATTTTGATTTTGCAACTATAATACGTTCTTGTTTTGGTTTCCACCCCCTCTGTAATTTAAAACAAGAACCATTGTTTCAAAATACAATGTTTTAACACAAACAAATGAAAACACTCCAAATGGAACAAGCGGACTACTTTGTAGTATTTTACAATCAAACAAACAAGCCCTTAGGGAACAACCAAACTGCATCTGTGTTGACTTTCAGATCCATCTATGTTTATCCAATCAGCAGCACGTGGTGATTCCACTTGGAGGAAGGAGCCTGTCTAGTAATAGATGAGGCAAGTTGCGGAATGCTGGATGGAAGGAAGAATATAACCTGTAAATATCATCCAATATACTAATTACTAAATGCACATAGTAGTTACTGGCAGGTACGTACTCTACTATTACATTGCTAAGTGGCAAATATGCCATGGGCATAATACTGCTTCTTCAAGAGAATACTGTTCGTAGTCAAGTAAGGTGTTTTGACTCCCAACTTGAATGCTTCTTCATTAACCAGCTCCAGCATCCCATATGGCAATTTATGCACATTCATTTTGAAGTTTGTCATTCAACTTGATCTTTTGGCTCCACTTAAACCTTTTTTTGTACATGTGATGATCTGAGTCAGCAGGTTTACATTTGTCTATTTTGCAGAAATTAACAGGGGGAGTGCTTCTGTCAAGAAACAAGGAGTATATAGTCCTCTACAGGGGTAATGATTTCTTGATACCTTCCCTTATGGAGGTATTGAGGGAAAGACAAAATTCGGCAAATGTTCGACAAGATGAAGAAGAACAAGCTCGACTTCATGCATCAGCTTCTGTGACTTCAACTCCAACAGTTTCTAAAGGGCCTCATCTTGCTGGGACTCTTGCAGAGACATTAAAAGCAAAAACGTATTGGAGAAATGAACTGAGTGACAAGGAGCGAGAGAAAGTGATGAACAAACTAGCTCTAGAAAGACATGCTGCACACATCAAATTTCTGGAGAAAAAACTAGCTCTGGTATGTTTTCTGGTGTATCATAAGGATACACAACATATGTTTCCAACAAGAAACATGCAATGGGAGGCAAGAGGCAATTGAGATGACAAATTAGTCACTTCACTTTAACTGCCTCGGCTGATCACCTCAGTGGTTGTGGCCATCTATTTCTCATTACAGTTAGTATCATGTATAATATGACATAATCAAGAAAAGTAGAATCAGAATCAGATGCGGATTGCCTGGCCCATCTCTGATAGCAATTAGCTGATCTGGGCCGATCCAAGTTAATCCAGTTTGGATGCTTTTATGTTTTTCCCCTTTTTATGCCTCTACCCCTGCATCTTCCTCTTTCCCTGATTGAATGGCTGGTATATTTCTTCTCTCTTTCCTCATTTTCTGCCAATCCCTATTTGCCTCGTTGGTGCAATCTGCAGCAGCAGCAGTGGAGGCAATGGTGGGAGGAGCCATGACAGTGACAGCACCAAGAGGTGATGGTTCAAACTGAATTCGGAGAGGATTATGATGGCAGCATATGAAAGAGGCAATGACAGCAGTGGGGTGGATACATGATGATGGCAGCAGCAGTGGCAGTGGCAGGAATGATAGGATTGGGAAGACAACAGCCAGAGCAGAAAGGTGGGGAATTGATGGTAGTAGCAGCATCAGAGGAATGGCATCTGGGCGGCAAATTGGAGGCAGATCTGGCTGATCTCTTCCAATATAGCTTGATCCTACCTATTTTATCTATGAAACACGGGTGGGGAATGGATCTGATCGCAGGAAATCTGATCATATTTGCCTATGCAGGCTGATCTAGTCTGATTTGTCCTTCCTTGGCACAGGATACTCAAGAATATATTAGTCAGGGCACAATATAAAATAAAATCATTAATCTAGTTAACCTACGTTTTAACAAGCATGCATATAAGGAGAAAACTACTATGAGAGGTATTGTTTTGGAATGAAAGTCATAAAGGCCTTTAGTCAATGCCTCAAGGAAGGAATAGCGCGCCTTGCATCAATGCCTAATTAATCAACTCAAGCACTTTTATTACTTTAGACTATTTGTGTTCTCAAGCAAGTGACATCCTGTTCGTTTTTCATGCTTCTATGTTCTAAGCAGGCAAGGCAGAAAGTCCACAAAGCAGAGAAGGCTCTGGCAAAGGTGCAGAAATTTCTAAGTCCGGCAGAACTCCCAAATGATTTGGAAACTGTAACCGATGAGGAAAGGTTTTTGTATAGAAAGATCGGCCTCAAAATGAAAGCTTTTTTATCTCTAGGTGTGCTTGGTTAATAACTAGTGCTCTCTGACGTTAATCTCTTAAAATTGGCTCCCTAACGTTATTTTCCTCCGGGACATTGACTAACCCCTTGTACTGTATCTTTCCAGGGAGGAGGGGAGTCTTTGACGGTAGCGTGGAGAACATGCATTTGAGTTGGAAACATCGAGAATTAGTGAAGATTATTGTAAAAGACAAATCTTTTTCTCAAGTAAAGCACATAGCTATCTCTTTAGAGGCTGAGAGTGGGGGAATTTTGATATCTTTGGATAAAACTACCAAGGGCTATGCAATCATTGTCTACCGGGGGAAAAATTACCACCGCCCACCTGTAATAAAGCCAAAGAATCTGTTGACCAAAAGACAAGCTTTAGCCCGCTCAATAGAACTTCAGAGACGCGAGGTGATGTCAAGATCTGTCGTTCTGTTCCATATACCCATTTGGCAGAAAAGCTGCCTGCCTCTGCTTTTCTTGTTTCCTTCTACATCTAATTCTTCGTATCAATTTTCCAGGCACTGAATCACCATATATCGGATCTACAGGAAAAAATTGAGACGTTGAAGTCTGAGTTGGTAAGTTCAGCCTTCCTAAGTGATAATATGTGCAGCTTTATTTGCGAAATACAACAAATTTATCCCCTTCTACTTAATTCTTTATAGGAACGGATGAAAAACATCGGAGGGGGCAATGATGTATACCCACTCATGGATGATAATTTTGTATCTGATGATGATGTGGAGGTAAGAAAGATTTACTAGGAGTTGTATGATAAAACAGTAAATCTTGTTCTATTGACATACGATATAGATGCTTAAATGCTGTTTCAAAAGATTCAGAGAGTACAGTCTGCCATGATTGACATAGATAATTGGTTCACGGTTACAGATTCCCCAATGAAAAAAGCTTGGCCTCTTCGCAAGAGGGATGTAATTTGTAGATTATTTCCAGTTCTAAGCTAGAAGGAATGTAGTGACTACCGAGGACACAATGACAGATGGAGAACAGTTTTTTAATATGTTTCCAACGAAGCTTATCATCATGTACATGAAGCTATCTGAAGAAACTAGATTCATGTTTCACAAACCAAAATGCCTAATTGAGATATCTCCATTTTTGGCACTGTCAGTTTTAATTTGTCGGGAGCTAATATCGCTTATATTGCAGGATGACGGCGAGGAAGCATATCTTGAGACATATGACAGCAGCAACGAGGATGACGATGCTCCAGTTTGGCAAGTTAGACAACTACACTAAATGCTTTTAGCATCTCTTATTTGTTTTCAACTGGATTGAGACATTGCCTGATTGACTGCAAATAGTTATGTTTTCATGTTAAAATTTTGTTCGAGTTTATTTATTGGCATCTGGATATTTCTACCCATCTGATGTCATAAGCATTAGCAGGTTCGTTTCCGTTGCTAGGAAAACGTTAGCAATTCCTTGGCCCCTGATCCCACCTGATTTTTCATCGGTGTTATATTTCATGTTAACATCATGTTACATATTTGTTCATAGAGATAATCGAACAAGAGCAATACATTTTTTGGGCGCATGATCTCGTGCTTCACTGTTATCATACATTGTTATACAGTTTAAGGAGGTGCCGTCCCGTTGAATCCCCGACCAAAGAACTTGCCAAGGTGCCACTCGACAATCGACGGCGTGACGGTGATGACTACTTAATTGGTGTTTAACAAAAATTCTGAAGGTGGATGTTGACGGCGGTCAAGTTTATTTGATAATTTTTGGTTGGTGTTTGGAAAAATCATTGATAGAGAATTTGTATCGTGGACCTCAACCTCAAGTAACTTGGGATTGAGCCTTCGAACTGAGTTGAGCTTGGAAAGATCTGAAGAACTCGAGGGCTGGATGCCTCATCGGGTGATGGTAGCATAAAAGAAGTCATCGTGTAAGACCCTATTTGATTATGATATTAAATTTTTGATATTGGCATCAGGCATGTTATTGATGGTATCAAGCATAATATTAATTTTGATATAGGTGTTTAATAGAGTATCCAAATAGATACTAGGCAAGCAGTTCCCTATCTAAAAGTGATGTTGTTCCGTGTTGCAGATCACCACCAATTAGAACTCGGTCGCCTCAAAATCTCTAATTTTAAAATCAAGCCGAAGTTGTTGGATTTTGCCGTTAGGCTTGATCTTATTTTCATTGAAACCAAATCCATAAAAGGCAACAGGGCGCTGTCCGAGTGATATCCAAGAAATGATGCCGGCGGCTGTAATTGCTGAACAAAATCTACTTTATTTTGTTCAGAAATAATTGTTTTAACCAACTTACAATATTACAAACGACAACAACCTGGAGGAGTTTCTTTCAATTTCAGGTATTCACATCATCCCCATGAAGTATATAGATCTAGAGCTAGACAAAGAGAGATAGAAAGTATACGTTAATACCGAAGGAGGAGCCAAACCTTCATGCCTGTCTCTTGAACTTCAGCCGCTTATTTCCAAAACTGCCCTCGACGATTTGATCTTGGTGGAGTCAGGTAAAGAGAAAAGTCAAGTTGTCAGAAGTTCAGAAATTTGCTCTCTTATTTTCTAAATGCGGACGACCACCATATCCGTTCAAATTGCTTTCCTTAAGATTGTTTGTGAAGTCGTCCGTGCCAGCCATCCTCAATATTTACCCTTGAATTTGGGATGAAGCCTGAAGCCAGAGTCTATTCTGCATTGCAGTAATTTATCAGTGATGCAGTTTGCTGAATTGCCTTCTTTTTGTTGTTTCATGAGCTTACACCTGCTTTAGCAGTCACTGGAAGATTTAAATCAGAAATGTCGGTAACCTCCGCCGGCTTTGCCCATTTAATGCGCCTTGCCTTGCTTAGTGCACTTTCAGCTTGTGAAACAATTTTTGAAACTGTGAATCCTGTGACTTCAAATATTTTTGCTCGGGCTGGAATTAGTGAGTTCCTCGGTATCACATCCACTCCTTCATATGTCCAAGCACCTAAGGTAGCATTCCCCTTGAGTCCAATGGCAAACCAACCAAGACCAGCAGTAGCTATGTCCACAGAGCTCACTTCCCAACTATTTCCACTGATATTGAATTCCCTTCTTACCCATTTTCCTAGTTGACCAACTCGAATCTGGCCGATAGGTGGCTGCACAGTATCAAATACTGAGTTAGGGCCAACACAGGGAATTGCCAGGAACAGGATTATCAACTTCATGAGGTGCTGAATATAAAAACGCCATTTGTAGATGAACCTTCAACATATCCATATTTTCCAGAAGAAACACTGCAAAATACCTATTCGATTGTATACCCTCAACATCTCTGAAATGTTGATATGTCAAGGTGTGTGTATATATATATATATAATCTAGTAGGTGCTTTCAAAAATGTACACAGAATACAACATTTTAAAGGATATATGTACACGTAAGCGTAACAAACCTAAAAGGAAAGGTATCTGAAAAATAAGCAACATAATACCTGTAACTGGCGGCCAAAATGCTTTTCAATCATCATACAAGCATTCTCCATTTTCCCCATGTGCAGAGGAAGAAGTGGTGATGCCCAAACAGTGACATAAATAGTGTCTGTCGACAGTTCCTCTACATCTAACCTAATTAGTCCAGCTATGTGAACTGAGTGACCAGCCTGCCATTAGACGTGCATTGGAGTCAGCAACAAATTTTCCAAAATCTACATATCTTGCAGGAGTATATGATGCCAAATGCCCTTCTTTTCATGGTCATCTAAAAAGTTGATGATCAATCAAACCATCCGAGTAAAAGGATGCACAACCTAGCCACTGTCATATGTTAAGAACAAAGGCTGTTGGCTCAAAGCACAACAAGAAATACTAGAAGAGCGTAGTCACTGCAAGTGTGCATCTAGGTACCTCATACCTGCCAAAAGAAGCTAAATGCAACATACACAATTTTACAAGATAAACAATCTCATGCAGTTCTACAAAAGCTTAGCGAGATCCACGACAAATGTCTTATCAGCACTCTTATTATTGTAAAGTTAGAATTTTATCACAACCTATCTCCAATCCAACTATCCTACTTCCATCATATGATTATTATCTCCTTCGCACCTTCCTTTCTTTTAGATGATTTGAACCAACGTACAGATATCTAAATGGATGCTTCTGATTAATGTAACGTCCACATCACAAAAACTTTAAAAAGCTGAAGCCACAGGAATCCAATCAAAGAATAGCTTTACATACATTCTGTCGAAATCTTTCCAGCCTAAAAACATGGAATTTTATGCCATCAAAAAAGACATTTCTTGACTACTCAGTGCTCACATCACATGCTTGGTGCCTTGGTGGGCACCGGCATGGAAGATTACGTGCGCAAGATGAGGCTTTTATAACCCACCAACTGGAGATCATATCCAGCTAGTAACCAGAAAACCTCATGGTCTAATCTCAATGAGAGGTTTAGGAGGAATGGATCAAAAGCCAAAAGACAGACTCACCTTAAGCCGATACGTCCTCGGCCTTAGCTCCTTGCCGATATGAACCAGCTTCTGCTCCTCCGCCGTCAATCTCATCGATATCTGATAGGGATGAAGAATTCCCGGGGTATCGAACAGCTTCGCCTGCCCAGGAAGAACCCCTTCCACCCGAACGATCCCCAGAGTGGTTCCAGGAACAGGAGCTTCCGTCAGATGGCTTACCTTCCCGCCGAGACATCTTTCCATCGCATTTATCAGCGTCGACTTCCCGGCGTTCTGCGCTCCAACAGCCCACACATTTCCTCGCGGCCCGGCCAGTTGCCTCACATGGTCCACGAGATTCCGCACCCCCCAATCCCTCATAGAGCTCACCAGATGGACGCCGGCGATCCTGCCAGCTCCGCCCTCATGGGCGCGCTGCCGGACCCAGTATTCCAAACCCCTCGGCGACAAGGATGACGAAGGCAAAAGGTCGATCTTCGTGACGACGAGCAGCAGCCGTGGTACGTTCGCCGATTTCCCCTCTTTCCACGCCGTGGCATTTTCCTCGATCGAGGCGGAGACCATCTTCGCCACCTTACGCGGAAAAGATCCGTCGAAATCGGCCGCATCGGCCACCATCAGGACGACCGAGCGCGTGCCGGAGGGGGACACCAGCTTCGGCGCCACCATACGGTCGAAATCGAAGTCGGGAAGAAGGTTTTCCACGGCCGCGTTCTTTACCCGGCCGTAATGGCGAAGGGAATGGCAGCGCGCGCAGACCACGGGCTTGGCATCGCAAAGACCCCGTCCACCGTCACCAGCCGTGGCCTCCTCCTCGCGGATGCTGCCGGTCTTGAAGGAGAGGGGGACCTGGGGCTCGTCGGTCACAACGGGGGCGCGGTGAAGGCGGGCCCGGTAGGAGGGAGATTTAGGGGAAGGGCTGGAGAAGAAGCCCGGGAGGCCCGGGTCGGAGTCCTGCATGTGAATACCGCAGCCGGGGCAGAGAGGGAGGGAGGGAGGAGCCCGACGGTGCTCGTCGTAGCATCCTCCGCGGAGAAGATCGAGGGATGCGGGCAGGTGGGCTTCGGTGGGCTGCGATGAGAACGGCCGGGGGCGCGGGAATACCGGAGGCGGAGGAAGAAGGACGGGGTTTTGGGAGGGTTTCTGAGGTGCGGCATGCGGCGGCCCCGAGGCCGAGGAGACCAAGGCGGAGGAGACCGCCGAGACGGCGAGACACCGGCGGGGCGCCCTCTTCGAGGAGAGCTTCCGAGCGAACGCGAGCATCGGTGTGCTGGGTTGCCGGCTCGCCGCCGTGAGACACCGACAGGGTTGCGGCGGCGGCGGCGGCGGCGGCGCTCTGGAGACGAGAAGTGCAGTCAGGCGGGCAACTGGAAATTATCTATCGGGAAACTGATTTTTTCCGGACAATACACTGTTATACGTATCTCTCTGATGTATTTGTCCACAAGGCTACGTAATAAACAGAGAAGCTCGACGACGCTGATTTTTAGAAATCACCAAGGCGGATAATCTACGAAATTTGCTAGCGTATATCTCTAAATGACTTTGTCAAATTATTATTATTATTATTATTATTATTTGGGCAAGGCTTCGTCAACCTGAATCACCTGGGATGAGAAAACGCATTCATTTGCCAATTAGAAAAAGATTCCATTTTTAAGTTTTTTTTTTTACCCAAGACGGCGTTTTTATGATCACTAATAAATACACAGCGTCGGTAAAGATTAAAAAATTAAAAAAAAAATATCGCTAGAAGTCGATAAATTATAAAAATAATAAATACTATGTACGGTTGAACCCCTCGTTGTTGATCACAAGAGTATCATTATGACTTGTAAAAATGGTATTTTCTCATCAGAACTGAGAAAGTTCCCTGCAAGCGCCGACTGAAGTGATGTGATTCAATCGCGAAGTTATGGCATCCTGGTAGAGGATGTAATCTCTTTTTTTTTTTGAACAAACAAGACCATATATATATATATTCAAAACGTGGAAGAGTACAAAAATAATAGTACGACACTGAACTTAAACCACAAGAAACACACAAACAACCTAAGAAAAGGTCGATACGAGAGTATCTTTTCTACGGAACTCAAACAAAGCCACAAATCGACCAACACACGAAGATGTTTGTAGGGTCGAACAGCAGATAAAAGAACTCCATAAAAGGAGTTTGGCAACTGCCTTGAGACCGGTTGATCACACCAGTAAAGTGTTGATATCGCCCAAACTCTCGGTCTCACGATAAAGTAAGTGGTCATGGAGAGGACCAGAAAAGAAACCTTTAAAAAACAAGACCACATGACACCAAACAAAAATAAAAAGCCAAACAAAACACGCCTACGTATATGCAGAGGATGTAATCTCATCCACCCACAAAAAATTAAAAAAAATACTGCAACGTCATCGCACTTGAGTAAAGGCACGAGCAGATGCCCATCCATGGTATCCATGGTATCCATGCACCCGGCGGTATCCATGCACCCGGCAGCGCTCGATCCCTCGCCGGCGTGGAGCTGCGCCTTCGGTTTGGACACCGGGCCATCGTGTCCAAAAAACGTATATAGAAATGCAGGTATCCTTATATTTATTAGAGAAATTCTTTAAATCATCATGGCCTGAGAGATACTTTTATAGCCCTTAATAATGCGTAAAGAAACACAAAAGCTACTTGGCGAAATTGACCGACTATCAAAGCACTGTGAAGTGTGAACGACACGAGGAACAGGCAGATGCCCATCCGTCCCACCCAATGTAAATATCATACACACGGGTATCTTTTTAACTTGTAAGTACCGTAAGAAAACAGAAGATCTTTGAATCATCGTGACCCGAGAGACAAAACTATATTCCTTGAATGCTTCAAGAAACACGAACGATACCCGGCGAAATTGACCGACCATTAACACCGTGACAGAGAACACTAAAGACCAAAAACAAAACAAAAAACCATTTTGAGAACCACAGGACCAAAGATTTCTGGTAAACTACGTACGGGGACGGCCATCTTTGGCAGCAGATTCATTCGGGTTAATGCCAGTTTTGATCCCTCTTTCAACCTGGAAGGTCGTGTACATACATAGTCCACATTAATGACCCGGACGGCGAGTGGCAAGTTAACACAAAGAAGACACCAGAATTCAAAGGTTGAAAACTTGACAAAAACTTCTCGAATGCCAAGAAGTCAGTTCGCATCGTTAACACAAGAAAACAGAGCTATTATACAAGATGCGACACGATCCAAATAAATTGGGTAAATTTATTTCATATTGGTACACGTATCAATCAACAAAAATGGAAGACGCAAAATGGGGTCAGAATCCAGAATCAAGGTGGTGTTGGAGGCGAGCTGTGTACAAAATAGAACCTGCCGGTCAGACCACACGCGGATGACAGATGAACCCAGATTAACATTAGCTTCCACACCATGAAAAGTGAAACGAGGCGAGTAGAAGAAAAAAGAGTGGGCAAAATGACCCCTTTCTTTTCTCCCGAAAGGAAACAGGTTAACTACGGAATAGGTGGAAGGAGAGCAAAAGCAGTGTGCGTACACATCGCTTTCGATGGTAGAGTTTAAACGATCAAAAAAAGGACATTACAGAACAGAAATACAAGGAAACGTAGTGCACTAGAGGCATCATTTACCCACGCTACAAAACCCATACAATGAGTAGCTCTATCGCTGCAATATTCATTAAGTGCATGCATCTGCACATTCGCCCTACCCAGCTTTGTTTTTCCTGCATTTGTATCTTCTGCCGCCACGTTGCTAGTCAATCTTCACAGAAGAATAGATCTTTCGGACGAACCAGAAGCAGGCGTAGAAGCCGATTGTTCCCGTCAAGACAAAGAATGCATAGGATGCAATCAGCATGTACCCAAAGTAAAGTATGCCAGAAACAACCTTCGTTATCTCCAACTTGGTGAAGAAGTAGAATACTGCGTACAAGAAAAGGTAGAGTGCTGATGAACCAGCTGTCAGATAAGCCCTCCACCACCAGTGGTAATCCTCACTACACAGTTGGAAGTAGCACAGGACGATGGTGATTTCCGCACAAGTAATAATGAGGATCACAAATACTATAAAGAGAAAACCAAATATGTAGTAGAACTGATTCAGCCAAATGGAAGTCAATATGAAGAAAAGCTCAATGAAGACTGCCCCAAACGGAAGTATCCCTCCAATAAGAATAGAGAAGGCCGGTTGCATGTACCATGCTTGTTCTGGTATCTGCCTTGGGATCTTATTTGTCTTGACTGGGTCCTCAATTGCTGGCTTCTTGTAACCCAGATAACTGCCCACAAAGACCAGCGGAACGGAGATGCCAAACCATAGGAAAACGAGTGCAAACATTGTTCCAAATGGAACAGCACCAGATGACTTCTCCCCCCAGATCAGGGCATTCAGCACAAAGAAGATGAAAAATACAATACCAGGAAACATGAATGCGGTCTTCAAAGTGTTTTTCTTCCATTCATTGCCCTTGAACATCTTGTATAGCCGAGCTGACGAATAACCAGCAAATAGGCCCATAAATACCCACAGAAGTACCATAGCAGTCATGAGACCACCACGGTTGGATGGTGACAAGAAACCTAACAGAGCAAACATCATGGTAACAACGGTCATGCCAAAGAACTGGACACCAGTTCCCACATAGACACAGAGTAAGCCAGAGTTGGTGGGCGCTCTGAAGGCATCCCCATGAACAAGTTTCCAACCAGTCTCTTCCTGAGCTTCATCCTGTGTTTCCAATTGATTGTAGTTGGCAATGTCTTTATAGAGGGTCCTCATCATTATCATGGCCACCATGCCAGACAAGAAAAGAACTATCATCAGAGAGTTGATGATAGAAAACCAATGGATCTGATCATCATTCATGAGAAGATACGTATCCCAGCGTGATGCCCATTTGAGTTCACTTGGCTGAAAGTGCGAGTCAAGTCAGAAAGTTGCCAACAGAATTGACAATAGGTTTAAATAGTGAATACATACCACAAAGGTGACATCATATGTGAAGACAATCTCCTTATCTGCATCTACCTCCTGCGGTGAGTGACCACCTTCAACTATCTTGGTATTTGGATTACAAGTAACCAATCTGGGATTACTGTCATCCCACTCCTTGTACTCATGGCTTATACTGTTTAACAGATGTAGCAAGATATGACATAACAAAAAAAAATATTATGACAATAATCATGTCTAAATTCATTCCTAACCCACCGAGAGAAAAAAGAATAGAACAAGAACAACGTAAAAAGATGAGGCCTCCGAATAAAGATAAATAAGTCACCCTTAATCATTCCTAGCCCCACAAATTGCTAGAAAAAATAAAAGGTGGCCAATTCCCCAGATAAATAGCTCCTTACCGAAACAGTGAATCACTAAACCATGAATCCCAAGAGTCTGCACGCTACTCACCTGATTTTATCTAATAATGCATATTAGAAATGTATTTTAGGGAAGGTTTCATTTAGAAACAAACTTCATTTTCTATTAGTTATTTTACATGTTTCTATCCTTCTAACATTGATGATCCATGGAGCTTTGAGCATAAAGATGATATAGGCATTCCAAATCCACCATGCTCTCACTGCTTTCTTTAAGGTGGCATGCCATATTACAATCAGTTGTGTCCTTGTGCATTAGCAAGAACAAGTCCATCATCAATTCACACCCCTCGGTCAGCCTCCAGCACAGGCTTAATGTGTCTGCATTACCTCGTGCATCAGACGAAAACCATTACATAGACAAAACTTATGCATGTCATCAGTGTCAGAGCACAAGAAAAATTTTGTAATTAGCTCAGTATTGCCCTTTATACTTGTAGAAGGAAAAAAAACTAAGCCGTACATCAGAACCACTTAAAAAGGTAAAATAAAAATAAAATGAGAAAAAGAGAATACCTGATCGGAACAACTTCAAAACCGACAATGCGGGCATTGTCAGTCTCAGGATCTATGTGGTACATCACCTTGAAACTCAGATGGTTATTGATAAAGTACTTCTCATCTTTGTTCTGCAGGACATCATAAATGATAAGTAGATGTTTGATACATACTTCTTTAAGTTGATGTCACGGAAAGAATGTGACGGGTGTCAGGAATAAGAGAAGATAATACGACTTACACCAGTGTAACTGCCCTTGAAACCCACACGGAAACCATGTTCATAACTTATCATTTGACTGCCATCTCTTCTTTGCCTAACAACCGCCACAGGTAGATTGTCTAAGATCCTGAAAATCACAAAATAGAATATCATCTTAGTCTGAATAAGTTGTGAATGTAAGCTCCAAAAGCCAATAGCAATTTATTAAATATAGGATGAATAGTAAACACTCTGGAAGTATATAAATCACGTGGCTACTTACATGTTCACCTTGTACTCATCATCAATTTTCTCCTTGAAGTTCTTTGCAGATTCAGTATTAAGTTTTTTGCGACATGCCACTTTGCAGATCTCATCAGATCTCATTTTAAACTGCAAACACAATAAGAAATAGCAATAACAGCTTTCTGATGTAATGTCTCATTTACACATTTCATCAAGATAAGGGATACTCACTGTGTAGATAGAATTCTCAATGCGGTCACCACGTAGAACCTCGCCCAAATTCTCAGCACTGTTCAGGACTTTTGATGGCTTGCAATAATCCAAGAAATAATACTCGTATGGGAGCTGTGTTTTTGTGGATGAAAGCTTGTTTACTTTCACTGGGAGTTCGTCGTCCTGTTCATTAAACAGGAGTGAGCAAAAAAGTAAAAACGGGAAATGCACAAAACAAAATTACCGCAAATGCAATTCAGAATTCCACATATGCCAAGATCTAGTGATGAACAATAATAGGTGATAAAGATCTGCATGTGCAATTCCATGTCACTACCAAATATCAAAGAATTTCTAAGCAAATAAGTCAACAACCAATATCCAATTTCCACATGCTTGTTTTAATAAGTGCTAAATCTTACTGATACATTTCACTCCTTATAACACACCTACATTAAAGGCCATTCTTATCAATTAATGGGTAATACTAAAATCCATCACAGAGAAGAATAAGTCAAGGGCTCTTCTCCCTCATCCAATTCCCGTGTGATGTATTCACACAAATGTTCTTATTGGTTTTTCTCCTATCCACACCTCCCGGCAAGAATATCTATTTTCCTGTCCATTTGGCAAGTAGCTTCTAGAAATATACATCAAGTACATTGGTTGATTCTTCTTGTTGTTGATGTGCATAAAAACACCTTTTTTGATCCTCTCATCTTCTTCCATGTTCTTCAGATTCTTGAGGTTAAAGCTTAAAGTCTTTGACCCCATCCTAAAAACCACTTTCCATATCAAATTTGTTGACTACTGAGGAATGATGAGAGTTCTACCACCTTCAAAGACCAAAGTCCCAACACGAACAGCATCTTCCCGTGTGTTGTATATCTGGAATTCAAAAAAACATTTAGTGCAATGATAATTGATCTTCTTACTAATGTATCAACCTGGATGGTCTTTGAGGATCATTTTGCTAATCATGCCTTCATCCTCTGTCGTCTGGCACAACTGGTTAAGGATTGGTTCTTTGCGGCTATGGGCCATAAAATCGTCATAGCCATAAAATCATCCTTCATGGATTCCTCTCAAACTCCCTCATCATAGCCATAAAATCATCCCTTATAATATCCCAGAAGTAAGTAGAAACCTGTAAAAAAACCCATCAGGGCCAAGGGCTTTATAAGGATCCATCCTTTTATTGCAGTAAAAGAACCCCTGCTTCTGAGAAATCACCTATGAGGAGAGAGAGAGAGAGAGGAGTAAGAACTTGTCGTTGAATGAATCCTCCCGTAACTGTTGACTAGTGTAGGCTAGCGCCCAATCTCTAACACGATGGGACAACATGGTGATATTAATCTTGGATGCTCAAGCTGATCTTCAAAAATTTTTCTGTTTCTTATGTGTCAGACAGAACAAAACATAGCAGACAGAATAAGCCCCCACACCTTAGGTTTAGAAAGCAAAGAGTTCAACATGTTTTCCTTGACGAATGAATTGTGACCTCTATCACCTTCCACCTTGGGTTTAGAAAGCCAAGGGTTCAACTTGTTTTACTTGATGAATAAATTGTGACCTCTAACCAAAAAAAGGCATCAACCTGCTGCTATTATCTATGCCATCATGCTAAGAGCAGCATGAGGTTATATGTTATCTGCACGAACACCATGAAATACAATCTCTTGAGAGCTCTCAAGAATCTCTCTCTCTACACCTCTAAGAAACAAGATGCTACCTCTAACTTATCATCTTCATATTGATGAAAATTGCTTACATTAGTTTTCTTAAAATCATTGGGTCTTGCCTCTCAAAAATGATTAGATCATTAGAGTGGACAACTCTTATGTGCTCTCTCACTTGTCGGTCAATTCCTTCTAGTCAGACTGCATCACATGGATGACAAGGCAAACATGGGACGTGAGTGCATAAGGTCCAAATTGAACCGTGCTAAGCTTTTTGGGTCATACAACTTAAAATCTTAAGACAAGTAGAATAGGCATACATTACATTTTGATGAATTTTTTTGTATTTCTTGATACGGACTATCCTAACAATTCCAATCTCCACACTCTATTTTGTAATATTACTTCAGTTAGATAACCTTGTTAAGTTTGTTGTGCACATTGAATTCCATTGTTATATCAGGTTAAAGTCTTATCTAGGTGTTGTCCCATTTTTTCACTATGTTGTAAACTAACTATATGTCAATATACATACAAGTGATCCATGATGTCATGTCAATATCCTTAGGTTTCTAAGAGATCTCCTCCTATATCAATCAAGATCATACTTGTCAACACGACAAGGCGGCCAAGGCACCCCAAAGAGTAATTTATTGCTTAAGTGGTAAGGCATCCACCTAGGAGTTGCCTACAGGCGGAATAGCAGTAAAAAGTGATAAACCTAACCAAGATTCTTCTCTCATGCATAATTACATAACAATTCAAAGAAAACTGACAAGAACCAATAAAATTGACACATATGAATAAACTATTACAATTCATTAGACTCTATGATACAAAGAAAATAAAAAAATACTTTAAGATATAAAAACATCAACACACTAGGGATGTTCGAATTTGTAACATTGAGGTGCTAGAATTATACAAAAAGAATAAAACATCTCTACTAGATGTTAGGAGGAGAAACTTGTGGTGGGAAGAAAAAAGAAAAAACCGATGAAAGAGACAAAAATCCTAAAATCATCCACCGGCGGAGAAATGTTTAAACAAGAGGAAGAACACTAGACTGTACCGGAGGAGGAAGACAGCAATAAGAACTATCACTTGTGCTGACCGGCAAAAGACGGTGGCAAGTGGTGGCCTATGGCAGCAGGCGTTACACCTCTGCAGGGTAACTCTGTGTCGGGGTGGCTTCTTAGGACTACGAAGAAGGCCGTCGGGGCTTCAGGGGGTGGAGAGACCTGTTGTAAGTAAATAAATCAGGTGAACAGGTTTAAGCACAAACCAGTTCATTGGCTCAAAAGAACCGAGGGCCATGTGGCCACCAGGTAACAAGGTGAGGCAAGACCAAAATGCTAAGTCTGGAATTAACAATGTAAAACATACTAAATTCGGACTGATGTGCTGAAATGAAAAATAAATCAAAATTGATTAACTAGAGGAAATCAAGTTAAACTGATTGTTGATCCTAGCTGGACCAAGTGGGGAAGCGGTCAGACCTGGTGGCTCGATTAGACAAGCCGAAGAGGTCACTTTGCAGCGGTAGGCTCATGCACATGAAAGAGCTAGCAAGGAAGTCATGGTTGACGTAGAGGAGGAGAGCAAGAAAATGACACCGTCGCAAGAAGTGTGTGGTTGTTCCACATGAAAGGAGACATGAGGCGCTAGCAGACAAAGCGGAAAGCAGTCCCTGCGCTACGGTAGACAGTAATGTAGCCCAGTCAATGGGCTTTGAAAAGCTTCTAAAGGCCTTATTGTTCATCCCTTTGTGCAGAAATAAGAGAAACAGAGAAGAACAGCGAGAAAGAGAAATTGATGGAGAAGACAATGGCTCCAAGGTGCTCGGATGGAGCCGTGAAATCTTTGATGGGTTCGGAAGAATCCGGGGATTGCTGGATCCTCTCCGAGGACTATTCAACTGCTATGACAATTGACTGATCGATGGGATTCACTGCTACGTAGATAACGAACCAGAGTGGAAAAGAACAAGAAGGCGATGATGGAGAGTGGCCATCATTGTCAAACCTCATCCGGGGATTGCTGGATGTGATGACACCATCGAAGGTGTTCCACTAGAACTGGGCAGTGCACCATCAGATATAATTAGCGTGAGAAGCCATGGATGCTTTGACAGGATCACAGTCGGACGGCGATGAAGAAAATGTTGTTGGAGGCGTCAAAAGACCACTGACAAAGCTTCGGAAGTGAAAGTGAGTTCCGATTGGAAATCACCGATCAATTGACGAAGGTTGTGCTGTGCGCTGCTGCATGGTCCGAAATTGCATCTGATCATTGACGAAGAGAGCCGTGAGACTGCCAATTGAACCTGTGAAGGGAGAAGTGGGAGAAACGTATGGAAGCCGGAGGGTGAGAGAAGAAGAAGAAGAATGGCGCACCACCGGAAGGTGGAGAATAGGGGAAGGCCCTGCTTGGCCGATCAGGGAGGTGAAGAGAAAGAACTAGGGCCAAGCCCCTCTGCAGACGAACCGCCAAAAATGACTCCCAGAAATTTCTATTGAGTTCTGTTGTTTCGAGACTACATGTGGGATCTTATATAACAAGCATTTATTACAAAAATGACCATGTAACAAAATTATCTATGAACTTGTCCTTCAAGGACTAAAATGTAAAAAACTAAAATCCACTAAATCTGTCATCATCACAAGGTGCATGCCTTATTGGGCAGCTAATAGGTGTACGCCCAAGGTGGTTCCAAAAAACCGCCTTTACGCCTAGGAGGTGCCTAGGCATACGCCTTGACAATTATGATATGAATGGAACCTATATATGAGTTGGGATCCCTTTATGAGTTCCTTGTTGATAGTGGTCACCTTCCCTATATTCCAGTCCTGGTCTCCCCTGTCAACTTGTCCCAGTCCGGGTTACCAATTTTTTGCATCCCCTTTTAAAGAGATTATCATGTCATTTTACACTATACACTTAAACTAATATTTCTATAGTCCAACCTCCCAATATTTTATAGAGATATCTTCTCTCCAATCCCCACAAGACGAAGTTGAGATGCAAGATGACAATCCTACACAGCCATCCAGAGTTATCACTGATTCCAAAGGTTCTACATAGCTAACTCTGGATAATGCTCAGGTCGATGCATATGTTTTACTGTCACTTTCAGCTCAGTCTAATAAAACCAAAAGACCCAAAAAACAAAGTATATATCTTTAGAACTCTAATATTCTGTCAGAAAATTATGCTGATTGTACTCGTGTGTGATGTCGAATTACAACAGCTACAAAAGGCTAATGTATTTAACATACTATTTTTCACCAAAGTGAAACTTGCCTCAAAGCATGCTTCAATAAGGCAACCAGGCAATCTATAAAGATAACTGCAAGCCAAATCATGTTGACCTCTAGTTTAGCACTGAAATGTGATCAATAAAATATCTACAAAGTGGCATATCATTTCTTATTATTCCAAATGCAAGAGAAAAAACCAATTCCCATGCCATGTCCCACCTTAGCACAATCTTGCTGTGATAAAATCAAGTTTAGTAAAACTTCATTTTTATCAATTCAAAAACTAAAATAGAGACGATAGTAAATGATACAGAAGAATACCTTCCAGATGTATCACCTACTCCAGAAAATAGTGAATGGTTATTAATCTATTTACTATGTGACAGATACACCATACCATCTAACAGTAAAAATTAAGCACTAATGTCAGGCATAATGATTACTCATTAGTTAATTAAAATGGATCTGTGATAGAGATGCTACTGTGAACCCCAATCACCCACTGCACATGTCTACATAGATTAGGCAACTGTTCTCTCACTAGGCTCGACAGTGAGTAGATTTTGGACAGTAAAACTAATATGAGAAATCAATCCCACATATTATTTAAAAAATTGTCTAACACCTGGGATAAAAAAAATCCCTAAAACAGTCAATGCATACCCCATCCTTGGTAGTTGGTACAACTACGAAAATACAGAAAGGCAAATTCAACGGGAGAATAGTATCTTACAAACATTAATACCATGGTGTCAAGGTTGAGAGATCCGAACTTTTGAACACATTATCATATCTTGTAATAATCGATGTGGGACTATTCCCACGATTTTAACACTCCCCCTCACTGCCAAGATGGTCAGTGAGAATAAAAGAAAAGATAATCAAATATTAAAGATAAATAAGTGTCTACTATGATACCATCTTACAAACATTAAAACCTTAGGTTGAGAGGTCCAGGATATTGAACACATTATCATGTCTTGTAAAAATCGATGGGAGATTATTCCCACAATTCTAATAGAGTGATACATAGACTGATAAAAGAAGACGCCTCCATTCCTTGAGAATGAGTCCAGTTTCAAATTAGTAAAAGATATGGCACATCAACTGCGAATTGGTTTAGAGCACTCCAAGTAGAAACAACGATGAGAAGTAGACAGTATTTATCAGTACTTAAGGCAATCGAACCAATATTACATCTGAAGACGGAAAATATAAAAGACAGGAAAAAGGATTGAAGAGGGTTCTCGGGCAGGTGTAATCCAAGCACTCGACGATGAAAACAGAGTTTGCAACAGCGTTTCTTTTCCTCTAAATTACGGCATGCAGGATTCTGTCAAACTTTTCGCTGGCATTAACGCATCAAGATAAGCATATTTATGAGATACGACTATCGAGATATTTATATAGAACTGAGGACCACAGATCTGCCTTGTCCCAGAAAATCATCCCAAGATCTATACTTTCTACATCCTCGCATAAGTTCGATCTTCCGACGATCCAACCACCTCTGACATGCCGCTCCGGCAAATATGGGTTTCTTGCCGACAGTTGAGGCGGGGCCATTCCCTAAATGCAGATCTTGACAAAACAGCGAGCCACGGACGCTAGATCTTAGATCGACCACGACAAATAGCAGTGGCGAGTCCGATTTCCCTAGTCAGACTGGAACCCTTGGCAGCATACCTTCTGAAAGTCGCGGGGCGCCACGCCCGGCAAGTAGAAAGCGCCGGCGAAAGGAAGAATCAAGACGCATGGCAGGAGGAAGCCGACGGCGACACGAACGATAATCGCCATCTCGCGCGATCCGAGGGAGGGAGAGGAGGAAGGATCTCGCCGGGGCCTCGAGCGAAGCACGGGTTAATCCGGGGGAACACGAGACCTCCTAATGTCCACCCTCTCCTTTAATCGTAGGTTCTAAGAAATCTTTATTTCTTTTTCCTTTTCACTAATTTCAACGCCACGTGCCTAGCAGGTTCGAAGAAAGATTAAATCTTTTTGTTTTTTTGTTTTTTTATTTTATCCAAACCATTTTTTATTTTATCTCGCATCTGTTGATGAAATTATTAAAATTAAACTATAAAACAGATCTAAAAGTACCTCATAAATATTACTGATTACGTAAAATTGGATTCTCTCTACAAAATGCCTCTTTTTTATATAGACATAAAAGAGGATGTAGGATGGCGTTGGATTTGACTCGCTTAGATTTTAAAAATCTTAATTTCATCTCAATTTTTCGTTTAAATAAATAAGTTAAATTTAAACACTATACTGCTTAACTCGCCTGGGCACGTTTGCTGACCCTTAGCAGCAACGGGGGTCAAATATAGAGCCATTTTATGATTTTATCGAGCGAGTATTTCTGTGTCCACTCCTATTAACATTAAGACAATATTTGTATCCGGGTAATCGCTCGGACAAATATCTAAAATCAGATATTATCCACTGAATACGAATTCGGAGTGAATCCGAATTTTATCAGCGTCCGTTTACAGCCCTGATGCGGATACGCTGGAGTCCAGATCCGACATAACACTCGGTCGACCCGAACCGGATCCAGGCGGCTGCTTCAAGCCGAAGGTATCTCGTCCTCCCACCGGCGGCGGCGGGCTCTTAGGCCTGTGCTCAGCTCTCCGTCGACTCAGAGATTGCGGCCGACGCTTCCTCTCCTGCGGGGCTGCTCCCCGTCGAAGGCGTCCCCAACCGGCTCCGTGTTTTGATTTTTCTATCCCGGTGGACCAGAAAAGGGCTGGATAGGGTTCATCGTGGCCGTACTTCTGTGATACGTGCCAGCGGCGAGAGGCCTCGGGTCGTCTTAAGTAGCCAAAGGCAAGCCGTGCCGAATATTTCCCCTTTGTTCTGCACTATGGATTACGGTGGAGGGAGCTGGATGATGGTTCCCACGCAGAGCCCCGGAGCACAGGACCTTCATTCCCTGCGCCCCCATCAGCAGCAGCTTCAGTTCCAAAACCACCCACAGCAGCAGCAACAACAGCAACAGCAACAACTGCTGCTGCTGCAGCAGCAGCAACAACAACATCACCAGTCTCTGGCGTCTGATTTCCATATATTGCATGTATGCCTTTCTTTTCTCTCAACGAGGTAGCGTTTGCTTTTGGCTTAATACGAAGTTCTGAACTCTTAAATTTATATCCAACCTCTTATTTTGTGGTAACAATTAAAAAGTACTTAATTTGATTAAGATGTTTGTATATTAATCATCTTGGTTTTCACTTAAAGTGGTAGTTTATGTCTGAAAAAATAAATGTTAAAATATACAACTTAATTTTAGGACTTTTATCCTGATATAAGAGATGTGTCTGGAGGTTAATTAAGACACATAATCAAGCACTCTAAATACTCAAACCTCTGATCGAATCAGAGATCATAGGTTTTTTAGACCAATCAAACGCCACCTTAATGAAATTAGTTGCTTGGAAATGAGGCCGGAAGTAGGTAAGTTGCAGCGTACTTGTAACTTTAACGGACTTCCAATAGGTTGATTTCTGATGGTCTCAGGTGAACGCAAGGTATGTCCAAATAACTTCTCAACGGTTTTGAGAACAATTGAAAATACCTCCTTTTTTAACCAGAAAGTCCATTATTTATCATAATAGTCATACGTAATGGAACAGTGAGATTGCCTTGGTGAACGTTGGTTGCACCAAAGTTTTGAATTAAGCTCGTGGATGTGAGTTTTAAACAGCCAAATCTTATGGCCGTAACCACAATGTTTGTTTTATTTCATTATTTAAATGAGGGTACTACTGCTCAGCCCTTGATGATCTAGTTTATTTCTCTTTGCATGATTTTGAGATTTGTAGGCTTGTGGTTGCATACTCCACTGTTTGTGTAGAATCAGTGAAATTAGGATAGAATTAGAAGAGTATTGGTAAGTGGAAATGGTAAATAGCAAATATGGGTATATCAAATTTTCATTTACTTTGTGAACTCATTCTTTGTCTGTATCATGTCTTTTCCTCATTGAATATATGGTGCATTTAGAAGATAGAACAACGCTTTGTCTGATATGATTGACAGTCCAACCTTCTTTTCCTTCTTAATAATCTACGTCAGAAGTTTGTGGCATTTTA
Source organism: Cryptocoryne crispatula var. balansae (assembly GCA_036172225.1). Taxonomy (NCBI): domain Eukaryota; kingdom Viridiplantae; phylum Streptophyta; class Magnoliopsida; order Alismatales; family Araceae; genus Cryptocoryne; species Cryptocoryne crispatula. Next base: position 40,891,456 of record CM069928.1, read on the forward strand.
TCGCACTATTCTTATCTGCCTACACTGAAAAAGAACTGCAGTAGGACTTTACATCACCGATTATGATTAAGTTCAGCTTGTACAAATGAATAGTATATGATGTTTCCAGCTAAAGTGTGGCAAGCTACTGGGTTTATATTTACAACAGCCTTAAAGATATCATGTGAAATTTGAAGGGGGTTTCAGAAGGCAGATAGGCATGCTTCCGTCATAATTGTGCATGCAGTTCAGGATGGTGTTGTTGTGTCAATAATATGTGAACTTAGTATCACTCAGAATAGAGTAATAAGTTGTGGTGCTTTTTTCATTATTTCAGCTAGTGGAGAGTTTAGCAGGTGCAATAGAAAGTGGGACACGTGATCATCATTTGGATTCACTGGTTAGTTTCTTCTCTGCAAACTCTTGATATTTCTTTTAGGCTCCTACTATTATTTATGCCATATGAAAAATCTTATTCTACAAAAGGATTGAGTCTAGCATTGTGTAACAAAATAATTTCTTGCTCATCTAGTATTTTATGTAAATAATGCAGGCATCTTTTTTAAGGACGATTCTGTATTTGTCACTATAACCTGAACGTTTAGCATATAACATCATGGTTACTTGTCAATCTTGAGGATGATATTGGAGTCTGAATGTGTGAAGAAGAAGTGACTGCCAAGACTTGCACTCGTAGATGTTGGCTACATATAGCCGCAATGGTGGCATGCTAAGAGCTGCTTGCTTGTTTGGATTAACTTATCTTAGAAGAAGCAAATTTCAGAAGTCAAGCAGCATATCCTGGCAGAAGGTATGAACTATGAAGGGAGGAAACAAGGAGGGATCATGAAAGAAAATAAGATGTTTAGTTAACATTATTGACGTGCATAGGTTGCCTATTTGGCTACACATCATAAAACGAAGATTATCATTTTCCTGAGAAGTGTTGGTCTTAAATAGTGTATAGACAGTATGGGTAAGATTGTCAATCCATATTCCCATTGGCTGCAAGCTTGTTTGGAAGGTTAAAGTTCTCTTTGGAAGATCTTTAAGGTGTTTACTTGCTATAAGCTGGTCTCTGTTGTTTCTAATCTTTGGGTGACATGCAGCCATGGTTTTCCATCTTGCGTTATCTTGGAAATTTTTGGTCGGCGAGCTTCCAAGATCTAAGGGAGGTGAAACAGGCTGAAGTCGGTGACGTGCTAGAGGGTATCACCTTCCCCACCCTACTGGGTGGAAGATGGGCTGCACTGGTCTGGATTCTTGACCCAGTGCAGCTCATTGTTTTTGGGTGTGTAACTTAAGTTTCAGATCTAAGGAAGATGGAGCATTTCCAGGCCTGAAAAAAGGAAAGATGTCGCGGAGGCACAGAGCAACCTTGTTTGTGTTCCCTGCCTTTGGCCGCCACCCTCCATGCCATTTGTCCCGCCCTGATATATGGAGATCTCATCTCCCCAGCCATCTCAAACAAGGTCAAGAACTGAGACCACAATCCTTACATGCAGCTAGTTTTATGAGGTTCGAGGATATTTGAATGTTTTTTTCCTGTGGGTTGTGGCCATGGTAATGATGTTCGGGTAGATGTCTTCCATGAAATTGGAGGAATCCTAGAACTGCTAGGGCCTGTGTCGAATTGGTAGACTCTTGGCACCATTGCTAGAAAATGACAGAAAAATGTGAAGTACGGTGGATGATCCTACATGACACTCTTTGGACTTTCTGAAGTGCATTGGATCGGCATCAGGAGGCAAGATTCTTAAGCGCTTCTGAGCACTTACTGGGTTTGGAAGCCTCTTTAGTTTCTCTACGTGTCTTCTTTGGGTGAAATCTATAGTTGCTGTATAGGGCACATTTCTGTGTCACATACTTCTGTATCCTTCTTTTAATGGCATGCTGTAGGTTTGTAGCAGTGCCCACGTTTCAACAAGAAAAAAAAGAGCTCATGTGCCCGCTGGGAAAGAATTTGTTTATCTGGCTGTGCTTGGGTTTATTTGTACTGGAAGAAGCCGAAGGAAAACATCTGACAACTGTGCTAAGTGCTCACTGAAATAAAAAAAAACTATATTCAAATATAAAAAATTTCTCTTCTACCATGTATCACTATGTTTCCCTTTCTACTCGTAACCAAAACAAATTCCTATCAATATAATCAGGTGAAAATGAAGTTTAAGATGGCGTGGCTGCTGTGATAATTATTATTTATGGGTCATTAGCAGTGAAGATTGTTTCTTGTTTCAAGATGACAATGATATAAATGTAACAGATGATTAATTTTGTTCTCCTGTGGAGGATAATGTTTTCTTATGCTTTTTTTAAATTCATTTTCTGTAAGTTGTGTCTATATTCAACTCTACTGGCGGCATAGCCAGGTGCTTTTGAACATATTTCACTTTGACAGATGGCAGCAAAATTTGCTTAAAACTTAAGCGCCTTCAAACTCCAAGTGGATATAACTTAACTCATGGCATTTTCCCATGTCAAGATGAAATGTGCATCAACTGGCAGGATAAAATCAGCTTTTGTTGCTTTTGTAATAGCTTAGATGGTATTTATGGAAGATGAGGTAATTGTCATATTTGACCTTGTTGAAGCTGAGCAGTATCATTATCATTTTTTCTATGTGAGTTAGAGCATTATTTTGTTATTTGCACACACAGACTGCCTTGATGTTTCTTCATTTAATTATCTCAGTTATTGTTTATGACTTGACACTAGATGCTTCATAGGCATGGTCATTCGTTTAAACCTACCTGCCATTGTTCTATTTTTTATCTTCATGTCAGATCTGAATAACTGTAATTTTTTTATTGTCATCTGACAGGTAAATGATCTGACAGTCCGTTTCAATAATTGTCAACAACTGCTGAATTCCATATCAGGATCCATAAATGCAAAAGCCATGGTAAGTGATGCACTTTCACTTCTGTTGATCTGTTTCACAGAATTACTAAAACATAGTAAGGTTTGTTTGGGTTAATTAATTGGCACGTGATCTTTCATTTTCATCTTTCAGATAATCTGTTGGTATATTCTCAATTGTTTAGTGTTTCTTGGTGCATAAGTATTGTCCAACTATTTTACATTTAATCTAGCATTTAGTGTATGCACACATGCGCCATCGGACTATTTTATGTGTGCATGTTTAGTTTAATGGTTGATGCAACTATCTGCATATCAATCGACATAATGTGTGAAAATGTTGATCTCCCAAAACTATATATTAAAATTTAATGTTCTTTGCTAATGTCATTGTTGGACGGCATTAATATAAGAAAGTCTAAAATGTACTTATTCAACACAGTTACACGATTGATTATGTATGTACCATGCTCTGCTTTTTGCATGTAGTTTGAATCCAACTGTTAATGATATTTTATGCACACCATTTTACATTTTAATAGGTGATGTTTGAAAAATGGTCAGACTCCACGATGGCACGATCAGAGTCTCCTAAAACTGTGTTATTACTGTTTGTCACGTTGTTGTATGAATAGAATAATAAATTTCAGTTGAATATATTGATACTGCATGTGATTATGTATCATGTTTATTTTATGCAGGCAGTTTTTAGTTCAAATTTTGTAGGAACTTAGGAGGTCATGCATACTTTTTGAACAGTTAACAGGTACAATCAGAAAATGACCCTTATTAAGACTCCCAAGACTGTTTGCATGTTAGTGCTCTTGTCGAGTTTCCGCATTGTTAGATGACATGGAATAAGTAATCTGAGTTGTATCATCCAATCATTCAACATTGTGCCTTTCATTGTCAGGAATGTGCTTCCATGCACACGCACAATATGTTGGCTGGACTAGTAATTCCAGCAGATGAGTTCTTGTGCATATCCTCAACATGTACTTGTCTATGGTAACACAGTTTTATACTGAGGCAACAAACTTTTAGCTGACTCAACACATCTAGGTGATGAACTTCAATTGGATAAAAAAGTTAAATATTGTACAGCATGTTATCTGACTAATTGGTATCTTATTTTGTTTTTGGGAGGGCCATTTTTGTTATCGTATGCTTAGAGTGGTAATGGGAAGTGCTTGTAACGCCTTATTCATAATTTTGTCAGCTTCATAGAGATCAATCTTCTTTCCGACAGTTCTGTACAGTGTACATGACATTAACGCATCCTTGTCGACATTTAGGATCACCAGTCAACCTAGACCTAATTTTTCCCTTCACATCATCTTGTGGCGATCTCCTCTCTTATATTGATGGAATACTTTCTTGGATGTTTAATATCAGACGGTTGAAGGACAAAGATCTAAGGTGGAGGAGGCTGAGCAATTACTGAATCACCGGAGGTACGTACCACTCTGTTCATGATCACAGGATTGATTTTGGTTGAGTTGAAAATGACGATTACCCCCTCTATTTCAGGGATTTGATAAATAAGTATCGAGGCAGTGTCGAAGAACTGGTCAATCCAGACAGTCGCATATAGAATAGTGCTTATGTTTATCTTAGCTTACTAATGACATATAGCCCAGAAATGGGCATTGTTTTTTAATAAATCTGGAAGATAAGTTTCGCATGTTCCCCCTTACACGGTTATCTTTATTATAACACTGTTTAAGTCCGTCTGTAACTGCACTATACTCTGCCGCTATTTGCAAGACTGATGATGCAAGTTAGAGTGAAGAATCAGCCTGTGTTATCTCTCCGTGCTCTGTCCAACCAATATCTACAATACCATAAGAAGCTCGGTACAAATTGGAGTCCAGATTCGTGCTTGCTTGCGACATGGTGGGGTTGATATGATTGAGGTATGTTGTGGGCGTGTCGCGGGTGGTAGAGACGAAAAGGTGCACCCGGGGGACCGAGACCTTCAATAACCGTACCGTCGATTATTTTCAAGGCACGAACTCTGGAAACTCCGTCGCGGTCGGCATTGCCAGGTTTTGGAGTCGTAATGAAAAAAGCCTTCTTTTGATAGTTACGGGTAAATGACATGCGCAAGGCGTCCATAAAACTTCGACCGTGCATACCTTAGTAGTAATAATGTTTGATATTTACAACTTCGAAGAAATTTGGTAGTATGTGGGTTAATTCAATGGGAAGCGAGCAAATAACTTTTGTCGAGGCCTGGAGAGATCATTGCCGGTGCAAGGGGCTGCGCGTCCGCGAACATTGATAATCACACAGGCACCAAATCGCCCCACCCGAGGGCACGCACGCATGTCACCTATCATTCATCTGACAACCAAACATCGAACATTCGACCTTCATGTGTTTTTAAAATAAGGAATTTTAAACGCGAGAAACAATAAAGACATGTAAGGGCACCTCCTGACCTGTGGCTCGAACCAAAGAAAAGGAAAGCCGGTCTCCTCTCTCGTACGGCTAAAGATACACGCTCACAATTACAAAAATAGGCTATACGGTGATAGTAGCTGGCTAGTTCCAAAAACCATAGCCAAGAAAAGTGGGAAGGTGGTAAGTGCGGGTGAGTTCTGAAGGATCACTGCTGTAAGCTGGTCGTCGTCGTCTGCTTTGACGGGCTCGAGTATTCGACCCCATTTTCCGGGGTGGTCAATGTGGATGATGCGTCCGAGGAGGTATTACTACTGTACACGTCACTTTTGAAACTCTTGGAGTCGAGCTCGGGGTTCCTGCGGGCTTCGGGTTGCGCAGCTCGTTGACCCTCGTCTGCGAGACGCTTGAGAAGGTTCATAACAGTCGGGAGGAACTTGGTAGACAAGGAGAGGAGCCCGGGAAGCTGCGGCAACAAGGGCAAAAAGATCGAAGCGATCAGCGGACCAGCATGTTCAACACACAGAACGAGGAGAAAATACGACTGATTCTCTTTTTTTTTGGGGGGGGGGGGGGGGGGGGGGGGGTTCTTGCACTCACGGCGCCGTTTCTGAATTCTCCGGATATGTCTAACTGAACCCATAGGGCTTTGGCGAGTAGAAACGCAACGAACAAGACGCCAAGGTAAAAAGGATTCCTGTTTAAAAACAAATAAAGGACCGAAGTGAGGATGACTGATAAGAAACGAGGATACAGCGAATTCACTCAACGAGGTTCCGACCGAAAGTACCTCAGCAGCGTCATAAACTCGTTAAAACCCAAAATTAAAATTGCAGCGATTGCCCACGGAGGAGGAAGCCAGTTGTTGTTGCGTCTGTTTGCCTCCTACAAAAGAGGAAAAAAAACACAATGTTCAGCGCGAGTGGTAACGTAAAGAGATACCACAATAATAATGTCTCCTAGTTACCAACGTGCGGAACCGAAGGTAGAAAGTAAAGTGAGAAACAAGATCTGAACTGAAAATCTTGGAAGTCAAATTATTTGAGAAAGAAAGCGAAATATAAAGGGAGAAATGGAGGGTGTAGGGGAGTTCACTGAAAATATGATTTATCCAAATGTCCTTGGAGAAGCACCGCCAACAAATCTCATTCTTAGCCTCCCACCTCTACCAGATGCAGATCAAACATGCACTAAAAGTGTCATATGATAGAACTTCTGTTTTCTTTTAGCAAAAAGAGACTACACGAATGAGGTAAAACAATGATCTCACCCATCTTTGACCTGCCCTGAACGCGTCCACGTATGGCTAGAATTGAACTCACATAAATAAAAGCAAGGCAGGTGGCACAGTGCCACCATGGCGGCATTTTGGGTCAATTCCAGCGAGTTCAGAATCGACCAATTGGGTCCATTCCGGTCCTGATTCCATCGAAATCGGGCCCAAAATTAGGCCTAAATATGTTCCTTATGCCCCGGGGAATTGGCCAATTACCAATCCGAGCCTACCAAATCGGCTGATCCAGCCGATGCGGGCTGATTCCTCCAGGAGTCGGCCCAGGATCAGTGGATTCCCCCAGGAGTCAGCACCTGCTGATCCGATCCAGATTGGATCGGCCAATTCTAGAAACAATGTAGACATGGGTGACAAGGAATTCGGGTGCTGAAGCTCTCTCCAACAAAGTCAACAAAATCTAATTGTAATCCCTTATCTGCATGACAAGATTGAAGGGCAGTTCTGCATATTCCAAGGGCTCCACAGATTGCGATTGAGCAGAGACGATATGCTGCAAATATTGATTGAAAGCATGATAATATGCTTCTTCCAGTAGGATCTTCAGCATAAGCCCTTTCATTGACAACGTTTACCCTGTATCCCTCTCAAGGGCAATGCAAATAATTGTTGCTCGTAAATGCATACATTTGGAATTGCTCAATCCTCTCTGAGCATATAAAGCAACCCACATCCAAAAGAGTGTATTTTCCAAAACCTATATGATAAGGGATGAATTTTACTCATTGGTATCTTCGAGGTGGATTAGTTGGACATAAAAAAAGTGTGCTTCTGATTCAAATAAACTCCATACGATAGCAGTTCTGCAGTCCTGGAGACCCAAGGGAGAAAATAATGGATCATGAGGCAGGTACCATCCCAGAAATTTTCATTGGATGGAGTCAGTGAATGTACACGGTTTGATGTGGACCTTTCTCTAGTTGAGAATTGAGATCTCCCTTAGTGCAGAATTCAGGGTGACCAATCCACCTTAACAAGATGCTACTAATAGTTCTAGTAGGTTGAGGTACTGGGTACCTTTTCATATTCTCATTTATGCACACAGAGAGATCTTAAAGCCACCTTCTAAAAGAGAAATACTGGTAAATCTGATAGTGTACCTGAGCAGCAATGGCCTGTGTAACACTGTATTCAGTCTCTGCTTTAAACTGTCTCCACAAAGATTTACATTGAACAGGTGTTATCAACGTTTTTGTTGGAGGGACCTGTATGTAAAATAAAATGCGTGAAAAACATTAGCAGCATTGAACAGAACATACTTCATACTCTAATAATTTCTCTATTGCAGTTAAAAAATTGAATTCTGTCATACATAGAAAAAAATTACGTTGCATGCCCAAAATTGCAATGTGAAGCATACAATTTGGAGTGTCAAGCATTTGTCAAAAACCATCTTCTAAAATCTTTAATGTACATGAATTACATTAACTTTCAGCAACAAGACAATGAAAAGGTACAGAAAATAAAATCCAAGATGCTAAAACAGAAATGTGAACTTAACTGAAAGAAATCAAGAAACATGCTACAAGTATGCTTTCCTCTCTAGTTTAGCCAAGGAGGCTGACCTAGTTACCCTCCAACCATGGTTCCCAGAATACCAGAACCAATTCAGTCCGAATCAGTTGATTTCGAGCCTGATAGGTGAGGACCCGCTACGAGCCGGATCCAGTTGTCGGGTCCCCGCACCCAATATCCTATATCCAATGAGTTAAAATCATTGGATATACAATATCGGATCTACTTTCTAAAGGACCTGGCATATCCGGATCCAATGACTCATCGGATCTGCTACAAGTCATTGGATCTAAATATATCATGTCCCCTGGAACCAGTAGAATCACCTGGCAGGATGGCACAGCGCTGCACCACTGCAGTGGCGGTGCTGGATTCTGGAACCGATTCTACCCCAAACAGATCGAATCAGACTGGAATCCAATGTGTAATCCATCTGAATTATATTTTTACTTTTTTCCAGGCTGATAACGAATTGATTTTTCTCTCTCCTAAAATCAGCTGATTCTGCTGATCTGAAACAGATCAAATCAGAATCGACACTAGCCAATCTGGTCTCTGATTCATTCCACAATCCTTGCCTCCAGCTGAGAAAGCATTCTTACTTTCTTCATTCTAAGCAAAGGAAACCATCTTCCTATTTCCCCATGGTTTGCATGATGAGCTGATCCAGATGGGGATTGGCATAGGCTGTGATCCAATCCCGGGGGGAGCCCCATCCCAGCAAAAGCCAGATTGTCAAATCCTGTACCAATCGGACCCTGAACTGACTGGATCGGTGGCAAGCCCCCCAATCTTCCCAGCGTAATGGGTGAGGAAGATGAGTGTATTGGTATTGGTCCATCAGACCCGATACTACTGTCTTCCCAAATGTTAGAGCGGGAAGACACGGGCATTCCATATAGAAGCATAGCAGCATTCTGTTTCTTGCATAGGATTTCTAATATAGTGAAGGTCGCTGCTAAAGAAAACCAAATCTAATAAGATCTGAGAAAACAAGCAAATGCAACCAAATTTCCAAACACAAATAGAGCGTAAAGAAAAGAGTGAAAAACAATCACCTCTTCCCAAGAGCTTGAAGCCAATGGATCAACTGAGACAATGCTCCTACTAGTGGAAGCAGCAGGCTTAGATCCATCCAAGAGAGCAAGAGAGAGGATACTTTCAATGTTGTCTGCATTGTCTTCTAGGCGTACTACCGCCAACACAGAGAGCAGCTTTAAAGACTGTACACGTAAATAAAAGGTTACATTTAAAGAACCTAAGAGGAAAAATTGTAATAGCCAAAACCAAAAACATTTACACTTCAAACTAGTAAACTAACATACAGCAGATCGAGCAGTTTTAGTAATTGCTCTGATGTCTTCTTTCCCACTCCAAACCCTTGGCATTGAATCGGAGTCATGACTGAATAATGTTGAGAACCTATAAAAATTATATCAGTATATATATGCTTCTTCTCTAAGTGGAGTTCTGGAGAAGAACATGATGCTGCCACTACCTATCCTTCATGCGTATCAATACTCTTGCAGCCTCTTCTTTTGCCTTCGCCTCAACAACATTCCTTGCATGGTCTTCAATGTGGGCTACCAACTTCTCCTCGGTTGAATCATCGAGCTCAAAATCAGAGAGCGCGGAGGAAAACCCAGTGACAGCCAATTCTGTCTCACGCTGCAAAAGTTTCCTGATTGCTGGCCATGTGTCATTGCTGGCTGAATCTAGAAGAGCTTCCACAGGTTCAGAAAGTGCTATACTGAGTTTGTCCTGAAATATCAATGGAAATTATTAACAAATATCAAAACTGCAAAAACAAAATGTAATTAAAGCATTTAAAGTTTAATTACATACCTCATAAGAAGCAGTAAGTTCAGACAGTTTAGCTGTACAAACTGAAGAGACATGTGCATCAATATCACGTTTAAGCTTATCACGAACCTTTGATGGTTCCCATTTGGTACGCTTAATGGCTGCATCTGCAACATCAACTTGTCCTAAGTGTCGCTTAAAAAACACAGGCACAGCATTCGGACATCTTAAATGATAGCAATCATATTGTAATTTGTAAAACTTTACACAATAATATTTCAAAAGATTAAACTAGTAGAGGTTGGATTGAAAAAAAAAACAAGTTAGTATAAAGTAAATGTGCTCGATCTGAAATCTTATTGGCAGAATCGTTGACCTTGGATCAACATAGGCACTCCCCATCCAATCTCAGGGATCCTGGCTCCTGACCCAGGGGGCGATGTTAGATTGGATCAGGCAAAACTTGGCCGAGTCTTGGGCAAGTTGGCCAAAACAGGCCAGGATCTTAGCCAATCCTGAGCTTCCAGCCAGTCCACCGATCCAATATCTGATCATAATCAGGATCGGCCCTAGTTGATCCAAGATTCAATCCCAATCCGAAAACCCTTGATGTGGAGTAGTCTGAGCAAGAAATTCTGGATCAGGATCGGCCAGATCAGCTGAGGGAAAAAACAATCTGGGAACGGCACAAATAGTTTCTTCCAAAAACTAAAAAAATAAGAAAAATGTAACAAATTACACATGATGGGCAACCCCCTTTGCCATCCATGAGTTTGTGTGACCTTCCTAGAAACACTGTCAACTAACAAAGTGTTGGCTTACAGAACCGGTAGTCATTACAAAAAATATAAGAACTCTTTTAGAAGAAGGAAGCTGAAGTGCTACTCTATGACAAACGGATTTTGAACATATGATGCCACCATAAAATTCAAAATGGAACTAAATGTGAAAGGTGATAAAATGCTACACAGTGAATCGTCTTTTGAACTTATGGAGACACTGAAATCTTCCTTGCCTGGCTGTCAGATATGTGTCATATGTAAGATACTTTGGCAGGGATATAATAACTTTAATAAAGATTTTAACACCCTATACAAGAACATGTTAAGAGATTAAATTAAATTTTCAATTTTATAAATCAATGAGCAGGAACACCAAACATACTAGTAAAGATGATGCAGCAGACCCAGTGGAATTGAAGACGGTTAAAAGAAGTTCTGGCTAACGCAACATTAAAACAGATGTTCTCGATGTTTGTAACATTCTGAGACCATAAACACTATAAAAATTCCCAAACTTGTGTTATACTTTGACAGTTCGACTGTTACCACTAAGGTAATAACTTAGGTGGTCAAATGGCAAAACTAGCTCTCCTGGTAATCATGGGTTGCTGTGCTACTGATAAACTACTAACATGTTTCCACAGAAGCTAATTCAGTCTTCAGAACAGGAACATGCAATAGCAGCAATAATTCACTTAACGGCGTCCAAGCAAGGTGATTACTTATTATTTGGCAAAATGCCATTATTTGCTATGCCAGGAATTAACAGTTGCCACGGTAGTGAAAAACATATGAATGTAAAGTAAAAATTTACAGTCAGTTCTCCTGAAAAGAAGCAGACTACACTGGAAATAAATTTCATGTCACAATGAGAACATTTTTTTGTCAAGTATCAACCCTCATATTTAAAATTTCTCCAGCATTAAGGGCAGATACTGTTGTTTGATAGTGCTACTGAAATAGTACCTTCACATTTTTCATCAAACTTTGACATAAATGATGTAGTATAATCACGAGCAGTAGAAGCAAATCCCTCTCCATCTTTCAGAGCTTTGTCAAATGCAATTTTGAAATCATCTAGAATCTTTGACCTAAGTTGCGATAGCACAGATTGATATGCAGGATATACTACCTATAGAAAAAATAGAACAGTTGGCTAGACATTAATCAGACAGCATAAAATATGACTGGACCCTAAAGAAATGGAGAATGACATCAAATCCTCTCATGAAGGAGTGTATCAGAAGTTAACCTTCATACTTAGAGTTAAAAAACATTCAGAGCAAGAACAATCGCCACAAAAAAGAGATACTAGGACTCTAGGAGGGCATTTGTGTGCCATTATGGCATAACAGGCTACTCAGTCTCAAACAATGAGTTTGAAATCAGTAGATTAACAAAACGAAAGGGGAAACCCCAAGTATCTGCTAATTCTTCAACAATGAAACAAAGTTAATGAGTATTGGTACCAAAACTCCACACTGCTGCAACTTCAATCGAGCAAAAACTGGGCTAGAACGCACAAAAAATGTAATATTTAAGAGCATGTAAGTAAAAGCAAAGAAAATGACAACCAAGATGCTTTCTCTTGCCCAAAAGAGACAATTTTTAAATTTATGCAGACATTAGTTTAAATATGAAAAAATGGTAAACTAACATATAGAATTAGTTCAACTTAAGTAACATTGTATATGGCAACGTTAAATAAAATAAGATGCCTTGTAAAGTTGCAACTAAATCTCCGACGCGGGACGAGGTGGGACGGACCGACGACATGGAGCTGCAGTAGATCGTCGGGGAGCTCAAAATACCTAAAAATGCAAGAAATAAGCAAAACCGGACTTAAACCAGTCAAAACGGGCCCAAAATATGTCGAATCATGCCCGAACCGCTCAAAACGGGCCTGAACCGGCCCCAAAAGCTGCTGAACCGGCCTCTGGAGTGTCGAACCGGGCCGAACTGGCCCTGAACCGGGTCTGGAGGCGAACCGGTGCCGGCCCGAGCCGATCGGACGGACCGGGCGGGCGAACCGGCGTGAGCCGGTGTGCCGGGCGGGCAGAGGCGAACCGGTGGCGGTTCGCGCCGAACTGCGACTTAACGGGGGGGTTGCGCAGACAGCAGAAGGGATGGATGGGGGTACTCCAGGGATCGCCGGAGGTGGGGGTGGAAAGGCGGAGGTGGTTGATGTCGTCGGAGACATCGAAATGGACGGAGACGGAGGTGAACGGTGTCGATAGGGTTCCAACTCGAACCAGTGAAGGGGGAAAGGGAAAGGAATGGCTCGGAGGCCGCTGGACGGAGGAGAAGGAGAAGGCACGCTCGCCGGAGGTTGCAAAGGAGACCGGTCCTCACCGGGAGTGGAGCTGAACGACCTCCATCGTGGAGGGGGTGAAGGGGAAGGGGGCAGCGCCCCAGCACAAGGGGCAGCATCCTAGGGTTCCAAAAATTCCAACTAAAAACTCTCTCATTTCAACAATGAGCTCTCTCTTAAATAGAGGAACTATGTTTACAAAGAGACCCTAAAAATGACTATTTACATATATGTCCTCGTAAGGACCCAAATTAAAAGAAAAGATTAAAAACAAACTTTAAATATTTACAATGAAATCCAAGAGGACGTAAACGCAAATAAACCCCAAAATGGACCGGACCGTCCCCATCAATCTCACTTGTCAAATGATAAAAAATTTGGTAGGTAATGCTTTTTCTTACTTCTTTTACTGATGAACAATATAATGAATATAAAATTATCTTCAATAATAAATAAAAGAAATTATTAGTTAGTTTATTGAGTAGATAAGTGGCTTTTTCTTCTGTTACAAAAATATTATAAAGTATTATGAAAATAATATGTACTTACGAGGCGCCAAAGAGGGCATCCCAAAACTAGAAGGTGGTGGTTATACCGTGGTTATATGCAGAAGTGTGTTCCATAGTTATCTTAAAAAAATACTACATTTTTAAAAAATTTAAAGAAGTTTGCAAGGGAAAACATAACTCTTCAAAATATTAGTAGTCATGACCAAACATGTTTTAGTCTACCTCTCACTCTACTTTTTTGTTTTAATATAACATGTTTTAGTCTAACTCTCACTCAACTTTTCTCAACTTTTTTGTTTTATTATATAAAGAAGACAAGTTTATCCAAACATTCTATAAAAAAACATTTAAGGCTAGCTGCAAAACACAAAAGCAGCCTATTCAATTGCAAGCTTCAGAGTACAAGCTCTAACACAAATGGAGTTAAAGGAAAGTGATGCACACACTCTGACTCAATTTTGGTTGGTCCTACTTTTCCCTCTAACATTTCGCCACCATCATGACTCAAGTCAAATAGCATCAGAAGGTACAGCCAATGAGATAAGAATCAGCAAAAACATAATACAGCCAGTGGAGCAAAAGTGACATCATAGCAAATATTAAGTACCACAGAATACAAATCAAAGCAATTCTTTTTAGTAATTTAGTTAGTCAAAAGTTGGAAATTTTCCACAGAAAACAAAAAAGTTACTAAAAGAAAACAAAATAGTCAATTGCCAAATTGATTAGTTTTGCATCTAAAGAGAAATCCTCGATCCTTCATACACTAGGAAAGAAAGAGAAATATCTTATCAAATATCAATAAAGAAACACAAGTACAAAAGAGTCATCTTAAATAAGGTTGAGAACATGAAGCCTGTCCTCTAAAGACACTTGAAACAGGGACAGACAATCTCATCAGGTTTACCGCCCACAGATCTGCTCACGCAAGATTGCCTAATCTGTCACTGTGGCAGCCGGATCAGCCATAGCAGCTGATCTGGGCCATATTCAATGTTTTTTCTTGTAGCTTTCTTCCTATTTGTACTTCTAACACTACATCACTATTTTAATTTTAAATAATACAATAAAATTCATAAAATTATATATTTAAAATATATACTCCCTAAAAATTAACTTAAGAAAGTCTATGCATTAGAAAGTATCCATGTTAACTTAAAAGAGTCCATAACATTAAAAAAGACAATAAATTTAGCCTAAACATTATCAAATATATAAAAAATAAATATCTATAATTAAGTTAAACACAATCCCCTTGCCACACTCTTACATCTTATTGAACTAAATATTTTTTCGCTCTACATAGTATGTAGAAATCATACAAAATATATCATTCAATAAAAAATTTATTTCAAATGATAATAGATGAGCCTTTTTCCTTATTTATGATCATTTTTAAATTTATTTCATCAAAATAAATCATTTAAAATGGATCCAGCATCGGGCTGTATCAGCCAATGCCTAGCAGTTGGGAATGGATACACTCAATACTTCCATGCATGAGATAACTCAATAGGTGACGACGCAAGGTGAGATGATCCTTTCCCAACCCAGCTACTTATTGCTGCACGTTAAAAAGGACTCCTTTCTTTCAAAAAAAATGGCATTCGACTTGTAATAATGTTTTCCCATTTGATTAATTTTTGGAGAGTTTAGACTAGTAAATTGATACTATAAGCATGGTTAGTGATCCTAGATCAGAATAGGCATTGCCTGATCTAATTTATGGGGTGGGAGGGAATCTGATCCGAACCCAGTCTGAATTGGTCAGATCGCAACCGAGACAGTCCGCCGGAATCAGTCACTGGGGGTGGTGCCACCTGCTTTTTCCCTTCCCTAACTGGACCCGATAGGAGCCGGATCTGATGACTCCACACCTGATATCCCCTGCATCAGATCCAGAGGTGGACCTGATATTCTTAGATCTGGCCAGTTGAGTAAAGCAACAAGTCATGTCAGAGGCCGAATCAGCTGGTTTCCCATGTCAATTCAGATTGGACCGGAATCCCATGATTATTGCGCTTGTGCTATTTATTTTGTCTTTTTTTTGTTTTCTTAAGAACCGATCACCTTTTCTCCCCTTAACTCGGCAGATTCGTCCGATATGATCCAGATCAGATCAGAATCGGCGCTTAGCCGATCCCGTCCCCAATTCCGACTCAGCCTTCCTTAGTTATAAGTAATTCTCATGCATTTTAAACTCTAATTCATTATGTTATCATCATCATGTTCTTTACATAATTAATGCATAATCTTCTCATCTGCTCAGGCTAAATGTCAGGCAAAGAATCGGGTAAAGACAACGCTGTCAACCACATCTTTACTCTAACCACAGAACCATCCCAAATTAGTCACTACAAGTACAAGTACAACAACCCATACAAATTGGATGACAGATAAAAGAAATCCTAGACACATGTTTGGGGGTGTAAACAGTTCGGTTCGGTCTGGTTTTAGCTCAATTTCAAAACCAAAAGGTCCGAAACCAAACAGAATCGAACCGGTTCAATAATAATACAAACAAAAAATGAACCAAACCGAACAGTTCGGTTCAAACCGTTGATTTCTATTATATAAATTTAAAATAATTAACATTTAAATAAATATAATTTATTTTCAAATAAATTAAATGTATTGATAATGATTCATTAAAAAATAACTAATATCAATTTAATTAAGTGTGAATGTTACTTACAAATGGGTGTAGTTATATAGAACAAAGAATGAGACTCTTTCAAAACACAGCAGATGTGGGACAAATCCTCACAGGTCACACTCACCCCATCTTGAGATCCACGTGGCATGATGCACAGCTGTCCTTTTATGGTCAAATACAGACCGGTGGGCAGCAGGCAGATGGCAGCTCACTGCCAGCCTCGCTGGCCCGGCACAGGCACTCGTACTCAGCTTTGCCATGCAACGTGAGAGACATCAGATGTGACCAGGTCAACTGGTATACCAGTTTGACCCGTTTTTGGAGAAGCCGAACAGAACAGATAAAATTATACCTCGGTTCGATTCAAAAAACCAATCAATCAATTTCCTGAACTGAACCAAATATTTATTTGGTTCGGTTTGGTTATCAGTTTACTGGGGTTTTTTTCAGCCCTACACATGTTGCTTTGAAAACCTGGCTGAATAATCCCAGCAAATAAGATATGAATCCAGCAGATAGAACAGCAAAGATGGCCGAAAACCAATTCACATCAGTCATCAACTAGTGAAGCAGGGTTTTGGGATGTCTAGATATAAATGATATGTAGCTGATTGCATTCAGCTTTATATAAGTAGAAGACATTTGACATTCAAAATGGAAGTCCAATAATTAAACAAAATTTGAAAAATGCTTACCTGCAAAAGCTTTGATTCTAGCTGCTGCTTCTTTGAAGTTCTGACACCTTCCTCAAAGTAAATTGTCTCTGCATCATAGCTGTAAGAAAAATAAAATGTTAGGTATTTACAATTTCAAAATCCTAACAAAAATAGACAACACTTTTTACCTTTTAGGTGAGAGGTACAAACAACACCCCCCCCTCAAAAAAAAAAGTCCATGCCTTTCTAAACCAACCAAGAGCTGGCTGAAGAGTACAGCCTGCTAGTAGCTCTGAAGCTTTTTGGGAATTCAACCGGGCTGCAATTTTGAAGGGTGAGACTCTGCTGACGGAGTGGTCAGAGTGGCTTAAAAAGACATAAGTCTCAGAGCCTTACATCATATACAACCAGACAAGTTATTTGTTCCTTACAACCAAGGATTTACCAATTGGGATCAGCCAGCTTGGCCAAACCCAAAAGAAAGAAACCCAATCCAGGATTGGCCTAGAACGGTCCTCCTAAAATTTGATAAAAATAAATAAAATACAAAATCTTCATTCCATACCGGTTTCTGGTGGAAGGGCAGCACGAATCTCGCAGGATCAATGCCGGGAAGCAGTGGAGGGGCAGCAGCAGCCACCCCTGCAACTTCCCCACCCAGTTAGGATGGGGAATTAGCAGGGCAGCATGGGCGGCTGCTAACACAGTCCACAGCCTGCCGGCGATGATCCTACCAGGATCAACCTGGATTGGTCCAGAATCAGCTGATTCAGGCCAACTCAACCAACTCTAGCTTGATCCTGGTGTAAATCGACCACAGGATCAGGCTCCTTCCTTGATTGGGTCAGCACCTTCCGATCTAGATCCTGATCCAGATCGGCAAATCTCACAGACCATGCTTACTACCAAAACATTCCCTGAGATTGTAAAAAAATCAAGCATACTGGTGCAGAGATCAGAGCAATAAGAAAGGTGATGGTTGTGATGTAGATTAATAAAATGATTATATCAATATGAATTCAACAATCAATTTGCATCAGTAGACATACATCAAATAACCAAACATAGACATGTCTTTTAACTCCATGAAGGACATTGCAAGAAATATAATAACAGGAAAAAAGAAAGGTAAAACTCTCATCATCAGATGAAAGAAAAATATACAAAATAATCACATCAATGAATCCAGCTCTTTCAAGCATGTTTCATGAAAGCATACCCATAACAAGATAGATGAAAGAGAACTGATAACAATTTCTTAAAACCTTCCAAGTAATAATACTGACCTAGAAAGATATGCATCCAAGATGGAGCTAATCTTCTTTCCGAACCCTGGCACTAAGCCAAGTTGTACACTCCCTTCAAGTTCAATCCAAGTCTGTAAACAATTAAAATATATATTTTAACTGTGCCAGGGCCATCAACCATTAAATAGAAAAGGTATTGGCATTCAACTGTAGGATGTTCTATTGAGAGAATCCAGTTCAATAATTTACAGGCTGCATTTGGCCAAAAACATAATTTCGTTATTGTTAGCTTTCTCTCAAGAGAGATGCTAACTGAAGGCCAGAGCGAACAAACAACTGAATAAACAGTTGCATAAGGGGCTATCACTTATCATCAACATCCTCTAGCCCACCCAAAGGAAGCAAGAACATCAGATAAAAAAGAATAGATAGATGGTCTAGAAATATGCATCTATGATTTAGTTGGCCAGAAGATAAACAACATTAAAGAGAACTTTTGCTAAATACCTAAATCTACAATTATTTCCAATTCTTTTATTTGCCAAAAAATAATGATTACTATAACTAAAAATGTCATATACCTCATCACTACTGAAAGATGAAAACTTTTCATTGGCAATTTCTTCACACCGTACAGTGGCAACCATGATCTGCAAAGACAATGAAGACAATCAGCTTAGAATAAATAATTTTGGTAGCCTTTGAAGCACTTTAAATGACGACGGACACAAGTTGTAACCTTGTGTGCAGGAAGATCTAGATCCTTGTTCTCCTTAATAATTTTCCAAATCTGTTGAGCACTGAATGAAAATCCTGAGGCAGGAACAACACCTCGCCGATCTCCCGCTAGTCCCCCAGGGGCAATAGAATGGAAGAACCTTTGCCTCAAGCTAGCAACCTTCATTCAAGCAAACAAAAAAGTAATTCAGCATAAATACAATAAATTAAAAAGTTAGACAGCATTTACAGCCATTAAGATTTAGGACTCCAAGTGCCAAAAAATGTTATCATCAGAAATATTTCTGCAACCTCAAAATTATGTTTAAGAATTTAAGACCTCAGTGGAACCTGATATAATTTGACACAGTATAAGAGAGAGCACCCTAAAGTCACTGAAAACATGCAATACAATGGATAATATTCATTCCACTTAACATGGCTCCAAAGCATGGTTTGCACGTAGATCCTGAATGAAGATGGCACCAGTAGATCCAATCCCTGGGGGAGGGGAAGCCAATTCTGGTTTGAGCAACAGCTTTGAATCAGCTGATCCGGCCAATTCCAAAGAAGGATCTGCCGGTCAGGTTGAACAGGATTGCTTGAATTGGCTGTACCTTGCTTGAAATTGGACGGATCAGCCAAAGACTGTTGGCCAGATTGACTCTAGGTGATCCAGGGCTGATCCCAACTTGAAATTCCTTACTTCTAAACAAAAGAGCTAAGAAAAAGATAAATATTTCAGTCCAACAAGAAAAAGAGACCACAAATATGAGATATCTTCCATATGTCAGAACCAGTGTTTTGAAAGCACGCTTCCTAAACTATTAACAAAAGGGCATAGGAGGTTCCAACCCCTTCGCCTGCCCCAACAATTCCCAACTCATCGGCAACTTTTAACTTTCTCAAGTTTACTGTTTTTTGCTCTTTCTATTATTTACGTTTTGTATGTTAAGTATCTTCTTTCTTACAGCCTTTAAATCTTCTTTAAAGGCTACACAATATGGTACGGTAGCATGTGCCTAGTGTAGTTCATACTTGATGCCTAAACCCAAATATCACATTTTAGTTTTGAAGATGAATGATAAATAAAATCCTTTATCAATAAAGCAAATAATATAAATAATTGCATACTACTTTTCAGTTCCAACTCAAAATTGAGAAACCTGATTCACTAACTAGACAGTATGTATGGGTAACGTGTATACCAACTTGGACTGCCTAGCAGGTTATAAGCCATTGGTTACAACTGACAGTTACCTGCTCTTTAAATTCTTCTTCTCTTGTTTCGTAGCTTGAAAGAGCAACGACATCAACCTACATGGCTCAAAGATGAAGAGAAAAATTATTTCAGCAATTGAAATGAAAATAAGCACTGAGAAGGAAATGACAATCAGGAGTTCAAGGATATCAACATCAAAAAACTTGGTTACTTACAACAAAAAATTCACTGAGTGGAGTTTCTTTATGAGCTGGTGGCTTAGGAACTGAATCCCATATCTATTAAAAGAATAAACAGTTAACAATAGCTTCTATAAGATTGACATAATCAAAGTGAAAAAATGGACACTCAGAACCTTTTGAATGTCTTCCCTCAGTAGCCGTTCCAAGCTCTCCAATGGTGTCTATCCACATACATATGATATAAATCATACTGAATATATAATTTTCCACAATATCAAACTTAAAAAACATAAGAAATGAACAGAAGCTGTGGTTAAGTCAATTGGAACCTAGGTTATTGGGTCTTAATGAATCCACTGTCCACATAAAGGGGCTTCCTTTATGAGTCCTTTCTTACGTTTACAGTTTCTGCCAGGGTCTTTCATTCTATTTTCTCTGATTATGCTCATATAATAGACCTAAATCACTAGGCAACATCTCCACATTGTATCAAAGGCTTCAGAGCATGGCAGGTCCTGAAAAGACAAGATCCAACAGAAAATATGGGTGTTGCAAGATCAGCAGGCAAAATCACCAGGATGTACAAGCTTGTTTCTGGCTTTCCAGTGGTCAGGACTCGAGGCTTCATTGACCAATCAACATGACCAAGTTCAAAGGGAGATGTGGGGAGAACACCAGGAAAATGTTGGGAGGAAAGAGAAGATCCGGCGAATACGGAGACTCAGCGGGTGTGGGTGGTGGAGTCGTCTATAGGGAACAGTTGTCCTTGTATGTTGCCATTTGCAGAGAGCATCCACCTTCAGGTCTTCACAGGTCTCAACTCTGTCTGCACGGGGAGGCAGTGTCCCCCTATTTGGTGTCATCACATTATTTGAGTTTCACGGTATTCACGAGAAACAGGAGTGGTTAAAGCATTGCTGGTGAGTGTCTATCAGTGGTCTGGAGGATGCTGAGAAGTCCCTGCTCAATCTTTTTCTAGAGAATAATGGGCCAAAAACGTGCTCATGGTGGCTTAGTATCTCAGCAGCCAGACATTTCTTGGTGAAAAACAATTCATACACAAAATGGTTGGTTTCGGAGGCTGGTAAATAGTTCAAGGTCATAGGTCACGACGAACAGGTCAGAGAGGTTTGCATACAACCATGAAAGAAAGAAGCTCCAGGTGTTGTGGTTTCGGTGGATATCGTCCAAGTCAGTGCTACAGAGCATTCCCCTTTTTTCTTCTCTATTCTTAAAGTGCCTAAAAATATTTGCATTAAGTTAGAGAGTATAAGAGCAATATTCTTCTGGTAAGAGAACACCGACAAAAAAAAAACTTCATCTCATTAAATGGAATCATGTTTGCAGGCCAATTCAAGAAGAGGGTGTAAGACTTGTACCTTTGGATAATATCCAGAAAGTTCGCATGTCTAAGTGACTTTGGAAGTTGATTTTGAATGGACATGGTCTCTAAGCCAACATTGTGATATCCAAGTATGAGGAAGGGACAAATGGTGAATGGATAAGAGATTTCAGAGACAGGCAGGTTGTCTAAGATCAGGCATGGCATCATAAGTACGTGGGAGTTTTTTTATTCCTCTTGCACCATTAATGTAGGTAATGGTAAGAGGACCTCTTCCTGGAAAGTTAAGTAGACTAGGCATACTCATTTGGCTTCCATGTTTCTAAGCCTTTTCGGCTTATGCCGAGACCCTCAAGCCACGGTATACAACAATTGGGATGCTAGAGCTAATTGGTGTCTTTCGTTCCATAAATCTCAAGAAAGAGAAGATTGGTGAGCTTTCTAATTTGTCCAGGATACTTGAGAATCTTAAATGTCTTATTGGCAAGAAGGATGAACTGATTTGGCTGCCTTGAAAGAAAAATGTGTTTACAGTTAAGTTTAGTTTATTCAAAATTTCATGTGGAGGAGTGATTGTTCCTTGGTACAAGTTAGTTTGGAAGTCTATGTAACCTACTAAAATCAAATTATTCCTTGGAAAATTTGCAAGCAACAACTCCCATCTAAAAGCTACTTAAACAGGATTTTTCCTGAGCTATCTATAACATGTGTTCTCTGCGGCACAAAAGAAGAAACTATCAATCATCTCTTCATCAAATGTGGCAAAATTAACTCTCTTTGGAAAGTGTTGTTCTTGGGTTAGAAGATAAAGTGATCAGAACTGGCTGATGTACTCTCTTTGCTTTTTGGTTGGGCTAGTGAACCTTGGCATTCGGACACCAAGCTTTGGAATATTGTCTTACCTGCGATGCCCTAGGCTATTTGGCAAGTGAGGAATAGGTAGATATTTGAAGATTTTTTTGAGCACCCAAGGCTTATTATTTACTGTATGGCTGGGTTGGTGAAAGACAGGTCCTTTGTGCTTAATGGGTTTTGGTTGGAGGAGGCAACTTTCAAGAACAAGTTTTGACTCTTAACTCCTTTTTTATGTAATATCCTCTCACAATTATCACCTCGGTGGTTGATATTGAGAAATAGTGGTTGTTTTGTTCTTCTCTTCCATTATTTTGTACTTTGCTCAACTTAAAAAGAAATTGTAGCTTTGACACCTTAAAAAAAAGGTTCTGAGGAGGAGCTTTAGACCAATTCCTAATTCCTATTGTTAGTGATGGAGATATTTGACCTGTGCCAACCAGGAGTTTCAGACCAATTCTTATTGTTATTCTTAGTTTTGGACTTGCATCAACCAGTCAATCTGACATCCAAATTCCAGGACTGTACTAGTAGTTTCTACAAGCATCCTCTTAGAACTTATAATAGGCTGTGGATCTGTCAGACCTAGATCAAAAGTCTAATTGTATTGCGACAAGGCTGGGGCTAGCCTAAGCTAAGGTGGAGAACCTGAAATATCACCTTATCAGCGTGGAAGCATTAATAAGTCTACAACATACAACAGAGGTCTATTTTCATGGGTTTGATAACCCCATAGCTTGAGTAAAAGCTGATCCATTTAGAAACCAAAAACCTAGGATCAAAATGATTCATCCACAGCTGTACATTTCCTGCAAAAAGTAAACAGTACTGACCCTGGTTTTATCACGTATGACAAAAAGCAAAGTTGTCTTTCGGGGAGTAAATAAGCGCATCATAACCTGCACAAAGGGAAGATATTAAGAAGTCCATAATATATGCATACACACCGAAAAAATAACTAATGTTTATATGCAATTTTACTTGGAAAACTGTCTTCAAAAGAGGTTTATTAGCAGCTTGCTCGCGACCAAGATCATGGCACCACCTATAAAAGATATGGAAACAAGTGAGAATGTGTTCTAAAAGAATTTATATAAATCACAATACACATATATGCATGCATATGAATACATATAAATATACGTACCCATACACACACAATACACGCACAGATCAGAAGGTAAAAAACACTGCTAGAGTTAATCAGAAACCTTACATGTTAATAAGCACTACATCTGATACGGCTAGTGCAAAGAGGGCACTCTGTTTCTCAAAAGCAGTGTCATCCTGTGAATAACATTTTTTTAAGATCAGGATTCAGAACTTTGACAAAATACCTCTTCCTTTTGGATTAGGATCACCTGTTTGAAAAGCAAAACTAAAATGACAAGAGATGGCAGAAATACCTCTCCTCGCTCTCTCCCATCTGTGCCCTCCAAGTCCATTACAAGCGTGCAGGGTTCAATTCCAGCACATTTTGCCATCCATATGCCTTTGGTAGTTTGCGACCTGAGAATAAAATTGATTTTTTCCCTGTCAGCATTTGGCAAGATTTGTGGGGAGGCAACATCCAGCAGCAAAATATCATAACTTGCCTGCCCACAAAGGCATCCATCTCTCTGAAGTTGGTGTAGAAAAGATGGTTCAAAAGAGTGCTCTTCCCTGTGGAATGTAATGGTGTAACAAAGTGACACATGATAATCTATTAATGTAAAAAGAATAGTCAACTAGACAGTGCAGTAACTACTACAAAATCTGCACTGTAGTTGCCAATCTTCTTAATAACATAGACACAAAAATACATTTCATTGTCGATATTCAAAGCTTAACATAACCGAGAAACAACAAAAATTACCTTTCAAGAAGAAATCTACACAGGTTATGATAGCACATTTTCTTGAACACTCATTTTTATCAATATAAACAGAAATAACAATCTCGTATGTTGATAGACATGGTAAACATAAATAAAATTAAACTCATGCAATGATCGCGGGATCAAAATTGGGACACGGATTGGTGGGTGCCGATTCTGATCCAATCTAGATAAGCCAATTTTTTAAAAGAAAAACCAGAATTGTCCGATCTGGATCAGTTCTTCAAAAAACCTTAAAAATCAAAAAAAAAATCACATAATCATATGCTAGATCAGATTCCGGTCTGATCACTATTGTGGGCCCAAAATCAATCCCAAAATACGCCTGAAATGGCAGCCACCAGCCACAGTGGCCATCTTCTGCCGTGGCATCTTTGGTGGACACTACATGGCTATCCATAAGGTGAGTAAGTCAGGGATCCCAGAGCCCGTCTTCCCCTCCCTACGGTAATGCGGGCCAATTCCTACAACAGAATCAACCGATTCAACTGATTACAGTTCTGATTCAGCCAAGTCCGACAGGAGTCCGGCTTGGAACCAGATTCTAAGCCAAAATCGGATTGGCGTCAATTCCGATCCAGATCGGCCAATCCCGCAATCAATGAACTCATGTAGTTGAAAATAAAATGAGAAAAATTATCACATGGCAAACATCTTTAAACTGCACATAGTATGAATAGGAGCTTCCATAACACAGAGGTGGTTGAGGCCTGAGAGATATTGGTTCAAAAAAGTCAAAACAGCATGTTTTCTTGTGCATGGAGCTAAGCCTAAAGCTAAGTGAAATTGAACACCCCTATATCCTAAAGAGGTGGCAACATATGGCATTAGGCTGCAAAAGAATCTGAAAAGAACAAAATAAACATGAAGGGCGGCCAGGCAATCTGCAAACCATGTTACTAGGTTGGAGCATAAATGGCATAGCTAAGAAAATGTTATCCCCATTCTTGTCTCACCTTATCTCTAAAGAAATAACTCAAAACTGACGTGAGTGGAGATAGAGAGTCAATATCGCCAACATCAAATAATTTTGGACTAAGACTCAAGTCAAGTTGAGTATTCTAGTATCGCCTTTCTTCACTCGATTTCTTGTATTTTCTATTTCTCAACATAATTACTCTTAAGATTTTGTGGTACAAGCCTTGTTTCTTGCTTTCATCTCTTGCTTTTCTTCCCTCGTTCATTTATCATGATGGCAATGGTGGAAATAACCACTAGTTACAAGAGTCATGATCAGAGAAGTTTACTTTTGCTAGACTATCATCTTCCATGACGAGTTTGTGTTTGATTTCCTCACTTTCTGTGTGTCCTTTTTTGCTTGGGGTTCTAAAAATGGATTGTGCAAAAATAATAAAAATATGAGCATAAAACGCACCACTACTTTGTGGACCCATTATGGAGACCACTGCATACGAGAGACCACATTCAGCCAACTTCACGGCTTTTGTAAGATCTTCAAGGCCAGATACATTAAATGTGCCATCGCCATCAATGAGTTGGATAGAACAGCATTCTCCAGCCATGTCTGCAAAATAACACTAAGAATACTTAAATTGCTAAAAAAATTAATAGCGTTGACGTGAAAATAGAGGCCCTCTATACTTTAGAAAGACATAATAAAAACAGTCATGTTTAGGTTGAAACCACATATATAAACGGTGAATGACAGATATTCCTAATACTAGCAGTAAGAAAAAACAAAGGTCCATATGCTTCAGAAGGTCCTAACAGCATCACTTCTCTGTTGAAACTCAACGTTTAAATGGCATGTAACAGATATTTCTAACACTAGCAGTAGTAGGTCCATGTACAGTAGGTCCAAGTACAGAAGGCCATATGTTGAAAGTAAATGTTTAAATTGCACAAAGCATATAAACAATATCCACTATGTAGTTAGAGGCGTTCGCCTCAACCGCCTAGGCGGTGAGGCGAGGCGAGGCGGTTCAAAACCGCCTCGTGTTGGGCGATCTCGCCTGAGGCGGTCGCCTCCGGTGCCCTGGCCGCCTCAGCGGCCGCCTCGGGCGCCTTGTGCGCCTCACCCGCCTCCTCCTCCTGTCCGGTAAGAACCGGATCCGGTAAGAACCGGATCCGTTTCACTTAAACGCCCCCCCCACCCCTCGGTTCTCTCTCTCCCCGACGCGCAAGGAGGGAGACGGAACCAGGGTTCCTTCGCCTCCTGCCCCCGCCGCCGCCGCCGGAAGGTGCTGCCGCCGCCGCCGCTGCCGCTGGAAGGTGCTGCTGCTGCCGCCGCCGCCGCCGGAAGCTCTTGCCGCCGCCGCCGCCGCAGGAAGCTCCCACCAATCTTGATTCTGATAGTGATTGCTAGTGACTACTGACTAGTGAGTGATGTTTGAATTTGTATGGTTGTATTCGAATTAGACTTACTTTACGCCATGTTTGGTAACACTATTAGATACCTCTATCACTATCAATTTTGAAATTGATATTGATAGAAACCATTAAGAGGTGTTTGGTTAATTGTATCAATTTTAAAATTTGTAGTGCAAACAAAGCATATTATGTAATACAAGTGTCAACTTGTATTACTTTTGATATTGATACTCCAACATTTAAAAATATTAATATCAATATTGATATAGTATTAAAAATAAAACTCTAACCAAACAGGGCATTATGTATTATGTTTGGTTGTATGGTTGTATTCTTTTCTTATTGTATGGTTGAATTCCTCTTTCTAATGTTATATTTAATTGTCACTCTTTTTAGTTAATGATTCCATGTTTTTTATGTATTTTTTCAATTATCTGATATCACATATATCATTATTAAAATAAATATTATTATAATATTCAAAATGCCTCAGGCGCCTGAGGCGCCCGCCTTAGGCGCCTGAGGCGAGGCGCCAGGTCCCTCGCCTCAGGCGCCTCACGCCTCGGATAACATAGAATATCCATGGCATTTACCTTATATCTGGTTTGGAAGGAAGGAGATAACTAGCAAGTAGAAATAAGTTGAAAACCAACTCAACCCAGCTGATGGTATCTTTTTGTGCATTCAAAACATGTCTTGAGAAAGCTAATGAGGGCCTGTAGCTTGTAGCTAAACAGCATCATTCCATATTATTGGATCAAGTGACAGTATATAGCATAATTTTTACGAAGGATTGACGAACTTATCAGGCAATTTCTAGGTGGATCATGATGACAATGAAATAAGTGAAGAAAGCTCCAAGTTATCAAGAAATTGTCAGCTAAGGAGACACTCGACTAACCACCAAATCAAAGAAAAAAATCAACTTGGTGAAGTCATGCACTCCCCTGAACTCTTAAAGGTTGATCTAATTCCTCCCTATCCTGATCCTTTGTACTTCTATATGATTTGTCTAGTTTCAGTTGCAGAAAATGTCTCTAATCAGCACCTAAGTCATGACAGACAGACGATCCTGAAAGAAAACTCGCAGGTAAACAACAGTAAACACGATGATTGCGACCAACACAGTTTCCCGAGCATAGAAAGTACAGCCAAAAGTGAGTCACCAAGAACAGATCAGAATAGCTCCCGCAACGAAAGCTCAACAATCTCCAAAATGGAGAAAAAAAAACCTCCGAAACTTAATCTAATCTAGACTTCATCCTTTTCGGCACAATTCCCATTTACAACTCCAGTGCGCTTCTCCTCCTCGACGATCAACCGAGGGAAACACCGAACACGCGCTCGAACACGCGCCGGACACAAAAACGGGAGAAAGCGATAAAGCTACAGAGGAACAGTCCACACGCCGATCCCCCCTAAACAATCGCATAAATCCCTCGAAGAGCAAAAGAAGGGAAGCAAACGGGGGTGATGAACACGGGCATACCGAAGGCGAAGATCGGCTCCTCAGGGATCCTCCTCACGCACCCGCGCCTCTCGATGGCAGACGGCAGCGAGCAGCGCAGCCCCGGGGGGACGAGGACCAGCGGCGGAGGGTGCGGAAACCAGAGAGAAAGAGAGAGAGTCGGGTGGGGAGGATCCGGAGACGCCGCCCGCCGGGGAGGGACTAATTATATAACTAAAAGGTTATGGAGACAAAAACAGGAAAAAGAAAACAAAAACAACGGCTCCCCCACCCGGCGACGACTGAGATGGGAGGGGGGCGGGGAAAATGTTGCGAACCGGGGACCAAAATTCGAAACGTTTTGAGAAAAAAAGGACCGAACAGCAAAAACGATGTGGAGCTGGCTATCTCGGTACTCAAAGACGAGGTGGCGCGGGGCCCACCCTGCACCGACTGGCGGGCCAGCCCGGCCGGCCAGGACCGGCCGGCCCGCCCGCCCACCTGCCCTGACCGGGCCACGACAGGATTCCCGCGGACGCTGGCTTCTTACCGGTCAAAAGACTCGAAGAGTCGGGGCGGACGGTTCCGTGCGTGATACGCCGTATAGGTAGGTGGTGGAGCGGGGGGCAAATTTGGTTTAACGAAGATGTTGTGTTATATTAGCATGCGTGTATTATAAATAAACATAAGCAAATATTATTTCTTATTTTAATTAACAAAAATAAACATATATAGGTTAATCATTTTGTATTATCTATTAATAGATAAATAATGAGAAGTAAACAAATATATAATAATTTAATATATTAATACCCTGTTTGGTTAGAATTTCGTTTTCGATACTATATCAATATTGATATTAATATTTTCAAATGTTGAAATATCAATATCAAAAGTAATACAAGTTGACACTTGTATTACATAACATGCTTTGTTTGCACTACAAATTTTAAAATTGATACAACTAATCAAACATCTTTTAATAGTTCCTATCAATATCAATTTCAAAATTGATAGTGATAGAGATACCTAATAGTGTTATCAAACAGGGTGTAAGCTAATAACAGAAAATAACAGATAAAAATATACAAGATGTGTATTAGAAACATTCACAAATAAAACAGTCATATGACTACAAGTATTCTTGTAGGTGTCTCTGACATAAAATTCTTTAAAACAACCTAATAATTATATTATTTGATTTTGATAAATGCCAAGTGTTGATTTCTCAATAATGTAAGTTATTTAATAATATATTTTGATTAATCTATACAATCATCGATGATAAATCTGATATGTACAAATTTTTAGGATTAATAATATAAATTGAACGTGGTGCCGACTCGACGGCCCATAACATGGACGCTCCAGCGTCGTCCGGTCCGGTGGGCTTTACGCACGCAGCGGGTTTGCCTGTTTTTGTCGTCTTCCGCACGCCCCCGGTGCGCGGTGGGGACCACCGCGGCCGAAAGCTGGGACGCGGCTGAGTTGGCAGATGCCACGTGGAAGGCGTCGGTGGTGGGGCGTGAATGTGACGACGGTGGACCGGAGGCCATAACATTACTTCGGACGGACAGCCGCCGCCCCGTTGGCTATGATGAGGGCTTCGGTGGGCCCGTCGACGAGTGAGCATCACGCCACGTGTGGGACCAGGGTGTCGCTGACTCGGATAATATCCTCTCCTTTGGGCCTTAGCTTTATATAACTCGAGGCCTTTTACCCAAAAAATAATAATAATAATATATACCGTGTTTTAGAATTTAAGTCTGGAGAAATTAAATACCTCGGCATATATACCTGACACCGTTTATTGTTGAACAAAAGTCGCCGCCACCGGCGAAATTATGAGATAATGTCGGTTGAATGTTTTTGAGTTACGTCTACACCGCTGTCACAAGCTTTTCTAACGATGATGTTTTTTAAATAATTTAATGTTGACATTTTTGCGGTATTTTCAGAACACACTGCTGTGGGCCGCTGAAAAGCTTGTGACAGCGGTGTAGACGTAACTCGATATTTCAAAATTTCGATTCGATTCTTGATAAATTATTAGAATTAAATATTTTAATAATTTATTAGAATTAGAATCTGATTCGACTTTGATTTGGTCAAGCATACATAAAATGATTAATATTTTAAATATAAAAATGATACATCGACTGTTGAACCGGAGAGAATAAATTTCAAAGAGATTACATTAGGATTTAGTAGTTATATATGAAACATTGATGCATACTTAAGGAAAAATAATATTTAACACATATTCCATAATTTATCAAAGTCGATTCTAATAGATTATCTAAACCACAGAATCGTAAAAATCAGAACATAATGATTTTAAATTTATGATGATCGCCCTCTGACAAACTTGCACCCCCCCCGGTGTACATATTTCATGTGAATTTGAAATCATTCGATGATCCGAAAAAAAAAACTTACGAAGGTAATTGTTAAATAACACCCAACGCGGGAAGATACGAAGGCGCAGCCACACGCAGTTGAAATGGTCAACGGAAGGAAGGAGTCGCGAAGGTACGCTCATGGTCACGGTCAAACGTCCACGTCGGTCAAAGATGGAGCATCGGATGGAAAAATAAATAATAGGGTGTTTAGTTACACGATAATTTTTCATACACTTGCACGATAAAAAATTGTATTAAAATAAAAAAGTGAACTAACTCGTGACATAAAACTATCATGTTTGGAAGGATGTGATTACAAAAAAGAGTAACTACCACGGATGACCAAACAAAATGGGGGACCACAAGAAAAAAAAAAAGAGATGAGATTCTCTTTTTTTATTTAAGAAGAAAATCACTTTGAAACATGAAATTATCATAGTTTTCGAACATTTCTTTTAACAAGTTTTTTTTTTACAATTTTTAAAAATTAAAACAAAAACTTTCATCATCGTGCAACCAAACACCCCCATAAGTTTTTACTCGAGCTAAAGACCTATACACAACATGCTAAGATAATAATGATAATAATAATGAAAAGGTTGCCCAACAAGTTAATTGTGATCGTACTAAAATATATCGCGAGGTTTTTGTAAATTTGGACGACGAATTGAGCTCTTGTTACTCGTCAAAAACAACAAGTGTTTTGGCAATATTACGATGCGTTCGCTTTATAGACCTCGTTTTCTTATTTTCCACTTCCTTTTTTTTTTTTGAAGTTGCCCATTTTGTTATCCCGTTTCACCAAATACGATAATAATGTATTTTTGACTAACTTACATGTGTTTTATTTTAGAATTGAATTATGCTATGAACATATAGATCAACCTTTATCATGCCAGCATACAGCCTACCGATCGAGCAGCTCAACACGAACACCCGAGGAGCCAACTCTAAGAAATCGTGCCAGGGTGCACAATTCCCAAGGTTGAGCGAGATCCCGGCAGACATTGGAGTTTTAAAAGCAACAGGGTCATATATGTAAATATTTATTTATTTGTGTATATATATATATACTGTACCACCAACGCATATTTTGCAAGTGGGGAGAACGTGCGTTAGGCCGAGGCAGATACGGCCCAGTTCTTAATGGGCCGTTTATCTTGCTGCGCTGCCTAAGCAAGCGTGCCTTGGGCGGCCCAAAGAACAGCTCGACAACGCCCTCCTTGGTCAGATTAATGCGCAGCCTGCATCGAACAATTCTATCATTATTTGTTTCGAAATTGACAATAGGATAAACGAACGATAGCTGCTTGGATATCAATATATGTATTGCATCCCTCCCCCCTTCAAAATAAAATACAAATTATAATATGTAATACGGATGTTCAACCTATATCAGTTTTGACTTTACAACTCTAGGGGCGCGTATGTTTGGAGTATCATAACAGATACTGTATCGGTTTTGCTATCGACATCTCAAGGTGGCGAAGTCGTCGTTTTAAAATTGATACGAGTGGACACTTGTATTGCATTAGTTATACGTCACGGTCAATCCTCAATAGGTTCGGAATTTAAAATCGACGGTGATAAAAGTGTCTATCTAATATCGTCACTAGAAACGTCGATATCAAATTTGGCATGGTATCATTTGTATGAGCGGGAAATAATATTGGGGAACCTAAACCTTAACTGTTTG
This sequence comes from Cryptocoryne crispatula var. balansae, assembly GCA_036172225.1. Classification (NCBI taxonomy): domain Eukaryota; kingdom Viridiplantae; phylum Streptophyta; class Magnoliopsida; order Alismatales; family Araceae; genus Cryptocoryne; species Cryptocoryne crispatula. The sequence goes on from CM069928.1 coordinate 40,923,534, forward strand.
CCAGGAATTGAATCATGACATGAAAATCTCAAATTTTGATATACAATGAAAATAATGGCACCTCATGCTCCACTGTGCGTGGGCGTAAATTAAGCATGCCAGGTGGGGGGGGGTCCTAAAAAGCCCAACTCCCACTTCTATAGTAAAGGTTGGATTAGATAGATTAATTGTATAAGGATTTAACATGCATATTCACTAAATTTTTATGTTTTTAAAGATATTTAGACAGAAAGACGTGAGAATTTTAAATTTTCTTATACATGGTCCCCACCACTTCTGGTTATATCTGATCCCCACTCTTTTCATTATCACATCTCCCTCGACATTACGATTTTATATCATCGGATAACTTAGATTTTATTTTAATATATATATGTATATATTATAGAAGTGTATCAGAATGTAGTGTGCATCCAAGCGCCCTATTAACCTTTCCCCGTTCATTCTTGTCTGTAGCCACGGATAAACAAAGGGGGTTTGCAAGAACATATATCCATCACATTAGCCACCGACGTCGTTCCAAGTTAAGAAAGACAAGTCTCCAAGCTGGTCATCTCAGCAGAGCTACATAGTGTTCATTTTATTCTAGTTCGGTATCCGTTGCCAGGCAGGGAGAAATAATAATGTTAACAACAACAAGGGTCTCTCTTTGATTAGACTACCGAATGCGACGCATTGTTACTTCTAATATCCCTAGTATATACACGACAACCTTAGAATTCACCATAACCTAATGTCCTATTTGATTTACCTTTACAATGTTGATATAATGGAGATTGGACTCAACTCAAAACTCCGCCAAATTGCATTCTTAATAATCCCAACCGGCCAACCAAACGCATCCTCGAAAATCTATCCCACGGCATCACGTGACGCCCTGAATAAAAATATTGCCGGAACCCGATCGACTAGACTAGAGTCGACGCCACCACGCTACCAGGAGAAGAAGACTCCGGAACGCCGCACGTCACGCACACGTGAGCCGAGCACGAAACCGCCGGGATAGATTATTATATATAGAAGAGCGCGTACTCGTAACGCCTCGCCGGAGCCACGTCCGCCGCGTTATCGGACCCGGACCCTCCGTCGCGGGTCCGATCTTATCCAGTCGGTCCGAAGGATAAATCCTTCAGACTGAATAAAATTAAGTCAAATCGACTAATTAAGTGAGATAATTGTGGTAAAATAAATACAGTATTGCGGAGAGAATAACGTTTATGTAATATTTATAACTAATAACTAAATATATAATTAAGTTTTTATTCCAAACCGAGCCCGAGTCGAATAAGTTTTAAAAGAGAGAGAGAGAGAGATAAAGATCAGATCAAATGGAACCGAGCGCACCCCAAATTCCTGCACGTCGGATTCCGGATGCTCTTTTTTTTTGTAATTCCCAAAGATAAGAACCCTTTTTAATACGACGAATTGACACGACGATCGTAGAGCATCCCTTCTCAACATGGAAGATAGAACACCTCGTTTTACATGAATAAACTACTCATGAAATTTTTGCTGTTTTTAAAAAATAAGGCATGCATTCCGATAATTGCACTAACAAGAAATTTATGGGGTGGTTGGTTGCATGAAAAAAAAAGTTTTTGCATATAAACATGTTAAAGGAGATAGTTGACGATCATTATAAGAATTAACTCAATTAAGGACATGTTTCACAAAGACTTTGTTCTTGGATGAGTGAGAGAGAGAGAGAGAGAGAAGAGGTCTCATTTTGTTTTTTGTGGTCTCCACTTTCTTTAGTTACATGGGATCCCCATTCTTTTTGCTTCTTCCTTATTTTTATACATAATTTAGATCATGAGACCGCATAAAATTTGTTGTGCAACCAAATAATTGGTTAGTTGTATATTGGTCCCACAGGGGTGCTGATAATTTGCAAAAAAAAAAAACCAAAATCAGATATAATTCCTACTACATTTTCCGAGTTTTACCAAGAAGTTGTCGCAAAACAAAAACACAGTCGAAGATAATTCTGAAAATAACTCAATGCAAGAATGTGGAGAAAAAGCTAAAACCACACAAGTATTTCTTCCCACGTAGCTTTTTCTAAAAAGCTCTTCAGAAGTCCTGGTCATAACTCAGAACGCTGCGAAAGGCCAATTCTCCAGCAGAAGAATCGGAGAAATTGGTGGAGGGAGAAGAAGAAGAAGTGGAATCATTCTTGTGGAAGAGAACATCTACCGAAGGAGAAAAGAGGATAAGAAAGCATTACTTTTTTTACATACCCAGGAGTGGAAACACCGAGAACTACCAGAAATTCTAGCCTGGATCGTGTGGTTCCGTCCGCAATAACGAGGTGGGAGGAGCGAGAACGGAAAGTGGAACCAATTAGGGTTATTATTCCTGGGTTATTCATCTGCTTCGGGTAAGCATCTCCTTGTACCTCATGATGGAGTCGAGGCGCTGCAGCTTGAGCTGCTGGCGGAACCTGTTGATGAAGTCGTCGGCCTTGGCGTCCACCTCCTCGTCCCCCGCCGAAGGCTGGTGGTGCCTAGTCGTCGCCGGGCGCAAGGCGACCACCGTCTCCTCCTCCTCGAAGTGCGCGAAGGCCGATTTGGTGCTGGCCGATTTCTTCAGCTTCGCCGGGAGCTTCACCGGCATCTCCCCCGCCGTAGGGTGCGAGTCGGACTGGCTCCTCGTGAAGTGGTGCGAGGCGGCGGCCTCATAGGCCTCGTCCAGGGTTTCGAACGGCTCCTCCGCCTGGGAACCGCCCTGCGACACCAAGGTTGCGGTGACCGTGGCGGCGGGGGCGGGAACGGTCGCGGTCTCGAAGGGGATCTCGCCGGATCTGTAGCGGTAGAGGCTGCCAATGGACTTGAGGCGGTCTAGGACGGAGGATGGGGAGCGGACGAAGGCGTGGAGGGCATCGGGACGGCGAAAGTGGGAGTCGTCCTCGTGGGGGTGGGCGTGCGCCCTGCGGATCCCCGAGGTGATGGCAATGGTGCCGATGACCAGGTTGAGGAGGACGAAGAGGACGGTAGGGGTGAACCAGCTGTTCATCGCCGCCCAGATCGACGGTGCCGCCGCCTCCAACATCGCGCCTCCTCCGTCTGCTCTTCCTCCTCCTCCCCCGCGCCGCAGAGAAACGGCAGTCCACTCGGAAGGTATGGTGAGCAGGTAAAGCAGGAGGAGCAGGGCGAGGCGAGGGCGGGCTCTCTTATTAAGGTGTATTTTTGCGTTTGCATCCCCTACATTTCATAATTTGTGGACGAAAGCGGCGCATTTTTCTTCGACGAAAAAGAAAATGCCCCCCTCTCTCTCTCTCCGCAGAACGAAGGTGAGCAAAAAAAAAAAAACAATATCGCTATATGCAACGATCCGAGGGCGTATCCACAATATTGTGCTCCGACGGGGGGGGGCGGTGGTTGGCCCGAGGTAAACGTCATGTGTGGCACATGACAGAAACCGACAAACCGCATGGGACGTGGTAGATAAATATTATTTATCTATTGGTTTGAGCGAAAATAAATCTTCCCCGGCACCGATAGTCTCTTCCGATGCTGATTTTCTTTTTATTTCTTTGGCATTTGTTTTTTACATCTCAGCGCCTCCCGTGGGCTTGGGCTCTGGACGCCACCCATGGGCTTGGGCTTCGCGCCACTTTGGCCCAATTAACCATCCTGTTAAGATCCGGGGCCCAAAGACTTTGACTCATATGGTGACCGGCGGTTAGTCCAATCCTGCAGCCCGGTCTGCCGACGCTGTCTGTGTGCCACCCTTGTTATCGGGTCCGAGAGAGACTCGGGGTGCTACCAACTACCCGACCCGATACCATGTGATTAAATATATTGACCGATGATGGTAGTCAGCGCTCGAGGACAAGTCGGCAGGTCTTCGGCCCGGCCGGGCTCTTAAATAACAGGTACAAAATCACCTGCTACGATGTGAATAGAGGGGAGATGTGAAAGCCGGCGTCTTCTTCGTATTTGATTCGAATCCGAAGCGCTTTGTCTCGTTACCGAAAACATCGGATCCGAACTCCAGCGTGTGAACGTATCCTGCGGCGGACCGGAGAGAGCGGCTCCGCACCGAGTCGATTAACCGCCCGGTCAAAGTCCACCCCCACGTTGTGTGGACCGTTTGGTCTTTTTTTTTTTCCTTAGGGGGGGGCGAAGAAGGGGACCGTTTGGTCGGTCGTCTTTAAAATGGGAGTCCGGACACCGACCCCGGCGGAGAGAACTTTATGGAGTTTGGTTATGTTCAAAATTTAATCAGAGAAAATCTTTTGATATAAAAATTATGTGTGTATCCTCTTCCACTTATTTGAATCGCTTCTCTGTTTCTTATGGAGGGAATCAGATGCATCTTTGGTCGTTAATAGACGGGTGTTAATGCTGTAACGTAAATTTAAATTAAAAATGGCGCATTTATGGTCCTTGAGAAGTCTGCTATATATATTTTAGTAACTATGTTATATACTTACTAACTTTGTGTGTCTTACTGATTTCTTATGCTTGATTAATCAAATAATATATGTGGAAGCTCTCTACTAGCTAGCTAGGTCTTTGAATAGACCAGCCAAAAAAAATGAACTGGGTGAGCACAATTTGATCGGATGCATGGCATCAGTCTCTCATAATTAATATTACCAAGTCTAATCGAGTGGGGCTTAGACCCTGAATAGATTTCAGTGCCCTCTATGCATCTTGGCTCTATTTTGATTTTGAATCTAATTAAGTTGTGTAATAATGGGTATGTATACTGGTCTCACTCATCCTGAGTAATATACCATCTCAAGACTTCAACATGGAAAAGGGACCAGATATTGGGATCTTAAGAAACCAAGTCCGGTTAGTAGGGACGTTCAATGTGATGAATCAGATGGTTCGGTTCGGTTCGGGTTGAACATCCTAATGGTATGATTTTGTTTCACAAATGTTGTTCAAGTAGTGTTTTATTTATAAATTTAATTTTTTGAAATAGTTTATCTTTCTTGGATTAATATTTTGAATGCACAACCTTTTAAACAATAAATATTGAAATACTATTTTGAACAACTGAAAACAAATCAAATTAAGATGATTTGAATCTACTCGGGTTGAGAGGAAGATTTGGTTCGCTCTTTGGATGGATGGGTAGCAATCCAGCGCCGGAGTGGACACCCTTTTCTCGGCGAAGACATGAATAATGGGCTCGATTACCTTCTCCCATCCCCCATGCTATTCAATGCACATGCAACAATGTTGCCATTTAATCATTTATAGGAGAAATGCACGCTAGGTTCGGTTTAGACCAAGTACTTTCATCGTACATCCATTTTCAAAACTACTTTACCATTTGTTCAAAATATCATTCCACACACTCCGTTTTAGAGTGAAAATATCTCTTTTACCCCTTTCAAACCCATCTGTCCACCCTCTGCCTCACCGTCTTGAGACCGGATCTCCTCAGGTGGGCACCTGAGGGGATTCGGTTAACCCCTCTCACATTGAACTGACAAGACAATGACAAAATGGTGATTTGAATATGTCAAATCACCATCTTGTCAGCCCCCATGTGAGAGGGGCTGACCGGACCCCCTCAGGTGCCACCTGAGGGGATCCGGCCTCCACTGTCTTCCCCTCCCTATTGCTCGGTGCCCACATCACCGGGGACCTCGCTCTGTGTGTGTGTGTGGGGGGGGGGACCTGCGGAGAGCTGCTGGGTGTAGCGCTGGAGATCGACATGGCCGAACCATTTGCAGTTCGTGGAGTTTCTGTCGAGTACGGCCTCCAGTTCCTCGCGCAGGCTGAGTGGGGCAGACGGGCTGACGGGGGCAGGAGGTGGTTTCCCTCTCTAGCCTCTGTCTAGGGCTCAGAGCTTGGCCCGCAGTGCCTCCCCATCGTCGGCCTCCTCCGCCACCGCGGGAGCAAGCACAACAGCGAGAGGGAAACCAAGGGGGCGGTGGCGGCTGTCGAGAGAGGTGCAGATCGGAGCGGTGAAAAGGTCGATGTTGGATGATGCCATTGGCCCCGCTAGTGGTGATGGTGACTACGCAGCTGAGGATGCCGAAGCACCGCTTGCAGTGGCAGACAAGGGCAAGGGCGTAGTCCAAAGCCCTTGGCGGCCTCAGCAATTATACGACGGATGGGTAGATCATATACTCCGCCAACACCCTCGCTGTAAGCGGCGAAACTCCCGCAAGAGGAGGAAGAAACGGAAGAGGAGGCGAAGGAAGACGAGAAGGACGGCGAAGCAAGGCGGAGAAGGAAGACCCTGTCATCCTATCGTTGCTCCCTCAGTTCTCTCTTGACAGAACCACTCAACAACCGTAGCTAGCGTGGAATGTATTTGCGATTTTGGATGTTTGGGCAGAGAGGGCAAAAACGAGATTTGGGGATAGAGAGAGATGAAAATGGATTGGGTGATAATTCTATCCGATGTTAATAGACTAGAGGGAATGAAGATTTGGTCAACAGATGTTTTTGATACTCTCATGTATGTAATTAACCTGAGAGTATACATACATGGTACGTATAGATCTCCGACGAATGACGACGAATCTCTCCCGGGTACGTACCCTTTAAGAGAGGGGGTGCCCCCCCCCCCCCCCAAAGCAAGGCGTGACTGCGCTTCAAAGATCAACCAACCCATCGAATAAATAGCACATGGAAGAGGCGGTGGTGGTGCAGATGCACGGAGGGGAAGATAGGAGAGAAGAACGCCGGCGGTGGAATGGAAGAGACGGCCCGGCGGATGTGCCGCCGGCAGTTAATACATGGACGACGATCGAGCTGCCGCTCCGGCGGCCGGAGAGGTCAACTCCTCGTCGGCCGGTGGAGCAGTAGATGTCGGCGCCGCCGCCGCCGCCCGTCGGCGGGGAAGACCGGTGGTGGGATCGGGGGGGTGACTTCGGGGGGGAAGCGGGGGAAGACCGGGCTCCACGTGCATGACGCGTGCGATGCACCCGAGTTCGCAGCAGGTGTTTGGATATAAATATATATATTGTTTAATTTTGTCTTGAAAGATAAATATCGAGTCCGTGAAGAGAGAGAGAGAGAGACATCCAGAAATGTTTAGCGTGCCTCTTTAAATTTTAAAAGAAGGTTATAGGGTGTTTGGTCGCCTGTTACGTTAAAAATTTGCATTTAAATAAAATTTAAAGATTTATTTAATTAGAGTGCCAAAGTGTATCAATATCTATATCGATATTTTTAGAAGTTAGAGTGTCAATATCAAAGTTGATACCATTAGTCAGATATTGATTGCTATCGATTTTAAATTCGATAATGATAGATACCTTTAATTATGTTATCAACCACTGCCTAAACGCTCAAATACGTGGAATTGTGATGTTTGGAGAGACGTGGGGGCGAAAGTGGAAAAAATATGTATAACGGGAAGAGATGGAAAACCACAAGAACAAATAAATAAAACATATCCCATCTTTTTCTTGTCAAAAAATAAAAACTCCTTGAAGTATAAAACTGTAACGATTGCAAATAAAAACTTTTAAACAATTATTTTTACAAATATATATCTGTGTAACAAAAAGTCAATTTAATTTCTTCAAATAACCGTCATGTTCTAGTTGGGTTCTCATCTTTGACTTTATGTAGATGCATATTTTTACACGATGTAATGTTAGTTTCATTGAAGTTTAACTCCATATGTTGTTTTCACTTAAGTTTAATATTTTCCGTGAAATCGACATATTGTGAAACATATTTTCAGAAATCTCAAAAATTATGCCACTCCTGCAAACAGATCAATTTTTTTGTGTTCATTTGAAAAATTAGTCCGACATAGAATTGTATATAAATTTTAAGATTAAAGCTATATGAATATTAAAATAGTATCCAGACTATGATAGGCTCCTGCTTTTAAAGTTATCTGTGGGCTGGTGATTCTGTGGTGGGCCTGATAACTTATGGATCCATAGTTACAGACAGCTATGGTGGGCTTTGGTTCTGTTTGATTTAAATATCTAGAATCATATTTTAAAATCTAACGTCTTAACTTATTAACTTATTTTAGTAATTATGTACAACTTATAGACTTATTTTAAATAAACCTATCACACACCATGCATTTTATTAATTGTCATATTTAATCCTAATTTTGACAAAAAAAGTTGAAAACAAGATACTTTAACCATTGTAAGAAATAAAATCATATACATGTCCATTTTGCAGCCCTGGTCAATTTAATTCGGATCGAAGTTGGGTCCCGGGATAACGAAATTGTAATGTAGAACAGATTGTGCAACCAGTCGGGCTTCATCTTGTGGAATCTGTACCATTGTCCCGTGACTATTTCGCAAGAGATTAAGTTCTTTCGGTTAGATAGTGAAAATGACTCGGGGGGCGTTGAACTCGAACCCGTACACGCCTCATCGGCGGTACCCTCGCCCTCCTCCGGCGGCGCCCTCGCCCTTCCTTCGGTGGAACCCCAGTCCCCTCCATCGGCGGAACCCTCGCCTCCGACGCCCTTCACCTGCGGTACCCTCGCCCTCCGGTGGTGCCCTCGCCCTCCCACCGGCGGATCCTAAACCCTAAACCCTAAACCTCCCTCCCTTATGTTCAGTCCTAGTAGGTTTGTCCACTTTCCAGTGTTTTTGTTTTGTCTACATATGTATAACGATGTCGTCTCGTTTGGTACACTGGAAGTGTGTAACTCGCTGTTCTTATTTGGGTGTTTGTGTGTCTCCTCAGGGTCGTCTGTCTTTGTCTTAGCTTTTCTCTCCGGTACGAGACTGTTAGGATGGGCGTTAATCACACCCTTAGGGTGTGTTCTTCCGATCTCGTGGACTTACTCAAACTCCTACAATGGAGTATCTATCTCTACCGACCGACAGTCTCAGCACCTTAATGTGCTGGTTACCTTATGACTCTGTCATACTTTGGTGACAATGACTTTCGGCAGAATTTTGGTGATCTTGAGAGTCAAGCTGTGTCCTGTTAGTCTTTCTGTTTATTTGTGTCTTTGTACTCTGTTTGGTTATCTATAACAATAGTGGGTGTTGTTTGTTCAAAAAAAAAAGATAATGAAAATGACTCGTTTCACCGCAAACACAAAACATCTAGTGAGATCACTCTGACACATGAGTCTTACCGATCAAATCATGACAAATCACAACTCTCGTTGAGAGAATCCGGTCTCATCCGGTGAAGTGACAACTGCGGCGCTAGGGACGTTAACGGGTTGAATCAAATAAAAGTATAGTTATTGTCTGTTAATTATCGAAAACAGATATATCTAATTACATATGATAAATTTTACGTCATTAAAAAATGACTAATAGAGACATGGGAAGAAAAAAAAATCAAATGAGGATGATCAGAGATGGCGAACACCGGCTGGTGGGAAATCAGGGTTTATCAAAGCATACATGTGCCAGCCAGATCAGTGGACCCCAAATCGCTGTCATTTCAACACGTGTCCGCGGCCGCACAAGAAAAAGAAAATCCTCCGCATCCCTACAGAGTGGGCAGGTCAGGTTGGCTTTCCGGTCAGCTGCCCGCCTGCCCTGATAATTTCGCACGTTACATCACGGCGCGCACGTGCTGGCGAGGACCGGGGGCGGCCGGCCCGGCATCATTTTGCCGGTCCGGCTCGCACGTCGTGGATTCCTTACCGTAGTAGCGCCCCGGAGGCCATCCAGCTCCACCCTCCTCCCGCCCGGCTCCCCCCCCCCCACATCCGCAGGGACCTTTACGCAAATGCCAATCCGGCCGGGTACCTGAACCGAATTAATCAAATTCTCGTCCCATATGACTGACCCCCCGTACAATTCGCTGTGCAGGTGGCCTCGAAAACTATAAGCAGGGCCGTTGCGCTGTCTATTCCACCACCGACTCTCTCTCTCCCCAGTCGTCATCGTTCATCACCCATGTAGTCGTATTCTCCGGGAGAGAGAGAGAGAGATGAGCTGGTTCCAACAGACCTCTCCGAGCTGAGCCTTTCTCTCTCCTCCTCTCTCTGTCTTCCTTTCTCTTATATGGTTTCCACTGCTCGGTCTGGTCGGCATCTCGAGCACGGAGGATGGCGTCGAAGCCTCTGAACGGCGTTGCGAACGGCGCGGCGGCGGCGCCGGCCTTCCCGGCCACCAAGGCGCAGATGTACGGGGCCACGCGGCCGGCCTACCTCCCGCAGCCCCCCAAGGCCCGCGGCCGGCGGAGCCGCCGCGGGTGCTGCTGCTCCTGCTGCCTCTGGCTCACCCTCGTCCTGCTCGGGCTCATCTTCCTCGCCGCCATCGCCGGGGCGGTCTTCTACGTGATCTACCGCCCCCAGCGCCCGTCCTTCTCCGTGACCTCCCTCCGCCTCTCCGCGCTCAACGTCACCGCCGCCGACGCGCTCGACGCCCGGCTGGACATCGCCGTCGACGCCCGCAACCCCAACAAGAAGCTCGTCTACGTCTACGATCCCATCTCCATCGCCGTCTCCACCGGCGACCTGGGGATCGGGGACGGCTCGTTCCCGGGCTTCGTCCACGAGGCCAAGAACACCACCCTGCTCAAGGCGTCGGTGACGAGCGCGGGGCGCAGCCTGGACGCCGCGGCGGCGGCGGATCTGAGGAAGAAGAGCACGCTGCCGCTGCAGATCCAGCTGGAGACGCGGGCCGGCGTCAAGGTCGCCGGCCTCAAGTCCAAGAAGATCCGGATTCGCGTCACCTGCAGCGGCGTCGACGCGGAGGTCCCCACGGGGAAGAAGGCCGCCGCGCCGGCGCACTCGCCGGACGCGTCGTGCAAGGTGAAGCTGAGGGTGAAGATCTGGAAATGGTACGTCTGAGCAAGGGCGGCGCCTCCTCTCTGAAAATTCTCACAAGGTATCGGGAACGGCGCGGGGAAAACACGGAATTTGAGAAATTGTAAGAAAGAAGAAGAAATTTTAGGAGATTTGTTCTGTAAATTACAGGAAATGGAGACGTACGGCGAGTTTGGATTTCTCTTTCTTTTTTTTCTGCTTAATTTGATCTGATCCCCTGTTCTTGGTTTTCTTGCCCGTATTGGAACTTCATCTACTGTTCTTCTCATTCTTCTCTTCTAATTCGAGGCGGCAGTCTGTAGTCCCTCTGTACTTCTTCTCTGATTTCTCCGGGCGTTTCCCCGCGCAGTGCGGCGGCTGGGCTCCCCCCCGCGCGCGCTCACCGCTCGCTCGCGTGTTATTATCACGCCACCATTACGCGATGCCCTGCGTGAGGCGGGTGCTCCTAGGATGGACCGCAGGGCGACGGGGGGGTGGTTATAGCGGGGTGTGTCGGTGCGGCCGACTGGTGGGCTGAACTGGGCCGGGGGCGCCGACAACGATTTTCGGCGGTGCTCGCTGCGCGTCCGAAGGCCCTAAAAAAAACCTCGTGTCGCGGCCGCCGGGGAAGACGCGTGGGGCGGCGGCGGCGGCACGCTGGCCCTGTCACATGGGCTTTGTGGATCTGAATGCCGGAATGGGCTACTAATGGGCCAGAAAGGCCATGGAGTTGGTATCACGTGATCCATATTATCGGACACAGTGGCCAGAAGCACTGACCGGGACTAAAGATGTCCATAGTACCTGATTACAATTTACAAGACTCCTCCGATAACATAACGATGTTGATGATAAATAATAATTAGTTAAAAGATACCGAAGGGATATGTTTCAATTCTGATAATTGTACCTTTATTCAAAGTGTATCGTACGAGGAAGCATGTTTTTACGGCCAATTCGTATAACAGATGAAAAGTTAATAACATTTTTTAGTTTTTATTTAATTCAAAAAATATTAAAAGATACACTTTATATTTTATTTACAATACGCGTTCTATTTTAAATTCTATTTTGTCACTAAATTAATTTTTAATTATTTTATGTACTCGAGGATTACATATATTATATATTTTTTTATTATCTATCAATTAACTGTTAACCATTTCTTAGTGGATAGCACATAGCAATTTATGAATGTATTCATTTTTGATAGTTAATGGAGTGTTTGGCTGCATGATAATTTTTTATACACTTTCATGATAAAAAATTGTATTAAAATAAAAAGTGAACCAACTCATTACATAAAATTATCATGTTTAGAGGGATGTGATAACAAAAAAGAGTAACTACCACACATGACCGAATAAAGTGGGGGGACCACAAGAAAAAAAAAGAGGTGAGACCCTCTTTTTTTGTTCAAGAAGAAAATCACTTTCAAAATATAAAATTGTCAAGGTTGCCGAACACTTTTTTTTGACAAATTTTCTTACAATTTTTAAAAATAAAAATAAAAATTTTCATTATCATGCAACCAAACACCCCATAAGAGCACATCTTTTACGTATAAAAGTTAAGAGACGATTACATATAATGCCTTGAGTCCTTGACTTTTATACTGAGTTAGTAACGCGTAAAAAGGAAAAAAAAAAAAGAAGACATAGTAGCATGCCGAGGAGAGCTCATGGTAAAGACACCGAATTTATTCACTTTAATTCAATTCGAGAGAGATATTTAATTTTCTTTTGATTTAAAATATCTTAAAAACCAAGCTATGAGCACCTTTGTCTGTCTTCGCCTGCGGGCGGCAGCGTGCAGGCTCCCGCGCCTTATCGGCTTTATCGTCGTCTGTGCAGTTCCCTTCCGTTCCTCGTCGCGCACGGCTGCTCCCTCTCACGGATCTTCTGCTTCCCGCTGCCCTCGCGGGGTCGACCGGCAATGGCGATGCTCTGCTCCACCTTCTACCCTCGGGTTCCGTCGGCGCTGAGCCGCATATCACTGTTTTCCCGCCTATCTTCTCCCACACCGTCAGCGAGAATCGCCACAGCCCGTTCACAGACGTCCGACGGCGCCGTGGGCGAAGGTAGCGGCGCTCTTCTCCGCCCGTCTTCTAGTTATCTCTTGGTATCGAATGGGATGGCATGGCCTACTGAATGCGATTCGATTAACCGTACGTCCAATGGATGTTTGGAATCTGCTTGCGCACAACTTGATTAGCGCGTGCAGTTGAGCCTCTTTCTCGGGGGGAGTTTCTGATGGAAGGGAAGCATAATGATTGGATTTGTTTTACATCGGTTTCGATCTTCTCATTCGTGGCATTTTTTTCTCTCCCCCTTTTGGGATGTGATACAGACGAATCCGAATCCTCCACGGACTTAAGCCTTGGCTTCTTGGGTCTCGGAATTATGGGTTCTCCCATGGCGAAGAATCTTGTTAAGGCCGGGTAAGTAATAAATTCTTTGGATTCATGTCAGACTTACAAGCTTCTATGCACCTTGTGGTAACCGATTTTTGTTTATTTTTTGGGTATCTACACCAGAAATATAATTTTGAAATGGAAGTTCAAAACTGCATCCGTTTGCCCACTTAAATTTGAAATTCCTCTCAGTCTCTGAAGAATGGCCGTGGAGACCTTATCGGAAGTGTAGATGGTACTGTTCATTGTGCGTGGCCCTTTAGTTCGTGGAGTGAATGCTGGTTACATGTTATAGTAGAAAATTCGCATTTATATGGCTCTTTAGTTCGTGCAGTGAATACTGGCTACCTGTTCTAGGAGTTTCCCAGTGTTTAATTTTACCCTTTTCTTTGCAGATACGATGTCACTGTGTGGAACAGAACAAAAGCCAAGTGCGATGATCTTCTGGAGATGGGTGCGAGGTTTGTCTATTTAATTTTTTTCTGCAATTATCTCATTTGATCCGTATTCTTATAATCAAGCGTTGATTTGTTATCACGAGTGCCAATTCGTGAAGGAATTTCTAATCTAACATAAAGAATGTGAATTATTTATGTTAGAATTTATATCTATCTTCTGTCCTTAGAGAATCACATATAACTAGCTTTATGGTGCTCCTGGTTGAGTGTGTAGGAGTGTCAAATGGGCAAACCAAACAGGCAAGCTCACTGGGTGGCCTGTCACGGGCAAGATCTGGGTCACTCTCCCTTGGCCCTTTGGGTTGGCATTTCATAAATTCTACACAAAAAGTCTCACAGGGATTTGAATCTTCAAGAAGCACTCTGTTGATTTTATTTTCTCTTAATCTGTCAAAGGCGGATTAATTGTTGTTCTACAGAATATCTGTGATCTCTCAGCATACAAAATCAAAGGTCACATTGAGTCTGCTGGTCTAATTCTACCACCGATGGATTAAACCAAGGTCCAATAGATAGGCCTATCTGAATCTGGTCCTCGGAGGATTGAATCAGATTGGCTCAATCCTTTTCAGCCCGTCTGGTACAAGATTATTTAGGGATGAACCTTGGGGATAAACCAGGTTTATCCCCAAAGTAAACTTGTATGAAACAGCCATTTAAGGATCAGCCTAAATCTGCCGAGTTTTCTCAGGATTTGCTGATCCTGGCCCAGGATCAGCTGAAAGTAGCAATGATCTTCGGATCCTAAATCTTTATGTATTTTTAGATGTTTTTATCGACTTTAAACTGGCTCAGCAGTAGATAGCTCAGAATAGCCAATCCAAGGCCACTAGGATCCTGCGAAGGGTCAGCGACCTAACAGTAGCATCTGACCCTTCTCACCTTGGATTCTCAATTTTAACTTGCATGCAGTTGATTTTGTTTTTTTGTCCAGTCTCAAAATCTTCCCAATCACTCAATCTCACAACCACACATCAGGAGCTATGTAAACAAAACGGAAAAATAAATTTTATTTAATGTTGTTTAATTAAATTCCAAATAATGGTTTGCTTTCCCTAATCATGCATCACGGGCCTATAACTTATGCTGTACTGCCAACTTCTTGGTCAGATTTTGACCATAATGGACATCCTAACAACTATGCTTCAGGTACAAGCCTTCTCCAAAGGACGTTGCAGCATCTTGTGATGTGACATTTGCAATGCTTGCTGATCCCTTGAGTGCAGTTAGTATTGCCATACTTCAGCATTCTATTATTTAATCTTCTTGGTCAATTAAAAGGGCAAATTCATGTTTGATTCATCTAGATAGAAGTTGCTTTTGGAGAAAATGGAGCTGCCTATGGGATGGGTCCAGGAAAAGGGTACTAGTAATTCTCTTTCCAACATACCGTAATTCCCCAATATGCATTTCAATCCATTTGCTTTCATCCCCTGAACATGCGTACTGTATGCTGTTTCCCGTTTTCATGAAGGAAAGGTTCTTTATTCAACAAAATGGATGTGAAGTACTTCCTGAAATAAATTTGTATATAATCTCTCCTTCTGCAGTCTGCACCCTAAAACAGATACTTGGTATTTAGAGTCTGTGAAGCTAGAGGCCGTTAACTTTCAAATGGAGAAGAAAGGTGAACGTAGATGCAACTAAATTCATCATAGCATAGTAGCCATGACATCAGTAGTCATTCATACATGCATCTTTGTTCATCTAGTGAATTTAGGATTATGTGTGGTTGTCATTTTTCTGCCGTAAGGTAAATCTATCATCATTCCTGAAATTCTATATAAAAAGTTGGTAAATTTGGTCCTCTCGTATGTCCAGTCTGAAAGACACGCTTATTTTAACGAGACTAGTTTTCTTTTCATTAAAAACACAATCATTTCCTGGTTTCATTCCCATGCAAGATCCATAACATTTTCTTTTGTCTGGTGTATCCAGCTATGTAGATGTTTCTACGGTTGACTCTGCCACATCTAAACTAATCAGTCAACACGTTAAAGATAAGGGAGCATCATTTTTGGAGGTGAGGCACTACGTAGAATTCTGAACTTTCAGCATGTTCAAAATTATATATACACGCTCTTAACTTCTCTTCAATTGAACTTAAGAACTCTTTAGTAGGCTCCGGTTTCAGGATCCAAGAAGCCCGCAGAAGATGGGCAGCTTATTTTTCTAACTGCAGGTAAGCTTTGGTACTGGATACTCAGCTGATCTTTCAAGACACACGAACTGTTCTAATGCATAATTCTTAGGCTAGAACTCAGCTCAGACACTCTTGCCCTTTTGTCTTTTATCCCCTTGCTACATTGCTATAAAAAAAATACTGCTCGATGACCTTTTATTTACAGGGGATGCGTCACTGTATGAAACAGTAGCACCGCTCTTGGACATCATGGGGAAGGTTTTCCTTCTGGCCCTAGTTTTGTCTCTGTACTTGGTTCTTCCTTTTACATTGCAAACCACTTATATTTATCTGAAGTTATTTAATTTGCAGTCGAGATTTTACCTTGGGGAGGTCGGCAATGGTGCTTCGATGAAACTGGTTGTCAATATGATCATGGGGAGGTGCTCTCATTTTCACGTCTCCCAGTAATGCCAATAGAAGTGCCGGCGTGGTCAAATAATCCTGGTGGTGTTTACTCGTTTTTTTCTTTTCTTTTTTGGGCCGAACTGCAGTATGATGGCTTCCTTTTCTGAAGGGTTGCTTCTGAGCGAGAAGCTGGGGTTGGATCCCAATGTTCTTATTGAGGTTCAACATCCTTTCTTCTTCAATGCATTCGATACTGCCGAGCTACTCGGGGAAGTCTACGGGTGCTGATCGACTATGAACTGCAGGCGGTTTCCCAGGGGGCCATCAGTGCGCCTATGTTCTCCATGAAAGGTCCGTCGATGGTGAAGTCGGCGTATCCAACCGCATTCCCGTTGAAACATCAGCAGAAGGTAAGGTCAGAACGGATCGGCGGAAACATGGAACGAACTGCGAGGTTCTTGTCGGCAACATCCGGCGTCCTTACCTTGTGATTTGCAGGACATGAGGCTTGCTCTGGGGCTGGCGGAGGGCGTTTCCCAGCCGACGCCGGTCGCCGCGGCCGCCAACGAGCTGTACAAGATGGCCAAGTCCGTTGGCCTCGGTGATCAGGATTTCTCCGCCGTCGTCGAAGCGCTGAAGTCAACGGCGCAGTAGCTGTGCACTGCGGCGCGGACGGCGGTCTACCCAAGAGACAGGGTTTTTTTTCTTTCTTTTTGTGAAAATCAAACTCCCGCCCCTATTTTTCTACGTTCACTTATTTGCGGAAGAGTAGAGATGAGTTCATCTCAAGAAGAAATACCTTCTTCTCGTCCTATCACGCTCTCT
Source organism: Cryptocoryne crispatula var. balansae (assembly GCA_036172225.1). Lineage (NCBI taxonomy): Eukaryota > Viridiplantae > Streptophyta > Magnoliopsida > Alismatales > Araceae > Cryptocoryne > Cryptocoryne crispatula. Next base: position 40,940,440 of record CM069928.1, read on the forward strand.
TTTTCAGACGAATAATACAAAGTCCGCCGGAGCAAACACAAATAGGGCAGATCCACTAGAGAGGTTTGGGGGGGACCACTTTTTTGCTGTCGAGGTAGAGATTACTTCCGAATACCCGATCATTGTTTCAAGAAGAGATTGCATATATATATATATATGTATAGTCACAAAATTTGAGCGGCAGAGAGAAAACGGACAGGTAAGGTGGCGTATACATACCCCTTTTTATTACGGACCTGCCGGCAATATTGCCAGTTGCATGCTTTGACGCCGGTCGCCGGCCGATCGAGTGCGCCACCAGTTGCCGGTCCGTTCTATCCCCATTTGGCCTCCTGCGGGGCGGCGGCGTCTGCGCGCCCTCGCGAGCAAGGCGTGGGGAGGAGGCCGCTCGGCGCGCGGCAGCCTTTTCCGCCCCGCGGTGGGGCGCGCGCTGGGGGTGCGGGCAGTCGCATTCATGGCCTCGCCCGGCTGGCCGGCCGCCTCCCGAGACGGCGGCAGAGCCGTACGCCGGAGAGGTGGCAGCGCCGGGTGCCGCTCGCCTTTCTGTCCGCGCAATTGCCAGCTTTCGCCGCTGCCGATCTCGTCGAGACAACGACCGACGGCGGCGCCACCGCCGAGTGGGCGCCGACGACAGCACCGCGCGGAGGGCAAAGAAGGATGTTATCGGGTTTACCGGTAACCGATCCAGACCCGGAGTCACGTTAAATTTTGGGATACGGGGTTAGGTTTCGGGTCACGCGAGCTTCGTCCGGCTGAGGGGTCGATCATACACGCAGGACTGTTCCTGATTTGGTTTAATTTATATAATTTTTTTTTTCAAATCGTGGCGAAGGAAGGAGTGATGTCACCGGAAGCACGAAGGAAGATGAGACTACTTCGGCCTCCTAGGGAGATGTAGGGCTGTTCATTTGGGCGTCGTTTGGTATCGGGATAAAAATATAGGGGATAGGGATAAGTCACTCCTTATGACTAATCTTATCCCCACTATGTTTGGTTTGACTTGGGATAAATTTTAAGGATAACCTATCCTACGTTTGGTATGTTCACAATAAATTTGAGGATAACTTTATATTTTAACTTTTATTTTTATAGTTTTATTTTATTTCCTATAACATATTGATAAAGATCTTAACCAACTTACATATTCATATAATAAATATAAAATATAATTTAAAATTATAAATAAGCATACATTTAAAAATATACATTTGAAGATATAAATAATATAATTTTAAAAATTCGTTAGTGCAAATCAGATTTGAATTTTGTTTTTAAAATTCAATTAAATTAGAAAATAATGATTTACGGTCCGCTCCCGCTGTCCTGGTGCTCTGTCTTTCCGTCCCCAGCATTCCCAAAGGTTCTTGGGCGACCTCGGAGGCGCCGCGAAGAGGGCAATCCACGCGGTCCTCCCCGCTTCTCGACGATCGGCTCTTCCGATCTTCGCTCCACCTCCGGAGAAGATCGGCTCGCGGCCTCCGCCCCCTATGGGAGGGTTGGATTTCCGCCTCACGCAACGGCCGGCCTCCGTTCCCACCCCCCGCCGCCGGCCGATTCCGGCCCACTCTCCGCCTCCGGCAGCTCTCGCCTCCTTCATTCCCGCCGTCAATCCCGAGAGACTTCATCATCTCCCTCGACGGCCCTCCACCGTCCTTCCCGCACCATTCTCGGATCTCCTCCGTCGGCCGCACGGTCACCGCAAGCTCGCCTCCGCTCCCGAAATCGTACGAGCCCCCTTCACCTCCCGCGAGACACCTCCCTCGGCGGACGCCCCCCTTCCCCCCGCTCCCCTTCCTTCCCGCGCTCCCCTCCCCCGCCTCCGCGGCACCGCCCCCCGCCCCCGAGCTCCCCGCGGCGCCCCCTTCACCCCCCCCCTCCCCGGAGCTCCCCCCCGCGGCGCCCCCCTCCCCCCCGGCGGACGCCCCCCTTCCCCCCGCTCCCCCCTTCCTTCCCGGCACTCCCCGCCTCCGCGGCACCGCCCCCGCCCCCGGAGCTCCCCCCCGCGCGCGGATTGCCCCCGCGGCGCCCCCTCCCCCGGAAGCCCCCCCGCGGCGACACGCAGTGCCCGGTCACCTTGAAGAAGCCGATCTCCTCGCACGCTCCGACGACGAGGTCCGCCGCATTGGGCCTCGACAGGTCGATGGACGGGATGCCGGCGAAAGAAGCGGCGTCCGGGTCGACGAGCGAGATGTGCACCCCCCCCCCCCCCCCGCGGAGCTCCCAGCCCCCCGCGGCCGCCGCCGCCGCGGCACCCCCCCTCACCCCGCACGCCCCGCCGCCCCGGAGCTCCCGGCCCCCCCCCGGTCGCCGCTGCGGCACCCCGCCCTTCACCCCGCGCGCACCCCGCCCCGCGGAGCTCCCGGCCCCCCCCGGCGGACGCCGCCGCCGCGGCACCGCGCGCGCCCCGGCCCCCCGGCGGACGCCGCCGCCGGCACCCCCCTCACCTCGCGCGCCCGGACCGAGCTCCCGCGCGCGTCGTATCCTCCCGCGTGAACACCCCCCCCCGGCGGCCCGCGGACATGGGAGGACGCCGGCCCCCCCTCCCCCGCGTACGCCCCCGGAGCTCCCAACCCCCTCCGCGGACAGCGGAGCCCCCCCCCCATTTTCCCCGCGGTTCTCCCCCCCCGAGCTCCGAGCCCCCGCGCGCCCCCCCACCCCTCCCCCGGGAGCTCCCGGCCCCGGGCACCGCCGCTCCCCCCGGAGCTTCCAACCCCCGGAGCTCCCGCCCCCCCCCCCGAGCTCCCGGCCCCCCGGACACCCGCCGTTCGCCGCCGCCCCCCCCCCCCCCCCCCCCGCGGAGGTGTCCCCCCGCCGCCGGCGTTCGCGCCCCCGGAGCTTCCAGCCCCCCCCGGGAGCTCCCGCACGCCCCCCTCCGCCTCCCCCTCCCCCCCCGGAGCTCCCGGCCCCCGGACACCGCCGTTCGCCCCCAGTTGCGAGCCGCGCGCGAGAGTCACCCTATCCCACCTAATACGTGGGATGACTTAATCCTGAACTTATCCTTATTTTTAGGGATAACCTGGATTAAGTAAAACCAGGATTAGATGAATTTTATTTGATTACCAAACAGGGGATTGGGGATAAATCAGGTCTATCCCTGGTTATCCCCATACCAAACAAGGCCTTGAAGAATGGGACAACTAGACAGGAACAAAAAGATAAAAGGGAGAAGATGGGATGGAAACTAACCTGCCATAGCCGTGGGGGATCCAAAGATGCGATGTAACAGCCATCATGGAGAGAGAGAGAGAGATATGTCCATGCAATGCAACAGAGGCTCGTATTGGCATCAAAGGGTGGTCGCCAAGGCACCAAGGGACGAGCAAGGTGGGAGCAGTTAAGCACGTTAGGTCCATATAAGCTGAGCGCCTTCGAGAGGGGGCAAGGGGTTTTTGGGGATGGCCGATGGGAACAACTGAATGAAACGAGGGGGGAGATATGCAGGGGTGGAGGTTTTCTCTAAAATGTCCTCGGATCAGGTTATCTCGGCTTGGGTCAATTTTTGTAGGGACATTACAACCTAAATCGAATTGACTTACCCATTTCGGTTAGGTTCGGTTCATCGCCACGTTTAAAGTGTCGTATCAACCCTCTACATACATTGGCTTTGACAATTTGAACCGTTTAATGAACACCTCTACATACACTGGCTTTCTCCCGTGACCCCCCCAGTCCCCGACCCCAATTCGTCCTCGTTCTACAAAGCTAGCCAACGGAGATCATGTCACGTTGCATTGATCGTTGATATTGTTAATTTAATCAAATTCTAATTCATGATTGTCGATCGTAACTCGGAGTTCCTTCCTTAAACCAATATAGAATTAACCCCTCGAAGAATAAAGTTCGTCCAAGGGCACATTTGGTCTTAATCGACGAGGAAATTCTGACCGTGCATGATTATATATTGTTCTAACTTGGGTTCCTATAAGATTTAAAATGTGAGAAGAGGAGATTCATTTTTTTTTATTCCATCAACAGCAAAAAGGTGTTTTCGCCTTGTGACGGTGGGGTTCTGAAATGTTTGCTATATTTTACCGTTCTTGCCTATTGATTTTACCTTGTTGATCTAACAATGGAGAGTACCGAGACACAAGAGACGAAGGGCGTGAAAAGGTCATTTACCCTGTATTATAAATGATCCGAATATTAATATTTTTTGGGTTGGAGGTTGATATCCAGCCAAAATCAATGTACCCACTGACGACGAATCATATCCATACTCAATCCTTTTTTTACTTCTCATCTCAAAATCAGGGATTCATACACGTCGATATTGATAACCAATCGGCCTACGGGGAAGGACATCCGCTGACGTCGACATTGACAACATTTAAAAGATTAAGAGCCTCTCTTCTTCTTCTTCTTTTCGTTTACTCGTTAACGTGCAGAAGAAAATAAAGCAAGGATATCCCACGGGCCCCACCTGCCGACATGTCCAACTGTCCCAGCGGTTCCTTGCCGAGTGCCCGCGGCCCCCATCCGGGCCCACTCTGTCCACGTCACCATCATCTTCCAGCGTGTCATTTCCGTACCCCCCGCTCCCACTATTTATAATAGCCCGCCCCCCGCGTCGAGCGTATCGTCGTCGTCGTCGTCTTCCTCCTCCTCCTCCGTCCCCGCCGCCGCCTCCCGAAGAGCGCCCATGGGGGAGCCACTGAGCATGGCAGACGTCGCCACCATGTGCGACGACGTCGACGACGCCGACTTCGACCCGGCGAAGTACCACATCGAGGAATGCATGGTGGCGGCGGTCATGAAGCGGCTCGAGGAGGAGATCAACCAGCCCGGCGGCGAGCAGCCCCAGGTCGCCGCCGCGTCGTCCGCCTCGCCCTTCGGGACCGGCAACGGCACCGAGGAGAGCTGCGGGCCCTCCTTCTCCGACTCAGCGTCCACGGTCATGGCCAGCATCGACACCCGCAGCGTCGCCGGCTTGCCCCCGATCGTCCCGGCCGGCGAGGTCGAGGCCGGGTCGGGGAACGACGGCGACGTCTGGCCGTGGCCGCTCGAGGAAGAGGATGGCGCGTTCGACGATGCGGCGGCGGAGTTCGGGACGGAGGACACGGGCGTCGCCGGCGACGACGGGTGGCCGGCGGGCGGGCTTGCGGGGGCGGGGCTGCAGGGCGAGGGCGGGCACAGGCTGGGAGGATAGGAAAGAAATACAAGAAGACGACAGGGGGCAGACGAGAAGAAGGTGGAAATTAGTGTCTGGCGATGTACAGAGGGAAGGCGGTGGAGTCTTCTTTTGTCTTGTTTCGGGGTAGCGGCGCCAGCCGTTAGGTGTCGGAAAGGCGGCAGCACCTTTCTAAGCAGATAACGTTGACCAGTTCCGTAGCTTGCAGAGGACAGCTTTTTTCTTTTTCTTTTTCTCTTTCCTATTTTCGTTTAAGAATAATACAGAGAAAAAAATCACCCAACAAAAAATATTTGCGCTGGTCCTTCGGAAAAAAAAACGCCGTAAACTTGGCCTGTCCCAGTCATATTTTCTGGATCTACTGGCGGTTGATTATATATCATTAAAATGTGTGGACAGATGGGTATTTGCTACTACTGTAGTCTAAAAATGTGCCTCGGAAATACCCTTTCATGGTTCTCGTAATAGCCGTCGACCATTTTTATCGTGATGTAAATTTTGAAGATGCAAGAGTATTATCTGGTATCTTGTTTATTTTTGCGAACTTCTTGCCGCTTGTGTGATAACAATGTTGTACGGGCACTAGTAATTCTGAAGTTGTTTTATTTATGTAAGTCGACGCAAGTATATATCATGGGATAAACAAATGTATTCAGATGAAACGTCTAACACCGCGAATCCACATTTTACATTACAATAGTAGCAGATATTTGGTTATAAATATTAATATCGATATCAATTCGGTGTACGTCATTTTTGACGCTGTAACTAGACAGGAAATCATGCTCAAAGAGGTGTTTGGTTATTTATATATCAATTTTAAAATTTGTAGTACAAATAAAATGTATTACGTAATACAAATGTCACCTTGTATTAATTTTAATATTAATAATTCGGCATTTGAAAATATTAATATCAATAATGATATAGTATTGAAAATAAAACTCTAACCAAACAGGGTATAAGTTATCGTAGTTAATATGGTGTTTGGTCGCACGACAATTCTTTATACATTTTCATGATAAAAAAGTGAGTACCACGTAAGACGAGGTGAGATGGGTTATATGTATATTAAGAAAAGGTGACGAGACTTCTTTTGTGTGTGAGAAGAAAATTTAAATATATATATATATAATTGTAATGATTGTGTAATACCCCCCGAAATCTTAGTACAAGACAGTAAAATTATATAAAAAAAAATGTCTTGTAAGAATATGGAGTCATACACTCGCACTCTGGGAAGTTTCTCGTAATAGATATGTGAGAACATGCTTTGTAGACATTATTCTGTCCTCCAAGCACCGGACTATCTTTGGTCGCACACTAAATTTGTATGCTCATAAAATTATTTATTAGTTGCTAACTAGACACTTTAAAATAATTTGTTCGGCGAGGTGGAATAACAAAAAACAGCGGGGGCTGTGTGTATGTGATTAAAATCGTGGGGGACCAAACGTAAAAAAAAGAGATGTCTCACTTATTTTGTCAGATTTATAACAAATTTCCCCTGAGATATTATTTTAATGTGATTACCGGATATCTTTTTATCGACAAACTTTGCGGGTTACAAAAAATCATATTTATCTGGACGGGACTTTTATTTATCGTCCCACCAAACATCCTGTAAAGGGTATGTTGGGTATGATGTCATTTACCCGTCTAAGATGATATTTAATTTAATTTAATAAAAATATTAAATCTTAAGTTCTGTTATAGTATTTTTTTACGGACACATACAGTTTTAATTATTTACCTTTCAAGACTTTGAACGCGTCAAAGTTTAATCATATTTTTATAATTTGTAACTTTCATATTACAATAATTGAGCTATAAAAAATTGCGAACAAAATAAATATACTCATTTTTTCACATTCTCTCTCTCGCTCGACCTTTGAAAGTTATCAAAGGCTATACCATACAATGTATTCATTGTCGTTAACTTCATATTTTTAGAAAGTAGGTAGAGATAAATCTAATCTCATATTTTTTCCCCACATAAATCCCACTCACCCTCAAAGTCAACGAGGAATTCTAGTGGGAAATTCTTGATGTGGTGTTTGGTTGCACAGTATTTTTCGCTTACATATTTTAATTTTAAATTTTAGACTTGAATAGAATCTCAGATAGTCGGCGACATAAAATCATCATCACATTTTTAAAAATCCAAGAATAAATCCCACATGAAACATTTTTTTGTAATAATTGTCGTCTTGACCAAGTTTTCTAGCAAAGTGTTTTAACAGCAAAAAAAAAGAAAAAGAAAAAGAAAATCTTAATACAACCGAACACCCCTCACGAGAGTCCACATGCAAATAAGAAAAAGATTAAAATTTTAATTATTAGGAATTTAACATGTACATTTTTTTGGGTTGATTGTAGGTGGCGGTAAAGCGCAAAATTGCCGCCCAGCGGTTGCGCGGGGGAGCGGGAAAGAGGGAGGCGGGAAGGAGGAGAGAGAGCGAGACGGAGAGGGAGAAGGGGAGCGCTGAACTGCGGAGGTAGGGTCGGAGGGCGGGAGATGAGGGAGCGGGGGAAGGCCGGGCAGCCCTCGGTGGACGAGCGGTACACGCAATGGAAGTCTCTGGTGCCGGTGCTCTATGACTGGTTCGCCAATCACAACCTCGTCTGGCCATCCCTGTCCTGCAGGTATGGGCCTCCATGAAACCGTCTCCCGCCGTCTGAGCCCGTTCCTTTTTCTCGCATCGTACTCTTTTACTACTCGCTTGGTCTGTAGGCTTCTCCGCTTGAACTCTCACTCCTCTTTCTAGGGTTTTGATGGGGTGTTCGGAGAAGGATGTTTTTCCGGTCGATTCAAAGCCCTCTTTGCGTGTGCATCGCTATGTATTTCCGTTTAAGTAATTCTATCCTCGGAATGAGCAAGGAAGAATAGCAGTGCATGTTTTGAGTGTTTAGCAGGCCAGTCTGTTCAGTCATTAATGAAACATGTACTCCGTTGGTCCCGATGTTACCGGATGAAGGTGTTTCCTCATGGTGCGCTGGTGCGAAAAGTGTTAGTCACGGAATGTGTTTTGCGGAAATGAGAGTTGAGATCACAATTTTTTGACGTTTGTGACTGCAGATCACAACAGTGTTCCGTAAATTTTTTTAAAAAAAGATGCATGTGCAGTGGTGCATCCGGTGGCCTTGTATGTTGTCGCTTTCCATCTGACCTTAAATGCTTGGCTATCTCCGAAGTCGTGGGTCTTAGATAGAGCTATAATTATTTGGCTCTAACCTGGCTATCTCCGAAGTCATGGATCTAAAACACCTAGAACAAAACAAATTACGAGTTGATTATTCATTTCCAGTGAATTACATACAGCCGGACTCTTTTCATGTTCCGTATTTTTTTTGTACATTGGCTCATATATATAATTTTTTCTGGATTTTTGTTCCAAATGTTTTTATGTTTCTGAGTTTCAACTATAGGATCTTTGAACGCCTGCAGGCATGAAATTGAGAAGTCTTTCTCCTGTTGGGTATACAAGTCCAGACTGCGCTCATGTTGATTTGTTATCTTTTTTTCTAGGTGGGGTCCACAGCTAGAACAAGCAACATATAAGAATCGTCAACGTCTGTACTTGTCTGAGCAGGCAAGTTACCCTGATATTCTTATCTAATTGTTGTTTCCTACTTCTGAGACTTTAATCATTTTTTTTTGAAAGCATAATTATATGAGTGAAGTTAAATAAAGGGGATACAATGCTGTCTTCTGTAGCCTCAGAAATTGTTTAGGTTGCCTAAATCAATCTCAAAACATTGTTGATTATGATTAATAAAATAAAATTTAGTACCAATGAGGAGTGAAATATCAGGATTACCCACGGTATGCACAGACATTAAAAATGTCACATTTAACAGTTAACACTCAAAAGGAAAAAGAAACGCTCCACAAGGTGATCTCCCTCATGCACAACTGCACTAGCCGCTTAGTAATGTGGATGGATTAAGAACAGATGCTTTCTTTACGTTCCCTATACAAATTTTATTTGAGAAACTAATTGCAGACAGACCAGGGTGACCACAAGTATGAGAAATTTTTTCAAAGGGGCTAATAGGTCATATGCTATGTTTTGAAGGATACAACATTGGTCATTTATCATTTTAATCTACTAGTGTTTTATTTAAAAAAGTTATTTTAGGGGCTACAATGATTAAGCTGTTTATTTTATTTAAGCAAAGATTAACTTTTATAGTAAAATCTTTATACTTCCTTTAAAAAAATCAGACACCTATTTTCTTTTGCATTTTTCTAGACTAACAAGTGCAGTTTAGCTATATTTGCATCTCATGGCTGAAGGAAACATCCAGCCATGCCCTGGCTGGTCAAATTTTCTTTATAAGATATTGAATATCTATAGTTCAAGCCTAAGTAAAAGGTCAAAATTACAGGCATTGGACAAGTGGGAAAAAAGTGAAAAAAACTCTCTATGAGGATAACAGAGGCCAAAGAAGGTGAGCCTCGTACAAAAGTACTATATGGAACCCAGTAGTACTCTGTTAGCAGAGAAGTACCCAATGACAAAAGATCACCAACACCAAAGATTAACCTGCAGTAAGATGGTTAAAATGAAGTTTTTTCAGCTTGGCAATGTTCCAGTGTTGACGTGGAGAATGCAAACACCAACAGCCAAGTGTACCGACATCTCTGTCATTTGTTCCTTACCATTCAGATCATATTTTTTTGGGTTGGCCTGTTCAGATCTGATACCTGATCAGTGTTGGCAGCAGGCTGTTGGATCCTACTGGCATGGTCGATCCTTGTGTGAACTTCATCCGGGTTTGGCCCGGAACTGACCAGATCCGATTCCAGCCTGACTCAGGCCGTCAGCTGATCCTGTCTGGTCTGGATCATGTTTGTCCCCGGCAGATCCTGGACCCATCCCGACACTGAATCCTTGAAACATATAGATAAGAGCAAAGGATGGTAGACAGAATCCGAACAAGTGAAATTGGCTGTAATTACAGGAAGGGATAGCCTAAAGATCTCTTATGAAATTGACCTCAAGCATTGAGATCCCTTTCATTTTGCTTACTACTCTCGAAATTAGCTTGTTAACACTTTGCCATCAAGCTTCAAATATCAGGGCATATGTGATGCAAGAATAGTGTGTCAAACTAGTTTGAACATTTTGGATATATGAAATATGGCTCTGGTTGATGTTCATCTTAAAATAAAAGGTAAAAGACATAAAACAAGAAAAGGTGAACTTCAAACATCAGACTAAAAAATAGTATGGTCATGGGAACCAAGTAAAGAAGTAATTCCATTTCTAGCTGTTGCATATCCGAGAAGGGACACCTTTTCGTTGCTGGAGGGTTTGTGTTTCATTCATATCCTCATTTTTTGTCGTTCAGGTGGCTGTAGAAGTGCTTTTTTTATCTACAAGAACTTGGTGATGTATCATGTGTTACTACTGACTACAACATAATTTTTTATAATGCCTTTTTCTGTCCATTTGTTCTTTTAAGAAGGTTGGGTTGGAAAGCCTGATTAATTGGGATCAAGGCTTTGAGTTGCATGGGTTTTCTGATCGTGTAGCTTTATTTTCTCTCATGTCAAGTCATTTGGGACTGAGCATTGTTCAGCGGTTCGGTTATTAGGAATGATCTAAGATTTCTCAGACTTGCTTTTGATCTTTATACCAACACTTTTGAACACAATAACTCATATCTGAAAATAATTACCTCTTTTCGTTTTGAGTTTGTCAGACTGACGGCACTGTTCCAAATACACTTGTTATAGCGAATTGTGAAATAGTAAAACCAAGAGTTGCAGCTGCAGAGCACATATCTCAGGTTGGTATTCCAAGTGATCCATGGCTGTCTTTTATACTGTTTTTAAAATGCCACAGATAATTGTCTATTGAAAAAACCGGGTTCGGTTGGTTAGGGTGTACTAATTCTTGTTTGCTTTCAATGGGGGTCATAATCTACTTGACAAATCTGATGTCAAGAGCGACTCTGTTGTTATTTCTTAATCATCATTGGCATGACAGCAGTGTTTTTTCATGGAAGTGTTTGGAACAAACACTAAAAAAGTCTCAACTCTACTCAAGTCTTAATCACAAATTATTTGGGGTTAGTCACATAAATTTTTTTTACTTGTATCTGTTTTTAGTTACTTAAATATCAAAATTATATCGAATTACTCTCCTCCAAGATAATCTGTATCCACCACGTAGTTTTATTTGTATTATTTATATATATATTACTTTTCTAATTGGAACTTCGTTGGATGTATGTTTAATATGCTCAGACCATCTCAATCTCTGTTTTTTCTACTTGTCTATGCTTGTTGCTACTTGCACATTTTCTCTAACATATTCATTTTTTATTTTTTCTATTCTAATATGGCCACTCACCTATATTAACATTTTCATCTCAGTGACACTTGCTTTGGAAGCACATGCTTCTTATATTGCCAGCATTTTCTATCATACAACATCTTAGCCTACAAATAAAAAATTTGTTCAACTTTAATGAAGTCTTACGATCACATAGAACTCTAAAAAATTTTGTTTAACTTTAGTGGAGTCTTACAATCACATAGAACTCTTGTAGTTAATCTCTGTTTCATCCATCTTGTTTTAATCTTATAGTTATCATCCTCATCGCATTCTACATATTTTGGAATAATTGATCTAAGATACTTGGAATTGAGTACTTCAAGATAATATTACTCCAATCAAGCTCTCTTATCTTCCTCCTTTTGAGTTTTATTAAATATACAGTGTATATATATATATTCTAACTTAGTTCTACTTATATTGAAATTCTTAGTTTCTAAAGTGTTTCGTCACAGTTCTAGCTTTCTATTCACTCCTTGTGCCTCCTGTAACAATTCATTATTGTTTGCGATCTTCTTATATATTCATAATTAATGATAATTGTCTTTTCGTCCTAAACACTAAAAAAGTATAAAAAACTAAGAACTTTCATTCTTTTATTTGAACTTTTCATGTACTTATGTATAATTTTGTATGTTTAACTGAATGCTTCATCGTCATAGATTGTAATCAATGGTTTATTTTACTGAACATTTGACTATTATGGTTAAACAGTCTGATAGCAGATTGTTTCTGCTTATTTATCCTTTCATCATTTTTTTTCCAGTTCAATGAAGAAGCTCGCTCTCCATTTGTGAAGAAATTCAAAACTATCATTCATCCTGGGGAGGTAAAATTTTCATCTTGTGTAGTGTCTTACCTGACATACTTATCCTGTTTCTGAAGATTAATTATTTTGTATTTCTTAACACTGATTTTTTTACTGTCGTGGCATGATGGCATCCTGTTAACTGTTAACATCTTTTGTTCTTTTCTGATGGCCTATATGTGTGGTTATTAAGTTGCTTTTGATTGATGTCTTTATATAGCATAGACAGATGTTCAGAATGTTTTAAGGGTGAGGGTAATCAAATATTTGTATCTGGGTGACTCCATGTCAGGTGTCTTCACACTTGTAGATCATGTGAAAAATTTCAGTTTGTCCTTATGGTTGTGTATGGTGTGCACTTTCCACTCGAGGGTGGTTCTTCCATCTTTTGTCTTTTTAAATATCTCAAAACCCCTTACTTTTGAAAGGACCTCTGATTGGATCCAATGGACGAAAAGGTCGAGGATGTTTCCATTCGAGTTTGGAGATGTCAGGATATTTTGTATTAAATAATTTGTAGTGTTTATATTTTAATTTTTTAATTCTCATGTTTTCTTTTCTTTTTGGGAGGTTTATTTTGAGTATAGGTGAGTCACACATATGCTTTACTTGATTCATGTATTTTACACAGTTGGATATCAAGGGGCATAGAGAATTTTTGGGGGGTTTCTTTGATATTTTACTTGGCCTGTTTAAGGCCCTCCTCATGTACGGATGGGGTTATGATGGAAGAAATGAAAAGTTGATCTCTCTCTCTCTCTCTCTCTCACGCACGCACACACACACACATCTCCGTCACCGTCGCGGGGCTCCGTATTGGATCCGGAGACCTTGATGGTCAGTGACTCAGTGCCCTACCTCCCTTTTCCGGTAAGTAGACCGTCACCCCCGGGATTGCATGGCTTGCTCCCTCCACCCCTTGGTAGCCCCGGGTTTCCTCTCCATGCATGCGATGATCACTTTTTTCCTTCCCTTCCTCTGGTATCACCGGTTCTACTTCTTCCGCTTCTGGATAATGTTTGTGATCTTCACGGCTCCGTTTATTCCTCATTGGCTATCTGGCTTGTTAAAGTCTCCACCGTATCGTCTCCAGCACCCTCATGCTCCTGCTCTATTTCTAACTCCTCTTCCTCACATTCGACGCACCTAATACTTCGAACCTCTGTGCCTTCTGCCATCTCCACAACTCCCTGTCTCACTGATGTGGACGAGAAGGGAAACCACCATTTACCCTGTTTGGCTTCTTTACGGTGTTCTTCGAAGGCTCGAAGACATTCGAGGGGGTAGTCAACAGGCTTTCTAACCACCTTCGTTCAGCGCGAGCTTGCTGCCCCACGGAAAGCGGCTCAACGTGATTATTCGTATCACCATCGTGCCCTCCTCAACCAGCCATCCATCCCAACTCCCACTGTGTTCGATCCACGTGACCTCCCAGAGCATCTGCCGGCCCCTCTAGTCACCCTCCTCACCTCCATCTGCCCAGCGACGTCTCCTGTTTCTGGGGAAAGACGATGGGTGATTTTTGGAGCTACAATACCCTTTAGTTCTCTTGTCGTCTAGCATCCATGACACCACCCCATCATCATAGCCTGCCAGCAACTTCCACGATCCATGCTGGCTGGACCAGCAAGCTGGCTCGTGCACTGGACTCATGCATGCTTGGGTGCACCTTTAGGAGCTGTCAGGTCACTCCAAGACCCTTCCCAGGCACAACGATGCGACGCCACAACCCTCCTTTGGATGACGATGATGAATGTGTAAGGCGAAGAGGCCGGTCCCGACTATTTTGTTGGGATGTGGCCACCCTTTCTTCTTCGACCCTAGGGTTCTCTTCATGGAATGCGGGGTCGCGACCCGACCCCGACCTGGTCGGTTTTGGGGCCGGCCGACCTGGTCCCAACTTCAAGACCCCGACCCCGTAATTAATATTTTATTATTATTTTTGATGACTCTGGCCGACCCGGTCGCGACCCCGGCCGACCCGGGTCCGTTTGGGGCCAAACCGACCCGGTCCCAATTCCCAACCCCACCTCCCTTGGTTCTCTTCATGCGGCAGCCACGCGACTGGGATCCTGCGGGTGCCTCAGAGCTTCTACCCCCCTGTTGGGGTCATCTTCTTCATGCGGACAGGCTAGTGCCAATGAGTGCCACAACCCCATACAGGCCACGATCCTCATCCAGAGTCAGCATTTTCGGTGTAGTGCTGGTTCAGCAGGTAAACCAGCTCAGTTGCACTGTTCCATGCTGCCTGCTGGACTCAGGTCCATGCACAGTCTTGCAGATCATCAAGGCTGTTGGCCGAAGACTGGCTGCTTCAGATCCAACTGAGCAGGCCCAGTAACCAGCCCATCGCCAGCATCAAAAAGGGGGGGGGGGCTGGTCGGTAGCTTAACAGTCCAGACAGATTCATCTCATTTCAGCCTGTTCCAGCTTGGGTCAGTTAGTTCGACTTTGCTTGGTCAGCCAGTTTTGATTGGCAATTTGGACCATTTTTGCACATATACATGGCAACTCCGTCTCTGCCCTGCATCAACTTTACAGGCACTTTTAAATTATTGTTAACTGTTTTTATGGGGGTGATTGGGGATAGGAAAGAGTTATTGCACAGGCAGCTGGTAATTTGTAGAAGGCTTTACCGTGGACATTTATGGGTTTTTGGCCTGTGTTTGACCACGTGTAAGATGGAAAGGTGATGCGGGACGAACCGGCTAATCCGGGCTAAACCGAACGAAAGCGACTTAAACCGGCGCTAATCGCCCTAAACAGACCTAAACGGACCCAAAATGGTCTAAAACCGACCCAAACCGGTCGTAACAGGCCAAACCAGCCCCAAACCGGGCTCAAGATGGTCTGAACCGGCCTGAACCGACCCAAAACACCTTGAACCGGCCTGAACCGGGTGGTTCAGGTGCTGAACCGGCCTGAACCGGGGGTGAACTGGGTCAGAACCGGTCGAACCGGTCTGAGAGCCGGTCTGGGTCTCGGACCGGCCGGTCCGAACCGCGCGGCCGACCGCGAGCGTGAACGCGGTCGCGGTCGCGAGGGGGGGGTCGTGGCCGTCTCCGCTGGCGAAGGCCAGGTGGTCGCGTGGCCCTTGTCCACGCCGTTGCCCGTCGTCACCGTGGCGCCATCGTCACGGTCCCTCGCGAGCTCGAGCCGCGACAAAAGCATAGTCACGCGCGGGGCGATGACCTCGCGCTCGCTCGCCGTCCGGTTGCTGCCATCCGCGTCATCGTCGTCTTCCGGATAGAGCCGGCAGCCCCGTCGTCGTTGTCCGGCGGTCGCAGGCGGAGCGCGGAGCAGGGGGGGCCAATCGGGAGGAGGATCCGGAGCCGCCGTCGCCGTGAGAGGAGGCCGCAGAGCAGGGGGAGGGCTCCGGGAATCGCCGGTCTCTCCTCCCGCCTAGCCGCCTTCTCCTTCTTCCTTCTTCTGCTTCACGGTGCTTCCTGGACGACACCAATGGTGGACGGGGAGGAAGTCGAGGCCGGCCCGTGCGCTGCTGGTTCCGTCGCCGTGAGGGGGAGGTCGCAGAGCAGCGGGAATGGCGGAGGTCGATGCTGAAGCTGAAATCGAACCGAGAAGGGGAAGAGAGGGGAACGGCACGGAGGCCGGAGGATGAGGAGAAGGAGAGATCGGCGCACCTCGCCGGATCCGGAGGGTGGAAGGGGACAACCGGCCTTACGCCGGGGAAGGAGAGGTACGCCGGCCACCTGCCGGAGGTGAAGGGGAAGAACGGCGCTCCATCGCCGGGGTGGGGAAGGAAGGACGGGCCGCAGCCCCTACGCGGGAGAACAACCCGAAGGCTCCAAAAATTCTTCTATTACTGTGTTGATATGTACATCGGTGGTGCCCCTTTATAGAGGTGGCAGATTTAAGAAAAGACCCCTTGAAGACTCTATTTACATACTAGTCCTCATCAAGGACTTAACATAAAGGACCTAAAAATAACCCAAAATATGTCCCCATCATTAGGCCAATGTCACATTGAAGATCATGATTATCTGCTATTTTTTCTTGATTATGTCTAGCATTGTTGTTGGAAAGCAAAAAGATAATGGATTATTCTTGATTGATTTTGTTGTATGTTTTATCTGAGGTCTCACTGCTTCTGGTTTCATCTTGAAGTGCTACTTATTTTGGATGCATACAGAAGTTTTAAGGACTTTCTTAAATCTATTTCTGCAGGTCAACAGAATCAGGGAACTTCCTCAGAATAGTAAGATAGTGGCCACTCATACTGACAGCCCTGATGTATGTTCTCATATATCTACTGTTGACAGTAGGAAATAAGTTGGTGCTTATCTATTTCTATATGCATCCATGTTCCTGACAAGCTTTGACCAGGCAGAATTTGACTTTTTTAGGTTCTCATTTGGGATGTGGAGGCTCAACCTAACCGTCATGCTGTTCTAGGGGCTGCTGAATCTCGTCCTGATTTGGTATTCCTTTTTGTTAGAAAGTAGAGCACTTTTAGTCTAATACTCTATACCCTTCAAAATGTTTGTTATACTGTGCTTTATTACTGTTTTAAATTTTATATGATACGGCGTGGAGCATTTTTTGACACCTGCAGAAGTGATTGAATCTAATGCAATACTAGCTATATTTTATGTTGAGTGTGATCATCATTATTTGATCAGGACAAGTGTTCTAGTGGTAGAGGTTTGGTTCTTAGAGTCATAAAATTTATGATGGGAGTCGGGAACTTGCCAACATGTCCTGTTGAACCTTTTTGTTTCCTGGCGAATTGTTCAATGGAACATTGTCCTGACCCAAAATGAACATTCCTACTTTGTTTTTAGTTCCTTAGAGTTGATGTCGCCAAAACTATTACAATTTAAATAATTATTCTGGTGAACTCTGGTTACATCAGTATGGGTAACGTAATTGCTTCGTTCATTTTCATTTTTGGCTTGTTTGACGATTTTTTTTGAACATGTTATACTGAATTTACGTGACTTAACTTCTATTCTTTGTCTACACTTTAGGTCTTGACAGGACATCAGGATAATGCTGAATTTGCCCTCGCAATGTGTCCAACAGAACCTTGTGTATTGTCTGGGGGTAAGAATACGATTGAGTATTTTTGTCGGATTTCATGACTTTTCTGAGGTAGTGATCATGTGAGCATTATTGTTTGTTTTTATGGTCCAACAGATTTCTTACCTTCACATGCTCAAGGAATTCTTAAAATTTTATTTCTTAATGATGTATGTAAAGGATTAAATTGCATGCCTTGCATTCCATTTTTGTTTTCACTTTTGTCATGTCTGATTTATTTCAAAATTGTACAACTTATCTTTAATTATGTCAAGGCTTTCAACTAAATAAATGTCACTTTCACTCAAACTCGTACGGGCTCAGAGACTATTAGTACTTCATGTTTTAAAAGTACCATATTGTAGATAAGGTACTTTTGCTTTCACTTGGTTTTTTGTTTTTATCTTATTCAGCCTCAGGGCCTAGGGTAACTCTAAGCATTGCCATCTAATTCTATGAGTTTAAACTGCATAGTTAATGGGGGTAACTTTATAAACACATTAGATATCTGATTTGTTTTGCCTTCTCCCTTGTAAGAGTACTTTTTGTGTACTACTTGTTACAACATAACCTTTTGAAGTTGTTGGAACAGGCATGTACACTGTCATGCCCTATTTGTTGGATTCAAGTATTTTGATTCTTGGGAGTTTTATCATCCATGGATTCTCTGTCTTAGTCTGTCCTGTGTAGATGAACTTTATCGTGAGTTGGTGCAAGTCAAAATTATTGTTGGATGCTTGTGATGTTTGATTGTGTATAGGCTATGGTCATTTTTATTTTAGCATCATCTTATCCTTAGTGTTCTAGACAAAATTGTCTCTTCACTCTTTTCACTTATTTGCATAACATTGTCAAACTACCCACTTTATTTATCGGGCTTGGGGCAAGGAAGGCCGGAATGGAATCGCGGTCCAGATTGGCTAGTGCCGATTTTGATAGGTTCAGCCAATCTAGAGGAAGAAAACCGATCTGCAATCGGCTCGTAATTGCCCTTTTAAGAATAACAAATGAGTAAAACATAAAATAATGTTAAATAATGAAATCTGGGCCGTTTCCAGCCCCATTTCTACCTGATCGGGGTTGAATCGAGGCCAGAAATGGCTCTCTAGAGTGGCAGTGTGCTGCCCCTGTTGATCAGGGAAGATGGAACCTGGTACAACGTAGATCCATTCACTTAAGGAACCGGATCCACGTTATCCGGTACATTGGATCCAATAATATTCATTTTATGTAATATTCAATGGCTTCTGTTAGACCTGATATTGCAGACAACACGTCCTATCAAGTCCAAAAGGACCTGATATGGAAGGTGAAGGAGATGGCGGCATGCCTCCCCCTACAGTGGATTCTGGTGGAATCAGGTCTGGATCAAGTGATTCAAGTCACTCCGGGTTTGCTTCCATCCGATTCAAGGGGATTCCATTCAGATTGGACAACCCCCTATATCGGGTTGGCATTTGCTAATCTCAATCCCGATCTCAAATTGGCCGATTCTGCAAACTGTGGCTTAGGGCAATATTTGTGGTGACTAAATAGTTGCTTTTACCTGCGTGCCTACATATTTTAGTAGATTGCCATTCAAAAATTGTTTTAGCTACAGTTCACTAATATGATAACTGATTGGGAACTGTTGTTACCTTTTCTAGAACTTATCAGCTCTAACTTTTCAGGGAAAGACAAATCAGTTGTACTGTGGAGCATCCAGGATCATATTTCTGCATCAGCTGACGATTCTATGAAATCCCCTGGATCTTCTGGGAGCTCGGCTAAACCTTCAAAGCCTGGTGAAAAGGATAGTCCAGTTATTGCGCCGCGCGGCATCTTTCACGGTCACGGGGATACAGTTGAAGATGTTCAATTTTGCCCATCCAAGTAAGAAATAGCAACAAAGTGTTGACCTGGTACCCTTATTGCCTTGTTTTGGTGGCACCATCTGATCCATGCTTAGTAAGATTCATCGCCAGTTAAGAGCTTGCTGACGGCAAATTCTGTTAGGATAGGAATTTTAGTTGATGGCCATGTGATTTTAGTTCATGACCTTATTCTTGTAAAGAAAGTTTAAATCCGTCTATGGTTTGCAAGGTTGGACTGATCTGGATTCAGATTGGCATAGGCTGATCTGATCATGAGGAGGAAGCCCGATCCAACCCTAGAGATTTCCTGAGATTGGTCCATATTGGCCGATTCAGGGCTGATCTATCACCACTCCTGCGCCATCTCCTGCACCGATCTAACCCTGATCGGGTTCAGATCGAACTGACATTGATCAATCTTCCATCAGGTGTAAGTTTTGTGCTTTTTTTAATTATTAGCTAGCGTTCCTGGAACAGGCCCCAAATAGGCTGAAATCAACTGAATTGGTCTAGATCAATTTGGCCTGAATCAGCCAATTCAGGTGGGATTCTGAGGGGTGGGGGATCGGTGTTCTCCCCCTAAATTAGGTCGGCTTACACCGATTTGATCCTGGAATCGGCTGATTTTGTAAACCGTGGTCTTCAGCTGGTGCCTTCATGTTCTCTATCTTGTTTGAGTAGGATGCCCTGATAGGTTACCTCTTTAGTAATTGTGATTAGATTATATTTGAAACTTTAATTTGTAGAAAGTTGGAAACTTGGAATTATAATAGTTACATTCTCTTTTCTGTTTGGCCTTCTATTTAGATGTTCCTATTTTCTTTTTCACTGTTCAATTGAATGCATACTCGATGGTTCTAATGATAGCATATTTCATGGTACCACTAGTTCGCAAGAATTCTGTAGTGTTGGTGATGATTCTTGCCTTATTCTGTGGGATGCTCGTGCTGGTACAAGCCCAGTATTCAAGGTAAGCCTTAAAACTTTTTCTTTCGAGGCACTTGTTTTTCCAACAATAGCAATGCCCTTGAATGATATGTTAGGGTGCATGAAGCCTTAAGTTTCATACATACAAGATTTCCAGCTCAATGTCTT
The DNA here is from genome assembly GCA_036172225.1 of Cryptocoryne crispatula var. balansae. NCBI lineage: Eukaryota > Viridiplantae > Streptophyta > Magnoliopsida > Alismatales > Araceae > Cryptocoryne > Cryptocoryne crispatula. The sequence goes on from CM069928.1 coordinate 40,960,714, forward strand.
TGTAGTTTTTCTTCTATATGCTCAATGCCATCATCTCACTGTTTCATGGAGCTACTACAGAGTGAATTGTCATTGCCATGAATTTTTTAGAGATTCAAAACATAAGTCATGAACACCTTGATATTCTCTCTTTGACTGCCTGTCTTGAAATTTTAGTATGATGCTAATTTAGTTTGGTAGCATTTTAGTTACCAATCACCGTATCTTAGGTGTATCCTTTCATTTCTAAAGAAAAGTTATCATTGAGCTCTTTTCCCACCAGCTGTTGTTTTTCTTTCAAATGCAATTAAGAAGTCAGGCTAGAGAAAAATTGTTCATTGTTGCATTTCACTTATTTTTTTTTTGCAGGTTGAAAAGGCTCATGATGCCGATCTCCATTGTGTTGATTGGAATCCACATGATCAGAATCTTATTCTTACAGGGTAAGTGTTATTTGAACAAATTGCCTAAAGGGACCTCTTCATTTTTTAGTGGGCGTAGAAGCTACAAAATAGGGAGTTTTGTTTTGGTTTTGTGCGCCAGATCATTGGACCAGCCAGGTCCTTGTGTCATGCATGATGGATTGGTTTGTGTGAAGTTGCTTAAGCCCTTACCATGGGAGAGTCGTTATGGCTATTGAGAGATCTAGTTTGACTGTTTGAGAATGCTTGACAATTTAACTATATTTTGATAATTTTTTGTGATTTTATTTTTTTATATATTACTTAGTTGGTAAGAAAAATAAGCATGTTGGCAATTTTAGAAACCTTTAAAACATCGTCTATATTTTTTTTTGCAAAAAGTGAAATTATTGTTAATTCTACCATTATAAGGAACCCTTTTATACGTACATTGATGAGATGTGCAAGACTGTAAGTTATTTTGAGAAAATCTTGTATGCTGCTGCAAGCTATATGCAAGGGAGAAAACATTGGCAGGCCCTTGCTGAGGCCTTGGGGTGTGAGTAAGGAATGACATCTTGGCATCCTTTTGACCTCGTGACAGAGAGGTCAGAGAGACGTGTTCTCAAAACATGATCTCATGAAATTCCTGTGACATCAAGGCATGACAGATGCCCCGGAGGCGTGTAGGGTGGAGGCATGGAGCAAGACAGACAACCTGACATGGCCATTTTACTGGGATCCGCAGCTTAAGTTGCTGATTCCTTTACCCGTTGCGTCCGAAACCTAGCAAAATGGGTCACACGGGGTCAGAGAATCCAAACTGGTGCAGCCCTCAGGTAGAGTAGATGGGCACCCTCTGGCATCATTACCCTTTACTGTAACCCTATGATGCAGCCTGTACTCTCTGGCCACCCTTATGTCCCTCTGCTTTTGGCATCGTGTTGAGACCAAGAATGTTGCTAGATCTTGCTGAGAGGGTAAGCCTTGGGTGTGAGGTTATTTCCCTTCATCTTCTTTCTCCTACCTCATTCTTCATTAGTTTGCTATAAGGGTGGTTGCTTCGGTGTGATCCTCATCTTTACTGCACCTTTTTTCATCACCATGCAATGCTGAGATCCGTATTCGCTTTTTGCACCATGCTACCTGGGACCCTGCACAACAGCTCTCCCAGTCAACATCTCACCACTCGCACTGTTGTCCATCCATGCATTCATCATGGTCCAACTTGGCCTCAATGGGGCGAGATCAGCTAATTCTATCTGAGTCTGATCTGTGATAGGATGATCTGGGTTGAGATCATCCAAGACTGAGTCAGCTGATCCTTGCCAATCCTAGCTGATTCTGCCACTTCTCACTGTAATTGGCAAGGGATCAATCCTACAAGGTAGAATCAGGATGGATCGTTGTCAATTTCAATCCCTGTTGACAAAATCTGATTTGGTTGATTTTGCAAACTATGATCAAGTTGAAGAATTTATGAACCTTGTGAAGATGTGGGGTGAACTACCTTCCTGTGCCTGTGCTGCTTTGGTGAGCAAGCTAAGATGGTTCAAAAAAGATGAAAATAATTGAGGGTGCATAAGTTTTTAGAGAAAGCTAATATCAGATGACAATTCCTTCGGCAATTGGAAGCGTGGGAGCTGAGGAATTATGACCGGCTATCGGAAGAAAAAACCTGTTGGAGCAGGTGAAACTTGACTATAATAAATGTGCCTATTACAAAGATACCAAACAGAAGTCGAGCCAAAGAACACTGGATCAGGAGGGAGATAGGGACATCAAATTTCTCTCAAGTGGTGGCATCTCATTGGAGAAGAGTTAATGGCATCAGTGTTTTGAGTGTGGGGAATACTTATTTATTGGATGAGGAGAGTTTCAAGGTGAAAGTCACATGGTATTATAAAGTTTTATTTCAAGAAGAGGAATGGAGGTCCCTTTTTAACTCTGATAACTTCAAAATACATTTTATGCAGTAAGCAGATGATCTCAGGATACTCTTCTTGGAGGTGGAAAACAATGAGACAGTTGCTTGGAATGAATGCCGATAAGCTTTTAGGCCTTTGTGGTTTCTCAATTAGAATTTTACACACTCAATGTTTTGTTAAGTAGGAGATCTTTGTAATCCTGGAGGAATTGCAAGGTTGTTTACCCAAATTAGAGCTTTTCAGTGCCATGCAAATTGTATTGATTCAAAAGAAATAATCAACAGACAAAGCTCCTTTAGTGTCCTATGATCCCCTCTTTGATTGGGGAGGCATTTTCTTTTCTGTCCTGTGATCCCCGTGCCTTTTTATTCTTCTTTTTTCCAGCTTGTATGCCAGGCGGAGTTTATTGGGGAACTCGGGGGCTTTTTGTTGGGTGGTCTTTTCTGTTCACCGTGTCTCATCGGCCATCTCCTGGATGGTTCTTTGTGGCTTCCCCATCTTAGGGTCTTTGATTTCACAATGCGAGTTCTGGCTGGGTAAACATAATGTGGATTTTTATGCTTTTTAATACATTTTAGTGTACGTCCCGGATTTGCAGTTTTTCTTTTAAATGTCATGTTTTCAGGTCAGCCGATAATTCTGTTCGGATGTTTGACCGTCGGAACCTCACATCTGGTGGTATTGGTGCACCAATTCATAAGTTTGAAGGTCACAAAGCAGCTGTTCTCTGTGTTCAGGTGTAGTCTTCTTTTCTTGCATTGTATTTGTACATCTATTTGACTATGTTTTCTTTTTAAATTTGGAGTTTCTGCATTATTTAATCTCTTTTGCTGCATTTACAGTGGTCCCCGGACAAGGCATCAGTTTTTGGAAGTGCTGCCGAGGATGGTTTCTTAAATATTTGGGACCATGAGAAGGTACAAGGCTTCATTAATGATTTACCCCTTTTGTGCTTCCTTGAAATATAGTTACCAAGATCTCAAGAAATATGTTAGTTTGCAGTCTCATTTTTACCAGTTGACCATTGAACTGATGGATAAATCTCTAAATTGGGCTTTCACTTTGAAACATTGTGGTTTACGAAATGTATTTGCTCACTTGTTCTGGTTGCTTGTTTAGGTTGGCAAGAAGAAAGATCGATCTGGCGCAAAGATTCCAAATGCACCTCCGGGTTTATTCTTTCAACATGCTGGACACAGGTATGTGGATTTCGATGAATCTACACATGGGCATCTATAAAATTGAGATCAATTGTCATTATTATTAGTTTTGTGGTATAATTTTTTTTTCTTTAGATGAACATGTGAGGTATGTAGTCATATTTCATTTGTTTTTGAGCAGTCAAGGAACCAAGGTGACAGATTGCCACATTGTTGCTTAGATGATAAGACTAGAAGATAGGGCCTTTTAATTGTAAAATTGATTGTCTGGTAAACATGAGTGACAATTAATATAAAAAAATAATGAATAAATGTGGAAATACATGATCACTAGAGTGCTCTATAAGGATGATGAAGCTCCTTGGATTACCGTAGTTAGGAGAAAATATGGAACTAGAATCATGACATGGAGCTAAAACATTGATCCCTCTTACAAACCCCAAAACCATGGTGTTGAGGTAGAAGGGCCCAGGATATATAAGCACTATATCAAGTCTCAAATAGTCAATATGGGACTATCCCCACAATTCTAACAATCCCAACTGCAGATGGTCCAAGGTTTGGAATTTGGAAAGATATTTTCAGGCTTAAGGCTTGTATAACGATGAGTCAGCTATCAAGGTTGGAGATAGAGAGGACATTCTTTTTTGACGTGATAGATGGATAGGGCGAGCACCTTTGAGGGAAGTTCCAGTTGTTGTTTAGAGGTTATCATTTGCAAATGTGTAAAGTTAAAGAGGGCTGGGACCACATCTAACAGCAACTTTTGGTACCTTCCTTCCCACAGGATTGTCTCATTGGGAACTGGAGGAATGTATGGTGCTGTTGCAGGTCATTAGTGGCACCTCAATTGACCTGGACAAACGCCATGAACCAAGTTGGAGGTGGGATAGTAAGGTATGAAGATCCTCAATAGAGGTGGGTTGAAGATACCGTTGGCAGATCTGATTTGGAATATCATGTGGCCGGTGAAGATTCTAGCCTTTGTGGAAAATCTTTTGGAACAGGACGATACTGTCAGTACGCTTGAATAGATCAAGGTGAAGAGCATGAAATGTTGTACATTCTGCAGGATGTTTGACTAAGGTCAAAACCGTCTATTTTTTTAGCTGAGTCTCTATTATGACTGGTTGTCTTACATTATGTTGTCCGAGGCTCTAAGTGGCCTTACCCTCAGGATATATGTTATTTTAGATGTACATATATGAGTCACTATAACATTATAAATTTAAAATTGAAATACAAATATTAGAAATATAAAATGCAGCCAACTTTTGTCCTAAAAAACTGAGTAAAGTTAAGGGGGACTGTGAGGGGGGGAGAGAGTGGATCGAGGGTTTTGGATTAGAGGGACAAGTAGGGGTGCAAACGAACCAATACACTCGACAAATAACTCAAAACTTAGCTAAATAAGAACTTGACTCAGCTCACCTCGATTGAATAGTTATTTAAAAAATTAAATCCTGAATATTTATAGTTATATATTATCACTTAAAAATATGAAATAAGTTAAAATAAAATTTGATTTAGTTTAAACTTAGATCGAGTTTCATAAATGAGTTAAAGCTAAAATTTCACAAATGACTTTTGATCGATTTAAGTTTTATAAACGAGTTCGGATCATGTTTGAACTTGAATGTGGACTGAACTTAAGTCGGGTTGTTGTTCAAGCTCAAGCCCCCGCTCGATTAAGTTACAAACCAAACTTAAAGGTCAAGGTCAAGGTCAAGGTGGGAGGGGGGACGAGCGTAGGGAGTGATGAGGGTGAGTGAGTGAGAGGACATGGTTCGAGAGGGACTGATGGAGAAAGACTGAGTTAGAGGGGACTTGGAAAGTGAGGGGAGAGAAGGACTGACTTAAAGGGAACCCAGAAAGTCAGGAGTGAGAACGACTGAGTTAGAGGGGACTTAGAAAGTCAGGAGTGAGTTTGGCAAGGAAGGGAAAAGTTATCTGGAGCATACAGGGCTATGAGAGATTGAGATGGAATTATTAACCTGGGTTTCTTAGCCAGTTCAAATAGGTTCTTGTTTCTTACTTGGTTATGTTTGGTTCCAGGACAGTTGTGCAAACCTGGCGAAAGCAAGGATCGGGGGATCAGGATTGGTGATCACCAATCCAATCCGGATCAACTGATTCTCCGGAAGAAAGGGCGATTCCGGATCGGACAAATTTTTTATTTTTAAATTATAAAATTTTTCAAAAAGTCAGAAAAAATAAGAAAAATTATAGGAATAAATAAAAATTAAAAAATAAACAATAATGTGGATGACATTCTATCAAACAATGCCATACAAAGTAAGTTTCTTTCAAGAAACTGTCGTATAAGTATAGACTATTATATAAGAGAGAGAGAGAGAAGAAACTTAAAATAGATCTTTATGTAAATTTAAGTATATAATATATATTTATGATTATGAATCTTCTATATATGTGATAGTATAAGTTATAGTGAAATTTATTAATATGTTTACACTATCATCAGCGGTACGCATAGTAGTCACGGATCAAGGTCTGGATCGGAGGTCCCCCTCCCCTAAGTTACCAGTTTAGGGGGGGATCGACCGCTCCAAAGGTTTGGATCGCTGCTGCTCAAGATGGATCGTCGAGGGGAGGGGTCCAGGGGTAGCCCTAGACGATGAAGATGAGGGGGAGAAGTGATAAGGAGGGGCGAGAAGGGGAATCGGTCCGATTCCCCCTAAGGGAGAGATCGGATCGGAAAATGGTCCAGAATCGGGTCCTGAATCGATCTGATTCTGGACCCTTTCGGATTCTAGGGAATCGGTCTGGATCGTTCGATTCCCGGATCGATCCACCTGGATCGGTCGAGGATCGAAGGATCCAGTCGATTCCGATTGATCCAGCTGGGAGTCCAAACCAGATCGATAGTTTCGGCCGAAATTGGATCGGTGGGTACCGATTCAATCCAAGAATCGGCCGATTCCGATCCAGATTGGCCGGTTCTACAATCCATGGGTGAAAGATGCAATTGCAGCCAAGGCGAGGTACCCAATTGATTGCCTCACCTCGCTTTGTTGTCTAGGTAACTAAGGTGATTGCTTTTGATGACATAGATCTCACATATATTCAACACCTGGAAGAAAACAGTCGGTTGCGGAACAATGGATTAGGGGGTGGAGAGGATGCATTTTAACTCAAATAATCTTCTTGTGAGGGATTACTACTTGCTATCATCCAGAGCAAGGTAAGTCGGGTTGGGGGTCGGGACCAGGTTGTCGTGGACAAATCCGATTCAGATTGGATCCAATTAAAAAATAATTTAATTTTACTATATAAAAACTATAGCATAATAAAATAATAATTTTTATTGTAAGTAAAAGAATTGGTTAAATAGTTAAACTATTTTTATAACTAATACATATTTTAAAATAATAAAAAACATTAAAAATGAAATGCCATTGCGAGAAGCTTCCCTTTATGGCATTTCAGCTTTTCCTGTGTTCGTGGAAGGCACATGTGCGGCGCCTTTCCTGCGTTCCCGTATCCGGAGAAATAGGATTGAGGTTGGGTTGATCACCGGTAAAACCCAACCTCACCTGGACGGATCCAGCAAACCATGATTCATAGTGGTACCTGGAAAACGAGAAACAACAGAATTTGTTTCCACCTGAGTTGTTTGGTTTATCTAGTATCTTGTTATAACCTTTTGTATTGCTGTTTTTGCTTCTAATGAACCTGATCACATTGGATTTATTTAAAAAACTTGCTAAATGTTAACTGCTAGTAAATAGGCAAGGCAACTGCCTCAAATGCTGCTAACCTAGGAGTCACCTTTCCTTATTAGGTGAGGAGTGCCTTGTTGCCTAGGCGGCATCTAGGTATCACCCAGTCAATGCCTTAAAAAAGTGACATTTTTACTATTTTTGGTGATTATACAGAGAGTTGGAATTTTTGTAGTAGTGATATATGGGAATCTGTATCTTTGTACTCTTTTAAAGGGCCCTTTGGATTTTTATGGGGAATTAATAGGATAGTGAATGTTTATGAAACCCTGTATTTACTGAGCGGACCGTCTGTCTCTTTTGTCATCATCAAGCTGGCAGCATGCTTGGAGAACTAGAGCTCACCCTTTTCAGCTTTCACCTTCTCTCTTCCTAGCCATCAGACACGAGAAAATCAGATGCATCACCTTAGCAGTATGTTGGCATAGCATCTCCGGCTGCCAGTGTCGGGAAAGGTTGGTGCCATTGCTTAAGATTCCCGCCTTGGCAACTTGTTGGCAGGTGACAGTATGTTGGTACTTGGCAGTACCCTCCTGCATTTTGTTGGTCCATTCTTTCCATTCTCAATAAACTCTGTTGTTTTTTTTGGACCTTATTCATTTCTTTCACGCCCATCATTGTGGTCAATAATTTGGTGTCATTTATTTATTTTTGTTAACCCGTGCCAGATTCTGGTTAATCATTGGGCCTTTTACATGCACATGATATGATGTTTGATCTTTGTATGGTTGGTGAAATGGCGTCGCTCCCATGATTTTTTATTTTTATCACATTTTCTTTAAAATTGATGGATTTTGTGTGGGGTATTATGGTAATAGCCTTACAACGAGACAAGAAGTCATAGGCTGTTTATTCTAGAGAACAGAGGTATTGCAAGTGTGGATTTAGTTTTGACATTAGCATGTAAAATGCAGAGACAAAGTTGTTGATTTTCACTGGAATGCATCAGATCCCTGGACGGTTGTCAGTGTTTCCGATGACTGCGAAAGTACTGGCGGAGGTGGTACACTTCAGGTAACGATACATTCTAATGTTCAGTCAGCAAACTCAGCTTTTTATGCCATGTTTAGTTAGAATTTCATTTTTGATACTATATCAATATTGATATTAATATTTTCAAATGTTAGAATATCAATATCAAAATTAATACAAGTTGACACTAGTATGATGTAATATACTTTGTTTGCACTACAAATTTTAAAATTGATATAATTAACCAAACACCTCTTAATGACTCCTATTAATATCAATCTTAAAATCGATAGTGATAGAGGTACCTAATAGTGTTACCAAACAGGGCATTAGACTGTGATCAGTCGTAGGACTGTTGTCATCACTTCAGTCTGCATTCCCCTTGTCGACGCGAGTTTGTTCCCAAGGTAGTGCTCTCACTGTTGGTTTGGGACTCGTTTAGTTGGAAGACCTGTGAGATTGTTAGAACAGATTTCTTTGAGCTCTACACTGTCGGTCATATCCTTCTCCAGTTGGTTTTTACGATTTGTTGTACGCTGGTCTGATCTGTTATCCGGGAACCCGTGCTGATGGCACCGCACCAAGAATTAAGTTTGTACGATATCGGCACTCGTTTGTTTAAAGAGTACTTGGCGTTCCCTTTTTTTGCAGATATGGAGGATGAATGACTTGATCTATCGGCCGGAAGAGGAAGTCCTGGCGGAGCTCGAGAAGTTTAAGCAGCATGTTTTGACGTGCGCTCCAACGTCTTGATTGAGATGTGAATGTGGGCGTCTGTGTATCACGAGAGTTCTCGGATATTGTTGCCGCTATCATCAAGGAGCTCACGATCCGGCGATGCTTACCATTCGCGCGATCTGTAGTCTACCGCGTAACTCGACAGACCAGACAAACTTCCAACCTCGTGCATGTTTTGCTTTGTCGACACAGTACGCAGCATGGCCGGTAGTTCCTGAGGGGTAGAGAGCAATCAGAAGGGCGTGAGCTGCCCCGAACGTATTTACTCTTTCAGCTGGTGTTATCATGTTTAGATAGCTTATTTGATTATGGGTTCAGTATTCATATATCGGTTGGTTGGTCGAATAAAAGGCGGGTCACTTTGGTTTACGTGGTTGGATGTCAAACTTATCAACAGTCTAATTCATGGAAAGCTATGGCCCATCTGGTCAGATTCTCGGTCAGCCGATCCGATGCCGCGTCTGAGCGGCTGATGCCATTGAATAGATTGTCACATCGGATGGTACCGGCTGTATCACTTGGTATTGGCTGGTCTGGCCCGATCCAATCGGCCCAACAATTCTTAGGGCAAGCTTTAGGTTGGATGAGATCGAACCGTATCAGCCTAACCGCTCTTAAACAGTCGGATTGGGCTGAAATTGAATGTAACTATGTACTACGTAGTTCCTAGATATCTATTTTGATTGGGAATAGATGCATCACTCCGTGTTAATACGTATAGGGGTCAACGGTACCTCATCACGTGACAGGCTGATCAACCAGCTGGTTTTAAGATATGATCAACTGGATACTTACCTTGCCGGTTTTGTCAGTCTTTGTTTATGACGTGACTGGGTTTCTCATCTCGTAGGCTGCGTGCGAAACGCTCATACATCAAAGGATAAGTTACATAATCTGATGAAAACAATTATTCAGCACGCTAAGCAGCGCAAGAGTTGCCATCACCATGATAATGACAACATTAAAAATTCCTTCTTTCGGTTTCGTTTTAAAGCACCAAGGAAAAACTGTGATAGGTACGTGCGACCCCCATAGATCCAGGGCATTGGAAGACTGCATTCCAGCGTTTGCATCACAAGACAAATGGATATCAATCACGGAAGATAAACAATTCCAGGGGCAGCAGCGTCCCCGGCAAGCAACGTAAAAACATGCCGACTCTCGGAAACTGTCTAGCGGTCGCCGTCGTGGTCCGGATTCCGGATCCAGCAGGCTGAGATTTCGGATCGTCAAATGGGTCCGTCCGTTTCATATCCCCTGATTACAGTACACAATCCTCTGCCGTCGCCATCTCTGTTGTGTGTCTTCAGAGAACTACGTCTACGTCAGACGTCGACGTCGGACTGGTCTACCCTCTACCGTCCCTCGCCGGAGCGAGAACACGGAGGATGGATCATCATCAAGATGCAAGCCGACCACGAGGAAGAAGAAGGATGGCGGCGATGTAAAGGGAGGATGGTTCTCTCGGAGGCGGGGGGCGGGGGGGGTGACGTCTACGCCCAGAGGGCTAGCAGCGACATGAAGCCGGCGCCGAGGAAGAGGGCGACGTAGGAGCACACCTGGAGGCGGGTGCTGCAGCTGGTGCTCCGGCTGAGGAAGTCCGCCGCGATCAGGTCCACCAGCGCCATGTAGATGAGGATTCCCGCCGACACCGAGTCCAGCAGCCCCTCCACCACCAGCGCCCTCGGGCTGTTCGCGTTGTACACCGACGACATGGCCGCCCCCGCCGCCACACCCGTCGGCGTCGTTATTGCGAAGAAGCAGGCCATCACGGTCGCCGCCAGCGCCCCGTACTGCGCCTGCACTCCCGCACCGAAGCCCAACCATGAATCTGTGTTCTCCTCGGAGAAGGGGAGATCAACGTCTCTGTCTGCGTATTATATCATACATATACACACACACACACACCTGGGAGATGCAGCCTCCGAGCGCGAACCCCTCGAAGAACTGGTGGAAGGCCAGCGCGCCGACGAGCGGCCTGATGGTGCAGGGGCTCTGCGACACCCCCAGAGAGAGCCCGATGATGACCGAGTGCGAGACGATCCCCAGCTCCAGAATCTGACCGGACATCACCATGGACGCGAGACGGAGTTAATCCGGGTGAAAGGCCCCCAATTTTCCGCCGCCGGGGAAGGAGATCAATTTGTCTGGCCTTCCTTACCTGAGAGACCACGACGTGGCGTACATGGGCCGAAGTGCCGCTCTCCTCGTCGCCGTGAATCCCCACATGGCCGTGACCGTGAGAATGCCCCCGGTCGGGGATGCCCGCGGATGAGCCGCCTTCGAATGGACCGTGGCTGTGCGGATGGCTATGGCGATGGGCCGCCGCGTGCGCGTGCATCCCGACGATGTGCATCGGATCGTTGCTCTTGTTCTCGGAGGAGGGATGGGAGGAGGGGTCGTGCTCTTGGGGCTCCTCGACGGGCAAGATGCCGGAGAAACCCCCCTCATTGCCACCCTCTGCCCCCGTCGCCGCCGCCGCCGCCGCCGCCGCCGCCTTGTACTCACTCTCTTCCATCCGGTGCTTCCGCTCGTAGAACTGCGTGCCGAGGAAGTCGAGGATGAGCGTTCCCAGCGCCGCCATCATCGCGACGAACCCCGGGAAGGGGAATTCCGACCACGGCGACCTCGGGAGGCAGGGGTCCGTCAGGGCCTCCTGTGCGTCGGAGAGCATGTGGACGAACCCCGTGGCGAGGATGACGCCGGCGGCGAAGGCCTTGACGAGGACGAACGAGCCGGAGTCGGTCCTCAAGAACCGCCGCTTCTTCCCCACCAGAGGGATCGCGATGCCCGCCATGCCCGACAGCAGGATGATCCCCATCGCCGCCACCTTAAGCCTCAAGGCTACGGCGTCGTCCCGGCAATCGCCGGACTCGATGCTCGACGAGCACGCCGTGTTCGCCATGGACATGGAGACCTGCTGCACCAAATTTTCTGCAACCGCCGAAGGAACGAGATCAGACACGGGAAACAACGCAAGAACACGCTCGCGAATCAGGAATCGAGACCGTGCCCGCTCCGGCAACCCCGAATTTACCCGAAAAATTGTGGAATCTGTCGTGGAAGCGGGTGAGGGCGAGCAGAGAATCCAGATCCTGCAAGACAGAGGCATCCGCCGCGGAAACCGCATCAGAAAAAGGGGGGGCAACGCTGCAATTTGCGGAGGACATCTCGTGTTGCTCGAGGCAGAAATTGCAGCCTTCGAACGACTGAGCTCCGCGCCGCCGCAATTACGGGGGAAGAACAACGGAATACCTCGTAGAAGGCCATGGCCGACGAACTGGTCTCTCTCTCTCTCTCTCTCTCTCTCTCTCGCAGGGGATCGACCGATCGCCCTCAGACGCGTCCTCCTTCTCCACCACCACCGCAGGCCTCCTCTTCCGTCTTCGATCTACATGCAGAGCTCCGTCGACTCCTTTATATGAGCAGGCGGAGAGAAACCAGCAGCAACCGACGCCGACGGGCGGCGCCCGCCACCGCAGAGCGAGAGACGACGCGACGGGACATGGATGTCGTCATTCTTACGCCCCCCGATCGCCGTCAGCACGCCGCCGGAGGATATTCGGTTGTATATTTTGGGAGAATAATGATAAAAAAAACATTATATGCTTTTAACGCACACACCACCGAATCTTATCAGAAAATTATTATAAAAATTTAATAAATAGTTTATTTTATGTAATTTTATTTTATTTCATCACGGAGGTGAAGACTCCATACGATTTTTTAAAAAAAATAAATCAAGTGCATGATATGTTGAATTGCATGACGATGATAATACAATCTGTGCGCGTTCCGGAACCTCCCCTTTTACTTATTTTAAAGTTCAACGGCGACTCGGCCGAGTGAACTCACCCTCCCGGACACGGTCCGTGGGCCCGGCCTAAGAACGCGGTGGGCTGGGCCCAACTGCGTGACGACAGAATGTCGGCATTCTGTTTATCCCGATTTATCAGCGGGAGGGGGTAGGTAGGTATTCATGACCACCCACGAATCCACGCTGGATTCACCGCGCGGGGGAGGACAGCGGAGCGGAGCCCAGGTAACGGAATCCAACCGAACCCAATAACTTGTTACGAATAATTTAAATAAAAATTATACATTATATAAAAATATTTTGTCGATAACATTCAATATTTCAGAAGTTTTTTTTTTCGAATCATACGAGCCGAATTGGAGGTTCAAATCATGGAACAACCCGAGTCCGATCCGGTCGATTTTTGGGCCGACCGACTCGGTCCCGACCACGAGACCCCGACTCGTGATTCTTTTAAAATTACTATTTTATTATTTTTGTATTGTGATTCCAGCTGACCCCGACTCGACCCGGGTCTCAACCCCGGCTGGCTCGGGTCGATTTGAGCCCAAACGACCCAGTGGTCCCGACCCTTGACCCCATCTCCCTTGGTTTAAACCAAATCAAATCAGGGGGCTCGGTTAGGTCCGTTGTGTAGAGCCGTTTAGTGCACACCTCTGTTGACCGCGATTAAATAGTTGTCGAAAAAGATAAGATCTAAATATTAGACGGACAGTTTACACTTAAGTTTCAAGAGACAAGAATTTAAATTGAATAAGTTTTAAAAAGGTTAGTTTGAACTTAAATTTAAATCGAGTTTCAGACACAAAGTCAACTCGCATAAATAAATAAATATAGATCAAATTCGAAAAAAATCACATCAACTGTGAGTAGATTGAAGTTGACTCCAAGTCTTATCCAAACTTGGAGCTCGAATTCAACTCGGCTAGAAGAGGATTAATTGAGTTCGAACTCAAATCGAACTTGCTCACCATGATATAAAGTTAAATAAATAAATAAATATTATGTTATGTTATGTGCGGGTGGTCAAGGGAGGCGTGCGTGAACACACGTGCGAGCTTGCATGCACGGCCGCCACCCAGATCATGCACTTGTCCTTTCCTCTTGCCTTGGTGGATTAATATATATATATATATGGTCCCCTCTGGTCTGGACAGACCCACCACCATCATGCATATAATTAAAAAGTCTTTTTTTTTGATAAAAATATAATAGCTAAGAAAGGTTCTGGTCTTCTCAAAACGTTCGGACACAGGGTTTAACACTAAAAATATTTTAATTAAGGCGATATATATCTAGTTATTAATTAATCAACATCGCGCACGGCATCGATCTGTGATCGATCTTAAATTGCTGATTCCAACTTAATTTACACATGCATGCTGTTTGAGTTAGAACATGATAATATTGTTTTAAATTTTAAATTAACATTGATACATATAAATTACACGACGGTTAAGATAAAATTTAAAATTTATATCATAAATAATTTATAAATAATAATACAGAACATTTAGATGGAATAACTATTCCCGAACGAGATGTAGGGAAAAAAAATCCCACGTACCGGATGGGATGACTTATCTTTCGCTTTATCCTCATTTTTTTTTGAAAATGAACTGGATGCAAATTAAGTTTCATTTTATTTCCAAAACAAATGGGGGATTGAGGGCAAACTAGCTTTAATTATGATTATCCCGGTACCAAACACGGCCTTCGAAGAAGGGATGATGTAAGTTGTCACAAGAAAAGATGGTACAGGACAACCTCTTCTTATATATATATATGATCCAAGTGTAAAGCAGCACAGTTTCATTTCATATATGGAATATGATACAGACACGTACGTGTAGTAGAGTCTTTAATCCAAATATCTAAACGTAGTACAATATTATTGGTCTCCGAATGATATGCTTGATTGAGCTTGGGCAAGCGTACCCGTCTCTTCTTGTTGTTGGGCTCTCTCTTCAATTTAATAAATATGCCGGCCAGGACCCACCAAGTGGAGACGACAAAATAATCGGTGTTTTGCATAGGCAAGAACTATATATACATATATGTATACAAAACAATTAATCTAATGCATATAGGACAGATGATTCTGCACACAGATTGGGATAGTCGCCTCATTTGACTATATATGCTTGGTTTCTGTTGTTTTGCAGGTCTTGGCGTTGACCATGCATGGTGAGGGTTTTGTCCCGGTGCCATATATAGAAGGCTCTAATTTCTTCCTCTTTGATCAATTAATATACACATATATATATGACTTGATTTCGTCTTTTCTCATTTGAAGATTGTAACTCATGGATTAATTAATTGGTGATATTGATGCTTGCTTGAAATATAGCTCATAGACGTACTGCTTTTCGTTGAACGATAAATTTTTTTTTTTGGGCTCACTGCGACAAGATTTTACACCAAAATGAAATCTCATATAAATAAATAGACATAAGATCAGTGTCATGCTTGGTGAGAAATGATGACAAAAGGTGTACCGGTGGAGAGATTAGGTATAACCACAATTGAGGTTGGAAACGTACGTGATAAAGAGAGAGAGAGAGAAGATCATCCATCCCATCTGGTTCTACCTAAGAAGGAATTCTATATAGAAATATAGTTTTTGGATAATTTCAGAACATATCTTTTAATAATTTGTCTTACAAAGAAGAGTAATTTTATAAAAGTTTCAACCAACTTGGCTGTATAACCAAACAGTACCCCCATTATGATTTGTGTGTTGCAGTTATGTAAGCAATCATTGGGCTTTCCCGGGCCCAAATTGGCCCGACTAGTGAGCCTGCAAGAATCCCCAGCCCATTACTCTCTTGTATGGGCGTACAAATCGTGATGGTCTCTCTCTCTCTCTCTCTCTCTCTCTCTCTCTTAAGGCGATGGGAGCTTGGTTACATCATCAGCCACCATGCACCACTAAGTGATCTTCGCTAAATGACGTCGGCCCTTTGTCCAGAAGAACGCATTAACAAACTTAACCGGGTATTTGGGATGCACGACAACAAGATAGAGTTTATCAATTCCGAAGTATGTTTCAAGATTGGCTAAAACTTAAGTCTTTGGAAATCTTGACAAGAGTAGTAAATCTTTATATATAGCAGCTTTTGTTATCGGACAAAAAAAGAGGATGCATTCTTTTCTTTTTTCTTCTTCTCTTTTGGTAGTTACCATGCGTGAAGAATAGCTAGCTCCCACACTTTCTGTCATCATTATTTCTCACCAAAATTACAAATTTTATATTTCAAAACTATCTTATATTTTATTTTAATATATAATTTAATCACAAGCATATACGTATGTATTCTTTACTCTCATAATAAGGTGTCTTGTTATCATCTCAGATTTTTCTTGTCATCGCGTATCTCACCAAACTTACCGATTTTATACTCTTAACTATCTTATATTTTATTTTAATACAAAATTCTATCACAAGTATATATATAAAGATTTTTACTCTCATATGGTGTTTTGGTTATATGATTAAATAAGTTATACAATTTTATAGTACGTTTCTTCTTGGACAAAGAATGTGAGACCTTTTTTTTCTACTCTACTTGTGTTTCCTCACCTTTGTATATATACTTATTTAATATAGGTATATACGTACGTGTTTAAAAATTGATGTTTTGGTCCGTGGTCCAGTACCCTAGCTCTCCCCCCCACAGATATATATCCTCGCCGTGACTCTCCCCCACAAAGATCCTCACAACGGCTCTTCTCACGGCAACTCTCCCCAGCTGGCTCTCCTTGTGGAGGCTCCTCCGGTTGCGTTGAGACTCTCCCTGTAGATCAGATCCTCACAGCGGCTCTCCTCGCGACAACTCCTTACGATGGCTCCTCCGGCTGAAGATCCTCCTGGCGGCTTCTCCTCCCCCTCCTTCCTCTCCTCGGTCTCGCTTCACTGTTGAAGCTGATCTTGATCGCATCGAAACTCCGACAGCAAAATCTTCAGCCCTTTGCAAAATCGAAGGTGTCATCTCTGATGATCTGTGCTTGGAATTGGAATGACATTAATTGTGCCTGCTTGAGTCGTTTTGTCTCATGGGTGAAGATATTGAAGCCAAAGCCCGAGCTAAAGTTTGCTTGAGCAGCCCCTGCCTCTCAGTGTTTGAATCTCTACTTCCACACGTTTCGAGCCGCCTATATATATATGCACCTCCGTTCATAGTTTCCCCATGTTCTTTTTGTTTTGTATTCTTTAGTCAATGACATAGTGTTCAAATTTTCTTTTGGATTTGATCGTATTGGTGGCCCGTGGGCAACCCTTCAATTTTTCTTTGGTTTTCTGATTTTGCAATTTTGTTTCTGTACGTTCACCTGTGGCCCGGGGCATCCCTTCTATATCATCCTTTGATCTCTCAAGTTAATGTCTAATTAGTAGAGCATGTATACCCCCAAAATTAATCATTTGGATTTGATCGTATTGGTGGCACTCTGGACTTTATTGCTTGAAAGGAATCAGAGAATATACAAGGATAAAGTTTCAAATCCTTCTTTGAAAAAGACTCAAGTACTCATTTTATGATCGATTCAATTCTTGGAAAAGATTTGGTAGATAGTTACTACCCGTCGGTTGTTATTGTCTACATTAATTAATATGTATTTGATATTAATAAATAATTTTGACTTTAAAGTACTTAATAGTGATTTTGATATCGATATTGTATTATCAAATATTTAATATCAATTTTAATATGGACATAATATTACCAAACACCTAAAGAAATTTGATACTATCACTTTGATATCGATACCCCTATCGTCTTAAAATATCGATGTCAAAATTGATTTTGATACTCTAATTACCAAGCATGCCATTAGGGTTGACAACAGATGTACAAATGATGCTACAATATCATCTCTTGTTGTTGGTCTCAAGCTATGAATAAAGTTAGAAGAAAGATGTCTATTGATTCTAGAACCCAATATGGCATTGTTTAATTTCAAGGTAAGAAGAGGTGAAGAAAATGGTTGAGCCAAGGTCTCATGATTGCAGTAACTCATATACTATGTACTCTCAGGAAAAAAAGAGAGAAAACAATGTGAGCACCATTTAACAATTAATGTACATGTATGTATCCATAGGTTGCTTGGTTGCACACTATTTTTATATATTTTTGTGATACAATTTTTTAAAACTAAGATGGATAAAGGACAAACAATTATCTCTTGTTCGATAACATATGATAACAAAATTACAGAAAAGAGGGAAGATCATGTATAGTATAACAAGGCGAAAAGGCCTCACTTTTTTCCTTTAACAACGAGGAATTTTTCATACAATATATTTTTGATCATTGTCATACACCAATTTCGACAAAATCTGTTCCACAATTACATGTTTTTTTTTTAAAACAAAAACAAAAACTCAGTTTTTCATACAAACAAAAGGTCTGTATTGGAGTTTTTTTTGAACTAACACACTTTTTTTTTAATTTTTAAAACTAACACGGTGAAACTTTGTTTTGTAAATCTAACACACTTTGGTTAAAATCGAGTTTTGAAAACTCGACTTTGACCGAAAACAGCAAACGGTCCCGACTAATGACGGCGAAACGAGATTAGTTTAAAGTCGAGTTTTTACAACTCGACTTTAAAGTCGAGTTTTGAAAACTCGACTTTCCCACACGATTTTTTCCACTCCCGTTCTTCGCTCGTAGCCGGATTTGGTTTAAAGTCGAGTTTTTACAACTCTTCTTCTTCCCGCTCGCCGAGGGCCGCGTCCGGCTCGACCGCCGGCGGGAGCTCCGCCATGAAGTCACTCTCCGGCGTCCCTCCGCCGCCGGCGCGACGTCGACGAGCGAATACGCTGTGCGGACGAAGCAAGCAGACGCCCCGCCGGACGGTGGAGAGGAGAGCTGTGTTTGGTTGTCATCACAAACTGAATTTTTTTTTATAAAAAAATACATTTTTATGGCAACCATCGTTACAAAAATATATTTTATATAAAATTCTTTATATAATAAGATGTTTTTTTTTTCTTGTGACCCCCATTTTCTTGTAGAGTTTTATTTCGAAAGTGCAACGGGATACGTGTAGCATCTCTTTTGTAAAAATAGAAAAAAAAAAGGAAAAATCATCGGTAGAAGTAGATAAGGCTAATAAAGTATTGCAATAGTCTAAATCCCGTCTGATATTAACAACAGATGTCACGTGCCCCCTGCATCTTTTTCTTTTATTTTTTTTTGTTATGTCGTGTACTAAGTCTGATTATTTTGTTAACAGAAAATCACGAGGCAACGTCATGGGTAGCCTGATTATAAAAGGCCCCCTCCCCGTTCGTTTCCGGGTCTGTTTTCTTTATGAAGTACCCATTATAAAATACGAGCATCGGATCCACAGTCTCCATCTCCTCCTTTCGGGCCCAAGCCCACAACGGCGACTCCCAACCGGGCCCACTTGCCGTCGTCCCGGTCCGCCCTGTCGGCGCCGACGCGCCGGGGCGGTGCGCCACCAGCGCCGCCGCGCGGGGGGGACCATCGGATCCCTGCACGTTCCGAGTCCACGGTGCCGGAGTCTGGACCGCAGCTCCCTTCCTCCGTCGTCGGTCTTCTGTGCGGAAGAATTCTCGGGACAGCGGCAGCGTGCCGCCACACCTACACCGCCTCTCCGCCTTCACTGCGCGGTGTGCCCCAGCGGTGCTCGGTGCTCACCCTGCGCTGCCATCCGGCAGGGACCGGGAGGAGACGTCGGTGCCGGACAACCGGCATTTCGGCTTCCACCGCCGGAGGGAAGTCGACGTCCCCACCGGTAACCGCTCTCTGTGGTTGGTGCGGGGGGGACGAAAGCCATCGCCGACGCCGACATGACGTTTGGGGGCACGTCTCTTTTTCTCGCTTTCCCTCTTTCACCGGAGCTCTTGTAAAAAGCCATAATCACAGTGCCCGAGAGGACGGGTAGGGATGTTAAACGTTTTCTAATTGGCAGTGTCAGCGGCATCGGAGGCTCTCCGTCGCCCCGGCCGGAATCTTTCCGGGGGGAGTACGACACCGAGCATGTGGGCTTCCGAGCTGGAAGGTTCGCGCCACCACGTTGGAGTTGCAGGAGCACAGCCCGGGTGGGGGTGGGGACTTGATACGGAAGGCATGTAGATTATGTATTCGACGAAATGTTGATTAGGTAATTAGTGTCTAGGGGATGGGGGAGGAAAGGGTGTTGTCGTCTCTGCGGCCGCCGGCAACCATCCGTGATCACCATTTCTTTAAAGGCAGACCGGGGGGGGGGGGGGGGTTACCATTAAGGTGTGCCTACAATTTGACCGACCAGCGATTGTAGTCTCCTAGCACGAGTCTCAGGTCAAAACAATAATTCTGCAGCTATTGAGAGAGGTAGATTAGTACAGAGGGGTGGTGAAAGTCCAAGAGGCGCCCATCTCACTATACCCCACGCTGTATACCGTCCGGAGTTTGGTCTCTCTCTCTCTCTCTCTCTCGGGGTTCCTCCCCCACCACTTGGGTATTATGCCACCTGCAAGCTTCGTCCTCCCCTCTTTTCGTTTCTTTAAGCCGCAGTATGCCGTCGGCCCACCAGCTCTGATCAGCCTGCCTCGGCATCTCGTGAGAGCTCGGGAGGGGTGTTGTAGCAGGGAGGGAGCTTGTGCGCCAAAAAAGAGGCCGCTTTTCAGAGCCATGGCGCCATTTTAGCGGCCTCTTTGAGCTAATTATTACGGGTGGACGATAACTGTCAGTTGCTGTCAGGAAGCCCTCTCTCTGCTTGCTGATCGCCTGCTTCTGTTTGGTGGGCGGATTCTGATCTAATATCTCCTGTTCGGCACTGTGCGTTTGCGCGAGCTCTGCCGGATCTACCGAAGCATCTTGCCTTGCGTGTGATTTGCGTTTTATCCTTTCTATAGCTTTGTCATGGCTGGTAGTTCCGCCGAGGCGGCTGTGCTTGCTGAGTGGGGATGTTAACTCTTTGTACGAGGCGATGTGCTGTGAGTAACATGGGCCAACGGGTAGCGATTAGCGTGGCTTGGGTCCTCTGTTTTTCTATCGCGCTGTTGGAGCTTCAAGGTTCTGCAGGTAATGAATTCTGTGCAAATATATGTTCGTATTGTCGTGCATGTTTCTCGTTTTGCCGTTTTACCTGGGATCAGGTCCTAGCTACCCTGTTTCCTTTCTGAAGTAGTATTTGCACTTGTATGCGACTTGGACTGTTGGATAGCTAGGCTGCTTTTGATCTTTCTTGACAGCATGCAGTATCGGAGGATCCAGACTTCCATAGGCACATTCCTTCGGTCCTCCTTTTTTATAGGATAAAATAGATCTGGAAATGTTGCATTTGCTTCAGACTCTTTCTTTCTCAGTGATAAATTTTAACACCATAGGGCCATAATATGGCGCTATGTTTCCAATCATGTTTGTTCATATCATTATCCATAGGAGAAGGTGAAATGGAAATTTTGGAGTTCATATGTATATTTCTTTCAAGGACAGCATGTACTTGTTAGGTCAGTTGCAGAGTTAGCAGATTAGGGATCTTTTCAGTACTTTAAACATTTCACATTTTTATCCTTTTGTTCTGTCCTTTGTTTATTGTATGTAGAGGTCTTTTAGAACAAGCAGGAACCACATGGCATGTTTTCACTCTTCATAACCTAAGCTTTAATTCATTATCAGAAGCTGACTCTGGCATGACCTTGGTAGACTCGTCCAATTCTATTATCTGGTGTCTACTTAGACCTTAAATGGATTTGGCTATTGTATTCATGATCTCATCAAGCTAGCGATGCCTTCTTTACCTGAATAACATTAAAGTTAGTTGACCATTATGAGCTGCTGCTCAACTTTAGTGCCATCGGTGCTATTACCCATTTTGCAATTCGAAACATCAATCTGTTTGACAGTATATCACTTTTAGGTTAATCCTTCTTATGTCATCATTTGAACATTGGTTTGCGTCATTTTTCATTATTCTTTGGGAATTGTACCGAGGAAAAGGCAAAAGACCAGGAATGCAATAGTATTTGCTCCAAGGCTGACATCCTATTAAATTGCATTTTAACAATTCCTGTAAATTTCATCACCTCTATCTATGTGAGTTGGGATCATTTCCATTGGATAAAAATAATTCAATCATCAGTGGACCAAGTTTTCATTTACTCATTTTAGAAGACAGGGTATGAAGGAGCTCTGTCCTTGTGCTTGTGATAACAAAGTCATCCTCTATAGGTCAATAAAGAGGGGTGGTCATAGATTTCCTGTTGTTGGATAAAATCTCAAGCTGCTCTCATGAGTGATGTGCATGTGTCATTTGAATTTCTTGTAAGATCTTAGATTTGCCACAAAGAAAAGGGGAAAGTATCACAAATGTCCTTACATATCTAGTTTCATTTAGGTCACTCTTCTTTATATTTCAAATTTTTGAAAGTAGGTAATCTATCGTTTCCAGGCTGTTGACCAAAAATGTCAAGAGAAGCATACAGCTGTCAAGGCTATTTCTTCTCTCATCTCTTTTCTTACCATTTAGATTATCTAGATACGATTTCATCTTGAAATGTCTGACCAGAATAAACATCGATGTGCTTATTGTATCTACCCAGATGGTTGACCTAATTGATGCAAAGAAGGGATCCAGAAGTCATTCAATACTCTGTTTCATTATTGAGAAATTATCACAAGGCAGGACAACATATGATGAGATATTTGAGTTGTGCCATGTTTTTTTTGAAACCGGTTAAAAGACAAAAATTTCTATTGAGCAAGATGGAGTACAAAGAAGACAAAGAAACAAAAACAAAAAGACAAAACCCCATCCCTCACGGTAAAAGTGTATAGGGCACCTACTGTTTCTAACATGTGAGGCTAGCAATTTCTTAATGGCCTTTCTGAGAAATTTGTGCTTTTCTGATCAAACCAAGATGCTGATGGAAGGAAAAGTGGAAAATGGCAAGAAGAGATACTTTTATGTTACATGTTTTGGTGCTTGTTTGATGAATCAAATCCCTAGAGGCATTTGGTCTCCACATTATATACTGGAACCATCGCTGATCTTGGAAAGGAAGCATATTAATATTCATAACCTAAGAAAGGTTAATGTAGACAGAACACTTTGTGCAGGACACTGGGGTAAAAGTTTATCAAGTTTCTGCCTCTCCACATGCCTGAAGATCTTTAAACTGAGGGCTTACATTTTCTGACAGCTTTCTTGAATCTTGAGTTTATTTGAGTGAACTAAGGGCAAAATCTGGAGGCTTGAGAATGTTCACAAGTGCAGAATAATATTCTGATGACATGGAAATTTGAACAAAATTTCATATTGTGCTTCAAAATCATTGTCAGCATGCTCCTGCTAGGGATTTAAGTTTGTTGATACCTATATTTGTTAAGTTGGTTAACCTTATGCTATCTCCTTCAATGGTAATTCAACCTCCAGGCTTGTTACTTACTAGTCTATATTCAAGGGATGATCTATAAACGATAACCTAAGGATGATCTTAAGGCATATCCAAGCTGCTTGATATTGTGGTAACATGTTTCTGTTTCATTTCCCAAGTTGAATAAGTAATCAAACTCAGATTTGCTTTCTTCCCTTCTATGTTTCGATAGATTGACGCCTTCTAAGTTAAATTAAAGGCAATGAAGCAATATGCTTCATAACTCGTCCTCGATGAAAGCCAGCAGACTGGATACACAAGGAACTTCCTACCTGAAATCACCATTCCCCTTTAGTCTGATGGAAAACCAATTAGGGCCTTATAACTTACTCCAGGTCTGCTCCTATTAAATATTATATTGCCTACTGAGTACTGACAAAATCTAAAGTCTTGACATCCTTTTTTTACTTTCACTTTTTTTTTTCATTTTATGATGGCTCAAGTTCTTTTACTATGTATCAAACATAAGACTAAGGAAGCTATAGTTAGAAAAGAAGAAAATATTAAAATAATAGAAACAGAAAAAGGATGTGGTAGACCTAAGTTAACTTAGAGGAGGGTATTTCTATATGATTAGGATGATTTACATTATTACATATCTCCCAAGAAATAACCCAAAATTATTGTTAGTGGAGAATGAGAATCCATATAGCCGACCTTAAATAATTTAAATTGGGATCGGTTCTTGAGTTGAGTAGTATGCTGGCTCAACTGCTCAAGTTATTTAGTATCAGTTAGTTGTATGCATAAAGAAAGCATGATCAGCTTCATAAGAAACATTATCATCATTTTCTGATAGCTCAAAAATCATGAGAAACTGACATCTTCAACTTCATCAACTGCATGGACATGGAATTTACATGGGTCCTCAGGCTTGTGGTGCTTGTGGATGTTTCAGAAAGACTTGTTTCTTTGAGAATGCTAGACAATCTAGTTATCTGTCATTAAATTATATTGAGTTTTTTCGTCCTTGCAGGTGTTGTTCCTTCCTCTTCAATTGAAATTCCTTCCAGCAGACAGTTTGCACCTAGTCCTGCATGTTGTGAATATCCAACAGGAGTATATGCGCCTAGCTCCTTATCACTTCCTAATGGTAAACCATTATACGTTCACTCCATTTATTTGATGCTTGAACTTAAGGAGGTAAGTTGTTCCTTGAAGTGCAGGACCAGTTTCTCATAGATCAAAAGATCTTTCACCAACCGAAGTGTTACCACCTAAGGCAAAGGACGTTATACAATTTTCTTCTCCTCGTCCTTCCCCAATTTACATCACTAACACACCACCGATAATGGCTCATCCTCCTTCAATAGACTCTCAGGCACCTTCAGTGCCTGCTAGGCCAGGTTCATTTTTTCTATTCACGTTGTATTTTACTTTAATGCAGTTCAGAAATGACTGTTTTGCAATTACAGCTGATGGCACCTTGCCTTCCAGTTTGATCTCCCCCACACCAGAAATTATTCAGAGTCCTCCAAGCAATATATATGGAAAAGGGCCCAGTAGTGACACTCCAACAGTTGAACCTCCAACTCAAGTAACACCAGCTCCAGGTGACCTAGTTTATTATGTTCCCCTTTGAGTTTGTTATTCTTTTCTAATTAGTTTTACTCTGTTGCATCTTTATCTTCATGGGGATTATCACTACAACCTCATAATTTCCCCCACATTAAATAGAATTCCTAGCATAAGCTTTTAACAAATTCCAGACTGTCTATTTTTATGGTTTTATGTTAATTTTGTTTTCTCTTGCTTTAATAAAAGATGCAGGTCCAATAGTTTCTCGAGCTCCAAGTTTGCCTCCTGGCATACTTGGGGGAGGAGCAGTTCCAGTAGCTGCACCCCCAAAGGAAATGCCCAGTCACGTGCCCCCTCCAAATGATATACACAATAATGGTAATTGTTGGAATATTTTTTAGAAAAATAGGGAGGAAAAAGACTGGCTATGCTGCTAATTTTTTTGATAATTTCAGCTGTTCTTGTTCCTGCTTTAAGCCCGGTGCCTCATGAAGCTAGTAAACCACGGAAGTACATATCCTCTCCTACTTCCTTGCGTCCTGAGCCTCCATCAGGACAAGTGGTACAAGTTCCTGCACCTTCAATTTTGCTTCACCCTCAGAAGCCAAGGGAGAAATACACAAATCCTGCTAGTTCTCCAGCCTTCAGTTTGCCTCCGGATGTAGACTTGAAGAGACATGGCGCTCCAGTAGCTGCACCTTCAAAAGAGGAATCAGACCATTTATCTCCTTCAAGTCATAGGCATACAACAAAAGGTACAAATGGAGCTGTCAGTGAGAAACAAGCTAGAAAACATATGATTAACGTTAATTAGTTGCTTTTGCCCTTCTGTGCAGGTGCAGCAGGTCCTGTTCCAGCTTCAAGTACAATTCCTAGTGAAGCTAAGAAGTCACACAGCTCATCCGCACCATCTAGCCATGAGCATCTACCAACAAATTTAGTTCCGGTGGTTGCACCGTCGATGTCAAATCATCAACACAAGTCCAGAAAGAATTTCCAAAGTTCATCAGTTGCTCCATCATATTTTCCTCCTCATTCTGTCACACAAGGTAAGTGATTATCGAACATGTTTGCTGTAATAGTTTACATACTTCCTTTGTCATCTTGTTTATTCTGATTTTGCTTTTATTCTATTTGCTGTCAAATCAAAAGGCCCTACTGTCTCTCCATCTCCTTTAGTTCATCCAAGTTTACTACCAAAGTATGCACATCACCATGCTCCTCCACCCTTTATCCCGAATACAGGTACAACAACTTGAAGCCTGTTACTCATTAAATAGCAGTGTTTTAGCCTCTGATGTAGCTTCTGACTATCAGCCTCTCCCATTGAATCTCCGTCTTCTTCGAGATTTGCCAGTGGAAGCTCTGCGCCTTCACCATTGGGAGTGGATCCATTATTCCCAACCAGATGTAGGGTTAGGTTTCACTCTCCTACTTTCAAATTTCTTTTAGCATTACAAACTTTGTTTCAAAGTTTTTTCTTGTAACATGTTTGTGCTTAGGGCATGCTTACTCCCCTGCTCCATCTCCTTCTACACCACGCTCAAGGAAGTCAAGAGCTCCAGTGCATCAGCCCGTGCAGGCATTTCCACCTCCACCCCCTAACATAGGTCAGTACCTTCTTAGTTATATTTGTGATTTCAATAAATATCTCAGTTTGGATTGCTTGATTTGGTCATGCAGATTGCTTATTCCTGCTGTGCACGGAGCCATATACAAATCCTGCTCCTGGATCTTCTTGTCTATGCGCATTGCCCATAAAAGTCAAATTGCTCCTCGGTGTTGCACTCTACACGTTCTTTCCTTTGGTCTCAGAGCTCGCACAGGAAATTTCAGATGGTGTTTTCATGAATCAAAGCCAAGTCCGTGTTATGGGAGCAAATGCTGCCAATGAGCAGCCAGAAAAGACAATTGTCCTTATTGATCTGGTACCAATGGGGCAAACATTTAATAATGCTGTGGCCTTTCTAACATATGAAAGGTTCTGGCATAAGCAGATAGGCATAAAGGCTTCATATTTTGGGGCATACGATGTTTTATATGTTCAATATCCTGGTAACGTTTCTACTCCACATTTTTTCTTCATGCCAACATGGAATATTTTTTGGTTCTATGAGATATCTTAATGATAAACGTATAGATATGTGGTTGGTTAGGTCTCCTTACGAAGTACTTTTTTTTCTTCACATTTAAGAAAAGATGTTTTATGCAGCTTTTTCATGTTGCCTGATGAAACAATTCAGTTTTATTTCTCTTCATTGCTATGCTCTAGATGTTGGAATTGACTATGTCTGGAATACCAATCTTGATTTGGCTCCTTTTATGTAGGACTTCCACCATCGCCACCTTTACCACCTTCTGATATGAACATGAATGATGGTCCTTTGGGTACTGATGGTAATGCAAGGACAATAAAGCCTCTTGGTGTTGATGTGAAGAAAAAGAGAAAAGAAAATCTAAGTGGCGCTGTTGTTGCTATTGTGGTCATCTTTTCTGTTATTATTTTTATTTTATGTGCTGGAGTTCTATGGTTCCTGTTGTTGAAGTTGAAACATCAAGATCCTTCTCATCTGGCCACTACAGCTCCAAAAATGTTGATGCCTGCGTACGTGAGGACATCAGGTAAAATATTAATCATTTCTCATTTTTGGTCATGATGGTTGTAGAATTTAGCTTGTGCTTATAGTGATCCATTTTTAATGTCGATTGATAAACATGTTTTGCTTGTTTATCAGAGTGCATCAACGAAGTACTGCTCTAGTTTCTATATCGATATGAATGTTTAGTTGCAGGATATGTTGAGACGGCTGTTTCTTGTCTCTCGCTAAGTATTGTGTTTTAATTTTGTCACTGTAAACATACCTTATAGCACCTTCAGTATTTGTTGCTGAAGTGCACATACTAACTTCGTTTTTGTTTAATATTGTCAAGCATTAGGAACTGGACCAACATTGCTGGGCAGTGGGCCTGCTTCAGCATCAGAATCCCTCTCTTCTAGCATCGCAACATATGCAGGAACAGCCAAAACATTTACTGTAGGTGAGATGGAGAGAGCTACAAACAAGTTTGACATGTCTAGGATAATTGGAGAAGGTGGCTTTGGGCGTGTATACAAAGGAGAGCTGGAAGATGGAACAAAGGTGGCTGTGAAAGTTCTAAAAAGAGATGATCATCAGGGGAATCGTGAGTTCTTAGCAGAGATTGAGATGCTTAGCCGTTTGCATCATAGGAACTTGGTTAAGTTGATTGGCATTTGCACAGAGGAGCATCTGCGTTGTCTTGTTTATGAACTTATTCCTAATGGCAGTGTGGAATCACATTTACATGGTACGTACCATGAAGATTTATTTTTGCTATCTGGACAAGTTCTCTTCTGATACACATGATGAGGTTCAAAAGGTTACCTTTGTTATGTTTACGTTGAATTTCTCCTTGGTTGGAATGATAATGAAGAACTAACTCTTTCGTTCAGTGGTTGTTCCCATCATTACTTTGTTGTTGCGGTCAATGTATATGATAAGACTTTCACTGTAGTAGCCAACCGAGTTCAATGCATGAACATAGGGCACGTGCCAAGTGATACCGTCAATTTTTTTTTTAGTTTCTATATCATCATCTTCTTTGAATACATGGATCAATGTGCCCTTGCATGTGCAGGGATCCCATTTGTTACTTAATGTTTGGGGGAAACATCTTTATTTCTACCCTTTATTTTCTTTTCCCCAAAAATTTACAGAAAATTTACAGATTTCAATAGCAATTCTATGAATTCTTGAGTCATACTCAACTACCTTTCTCTAGGGCTGGACAAAGAAGCTGCTCCTCTAGACTGGGGTGCCAGGATGAAGATAGCCCTTGGTTCAGCCAGGGCTCTTGCATATCTACATGAGGATTCAAGCCCTAGTGTCATACATCGTGATTTCAAGTCAAGCAACATCCTGTTGGAATATGATTACACTCCTAAAGTTTCTGATTTTGGCCTGGCTAGAGCAAAAATGGATGGTGGGGATGAACATATCTCAACACGGGTTATGGGAACATTCGGGTATGCATCTGAAATAAACTTAGTTCATTTCTTACACTTTAGATATACTGTGCTACCTACATTGATGATTCTACTTGTACAGTTACGTGGCACCCGAGTATGCTTTGACAGGGCATCTTTTGGTCAAGAGTGATGTTTACAGTTATGGGGTGGTTCTCCTAGAACTTCTCACGGGGAGGAAGCCTGTGGACATGTCACAACCACCAGGACGAGAGAATTTAGTAGCATGGGCACATCCGCTCCTTACCAGCGGGGAAGATCTAGGGAGTATTGTTGATCCAGCGCTTGGCTCCAACTTTCCATTTGATAGTATGGTTAAAGTAGCTGCCATCGCTTCAATGTGTGTTCAACCTGAAGTGTCTCACCGACCATTCATGGGTGAGGTTGTTCAGGCCTTAAAACTAGTCTGCAGTGAGATTGACGAACCAGTAGGGTCAGGAAGCTTCAACCTTGAGGATTTACCCCCTCCAGATATGGAAAATAATATTCCGAGATTGGTTTTATCTTCCGAGATTTTTAGTACTCCAGCAGCGTATACAGGGGAGTCATCTGGATCGTTTAGGAGGCATTCAAGCTCTGGCCCTTTGAAGATGAGCAGAAGTGGACAGTTCTGGCAGAGGATGAGAGGCTTCTCTGGGGAAAGCATGAGCGAAGATGGTCGCCTTTCTCTCAGGCATGATTCAAATGCCAATGCTAGTCACACCAGGTCACCTGGATGGTCATGAACATGAAGTTGGCATTTCGAGCATGTCATATATATCAAAGTTGCTCACTCTCCGATGATGCCCGCTGATGTTGCCATCTTGAACTGCACAAGTCTAGACAAATTGATATTGTCATGAGTATGATCGCTGGATAAAAAAGCAGTGATGCAGAGCAAGTTGACTATGGAGTTGGCCTCTCAGGCCTGCATCCGCATTAATTTCATTTTACCAGGTGCCCAACTGACAGCTCTGCAGCTGCCAATTTTTCTTCTTCTGAGGTTTCAATCGGTGGCTGTACCAGATCAGTTTTATTGCTCCAATGAGGTAAAACTAGGACCATCATCATGCAAGAAAATAGATTGTGGCTTGTGAGGTCCCCGGAAAATACCCTAAACGATCCCTCCCGTGATTTTAGAATTTTCTTCTGGACGCTCACCAATTTTTCTGTACATAAAGAGGTAGAAGAACATCCTCATGTGCCTCAACGTGTTTGAATGTTCTGTTATCTGGTTGTTCCTGCTTGATTTCTTGTTCCACTAGACTTGCCTGGGTGTAGTACTCGAGACCTTTACCGTAGTCGTTAACAGGTAAAATTATTCTGATGAAGTGTAATAATAAGAGGAAACACAGGGAGTGGGTGTTACAAGCGTAAGCAAAACCTACCTTGGAGCCTTGGAGGTAAACAGGTGCTCACACACGGTCAGCAAAGAAGTAACCTGTAGCCAAAGGCGACCCCCGTCCTTAAAAACTCTTAAAGGTTAATTATCATTGCTAATTATCTATTCTACATGTTGAACTCGCTGTGTAATTCATGCGTTATGCGTATCATATTTATTTTTAACGCCTTACTTGCTTTATTATCAGTACCACAGGAGCCAAGATTTGATGAATTATTGTTTGACAGGGGTGCAGTGTAATTGGCTGATGGCTGATAACTGAGGAGTTTCTTTTTTATACATAACAAAAAAAATTCGAATTTTTTGAAAAATAACACACAGAAACTTCAGATTGGGGGAATGGTAAGGTTTGGTGAAAGTCGGACTACTTTCACCTAAATTTAAAAGTTCGATTTTTTTTTGAATCTAACTTTCACCCAAAATTTCAAAGTCAAATTCTTTTAGTATAATTTCAGTCTGAAGTATTAAAGTCGGGCTATAACTTTAAAGTCGGAGATATATGCTCCTACTTTGTTTAAAAGAGCAAATACTCATGTTTAATATTTCGGCCAAAAGCAAGACTCAAAAGATCGGCTTTAAAGATTTCGGGTGAAAGTCAGATTTTTATGTCGCACTTAGACAACACACTGTTATTCCTCAATTTGAAGTTTTTGGGTGTTACTTTTAAAATTTTGGAAAAAAAAAGTGTTATGTATATATAAAAAAAACCTCATAACCGATCACCGCATCTCTGCCATTCCCATTTCCCTCGGATAAGTTAATCAGGAACCATTTAAAGTTTTAAATTAATTCGCCCCCGGAGATGACAAGGTGGCAATTTCAACATCTTCACCGGATGCCGAACGATTATTCATACGCTCTCTCGCGCATTCTATCGAACAGTTTATGTGCTCTGGCCACCTGCACACGGCGAGAAGCCGCGGAAGCGTCGGTCCTCCGCGCGCCTTCTTGAAGGGCAGCCATGGTGGCAGTCCTTCGCGACGTCCTCGCAGCGGGATGCGCAGATCGCCTCGTCCACACATCCCCGTGCAGGCCATCGGCCGGGAGCTGCCGGCAAGCGTCGACGACGGCGATCGCATTCAATGGGCAGCCGCGGTGCCGGCAGCCCTCGCGCGCTCCTTGATTTAATTACCGCAACGTCGGTCGACCCCGCCAGCCCTGACGGGCGGCGGAAGCAAGAAGGCACGCAGAGTGTCCCCACGGTCTTAATAATAGAGAGAAGAAAGGGGCGACGCCGTGACGGCCCGTGAATGGCAGGAAAGGGGCAGGCCCGTGCGCGCCATGAGGGCGCGGGTACTCTTCTCCTTCCTCCACGAAGGCCACGGCACACGAACGATACCTGTGCTCTGTTCCGTCGCTGTCGCCGGGAGGAGGAGGAAGTACATACGACTTCAAGTTTGTTGAATCGTATATCTGATCTACATATTGTCAAGACGACAGGAGGACGCCGCTGCCGATCAGAAGGGAAATGGCTGCGACGCCCGCCGGCCGGAACCCTAACGCTGGACGCCGCCGGAGAGGGCACACACGTCGCCGGGCGGTCGCACCACCGATCACACCGGCGGCCGGCCGGGAACAGAAGAGCACGGTGGTGTAGATCAGTTTGGTCGAGCACGTACCATGCATCTTTAATGTCACATTACTCCGGCCAACAACCGAGCTCGTCGATCTGCCTCTCTTTATTTCCTCTCCGCGGCCGCTTGAATTAATGCATGATCACATTCATCATCGCTCTCTCGTCTCTCTGCTGCGGAGTGCCGTCGCCGTCATCGATCGATCATCAAGGCGACCCTGGCCCGCAACCTCAGAAGAACTGATCCGTACTTGCGGAACGATCATGCATGGCGGCATTTCTTGATGATTCCGTGTCGTCGCCGCCGCCCAGGTTGTTCTCCGGCGGCACTGCGATCTCTAGCTCCACAGGGGATTTTAATTTTACCTGGATACTGTTCTATAGGATCTCCTGCCAAGATATATAGTTTTTTTTTTCAAGTCTAGATTCTTGACGACCAAACATCCATCCATCCTTGTCGGATAATGCTCCGACGACCAACTATATGTTTATGTTGGGAGTTTTTTTTTTACTTAATTTTTGAAAAAAAAAGGTTGAGATAGTTCACTTATTTAATTCCTTGACATATTTTCGGACTGGGATATTATAGTTTGCTTTTTTTTCTTCTTCTAAAGATTTAGACATGATATATAGGAGAAGATCACGGCACACATCATACATCATACACCTTATATATAAAGCCATATCCGATTTTCTAAGTAAGTTATATTTTGATAGTATATGTCCCAATTAAATCAGTCCAAAATTGTTACTCGACCGACAACTAACTAGATATTAATCAGAATTATTAGTAGTTCAGTGTTACACGTGAATATTAGTACACTTTTACATATATTTCAGGCATTTATATCTACAACTATATATATGGTCCCATGCCGTATTCGTGTATAGAGAGATGGTATCCTACGCAAGCTACTTTTTAGGGTCTCTGTTAACTGTTTGGTTACATTATTAAATTTAACAAGCTATCGATTTTAATACTTTTAATAGAGACGTCAGCATTAGATTTCTTGGTACCTGATATCAAAGGTGACATGTTTATGACTAATACTCTGTTACCAACAGGCTTTTAGTTTGGCGCCATGCTTCCTTCATTTTTCAAATGCATATCGATAAAAATTGAAAATCTTAAAAAGTCGCTAAAATTTTGTTTTCTCTCTGCCATGTAAAGATCGTCACACGTGTCAATAATTAGTTGGGTACTCAAGAAAGTTTTGATGTAGTTAATTACTAAGGTCCTGTTTGACAACACTATCAGACATCTCTATCACTATTAATTTTAAAATTGATATTGATGGTAATCACCTTGAGATATTTGATTAGTAGTATCAATTTTAAAATTTGCAGTGCAAACAACACATATTATGTAATACAAGTGTCAACTTGTATCGATTTTGATATTGAGATTCCATCTTCTAAAAATATCAATATCAATATTAATATAGTATCACTTTTGATACTCTAAACAAACAGGCCATAAACTAATCTATATATTAGTAACCCATCTAAACTCACTTACTGACATGTTCTACTCACTAACTTGGTCTATATATCACTAACTCACCAAACTGATCACTTGCGAACTCGCTGTACTGTGTGCTCGTTTATTATCACCCAAACTCACTTATTAACCCCATGCACTCACTCATTAACCTAGTTTATTTATTTTTAAGTCAAACTACTTACTAACCCTTTGTTCTCAGTTACTAACACAGACTACCTATTGTTAACCTAGTCTGTATATGTTACTAACCCATCCAAACTCACTAATCCCATATACTCACTTACTAGCATGGTTTAACTAACCCCTCCCCCCCAAATTTTTACTAATCCCATGCATGTTCTCAGTTATTAACTTTGGCTATATGTATATTACTAACTTGCTCTACATGTTGGTAACCCATACACGCTCACTTACTAATCGCATATGCTCACATATACTAACCTAGCTAGCTTGTATGTTACTAACACATATTTTCCCCTTGTACCACGTTACTAACATATGCCATGTATTAATACCTTGATATATATGTTACTAACTCGTTCACATATACTAACTTGGTCTACATATATATTACAAACTAGTCCACCCAACATTCACTAACCCACCCTCTGTACTAGCTTAGGTTACATAGTATTACCTTTATAACCCCCTGTACTCACTTGCTAACCTGGTATGCATACTACTAATCTAACCAAATTCATTTTTTAACACGTACGTAGTTACCAACTTATACCATATATTGCTGAGACCTAGGTCGTGGAAATCGCCGGAGGAACCCAGAATAGGGCCCTCACCTTGCACATGCATGCACACAATCGAAGAGAGAATGTTGACGAGTACCCTTTCGATCCGCAAAATCTTGTGTCGTCCTGCTGCGCTCATTCTCTCTCTCTCTCTCTCTCTCTCTCTCTCTCTCTATATATATATATATATATACACACACACACACACCTACGAGACACGATCTGCCGGAGTTGCCGAGCGGCGTACAGAGTTTATTGTATGTCATATCATCCTTCGGTACGTGTTCTGTCGACGTTCTCCCCGCAACCGCGCAAGGAAGCTGCTGCATGCTGTGCGTTACTTCCGTCTATCTTCTACCTCTGGAGAATCAGAGAGAGGGAGAGAGAGGGGGGGGGAGCCCTAACTTGTCAAGAAAGGAAGGTAAAGGATCCAGTTGCCCTAACCTTGTCTAGAAAGAAATGTAAATCAAATTGCCCTATAAACTTCACATATCACACATATATCACATATATACACACACACACGCACATCGTTGGAATCCACTCTTGCCCATAATGGGGTTCCGTCTAGTTTACTTCACTGGTTCAAACACACATTATTTATTTAAAAATTAAAATAAAAAATAAAATAGTTTACGAATAGACCTAAATAAAAATAACTCAACATGATCAAAATTTAGATTGGCATTTGAGAAATCCATCTCCCTCTAATATTATTTTATACAAATTCGTAATAATATACTATTAAAATATTAATATAATACAAACATAAGTTGGCCGACTAATTATGCCAGCCGATTTATCAGTTCTGTTCAAGTTAGACATGAACAAAATCAAATCAAATCATTCATGAGACAATGGTTGAGTTGCGTTTAAATCAAACATTCGGACCATCTCACATGCATGTGTGTTCAGATCCTCAGGTTTTATCTTCCGATTTTATGAACACCGCCGGGAGAAGGAGAGGACCAGGAAATTAAGCTAGACCGGCGTCCTCCGGCTTTAATGGGGGTAGGAGATGGCCTGATCCGCCTGCATGCAGTCTGTACATTTAATAACATTGCAGCTCTCGCTGCGCAAAACCCTGCCCTTTGCCTTCACGTTCTTCCGCTCCGCATTGATGCACGTACGGACTGATGATCCAAATGTACGTACACTGCTAGCTAGCTCGTCCTCGACTGCCGTTCCGATTCCCATCCTTGAATCCGCCATACATACATGGATATGGCCTATGGGATTAATGTTCGTTGATCTGTGTGTCGACGAGATGCTCCACCGTTTCATCCACGTCTTGTTCTCGAAGCAATTAAAAGATCGATGTAACCCACGAGCCTTGTCTCGATGCTTAATTAACATGATATATATTAGACCATCCAGATTAATTATATCTGATACGAGAGCTCTTGTTCTAAGATCAAAGTTCAACAAGTGTTAATTAAGAGAGACAATTGATCCAATTAAAAGCTAAGATTGCACGTACGCTCAGTTTGATCGAGATAAGTGATTAATCGATGAATCACTAGCTAGGTACGTTTTAATTAAACAGCTAATCAATATAATATTCAGCTGAAACATGTCTGATCTCTGCAGCTAGCCTAGCTGGTCCAAATTAATATTCAGAGAACAGCCTGCCTGAGACCGGCCGGGGAATCGCTCGTGGATGCATGCATATGTCAAGGTTCTCGGAGACGGAAGAACAGGGGCCTCTGGGAAGAGGGTCCTACCTTGATCGTTGACCAGAGATCTACATGATACCCATTTTTACTTTCCGACAGCGTCAGTCACTGGCTTCTTTGAGTACGTACTCTTCCAGCGGTTCCCGCAGACGCGCCATAAAGACCCGGTTAGAAAGCCTGCAGTGTAAGAAACGATCTATATACTCTAAACTCTAAACCACCACCGATCGAGATACATCCCAGCACCCAGAATATGATTACGCCGGGAAAAGATTGACACATTTCTAAATATATATATATATACACACACACATAGGTATGTATCTAATTTATACATAGATATAGATGTGTACAGAGATAAGAACAAATTAAGAAGCCACGCATGATCAGCTTGAACATAGATGATATTATGGAGAGCAGCATTTAAATCCGGCCACCTAACACATTTGTCTTGTGGTGGTTGGTTGGGGATGGCATGCTCGGTCTACGGGACTACAGGGCATTCATGCGCCCATTTATTTGATAGCAGTGTGGCTGCCTCTCTTAAATATTATGAGAGCAGCTATGTATGTATGTATGTATGGTATGAGAGGCAGCGCGCCCAGTCCCGGCCAGTCCCACCGCCGCAGCCCTCCCCAACTACTACGCATATCACACCGGTGCGCTGCCGATCGCCCTGGGAACACGGCGGCGCAGGCATCTGTGTGTGTGTGACGATCTCCGGCGAAGCTGATCGGTGAGGCGCGCGCCTGCGGCGGCCACGGGTGTTCGTTCCCATGGCGTTGCCGCTGCAGAAGGGAGAGCTTATCTCCTTCAAGATCCTTGTGCTCCTCGCGCTTCTCCAACCGATTCTAGGTTTTCCAGCTGACTGATCCCCCCGTTTGATTTCATTTATACTTGTGTTGATCGACGCGGCGAGATATATCAATGGGATTGATTATATATATATATGTAGATTGGGATGATCTGATGCAAATATATATATATGTCCTCTTCGGCCGTTTCTGCTTCCTCTCCGGCCGGCCGTGTAGGGAAGGAGTACACGGGCTACAGGGAGGCGAGCAGCTTCCCTTCCACGGCGCCGGCGGAGGGGTACGACTACATCGTCGTGGGCGGCGGCACGGCGGGCTGCCCGCTGGCCGCTACCCTCTCGCGGAACTTCACGGTGCTGGTGCTGGAGCGGGGGGGCTCTCCGTACGGCAACCTCAACATCTCTTACATGCAGAACTTCCACATCTCCCTGGCCGACACTTCGCCGGAGTCCCCCTCCCAGGCCTTCGTCTCCACCGACGGCGTCATCAATGCCCGCGCTAGGGTCCTCGGCGGGGGCACTTGCATCAACGCCGGCTTCTACACCCGTGCCCACACCAGGTACGTAAACACACACACACACACGCTTGTAGAAACCGCGAATACATCGACCAATTAAAACAAATAGATGGAGTTGGGATCACCAGCTGACGACCGGAGAGAGTTCAAAAATGACTACGATCTCAATTATTTAAGTGATAAGTAACGAGACAAGGAGTTTAAATTTATCGACGACAACAGATTAATGAGTTAGTGAATCATTATTGAACCACGGTCGACGTCTTATTAATTTATTACTAAGCTTAATACAATTCATGACTACCGATAAATATCGAGTTAGTAAGATATCGATGAACTTGTTATTTTTTAATAATAGTCACTTAAATGGTTTAGGGTGGTGATTATTTTTGACTAGAGATTGAGATTATTTTCATTCACTCGGGGGCAGCTGAGATTGTCCAACTCAAATAAATGTTGGAGGTGATCGCTTCCATCTTACCAAACGAATCTATTGCCTTTATTCATTCCTGATTCAGGTGATTTAATTTCTTATTCTTGTCTTCTATTTATTTTTGCTGGCATGATCCAGTTAGAAGACCTGTTTTGGTCATAATTACAGTACTGTACTTCTTCTTCTACAGTCAACCCTGCCTTGCCCAGGACCACATTGGGACACAAGGGATTCTCTGTCCGACCTAACAAAGAGACCAATTTAGGGGGGGGCAAGCGCACCAACCAGAGGTTGGAAGAAATAACCAATAGTATTCATTCAAGTGATCTATCTATCTATTAACGCTAATCAGATAAATTAATCTCACATCAGAATAGGTTTGTGTGTATGCATACCCTGATCAAAAAAGGGAAACGACCCTCGGTGGGAGAGGGCGAGAGTGTGTGTCTGAATAATATATATTAATTATACTTGGGTTAAGAAAGTTATCAAAATGCAAGCAGGGTACGTGTCTGGCGTTTCAATTCACTTGAAGTGTTTTGAGTTGTTGGATGACCTATTATTCTAACACTGTTGTTGCGTTGAGTTGAAAGATAATATCATCGGGTAAGAAAAAAATTATATATATAGTTGTTTACGAAGGAAAAAGATATATATACATATATACGAAGATATATCTAATTAATCATATGTTGGATGCGTAAATACATGGGGGCTTCAGGTTCGTGGAGGCGGCGGGATGGGACAGCGCGCTGGTGAACGAGTCGTATCCGTGGGTGGAGAAACAGATCGTGAGGTGGCCGGAGGTGGCGCCGTGGCAGGCGGCGCTCCGGGACAGCCTCCTGGACGCCGGCGTCTCCCCCTTCAACGGCTACACCTTCGATCACGTCTACGGCACCAAGGTCGGCGGCACCATCTTCGACAAGGACGGCTTCCGCCACACCGCCGCCGACCTGCTCTCCGCCGGCGATCCTTCAAACCTCCACGTGCTCATCCACGCCACCGTCCGCAGGATCGTCTTCCGCCGGGGATCGGGTAATTAATTAATTGATCTGACTAATATTTAATCGGACACGGCGTGTCGCTGATCTCTCGTCGTATCCGAGATGCATCGGATGATCGACCGGCCGGCCGGGTCATATTCGTACAATATTATATAAAAAGCTCGTTTTTTTTGGGTGACGATGATGACGGTGGTGGTGCAGCCGACGGGCGGCGGACGGCGAAGGCGGTGGGCGTCGTCTTCGAGGACGAGAAGGGAGAGATCCACCGGGCGGTGCTAAACGGGGGGAGGGAGAGCGAGGTGATACTGTCCGCCGGCGCCATCGGCAGCCCGCAGCTGCTGATGCTGAGCGGCGTGGGGCCGGCGGGCCACCTGAGGGAGAAGAACGTCCCGGTGGTGCTCCACAACAGGTTCGTTGGGGCGGGCATGGCCGACAACCCGATGAACTCTATCTTCATACCCACCAAGATACCCGTCAAGCAGTCTCTTATACAGATCGTCGGCATCACCAAGAAGGGCTCCTTCATCGAGGCCAGCAGTGGTTTCGGCCAGTCGCCGGACAGCATCAGGTGCCACCACGGGATCATGTCCGGCGAGGTCTGTGTGTGATATCTCTCATCTCCCCTGGCCCTGCATCTCTCTTGATCTTTCCCCATATTCATATGTGAGGAATTTTCTCAAGAGATCAGAAAATTCGTTCTCATGTGTGTGTGTGTATATATATATATACACACGCTGCGCAGATTGGGCAGCTCTCCACGGTGCCGCCGAAGCAGAGGACGCCGGAAGCCGTGAAGGCGTACGTGGAGGGGAAGCGCGACCTCCCCCGGGAGGCCTTCCAGGGCGGCTTCATCCTGGAGAAGATCGCCGGCCCCGTCTCCCGGGGGCACCTCCGCCTGGTGGACGCCGACGCCGGCAGCAACCCCTCCGTCACCTTCAACTACTTCGGCCACCCCCGCGACCTCCGCCGCTGCGTCTACGGCATCCGCACCATCGAGAAGATCGCCGGGGCGCGGCACTACGCCGACATCTCCCAGGAGCGTTACAGCTGGGAGATGCTGCTCAACATGAGCGTCAAGGCCAACGTCAACCTCATCCCCCGGCACACCAACGACACGGCCTCCCTGGAGCAGTTCTGCCGGGACACCGTCATCACCATCTGGCACTACCACGGCGGCTGCCATGTCGGCAAGGTGGTGGACGCCCACCGCCGCGTCCTCGGCGTCGACCGCCTCCGCGTCGTCGACGGCTCCACCTTCTCCTCCTCCCCCGGTACCAATCCGCAGGCCACCGTGATGATGATGGGCAGGTATATATATAAATAATTATATATTCATGTCCTCCCGGCCCTTGGAATTAAGAAGCTAGCTGATCAGAAACATATTCGTAATCTCATCTCTTGATCATCATGATTATATATGGAACGCCGGATCAGCAGCTATCGTATACACTGGCCGGGGGCCGGCGTGCATGAATTTCGATCTATCGATATCGTCTCTGAATTCGAGCATGTTTTCTTTCTTCTCTGCTGCTTCCGTCTCTCAGATACATGGGCGTGAAGCTGCTGCGGCGGCGGCTGGGAAGGGGCGGCGCCATGGTCTGAACACTCTTCTCCGAAGCTCGCGCGCGCGCAGCCCCATTCTTCATTACATTCTTTAAAAGCCCCCTCTTGTTCGTGTTCTTGCTGCGAGGATCGATGTTGCGCGCAGAGAAGCTGACCGCGATCTCTCTCTCTCTCTCTCTCTCTCTCTCTCAAGTCGACTGCTCGAAATCTATGATTAATCGAATTGCAGGATATTGAACAGGGGAGTCTAGAATTAATATTGCCGCCTGGACGAACTCAACGTTCTCGAAAGCTGATCATTGTACGTGCTTCCGGAGTCTCCTGTTTGTCTCCACCGATGTGTATTTATGTGTTTATGCGCGTACACCCTGATCTTGGCTGCCTTGTCTGGGTTTTTTTTTTCTTTCTGAATTTCCATGACAAGCCCATCTCTCTATGCTATCTCAACTTGCACAGCCGGATATGAATTCTCAAGTTAAATCAGACTAGCGCTTGATTCATGCAATCTGTCATACAGGTTGCATGACCCTTTTAATACGATTGTCCATGTTGTTGGGAACGTTTAATTGGGTCGATGCCGCTAAAATTAAAAAATGAGGGTGCGTAGATTTACAGCTCTAAAACTATAATTTTTAAAGAACTCTTGTCAGAACAGAGTTTTGTGTTCATGAAATAATATGATATTTTCAGAGACTAGATGATCTTATATATGCGCGCGACACACACACACAGAGAGAGAGAGAGTATGTTTGGATCAACTTCACCGGAAGAAAGCATACGGCGTCGTTATCTTGGTTGTCCCAAGAAGTTAGTTAATTGTAAATACCGAGTTTTTCGCATCCTTGTTATTTAGTAGGCGAAGACGTACGATTTCTAGAGGTAATAAACAACTTTACTTTTATAAAAAAAATAATATCTTTTGAAATGCTTCTGCACATTATGCGGAGACAACTTCTCCCGTTACATTAATACAAGGAGGAGAGTTGTCGCGGCGAGTTATTAGGGACGGACTTTTTCGAGAAAAGATTATCTTGTGTGACCCAAACTGTCGAGGACACCGCAGCATTTCTTTTATCATGGAAGATTTAAAACTGTCGTTGATATCTCTCTCTCTTTGCAGTGTCAATATACACTGAATATTAAAATTTAAGAAATAATTTATAGAAACTAATATCACTAAAATCTTTTTTAAGACATGAGATTTTTATTAAGCCGAGGACCGATCATGACTAAGGATCCGTCCACAGTGAGAACGGGAGGTCTCGAGAATTCTTCCGAGACTCCACTTTCAACTCTCCCACAAGAAAATTTGATTTAATAATTGATCTCATAATATCTTACGATAACATTTATAATTTGACGGTCATTAAATCATTCCTTGAGGTAGAGAGTGAAACAGAACTCTTGAGACCCTCGCTCTTGTTCACAACGGATAAAAAAATCCGTCGCCAAAAAGTGAGAGAGAAGGAGCATTTATTTTATTTTGCTCGAGTAAAAATCTCAAGTTAACTAGAAGGTCACGAAAACACACATCAATAGGGGTAAAACGAGTATATATATGAAATCGCAACCACCCCATTTGTTAGGATATATCCATTCCAAGTAATAGGAGAACTAAGGCGTAAGTGGATAATTCTGTTTTTTCTTTTCCAGAACTAGTTTAATGGCCCCCGGGGCAAGTATATTTGTTAAAGGAATATGTGTCCGTTCTTCTCATCGGCAAATAAATAAATAAATAAATAAATAAAACACCCCCAAATGTGGGGTAGCTCCGCCGCGGCGGCGTCGTGTCGGGTGGTTCCTTCCGACACGTAACCGCCTTCGCCGCGCCCGGTAAATCTTTGAACCGTACGAGTCCCGACAAGCTGGTCTACCGTTTTGACCCTGTAGGCCTACGGTCAAAATGTTAGATTCACCCTCTCCTCTCGATCCCCCCTCCGCCCCTCCCCCCCTTTCTCTACCTCCGGCTGCTAATCTCCCCCACCATTCTCCTCCTCTCTTTCTCCGGAGAGGGAGAGAGATGGGGAGATCCGTCGTCGTCTACGCCTTGGTGGCCGCTTGCCTCCTCTTCCTCCTGCTGTCCTCTCCGCGGCAGCCCCGCCCCAGGCACCATCGCCGCCTCAAGCTCCGCTCGAACTTCTCCTTCTCGGGGTCGCAGCCGCCCGCGCGGGACCGAGACCATGCGATCGCGTTCGACCCTATCGTCGCCGACATTGAGCGGCGGCGGGAGGACAAGGAGTGGGAGAAGGCGCATTTGGACCTGCCCCACCACGAGCCGGCCCCCGGCGAGGAGGCGCAGCCCGAGTGGGAAGACTTTCTGGACGCCGAGGACTACCTCAACGACGACGTGCGGTTCAATCTGACGCACCGGCTCGTGTCGCTGTTCCCCATCATCGATGTCAGCCCCGCCGACGGGTTCCTGACCGTGGAGGAGCTGACGACGTGGAATCTGCGGCAGGAGGAGACGGAGGTCTTGCACCGGACGAGGAGGGACATGGAGATGCAGGACAAGAACCGCGACGGCTTCGTTTCTTTCCGCGAGTACGAGCCTCCAACATGGGCGCGGCATGAATTGGATGGTGATCCCTCTTTTCTTTCCTGTGTCATATGTGCTTCTGTTTGAGTGATTTTTCAATTTAGGGGTCCCTCGCGCTTTGGGCTTCCCAAGATGTCGGTTCGATCCATTGTGTTTTTAGCCCTCTCTCTTTCCCCTTCATCTATACTCTAGATCTGCAATTAGGTTTGATCCACTTATCTGTACTAGAAAGGCATCTAAAACTTGATCTTGAAGCAATTCGTCTTTTGCTGCGTAATCTGGTGTATGTGCCGAGAGGTAGGTAGTAATCGGGAAAGGTTGTTGATCTCAAACATGTTAAAAAAACCATATCTGAGACACTATTTGATTTTTTTGCAGGAAATTCATCAAAGGGTAATATTGGCTGGTGGAGCGAGGAACATTTTAATGCCTCTGATGTTGATGCAAATGGCCTTCTAAATCTAACTGAGTTCAATGAGTAAGAAATGTTCTGCACTATTAGATACCAGTTTCATGTTACATCCGGGTCTCCCTTGGCACTCAACTGATTTCTTGTTTCATGTTTCTTCAGTTTCTTACATCCAGCGGATAGTACCAATGAGAAGCTTATTCTTTGGCTTTGCAAACAGGAAATAAGGTGCATTACGTTTCACTTCCATCATTCTTCATCCCACGTGAATTTTAGGTCACTTCCTACCTATTTGTCTGGTTGAAGAGACATGCTTGCAACTGCAAGCCAATTTTGCTTGTCACTTCTCTCAAAGTAAAGAAAATGAACAACATTTCTTCCAACAATGATCACCCGTTTCTTTTTGACCTCTTACAATTAGATTTATGTCACCTCATGCTCTCAAATATCTCTTCTTCACATTACATACATTCTACTTTCATGTATGGTTTTCAGGGCACAGGCACCACCTAGATGTGCACCTAGGCATAAGGGAATGATTTGGTGACCAAGGTGCTGCCCGCACAACACCTTGGGCAAAAAAAACATTCGAGGGCAAAACAAGCATTTGATGCCCAATGTTCTGCAACATTCTTTTTTTTTTGGGCCTAAGAGGTTGAAGAATCACTTAGAAGTCAGGAGTTCTGGGTAACGTGAGCACCTGTCTAGGTGGCCTAAGTAATCTAGCTTATTACTATGTTGCATAAACCTTTTTTTCTTCCTAATGGAAGGAAGAAAGTTCAAACTTCAAGTTCACCCACATTTAAAGTTTCTCTTCTCTATTTGAATTCCTAGTTCATGGTTGAAAATATATTTATTATTTTAAAGGAAAAATCTACTACTTTAGTATGTATTTATAGTCGTCTGTAATTTGTATATATTACTGCCATTTATGTTAGAATTCTATAGCTTACATTTTCAAGAAGTGCCAAGATTAACACTGTTTAGGCAGGCATCTTACTGCATAAACTCCTGAACTTGTGAACGCATTTAGTGTCTTAATGTTATTGGCTTGATGACTGTCTAATTTCAAACTGCTTATGGTTGCATATTGATAAAAGTATTTTGACCAATAAACAATGCATAGTACATTTGTAGTGTATTTCTAGATAGAATGCGTTAGTTAACATGTGTTATATGATTTTACCGGAAAATTCTGGTTCTTAGTTTTGAGAAATTGTGTAGTGGACATATCTTAGTGGATGCACCTTTTCATCAGATTAGTGCTCATTTCTAAAAGAATACATCCTATAATTGTCAGGGAAAGAGATAGAGATGGAGATGGGAAACTTAACTTTCAAGAATACTTCAGTGGGCTATTTGACTCAATACGTGACGTTGGTGAAGCCCACAATTCTTCTGATCAATCTGACAGTTCAAGAGAGCCACTAGCTAAGAAATTGTTTACAGATATTGACCACGACAAAGATGGGTGAGTATTGAATGATGATCAGTTTTCAGCTCAATGCCATTTATTCTGTTCTGACATTATGAAATTTGTCTAGGTTTTTATCTGAAAAGGAATTAAAGTCAGTAATTGGTGTCATTCACCCAACAGAACATTTCTATGCAAAACAACAAGCAGATCGAGCACTTGAGGAGGTAATGTTCATCTGTATTCTACTTACAGATCCATATGTTCTTGTTAATTGGTTGGGCACTGGTAGTCTGGGCATAACTTCCTTCATTTTCAAGTTTTAACCAGACCAAGGAGGCCCATCTTTAGTTCCTTATGTGTTTCTTTGTTAACTCCACTGCTCATAACTGAAGATTTTATTTTTTATTTTAAGGTCGTTGTTGTTGAATGTTTATTCATTGCTACTCTCTTTTATAAGCCATTTTAGCCACATAGACCGGACATAGAGTTGATAGGAATGGACACTGGTTTCTGCTGTAAGGGACCGACTGGACACTGGTTTCTGCTCTAGGTTCCAAAAAGAGCATATCTCTAATTTCA
Organism: Cryptocoryne crispatula var. balansae; assembly: GCA_036172225.1. NCBI lineage: Eukaryota > Viridiplantae > Streptophyta > Magnoliopsida > Alismatales > Araceae > Cryptocoryne > Cryptocoryne crispatula. The sequence goes on from CM069928.1 coordinate 41,005,549, forward strand.
TTGAAGTTCATGTTTGCGGTAGACCTATTTTTCGGTAGTGTGGCATCATGGCATGTCCCAAAGAGATTTTCTTTCAGATATCTTTTCATAACTTGGTCCTCCCTTTAAGGGAGCTTCTTCTTGGGAGTGCAAGGACTAAGGACAATCAGTGAAATAATTTTTAGAATGGAGGAACCTTAGCCTCGGAAGCACTCTACTCAGCTACCCTCTCTCTCTCTATCTATCTATCTAGATATGTATATATCTAGTTCAAAGATTGTCATATCGTGTCTCAACTTCATCTCAGGGGGATTGGAAAAAAAGAGATCTTGGGAAAATTTTGGGAGATTGGACTTTGTAAATGTTAATCCTAAATGCATGTATAAGTGTAAATGGCTTGATAATCTCTTCAAAATTGGACAAAGGAACTGAGGACGATGAATTGGACAAGCTGACAGGGTGAACCAGGAGAAAATGTAGGGAGGGTGACTAATTTACAGGATAATTTTGATCTAAGCTTCGTTCTGAGTGATATAGAGAGAAGATATCTCAAAGAGATCACTTTGGGATCTTGAGAGATTGATGTGACATCTTAGATCAGTTTGTACATATATAGACATATAAAATGTTGATTTAAAAAAGGTAATTAAAAAATGGATCAACAATTTCTCGATAGATTTTTCGGTGGATGCAGCAATGGAGTTGGCAATATGTGCTTATGCATATACATTGGACGAACTTAAGAAGGTCACGTAACTGAAATAATACTAGAAAATAGAATGAGAGACTATGAGCGATATAGGTAAGCTGAATTAATATGGAGTTAAGTTAGAGGTTGCAACAGATGTCAGATGGTGGAAATTAAAGGACTATGGATACTTGTATATATCACCATTTCAGCGATATTGTTTCTTGAAGTGTGGAAAGATAGCAATTCTCAAGAGATTGCACTCTATGCTCTAGTTTATCGGTTCTGTGTGCCTTCACCCAACCTTACCTGTTGCATTCTTCACGTTAATGAGCTTATGCATATCAAGTTGCATCATGTTTAGTTAAATTTAAATGTTTATTATAGACTACTCTATTGCCATGGTTGGTTTGCAGGATACCAAAAGATGGAACTGGTTTGTCTGGTTGTTGAGGAATAGGATCTCATTTGGACCTCGATGGCAGTTTAGACAAATGTTCTTGCTAGTTGGAGAAGACCTCAGAAGTGAAGAATCTTATTCAAATCATACCCTTTTTTTCTAGACTTGTTGCAGCCAAATTTATAAATTTGGCACCAAGAGACAGAGATAGCAATGCAAAGCACCTATGGCACCGACATATAGAGATGCAATGCAAAGCACCTATTATCTTCTTGTCTGATACCTTAGACCCAAAGTATTTTTATACCATATCACTTCGATGATTTCATTTTATAATGAGCACTTGTAACATACCCCTGATGTCAGTCAGATTGATTAGCTACTAATGACCAGATATATAGTGCATCTACCTATCAGATTACCACGATTTTCATCTCAAATTACTTGAGTTTGGAAATATTTAGAATTTATGCTTATAGATGTATGCTATATTATTCATGGTTTTTTTCATGCTTTGATTCTCATCTGCATAAAACTCATATATACAGCACCGTTTATCATTATATACTCATACACGAGTATACCTATAAGAGAAACGTTAGCTGCAATGCCATCACATAGGTGGCCTGGCTGGAAGAACACTTATTCAAGCAAACTATACGTTGGCTGAGGTTCCAACAGGCAGAGGTCTGGCTTACGGGATAGTTGTTATTAACAGGTTCTGCACTGCTGTAGGCCACTTTGAGAACGATTGTTTTGTCTGGGGTTTTAGGTGAGCATGGTGAAGAAGATTTTTTTTCTGATAAGTACAAAGGGTTTTCTGAAAGCTGATAAATTAGTAGGATTAGTAGAACACTGCTTGATTAATTACATTTTCCTACCTGTAGAACTATACTACAGTTCTACTTATCACATGGACAATTGCTGAGTTATAACTTGACCTCGATCTGCTATTATGACATGCATACGTGTTTGGTTGTTGACATTCATGATTCAGAGTTGCACAATTTGCTCGTCCAATGTTTATTTGTTAGCGTGATGGAGTTTTATTCCTGTATGTGCAGGCGGACATGAACAAAGATGGTCGACTAAGTTTGGATGAAATGATCGAAAATCCATACGCATTTTACAGAGCTATTTTTACAGACGATGATGACTATGATGAAGAGTTTCACGAGGAACTCCGTTAACGGGACTGGTGACTGACCACTCCTTTCTCCTGTTTCCACTCTGAAAGTTTTGTTTGTTACCCATTGCTTTTTTTTTTGTAAAATTTTTACAGGGCTGTAGGAAATTCACGCTACCCTCTTTAAAGAAAAATTCTACATTCACAGATCAGATTTGTCTCAGTAATGTAGTTTTTCACTTATTATTTTCCAAAAGGTTAGTTGATTTTGTTCCGTCTTCAATTGTTGCTGGTTGGATTCATCATATGAAACACTACAACCTGCTATCCCATTTCTCTAAAATGCGTGTGCTGCCTGTCGCAGGTTTGGCGAGATTTGTTCTTAAGATATCCGTTGACACACTGATTTCGCAACTGTGGACTCAGATTTACTTTATTGTTTATTGTACTTCTTGCTTTCTTTCTTCTAAACCATTCATCTGCTTGTCTTCCCGAGGCATCATGTAAAAATGAGAACTGCGATCAAATGAACGAGGACATTGTTGTGGCGTTTCCGGTTGTAGCACACGCAGGTTTTTCTGATTTTTCTGTATGGTTATTCGAAGATACGATGGTTTGAGTGGTGGGTGAATTTGACCACGAACACTTGTTCTGCTTCAGTTGGTGCTTGATGATGATAAGGTCTGGAATCTGAGATCTGAAATTCTCTTTTTTACATCTGATCATGCTGTAGAGGCATCCGAAAATTTGAGGATTAAGATTTTGATAAATTGGCACGTGGTTTTTGAATCTGAAGTTTGAATTTAGTGGAGAACAGGATGGATGTATCTCCCGACGACGAAAGGGGAAAAAAGATGGTTACCATTTTGTACCTTGATAGTAGATATATAATCAGCTAGGTTGGCTAGTATACTTGTTTGGTCAGGGTATTTCATTTCATCATCTTGATGAGCAGAACTGTAGTGGTAATTTAAATAAACAAATGGAATTTTTTACCAGTTCATTTCTATGAATCATTGAATTTCTTTACCATAACCTCTATGCTGCCTATTGGTTCAACATGTCAAAATTAAAAGTTTTGTTGATTCGAAGTGCTGAATGCTTATGGGGTGTTTGGTTGCATGATAATTTTTTGTACACTTTCATGATACAAAATTGTATTAAAATAAAAGTGAACCAACTCATGACATAAAATTATCATGTTTGGAGGGATGTGATTACAAAAAAGAGTAACTACCACACATGACCAAACAAAGTGGGGGGACCACAAGAAAAAAGAAAGAGGTGAGACCCTCTTTTTTTGTTTAAGAAGAAAATCACTTTCAAAACATAAAATTATCATGGTTGTCAAACACCTCTTTTAACAAGTTTTCTTATAATTTTTAAAAATTAAAATAAAAACTTTAATTATCATGCAACCAAACACCCCATTAGACACAATGACAGAAAAATGTTGGATCAAATATGCTCCCTTGTCCCTTACGGTGTAACCTTCGGAGATCACTACAACAATTGCCTCCTGATCTAAGACTTCAGAAAAATACCAACCGTTTTCAACTGGACCAAAGGATTGGAACTTCGGAGACAGTAACTTCCATAAAGATATGATTTTCACGAGATCATGGGTACGTGATTAAGCTTTTGAGATTCACCAAAGTGGTTTGCAACAGTCAGTTATACGTTGTTAATTATAATGCACACTTGCCTATTTGAAATGATGATCGCGGGGGAGTGAACTTTGCGGTGAAAACTAGCCGTTACACATGGCGACCAGGTTTAGGCTGAACTTCATAGAAACTGGGTTTGACTTGTTTATTGTATTAACAAACAAGAACAACTAAATAAAGCAGAGACTTGTTAATGAGACGAGTTTGAAAGACTTTTTACTCAACTGGATAAAATTCGCAAGGAGTTTGTTTATATACTCGATTAATTATTTAACTAAATATTTTTAAAATAATTTAAAACTTTAAGTGATATATAATATCGATCAAATATATTAGATAAGATGAAATTTAACTTAAACAAGGCTTAAAAATCAGGTTTGGACTTCATAAATAGATTTAAATTTAATTTTTATGAACGATTTTAGATTGAGTTCAAGTTCAAACTTCGTAAAGAAGTAAAATTCACGATGGAGTCCACATCCAGCTTGAGCTAGAGCTCTTTTTCGAATTCAAGCTCGATCAAAGATACGAGTAACTTGAGAAGTCAAGCTCGAATGTACATAAAAATTTTAATGAATCAAGTTTGAACACAGATTCAAGTTACTAATGGAGCATCGAGTCAAGCTCGAGTTCAAACATAAATAAACAAGTTGATCTTGACCAACATGAAACTCCAGTTCACCCAGATCAGCTCATTTGCACCCGTTAGCTGACACAAAGATAAATATATATATATATACACACGTGGAGGTTACAGAAAAATTGCCAAGATTAAGAATTCCCTCACTATAACATCATACCAACTCTCTTCACCTCCTAATTCACTCAGGCGTGAAGTTTTTGCGTAGCATGCCCATCAGTCTATGCATTTTAATGGGTCAAGGTGAAAAACTTTGGTGTTTTAATTAGTCGACGAGAAAAACTTAGCTATCTCGTCCTGATATCATGCATTTCTTGTCCTTCATCACCAAGAATTTTGACACATCAAATATTGTATTGTCTGGAGGCAGAAGATAATTTAACAGAAACTAAACCAGTGATGACACTCTGTAAGCTAATAGTGCATCCTGTAGTAGGATGTGATGAGACCGTCTGCAAATTCGCATTCAGAATCGGTGCTCAAATGTGAGATTAAGAAAAGTAGATCCTTGCTTAGGTCAACCTGTAATTCCTTCGCTCACTAGATTTTGAAAAGAAAAATGATTCCTTATAAAAATATATAACTATCATTAACTAAAAAAAACTCGAGAGGTAAAAAAAAATAAACCTTGGCTGTGTGTGCTTTGCACCTATTAAAAACGGCAAAGATGCCCTTTTTTTTGAACAAACACCACAACCTACATTCATTCATAACTGAACAAAAAGTACATAGAAGGGATTATAAAGACACGGATAGAAAAGATAACAAAAAGACACGGCACAACATAGAAGATAACTAAAAGACTGTTGAAAGTCATCTTCAACAGACTAAAACATAGCCAAAGAGCGACATACATGTGTCTATAAGGTCGCTCGGTAGAAGTAAGGATTCCATAATAGGAGTTTGACAGTTTCCACGAAATGGAATGAACACATCAAAAATGTGTGAATAATGCCCAAATTAACGGTCTCGTAAGAACGATGACGGCTATGTAAAAGATATGAAAAGACAACAAGACAGACATAAATCACTGGACATACAACATAACCAAATAATATAAATAACACGCAGATAGGCATACCGAACACCACTGTTCCAGTGATACAAAGGATAAAAGATCTAAATGCATAGGTGGACAAAACACTGGAACGAAGACAGATCTACAAGAACAAAACATTAACAAAATATTAACGACACATTAACATAACATTTGGGAGGGAGAGACCCTCCCTCCCCAGCCCAAACTTACCTCAGAATATACAATGGAAAATCCAACGTTCTGAAGTTCAGTGTGGAGGAGCAAAACTGACGGAGCGTGATATGCAAAAACAATATGCGGGTGGTTTGAATGAATAGGAAAGCGGATGGATCAAAGAAATCGAACGGAGTTACCTAGACTGCTCAGAGCTCGGGGTATGGGGTAGTGGAAAAGGATCGAGCAGAGGGGTGGAGGCGATGGAAAGAGGAAAAAATAGGGGGAAATATCAGATAGGAAAAGATAGATGGTAGGGAGGGGCGTAAAGCGCAAGACGATGAGAGGAGCACCTATACAGAAGCCGAGAGCGGAAGGTTTAACTGAAACAGAAAACTAGAAAAAAAAAGAGGTTTTGCCAGGAGAAAACCGAGGCGCAGCGGAGAGAGGGAACCGAGGACGTAGCTGGAAGTCCGAGAATCTTACAAACCCCAAAACCATGGTGTTGAGGTAGAAGGGCCCAGGATATATAAGCACTATATCAAGTCTCAAATAGTCAATATGGGACTATCCCCACAATTCTAACACTCCCCCTCACTGCCACAATGGGCAGTGAGAATAAGAGGCGAGATAATCAAGTATTAAAGATCGATAAGTGCCCGCTCTGATACCATCTTACAAACCCCAAAACCACGGTGTTGAGGTAGAAGGGCCCAGGATATATAAGCACTATATCAAGTCTCAAATAGTCAATATGGGACTATCCCCACAATTCTAACCGAGAATGCCGAGGGATTCGCCAGAGATGGAACCGAGGATGCAGCGGAGGTTCGAGAGAAGAAGTCGAAGACGGAGGGAGGCCAGAAGTGTCGAACCTCCTGCTAGGCACCGCTGGAAGCGACGAAGCATTGCCGCCGAAGAGCACGGCGAGGTTTCCGCCGAGATTTGGCAAAGCTTCCGGACACCCCTGGGAGCCCGGCGATAGGAGAACCAGAGAGAGGTCAAAAAAAAAATTTTCATTCCCGAGAGCAAGCAGTGCAAGATTATCCAATTCATTCGTCAGCTTGGCCATTTTCTATCCAGGTGAAGCGCAATTTCTTTCACTCAACTAGGAACACGCGTTCTGTCGCGGCAAAAACAGGAGAGCTTTGCATCCTGGGTAAACATATCAAGACCGAGATCACCGGAGCAACTGGACAATATCAACTTTTCACAATCTATTCCCACCTGTACATAGACGGGCCTAAAAAATGTTTCGGAAAACAAAAAGGCAGGAACTTAATCTTCAATTGCTCTACAAAAATAAAGAATAAAATAAAAAAAAACATATTTCTTCTCATTTCACATCTTTAATATCAGCACTTAAAGGAACCATGCTATAACACCTTGAGCCACCGCGGGTTTGCAAGAAACCGCAGGTAGAAGGAAATCATTGTCCACTTGCGGGAAAGTCAACTAAACATGAGGTGATGGGTGAATATTGTAATGAACACAAGACATTCAATTTCGATACCATCAGGAAAACTCAATCAACTCCTTTCATTCCTTTATAAAATTCTTTTATACAACACTTTACAGGGGGACAAACATTAGTTACTGCTATACTGGGATGAATAAGTACCATCCCAAATAAGTACTCTAATACAATGAATTGGGTAAAAGGAAAAGTTGGTAAAATTGGTGGGTGAAAAAATAAAGTGGCAACTGCTACGAAGTTGGTAAAGCACTCTGTGCCACTGCCATCGATGGATACTTCTTCTGCAATTTTCCTTTCAACTGCCTGATCTTAGCATCAACCCTCGCAGTGAATCCTATCTTTGTTTGCTTCCTTGCCTTTGTTCTTTCCCTTGTCCACATGTGCTTGTCCTCTACATCTTTCTTGTAGTACTTTATCTCTTGAATCACATGGTGATCCAGTGGGTTGATAGACCTCTGGTACGATATATGGGCCAGATACGGCATGTTGCATGCAGCAGTTACTAAAAGTGTGGAGGTCCAGTAGATAGGCGCAGGTGCAAGGGCTTCAGGGAGGAGATGGTAGGCATTCCCAGAGATAAGTGGAGACAACATGCCATAGCCAAGCAAGAACAGATACCAAGTGGAAATGCTTCCCCATACAAATGCATGCTGGATCCAAGTGAAATGGCTCATTGTCAGAGCAATCTGCATATTGACCGCCCAGATGATGCATGTAAACATGGTAGTCCCAACAACAGCCATATCTGCGTTCTGACCACTGCTATGGAATGCTTGATCATAGAAAATGTTGATATTCAAGAAATATATAGCAAGAGATACGTAGATGCCATTTGCCATCCATCCCAAGATCCTGTGCCAGTCGAAAAACAGATTGTTTGGCCCTTGTTGATATAAGGCCGGGAACTGCAGAACAAACAAATTTGCAGAACTTAGTATCAGCAAAAAAAAACTTTCTGATAATGACAACAAATTTTAATATCCAAGAGACACATCAGTAGTGAATGATGATTGTTTAGAAGTGCCTGTGATGTGACACACTATTACCAGCTAGTTCATAATTTTTGGCTTCAAAAGTAGCTCTAAATCAGACCAAGCTTCAAAATAGGTGTGGCTGTCATGGAGGGTGCCTAAGTAACATCTAGGCACAACCTGAGATAATACACACTTGAACACCTTACTATATGTCAAAAAAGAAATCAAAGAACGTGTTAAGGCAGCAAGGCTATGCTATTATCACCTGTACACCTTACCTAAAGATTTTTGCATTTTGGCCTAAACCTGGAACTAGCAATATCTTGGACCATACCTGGACCCGAATAGGATCCAGATGAGACATCAGACATCTTCGACCCAATGAAAAACCTAAGCAGGAGTGGAGGACCCTACTAACACATCGTCACTTACACTAGCAGCTATTGCCACCTCTTGCCAACTGCCACCGTGTTTACTGTCTCAACTGCTGGTTGCTGCAGTTAACGATGGCAACAAGTAAGATATCTAGCTAGTTGTCACGGTCTGTCACCAACAGCCATCCGTATAATCCCCCTAACAGGTAAGATACTTTTCAACTCTCTCCACCTTCCTCGTCTCCAGCATTCTTGTGCCAACTTTATTTTCACCAATAAAAACTCCATTTGTCACTCGCTTCCCACATCTCTCAATCTCTCCTCTTTATCTCCTTCACCTTCCTCCTCAGCAGCCATCTCTCTTTCTCTCTCTCTATATATATATTCTCTGACTAGATGGACTATCACCATACATTTGACTTGATAAAATATCATGTTATCAATCATGAAATTTTCTTAATTCAAGGTGGCCTGATACATAATGACCTCGCCTAAGAAGGGGACTCTTATCATTTAATCAGTTAAATGGCTTGTCACCTCGACAACTATGAATTTATAATCTAGTAATTATATTTTCTGATCTCGTGACACTCTTCAAACCTATTGTGCACGTGTATCCCACAAGGAAGAACATGTATTCTGGAAATAAACTCACCTGCAAGCAAACTTCAGATGGCACATCTTGCTCAAAAACTCCAAGTGATATGACAGGCAGTGATGTAAGGATAACATTGAACAGTAACATGTACCAGTCATCATATACTGATTGACCGGAGAAGCCCGTATATGCCTCAAAATAGAACAATGTGAGGCCAAATGCAATGTTCTTGTAGAAGAAGTAGCAGATCTGTGAGATGTATACTTATTAGGTGAAAACTATCCCAAGTGCGCAATGCAATGGATATAGATAAATCTCAGAAAAAATTCAGGGAAATTAAAGTAAAAGCCCTTTGTTTACCATTTGTGCTATCCTTTTGTAGCACCAGTGTCCATGTACAACAAGAAGGCGTTCTAGAAACCTAAACTGGGCGATAGAAAAGTCACTTGCCATTACTGCCTGCACGCAACGAAGCAGAATGAGTTTTGAAGTAATAGGTAATTTTACATGTATGGCGTATCTTAGGCTGGAACATAAATTTTAAGAGCTGCACTGCTCCATATATCTGTGGAACAGTTTGAATATTTGCAATGCCCTCACTGATGAGATGTACTCAAGAATGATGATTTCATATAAGCACTGTTGATTGCAAAATCAGCCGATTCCCGGATCAGACCCCTCCAATCCAATTTTGGCCAGGAAACCCGATCCAAGCCGATCTCCTGACTGAGTCGGCCAAAATTGGGGGAATTGGGCTGGATCAGGACCAGAATTGGGGCTTTCCCAGCCACAGCAGAACCCTTTTAGAATTAAAGCCCCAAAAGGCACATTTTTTTTCATGTTTAAAGCTTTTTTAAGAACATATCCGGACCGATTCCGGATCAGAATTTCTCTTGGAGAATCAACTGGTTCTCCCCCGATCTAATTTGGATCAGAATCGGGACCCACCAATCTAGGCCCCGATTATGATTCTACGATCCTTGATATGCACACAACTAAATCTTATTCATTTTGAGGTGCTGGTATTGAACTGAGAACATGAAGATATCTGTCAATGACCTGCATTCCTTCTACTCCACTAATGCCCACACCAATATCTGCCTCTTGAATCATGCCGACGTCATTTGCACCATCACCAATTGCTAGAGTAGTTTTGCCGGTTCCTTCCTTCACCAACCGAGTCACCTGAAACCAAACACCTAAACTGTAAAGTGGTTCCCTTTGATAAATATAAATGTTCTTTTTTGACTGATAACCTTGGTGGTTTTAAACATTAGTTAATAAACATTACCAATGCCTTCTGTTTTGGTGAAACTCGGCAGCATATAACAGAAGAACATACAACTGCAAGATTTAAAAAATTATGCTTCATATCTTCATCTAAGGCATATGTTAATGCCTTCCCGTCGATGATTAAAGCAAAAGCAGCATGTGGATCTTTCTCTAGCTTGATCATTTGCAAGGCATTTGCTGTTTGCGTTGAAATGTTCTCCTTTATAACCTAATCAGTCAACAAACATGAAGAAATTTAAAATGAAATTAAACATCTAGCACAAAAATCTTAAGAAATGGATATATCCCAGCTTTAAAGGCTAACCTTTTTGGCATCTTGAGCTAGCGAATCTGTGTTTGTTATGGATATGCAGATCTGTTTCATGCCTTGGCGAAGTAAACTGCAGGCATATCTGCATACCCAAAATCGGATGTTAGCAACCTCAAACACAAAGTTGTAGATAATGGGATACAATTTTCCATTTTTTTTACTTTTTCCTCATAGAAAATTTAAGAAACTAAAATAACCAAGAGTGTGTGAAAGAGTATTTTTTATATTCTTATCCATCAAGAAAAGTTGGTCAAGAGAAGTCTGGGCATCATACCCTATGTTTATTGCTGTTTCCATTTTGTCACCTGTCAAAACCCAGATCTTGAGACCTGCTTGAGCAAGTTTGTCTATGCACTCTGGAACCTTTAAGAGAGATAGAAAGTTAATAAGAGTGGACTGGAAAGAAATATCGAACACTATTCATCAGCTTTTACCCCTTTCTGTAGCTTGTCTTCCACAGCAGTGGCACCCACAAGAATCAAGTCTCTTTCCATCAAATCTGCCATGTGTTCAAGGAGGGCATCTCTCTCGGGTCCCATACTAGTCTTGGCTTTGAGAAAGTCTGTGCTCCAGGATGAATATTCAGACACTTCAAGCTTCCTGTATGCAAGAGCTAATGTGCGCAACCCTGCTTCCCCATATTCATTTAAATGCTTGCTTGTCTCCTCCTCATAGATTCTTCCATTCTTAGACAGTCTATCAAAAATGATGCTGCATAGGCAATTTCAAGAAAATTAAGTTAAAAAATCCATACAGTTATAAATATGTTGCATGTGCCATCTTGAAATGATGCCAGAAAAACTTGCATTTGAGTGGAAATTTCATGATAAGTTGAGATGGAGAAAGTATTTTCCTTCAGCAAGTAATGATAATGATTCATACATCTAAATGTTGCGAAGGCAGAACATGAAAAGAAATCAAATTTGGTAATAATAAAATTGATAATCAGACCTGTCTGCACCTTTGCACAAGAGAAGAATTTGCCCAGCTTCATCTCTCACAATCACAGACATTCTCTTCCTTTTGCTGTTAAATTCCAGTATGTTCAGAACCTTGAACTCTCTGCAGGGAGGGGGGAGGGACTTTATCAGAAATAACATTGGGGCTCCCTATGAGACAGAAATATTAAACCAAGTGCTGAATCATAAACCCTTAGGATCTGACCTTTCTGTTGTATGTGAAGCTGAAGGATATCTTTCCCGTACAAAAACACTTGATTGGGTTCTTTTACAAAATTCAAATCCAAATTCCCTGGCCGCAACAAGGAATGCTCCTTCATCTGGGGATTCTGCTTCATAACTGAAAGAACCAGTTTCGTCATTTTGTTCAGGAATTGCTGTATGACACAGTGCTAGAATCCGGAAGAATAGAAGGATAACATCAGCATTAGGTTCTTTCATCCAATTCCCATCCATGATGCGATCATCCTCAAAATTGAACCCTTTGGTTGTGTATTTACGAACCTTGTCAATCCTACAAGTGATTCCCCCCTCTAGTTCAATTTCTGATGACCTTAAATTGTTATTCTCCCATAGGCTTTGATTTGCACCACCTTGGTCATGAGTGCTGGAGATTTCTGATTCCATTTGCTTTGCTGCAGCTATTTCAACTTCACTAGAACCAACACCATAAGAAACTCCAGCAATTGAGCACTTTAAGAAATCCATCTGATTGCAGGTCAAGGTGCCTGTTTTGTCCGAAAGAATTGTGTCAACCTGTCCAAGCTCCTCATTCAAGTTTGATGTTCGGGCTTGTGCAGGGTTACCAGTCTCTTCATCATACATTTGAATATCCTGGTTGATGAACATGGCTTGTAGAACCTTGACAAGTTCAATTGAAACATAAAGCGAAATTGGCAGAAGATATCCATAAAGAATAAGTGCTGTCACCAGATGGATTATTCCAGACAAGACGGGGCGTTTGGGATCATACAAACTTGTTGTATTATTGGGCTGCAGATACCACCAGTGTGGCATTCCAAACTTTGTGTTCACTGCAAAACCAATTGAGCTAATCACAGAGATCAGCACCAGAAGGGTAAATAACATATATATGATATAGTCCATCTTTTTCTCAATCCTGCTTCTTTTTGACGGAGAACTTGTTGCATTCTGCATAACTTTGCTGTCATGACCAGTAAATATAACCACTCCAAAGACATAGGCAGTATTCCTAAGCTTGGAATCTCTAAGAAGGATTTGATTTGGATCCACGGCAAGAGTCTGCCTTTCGTACTCAAACTTGCCTATGAATGTGTAAAGATTGGGGTTTGGGTCTTCACATCGAATGATAGCTGAGAAGTCCTTGAAGGCCCCATCATCTTCTAGGGGCAATGTCACCTCCAAGGATCTCTTGACCTTCAAGTTCGTTTCCCCATCCAAGTTCATGGTCTCCACATAGCAGATACCATCCTCGTAGCTTGAGGACAACAGAAGCAAGTCAGCTGGAAAAAACTGATCCTTTTCCACTTTCACAACATCACCAACTCTGATCTTCTGCCACTGTTTGCAACCAAATTTACCATCCCCTTTGTGGATCCTAACTTTTCGACTGTTCACTTTCATGTCCTGAATGAACCTACGCCAATCTTCTAATGCCTCTTTGGCCATGCTAAGCCCAACGACAAACGCCAGAGGGGCGATCATGCTTACTGCCGAGAAGGGAGTAACAGGAGTAAGCGACAGAACCGCAGCTAGGAGAAAATAAATGTTGGCAACACGGCGGAACTGCTCGAATGTGGCCTTGGGGAGGAATGTTATTATGTTGTATTTGGTGGTCGAGATGTAGTTAGAAGGATACTTGAAGGGTTGCCTACGGTGGACACGTGGCTGGTTGCAGTAGACGACCCGGGAGAATCCAGGACCTTGAAGGGAGGGAGGGCCATCAGGGTCAAGCAATGCAGATGGACGGACGCAGGAGAAGGTATAAAGCTTGCTCCACCGGAGCCTATCGATTCTTCCTTGTCGCGCCATTTGATTTGCCTCTCGAGGGGATTCAGTCGGCCAGGGCCAAACTAGATCACCACCGTCGTTCCGACCAGTTTACTAGGAAGAAGCATCCGGAGGCTGAATGAGCACAGAGCTCTCTCCGGCCATCGCACTACCCGGCAAGTTCACCGACAATCTGAAAGTGCCAACAGAAGGAAAGGCCCACATCGTCAATTGTAGAGAATGAGTCAAAATGCCCTTACAAGAAAACAAAGCGCATCATCATCCATCACAAAAAAAAAAAAAAAAACAGAACCCTGACACACAGAATATTAAATCTAGATTCCAGGGCAATTTTCTCCACTCAATCTCGCCGTACTCTCCTCACTCCCGCCTCATCGACCGCAGGATCTCATCCTCAAACATCTACCCCCAATTAAATTGCCCAACGGTGCAGCACACGAAAGACAAGGAAAGGAATGCGGATCAAACACCCGAGGAACGGGAAAAGAAAATGCGAAGAACGAGAAGCAACGAGAATCAGGAAGGGCGCAAAACAGCTACAATACGGTCGGATCCAGCTCGAAGAAATCGCGACAACGAAGCCAGAAGAAAGGCCCACCTGGGGCCATCGCAGCGCACGGAGGACGGCGAGGGAAGAATGAAGCCCGCATGCCTCGACATGCTGCACTCCCGATCTTCCGGGGGGTGACGAAGGCGGAGGCGCCACGGGCGAGCTGGACTGCCCAGAGATCTCGGCGTCGGTGAGGATTCAGGTCCTCCGGGCACGGAAGACGCAGCAGAGAGAGAGAGAGAGAGAGGGAGAGAGATGGAGACCGGTTCTCCCCGGCGTCAAAACAGCGACGGGACGACCACGCGCCCGCTATTTTGAGCAACGACCAAAAAAAAATAGAGTTTAAAGCATTTCAAATCCTTTTATAAAAAAAATTCAGTCAGCATTTCAAAAAAATATTATTCTAATTTATGTTCGGACAAGTAAATAAATCGCCGTACATGACAGTAATAATAATATACGATCTGTTTTAATCCCCCAACGGCAACTCGCGGACCAGCATTGAGGAGAGAGGAGCACAACGGGAGCGGTAACCACACCCCCGCAAGAAACGTACGGGAAGCTGTGTACGTGGCATGCTCGCGTCCGGACGGTGCGCTGGTGGCAATTGGTGGGGGGCAATTTTAGGCTGGAAGGAGGCCGTGGGCCCGCAGACGCGTTGACTGAAAATTTTACAAGAAGCGATCTGCCCAGGGCCGTACCGCTACCGTGCGTGCGCGTCTGTACTTTGCCATGTCTATTTATTACGTCATTTGTAAAAAATAAGATTTTTTTAGACGGTTCGTTAGCTTCTTCGCAGTTGAATTCTTCTTTTCAAAAGACCGAGCTGACTCAGGTGAGCGCAAAAAATAAATAAATAAAATAAGATAGAGACACGTGAGGTAGTGTCAAAGTGAATAAATAATCTGCAATGATCATGCCAGTGATTTGATAAATTAGAGGGCAAACTCAAGTTTGGATGGATAGAATTTGTCATGTTGATCAATCTCATATCAAACAAATTCCATCACTTGGATATTTTTTTAATAAAATAAAAGTTGAAATATTTAAATTATATGCTTTGGGAATAATGTATATAGAAATGTTATTTAGTGATATTATATCATATTGTTAAAATTATTCAGGTTCGATGCAGGTCTACGGTTTGATTCATTTTCCTTAATTTATACCATCAAACCAAGGTATCCTTCCCAACATCCGTTCATCAAATTGAACAAGAGACTAAACAGTGGGGATCTTCCTGAGTCAGTCTGGTTTAGGTTAAGATAAAAAATTTCTCGAACCATACTGAATCGAATCAATGTTCCAGCTCAAACCAAATCAAACCGATTAGGATTATGTTAGCTCAAATTAACTCAGTTTAAGCTAAAATTTATAACATCTAAAATTTGACAGGAAGGGGAGCCTATATTTACAGAGAAACATAATGCAACAACAGAGGAAAGGTATAGCCCCTTTTATAACTTCTCATGGATAGTTTATATGTCATCTGATGTGAAACTAGAGTATAGCTGCATTTGAACAGCGTGTAGTGATTAAATCTGTTAACTGACCAACAACAATGATATGTTCGTAAAAGATTACCCATTTTCAAAAAAAATATTTTAGCTTCAATTTTTTTTCAACTCGACCTCCAAAAAAAAAGTGATTGACGATGTCATCGGCAATCCACTTTGTTTAATTATTAGCATTTTTTGGAGGTTACTCATCCTCGAACCACTATCGACAAAATACATTTAACTTCGAAGTTCTATGCAACTCAATTTCTAAAAATAGTTAATTGATATTATTAATTAAGTTTATTTATTTAATCTCTCGACATACTTACAAAATTGAAATGTGCATTACCTCATCTATAATCCCAGGAACATCTCCCGACGGGCTCTTTAAATACGTGGAAAGTTGGCTTTGCGATGCGGATTAACGGGGCTGGGTTGGTTTATGTGATACAAAGATATATATATATATCATCACTTCAAACCTGACTGACCGGAACATATTTGGCAACCTTAACCAACCCAGTATTTTCATTTCGAGTTATCGGGAGGGAGACCCAAAGTCAATTATTAAAACGGCCACCTTATAAGCAATGTAAGTGTTTTATTTTATTTTATTCTTTTGTCGGAAACAAGCACGATAACATGTTGAAAGATAACAAGATAACACATTGTCCGGCATCATTAAAATATGTTATTAGGAGATTAATAATGTATTACAAGACGTTACTAAACTCAAAAGATGTGACTAAAATCATATTATAATAAGATTTACCAACGTATTATAAGAGTTAGTAATGATATATAGGTATCACACTTGATGATAACATATCGTAATAACACAGTAATGAAAGAGAGATTACAGTAATGAAAGCTAGACGTTCCCGAAGGTGTAAATGTAAAATCTAGTGATTCCAGGGGTTTACGCAGGGGGCCGGAAGCAGGATACAAGGCATTCAGATTGTGCGTATAATACGCTTTAGAATCACCATTTAAAAACGCCCCGGTCTGAAACTGATCAACAATACAATTTGAATTTAGAACGACATTTTAACAGCAACAACAACAACAACAACAAAACTAGTGAGAATGAGAAATCCAAAGGTCAACATCACGTTACAATGATCATCAAATTGCAAAGGGGGCCAGGTATCAAAACAGTCTATTTCGATCGGCAAGGAGAGAACCACACGGCACAAGGCAGCCTATTCTACAAGAGAATGACAACGCGGAGAGCATCAATTACAATTGAGGGAAGAAATTTGTGGACAGAGCCCAAAAACAAAACAAAACAAAAAATACTACCCACGTCTACGCCATGAAACACGATCAGATTTTTCCACATGCTACAAGCGCAGAAGAAAGCCACTCTGACATTGACCCAGATGATTCCGCCTCGACCGAGGAAGAGAGATACAGAGGAGTCACGGCAACCTGACGAGGAGTATTAGCAGATGAGATACTTGTGTTTACGTGATCCATAGGGGGGGAAAAGAAAAAGGAAAAAGTGAAGCAGCGTGAACTCACAAAACCATCCTCAAGGGCCTTGATGTCGACATCTTCCGTGCTGTCATGCTCCTCCCTTTCTAGAAACTGCACATATCACAGCGTTAGATTGCTTACGCTCCGCCCTTTGGCGATCAAGTAGTTGCCTATTTGCAACTTTTTTTTTGCATGGCATGACATTTGGGTATAAAGATTATCGATCCTTATGATCAAGGTCCTGATGACTCGTGAAGCTATGACAAGGAAAAAGACGTTAGTTCAAAACTAGTATTTGATCAGTAGGGGTTATCGCAACGTATCATATGGATCAGACATGTTGACATTGCTGCTGAAGTCAAGCGACTTTATCCATTCTAGCCGTGCCAGTTTATCCCGATAGGGTTGGTCGTCTTGCTGATTATGGTTGGATCTGAGTCAGTAGTAGGTCTTTAGTTACGATGAAATTAACAATTTCCAAGGTTCCTTGAATACAAGGCAAAGCATTGTTATATGGTCATAATCATCTCCAAGTGTGCCTAACATCCAGGCCAGGATCGGACCCTGGATCTGCCAGGACTGATCCTGATATGGACTGGGATTAGATCGGCTGGAATCACCAACCTGCCAGAAGCCAAGGCTCAGCCAAGAGAGACCAATCGTAGCTCAACTCTATCCCACTTGACTAGGCATGACTCGGCCGGACTCAGTCCATGTCAGGATGGAATAGGTTTGATCCAGGCTCAGGATCAGCTTGACCAATGATCTTAGCCAGACAGAGCAGTTATAAAAGGAGCAGTGTAAGGCGAACTCAATTTAGAATTGGCGGTTCCTGGTTGATTCTAGCTGAACCAGGTCAATCCCAGGTGGAAATATCAACAAGGATCAGGCTTATCCCTTGGAATTGGATTCAGTGTCAATCCAAGATTGGTCAATCCAGAAAACCATGATCAAGCTAGTTATCCATCTTCAAAATGAAATGAACCATAGTACCTCCAAGTGGAAATACTTCTTTACGGTTCCATGTTGGGTCTCAGATTTTCCAACAGCTGCAACAGATTCTATTTCCACTGTCTTTCTTTGAGCAGTAATGCGACGGGCAGCACCCTGGATTCAACAAAAGTTCCCCTTCTAAATATTAGAAAAGGCTTACTGCAGAAGACTACCTAGAAAGCCAAATCACATCATCTTCAATTGAAAAGTGAAAAATATTTTAAGATAACCAACCGCTGCAGACGCATCTCGGCTCAGTTGTGCAAGCTGAATGCCAAGGCTTGGATGCTTGGACATAAACTGACCGGCAGAAGGATTCTTATACCCTGAAACAGCAAGCCAGTTTGGTGTAGGCCTCGCATCACTTGGTCGGGTAATTTTGAAACCCTGCACATGACAGTCAAGAAATGTCCACATGAAAAAACTAATGAATACTTTTCTGAACTTGCATAACTGAGACAAATGCATGGATTCTGGAATTCAAATACCAATCTGAGAAAAGAATATATTATGGCTCTTGTCCAACACTACTCATGCTGAGATTAAAATGTTGATCAACTTGGCAGGGTGCTCTCTCTCTCTCTCTCTCTCTCTCTCTCTCTCTCTCTTGTTTTAAAATATTTATAAAACCAAGCAAGCTTGGCTACCACTTTGTGAGTTTGAATTGAAGAGAATTTCAAGCAAGGCTTTGTCAGGCAAAGTTGCAGGTGTTTATAGACATGAAGGCACATGAGGTAAACGTGTGACTTAAGTGTTGTCCTACTGTTTTTACAGACATTGATTGAACACACTTTGAATAATTTGTGGCCAACAGGAAAATTTGCAAGTGTTCATAGAAATAAAGGTTTGGCAACACAGACCACGGTATTGTATATTTCATATTATTCCAGACATTAAATATGTACTTGAATCAATTCTGACAAATAGGTTAAGTTGCAGGTGCTCATAACATAGAATGATGTGTTAATAAAGTTACAACATAAACTGGCATCAGTTCTAGCAGCAAACATAATAATACCAAACTCGCTTCTAAGTAAATGTCTGATTAAGGGAATCAAGAAGCATGTGGAAGTAAAAAATAAGTGGGCAGAAGGCTAAGAAAAGCAGACACAAAACATAGTAAAGGGCATAAAAGCACACAAAAGGGCTAAAGGGCCAGCATGAATGAACGGATTGAGTACTGAAAGGTGACATACTGCATAGAACCAAGTGCCCCCACACTGAGATCTGAGGTAGCTCCCTCAGTTGGTGCATACTCCAACTCCTATAATTTACTATAATGTACCCACAGTGACTTAGCCTTCAAGTCTCTTTGTTTGACTCTTCTCTTTCTGTTAAGATGACACCCTTTTCATTCTCTCCCAGATATTGAGCTTTTAGCTCGAAAGTTTCTCATCCCACAGTATCCCATAGCCAGTTCCTCACACTGTAATCCTTGTCTCTCCAGTCTTCACCGTCCACTCTGGCACTCTCTTATCCAACTTCCATAATTAGGTATTGGTTCTTTCAAACATTTGATTTATTCGTCCATTTATTCTTTTTCCCAGTTGGTCATTTAAAAGTATTGCAACACTGAGCTACACATCATTATCCACCCATGTAGCTATATTCCTTTATCTTGTACTTCAAAAATGATATTGTGCTACCCCAGTTTAATTCTTTGACCAAAAAGGTGTATTCCACTCCTTAATTTCTCATTGGAATTTTTTCGGGCTACCTCTTTGGAGTCTGTATCTTCTATATCATATTGAAATACCCCCACCAAACTAATCTAAGAGATATTCTGTCCCCTGTTCCCTACCACCTTTGTGTTTCACTTTTTCAACTGGAGCTTCCCTACATCTACATGTACTATTTCAAAAGATCTCAATCTTCCTTCTCAGATCATCCGTTTAAGCATTACTATTCCTTCTTATACAATGATCTATGAGTTCTAATGTAGGTATCCATGTATTGATCTCAACATTCTCACTCAGCAGCATTTCAGAAGCGTGTTGTGCATTCAATGCTCAACACTGGCAACAATACAGCATGCAAGTATTGTTATTTTATTATAAAAGTTCTCTTCAACCTCAATGAAATCTTATCTACACAAAATTCCCTTGTCCAGAATCTGCTTCAACCATGAAGTTGAAGTACGTAGCAACATTTATATGCTAAGATGACACAAGGCATGATCATATTGCAAGGCCGAGACACAAGGCTTCATAAACCCTGCTTCTTCATGTGACCTCTGCATTCCATGTTGACTAAGGGCACAATTTTAACATCATGGTTTAAAGGATAACCCAATCCAAACAGCTCCACCTATCATGGCTGACTAAGGTGGTCAATATGATCCCGTGTATCTTCCTTATCATGTCCATCAAAATAAAGGACCCTTACCTAGGAGTGGCAAATAGAATGTTTGCATAACCAGTACTCAAAGCAAAATAAAATCTGTTGACTTAACCTTCCTGTCATTTGCATTTAACACATTTGCCAATGTGGTTATGTAGCAGAATGATATTTATGTTATATTCAGAGGCAGGATTGACAGAAAATTCATATTTGCACAATTCATTGACATTCTTAATGTAGTATACATTTGAATACAAACACAAAATTTTTTTCCTCTTCTATGTCATAGATATTAAGTACATATGGCCTTTTCTTGATATACTATCATTGCACCTCCTCATTATCTAAAAATATGCCACTAAACACCTATTTTCCCCAGAGATAAAGGCATTGTGTGTCACGGGGACGAGAAGTGAGAGAAGAACATACTATTATCCTCTATTGATATGTGTCTATAAATGTAGGGCCAACTGCTTCCCAGAACATTCTCTGCCATTGATATTCCTTAGTCAAAAAGAGACAGACTACACACAGAAGGTTGCAAATTATAGTATGTCTATGAGCTACCAAATGTTAGCAGTTAGCACCAAGACTGCACCTCAGTGACACAAGTACCAAATGCATGGCATAGATCAAGCCACTTAAAAAAAAAGCCCCAAAAATGCTTTTTGCAGACTTGTAAAAATATGCAGTTAAAAAAATAACAACGATAGTTTTTTTTTCCTTTTTGAGGAAATATGGACCAACAATCCAAGGGTTTTCATTTTCAGAGTTGCTTTCCTGGAAAAACAACTAGATGAAAAAAAATTCCAAAATACGAATAAATAAGCAAGAGGATCATCCAAGAACATATATTTTCTTGTTCTTAAAGTCTAAAAGGCATTAGGTAAGAACCTTGTTTGTCGCAGGAGAAGTAGGAATTTCTATGCTCAGCAAACCACTTAAGTGGATGCCATCCTCAATGCCCCTTAGAACAGAAAAAATTAAAGGTAAACAAATATCAGCTGCAACTTTCAGATCATCATTTTGGCTTTCATCTTTTTTCCTGGTCCAAATCAAACAAAACTTCATTAGACATCATAAAAGGACATGAAAAGAAAATATAGACAATGAAGATTCCTATATACCAATTTAAAGAAATTGATAGTGATGGCACACCACACATCAGAGCCTCTCTAGCTGCCGCAATGGTACCCGAATAGAAGCTGCAAAGCCCTTCAAAGACTAAGTACAGATACACAAGTAACTATGACAGTTTGCGCAATTGCTTTGTAAACCCAATCAAGTTTCAAGATACTTGAATGCAAAACGTGAATTGAAATGTGGTTAAGTATTTACGAGCGATAGCCACAGTTAGATCCCTTGCTAATCCCACTTATCACCTGATCCATCATAATGCAAATGTGTTAGTAACATAGTTCATGGAGCAATACAATAAACTCAAGTTGCTCGACAAAAAAAGTACCAAAGCAGGTTTTGAAGAAGAAAACAATGCGCCAGACAAGGCCAGTGAGACACAGTCCACAGCAGAACCTGCAAAGAAAATAAATAAAAATTATAGATAGGAGAAGTGGAAATCAGTGCATACCAGCAAAATAGGCTTTCTCAATTTTGGTTGCACATGCATTTGAAATAAGGTAGATAGAGAATGATTCAATGGTTATTTATTTGTTCCAAGAGAAGTAAATAAACTAAATTTGATCATACCGGAAACTTCAAAACCCGTGGCACCACTAATGTCGATGGAACTTGCAATAACCGTCTCTCTGGCCGTTAACGAATGCCCAGAAGAGGATTTATCTCTGCACTCGGAATCACCAATCGTGAGATTAGACTATGTAATTGCAAAATGCAAACTAATTCTAACATCCTCTAAAAAAATAAAGGATTGGAGAGAAAAAATCAAGGTATGTGTCATCCACCATCTGAAAGCAATTTTTTAAGGCAACCAAAAAGGGAAGCAGTTAATTAGTTCAAAAAAAGGATATTACAAAAGGCTTTTTGAAAGCGAATGGAACAATAAGCATCCACCACGAAGCAAAATGGAGGGAATCCAGCAATATGCACGACAACAGCAGGAAAAGTGGAGAAGATAATACCGAAAGAAAGCAACAGAGCGAAACATCCGGAATCAAGAAAGAAAAAGGAGAGACGACGGATAAGCAAGAAGGGGAGACAAGGCCATCGCCTAGATGTGAAATAACAACAAGACACACATCAACAGCAAACTAAAAAGCATCCATTTTGCACATGAAAGAAAACTCATCCACACAAAGACCTACGTTTCAGGAGCGCAGACATGGACGTCGAACCGGCCGTCCTTGACGAGCGCATCCACGAGCGATATCAACCCGGGGGAGCCGATGCCTTCGCTGTTAGTCACCAAGATGACGGGCTTCGGCACGACGGGAGTCGAATTCTCCCTTTCCGGTTCAGCAGCAGCAGAAGACGTAGTGGGAGGCTCATCTGGTTCGGCCTTATTTTCCTCCCCCGGGCTCTCCCCGCCGGCATTCCTCCCGGCAAGGACGCTCTGGAGGTTGGCGACGAGCGAAGGTGGCAGGTGGTTGTTCCCGACGGAGCTCGAGCTGGTCGCCATCGGAGACCACCTATGCAACCAAATCAGCGCCGAAACTGAGATTCCTGTCAAATGTTGCGACCTTTGAATAGGAGGAGGAAGAACGGGAGGCTACGGGAAGGAAAAGGGGGGAGGAAGAGGTGGAGGACCGCTATTTGAGGGGCGGAGGGGTCGGACACCCTCTCTTGTCTGGACGGTGTCGCGACGGCGTTGCCCCGACGAGCAGAAGGGAGGGGATGACAACAGCGGTTCAGGGGAGAAACTGCACGACGATATATATATATATATATATATATGAATACGTTATAAAATAAATAAAGTACAGGTGCATTTTTTCTTCTTTTATTTCTCATTGAAATCGTGTAGTGATGTTTATATATGGGTCTCCAACTGAAGGAGACCTGATGAAAGATAAATTATAGTAAGATGCTGGTGATAATGTCCGAACTGTCGAGGGAAAATCCTAAAAAGACGATATGTTATATAATCACCCAGCTTGTGATGTTTTTTTCTTAAAAGTGTCCATACATATTTGGTTGATTTTTGTTGCTCTCTTACTTAATTGGAACATAACAAAATTTTAACATTTTAGATGTTTTTACTTTTCTGCGAGTTTATGTTATGTTGATGACGACCAGCAGTAATCTTCAAAAAAAAAAAAAAACAACCAGCATTTACCACCGCCGTGCAAGATAGGCTACTTCTTCTTTAAGACAAGATGAAAACTTAGAAGTTGGAGTCATTCTTATAAAATAATAATTTAATTCCCTTTTAGGGGAATTCGTGAATGATGCGGACATCACTATGGCAAAAAGATGAAATATATTGAGCAAATGATCTAGTTATCAATTATTTTGCTCTATACCTTGCAAGCAACTATTTTTGCAATCAACGAAGATATCGCCAAAGTCAACTACCACCATCAAAAGTAAGATCGTGTCAGTGATGGCTAAAATAAAATTGTCCTCGATAATCAAGAGAAAAGTCAAACGTGATTGGTGGTGGTCTCTGTTTTGGTTGGGTCCATGAAGAAGAATCTTTCCCTTTCTCAAGCTATCAAGAACAGTGACATTTCTCTGCTCCACGGAAAAGAAAAACGTAAGAGAGTTATACGACCAGCTCATACACTGATACACCTTGAACTCTTCCAACTTCGTATGTCATCATTCTAAGCCTTACAGAATAATATTAGAATAGATTCTTATTTACTCTTGATATCCAAAGCAAAGTGTTTAAGAGAGGGGGCATTTATCCTATGTCAGATAATTTGAGATATGATAGAGAATGTATATATCCTGAACTCTTCAACTTTGATGATTTTTGAGGTTGTAAACATTTTTAGAGATTCAGGAAAACTCAAGGCAACATATCATTATGTCAACACCAATTCTAAGATCAGCCCGGAATGAAATGAAGAATAAATTAGCACAAAAACTCGTTATATAGAGTTCTTAGTTCTCATCAAAACATGATAAGAAGAACATGTTTGTCTAAGATCACAGGAACAGGACAATCCCTGGATAACCCAGTATCGGCGTTATTCCAGTCTCCCGAACGACGTGCGCCATGTACGCAGGAGAGCAGCTGTTCTCCGCGTGGACCCATAAATATTCCGCCGCCCACCGGCGTTATTCCAGTCTCGCACTTGAATGCGACCCCCCCCCCCCCCCCCGACTGCTGCTTGTACGCATGTTGACATGATACGATCTTTGTCACGGAGGAGGAGTTCTGATCTGTCTATGAAGGATATTCTGATCCCCCCCTCCAGGTAGCATCCTCTCGTTGGGGGAACTGCTGGCAAACGAGCCTCTTGCTATCTCATCTGCATGGAGGCGTCGACTGTCAATGTCCGCAAAGGCAAAACGATGAACTCAAAAGGAAGATGATGAACATGGTATCATGATGATATGGGTGGGGTGGGGGGTACTTATAATAAACTGTGGTGAGGTTCTTGGGGGATGATGATCATTGTCATTGCCGAGCACAAGCAACCACTAAGGCTTAATTATGTGATCCAAAAGCCTAGAATTTTTTTTTCCAAAGAGCAGGTATCGGTGACCAATGAGAAGAGCTGCAGTGCAGCTGCCCCCCTTGGTCGACGCGACGTTCCAACAGTCCATAATGCCAGGCCACAACATTGAATAAGAGAAGAACCTGGACTTTTAGCTTTGGCTTCCGTGAGCAGAGCAGCCTACGTTTCCGTCCTCCTTAAGTTTGGATCACCCATTAACAATCATCTTATTATACTCCTTCCATTTCTATGGCGCACTGAGTAAAAAGTGACCCAGACATTCCTTGTTGCCGTTTCACGTACCTGAAGGGCTTACTTATCTGCTTCTGATCTCAGAGCAAGATAGACAAGCAAGCGTGTGCATTTTACTTCAGTACCGCAAGATAGACGTACCCAAACGTACCTAGAGACAGCTCCATTATCTTTGAGAAATAACAATACTGATCCTCCTTGAAGCCTGCAGAGGCAACGTCAAGGAAACCATCAAGCTCAAGCCATCGCTAGTAAGGGAGTTGATAGCAACTCAGGAATCAGGATACAGAGAATCTGAGATAATCAGCACGGTATGTATATACAGAGAATCAGACATGGAAGTGTCACTTGTCATCTCCACGTGATTGTAGTCCCGGAGAAATCTGAGATAATCTCCTGCGGACTTAAGGGATTTTACATGTCATATTGGACTTCTTT
Organism: Cryptocoryne crispatula var. balansae; assembly: GCA_036172225.1. Lineage (NCBI taxonomy): Eukaryota > Viridiplantae > Streptophyta > Magnoliopsida > Alismatales > Araceae > Cryptocoryne > Cryptocoryne crispatula. The sequence continues at coordinate 41,031,355 of CM069928.1, forward strand.
TTTTTTTGAAGGTGGCCATCGTCATGATTCATTAAATAAGAAGAAATCAGTACAAATGCAGATTGAAAAAAAAAAGATACCAGCTGCCCGAGTAGTAGGACGTGGCCTAATCAAAACAGGGTCTTCAACTAAGAATGCATTCTAGCCTGAAACTGTTTTCATCTGGATAGAAGTCAAAATACCCAAAGAACCTGCTTTTAACCAAGAAGGTTGCATTCTGGCCAGATTAGACTTTATATATTGCATGCAGACGCATTTCTTCTGCAACTTGGATCCAAGGACGCTTTGCTGCTACTGTCTTCAGTGATGTTGCCTTACTATAGGAGGGGCAAGCTCCTTAGGTAATTCTCTAAGATCAGTCGAAAGGACTGATCGACATGGACAACTGAGAAGAAAGGTGGAGGAAATTGTACATGCTCCAGGAAATACTTGACACTACATTTCCCTCCTGCTCTAATCAATCCCACTGAACAGAAATTCCTCTAGGATGCGGCTGGCATCATTCACCATTCTTTCCTCATTAGAAAAATTCTCTGCAACACTTAACAGAGAATCGCTTGAACTAGTGAGCTGAATGCTTTTAAATGGCATAATCTCCACAGGTCGTTGTTGTGGCTGCTTTGGAAGCAAATATGAAGATTTGTTTTCATTCATTGAAGGTGGAAACGTACTACATGACAAGCTTTTAGATGGCATAATCTCCACAGATCGTTGTTGTGGCTGCTTTGGAAGCAAGTATGAAGATTTGTTTTCATTCATTGGACGTGGAAACATTCTATACGACAAGCTTTTGTCAGGCACAAACTTGTTCAAACTCTCGAGCTTGCTTGACACAACTTTTTCTTCAACTTTTTGAACTTGAATATCAAGTTTCCTCAAATCTGAGCCATGATTTTGCTTATTAGTAGGTGTTCCCTCATCAAATGAAAGAAAAGTAACTCCCTTGGGAATCCTCATTGGCTGAATAAAGTTCTTTTGCTGTGTCACATTCTCAGAGAAGTAAGATTTTGCATTTGTAAAAGCAGTGGCCTCCATTGATGTATTGTTAGCAGAAGATGACAAGCCAGTTGAATTCAGACACTTTTGTGAGATTTGCTTTTCTGACAAGACTGACAAATCTGTTCCGGTAGCCAGGGATGATTTCGAAGATATGTCTCCAATAGGAATCTGGAATGATCAGTGCTCATGTCAATACTTTTTTGTAGTTAGCTCATTTGTCGATATTAAGCATGAAAAAAGCACTGTAAACAGATGGAAACTACACTGTAATAGATGCTTCACTATTACTGACGTCTTAAGAATGTGATACTTAAAGGCATCAATATTAAATAAAGTACCTTGTGAGAAAACAGGCAACTATCTCCTCTGTTACATCTGCCTTGAGTCATGTAGCTGTGACAAGGGTACTTAAATAGCTGGTGATCAAATGGGCACTCGTCACCCTTCAAGCAAGTTCCACGTGCAAAAAAAGTGCAGGGCTACAAACAACAAATAATGAGGTGAATGGGGTGGTATGCACACAAAAATAGATGTTGAAATTACAAAGCAACATTATTTTGGCTACATTTCCGAACAAGAGAATACTTCAACTTATATGGGGATGTTCAACAGAAAAAAGTGAATATCAAAATTGATGTTTAGTAAAATGATAAGAAATCAATTTATAAAAAAGTTTGATAGCTAAATCAATCTACAGAACAAAGGCACTTCAAAAACTAGAATAAGTGAGGTTTCTCCTCCTAAAAAGAGAAAAAAATCAACTAAAGAGATATAAGGTCTACAAAAGTTTGTAAAAGACCAATACTCTCTCTTCCCGGTATACACACCCGGTACAGAGGTACAGAAAGAGAGAGAGAGAGAGGGGTATATATCTTCAAATCCTCCTTTATGAATTCATGAGAGAACAACTTCTGTAGGAAAACTGTGCTGTACCTTCATGGATTCATGAGAGAACAACTTACTAACCCAAATTTTGTGTTTTCTGATTTTTCTATGACCTCATTTCCTTGCCCCTGCTGGAATATTTTCTGCCTTGTGAAACCTTTCCTAAGACACTAGTTACCAGTCAGCTTGCCTAGCGAGACTTGGCAATAATTTGGATGATGTTGCTCTCAGACACGTAGAAGGTCAAATAACTTCACATAAGTCTTCTGACACTAAAAAAGTGAGAGCTGGTCAATAATAGTTGCCGTTAACCAAATAACACAAAAAGAAACCACAAATAAGACTTCATCTAAGCACTCTACGAATTGGGATGAAAAAGTAAGGTCTGAGCATAGCCTTAGTGGTAAAATTGCAGCAATATGATGTTGTAACAGGATATGAAACAAATAAATGACCAAAATAAATCCACGTCTTGACAGCTAAAGTACAGAGAACGAGATCCTCTTACCATGCTCTTTGTCTCGGGAACAAAATCATGTGAAAACATGCAGGAATCACCCTGTATAAAAAAACTGTTTAATCTATGGAATATAAAGATAAATATTAATGAAAAATGAAAACAACACAAAAATTAATGCACAGCAATTAAAAAGTAAACTATGTTTATGATCTTTTTGCAACCTAACCCCAAACATTGCACAGGTTAGCAGCAAGAGTATAAAGTCTAATTCAAATTTTCCTGCATGGCAGTGAGAAAGAAAAATATATAATATGCTATATCTACGTTCAATTTTCACATATTTTCCCTTAACAAGAGTCAACCCAACCCTCTCCGTTCTGTAGTCCTTGCCATCATTTCATAATGTAGGAGCTAAACATAAAATATAAAATTTCTGAAGAAGGTTCCCAGAATCAACATCCCATGGGATTGGAGAAATTTCACAGATAGCAGAATCCTTCAATTAGCTACCATGCTATGATATGATGGCACTAATGGGTTAGACACCTTATCATAGAGTTCTTTTGTCAAGTTGCTGAAATTACAAATTAGACTAAGATACACAATGGCCTACACTACACCTAAAAACCAAATATAAAAGCCAAGAAAACTATAAATGCCAACACTGAACTTTTACACTAATATTCAACCATGAATTTTTGTGGTTAATATATCAAGATACCAATCAGCATCTCTGAAGTCACCAAACGCGAAGGACCAGAAGATACTGAGTCACCTAATTTTAAGGAGATGTATGACTCTTAACTTCTTCAACATGACTTCAGCATGTCCCAACCAACAATGACCTCAACAAGACAGAAATTTGACTCCTTCATGTCTCCTTGATTTTTTATAAATTTTAGTTTTACATAGTCACGAAACATGTTATTTACATCATGTAACCCATGACTTTGAAATTTGTAATAAAGTTGTCATTGATGTCTTTACATCATATACGTCTTTATGTCACTTATATAATTGATACTCCATTTGATCCTTTTAGTCAAAAATAAGAAAGATAATAAGTTTGAATAAAATGCTTAAATAAACTTAAGTAAAACCACATTAAATGACACCATAAGTAAAAAATGACATATAAAAAGATAAATAATAAATCAACCAAACAATAAGTTTACGTCTTAATGAAGTTCAGCAAAAATAAAACATATGCAAGACAAACCTTAATAAAACTAAAAAAGAAATCACAACCAAAAAATTCTAGATTAACCAAATAAATCAATAAAAAACATGCACATAAAAAATAAAAAATTTAACATGATAAGAAAATAAAATTCTAAACGAGAAAAAGCAAACACCTAATCAATAAAAAAATGCACAACACATATTCAATGAAAAGAGAAAGGGAAAGAACTAGTAAACCAAAAAAAACATCAGTAAAATAAATAAAAATTATTAATAAAATAAAAATAAATAAATAAAAATCATACAAATCATGAAACATAAAACATGAAATTTCATAAAAATCTCCACTTTGGTAAATCATAGGAAGACAAAAAATGACATATTCATGCATAAACTTCAAATATCACTTTAATTTAGGTATTGCTATAATGATTAATCAAGTGTTGTTGAGTCATCACTCATCATAATAAACACAGGTCCATTTGAAAATTAGTGTACAAAGGTGCGATAAAAATAAATAAATAAATAAATTTTTATAAATGTGAAAAAACTGAGGTAATGCCCTAGCCTAAAACATGTTTTCACTTTTTACATTGATTCATTTTTTATTTTTGATACTTGAAATTGGACTGTGTAGATTGATTATTGATTATGAAACTTAATATGCCATATCGTTTACACATTAAGTTCTTATTATAATCACCCTCTTGGTTGTAACCATGCTCCTCGACAAACATATCATAAGCACATGTTAGTTTTACGAGCATGAATGTAAGATCTTACTTTGAGCAGGTCTTGATTTAACAATGCTCATGGCTGTATATTTGACCAAAAGTTCCAAAAGGATTGGTAAATAAATAATAAGAAGCATTGAAGAATCATATCTTATGTCTCTCCACTTAGAACAACAATCATAACTCCACGCTGAGAGGTAAATAAAAAATAATCTTCATTAGCTAGACAGAAAATATTGTAGGGACAACAAACAGATAGGAAATCAAATTACCTTCTGGCATCTTCCTTTTTGATAGAAGCTGCAAAAAATAACTTTTTTTGGTTTTGACACCATTTGCAACTTCAGTCTTTTGACACCCAGTTTCTTATTTGTCTCTGCTCTCTTTCGTTTCTTTGCTAGCTACAGAATAATATGACAGGATGTGATTTATATACAACTATGAATTTATACCAATATACAAGTACAAGAATGAATAAAGATCATTCTCAGCCATAAAATAGCTAATGCTCCAAGCTCAACAGGGTTAATATTAGCACAGGCACTCACCTTTTTCTTCTCTTTCTTACTTTCAGTCAGAGGGCCTCTCTTTCTCTTTTGCTGAACTTTGACATCCTATAAGTGGGAAATCAACAGAAAAAGAAAAAATGCTTAGATAAAGAATAAATACAAGCTAGATAAGCGATGCATGCAAGTTATTTCTTGCATCATGGATTTCCATAGTCTATTTCCTGTATTATTTATTTCTCTAGTCATTAGGTAAACCTTAGCAGCAGCTAGGCTGGGGAAATGACAGTGATTTATTATACATCAGAGACGTCCAAAAAGTCTACAAATGTATTATACATAAGATTCTTTTTCTTGTCATGGAATGTATGAAAAAGCTTAGAAGTCAAAGTTACCAATGAATTTCTGATACCGTTAGCAAACATAAATCAAGTTATTAGATTAGTAGACTACCTCTGTGTTCAATGCCATTTCTCCACCCAGAATTGCAGCAGAGTCCTTTGATCCAGGTACTGATAAGTTTGAGCTGCGAGAGGCAACATCTTCGGATAAAAACTCTCTAACACCTTTGCCATTCCTTTTCTTCTTTTCTTGTTGAACTCCAATCTGATTAATAGGAAGTCCATTGGGCATATCTATTTTTGTTTGGCTCTTCCCCTCGATGTTCTTTTTTCCTCTAGAGTCCATTTTCTTCTTCTGGGACTTTACCTCATCCCCGCCAGTAAGCTGCTCTGACTCAACGACAGGTCGGTTCAGCTCTTCAGTAAGCACATCAGCACCTGAAGGGGTTTTCTTAGATGTATAAGCACTCACCACATGAGTTGCATCTCCTTCCTCGACAGAATCATCCACTAGCTTGATCTCCTCCAACCGCACGGCATCAGGAGCATCTTCAGATTCTAACTTGGATGAAATTTTTGAGAACTCTGCTTCATCGGGAATCTCCCCTTCCTCCATTTCCTGCTCCACAACCGCACATACCGCTGAGTTTTTTTGAGGCACACCCAACTTCTCCAAAGAAGGGGTAACCATAGATTGTCCAGGAAAATCGTAAACTTTGCGCTGTATTTCCGTGCCCGATTCATCCAGACGGTTTCCCGATTCCCCGGGAAGTAACTCTGGTTCTCTATGGATGTTTTCTTTAGGCGATATATCATCAACTGGCCACACATCACTAATGGAACCGTCAATCCAAATAGTTGGCTCACTTTCTTCTCCGTGTGCAGTGGCATCCACTCGAACGCAAGAGTCGATTTGACCTAACGACCCAGCATTCTCCAACTGCAGTGTCTTTTCAAAATTATCGGAATCGGGTAGACATGTTCCTACTCCATCCTCATTCACGAGATCTAGCACTTTCATCAAACCTGAAAAATCAATTGAAAAATCCTGCATAAGCAACTCATTGACCCCGCCCGACTCTTCTTTCCGAGACACAGGATTGCCGGGCCCGTCGCAAGTCACTTCTCCTTCTTCACGGGAACTCAGACCTTCAACCGGAGAATTCCTGCCGCGTGCATCAAGGCCCACGCGTTGTTGCTTACCGCCGTCTCCACTTTCGGCAAATCCGGGGCACCTATGCCCCGGAATCCCGTCCAAGTAATCGGCCCCTTCAGACGAGACCGATCGCTCCTGTTCCCTTCGGCATGGGTATGAAGGGAGAAGGCGAGGAGGAGGTGAGGAGGCGGAGGGCGACGCCTCTGCGCAGAAAGAGAGAATCCGGAGCACCGCCCGGTAGGTATCACTGTCGAAGTGAGACCTGCGGGAGGTGACAAGGGGGCGGCGGTAAGACTGCTGCATCAGCTTGTTCCCTCCCAAAATTTTCGCCATCCTCGATTCTTGGAGCCGCCGGCGTCAGGCACTGCGGAGAGCCGAGCACCGCGAGAGTCTGAGAAGGGCGCGTCGCCGTGGCAGAAGGAAGACGCCGGCGCGGCTATCCGAAGGGCAAAAGGCGGTAGTTTTCGGCGCGGCGAAACCCCAGGACGGCGGGTTGAGGCGGAAAGGCAGAGAGAGATACGCCGGTTTTCCGAATCGACCGGGTAACCATGAATCCGTATATCTATAGAAGCAAATATATATGTGTAGAAAATGAATATTTCAAAATATTCATGATCAAAGGAGATTTTGGGCGGAGGGTCTGCGCCTCTGCGGGGGTGAGGGGCACCGGGCAGATGAAGGGTCTGACGGAGGAGGGGGCGACGAAGGGAAAAGGGCCGAGGGAAAGCTGAGGAGAGGGAGAAAGGTCGCGGGGGGGTCTGCCGGAGGGTTAGGGGGGCTCCCACGAAGGCGAGGGGGACGGAGGAGCAGGGGCCAACTTAGAGACTAGGACGGATCCGTCGGAGGGGGGGAGGAGGGCGCACTGCCGGGATGGCGAGGCTTCCGTGGGAGGTGCGAGATGGTCGGCGAGGGCTACGCTGGAGGGCGAAGGGGGGCTGCCGGGGGCGAGGGCTCCGCAGGAATGGCGAGGGGGTCAGCTGGAGCGAGGGCTCAGCGGGAGATGTAAGAACGGCCGGGGCGAGGGAATCCGCCGGGAATGGCGAGGGAGGGGGGGTCTGCCGGGGCGAGAGCTCCGCCGGGAATGGCGAGGGAGGGTCCAGCAAACGATCTCACCGTGGACTTCCGCGGCCGTCTGGAGGGGTGACGACGCGATGCTTCCGCCGCCGCTGGAGGGGGCGGCGGCAACGCGAGTGCTAAGGGGATTCTTTTAGATATTGTCATCTAATTCTTCTTATCTTCATGTATATATATATATTCTCACGAATTTTAAAATTCTCGATAAAATCATAATGTCGTGTTTGGTTCCAGAGTATTAACGATAATATCTTATCAATTTTGATATCAATATTTCTAAAAGCAATGAAGTATATCGATAACAAATTGGGTATGCACTTGGATACTAGTGTTATAACGACTAACGTTTTAATCGTACTGTAAACTTCAAGATTGACATTGGCAGCCACGTATTTTGTGATGATCCTATATTAATGTCAATTTCAAAATTAATAATGGTAGAACTGTGCTTAATACCATCACCCATGTCACGACCCGGATATTAACACACACAGCGGAAGATAATCCGGCGCCGTAACCCCTGAAATATATCGGTTCGGAGCAATGCAAGATTGATATCGAAATCCAAGTTATCATTCCAATAATTATATCCCAATTTGCCTCTAAGAAATTACAATTTAAATACCAACATTGAATAAATAATCAACCAACTCTTCTGATTCCAAGACACCACTACGCTTCTGCTGTGCTAAACCTGTAATCCTGAAAAATATTAAAGATTGAAAGGGGTGAGTCACACAGACCCAGTAGGACTTACACCCAACTAACCCACTATATTAGACAAGACTTACTGATAATAAAGATATAGACCCAAAGCAAAAATTAGATTATAACAACTATAAGTAAAGCTAATCATCAAGATTCAATTAATTAAATAAGATGCTTTTCTACCCATTGCATAGATTAACATGATTTAACCAAATGCTTACTATTCTAATCATGACATAATAACACTAACACAACTCTATATGCACCTACCACAAAGACCTATCATAAAAGATGAATTAAATGCGATAGCTCACTAATCTACATGTCATAATACAAACAAAACTAAATATTTGTCTGAGTATAATACATGCTTCACTTGGACATTGCAGTTATGTTCCATGACTAACACCAGATTTACCATATAGTAGAATGTAACATATAGTAAGCTAAATCCCATAGTACACTTAGGCAGGGGTGTACTTAGGATGAACCGCGATATCCGGGATCGAAGGATGCTCCGGACTGTTTTAACTCGCCGCTGCCCACGGGCCACTAACATAGTCCGGCGAAGTGCAAATCACATTACAAAATGCAACACATTGCATCAACTACATCTCACAAGTTAAAAGCACATATTTCTCAGACATATACCAATTGATCCAATCAGACATAAAATACAACTAAATGCAACCCTATGCAATGACATAATTAAAAAGACTACAACTGTACCTACATGTATGTTAAGTCATGACTAACCCATCTAATACACAACTAATAAGGTAATGCACTATTCTAAAATCATGCAATCTACTATGAATTAATATGGCATGCAATTAGTAATATTAGGTTAATTACATACTAAATCAACTATATATTTCTTACTAATTAATTCTTAACAATTATAGTTGGTTCATAGCTTAAATCAGAATATGCATAGATATATATATAATCATGACATGCTACAATTTAAATTACATAATTAAATGCGCTCAAACTATCTAAACATGGTATTATTCATATTAAATAACCATCTAAGTAAAAATACCTAAATTAACTTCTAATTGAAACTAAGCACATAAATAGCCCATCTAACTATCTAAACATAATTTTTCTAACTAAAATTAACTAATCAGTTTTTAACATCTTAATTAATATTTTTAAGATGATAGAGGTAGTTGAGATGCCTACCTAATCAACAACGATGATTGATTAATTGAAAGATAAGATAGCCAATCTCCTCTTTACGCTGTCAAACGGAGAAGAAGAAAACAAATAAAACATGAGGGATAATAGGATGTGGGTGGGAGATATATGCAATACGTAGGTGAGATGAAATAGATGGAAGAGAGAGAAAAGGGAAGGGAAAAAGAGAAGGCTGGCGGCTAACCTGGCTGGTTGGCGTACGCGGGCCATCAACGCCGGGGGGGGTTCACTCGCACGGAGGCAAGGTGGCGGGAGGGCGCGAGCGCGGAGACCCGGATAGCGCGAGGGGGGGAGCGCGGCGGACGGTGACGTCGCGGGGACGGCGGGGCTGGCGTTGGCGGCGGCACTGCTACGCAGAAAGTCAACGAAGGGGGGGGGCTCGGGTGGACGGCTGCGGCGAGGGGGGGTGAGGCGGTGGCATGGCGACGCAGGCCCTTGCGGCGAGGCTGCGGGCGTGCGCAGGCGGGGCGGCGGCTGCTGGCGCGGGCGGTGCGCAGACGGCCGGGTGAAGACGGCGGAGCTGACGCGCGGCGAGGGGCGCGGAGGCCAGGCGCGAGGCGTCAACGGTTGCAGGCTGGCGGCGTGGAGGAGGAGGGCGGCGGTAGCGGCCGTTGGCCGGCGGACGTTCGGGTGTGCGCGTAGGGGTGAGCATTAAACGGTTCAAATCGAAAAACCAAATCGAACAAGTCTGTTTGGTTCAGTTCGATTTGGTTTGAATCATGTTAAGTTTGGTTCGATTTGAAAGTCCTCCAAATCGGTTTAAACCAAACTAAACCGGTTAAACTAATTTAATTAAAAAATTATTTAAAATTGTTATAATATTATTAAAAATAAGGTTTTTATAATTTTTATAATAAATAATATTTATTTTGATTTTTTAACTTAAAAACTATTATATATATGTAAAAAATAATTAATTAAATTATTTTTACATATTTTCGGTTTAAATCGAACCAAACCGAACCAAACCGAATTGAAATGGTTTGGTTCGGTTTGAGGGGTTGAATCGGTTTGGTTCGGTTTGGGAAAAAAATGACCCAAACCGAACCATGCTCACCCCTATGTGCGCGCGCGCGGAAGAGAAGAAAAAGAAAAGAGGAAGGCGGGGCGCGGCTTCGCGCTGCGGGCGATCGGGATTATACGTGTGTGTGTGTATCCATATATACACGGAGGGAGGGAGAGTTGGACTGCGGGTAGAGTTCGATCGGGAGGAGAAACATAGAGTTCGATCGGAAGAGGGGAAGTAGAGTTTGATCGGGAGAAGGAAAGTAGAGTCTGATCGGGAGAGTAGATCTAATTAAATATATATTTTTAATATTTATCTCTTTTGCAAAATATAATCTATTTTAAATTATAAATAAAATTAGAATATTACAACCCACCCCGACGTAAACATGTTATTATTAAGGACTGCGGGGTGTTCAATATTGAATTGAATCCTAAAAACCAAAGCAAATCAAGAAGTGTAGCTGTCCACGGAATAACAACATTATTTTTTTGTCATGACTCAATGGTGCTACTGAGTCTTAAGTGAAACGTCCTATGCGGCTCAGTTTGGATCTCTTTCGATTTAGTTCAATTTAGAAATTCTCCAAAACTGATTTAAATCAAACCAAATTGTTTACCGATTTAATTAAAAAGTTATAAAAATTATTATAGTATTAATAAAAATGATATTTTTATGAATTTTATAATAAAAACAATATTTATTTTGATCATTTTTAACTTAAAAATTATTATATATGTAAAAAATAATTAATTTTAATATTTTTATACATTTTGAGTTTAAATCGAACAAAATCGAATTGAAATCGGTTTGATTCGACTTGGTTCGAGAGATTGATTCGGTTCGATTGGGTTTGAAAAAAAATAGTCCAAATCTGATTAAACCGAACCGTGCCCACCCCTAGTCCTCGATCGAACGTGCCAGGTTCGAACCCGGGAGCTGCCGCCCAGGTGGAGCGGTGGATACCGGATTCATTTTGATTTGGTTGGGTTTAAGGCCAAAAATCAATTAAAAAATATTTATGTATACACTCATTTTTACTATAATTAATTAAATAAATAATGTTGTTATCGTATTTTAAACGAAGTAATTTAATCGATTTAGTTTGATTTGGATGGTGTCTGAAAACTCACGAAGCCGGTTGAATCAAACAGCTTCTTAAAACCGAGTCAGGTTTACGGGTTCGAACACAAGAAGCATGGCAGCAGCCCCCATGTCCATATAAGGATACGATGCTCTGGTGTTCATGCAACCACCTGTTAAATATTCATACATATATTTAGGAATGAGTTTCTTCTCTTCTATTTTTTTTGGGGGGGGGGACCAAAAAAGAAAAAAAAAAGAACAAACCAGCAGGTGACATGAAAGTAAGAAGGCCCAATGTACAAATTTTTGGGCTAGTTCAGGCCAGATGCATTTTATAGTGCCATACCATGCGTTCTTACAAATATATCGTTACTCGATTTGAAAAAAAATAAATCATAAAATTCACTAAAGATTGGACAAAGACCAATATCGTCTGTTTTGGTTTAATTCATGATCAGAGATTAGATATTTTTATACAGTGATTAAATATCTGACTTTTGATTTTGTCAGAGATTCAGATAGTTAAGATACATGAATTAAACTCAGTCAGTGGTTCACTATATTTTTTTTTTACTTTCAGAAGTCATTGATTAAGATTTTTTGTTCCAAAGGATAAGATATTTGATGTGTAATGAAGAGTTTAAATTTTCAGATTAAGTCAAAATAAATACTTATCCTTAATAGAGAGAGAGAGAAAAATGATGACACCGCCAAATTACGAGAAAGGAACGTAGGAAATAAAAAAAATCAACTGTGAAGACAAATGTGTGCCGGTGAGATCTTAGTCTCTCTTTGATTTGCTTAAACTCACACCGGAGTGAAATAAATATTACATTGATTGACTTATGAATATCTTAATCAAATTACATATACTTAACGCTATCACGTACTAATAAGTTAATCGGACATCAACATAAAAATACAAAATTTCAAATCAAGGGAGAGAGAGAGAGAGAGAGAGCTCAGATCCATAGCGTTGGAGCAGCTGGTTTAGTTAGAAAGATAAGAACGTGACAGATGACCTCTCCTACCGGCATCCGAATACCCGACAGACGATTATCTCTGAGATCATGCTCTGATCCGGACCGTATCTGCAGCTATCAGACCGACGATCATACCGATAAAAACTCGGATATCCGAAGGCGGCAGGGAGCCCGGAAGGTTCAGAGAGGATCCGGTCAACAGGGGAACGGGGACCCCCGTTTTCCGAGGTGAAGTGACGTCGTATTCCATTTTTCCACCGCGCGGCATGCCACTCGCCGTCGCCGTCGCTTGTCAGACCGGTGACGAGAGAACAGGTAAAAGCATCGGCATCGCCTTCCGTCGGCCGGGCTCGCTTGTCGATCTCGCCGTCGTCGGGGGAGGGGACGGTAGAAAAAATAGCCCGGGTAACAGCTGATCGGTTGCTGGCTCACAGAAAGCAGCGATCGAAAGAGGAGGAGGAGGACGGAGGAGACGACAGAGACGAGGGAGACGAGGAGGTGCTTAGGTTTTGCAAATTCTGACGATTTCATCGCTGGGGATTAACGTCGAACAGGTGGCGGCCGGAATTACAAAGGGAAGAGTGGAGGAGGAGGAGGAGGACCGTCATGTCCACAGGGCACCGACCGCCCTGAGCTTGGGGACCAGCTGCCCGCTGAGGTGCAGCGCCATCAGGCTCTCCAGGCCACCCACCAGGGACCCGCCGATGAAGACGGCGGGGGCCACCGCCGCCGGGTCGCCGCCGGACGAGTGGAAGAGCGACTCCGTGGCGCTGTCGATCTCGGCGTCTTCCAGCTCGATGACCGTGGGGTGGACGCCGATGGTGGAGAGCAGCCGCTTCATCACGTGGCACATGCAGCAGGAGGAGCGGCTGAAGATGATGACGGGGTTCTCCGTGATCAGCCGCTCGATCCGCTTCTCCGGAGCCTCCGCCGCGTCGATGGACAGCGGCGCCGCCCCGGCGGTCCTCTTCGCCGCCGCCGGCGGGGCCGCGTCCACGACCACGCCGTTGGCGAAAGGCCTGCAGCTGAGGCCCTGCATATCTCAGCAGGCAGTACTGTTTCAGCCGAAGAGATGGCGGCGGCGGAGGAAAGAGAGGATGGAGCTCGGTGGGGAAGAAGAGAATTGCTGGAATGGTCAGGGGGGACGGGGAAGGGAGGGCTTAAAAAAGAAGAGAGGAAGGAGGCGATCGATCCACCGGAAAGAGGAAGAGGAGTTCAAACCGGAGGAGATCACATGGGATGATCGGGACGATGACGTCACCGAGACGTCAGACGCCAACCGTGGATCCGAATGCTGGCGTCACGTGTCAGCGGTTGGATGGAGTATCATACCACCAACGGGCATGGGTCACTCTCTCTCACTCTCTCTCGATAATTTTTCAAAGGAGTCCCTCTCCGTGTAAAAGTAACATAATAGGATGGGTTACATATGTTTTCTATATGTGCTATGAAAAAAATTTATCATATCAGTCATTTAAATAATAGGTAGTGAGTTAATAAGAAGTTGGTAGCGCTGTTCAACTTTGTCGGTAGTAAGTGAACCGCTACTAAATCGCTACAAACATCTTACAAACTCACTGCTGACCTTAATACAACTTACTATCGATGGGTAGTGAGTTAGTAAGACGTCGGTAGTGGTTCTGTCCTTTTCGATAATGTTTCACCAAACTTGTTATTTGAACCACCACTTAAGTAACTTAAGGCCATGGTCGATTTTTATTGGAGATTGAGGATACTTCCTTCACCGAGGTCCTAAGGTGATTCGAATTCAAACCTTTTTCGAAGCGGTGGCATTCAACATGTCTCAAATAATAACTTACTTTTTTGGTAGTGTACAAATATATATAAAAGAGCTGCAACAAAAGAGAAGGGAGCTCTATGGAATACCACACTCTATCATGAGATCCTAGAGGAGGCTGCCATCAACAATCAATGTTAGATATCTTTTTTCATATAATTCATCCTAATTGTCTATATTATTAAGTATGCCCCCCAAAATTAAAAAATATTAAAAGCATCACAAAAATGTCAAAAGTCAAGTATTTCTTAATATTTTCGGACAAAATACCGCCTTTTTTTCTAGAAAAAGATACATAAAGAGGGTGTAGAAGAGAGAAATGATAGATAGTATCATACTCACCATACAAATTTAAGAATACGTAAGTAACATTAATATTTCAAATATAGACTTAATTTTCATCGACAACATATTTCAGGGGCTTGGTAGGATTTTAAAGTTCACGAGGACATATTCAAGAATGTGATAATTATAGGGAAAACACCTAAAAAATCCCCCAATATGTGGTAACCATAACCACTCTCTGTGGCATCTTTGAACAAGTAATGACAATGTTGAATCACCTGATTCATGATTCTAGGAGAGGATAAGAAGAGATCAACGGAAATAAGGTAAGAGAAAAGATCAACCCTTATATTTTTTTACTTAGTTTAAAGTCACAGAGTTGTCATCTTATAATTTCAGGTCCATTTATAAAAATATGTACTTTTCAAAACAAGTAGAAAAAGTATCAGCTTCTAATGGTGGGTAGCTAATTAAATGGCTGAAAATGACCCTTGAAACGGTCTCAAATTTCTTTTGTAAACTTAATGTTCAAGAGGCACTTTTTTTACTGTTCTAATATATTATTGTTGAAATAATTCAAATATAGTCTAACATAGAAGTATCCTTTACTCTTTAATTAATTGATTAATTAAGAATACCTTGTAAATTTTGGAGCTATGGTGGTATCCCTTAGGGTTGAGATAATCGAAGAACTTAAAGCGCAAACAACCGCGCTAGCTATAATTTACTACAGAAAAAAAATATAGAAGATATGAATCAAAAAATCAACTACATGCACATGATTTTTTTTGGGTGTCCGAGATCTTAATGAGAAAGGACCTAGCTACCTCCACTATTCTAAGCTTCCTCTTGATTCAATATCCACATACAAACTTTGTGAAATAATGCTATATGGCTTACTTTTCTGTGGACATTCAAGATATGTTTACATACCACACACAAATTACAGTTAAATCGATACCATTAATTTTAATTACTAACCAGTAGAAAATTAAGTTCGATAAAAAATAGGTTAAACCTTTGAATTCATAAACTCCACTGGAAATCATCGATTTCGGTAGACATCATCTACATAGGCGGGTCATATATAACCAGGGGATAGAGAGGTTGGATGTGACCGCTTTCTACACATTTTCAGCAGGATTTTAACAACGTGTCGACCCAAAATAAACGTCAGAGAGAGGGGATTAAAAGAACCTAGCTAAACTTCATCTAACCTTTGAGCATATTTATGTATATTTAATCTGTTTAATTAAGATCATGTGCTTAATGTCATTTAAGTGCGCAATATTATACATTTACAATTTTCTTTCCGTCAAAGCCGAGAGGTATATATATGTCCTAACAAATTATATTTGTTAATTAGTAGCTTGTACAGCTGGGAGAGGCTGTGTGTGGAAGGGGTTGAAGGGACTGTGTGAAGCGGAGAAGAGAAAAGGCAGCTCAATGGAAACTAAGATATATAATTCTATCCAAAGTAATTCTGTTAGATTCGGATTTTAAAAAAAAACAGAAACACAATATGTTCATAAATATCTTTTTGAGTCAATTAAGTCAAACAATACTGTCAAAACTTGCATATGTAATCTGGATCAACATCTGCATGCCCATTTGATCATTAGAGAAGCCTTGTGCACTACAAGAAAAGTGATCATCAGCGATGTTTTTTCGCTATTGCCAATGGTCCCGGCCACCCCCGAGAAAACTTGTCAACAGCGGCGATGACTTCATACCCATCACTAGTCGTCCCAATGAATATTATTGATAATGGTTGTTGGTAAAACTATTGCTAAAGCAGTTATTTAGGACAATTTTGAAGCCGTTTCAAGTAAAATACTTATGGCTTCTATGATGGTTATGACTTCAAATTATTATTTGTGTCGACTTATAGTAAGTTGTCATAACTGTGGACTTGTAATAAGATTATTAATTAGGGATGACTGAAAAAAAATCGACCATTGCAAATGGCTCTCCGCGGTGTAGTAATATTGGTAGCATAGGCTATTGATAATTAAAATTGGGGTCGGTCCATCCACTCTAGACATAAGAAAATACACACAATCAATATACAACATGTCGTACCTACCATTTAGGGGATGAGTCTTTTTGTAATTTGGCGTGGGAGGAAATCAAACAAGAGTCGCAGATCTCTAAGCAATCATCTCCAGCCGTAGGATGATGCATATGGTCTCTCCCCCCTTCTTAATTAGTTTTTATGTAGTCCTGCAAGAGCCATGCATACTGTTCATTTATTTAATTAGACGTAGACCACACTCCAAAAGGCTTCTTCAGCCCAAGCGAGTCGCCAACCACCACACCTATGTACACCATCTCAGCTAGCTGGATTAATTACGGGGACAGGAGTCACCCATTCGGTAGCTAGGCACCCTTCATTAATCCGACTACAGACCATGCATTTCGCACGTCCATTAATTAAGTAATTAATAATGTGTACTTTGTCTTAGGCGTTGACTTACTCGGTGTAATCACCAACGAACGAACGTACCATCTATTTATACGTACTCTCCGATCGATACATGTATACACACACATATATATCAACAGTACCTTCTTTTGTTTCCAAGACATGTAACAACGATATATATATGTCATAAGAAAGAGACCCTAATTTTCAATAAACTAACATTGCGTTTGTCTTCGCTTGAACACACACAATCCCTAAAACTTGTTTTCATAGTTTTTGAGATCAGTTAAAGTAAAAAATATCGCTATATATATCTTCTTTGGTATATATATATATATATATATAGGTTGTGAGACAAATTAATATATACAGCATGCATTGAAAATTTTTTTTGGACAGAACATGCGTTGAATATTAACTGGGATAGACTTTGCACTCTTAATTAGGCATCTAAAACCTTGTTAGGAAGAATGCTTATAGGATTGATACAGGGTGATTCGAGGTCAATGTTGACCGCCATCTGTACATGTGACCTGGCATATCTGCCATGTAATACTCTGACGTGTAACTTCTTCATTAATATAAATTGTGCCCCATAGGTGAGAGACGGTATTCAGTCTCTCCCGCCCATTTTACATCTTCTCTGTTCTGCATCTCGCCCTCTCTGCTCAGCTCCGCTGGTTCTCTGCGTCAACTCCAGATCTGCAATTGCTATTACTTCACTTTGTATACTTACCTGGACGGGGTCGACGGGTGGTCAGGAAGGCCCGTGGCCTAGGTTGGCGGCCCGCATTGCACCTCAGCGGGAGTGCCCGCCTACCATCTCCCCAAGCGGGAGAGTGGACGTCATAATTTGTGGCAATAGAGGCAATAAGAATAGGAATTACATAAAGAATTTCCGTGGGAATTTTAATCAATATGGTCAGAATCAGAATAATCAGTTTGCTGAAAATTCTCAGAACAGAAATGGTGATCAAAACAGTCAGTTTACTGGTCAATCAGGTGTACAAATCTGTCAACTATGTGAAAAGAGATGCCATACGGTTTTAACTTGTTGGAAGCGGTTCAATGTCTATTTTAAGAATCCAAGTACCTATACCAACACTCAGTATAACAATGGCAATACTATGAATCATACCAGCCGTCCTCAGTCTCATACTGCTAATATAGCATCAACTAGCACCTTTACACATCACAGTTTGATCCTAACTGGTACCCAGATTCTGGGGCTACAAACCACCGGTGATATGATGTATATGAAACGCTGCCTCAGGGTCAGGGCCAACCGATCGAGCGGACAGAGTTATTTATTAATTAAAGCAGAAAGAATTTAATTATTGTGCTTCTCTCTTGATCATATAACTGAAATGATTGCAGACATTAATTAGCATGTGGTGACGACACCAAACCCTAAATTATATAGTGTTAACTTATGACTTGCCACGCATTGCATTTTATTTTCTATAATCGAACATCTTACGTCAAGACAAGATGTCAGGCAGCTGGCTAGGCAGCTGAGCAGGGCGTCCTTATCACCAGCGCAGTAGATTCCGCCTATGTATTAAACTCGCCGTCGCGGCAACCGGCAGCATTTAGTAACAAGTTGCCGGAGCTGGCGGGGACGCCGCCGCCGCAGGGGTGGTGGCGCACCACCACCTTGCTGACATGAGAAGAAGCCCTCCGTCCCCCTCAAGGATACCCCGGCGGGTCTTTCGGCGCGCCTTGGATCCACCGCCGTCGCCCCCCGGCCACGTGATCGCCTCCTCCTCCGCCCCTTGCTTCCCCCCGACGGCAAGGCCGGCCCGCCCGACGTTGACGTCGCCGGGACCGGGCGGATCCGCCGCCGTCGCGGCCCGGCGAGCAAGTACCGGATCTAGAAACGCTGCGAGAACGGGCGCGGCGCTCGCCGGCGGCGTACGTTACGGGTGGAGGAGGAGGAGTTGCCCGACGGCGGCCGGCGGGGCTCCGGCGATCCGGACGTACGCGCCGCCGTGCGGGGGCTCCGGCGAGGTGTAAAGCCGGGGAGGAGCGTCGACCCGGTCCCATGATAAGGACTTCTCGTATGGTCAGACTGACAGGAGATGGGACGTCACGGCACGAGACCAAAGGGGCCGGGGGGGCACCTCCCCTACATTAACGCCGGCCACCGCGCGCCGTTGACCGAGGTCGTGGCCCTGCCGAGGGGGTGCCCGGACATGGTGTCAGCTTTGCCGCACTGCGCGGCATGCATGACATCAAGCTCGAGCTCCGGGATCCCTCGGCCCACAGTGATCGATGCTGACATCAAGCAGGCCGGCGACGAGGGCGACGTAGTCGCCGGCCGGCCAGGCGTCCTGCAGAGACTCCTTGTCCCATGCAACAGTCCCACAGAGAGCCGATCAGACGACCGCGTGATCGGCGTTAGCATGGACGACGAACCGAGAGCTTAATTCGCCGGGGAACGTCGAGGAAGATTTAGGGTTTGGAAATCGCCGCCAGATATATAGAAATCGATTTCTTCGGCGTACATCTTCGAAAGGGTACGTACGTGTTAAAATAGATCCGAGGGGGGAAAGAAGGCCAGCGGCAGGCGACAGAGTGGGCTTAAAAGCCCTACCACTGCGACTGCATATTGCAGCTCGAGGATGGTGGCCACCACCAGGCGCAGCGGAAGCCGGGGGGCCGTCCGTTCAAAAATCCCTACCCGTCATTATTAAAAGAGTTCAGGTCATCTCAATTTTACGACGAAATTAAGGAAACTGACATTCTCGATTTTCAATAAAAAAACAGATCATAATCCTAAACTATTTAAGTTACGAGATTCAATAACACTATATATTAGTTGTTATTGAACTTTTATTCAATCGATGAGTTACAACGTACTGACTTTAATAATTATTCAGTGATAATAATCAATTTATTATTATTAACTTGTTATCAAATTATTAACGAACCACTGACATGGAGAGCTGTGGCCCATTTTAATTGGGACTGGGTGTCCCGTAATAAAAAGCCGCCCACGGCAGCGCCAAACCCTAAACATGCACGTCGTCGCTGTATATATATCACGTCGTTAAGTATATATATATAAACGGCATCACGTGCCATTAGGCAGACGTCCGTACGTTTGACCCCGTCGACGCCATCAGCAGCTTCCAGATTCGAAAAGACGTCAGCGGTGATGTCAGCCGGAAGCTGAGTGGGTGGGCCCGATCGGGACGGAGGTGTCCGCCCTCGGCGGAGGTGCGGCCGATCAGTTTCGAGGCTTTTGAGCTGAGCTGCTCCGGCGGGCAGCCGTCGTTTTCCGGCGGCGGCGCGGCCGTGCATGGTTGGTTCGTTGGTCCTCCACTTCCGATGCGCTTACCCCGTAGCATGCACAGGCAGGCAGCAGTTTAATTAGGAACAGCAGTTCCCACAGTCATGTCCGATAGTGTGGCACTGTCGTCGTCGATTATGCCCCCACCCCCTCTCTCTCTCTATCTCTTGTCGATTATCTCAAACCACTCCTCTCTCTCTCTCTCTCTCTCTCTCTCTCTCTCTCTCAATGGCGTAACAATATAGATGGCGTTTGGTGAGGATTCTCGGGGAGAGATTTCCAGCCAGAAGAATCGCTCGAATCTTAGGGACACGAACTTCTAATGATTTCGAGAAAAGTCTGATCTGTCCCAAAATCTCTACCAAACGAGCACGACCCATCTTGATGCGTACAACCAGGAAGGATTTAGACAGCCTCTCGGCGTAGGTCTCGGGAATCGTCCTCTTAATTGGAAGGCCCTTCTCCCCAAATGGCTAGCTAGGGTTTTATGTAATCGTTAGGTCCGTGGCTACACCGTAGGAAATGCGAAGCTGAGAATTAAGCGTACTACCAACAATACTCAGTTGTTATATTACGACGTACCTTGAGAAAGAGAGAGATAGACTTGCTACTAATTAAGTAATTAGGCAGGCTTGCGTATGATTAAACTGATCATGGAAGGCGCGCTTAATAAAGTTCGACATATTGGGTTGGCTCGTACAAGTTTGTGAACAGGTGGGTGCACTGTAGCCAAATATAAATGAGTGGCGCCGCTCGTCCCTACGTACTGGTGCTTTTATTGATGCGATGGTGGTGTTCTATCTGCAATTATTTATGTAAAACAGAGCTTGAGCGAAGATGTAGGAGCCCATTCGGGCCGAGGGCCCATCGAGCAAGAATGGCTAGTGGGCTCTTTTTCGTATGAGGTGTTTGATTAAACAAGGGGTGAGACCTTTCTTTTTATTCCCTTAATTATACATGGTCCCCCACCTTTCATAGTTATAATGCGTGGTCCCCCACTCCTTTTGTTTATCATATATATATATATCGCCAGACGTGATAGTTTTGTGTCTTTACTGATCATAGATTTGATTTTAATACACAATTTTATCATAAAAGTTTACAAAAAAATATCGCAAACTTTATTAAACACCATATAAAACCAGTAAGCTTAGCTTCAGATGTTTATAAACATGTCGATATATGATTTTCATTTGGTTCGATCCAAATCATATTTTGTTACCACATACATTGTGTGTGTATAACTTTATATACTATTGATTTTATCTTTAGAACTCTCGAGATATTTATCTTTCACACAGAAAGTACGCCAATATTGCGAATACACCCAAGAAAAACATTTAATTTAATTCAAATCTTTAGATTTACCAGTTTTATTCATAACCTCGAAGGCCCTCGAATCCAAATCAAACCCATCCCAAATCAAATGGGATCAACCAATGACTTCTTTGGTTTGACACTGTTTTTCTTCTTCTCTGTTTGGACAGCATGTATATATAAGCCTAATTATTCTCGCCCTTCCTATTGGTGGTCAGGTGGTGACGTGGCGCACAAGGTGCCATGCTGTAGGGCCATATATGCATGCATGCATGCATGTTCCTGCGTTGCAACGGAGCCATTAACTTCACTTGGAATCTAGCGTGGGACACCCGGGCGCGTACGTACGTCTCTCCAGTTCCTTCGTCTCTATCTCTGTCCCCATGCAAAGACCAGACGTCTACTGCATGCATGCATGCTGCCCTTCTCCACCAAGCCTTACACTACACAGACATATATGCATGCATGAAGATATACGGAGGAGACGGTGAAAATTAAGCACATACATATACACGCAGGCCATTCCCAAATCTTATTGCCAGACAGAGGAAGAGATACCATAAATCAGACATAAACAGATAGAGTGGTCTGAGGAACTTCCCATACGAAGAGGTCTTTACTGCCCTGCAGCCGAGGTCGTCAGAGCCCCTCCCAGGCACAAATCTAAGAAGCCGATCGATGTATCAAGTGCGCCCAGATCTGTTCTAGGGTACGCAGGCACCCCAGTGAAAGCGTCACGCCCACGCCTATATAGGCAAGTCTAAGAACATTAATTTACCGCAGGGATTCGTGTGCGGGGTAGCATAGGGACGCCGTCGCCGCCGCCGGGGGCGAGGAGGACGGGGCGGAGAAGGCGTCGATGCACTCCGTCAGGTCGGTATCCGGCGGCAGCACCAGCTGGGCGGACGTGAAACACGGAGGGGCGCCGGCGCCGGCGCCCAGGTCGGCCGGCGGTTGCGTGGAGAACGGTAAGGGCAGTCCGCACGCTTCGACGTCGTCGTGCAGCAGCGGGCTGCCCGGGATCGTAAACCCTGGATGAGGAGCCAGCTGATCCAGCAGAAATGCGGCGTCGTTGATGAAGGCCTGCTGCACGTACCGACGATCGCCGTCGTCTTCGGGCGGCGGGAGGACGCCCGTGCTGATCGGCGGATGCAGCTGGTGGTGGTGGTGATACGGCGGCCACCGCTCGAGGGGCGCCGGCCACTCGCCGGCGGCGCCCGCGATGTCCTGAAGCTGCGGCGACCACGAAGATGAGATGGCCGGCATGCCGACACTGTAGCTCGTCATTTCCAGCTTGACGCCCGCCTCGCCGCGACCGCAGCCGGGGAATAGGGTTTCCGCGGCGGACGAGAGCTGGTAGCAGCCGGCGGCGGCGGCGGCCATCCCGTTGGCGTAAGACGACGGATCATCCGGCGGTAGCATAACACTCATGGTGTTGGAGACGGCAGGGACCGCGAGAACACCCATAGTGTGGGTGATGAGCTTCTTCTTGATGGTGGAGTTCCAGAAGTTCTTCACCTCGTTGTCTGTTCTTCCCGGGAGGTGCTTCGCTATCTGTGCCCACCTATGTATATACAGAATATATATATATGTATATATATGATTCAAGGAGCTGTTAATCAGGGCTCTAATTATTAAGTTCACCAATATTGTGGTGTAATTAAGCTTGTGCATGATGAAGTGGCAAGCTTTTGCACCTGTTGCCAAGGAGTCTGTGGAGCTCGATGATCACGGACTCCTCCTGGGAAGAGAAGTTTCCACGCTTCAAATCTGGTCTGAGGTAATTGATCCATCTTAATCTGCAGCTTTTCCCGCATCTTTGCAGGCCTGCGAACGACGTCGTCAAGAAGATATATTCTCACAACTTCTTTGATCATATATATATATATATATAAGGACGTGTGGAGATCAGGCAGAAGGACAGAGATACATATCTCTTGTACCCATGTAATTAATTAATCATATGTTATGCAGATAAACGATAGAATAGGACCGAGATAAGAGAACGGGCCTCTTTCAATTATTCAATGAATGGTCTTCTCAAACTAATCAAAGTGCCTATATATATGCGCATTTGGATCTCGGAGTAAACTGATGAAATGAAGAAAAAAAAGAGCATGTTTTATCCGGAGATGGAGTGAAAACCTGCTAGCTTTGGGACTGAGCTCCAGCAGCCATGGCCGTAGGTGGACATGTACTTGATGAGCTTTTCATCTTCCTCCGGCGACCAGAGTCCCCTCCTGACCTTCTGCTTGCTGCAGCACGAGTGATGCCCCATCGCCTGTTGTTCGATCTTTCTTCTTGCTCTTCCCCCAAGCTAGGCTGAATTCATATATATGAACCTATCAGCTGAGTGGGAGAGTAAACCCATGAGATGTAGAGTATACATCAATAAATGTAGATATTAGGGAACATGTGCGAAGATCACATCACGAGCAGAAACTAGAGGGAGCTAGAGGGATGCAAGAAGCTAGCAGAATCGAGCTGGGGGCAACAGAGCTATGCGGATGTGGAGGGTGGGAGGAGAGCGAGAGAGAGGTTGCAGCCCCTCTTAATTATATAGAGTGCCGAAGTAATTAAGAAGAAGCTAGGCGCCTTCTTTCTCTCTCTCTCTCTCTCTCTGGGGTCTGGCACTGGCAGTGTCCTGGGGGCGTTTTGGTTTAATACACCCCTCGAGAGGGGAATACCAAATACGTACTTGTAGTGTTCTATCAGAATGCGTGCCCGAAGTACAGAGCTTCTTATCCGTAGTAATCTTTTTATTGTGCGAACAAGGTAGTGATTAATCCGGCCACATATATGAGCATTGACAGGAATGTGTTTGTTTACGGTCATAGATTCAATTGCATGCCTCGGAGGCAAAGGCAGCACTTCATCCGACCGAGAACTTAGGTTGACTTAATTATGAACTTGATACCACATATAATACTCAAATTAAATTACGGTCTCTAACTTCATGTTAACATTCATGTTGGACCGTCCAACTTAAAATCTGAGCCATATAAGTGAAGTAGACACCACATACTTTCTTTTGTTGTATCCAATGTATAGATTGTTCTGATACGTATGAGCCCTGGATACAATAGATGCTGTAAGGATGAGAACCCGACCACCACAACCCAACTACTTAGTCCGATGATGATGATGATCTTATATGTTATATATATATATATATATGAGAGCGGAATTCTCTTAGTTGTCTGAAGAGAGTATCTCAATCTCTCTCACAAAAAAAGGTGATTTAATGATAATTTAATAGTGGATCTCATTTTAAATAATCATTAAATCATCATCTATCTCTTGTGAGAGGAGACTAAGAGACTCTCTCTATATATATAGCCAAATAAGATGACAGACGCATACAGATGTCGGTAATTATACATTCTTCTCATGTTCATGCATAGTGCAGTAATTATACTGGTACGTAGCTTGAGATCCACCGTCAAGCTGATTAATCTCCACACGTCTGCTAGCTATCTCGGTGCTGCCACCTTTGGCATTGAGATCAGGAACTGGTAATTAGGGTTTGAAGCAGGGAATCATGTCGCTATACGAGGAGCTGGTTTATATATATAACGTGGGCCTCAAGAAGTGACCGGTGCTCTTATATATATATGGTAGTGACAGGAGTCCTACTTCTTTCCCATGAAGCCATGAAGGGGACCATCCTCGCGTGAGCAACAATAGTGATTTCTTCAGCTTCATTTCACGCATGCATGCATGGCAAGAAAACTGTATTTAGGGTTCCTAGCTAGCTCTACAGTAACGAAATTCCCTGTTCTCTTTCCCTCTAGCTACTCTGTCATAATTTAGCTTGTAGACACAAAAGGAAAGATGGATGATAGTCAAGACGTGTATGTATATATATATATATAGCTAGGACGTTTAATTAATTACTTGTGTGAACGTACGGTTACCTGCATGCATGCATGTAATTAGAAGATTCAAAGATTATCCTCTCCCTCAATGTGACAGTATTAGTCCTGCTGTGTTGATGTACAGAGCCCTATCTTTTTGAGCTAACACCAACTAATTATCATAAAAGCATTCATATCGAATCTTCGAGGGAGTAAGGATTTCAAATTTTTCCATGAGTTCATCGCTCGATTTTCCCCTAACACAGTCACATATAAGTAAATTTTTTTAAAATCAATAAAATAGAGATATTATATTAAATATTTTTTATCCCTCTATATATGTGTTTTTCTGTCCAACAATAACAGAAAATACCACCAGTTAATCAGAAGGGGATTAATTCCATGCCTTAACTGACAGGAAATTTTTCTACCAGGGAACCCAATTATTAGCTTCATTATTTAAGGAGTTAGAAGAAACTCTCTCATAAATCAAAGGTCTCGGAAAATAGCAGATCATATATATAGCTTTAGTCGAATCTTGGATGTACAGAGGCGCTCTCTCAGTTGCTAATAAAAACTTATCACATTGACAACTCATATTCAATACAGACGACGCACATTTATTAATATAGAACCTCGAAATTAATTAAGTTGATAATTCATAGATAAATATTAGTAAAATACGGATGTGAGTGAGTAAAATATATGTATTGTTGTACTTGATTAATATATTGTGATCATAAATATGTCGTTTGAGTTAAATCCATGCATGTTAATTACAAAAATGATATATTTTAGTAATATACATAGCTGAGAAATAGATCTTTTGCCATATATATATACCGAACTAAGGTCCGTACTATTTGTTAAAAGTATCAAGCACCTCTATCATTATTAATTAGTTTCAAAATTAATATTAGTAAGAATCTCTTCTAGAGATTTTTGAGTGCGGTCACAGTGTCGAATTTGAAACTTGTACACTTAATGTGATATGGTGAGATTACTAGATTATCAGTATCAAACTAGAGATTTCTAGCTATATATATAAGTTTCGGAGATGTGGGTATGAGAAATCTGATTCTCTCTTAAAATGCCATAGATCGATTCTAAAATTTACAAAACAAAAAAAAACCCGATTTTCATCATGATTTTAAACAGTAGTTATACATTGAAACAACATATATATATATATATCGATTGATCTCTTTGCTCGTGGTACATACTCAGCCCCAAAGCCCTCATCGATCATGTGTGAAATAAAGTTTGTAAAAATACTAAATTAAAGAAGGAAATAAGAATAAATCTTGTAAAAATGAAGGGGAATCATTAACGACGTATATATCTGATATGACATACATAAATAATGATCAGTTAAGTATATATATATATATATACCATCATCTTGATCTGAAATTGCAGCACAGCTACGTCATAACACGGCATGCATGCATGGCAATCCGATAGAACAAAAGGCCGGGGGGCCGGGGGGATCCCTGGAAATAAATTGCAACCCGCCAAGGCTTCGATCTTCTTGTTGAAGTACGACCGACGGCGATCCTTCCCGTCCCGGCGGCTAGCGGCGACTGGTCGCCGGCCGGCCGGCGGTGCCCTTGGCTCTTTCCGGTTTCCGGGACCCGCCGGCCGGAGCGGGAGGGATCGAGAGGATCAGTCGTCGTCGTCGTCGTCGTCGCCGCCGCCGCCGGGACGAAGAGCCACCATGCAACAGCCCTAGCAGTCGTTTTCGCCGCCGGAGCGGCGTCCACGCAGGCCGGCTTTCGCATGCGTTTCTTACAAAACACCGCGGAAATGGCAGCTTGCTCCTCCCATTTAATTATTTTCTTATATATATGTCGTCCTTTTTTCCCCCTCCTCTCCTCGATCGATATCCGATCCCCTTCTTCTTCCTTCGTGCATGCATGGTTAAATTAATTATGTATATAATTAGGTGGGTGTGTATCAAGTTAACAGGTGACCAAATAAATCAAATGACAGAAACGGAGAAAACTTATATCTCTATATATATGCTGATCAAGTCGCGCGCAGAACAAAAACTTTTGGGAGGCCTTATATTTTTAAGATTTGATTACGAAAGAAATGTTCAAAACTATATATAGTTACCAAGGGGGGCTATGCTCCGGAAAATTGGAAAATGTGATTCGTTTACAGAAATATATATATATATATATTCACAGACCACACGTACAGCTTAGTTAAATATATATATATATCGGCCATGTGCACAAGGGAAGGGGTGCGATATACAACTGAGGGAACGGTTTCTCATGGCAGGAGCTGTCGACGTCCTCGCGACTACCCTGTTCATGGCAACGGGGGTTACGTACGTACGTACGCAGGGCGGAGTTCTCCCAGCCATGCAGAGGATAAGAGAGAATGCACCCCCTTCGTACGTACGTGTGTATGACTACTACACGTACATATATACATATATATATATGACTCCGCACTACCTTTAAAAAAGAATAAAAAAGACTCCAGGGTCGTCGTCCCCGCGAAGAAAGCCCCCTTGTGTGTGTCTTCCAATCTTTAGTGTTATGGCGGCAGCAAAGACTGAATGGCCGGTAAATATATATATATGGCAGGGGCCACGCCAGCTGGTGCTTCCTGTTTATCTCCGAAGCATTAATTATCAGAAGAGTTCTCCTCACGTACGTTCTCCGCACCTTAGACCGCTCCTTACGACGTCGATCGACCAGTACTACTAATCTTCCGAAATTAAAATAACGACTTAATTTAAAAAAGTAAGCCGTCTAAGCAATATATATATATTAACCCACCAGTCCATAAATATATATGTCTATATGACCCTGCAGCCTCGGGCCCTCGCGTAAATGTCATCATTTGATTAGTGATTTGATGACTTTTTAATTTTTGAGATATTAAATGAGTACCCTCTCTAGGTGATCAGCACTCCATATATGATATATATATGTCCATCCATGATGTAGACTACAACAACAACATCAGAGCTATCATATTTTGGTGCTTATTAAGGCAGTGGTGGATCTAGCATATAGTAAGTGGGATCATGTGACCCCACTAAAATTTAAAGTTTATATTATAAAATATTAGATATTTTATTAAAATATTTGATATTAATAAATTTGTAAAAGATGTGATTTCACTGAAATATTTTAGTGACTCCACTATCCACAAAGTCTAGATCCGTCACTGTATTAAGGTTTAGAAAAGTGTCATTTAGGTCAACAGACGGTCTTAATTATGTTGTTGAAGTCGGCCAAGGTGAACACTCACGTGCCATCTATGCATGCCCGTGCAATGTCCATTACAACTTGCTTCCTCCATTGGGATATCTCTCTTGCCAGAGAAACTGCATTTTTGCATCACCACATAGCAAGCAAGTCACACTTGATTAATAAGAGTGCGACTCTCGTCACGTGGACACCTGATGAAAGTCCTTCAGACCCTCACCTTCTCTCACAGAGGAGTCGAAGGGGCATTGATAGGATGATGATTTAATAGTATTAAATCACCATCTCATTAGTTTTTTGTGAGAGAAGCTGAGAGATTTTTCTCGAGTATTGATCCGAGAGGAGGTGCTCGATTAATAATAATAGTAATTAGACGACGAGGACGACGTGAAACTAAAGAGTTCTTTGGAATTAAAGAGATGCTCCACAGTAAAGAATAATATTTAGATATACCTGGCCGCCTGTACCATTAATAATTCTCCACTTGCATCCAGCACAATAATGGTTGTATATATGTCTTTACGGCCTTTGTAAATAAAAATATACAAATTAAGTACAATATATATATATGTATCGAGTGATTTTCCTAATGATATAAGATACGGCCGGTTGAACTCTTGAAAAGTCAATCAAATGCAGATAATATATAATTAACTCGTCTCATTTACTTCACTCAATTTCATGATCCACACATGAAGACTTCAAATACAATACACAGATACTATTTATATATATTCACTCGTCGTTTTTAATACTCTGATTTTCCGGCGAGCTTCTCCTCCCGGATGAAAAGCTCGCGAAAGAAGGGGGGACTGCGGCTGACTTCTTTATAATTCCACGGAAATTGGAGAGTAAAATAAACATATCAGATTAATTAGTACAAACATATTAATTGGTGAGTATAAGCAACGCGCACCATATATATAAATATTCCCGACAAGGCATCGGTGACTACTGACTTAATTAGTCAAGACATATATACATACATATATATATATATATACATACAAGAAGATATGCCACGCCTGCTTTAATTTCGTCTTTACTGCAATGAGATCTTTGGAATATTTAATGTATGTTAGAGAAGAAACGTACGTATTAATTCTTCGTCGCACGAGAGGATTATAAGATCATTAATTTCATCCAGGATATAATTAATCAATTAAGTTGAAAAGGATCACCTTTTTTCTAATAAAAGCGCAGAAAATGTAAGATCAACAAGATATATATATACCTATACATATAGGCTCGTTTTTTCTATAAAATTAACCTGTGAAAATCCGCCTTATCGATCCTACTGTCACACACGCACGCACGCACGCACCAGGATTAATTCTCACCTATGAATATATTTATATATATATATATATGTATATGTACTTCGGTTACAGTTTTCATCAATTAATACATTTCCTTCGTCCAGCCACACCCGGCCATATATATTTGCAGGTACGTTGACCATAAATCTTTCTGCTTTTCTAGTCGGATTGCCTTGTATACCCATTAATTTCCAGTATATAATACTCCATATTATTCTAACGCAATCAAACAGACACAATTATCAAAAAAAAAGAAATATGTTTAATCACACGGACATTATTAATCTTGTTACATAGCGTAATCAAACGTACGTACAACCGTCACTAAACCATTAAAAGAAATATAATTCTTCTAACGGAGTGTAACAGGTCACCCATTCTTGACTACTTCCAACAGAACACGTCTAACTTCGAAGTTCTTTCGACTCAACCTCCGAAAATTAGTTAACGAGTGTTGTTGGTAGTGCACTGATTTAATCTCTTAACATATTCACAAATCGAAGTGTCACAATCTATCCCTCTTAAAAGCTTGACGTCCTCATCAAAATCACACACATCAACATACCTAGACGAGTCACACCTGACTTTTCGACTGGGTCATGATCGAATATCATATGTAACGACCGACTAAATCAGTTGACTGACCTAACAACAATCGTGCTAATTAGTAGCATTCTCAAGAGGTCACCCATCTTTGACCTACTCCCAACAGAGCACGCTTAACTTTGGAGTTCTTTCCACTTAACTTCCGAAAAATAGTTAAAAGGTGTTATTGATAGTGCACTGATTTAATCTCTTGACATATTCATAAACCGGAGTGTCACGTAGAGTCTTGATTTCATTGATACCTGATCAGTGAAATCATCAATACGTTCTTTATTTGAAATGTCCTCATATGGTGTCGAGTCATGATTTATTCGATTCCTGATCAGTGAAAACATCAATATAACCTTTATTTAAACGTTGGTATTAATT
The DNA here is from genome assembly GCA_036172225.1 of Cryptocoryne crispatula var. balansae. Taxonomy (NCBI): domain Eukaryota; kingdom Viridiplantae; phylum Streptophyta; class Magnoliopsida; order Alismatales; family Araceae; genus Cryptocoryne; species Cryptocoryne crispatula. The sequence goes on from CM069928.1 coordinate 41,062,179, forward strand.
TTAATGATCCAACTTAATAGACCAGTAAAAGAAGTCGTGCAAGGATACATGCAAGTATGCTTAAACATTCCAAACTAATTAAATATATACGACCACTTTTTCCAGAGATAAATTTCGACATGTAGGAAAGAAGTGACTATTACATTATATTATATAAATTATTATCAAATTCTAATAGAATATAACATGAAGTACATGACATAAAACTGCGGATCCGGATGTTCTTCTCGTTTCGGGTTCCTTTTTCCTGGGTGATGTGATCACAGATCGACGAGCTCAAAACCGTGCCCTTCCCTTCCTCCCGACAGCTTGGTTGTACTTCGATCTGAATTTCCAGGTTGCTTCTTATTATAAGATAAATGATGAACTACGCAGATAATTGATACAATATAAATTTACAAAAGAAAAAGATACTGTATAAATTTTGATAGAGTATGAAACAACCGAACGTTTATGTCCCCGTGCATTGATTGGCATATATGGTCATCCGTTCTGCTCGACAGTCGCTTCTCGGTTCTCACTTTCGTGACAACACCGTCGGGGGATCGTATTGGTGGTGGGGGGGTTTGCTTATCCGCGCTTCTGGGTGCTGCGAGGATGACCTGCAGCACTACGCCGCGCGAGGCTTCTCTCTCGGGGGTACCCGGAGCAGCGTCTTCATCTTCTCGTACGCCGTGAACCCAATGGCAGCCGACGGTACCACCTGCGCCAGGATTAAATATTTTCCTGTGAGTAGCATGACACGCGTGGAGCGACAATACGCCGCCGGCATTGACAGGACTCCGTCCTAAAGAGATTATTCTTATTTGACAGTAATCCTTCTAGAAAGTTAGTTCTATTTGCATTCACTCAGTTTCTGATCGACTCACCACTCAATCATATATCATCTTCCGCGATATACAGATCTGGTGCTCACGAGAGAAGACTTGTATATAGTACATCTACCAGGATCCAACCACTTCATGCCCCTAGTTATATATCATCCCACCCGTGAACAAGATGATTGTATTTTCCCAAGTCAGACAATTCCGGACTTCAATTTAAAAAACAGAAAGGTACTACAGGAAATCAGTCTTGACGTATGCACTCAATCTTCCCTTCAAAAAATGTTTTTGGTTTGTTCTTAAAGGTAAAGGAATCGTTTGGAAGACACGTACTTTAACATAGTTGAGGCTGAGTCCGGCAAACAATTGCTTCCAACCTTGGGTGCGCAATATGCTATTAAGTCCTTGCATTGTGCTCGTGATCCGAAGGCTACTATCTCCTGCTAAGGCTAGCTGGCTCTGCACCTGAAGACACAATAATCAGCAACATTTGTAAATACCCACAAATACCATGTAATACATACGATGCTGCTAGAAAAGAAAGCGGAGAGATGGGGATTTCAGTAAACTACCTGCATCTGTCTTCGAACCACATCTAAAGGATATGTCAATGTTTGTCCAAAAAGGCCAGCTAATGCCCCACAAGATAATCGCAAAATGATGGAGTCTTGACGTTCTCTGGGAACATGAGCTTTGAGCTCTTCATAAATATAAAACTTCAGGCCGGCATAAGGAAGGATACCGATAAGCGTTGGCCCTAAGAGAGACAAATATGCTCATTATCGATGTAGGGTGGAGAACACACAAAGAAACAATATCTTTAACATGTAGTTTGTCGTAAACAATCACAACTCCATTGAATACGCTAGTATCATTATACGTGTTGCCCAGGATCCTGAAATCCCATCTATTCAAAAGTAGATATTCAAATACCGCCATTCCTTAGAGGCATTAAAAATCAGAAAAGATAGGATGAAACATTTCTTCAACTAATATCAAGGTCAAAGGTATATGTTCAGTGGTCACTGTATTACATGGATTACTAAGCTGTCAAAAACCAAAAAGTTGGCAAGCTATAAATGGATAGCAAAGTCAAAGTAACAAATACCCTCATTTACTAAACAAATTTAGACTTTGTTTTCTTCAGTTAGGGGGATCAAGTGAATAGAAGGTGGAAATGGGAAATGCATACCGATTCCACGATAAAGAGAACGGATGCCACCTTGCAAATAAACGCTCTTGAAAACATCATGAATTCCATTATACACCGTCCTGCTGTTAGATCCGTTTATGCCCATCTGAGATTTAACCTGCACTCCTTCCACCTAGACATTAGAGCAAAGCAACGATTGACATTAAGCAAACTGTAATTCATAACTGGAAATCATCTTTGAATCAATAACCAGGTTTAGTTCCAAAAACTGCACTTTCTCAAAACATTATTCTCAATAGTGCCAACATATATACAAACCGTGCATTAATTGAAACCATGGAAAATAAAGAGTCTAATTTGCAGCATTTGATCTTCATATGAAGTCCTATTTTAGCACCAATGCATGTCAGCCGTAGGAGGTGTAGAATGACCACCTGCAGTGAAGGGGAATGGTGGTTGACAGTGAGAGGTGGGCATCAAGACCCAATGATGCAATGTCCTATTCTGTACTACAGGCTTGTAAGCTGTCATCGTGATGGCAAGACTATCAATCCTCTAAAGAAATCCAACCTGGCACCATGCCACGTAGTACCCCTCCTGCATGCGTGCATGCAGCTGGAAATAGAAGGGTGCCTCCAAGCACCCTTTAAAAAGAACCCATAAAGACAGAGGTTGGCCACACGTTACCAAGGACTATTAAGTTCCCATTTATGAGGAACTAGGGGTGACAGAGACCTGTGACAGGGCTCTCTCTCTCTCTCTCTCTATGTATACATATATTTACACACACACAAATAGGGAGTTTGTGGATTGGTTGTCACTTTCAAGCCTCCCTCTCGAACTAGGAGGGTGCTGTTCGAGCCTCCTGACCAAGGGAGTTCATGGATCAGTCATCACTACTGGCTCATCTGCAGTGTAGTCAGTGCATCCAGATGGTGCCACGTCCTATGAAGGTAGCCAGTAGTAGACCTTCAGCGGATGTTTTGGTATCGTCGCCGGTGGAGGGTGAGGGCAGCATGGCGGAGAGCCATGGTGAGGGTGCTCGTTCATGCTCCATTAGCCTGATGAGCACTGAGATCAATATGACTGTGCATCTGTCAAGCATTTGTACCATCCATTGACTGGCAGTGATCAGGCAGTGGTACAAGCAATTGATCTTTTGCCCTACAGGGTCGAAGGACCAATGTGCAGCTGAGTCTGACAAAGTAGGACAGTGGACCAACCGGTGGCCATTCCAATTCAGTTTACTGATATGGTGGACAACGACTTGAACCCAATAGAGAGCACTATTAACGTGGCCAGCATAGACATGATGAATGGTGAAAATGACTGGATTCAAAAACTTGGCTTTGATCCCTATAAGGAGAAGAAACCGCCTGCCGCCTTGTCTAGACTCTAGACTGGGCGGAGCTGATGAAGAGATCATGAAAAATATCAGATGATGATATCAAGGCCATTGGCGAACTCATAGGGATAAGTATCATGGGCGGAGAATAAAAGGTTAGGGGTTTTTTGGGGTGACATCTTGGGTCCCAAAGGTGTCCTGGTTAGTAAAAAATTTGTTCAGCAAAGGATGGGTTTCAGGAAGATGAGTTTTATCCTCGGTAATGAGGTTATAGAAGATGGCAGGAAGGGCAAAAATCCAAGGAAAAGTATTTTTATTTATACATGACCAACCTTATAACATAGAACTGTTGAGGGATAGTGAGCAAAGTGAAAATCAGGGAACTTCACAATATGATGGTGTGAAACCTCGATTTTCATTTTCATTTTAAACGTATTTAAAAGTATCATCATTTTTTATATTGAATATCGTACCCGAATTTTCTAGTAAAATAGGTGATAGACCATAAAAAATACTAGATAGTCCGGGTGATATTAAAAGAGTATAGAACCGAGGTTATCGGGTTCTGTGAAAATATTTTGATTTTTGCCCTCTCCCCGTCGGATGGTGCGAATCTCCGACGTTAATTACATCGAGCAACGACTCGTAAACCCTTGATTAACCACCATAGCAACCTTTGTTTGGTAGAAGATGCACATCCATATAAAATAAATACACAATGGGCGATAGCCCCATGGGCTCGATGAGATGCAACCATGTTGATTTAAGATGTGGTTGATGTTGATTTTAACTTGGTTTGGATTTATTCCCAGATTTGATATCAATCGTATTTGAGTTTGTTTTTATGTTTGGACTTATGCTTGGTTTATGTTCAATTTGAATATTTTATCTCACTTTTGGGATGCTGATGGGTAAGTCACGATTAAATTGATTTAAATGTTTCAGATTTTTGATGTTATCATTCTCATGATGTATGTTGATTTTGGTATGTTTTGATTTTAATATTGATTTGATTTGTTTTTAGTGTTGATTGGCTCATTTGAGTTATGTTTTGATTTTGTTCTTTGAGTTTCATTTAGTTTTGTGATCTGATGATGATTTTTTTAATGTTTAAGAACTGTTTTTGATGAATTTTTAAATGTTTTGAATATTGTTTATATAATTCTCTTTGAAGTTATTTAATTATCACTTGTTTAGAAATTTAATTTCATAGATTAAGTGATTTTTAAATGAATTTACAGATTGATTAAACCTGATCTTTTATTTTCCAGATTTAATGAAATCATTTTTTTTATATTTATTTTGTTTTGTTTATTTAATTTTGGGTTTGCATCCCATCCGGTCCATTGGGTTAACATCCGGTGCCCAGTTCAAACATATACATCGACACTTGAATCATTCATTTCATTCCATTCCATGTCGGAATACATCAAGTCGGTACATGGGACTAAGTCTGAAAATGGCGGTTTCCTTCCCTCAAGGTGTATTTCCATAGGATCAAAGATAAGAAATCGGCATTATGACGGCATGCTGACCCATCCTTGATCGAATGGAATTTACCACCAATATGGCTAAGTCTTTTGACTCGCCACATCGAGGGAAGGATCCGTCGACAACGGGAGCCGGCCCATGCCTACGTCCAGGATGCGACATGCCGGGTCGGGCCCGGGTTAGCCGTCCAAGGTGGAGCGTCCGGTGGTGGACTAACTCCTTATTAAATTTGGCATTTTGCATTTCGAGATTTTGTTTAAGTTTATTTTTTATGTCCAAGGCCCATTGGGCTGCGCGTCATGTCATTCATGACCCTGTCGCCTTCATGTTCTTGTGAGCCCGGCTGATCCGGCTTGCATTTCCTTAGCATGTTTGGCATATTTGCACCTTGAACTTCACCCTGTCCTCCTTGTCTTTCGAATAGGGAATTGAGGGCCCGCCGAGTAGTCTCGGTCCGTCCGGCGATTCGAGAATCTCGAAACGTCGACCACAAGGAAGGGATTCGGGTCTGTTTTTTTATGGTCGAAAAAAAGGGCAGGTTCTGTTTGAGGTCATTGGGCTGACCGAAATGCATATGGAGGATCTTCAAAGCTATTTTAAAGACCGAGTTTTGGGTCCGATGAGGGTTCATATGTAGGGCTGTTTGGGATTGGATTTAAGGGTCAATTAAAGTGGCAGCGAGGCTTAGGCAAATGGGCCAGGCGGGGGGACCGAACGAGGGAGCGATTCAAGCTCATTTTTGATGTCTCGATGACTTGTGTAAGGGGATTGTGGACCCTATAGGACCTGTTTTTAAAGGGTCAGACAGGTGCTGGCTTTTGATGGACCGAGGCTTGAAAAGGGGACCAACATGGGTCACATCGAGATTGATGAAGGGATGAACTTTGTGGGCCGAGAAATGTGGGTCGAACAGGCCTAAAAGAAAAGAGATCTAAGGGAGAATGGAAGAATAGGAAGGAGGAAAGGTGCAACCGATGAGGCCTTTTCTTACCTTTTTTTCTTCTTCTTTTCTTCCTTTTCTTGGTGTGACAGCAGGGGACAGACTTCCCCCTTCTCTTCCTTGCTTTTTCTTCTTCTCTTTGACTCCTTCTTGGACTGCCAATGCTGGTACGCAGGAACCTGGAAGGCTGAGACAGCTTCCCTTCTTCTCCTCTTTCTCTATTCTCTCTCCTCAGAAGCTGGCAGCGGCTGGAACAGGAGCCTGTACGTACGTCCCCCTTTTTTGACCTTGATGGGATGCTTTTATAAGGGAAGGAGGGTCCTGCAGCTACGTGGGAGGTAGTTGGGGTCAAGAGTTATCTCCACCGAGAGATAAAATTAGGTGGAGAAGAAATAGGAGTGATTTACTATTTTCCAAGCATTTTCAGCGCGAATTTCCCATTTTTTAGGTGGTGGACCCCATCCTAACAGAATCCAGCGTAAAGAGATGAACGTGGGAAGCTTCTGGATATTTTCTGAGATTTTTATGGATTATCTCCGAATTTCTGAAGTTTATCCAACAACTTTCTGGATTATTCAATAGAAAAATACCCAAAAAGGCAGAGAAAAATAGTTTTTGAGCTCAAAAAATGTGGAAATGTCAGAAATTATTCCAAGGTCTTCAAAAAAATAATATCGGGCATGAAAAATTATTTTTGACCCAATATTGGATTTTCTGGAGAGAGAAAAGTGATTTTCTGTATTTTTTGAAGAAAATTCCAAAAAATGTGGAATTTACATAAAATTGATTTTGTATATTTTCTGTGAATTTTCAATGAATTTTGGGTGGTGAATTGTATTTTTCTTGAAATTCTGAATATTTATCCCTATTTTCAGAATAAAAAATAGGATAAATATATTATTTCTTTGAAAAGTGAGCCCAATGGACCAATACGTTCAAATTGGGCCAGAATTGCAAGGGAATGGAGATTTATCAAAGAAAGATCAATGAATAATTGGACTCCAAATGATTTTCTTGATTTTCAATTGAGATGGAAGGAAAAAATAATAATAGTAAAAAGATTATATTTTTTTTTTGTGGAGAAATTTCGGTGTTCACAGATGGCTTCTTGAAAACCCAAAGGTTCTCCTCTTGCATGATACCTTACAGCAAACCAAAAAAGATTTTGCAGATTCTCGGGACATTGAGGAGTTGAAATGCGGCAAACTGTCTAACTTTTCCAATGTACCGTTGACAAGCAGAAGTGGAAATCTGGCTGCTGGGACTTGTGGAGGTTTTGTCCCCTCAGAAAATCCAGTAGAAGACATTTGTAAAGAAAGACATTATAAGTTCTCAAACTCAATATCATATGTTCCGATAATATCAAAAATGTTTGCAATGTGTATGGCCCTGTCCAAGACAGTGAAAACCCCAACTTTTTTCTCTAATATGCAGCCGTTGATGAGTACTTATCGAAAGATTGTGAACATATATGGCATGATTGAGGTACCTATGATTGAGATATACTTGGTCCAACCGCTGATTAAAATCAAAGCTTGACAGATTTTTCCTCAGTGCATCACGGGTGGAAAAATATGGAGTCCCCCAGTGTTTCCATATCCCCACTCCACTATTTTGCCATAACGATTACACAAAATAATGCTAAACAAGAGCAGCCTAAAAAGTTCAGATTTGAGTTAGCTTGATGCATGACCCCACCCTCAAAGATCTAGACGAAGGTTGGTGAAAAGATCTTGTTGTGACTTCACCTTCAATAGCTTGAAGATTCGTCAAAAAAGTAAAATAGACCAAGAGTCGTTTAAAACGAAATTTGACCCTTCAGCTGCTAAAAGGGATGCTTGGTTTGTTCAGATAGATTATTTTAAACAGTTGAATGACAGCAATTTGATTACTGCCAATCAAGTTGATGAGTGAAATAAAATAAAAAATGCTTATAAAGAATGAACCTATGGAGTGGAAATCAAATGAAAACAAAAATCAAAAGAAGATTTTTTCGCATACAAGCTTCTCTCAAAGACTAAATGTAGATGGTGTTAAAAGCACAGGTACCGATCAAATTGGGCATCATGCAGCAGCTAAAGTTGTTCATGGATGATAGGGGTTGGGCACCACTTATCAACTTTAACATGTAGAATGTTCTTGACCAAGGTGGCTCTGAGTCTCTTGTTTGTCCTTTTCCTAAACAAGAGGTATTCCGTGTAATAAAAGACATGGACCTATACAAAGCACCGAGCCTTGATAGATTTTCGGCTGGTTTCTACTCTCAATATTGAGATATTATCAAGAAAAACTGCATGACTTTTATCAAGAAATTTGAGATTGCCCAAGGAGCATTAGTATAGTGAACTCAACATATGTAGTTCTTCCTATAGAGGATAGTGTGGAGGACATTAAGGATCTCAAGCTGATCAGTTTGTTAAATTGCAGTTACAAGATTGTTACTAAAGTTCTTGCTACTAGACTTGGTAGGTACATGAGTAAGCTGACTTGATTCACCCAATCAGTTGTTATCACAGATTGATATATCTTGGACAGCTACATGGCTACTCGTGAATGTTTGCATGATCAGAAACAAAAGTGTAAGTAGTGTAGCTGTTTAAATTTGGACTTTGAAAAGGCTTACGATGGATAGAGTGGAGTGGTCCAATCTTGTCAGTTTCATGCAACTGATGGGTTTTAATCACAAATGGATTGAGTGGATCAAGTAATGCATTTTATGTGGACATTAATGGGAAGGTTTTGACTTCTTTGATTCTTCAAAAGGTCTTCGTCAAGGTGATCTGATCTCTCCATTGCTTTTTGTACTTAATAGCCAAAATTTGAGCATTATGTAAGAGAAAACCAAGCAACACAATTTAATTGAGGTTCTTGAAATGGGAAGTGTCTAGAAGCATATCACACATCTTCAATTTGTAGATGATGCACTTCTTTTCTTCAGGGGGGCTCCACAAATGGATCAACTTAAGAATTATGCTCTCGCTGCTGGAGTCTGTCACTGGACTGAAAATTAAAAAGAATAAATGTGAGCTAGTTGGAACCAATCTGAATGAGTATCAACATGATTAGGAGTAGTGCATTTTCAGTATGCAGTGGGTACCTTTTTCAATTAAATATTTGGGTCTTCCTCTTTCTGACAAAGGCATCAAGAGCAACCACCGACAGTGCATTATCCAAAAGTTTGAGGACAAGCTATAGGGATGGAAAGGTAAATTGTTATCATTAGAACATAGATGGATGTTGTCAAAGTCAGTGCTACAGTGTGTCACTATACTTTTTCTCTATTCTAAAAGTTCCTAGATGCATTTGTTGTAAACCTAAAAGTATTAGGGTTCGTTTCTTCTGGAATGGAGATGATGGTAACAGGGCCTTGCATCTAATCAAATGGAATCAAGTGTGTAGACCCACCGAACAAGGGGTGTGGGGCTTGGCCCACTAGCAGCATTAAATGATGCTCTATTGTCTAAATGGTTATGAAAGTTGAATTTTGATAGTAACCCTTTGTGGGCAAAGATAGTGTGTTCCAAATACAATATTGGTGAAAGTGATTTTGGATCAAAGACTTCAGAGGAAGAAGTAGAGTTTAAGCTGTCTGGAGAGGTCTACTTCACAATTGAGAACTTTTTAATTCAACAACAACAATTGAGGTAGGGAATGGAAGAAGAACATCATTCTGAAAGGATTCATGGGTTGGACATGCTCCGCTGGCCATGATGTTTCCTACCCTATTTACTTTGTGCAGCAACCTGAAGGCTACGGTCAATGACACTTGGGATGAGGTTTCAAAATGGTGGGATTTTGTCTAGGAGGAACCTTAAGAATGAGGAAATCCAAAAGTTATCTGATTTACTTTGACTCCTTGAAGACCGCATATGCCTCAGTGGCATAGATGATAAATTATTATGGATTCTATGTAAAAGTTTGTTTTCATGGCTAAGTCAACTCTGAAGAGATTGACATTGACTGATGGTGGTATAGAGATTTTTTGGCACTAGTCTATGTGGAGGCAACCTATCCCAATTAAAATCAAACTCTTGTTATGAAAGATAAGAAAGCATCATTTGCCTGCTAGAAGCCATCTGCACATGATGTTTCCCACTATGTCTACTTGTGCTTTCTGAGGAAGTAAAGAGGAAAATGTGAACAATCTCTTCATCAAATTCAAAAATATTAATTTCTTGTGGCAAGTCATTTTCAATGCTAGAAGATTGCATGGTCTCAACCTGCAGATACTATCCCTTCTATGCTTGCTTGGCCAGGTTTCAACCCATGGTTTACACTTTACAGACACTGTGGTGTGAAAAGTAGTTATTCCGGTGACGTTTTGGGCTGTATGGCGCACAAGAAACAAACAAATTTTAAAATACTGTTTTGACAATCCAAACTTGATTCAATCATCAATGGCCGCGTATGTTGAGGACTGGCTGGTGGCAGCTCTAGGAAGCTTTGTGAACTCGTCTACTTTCGCAGAGAGATTCAGCTACTTCAAGTCTTCCTTTCTTTAGTTCTTGTCCCTTTTCTTCTACCATCTCTGTGGTTTTTGTTTATCTTACTCTTTTTTCTTTTCCTATTAGCATTGTAATAAAGTGACTTTTACCATTTTAATAGAAATTGGTCTTCTGACCCTTATCAAAATAAATGTGTGTGTGCACGCCTACATGCGGGGGCACATGTATTTCTCTATTTGTTTGTTAATGTCTACAACTTTCTCCAACTCCACCTTTCTCTGTCTCTAACAACTCATTTCTTGCATCATCTACTTTACTCTTCAAGTCCTAACACATCTCTCTATCTATATCAATCTCTCTAACTCTCCTCCTACATCAGTAAATTAGGGTAAGCCTCTATCTTATGATTCCTAAACACTTTGTTTCTGGAAATATGGACTAGGTAAAAAGTTAGTCTACTGAGAATCTATGTCCTCATGATGTACTTTTCATCGTTCCCAGTATACCCTTAGATCTTGCACTTTAGTGCATTCCAAAGGACTTCTGAAACATTCTGCTACGTAGCATAGCAATCTGGACTCCAGAGAGAAAAGAAAAGATTTGTCATATTTAACAGACGATGCCATCTGTTATCGTGCCATAGACAAGCAAAGTGCTGCAGTCAGAACAACACTGTTGGGTTTGCCCATAGAAACTGGAGGAACAAAGACTTTTACTGGCCTCGCCATGGTCAATGAATGACTATTTAAAACTACATATGGCATGCATGTAACACATCCTTTAAATACAAAAAATATAAAAAGGCTATCATGCAAAAAAATGACAAAAATATACACGAAGTAAACAACATTCTCACTTAATCTCCAATAACAAAGAAAAAAGTTAATCTGAAATTAGTGGCATGTATATGTAGAAGAATAAATGTTACCTGATAGGCAAGCTTTGTCCTGGCTAAATCCAGTGGATATGTGCATAAAACTGCTGTTCCACCTGCTGCTGAACCAGCTAGCAGATCTACAAATGATCCTGTGCCGACCAATGAGCAATTATTCAAGATCCAGCATCTGTACTGCTCGTAAGCCATAAAATGTAAAGCTGCATAAGGCACAATCCGGAGAACGCTAGCTCCATTTCCTCTGAAATCCCAAGTAGAAAATCAAACTAAGTGAACACCATAAAAAAGAAGACAAATATCACCAAGACTATGATCCATACTAACTTGTAAAATCCCAAAATGCCATCATGTTCTTTTATCTTCTTCAAGGTTTGGTATATGCCAAGAGAGCCAAATGCATCACTTCTTGTCTGTTCAAGAAAATGAGAACATTAGACAAGTATATACCAAAATAACATTTAACATTTATATTGAGATAAAAGTATTATGTTTCAGCGGTAATGGATTCACCATTCAAGTATAAAACTGAGATAAGAAAACCACTACTGGCGCATACAATAGTGCCAGAAGACGACAATAAGGTAATCAAATGGTCAAAAACAACCAATACATTTTAGTTAACCCTTGTCCGTTTGATAGACACAACAATCCCCAAGGAAAAAGTACCATAAATTTCCCTTTTGGTTTGTTTACAAAATAGATGTAAAACTGGACAGATCATATTATCAGCTTCTTGCATCACAGGACCATTTTTATTTAAGAAAAAATTCATTTGGTGGGTGTTGGAATGAATTACATCCAACCTAGACACAAGCACCTGGGGCACACAAATTGATTTTATTGCAGTACATTTTTCACAAGGATGGGCACCAAATGTTTTCTGTCTGGGCTGGAGAGAAATCCCTCCAACAATGAATAAGGAAATCTTCTCCTTTTATCTTCCCAGAGAAAACCTTGCAGTATCCAGTTGCAGAGTACAAAAAAGGTAGTTTCTGAATGTGGCCAAGACCACAGTTTCTTTATTGATATAAAAAAACGTAAAAGGAAACTAACAGAAAGGAAGTAACAAAAAACACAAAATGCAACTACCGAGGTGGCAGTTGAGTTTGGGGCACTACAAGAAGAAAGAAGGAAACAACTGAAATGTCTCCTAAAATGTAACCTCCTCCAAAAGGATTCCTTTATACGTAAAGTGCCAATCTCTGACACAAAAGGACATTTAATGAATAGTGTGCTTCGCATGCTCAGATTGATCCTCAAAAATATGCCTAGTCCTTGTATGCCATATGGCAAAGAGAATTGCAGGTAAAGTAAAGTCACACAACAGGTTCTAAAGGCCAAGGGTTCAAATGTGACCATTCATGTAGTAAGTAGACAAGGAACGTTACTCCAAGGAATCATCCACACTTTGAATAAAACTCTGCAAAGGTAGTTGATCACCCCCACATCTGATAAAAATATGGTCAATATCTTCAATCTTGAAACCACAAAAGACACATTCACTCAACATAACAAGAAAAATGGACTTCAAATAGCATCTAGTAGACAATCGTTGTCTACAATCTTCCACAAGAACAGTTTGATTTTGATGGAGAGAAAAGATTTCCACACCTCATAATACCACATAACTCTTAACCCCTCCACTGAAAGTTTTACATGTTGCCGATTTAACTGTGAAGACTTTCTTTTTGCAAGGCAACCCAACCAGTTCGTCCTCCTTATTTTCAGTGCATTCAAAATTATCTGGAATAAGCAGATGGTTAGAAAAATCACAAATTTCCTCCTCCTTAAGAGCCCTCCTGAAGGGTAGACACCACTTAACTCTACTATCCTAATTGTTATGAACCGTAACAAGGGGTTGAAAGCTTTCGCTAAAAAAGAGTAGGAAACAATGAGAGCACTGAAACGTGACTTGTCCATTTATACTCCCATAATGAAGTCCGGATACCATTGCCAACCTTAATACCGCAAGAAGAGTTGAAAAAATCCCAATTGTGCAAAATATCTTTCTATATATCGGAATTCTGCCTCTGTCTTTGAAATCCTTAATCCACTTGGTAAGTAAAGCAACATTAATAGTATCCATAGGAACCAACCCTACACCACCTTCATTAATGGGCCTGCAAACATGATTTCACTTGATAATGGACACCGAGGGCACTCTTAAAAACAGGTTGCTAGACCGATCAATTTGGCTGCATTTTTGTGAAGATCCGATGATAGAAAGAAAAGCCTATCAAATGTATTGTGAAGAACTGAGAAAACAAGTTTCTAAAAACAACGAACAATAAAATAAAACATCATGTACTGCCATAAGCCAAATCAAATTTTTTTCTTATCCTTCATGTAGATCATTCATTCTTTCTAAGGGAAACAAGACGAGAAAATTCATCACAGAAATCAGCATCCTTTGTCTTCTTCGTCGACCGAAATTCGGCATCCGCAAGCAAAAGTTCCAACAGAAAAGCAGCATCACAGATAAGCAAAGGGAACGTAGCAACACTACCTGCAATAGTATCTTAACCCGCTCGAGGGGAGCCACAGCGGTCTTGGAACACGCACCCGCCATCCCTCCGGCGATCAACTCTCTCACGAAGACCGGAACCCAATCAACCAGATGCACATCCACCTTCGTCGCGGCCGCTGCAGCGGCAGGCGACTCCGTGAACGTCGATCCTTGCGGGGCGCCCATCTCCCTGCTGTCAATTCGCCCGGGGTGAGAATGACGCAGAAATCAACAAGGATCCGCCGAAACGTCAGAGGTCTCGCACCATCGAACGCCCCCGTTCATCCGTTCTGCAGATTGGTAAACTCCCCGTCCCACCGGTCTCTCGGGAGGCAGAAAGAGAAAACTCCCTTCCGAGCGCGCGGAAGCTCCCGCGGGGGTCCCCTGGAACCCGAAGCCGCCTCGGAGAGGAGAAGATTCATCAAGATCGAGGACGCGGGAGGAAGAATCAGGAAGGGGATTCTCTTCTCCCCGAGAAATCGCTCGAAGAAACGATCACATGTGATGCAACCGACGCCGCGACTCCCGCGGATCGAGATGCCGGCCCCGCTGACGCCGGCGCGGAATGTGGAGAAGCCGGGAGGAGGATCTGCCGGGAGGAGGGGCCCAGCGGCAGTAGAATCTGCCCGCCTTCCCGCGCTCAAGGACGCGGGAGGGAGGGAGGAAGGCAGGCAGGGCGTTCTGCTGCCCTCGCCTCGCCACCCGCTTTCTCCGCCTCCCGATTCCCCGGCGCCGACTGTTTGAATCCCGTCGCGTCGATCGACATAACACGCGGCCGTATGAAGAAGATGCGGTCACGGGAATGCCGCCAGACCGCGTGATCTGGCTCGGAAGTGGCCGCCCCTCGGCAGGGGTGCAAACGAGTCGAGCTGAGTCGAGTAATATGATGTTGAAGATCGGCTCTTTTATTTTACACGAGTTCGAGTTCGGGCTCGAGTTTTAGCGAGTACGTGGAACCCTTGTTCAAGCTTGGTTTGTTTATTAATCGAGCCGAGTCGAGCTCGAACTCAAGTAGTAGTTAGATTAAAATTCAATTCATATTCATATTTAAGCTATATACAAACTCCTTTATAAACCCAAAATCAATGAAAAGTCATCTGTGAAATTTTAGATTTAACTCATTTATGAAACTCAATCTAAGTTTAAACTCAAAATTTTAATTATTTAATATATTTAATTGACAATATATAAATATTAATACTTAAAATTTAATTTTTAAAAATAATATTTATAATATAATATTTAATCGAGCTGCTCGTGAACTTATCGAGTCGAGTAGGAGTCTGTTCAAGCTCGGCTCGTTTAATGAGTCGAGCTTTATTTTTTGTCCAAACTTGTTTATTTAACATAATAAACGAGCCGAGTCGAGTTTTTATCGAGCCGAGCTTCGAGCTACTTGTCGAGTGTATTGGTTCGTTTGCACCCCTACCCCTCGGACGGGCAGGTTTTACAAATATCTTTTCTCCCGGACTTTTAGAAAAATATCCATCATGATAAAAAAAAGGTGAGATCTTACTAAAAAAAATATTTACGTGACGACGAGTTTTTTCTTTTTAAAAAAAAATGTTTGGCAATCGGTACGCAAATATATTTGAAAACAGACTTTTTCTTAGATGAAAAGAGAGAGAGAGTAAGGCCTCTTTTCTTTTTCTGGTCCAATCATGTGTGTATTAATAATGATCTTCACCTTTGTATTACCATATCTCATCGAATATGACACTCTTGCACTTTTTAAACTCTATTTTAAGAAAAAAAATATCATAAAAATGCACAATGACACCTTGAATGAAATTGTGGTCGTTCTACACCTCCTTCTAGGATCGAGAAAATTTGGTTTCAACTGATATCTATCATGCTATTTTTTGCCGTGTCTTATATGTATAGCAAGGCGGCGATGAAATGGTAACGGAGTGATATTTTGCAAGAAAAGGCAATTTGACCATTATGCCCTTTTGGTTAGGATATTGAAAATGATATCATATTAATTTTGATGTTGATGGTCGTAGAAACCGGAGTAGCGATATGAAATTTGATATAGGCGAACATATGTATCATACAACATATTTGATTTACTTTGAGAATTTCAATATTGATATTAATAGTCGAGCATCCGATTTGTTCAGAATGTTTATAAATTTTACTCAAAAGTATTGGGCTTACGTAGGCCGGAAAAGCTGAACCAAACGGGCCATATTACTAGGCCAACCTACAGGCTGTCATTTCATTTTAATTCCAGCCTAGTTTCGTCGTAGGTACCATGAACTTTTGGTCGCGATATTTTTTTTAAATGATTGTGTGATGTTTGTTTGCTAGGTTAGTATTCTAAGTTAAAAACACTTATAGGGAGTTTACAACGGGCTTATTGAAGTTTATTTGCATAAAAAAATGAAAATATTGCTCATGCTAGTGTAACATATATATATATATTCCACTGTTCTCCGGGTTGGTCCGGAGTCAGATCGGGTTAATAGACACAGTTGGTTTTTTTTGGACGACTGGTCCAACTGTATCCCGATCGAGCCCCAAAATTGGACCGATCAGCCAACAGAGTCGCCCCGGGTCGCCAACAGTCTCATAACTCTTTTTTCTTCTTCTTTTGGAGGGCTTTGTCTTGTAATGCCCTCCACAAGAGATGTGCCCCCGTTGACCTCCACAATCTGATCGTACAAGTCAATCATTGCGATTATAAATATGTGATGCATACTTAAAACATATAAAATTATTTCTTAACCGATTTTACCCTCTCACTTGAGATTAGCACTTTATCAACATATACTAAACAAAATAATCACAAAAACTCAATTATAACATAATAAACACTAAAACTCAATTATAACATAAAAATATAATTATATTTATGTATACATATTTTTAAGTATACATAAATATATATAGTATTAAGTATTAACATCTAATTATATATATTATATATGTTTATACACATACCTAGATATATTTATGTAACATTCCACTGAAAGTAGAATGAAATATTTTTTTAGTCATATTTTTATTTTTTTAAAAACTTCATTTTTAATTTTTATGTATTTTTATATTTTTTATTATTTTTAACAAATATTAATAAATCTGACTCTTTCCTACCCGATCACAAG
Source organism: Cryptocoryne crispatula var. balansae (assembly GCA_036172225.1). Classification (NCBI taxonomy): domain Eukaryota; kingdom Viridiplantae; phylum Streptophyta; class Magnoliopsida; order Alismatales; family Araceae; genus Cryptocoryne; species Cryptocoryne crispatula. The sequence continues at coordinate 41,078,888 of CM069928.1, forward strand.
CTATTCCGACCGACTTGAATTTAGGGCCGACTGACCACGAGCCAAACCCCCCTCTATCCTTCTCGTTGGTTCGGTTATCCATAGCCCATACTCTGCGTAAAATTTCTAGTGGGGTCGTCTTATTTCATGTTTAGTATTGATTTGGTAGCGCTTTTAATTTTAAGACAATCTCGTTTTTGAAATCTAAGATTACTTGACTTCTTAGTTTTATTTTTAAAATCAAAACAATCCAGCTACTTAATGTTTGACAAAACTATCCAAATTTTTAAAAATTAGACAGTAATGTTTGGTTATGACTTTAAAATCAAAAAAACTTCTACCACACACAGTACATGTCAATACAACGTAATATCTCGCAGGCTCCATATTGTATATAATGTCAAGTAACATATATAAATAACACATATTAAAAATTCTAACAAAATTTTTTAAGCTTACATTTGATAAGTACAAATTATCATGGTTTTATATTCTTTTAATTTCTCTATAATTATCATTACTTACATCTCCCCATCCCCATTTTGGGTGGGAAAGACAAAGGATCCATAGGTCATTAGAACAAGATCTGCATTTCAAAGTTGCAGATCAAGATTCAGAACCAAAATTTTAAATGTTCCATTCATATCAACAGTAGAATGGATCTACGGAGAGGACCTACGGTCCGTCGTCGTCCGCAGGTCCTCCGCTCGCCCTCGTCCGTTGTCGTATGCTGGTCGTCCGCCGTGAGAAGAGCGCGACGTCTTGAGTATGGGAGAGAAACGACGCCCTCTCTTTCCGAAATAAAACAAGGTACGGTTGTTTTGTTTCCGAAATAGGAATCACAAAGGGAAGTAATCGATTTTAAAAAATCAAACCATATCTTCTCTATTTTTAAAAATAAGATAAAAACAAGATAAAAATTGTAACCAAACACAGCATTAGGGTTCGTCCGAATAAAAAGCCTTGACAGTTAATATTTTATTATTTTTAATTTAGTTCTACGATGCTATCGAATCAGATCCGGATGTATTTAAACATACAGGTTTATTTATCTTTGCAACCAACACGCATGTTGAATTCCGCATGATAGGCATAAGCTGGAATGCGATAGCTTTAGCTTTGAAAATGGTACTGGCGTTACTTATATGTCTATAGATAGATAGATAGATAGATATATATATATATATATAACTTAACGTGGTTTTAATGGAGCTCCAACTCTTCGACCGTAGGATGAGTAGAATAGTATTCCACGTGCAGCGTAGTCTCCCGTGTACGGACACCCCGTACTTCCGATCGTTGACTTGACCTGGAGGACACGTGGTCCGCCACCCGGACCGAGAGGGCGCCTGGATCAGTCTGGACGCGGTCGGCCGGTTTAACCGCATGCCACCTAACCAGACCGAATCCTGGGGTCAACGTCGGAAAATTCACGTTGACGGGCTGCGAAACAGCGGTTCACGACTGATGCTAACCGCGTGCTGCAGTCTAAACAAGAACCATGGTTTTTATTTTTTAAAATAAAGCAGTTTTTCATCGATACTATAAAAATAACACCATTTAAAAAAAATCAATAGAATAAACCCCTCCCCCCAAGTTAGCTGGGCTCGGCCCATTCGAAACCCTAAACCCCTCACGGATAAACCAACGGCGGATCTAGAATTTAAGGTCAGCGGGGTTCTTAACAATTTTAGTGAGGTCATATCTTCTAAATTTATTTTAATATAAAATATTTTGGTAAGAAATTTAATAACATATAATAAAAAATTCAAAATTTAGCGGGGTCACTTGACCTCACTAGTTACACTCTGGATCCGCCACTGAGGTAACCCCCCCCCCCATAGAGGGTGGCTGGGCTCCGAGCCCATTCGAATCCCGCCCCTGCTCTCCGTGAGTAAGGGTCGTGCCAATCGAGCGACGCTCGATCGGCAACTTAAAGTCCCTTAATTTGTGTCTTTAATTTATAAGTTGGAGTAATACACCCAGAATTTAATTTGCATCTTAATTTTTATTTAAGAATTGGATTATGCATATCCGACCTACATTAACATAAGTCTGCGCCCGAAACCTCGGAGGTATTTAATCGGTGACTTTGTGCTGTATCCTGACATTCTTTGTCCGTGAGTCGATCTCGCGTTGTTTTTGTCCGTCAACAACACGTCGATATAAAAAATGAATATTTGCATTCCATTGGATATATATATAAAAAAAACAATAAGTTACGACAAGCTGCTTGCCTCACGGCAGGGCGTGCGTCAGAATCGGTCCCAAGCAGCAGTTGACTTCCGGCTTCCACGCGCAGCTCCGAAACGCGCACGAGATGGATGGATCGATCACACACCCACCGATCTGATCATCCGGCCGGCCACTCTCGATCACATACCGGGGCCTCGGTCAGCGCCACCACCTCTGCGACCGAGAGATCTGCAATACATATTGAACTCGAAACAGCTTGTATAATTTATGACTACTAATTAGAAGTAAAGTATTCGGTAACACATTTACTAACCGATCTTAGGCATGTTCTTTTTTAATAATCTTGTTCCCATATTTTTTATCGACTTATATGTACGTGTATAGTTTATCAGCTCTCTCGGTATCTCTCGTCGAACTCGTGTGCGTGCAATCACATGGGAGTGGTCGTAAATAGACAGTTCAGCTCCCTCTAACAAGTAAAAAGAAAAAACAAAAACCGAGACAGAGGTGACGGTGACGATCTTGGATACGAAGACATTGACCTCGAAAACAATATATCAATCGCCTTTTATTTCCCTGCTAATTTCTCTTGACTTATTGATAATTTCCATAGGAAACTGGCGGGGTGGAAAATGGATCTCTTATCCACGGGTGACAGAGCAACTTTTATAAAATCTACTTTGGGTCAAATTCCTATTCTTGCAATGTCAGTCAGTAGGATCTCAAAAGAGGTGATCAGGAAGTTGGATAGTATTCAAAACTCATTTTCGTGACCTCACTCTAATGAGGGCAAAAAGATAATCCACCTCGGCAACCAGGATTCTATTAAAAAGTCAAAAAGTTATGGGGAAGTGGGGGTTAGGGATTACTCGGATCAGAACTGGGCCCTCATGTTGAAATTAGCCTGGTCATTCATTCATGATATTCACAAATTGTGGGTCCGGTTGTTACAGCACAAATACTTGCAGAGGACCAATTTCTCGGAAGCCAAAACTAGAAATCATTACTCTGATGTTTGGAAGAACATATTGAGAGCTAGAGAGGTGTTAAACAAAGTATGCTTATGGAAAGTTCAAGAGGGTTCGAAAGTCAATATCTGGGACCAAAGGTGGATTGTGGATCGGAAAGATCCCCTTGCTCCCAAATGTCATATGACCCAGACGTTGAGATATGTTGGAGAATCAATAAACAATGAAAATTGGAATAGGGAGGTTCTGGTTTCTACTTTCGATCCTAATTCTGTTACCAGAATTTTGAAAAGCCCTATTCTTCGGGACCTACATCAGGAGGTAATTAATCATCTGGCCCTATACTCAGGATGGCAAATTTATCACCAAATCAACTTATAGATATCTTCGGGAAAAAAGTCTGCCACCTAGCACCTCAAATCTGGATATCTGAAAGTTAGTTTGGAAGCCAAAAATTGCCAAAATCTGCCCCTAGAAAATAAGCACCTTTTTGTGGAAGGCTTTTGCTGGTGTGAAACCAACTAACGTGGCTATTTCCAAGAGATTGCCCTCGTGATGACAAAATGTGCAATATTTGTTACCCGGAACTGAAAACTTTAGAACACAAATTTTTTGGATGCCCAAGTAGTAAAGCGGTATGGTTCGCATCTCTGCTGGGATTCAACATTGATTGACAAAGGGAATGATTTCTATCTACTACAACACAGTGGCTAAAATGGATGTTTCAACCAAACGATAATCTTATTTATTTGGGCACTCTGGCTATATCAATCTTAAGGCAAATTTGGAAGGTCAGGTGCGATTCTTCTATCAGAAGCCAGGTTATGGACCCTTCTCGGATCTTCAGAAATGCAGTTAAGGAAGCGTGCTACTATATTTCTCAAGTCACTCCTCTTACCCGGATTAAAGATGCCCATTTGTAGCAACCCCCGCCAGAAACATATTGTAAGATTAATGTTGATAGCGCAACTAACGGTCGATCTGGAGTTATAGGAGTGTTGGTTAGGGATTCGCAAGGAGATTTGATTATCTGGAGTTCCCGATTGTCTATCTTTGATGATCCACACATTTTGGAGACGGAGGTCATTGCCAAGGCATGCTCCTCCGATATCTGTTGTCGAAACCCTTCTATTATTGAGAGCGACGCCAAAATCATCGTGGACGTCATCAATAGAACGGGGCCGAATGTTGGAAGACTCAAGAGTTTATCAACAGATACCGCCGTTGCGTGGAGGAGCGCTTGATCACCATCATCTTCGAGCCGCGGGAAGCAAATCGTGCTGCTCATCTCATCGCCAGGTGGGCGCTGCAACAGAGCGCCAACTCTAATGGCTCGGCGCTGCCTTCTCATATTTTGGAACAAATACGGTTGGACTTCGGATGTTCGGATGTGTTTAAGCGTTTTTGAGTGATATTTGACGTCAATATTTCTTTTTAAAAAAAGATATATACATTCGTATTCTCTGAAATTTTCTTTCTTGCGTCGTGAAACTGAACAATTGCAGAGTAAAAAACGATAGAAGAAGGAAGCAATGAAGCTTCAACGATCAAGATGAGAACAATTTTAAAAGTGATCATGCATGATATTTTATGGCGCCAACGTCGTTACCACATGCAAATTAAGACACTGTGTTCTTGGTTGCGTACCATGCACGCGCAAAGAGGCTCGCTTATTTTGACGACGGCGGCGGCGGCGGCGACGGGGGTTGTGTGAAAGTTAGGTGCTCGGAATTGATACATTGCAAGAGAGACTCGACGTGGGTAGTGCGTTGACCGAACATAACGGTAGATCAAGCGAAGACCGGTAACACACCAGCTGATCTCGAATTGAATACCACCACGTTTTCACGTGGAAAAAGTATATATGTAATAATATTTGTATTGATATTTTATCTTTTCCAAATGTCTGCATCATCCGTACTGAAATGATTACGAGATAAGCAACAATAGAGCTAGAACTAAACATCTAGATATTCAAATTAAACCAAGTCAAACGCCAATCAAATGCCCATTGAATTCGACTCAACTGGTACCCCAGAGAGAGAAGAGAGTCGGCACTGCTGGTAGACCATTCAAAGATCCAGAACGTGAGATCTGCTCCTTCACGATCCACGGAAACTTGGAGGACGGGAATGCACTGCACGGTCCATGCAGGTAACTCCCTGTGTTTTTTTTTCTGCTTGTTCGGCCCGAGAAATCGGTTGATTTGACTGTCAAGAAAAGAGCGCACTATGGATATATATCATACGGCAGTTCAAGAACCATCCTCGAATAATCTCACGGGCATGCAGAGATGAGAAGAGAGCTGTCTGTGTGTGTGCAGCGACCCGGCGTCGTCTCGCTTGACCGGTAAAACGAAGACGAAGACGTTACCTTCCAGGAAGCCGCCTGCGCGGCTCTGGAGCGGCTTTGCCTTGTTTCTTCTCCGACCGCACAGCCGGCCGAAGGCAGTCGTCTCGGCGGCGGGAGGCGTCGTGTTCTGAACTACTACGTACGTACGCACTACGTACTCCGGCGGACGTCGCCGGCCGGCCGCATCTCTTCCCCCGGAGGCCGGACCAAATCGAATCGGACAATACGATTATCAATTAATGACCCACCGGCCAGCTGCTTCCCAAGAATAGCTGCAGGATGTTGGATAATCGGCGCAGCTACAAGTTGTTGTTGTTTGGTTAACCAAACTGTTTATTTCTCCGGCCGGATGACAATGTTGTGCGCGGAAGAACAAAATCATCTCACCAGTTTCTCTTTTTTTAATGGAGGAAACAGTTTTGATACTCTCCATCAAACACAGTCGGAAGTTACTTAGATAACAGTTTAATAAGAACTAGTTCATCTATCACCGAAGCATATATTATTAATGTCGGTATAATTTGTTACCAAACATCATTAAAATTTTACTGAATTGTTTCTGGAGTTTTACTAAGAAATCTTACTGAACTATTACTAAAATCAATGTAATTAACTACTTATTAAAACAAGTGTAAGTCGTTATTGAATCGTTAGTTAATGTTACTGAAACCTTAATGAACCGGATTGAAATCTTACCAAACTGTCACTGAAGTCAGCACAACTCGTTACGTTACTGAATCTTTATTGAAGTCTTATTGAACCGTTATTAAGGTCAATGTAACTTGTTATTGAATCGCTATTAAATTATCGAACCGACTCAGCAACAACGATAAATCAGTTGTTATTGAACCATCACTAAAGTGACGTCGTGAGATTGTAACATATTCTGATTAAAGATTGAAAGTGTTCTGTTGGTGGCGGAACTAAGGTGATGTGCAGCACCATGCGTGGTGGGTGAAAAAAGCAGTCCAACACTGCCAAGGAGGTGTACTGGAAATCAAAATTAAAATCGTGTTGAGCTGAGCGCGGCATGCACACAGCTGGTTGATCGAGGATGATATTATCCCTTTCTCTCGCAGCAACTGTATATCTTTCCACCTCACGCGCAGCATCGACGGCCGGCCGTCCCGCCCGGCCGAGCTGCAGCCGCCGGCGGCGGCGGCTGTTCGGCGGTCGCCGGATTTATGGGCCTGCGGGGTCTCTCTCAGACCCCCCCCCCCCCCATGCGCGACGGGCCATGGCCAACCGCCCTGATGTCCGCCCTCTGCCAGACGGCATATTCAATGGCTTGCTCTTGCAGTGATTCTCCCCTTATTATAATGAGTGCAGATCGCCTCGAGGGGTTCTGAGGGAGTCCTCTCAAGTCACACACAAATCACATTAAATATGGTGTCACATCAAGTTCTGAAAATATATTAAATAGTCGATGTGACATTACATTTAATGTGGTTTATGTGTGACCCGAGTGGGGCTCCTGAGTGAGGCGATCTGCACTCTATTATAATTCACCGGCGGCCGGCGAGTGTATGTACGTGGGACGAGAGAACAGCTGGGCGGTCACAGCGACGCGTCGATCGCCTCGTCGTGATCTTCGCCGTGCCGTCTCTCTCTCTCTCACTCTCTGACCCGTTTTATTTTATAAATTGTGCAATCAACTTGCAGAAAAAAAATACCAGAATCACGCCGACATAATCCCACTTTAATCTTAAAGGCTTGGATGATTAGATTTTTAAGTAGTCGAACTAGGAGTGTCCCACTTCCCAAGAGCAACCGAGAGCTAGATTGATATACAGCGATTACTATCGATTACTTTATAATTCACGTGTTTTTTTTTTTACCTGAAGTAGAGATTAAAAAAAAAGAAGCTTTTTCACAGCTGTTTTCTTTCCATCCACACGCAGATCCAATTAAATGCAACCTTGCCTTAATGGTAATTCTACTAGTTTGATTAACCATGCATATTAATCAGTTGGAGGGCTTTCTCAAGGACAATATTACACGGTACAGAAGACTACTCATAAAACTTGGGACTTTTTTTCCTACGCAAATCTAGATGTTACTTAAATATTTTCTTGACAGTTGAGAAATTTAATCTTCTAAAATGTTTTTGTATGCTGGTTAAAAAATTAAATATCTTTTCCATGCAGTTGTCATTCATATCCAAACACCCCCATCATCAGCAGCAATCGGAAGTCGGCACTTTAATCAATCGCGAGACCAGCAAATTTACTGGTTTTAGACTTTTTCCTTTTATATATACATATACATACTTTGTTCGAAACAGAATTTAGATCAAGATACATATGTGTATATATATGATACTTCCCTGAATTACATCGAGTTTCTCTCTCACGTCAACACACGCTTGGTTACAATACAAGGTGCCGGCCGGAAGGACCGGCGGCAGTGCTCCACATAACGAAGGCCACCAGCTGCCAGCTGCCGCCCCCACTGGCCAACGTGAAGGACAAAGAACCCCGGAAGGAGAGGGGACGGGCAAGTTAACACCATGCAATGCATTAAAATCCCAACCTAACCGGTATAAATACGTACGTACGTATTCATTGAAAGAGTACGAGGCGGCTAACTCCATGGATACGAGCGGCTCCGACCTCCTGCATTCAAGGGCTGTGATCTGCGGGATCATACGAAGGGCGGACAGATTAGGCGGCCACCCAGCCAGCGTTTTCTAGAATATCACTGCACGGAGGACAGAAGACGGAGGAGGAGTAAGTGTAAACGAGATCGGTGTGCGGGTGAACATGGAAGAGAGAGGACTTTGAACGTTCAAGGATCCGCGGCCTCGTGGCCCTTCAATCTTATCTTATATTTTTTCTGTCCGGGTTCAAACGTTGCGCTCGCAGACCAACGTCATCACGGGAGCAGAGCAGCAGCAGATCAGAGGGCGCAGAAGACAGACCCGGGCGTTGACTCGACGCCCTTCCTCTTTCTTCCGGCATTCAAAATTCTACCCATCCTTCGATTTTCCAAGACACGGGATTTCGTCTTTGAAGGTTCCGCCCACCTCCCCCTCGTCCCTCTGTCCATCCTTATTAATACCGGGAGAAGCGGAGGTGGCAGACGCCAACGCTCACCTCCCCATCCAGTGCCTGCGGCAGCGGAAGCAGCACCGGCGGCGGCCGCAAAGCTAGAAGCAAAAACGCTCTCAGTTTCTCGAACAGACGCCATCTCTCTCGAGCTACCTCTCGGACGCTCTTCCCTCCTTTTCCGCCCCCCGTGACGGGAATCTGAAGGTAAGGTGCTGCCGTCCGGCCTGATCCTCCGTCTCTAGTTACTTTGAGGCGCTCGAGCTCCCTGTTTAATTGCTTTCATCGACTTGATCTCCGCCGGGCTTCTCGGTCCTCTGCTCGATTCAATTGGCCACCGTGAAAACTTTTTTTTTCTTTCTGATCACTTCCGCATCTATGAATAATTTTACAGGCCCTTTCGGTCTCTTCCCGCCGAATCACAAGCATCGTTGGACAGATTACAGTTCTCTATCTATATGGGTCTATCCCTATCTCTGCTTCGATCGTCATGGCTTGAGCTATTCGGCAACATGTTCGGCATAGCGCAAGACGTCGAGGTTGTTCTGGTGAAATCCCTCAGCTTCAACGAGAAGGAGTTGAAGAGGACCCTCCGGTCCCTGAGCTTCAAGAAGAGAATTACCTCCGAGTCCATGCCGTCGCCGACGCCCAAGGAGATGGCCAGGAAGCCCGTCCTCGAGCAGTCCTTCAGTTTCAAAAATTGGGAAACGAAGAGCGCCGAGCCCCAGATTGCTGCTCCATCCAGAGCGAACGTCCTGGAAATGGGCGGCCTGGAGATCAGCCGCCCCGGGCGCTCCACCGGGCAGGCGCCCGTTCTTCCTGCGCAACCAGCGAGCGGCACCTTCGAGTTCTCCTCCCCGAGGCCTAAATCGGAGCTGGACGCCGCCGCGGTTAAGCTACAGAAGGTCTATAAGAGTTACCGGACACGAAGAAACCTGGCCGACTGCGCGGTGGTCGTTGAAGAGCTCTGGTAAGCGCCGTGGATTCCGCCGCCTGGCTCAGATTTCCATCTCACGGTGAACTTATTGACCCCTCGCCTTCTCTTCCGATACAGGTGGAAAGCCTTGGATTTCGCATCCCTGAAGCGAAGCTCGATCTCCTTCTTCGAGCATGAGAAACCGGAGACGGCAGTCTCCAAATGGGCACGAGCGATGACGAGAGTGGCCAAGGTAATCGATCTGGGCAAGATAAGAACTCGCCATGACCACGAAGTGTTTGCTTATTGGCGCAGAAGAGTTCTAACTTAACCGACCACGTTCCTGCAGGTCGGGAAGGGCTTGTCCAAGGACGAGAAGGCTCAGAAGCTGGCGTTGCGGCACTGGCTCGAAGCGGTATGTCATCTCCACCTTTGTGATTATTCATATCTAGCTTCTTCTTCTTCTTCCTTTGCCTCTTCTTACTTGCCGGCGGGCATTCACCGACGCAGATCGACCCGCGCCACCGCTACGGTCACAACCTGCATATCTACTACGACCTCTGGTTCGAGAGCGAAAGCACCCAGCCGTTCTTCTACTGGTAATTTTGATCAGCCAGCTACCCATCTCCCTGATCTGCTTCTTCTTCTTCTTCTCTCCGCTGCTTACCCTCTCTGTTCTTCTCTTCCACCTCCCCGGTGCAGGCTGGACGTAGGAGATGGCAAGGACGTGAACCTGGAGAAGTGCCCGAGAAGCAAGCTTCAGCGTCAGATCATCGAATATCTCGGAGTGGTTAGTTTTCTGCATTACACGATCGAGAATGTGTTTGATCTTACGTTAAATTCATCACTTTACCAACATCGGTTCTTGCGCCCGTGCAGAAGGAGAGAGAAGCATACGAGGTAACCGTGGAGGAAGGGAAGCTCCTCTACAAGCAGAGCCAAGACCTCGTGGACACCGTCGAAGGGTCCAAGTGGATATTCGTCCTCAGCACTTCAAGAAACCTGTACGTCGGGCAGAAGAAGAAGGGGAAGTTTCAGCATTCGAGCTTCCTTGCCGGCGGAGCTACCTCTGCAGCTGGGCGATTGGTGGCGCAGCAGGGAGTCCTGAAGGTGTTTACATATATATATGCTCGAAAGAAGAACATCAGAGCGTAGTGCTCTTCAATTCAATAGATCTTCCTCCCCATGGTTACCCTCTCTAATGCCCTGTTCAATCCTTGTTCAGGCTATATGGCCATACAGCGGGCACTACCTCCCGACGCAGGAAAACTTCAAGGAGTTCATCAGCTTCCTCGCCGACCACAACGTCGACCTCGCCGACGTCAAGGTGCGGTGCCGTCTCCCTCCTCCCTCCGTCTCCCCGTGGAGTAATTAAAAGATATGTTCAAGATGACTGACATGTGTGTCCTGATCTTCGCAGAAATGTTCGGTGGACGACGATGAGTTCCCGTCGTCCAGGATGGATGACACGGAGACGGCGGTTGTCGTAGCCGCAGCAGCTGAGGACGCCGCCGCCGCCGCCGCTCCGGCCAAGGCGGAGGAACCTCCCAGGCAGCCATTCGAGCTCGGCAAGCGGCTGTCCCGCAAGTGGAGCACCGGCGCCGGGCCTCGTATCGGCTGCGTCCGGGACTACCCCGTGGACCTGCAGATCAGGGCGCTGGAGCATGTCAACCTCTCGCCGAGGGTCGTGCCGTCGCCCGCCGCCGGCAGATGCCCCATCCCGTCGCCGCGGCCCAGCCCCCGGGTGCGGCTGTCCCCCGGGCTCCAGTACATGGGCTTCCCCAGCCCCAAGGTCGCCCCGTCAATGGCGTTACCCAGCCCCAGGGTTGTTGCCCCGGCGATGGGGTTCCCCAGCCCCAAGGTTTCCCTTACGCTCCCCAAGTCCAAGCAGAGGTGATTTTGCCGGCACCCCTGCGCGAGAGCTCCGCCATGAGCGATCTGCGTTCGTCGCAGCATCGGCCTGTGCAGATCTCTCCTGCCGCCACCTGACCTCGGATTGATTAAATTCTTTCGCATTATTCTTTCCTTCTTCATGTTCTTGCCCGCCGCCCTCTGTTCATTCTGTTCTTTGGGGCTGCATTAATTGCGAGGCCAACCAGACCTCCGCGCAGGCAGCCCTGTAATCTTCTGTAAATGCGATGTGATGCCCTTCTTTTTGCTCCAGGATACGTTTTTGAAGATCCAATGAAAATAGTTTTGTTAATTCTTTGCGGGTTCATCTTCTTGGGAAAGCTCGGATCTGATTCTGAATCTTGGGGGGCTACAGCCTACAGGTAGGAGGAGGGGGTGCAAGCTAGTCGGGGCTGAGTTGTTAGGGGAAGAAACTTGTACATCGACTCAAAATAAATTTTATCTTAATTTATTATATATATAAGTGGAATGTTATCTAGCATGTGCAAAAATCTATCAGAGTTCAACTAGTTTAAAATTTTTATCTTTATTTAAATTTGCTCATTTTACTGGGTTAGTCAGCTGTATTGGTTGGTAAAGATGTTCTCCGCCACTGATGCTCTCCTTTTGTCTTCTCCGATTTGGAAAAGAAAAGAAAGATACGCATCTATGTGGCCGGAGACTCCAAATTTTATATAAGACGTCGGCGCACCAGCCTGGCCAGACCGGAAGAACACCATGGCTGACCGGTCAACCGACGGGCTGTTTGACTTCCAAGCCCTCTTCCCGCGGACAGGCGGTCAGAGTCAAATCCTACCCGCCGAGATCGCATGGATGACTGAAATTTATTTTATTAATCTTTTACGACCTCGGAGAAGAAGAAAAAAAAGTAGTATATATTACATATATAGTAACGAAGTAGTCACGCAACCGGGTCACTTATAATTTTGTTCATCGTTAAGTGGAGGAAACTGTTAGTACTGACAGAACATAGATTTGAAATCACAACATTCATCTCTTCTTCTTCTTCTTCTTTTACCGGGATATTCGTGCTCTAGTAATTTTGCAGCATTACATATGCATCATGTAATAAATATTTCTATGGTTACGTGTGCACAGATGGCTGGGTATATATGCATGTATTAGGAACGACTTGAACGAAGGGTTCCAGCTACTCAATCTCGTTGGGTTTTTGATTCGATGCCGGAAGTATCTTGATTTTCGCTTTGTTTAATTTGATGTTATTTTAAGAGATATTTCGTTGCGTGAAAATTTAAGTTTTTATTATAATTTTATGTCCTTTAACATAACTTGTTAAAAGAAATATTTGACAACTATTATAATTTTTATTTTTAAAATTTTGTTCTTTGACCAAAAAAAAAAAGAGACGACGTCACCTCTCTGTTTTTATCTTGCGGCCCCTCACATTGTTTGGTCATATTTGGTGTCTTCTTTTTTGTTATCATGTCTTCGTAAACCTGATATTTTTAGGTCATTGATTAGTTCATATTTTAATTATTTTTTAAACATAAAAATATATAGAAATTCACTGTGCAACCGATCGAACACCCTATTTAGAAATCAAACTCCTCACAAATCCCAAAATGTTTAGGATCAAACTATGTATAACGTTCTCATGAAAGACATGGGATTTGTCTCACGTCGACCCAACACAGCTTGTCTTTACAGTCAAGATGAACGTTAAAAATTAATTAAGAGACAAAAAATAAATAAAAAAATTTATAGTAAAATCAGTGCCACATACCCGGTATCATCTTTAAGATCTCAAGATTTTGAGGTTGAAATCGACATATATAACATGGGTTGTTCACGGTTCAGCTCGATTCAGTTGTGCGCCATCCTTTTCGAAACCAAAACTGATCTAAGATTAATGTGGTCGGACTGAACCTTGAATAGAGTGCCAAGGGTCCAGTTCGGTTGGGTTGGATAAATTACGGCATATCTATTGGTTTATTTATAAAAATAAATTAAAATCATAATATTCTATTGATGTTAATATTAAGTCGATACTTTATATAAAATAAACAATATATTTTTATATTAATTCACTTAGGCTTATAATATTAGGTATTTACAATCGATACAACATATAATTAAATATGGTCAAACCGGGTGAGTCAATTTATCTTTCTACACGGGGAGAGGCGGAATGGAATCGGTTACAGGTGCGGTTCGGTTCGGTTCAATTTAGAAAACCAAACGTCCACTGCCTTGAACCGAATCGAATCGAACCCACAGCCATGTGATTTACTTGAACACCCCAACCCGGCTTTATGTTCAACCCAGTAACGACAGGACGGTGTTTCCACAAATCACTCGTGCGGCCCACACCAGCGCACTGGCACGAAAGTTCCCGGGCCTTGTGGCCCACGAAACCCGCCTACGGAAGAGTCCGTTCCCAGCCCAAACTCACCCGGACACCACCGGGCCCTGGGGGTGCAGACGAACCAATACACTCCACAAACAGCTTGAAACTCAACTCGATAAAAATTTGTCTTGATTTATTTATTATGTTAAATGAACAACTTGAACAAAAAATAAAACTCGGGAGTTGAGTTTGAACACTCTTACTCGACTCCGTAAAACTCATAAATAACTCGCTTAAATATTCTGCTGTATATTCATTTTTAAAAATTAAATTAAAGATATGATTAGTTATATATTATCACTTAAATATATTAAATAATTTAAATTTTAAGTTTAAATTTAGATCTAGCTTCGTAAATTAGTTAAATCTAAGATTTCACAAATAACATCTTATTAATTTTGAGCTTTATAAACAAAATTGTATATAAATTAAATTTTAATTCAATTACAAGTACTACTTAATTTTGAGTTCGACTAGGCTTAATTAATAAATGAACTAAATTTAAGTAAAGATTCGTCGTACTCATTAAAACAAATTTGTAAAATAAAGATTCGATCTCGAACATCACATTACTCGACCGGGCTCAGCTCTTTTGCAGTCCTACCGGGCTCGTCCGGATCGCCTACTTACCCACTGGGTGGTCAAAAATCACCGCCGCGAGGGTCACCGGAGTGGGGCCCGACTCCGAGTCGCGCCGCCCGCCGTAGACTCGGAACGCGTCCACGGAGCCGGGAAGAAAGAAGGCGGCGCGAAGCAGCGCCGAGGGGACTCGGGAAGGTGCTCCGCCGGGGCGCTATATAAACAGCAGCCTTTTCTGCTCTCGAGGCACCCGACCACCTGCCCCTCTCGGTTCCCCTCCTACCCCGCCCGGCGAAGGAGACCCGTCTCGTCTCTTGAGACCGAGGAAGAGGGAGGTGCCCGGGCGGCGGGAGGGCGAGAGATGGGAAAGTACGTGGAGATATTGGACATGGGCGTGAGGATCGCCGCGCGCTTCCATTCCCACTGCCCGCAGACGGCGAGGGTGTACTACAAGCCGCCGCCGACCGCGGCGGCGACGGCCTCCGCCGAGGGAGACTGCCGGGGCTGGAGCGGCTTCGACGGTGCATCCTGGGGCCTCTACTCCAAGGCCGCCACCGTCTCAAACGCCGTCGATATCATGCTGGTCTCCGGTCTCTGATCACTGTTCGAGAGAAGCGAGCAAGGGCCTCCGCTGCCTGCCTGCCTCCCTGCGCCTATTCTTATTTCTTATTTTTTTCTGTGTCAAGATTCGATTTTTTTGATGAGAAATACAGAGATGGATGGAAAGAAGAATTCTTTGATTCAACCAAACTGTCGCGCAAGCTCGACTATCATGGGTGCCTGCGGCGTCTGATGTATTGTCTAGTTATGGGGAGGCTCCGTCCATAACGACCCCTGCAAAGGAAATACCATTATCTGTTTAAAGGCTTTCAAAAGAGCTTTTGAGAGTTTAAGAAAAGCATTCTTATCGCAGATCGGTAAATTACAAACGTGCACTTATATAATAAATTCCGCTACGAAGAAGAATGATCCCTTGACGAGTAGTCTTTTAAACATCCTTGATTTACTCTCTCGGTATCCACAAGGCCCCTTTGGTACAATACCAATAGTATTTAAGAGATAAATCCGATTTTTTGTTTGTAAATTAGACTTGTGCTGATTTGTTTCGGTCAAATATCACAACTGTTGCAGTTATCATCAATAGTTATTGATTGATTAACAAATGAATGATATATATATACGTAGTATACATCATCAATTCTCATATTAAAACAAAAAGTAAGCATAACTTAAGTGACAAAAGGTCAAAATATAAAAGATAATGCTTATCGACACCATCCACAAAATACAATTCTAAGTTGCATTTCCATCTCCAGATTCTTTGGCATAAGATAAAATCATATTATTGTTGATTTTTAATCCATTTTCTGTTTTTTAAATCCATTCTTTGTATTTAACAGAACATCATTGTACATGGCTTATATGTCGGTTATATTCTCTACTCTACCGACATATATAGATGTCAACTCATATTAATGAGATTTTGATTTAGATATTTCATCACTCGTATCAGTTTATCACCTTTCTTTTCTTGTGTCAACAGAAGTTGGACCTAAGATTAAAGAGTAGTAGCGCACCGTACGTTAGCTTACCGAGCAGATTCATCTCCATTAGAGGGCCCTTCCTTCTTTTTTATGCGTGATCAGACGGCAAAGTGGCGAGAAGGGATCGTGCAGCAAGAACAGAGACGGTGGAGTGTGATGTCTGGGTGCTCGATCTACGCTCACTCCGCACTCCGAGCAGCCATGTTTCGCCCCCACCAAAGAGCTAGTCACCGTTTTGGCCTCCTCGGCAATCGGACGGAGCAGGTGACGAGGCTGGCTCTCTGCCGCTCTTGTTCTCGAGGGGCCGGCCAAGGCATCTCTTTGTCCTGCAGACGAAGAAAATATCCCCAATCTCGGCAAAACCCTAGAGGAGGAGACGCTCGAGTCGAAGAAGCCCGCACGGAAAAATCGGGGTGCGCGGAAGGGGGCGTCCGGAAGCCAGATTCCGGCGAATCATCGGGGTTACCTGTGATCAGAAGAGATCACCGGTCGCCGCTGCGCTCGCATGGCGGCCGAGCATCCGTCCGAGAACGCCGATTCTCAGATTCCAGCGTGCTGGTCCCCTGTACTACGGGGTTGCTCTGCCTAGCTTTGTTTGGCACCGTCGACTCGGGCTGATCGAGGAAGGGGGAGATTGGAGATGGAGACGCCGCGTCCGGCGGCCATCGGGGCGTGTGGCGGCGGGGATTCCGACGGCGGTGCGGAGGCAGTGGAGAGGTCCGTTGTCCGGGCTGACAGGACACCCGTCCGGCTGCCATTGACGCCCGAGGCTGGGAGCTTCGCGCGTGTTCTCTGCCGCCGCGCTCGCTGTCGGCGGGAACCCGAGGCCGCCTCTCGAGAGGGGAGCCCGCTGAACGAGCCCGTTTTAATAACGACATTATTAAAAAAAAAGAGAGAGACATTATTTATCATAAAAACATAATTATGTCATTAACATAAACGTGTATCTCTCCAAACTATGCAGAGATGGTGTCGCTGTGCACTTTTATCTCAACTCTAATGTCGCTGTGTTTGGTTACGTGAAAAATCGAAGTGTTGCCACAATTTTACGTTTTTACGACAGAACATGTTATAAGAAGTGTTTAGTAATTATTGTAAATTTATATCTTTAAGAAATATTTTAAACAAAAAAAGCTGATTTAATAACGACATTAATTAGTATACAAACATGATTATGTCATTAACATAATCATCGTGTATCACTCAAAAATATACAGAATAGAGCCACTGTGCATTTGTCTCGACCTTAGGATGTTTTACTTATTCGTTAACTACGTTAAGGGGGTGTTTGGTTGCATGATAATTGAGGTTTTTATTTTAATTTTTAAAAATTGTAAGAAAACTTGTTAAAAGAGGTGTTTGACAACCATGACAATTTTATGTTTTGAAAGTGATTTTCTTCTTAAACAAAAAAAGAGGATCTCACCTCTTTCTTTTTTCTTGTGGTCCCCCACTTTATTTGGTCATGTGCGGTGGTTACTCTTTTTTGTAATCACATCCCTCCAAACATGATAATTTTATGTCATGAGTTGGTTTACTTTTTATTTTAATACAATTTTTTATCATGAAAATGTACAAAAAATTATCATGCAACCAAACACCCCATAAGACGATATCCGAAGAAAGCAGATAAATGGTAGATAGCGATATCTGACCCTTTCCTTTTTCTTTTCTTCTTTAGGGACAGGAATACGAAGCAGTTAAATTCTATAAATTAATGATTAATTAGTTGAGTTTTTTTAAAAAATCAAATTATCATTTTTTACCTGGTCGTATTCAGGTATTAACCATTAACATATTTTTAAACCATACATTTTTGTTTTTACGATGGTTTCAAGTTTTTTTTGTCGGAGTATTGCATCCGACCTCGATATTTTAAACTCGCATCTTGTCGAGTGATAAATACGCTCTTATTAAAAGAACATAATTTTACAACTGTGTTCGGGTGTGTATAATGAAAATATAATTTTACAGTGAGTTTCTCCTTTGATAAAAGTGGGTTTTTCTTTCTTTCTTATGATTTCTCACTTTTGAGTTATAAAATGTGATCTTCACTCTATTTGTTATCACATCTCGCCAAGCAGGATATTTTTATATCCTTAATCACCTTAAATTTTATTATAATAAATTATTCTTAACGATGCTTTTAGTTATTCCCTGTATTTTAGAGTCTGTGGAGCGATTACGGTCACTGATAATTTATGACACCTCATGAATGTATCTAAGCACGGTGCAAATAGTAAAATTAAGTAAGATGAGAGAGAGAGAGAGAGTCACTTCCGTAATATTCAAAAGCCCCTTTTCTCTACTTCTTTTATTCTACTAGCAGTCATTGTGAGTAAATATAACCTTCAGTTTTATTATTTTTTCAAATTAAATGACACCATCTTTTTTTTATATGAAAGTATCCTCTAACCAAACGGTAAAGGCTGTTATTCCCGGTTCATTTTGATCCAGTTTTTTTGAGATTTCTTTCCACCAATCGGGTAAATTTGAACTAAACTCTCTTGCCAAAACTTCTTCACTTATAACATAATCAGTGTCAGTAGCATGATAAGCACTCACGCTAATCACGTTCATCCATCCGGTTGTATAAATAAAAAAGGGAAAAAAAAAGTTCTGTTGCGCTGTTCGGGATGCGCGTTAATGGTGGGGTTCCAGAATTTCAATGAAGGGGGCAGGAACCGAATATTAAATGTAACAAGGGGTAGATTACGAACTTCTCCAGTAAATCCCGTGGGCCCCCGCATGCAGCGAAAGACGTGGACCATCACCGGAAAGCAACCAATCAGACGGTCAGGAGGACACGCTTGACACGCCCGCCAAGAAAAAGACAAAGCGTGAACCTGTGCGGCGGGGCCCGCGCGCGCCCCCCTCTCTCTTCTGTCTCCCTCCCTCTCTTTCACCCGGCTTTGAATTTCAAAAAATCAAACGGCTACTCCACGTGGCCTGCCGCGCCGCCGCCCTCCAGTACAGTACAGGCGTGCAGTTGCGGCAGCTGCTCCGCCTCCCCCCCCCCCCCCCCCCACCACCACCACCACCGGTCCACCACCACGCCGTCGCGCGCACGGCGCGGAGCCCCACGACTCCACTCGCCCTCGCGCTCTGCCAGAACAAAACCCCTCCCTCCTCTCCTCCTTCACCCACCCCAACAACCCTCGCCGTCTCTCTCCGGCGAAGAACCCTCGGGTAAAAGCCCTCCTTCTGGGCTTTCTGCTCCTCCGTCTTCGTTCTTCTCCCTCCTCGGGGAGGCGTCGGCCGAGGCCTGTTCTGGGTCTCCTCTCTTCTTCCTTTCTCTGCACGAGTCCGCCTTCCGCCGTCTTTCCGCCTGCCGTGTTCGGTTCTCCTCGGCG
Organism: Cryptocoryne crispatula var. balansae; assembly: GCA_036172225.1. NCBI lineage: Eukaryota > Viridiplantae > Streptophyta > Magnoliopsida > Alismatales > Araceae > Cryptocoryne > Cryptocoryne crispatula. Next base: position 41,098,101 of record CM069928.1, read on the forward strand.
TCTTCACCTTCGTCTTCCCCTTCTTTGATTCATCATCACCCCACCCCCCTTCCTCACGACTGAAACCATTCGCTCATCATGGGCGGGTCGGGGAAATGGATACGAGCCCTGGTAGGCCTGAAGAAGCCCGACAGGGACGAGCAGGTTCGTTTCATCTACCCCCCTCCCCTCCCCCCTCGCGCCAGAGGATCTGGCTTCTCCGTCTGCGCTTAAAGATTCGATTTTTTTTTTCCTTTGATCGGTGCGCATGTCCGATGGATTCATTTCCCCCCTTTTTTTGTGAAGGATAAGATGAGCGGCGGCAGCAGCGGAAGCGGAAGTGGCAGGATCAGGAAGTGGAAGAAGCTGTGGCGGAGCACCTCGGGAGAGCACGGTTTCGGCTGGAAGGGGTTCAAGGGTAGCCACAAGTCGGCGTCCGAGGCTTCCGACACCTCCTCCTGCGCCGACGCTTTCACGGCGGCTGTGGCCACCGTGGTGAGAGCGCCGCCGAAGGATTTCCTGATGGTGAGGCAGGAATGGGCGGCGATCCGGATCCAGACTGCCTTCCGAGGATTCCTGGTACCGTCAACGTTCCCTCGCCCCCTTTCCCGTCCTCTTCCTCGCTCCGTGTTTTCATTGCACGAGATCTATCCCCATACACAGATTCAACGCGCTTCCAAGCCCAGCACGAAGAGTGTAAATGCCGTGAGATTTATTTCTTCTTCATGCTCCCAGTATTAAATAGATGCCTGATTGAATCTTCTTTCACCGAAATTGCCGGAAAGATTGCTACTTTCCTGTCGTTGGACTAATCGGAAAAGCTGGGTTCTTGAGATTCGTCGTCTAGCCTGCGAGAGGACTTCTCTCTTCAGGGTCTCTGCTCAATCTTCTTCCCCGTTACAGGCAAGAAGAGCACTGAGGGCACTGAAGGGGGTGGTGAGGCTCCAGGCCATAGTCAGGGGCCGGCAGGTCAGGAAGCAGGCGGCCGTAACCCTAAGATGCATGCAGGCCTTGGTGAGGGTGCAGGCGCGCGTCAGAGCCCACCGGGTGCGGATGTCCACCGAGGGCCAGGCCGTGCAGAAGCTTCTGGATATGCGCCGCAGTCAGCTGGATTTGCTCAAAGAAGCAGAGGTGGTTGCCTATTTATCTTTCTGAACAATTTTTTTCTTCGAACATAGTTCTCCGAAACAAAACAAAATAAAAGAACCAACTTTCTTCGCCTGTAATTCCATTTCAGGAGGGGTGGTGTGACAGCCAGGGGACGCTGGAAGAAATCAAGGTCAAGCTGCAGATGCGACAGGAAGGGGCTATGAAGAGGGAGAGAGCGATTGCTTACTCTCTAAACCAGCAGGTTGGGTTCATCACAGATCTCTCTAGGCCGATCCTGCTCCGGCATTCTTCTCCTCTGTTCATCTTTGGTTCTGGGGTTTTGACGAGGAAATTTGTCCTTCGTCGATCAGTGGAGGTCGTCGGGTTCCAGGCCGAACAGCTCCGCAAAGAATGGTGCCGTCGACAAGACTAGCTGGCGCTGGAGCTGGTTAGAGCGGTGGATGGCTGCCAAGCCCTGGGAGAGCAGATTGATAATGGAGCAACAGGTGCGGGCGGCCGACTCCGAGGCCACCCAAGCTTCCAGGCGATGCGAGGACCCCCAAGGTGCTCGGCCAAAGTCCTCAAAGAGATCCGAACCAGTAGAACGTGCGGCGGACAGGTCCAACAGGCCGCTGGAGCCCGTGTCCGTAAACATCAGGAGGAACAACATGACGACCCGGATCTCCGCCCGGCCGCCGCACGCCGCCGTGGCTTCCGGCCGCAGCTGCGCGCTCCGTTCTTCCTCCTCTCCGAGCTCCGAGTGTAGATACGACGAAAGCTCGGCTTCTTCTTCCTCCCTGTGCGCGTCGACTCCGGTATCCGGTACCACCCAGATGGCGTCCGCGTCGGAGATGACGGAGGAGAGCCACGGCGGCCGGCCCAACTACATGAGCCTGACGGAGTCCATCAGGGCGAAGCAGAAGGTCGGCGGTTTCCACCGGCGGCCCAACCCGAGCAGCCAACATTCCGGCGACTTCCGGAGGATGGCAAGTCCAGCCGTGGATTCCGGGAGCTGCGCCAGCTGCGAGCTGAAGCCCCCGCCGCCGTCGAAGCTCTCGCGGCAGGACAAGGATTTGCTGAGCGAGAAGGAGAATTCTTACTATGCTGCGGACGGGCCTCCGTCCGTGTTCTGAGAGACCTCAACCGTGGAAGACGACGTGTGCTCTCTTCTTCTTCGTCATCTTCTTCTTTCTTCTTATTTATTTTCTCTGGAGTTCAACAGCTTGTTGGTCTGGTCCCACGTTCATCGTCGGAATTCGCTTGACGCCGAACCTTAACATTTTGTACCTTTTCTTTGCCGGGGGATTTTATAAATCTGTAACTTTAATTTCTGTATTTACATCTGCACCCCTCCCAATTTTAGTATCGTGCGGCGATGGCAGTGATAATAAGGGGCTTCGTAATTATTACTGACTTGTCGAAGCGGACTCGGTAGGATCTCAATTAATCAAGATATATATGAGTTTGTTGGGTGGGTTCGACACTCTGTAGGAAGAGTATTTTTTTTTTGAAAAGAAAACAGTTATCTAACGAGGGGAGGGGTATTTGGTTGCATGAAACTTTTTTGTATATTTTTATGATTAAAAATCGTATTAAAATAAAAAGTGAATCAACTTTTGACAAAATTATCATGTTTGAAGAGATGTGATAACAGAAAAAAAAAAACTACCATGATCAAACAAAGTGGGGGGGTCACAAGAAAAAGAAAGAAAGAGATGAGATTTTGTTTTTTTGTTTAAGAAGAAAATGACTTCCAAAACGTAAAATTGTTATGATTTTCAAATAACTCTTTTAACGAGGTTTCTTACCATTTTTAAGAATTAAAATTTAAAATTTACATTATCATGCAACCAAACACCCCCCATAGAATTCTTTCATCTGCATGTCTGCTGCTAAGTGGGTGTTTGGATGAGATTATGAAAAGGATTTTAACGTAGGAACCTCTGGATACGCAACCTCGTCAAAACATACTTCTTCTTCTTCTAATTTTCGAATTGTACTGACTCGTTCAATGGTTACACGGTTTTAATTTTTGAAAAGTGGAGAGAGATGAGCTTAGCGCTTCTTGTAAATCCCCAACCAAACCCGCTTAAGATTAATCTCCCTGACTTCAGTACTAATTGATATATTTTCGCATAAATAAGCACTCGTAGTTGTCAGCGTACGTAGAAATTGATGTAGTGTGTGATTAAAGCTTTGAAATCGATGTAGTGTGTCAATAATGTTGATATTGCCATAAAAGTGATAAACAAACGCTACCCGCTCGAAGGACTCCAACAACGCCGGCGCAGCTCCTGCTCGTTCCTCGTAGGCATCGGATTCTTCTTCTTCTGGGCGTGGCAGCCGAGAATTTAAATAACCCAGGCGGGAGGATTTGTAGCTTGACTTTTCTTTTCGGTTATGATTAGATATGTATCTTGATCAACATGCCTAAATAACGGATCAATATTGGTCATGTCTTGATACCATTTGAATCGGTACCAGACTAGGTCTTGATCTCATCTACAATCTCCCTCGTAAAACACAACTTTTAGTCATCCACCTTGGAAGATAAGTTTAAAATATTTAAAAATTAAGTGGCTCGTGATCGGGAAGTTCCTGTTATATTAGGATGCCTTACCAAAAATCTCAATGTTTAACCTTTGAGTGATCAAGAGGTTAAACAACGATGTCAAGTCAGAACAAATTAACCAGCCTACTTGAATAACTGTCGTCCCACATCAATATCCCTGGCTTAACAGAGTCATTCGACGATCTTGTTATCCTATCGGTCATTCTCTCTTCTCCCTGATTAAGTAACTTGTTATAGAAAATTTACTTGACGTTTTATGATCTTGTGAAAAATGTTTACTCGTTGACAATATGCTGTGGTTTAAGTTGTTGCTTATTTAATTATTTACAAAAAAGGCGTACCTAAATTATTTGATAATAATATATTTATAAAATAAGAAATAAGCCTAGTGCTAGGAAGTTGGGCTAAATTAAATTTTGTTATTCAGCCGTCCAACAGTATAATATGGGCTGATTTTGGGTAGCCCATACTTTTATGGACCGGGAGATGCCACACATTTAAGCCCATCGACAGCCCAAGATGCTTTGCCCTGGGTGTCAACCTGTGATAATGAACTTTCTGCATTCAAGAGCTGAATGTTCCATTGAATCAGGGCTTGTTTTAGTGGCTAGCAAATACTGCAAAGTAATAACTTTTGATAAAAATTTTAAATAGAAACCTATTCCCATTTAAGTTTGAAATTTTAGTTTAAATATGAAAATAAAACTCTTTTTAATCGCCCGAAACATGAGTTTAGTTAAGTCCGAACCTTAAATTCTAATAAGCATGCCACCCAATTTTTTCATTTCAACCTTTTGCCCACAACAATTAAATAGATCGAACTCAACAACCGTGCTGTTTAAGAACTTTCCTAAGAGGTCATCCAACCTCTACTTATTCTCACGCTCTCGTCAAAACCGCACACACACATTATATACATCACGGACTCATGGTCATATACAGCATACCTTTTGACTGCATCATACTTTGATACCATATATAACGATTAAATCGATCATTATCTACCCCACTAACTTTGTTAATTTGTAACATTCTCAAGAGATCAACCATTCTTCATATTTAATTTTGGAATTCTTTCGATTCAATATCCAAAAAATAGTTAACCGTTACTCTCTTGATCTAATCCCTCCACATATTCACAAATGGGGATTTTAGTGTGTCTCTTGTCATCTAGGACTACTAGTCTCAGACCATGTTTAACTGTATTCAATTGTATATATCTAGTATACTGGCTATTAACTTTTTGCCTCTTCCAACATCAATTACCTAACCCAAACTAAAATCTAAAGACAAGACAATATTTCTTCTGTACTTCTCAAACTTAAAATTTTTTTGATAGAGACATGTTGATGAACGTCCAATTTTGGTTTGGGTCATATAGTATTGAAAAAGATGATATGCCAATTTTGATATTAAAAGGAAATTAGGTCCGTCAAATTTCTAGGTATTCCATTTCCCCAAGAAAATACAAAGACTCATTAGATTTAAAGGTGCAAAAACAGGCGCACCTGCTCAAGCCATGCAACACCCAAACGTCCTGACCTGATAAAAGATCTAGATTTCATCGAATTTACAGCATCTAAATTTCTCATACGAAGATATATATATATATGTCGTATAATAATAATTCATAACCAATACAGTTGAACTTCTAATAATCAAATGTTTTACAATGTTGCAAGTTTAGTACCGTAAACAAATGTGTCTGAACTCAGATGTCAACTTGCCTCTGACATCATTGATTAATCTCCCTGAATTTCAAGTCATTCTACAAATTTACCCCCCCACGATCCTAGTTATTCCACGAGGCTGTGAATAATCTTGCTGCAGGCCAGTTTCGTTCGTGTAGCCAATATATATATATATATATGGTAAAATTAATTCTCCTGTCCATCTACTTAGTTCGTTTAATGTTCGGTCAATTGTCTACTTATCTTTTTAACACAAGCTCCATTCTCGGGAAGGAAGGGGGCTACACGATTTGGTCGCCGGAGATGCATGGCGATCGGAACGCCGGTGAATAAATATGCATACACCTTCCATAGGCCCTGCTTGACCTCACCTTAACCCCGTCCCTTTTCTCCACCGCCGAACTTGTATCAAAGCAGATTAATTAGTTCGACGGGACAATATGTTAATTTATCTTACGAGTGTATATATGTATATATATTCAAGAACCGTACCTTCTGCGACGGGTGGCAGAATATGGGGGCATCGATCGAGCACCTTCAAACAGTACTGACGGATCAGCGCCGGACGTGGATATCCGGCAAGACGGCTGGACGCTCTCTCCGGTGCACCGACGTTAAAGATGAAACCAGCTGTGCGTTCGGAGCCGACTTGCTTAGGTCTAATCAGTCAGTCGGAACCAGACGACGACGACGACGACGACGACGACTTCTTCCTCGACGATCCGCGCCGCCGGGCGGTGACGTCCGGCCCAGCTGTGCGGCGGGCTTCTGCGACGACACGCCTCGTGTGGTGCGCCGCCCCATCGCCATTGGGCATTGATCGCGCCGGAAGGCCCGCGGGTTTACCCGACAGCCCATGTTGCGAAGGCTGTCCTGTGGCGATCAAAAGCCGGCGTCGATACCCGTCGGGGCGCCCCCGATAGATCTTGTCGTAACCCTAAAAGGCGTACGGACGATGACAGATCAACCAGATCAGATTTGCATGCATCTGGAGGGGTCTCTAATTTTATTTTCTTTAGTCCCTCGGGTCCTCGCGGGACACATAAGGCGCGCTAAAAATAACTACGTAAATGTACAATTAATCGAGTGCCGAGTGATAATATATACATGATAATGTCCAACCCCGCAGTAACTGTTAAGAAATTAGGTTTATCAGTAAGAAAGTCGTCGTACGTACGTTGGCCTCTTCGTCGGTAGGAGCATAGATACATTAATTTTAGAAAGTCTTAGGATCGGATGATAGACAAGTACCCATTAATTAGACCATCACTCGCAGTACAAACAGCTGCTACTTGTCAGTGATTAAGGTCAACACATCATTAGATCATCACTTCTTCAGTCGTTCTTCACTACTCAAGCACACGTAACTACGTACGTACCCCGCTCTCTCTCTCTCTCTCTCTCGTTATGTACGTATATATATATATATAATATGAGCATGGATTACTTGGGGGTTGGTCTCACACAACCGAAGTAGATTTAAAACACCTGGATGTAATAAGTAGGTTTTGATATAGTTTTTTTTGTTTTGTTTTTATATTTTATTATGATTTATTTTATCAATTCTGTTGGAATAAGATGAAAACGGAGACGATGATGATCGTATAGACTCTGAAATTTATCAAACAAGCAGTGGCTGACATCAAAATATCCTAGAGTGGGTTGGAGGAAGGAGCACTTCCATTGGGTGCCACTGACCCTTTGATGAAACCAAAGGAAGAAACAAGATGACAAAGTTGAGCAGGAGGGGAAAGTAAAGATGACACAAAGGTGACAAAAAATACGTGAAGATCAAGGACGAGGGGGGTAAAGGAAGAGAGATAAAGAAGGGAATATTAATAAAAGTGTCTCATTAAAGATCTGTTTCCCACATATATAAGCTCATATATATCGTACGTCGTTCTAGTTATAGAGGGAGATATATAAAAAGGGTATTTGATTAGTTTGATAGGAGGTAGAGCGAAGAAAGATTTGCTCCTAGGCTGTCCAGCCACTGATGAGGTGTTTGGATTCACGTAAAATTGAAATTTTCTTACAATTTTATATTTTCGTAACAAAATTGGATAAAAGATGTATTTGACAATTATTACATATTTATGTTTCCAAAGAGATTCCTTTTGGGAACAAAAGTAAAGAAGGTGAAATCCTCTCTTTTTGATATATATTGTGATCCCCCACCTCTTTTGGCGTGGGAGATCCGAGTACTCTTTGTTGTCATCACATATGTGTTGTCATTAATTACCTTCACACTTTGTTTTGATATAACAGTGTAGTGTTCGACCGCCAAACAGCACCTGGTAAGCGCTTGTTTAATTTGGTAGAAGTCTAACTTGTAGATAAACTTAATTCATCCATAAAACGTTCAGAATAAGCACAACTTAATCTTCCAGTCAGATTCATACCCCAAAGAGCTAGCTTCTGCATTCCTCTTTGTCGCAACAGATCGATCTGCAGCGTACAGGTGATCAGGGTCCAATCCCGGGGGATCAATATCTAATTGAAGAGAAAGCAGCGCAAAAGATTTCTCCATCTCAAGATCTCGCCATCTCGGCCTTTGAATCGTCGATCCGGAATACAAGGATTCAGCAGGTTGATCCCGATCATAGATACATCAGAGCCCCGATCTCGACGAAAAATAGGATCCCCCGCAAGATGTCGATCGAGTCTACAAAGCCGAGGAGGAAGAAGAGAAGAGCAGTCCCGCGCGCGCAGTTCGTCGACTGATGGATGGGTCGCGTCCCGCGGACAAACGCGTCGCTACAAAGAAGTTCCACCGCCCCCCGTCGGCAGTCAATCATGTTGATGGGATCTCCCACGATTCTAATCCAAGCCCTTCGCCTTCAGCTTCGTCGCCGGCGAGGAGGGAGACGGTCCCGGCCCCAGCACGCTCGTCGATCGAGCTCGCCGAGACGATGCCTTGCCCGCGAACATCATGAGGTCCGTCTTTCCACGGACCTCCGCCAGCAGGTCTGCACGGGAGTACTCATGCGCTGTCGTCTGTTTATTTGGCTGGAATGCTGTACATGTCATATGCATAATTACATGTGTATATATATATTTGCCTGAGAGCGTGCTTGATTTACAGAAGTCGATCGGCATGGGTAATTAATTTATGCAACCGAAGCGCGCATCTCTAATGAATTCGAGTTCGATGATCGAGGGAAAAACTCTCTGGATCGCGATGGATGGTGGCCTCTGGCTCCCATGCATGTGGGCATCCAGTGGTGGGAATCTCCTGACGGCATTCTGTTTAATCTCGCAGTAGCTGACATCCAGCTGACCTTGTCAGCCGTCGTCTGCGGCCGCCGGCCGATCCCCGCCGGCCGCCTGCCAATCAGGCCGACTTGTTACAATCTGGCCGGCCCTCGGTCCCCCCCCCCTCCCCTTCCCCTCTCAGGTACCCGCCGGTGGCCCTTCGACCGGGGCGGCGGCGGCGTCGACCCCCACCGACCTGATTGCATTGCCCTCCGGCGCGGCGGCGGTCAACGCGCGCCCGCGCTTGCAGATGGCATCTCCATGTCGTCGACGATGGTGTCGCTCAAGAACTATCAGTGTTTCTGACCTCGGTTAATTTCTTCCGGTTGCCTAAGCGTATATCTAGAAGCGACAGTCTCGATCTAAATGTACGACACGACCTTGGCGTTTGATTTCATGGCGGAGCAACTGGGTTGAGATCGAGCTAGCTGTTCAACCAGTGGTTGACCCCCTCGTGTTCTACCGTAACCATCAGACTCCTCTTGCAAATCGATATCAGGTCGGACTTAAGACGGGCTTTTTGATCGGACGCGATCGATCCACAGCTCTGCACGGGGATTTAATCGCGGATAAGCGGGGACGTCCCAGAGCGACCGACTGTGTACAACAGCAGAGCTGCTTGTCATCGTAGTTCCATCATCATTCAATGAAGGGCATGTAACACATCGTTCGTCCCCCTTTGCAGGATCACGTGTGAATTACAGAATGGACATGTAAATGACGGAGCAGATTAGATTAATGCCACGGTTAAGGCGCATATTCTCACGACCGGCTCGGGTGCTTCGTGTAGCCGAGGTTGGCGATTTCCCAGCTTTTGCTCGGAGCAACTTCTCTGTGGGATGGGATGTATTGCTGCAAGCGAAATGTAAAAACAAATTCGGGTGAACGAAATGAGGAGAAAAATTGCAAATTTTAATTTTGACTTTCAGGGGGGGGGGGGGATGGACGGGTAGCTAAAGCAGCTGCCAACAAGCACATGTAATGGTGGATGGGAATGTATGCACTCTTTTACCTCCATTTTTATCAGCAATTCTCTCGCCGTCGGGGCTGAAATAACGATGTGCCTCGCGGCGGGATTAATGAAACCTTCCTCCACACCATTGTCAAACAATGCGAGGAGGGAGTTGTAGTATCCGTCAACGTTCAAGAGACCAACCTGTGGATGTGCAGGGAGGCATATTAGCGGGGTGTGTGTGTGTGTGTCTCTCTCTCTCTCTCATAAGGCAGAAGGCCAAGGCACAATTGAACTCACTGGTTTGTTATGAATTCCAAGCTGCGACCATGTAATCATCTCCAACAGCTCTTCCATTGTCCCATACCCACCTAACATGATATCAAAGGATAAGAGTTCACACCAAACAAAAAAGAAAAAGTACATTTTTTCCTTTCTTTCTTTCTTGCTTTAATACCAGGAAGCGCGATAAAAGCATCAGATTGCCGAGCCATTTCGGCCTTCCTCTCGTGCATGTCGGCCACTGTCTTTACTTGACCCACAGTCCTTCCAGAGATCTTCACAAAATTAAAGCAAAAAACGCATTACACATCGGTTTCTATCCTCGAAGAACAGAGAGTGCTCAAAGGGGTCACTGGGTAAGCTTCCATAACCGGGAAAGGGTGCTGAAGGTGGGGGGGGGGGGAATAGAGGACTGTCAGTGAGTGAGGTAGATGAACAGTAGAAGATGCGTCAACAGGACGCTGTAGACACAGTTAAGTTGATGGCGTCCCCCCCTTTTAAATGGATGTGAGACAATCTTGTCTCAATATGACCAGACAAGACAGTTCTAACAAGAAGAATTTCACACCCCAGTTAGCTGCAAACCACACTTCAAGACAAGTTGCCGCCTAAGTGATAGTGCAGGTTGCCTTAAACAGGGGGGCAAGAAACAAATAGAAGTAGCTCCAAGCAAGGCGTGAAAGAGATGCTACAGCTTTCAAGAGTATAAATAGGTGAACTACGAATCATCTTCCCCTCTTCAGTAATGAAAAATAAGAAAAGAAAACAAAGAAACATTATTGCAGAAATGAAGAAAGTTCTTTGGTTGGGCTTCTAGGGCTGAAGGCAAAAGGCAAAGGCGGCTGCATTCAGCTATCAAACGAGAACAACTGATTAAAGCCGTACCAAGACAGAGGCATGACTTTGAAAAAACAGTTAAAACGACACAAGAAGCTGCACTTCAATGTGATCACAATATGACAGCCGATTCCGAATCAAGCAATCTTCACCCTCAAAGTTTTTCGTTGCTCGACAACATTTAATCAAGCTTCTCATAAGGCGGACGTCACATTCTGTTCAAATAAGATAAGGAGAAACACACCTCAAGAGGCATCAATGCTGTCGGGATTACCCTGCATGCGCGATCAGACAGAAACAAGTACATCAGCGAAGAAACCATCTAAATAATACCATTCACAAGAGCAGAACATAAGGACCGGAACAGAGCACGGGAAAAACTGATTAGATCGTTACCCAAGAACATGGCAACCTCCATCGAAGACCGTCTGAGATATCAGTCCCATCAATCCCACGCTCCCTCCTCCGTACACCAAATTGATACGTCTCTTCACCTGTCAGAAGATCACGCAAACAAGAGAAGATCGTCAGGCATATCGGGAGCGCATCATCCATCCAAATACCACCAGACCCGAAGAAACTCCTGGCTGGCATGCCACAATGTCAAGTCTGTTCTTCATATATTAATTCTTAGCCCCAAAAAAAGAAGTGAGAAACCCACTTCACTTCGCGGTAGACTAGCCAAAATCGAAAACTTCCATACCCACCATCAACATCAAAATTCATGAAGAGAGAGTGAGGCATCCAAATCAAGATACGAATCGGTGCTTCCCACAAAGAGGAGACGCGAAGGAGAAGAAACCAGACCAGCTCATGCCCCAACTCGAGAGCCGCATCGCTGAAGATACTACGATTGCCGGAGTTGCTCCCACAGAAGACGCAGACCGTCTTGAACCTGCTATCGACCGCCCCCCCGTCCATCGCGTATCGGCTTTTTATCCAGTTCTCACTCCTTCCCCCCCTTTTCCTCCAACAAAGGGGTTCAATATAAAACGAAAACCCAACCGCCCAGGGCCGCCGCCTGGAGTTAATCGCGTGCTGCGGCGACGCCGGCGGAGGGGCGAGAAACCCACGCCGCCAACCTCCGCAAGAACAAGACTTTCTCCCGCACTTCGCGAACCAGATAGCATCGCCCGCCCGCCCGCCTCGTGCGCGTGGGAGGCAGGGGGCGGAAGCCCACGTCCTCGCCCCCGCTTCCGATCGGAAAACTAACCCTGCCGGCCTCAACGGCGGGATACGCACACCCACGGCAGAAAGGCGGCCCCTTTCCCCCCTCCAGCTCGTTCTCCAAAGCCGGGGAAAGCGAGGCAACCCAGAGGAGGAGCAGCGGCAGGCGCGGCAGAGAGGGAAGGCAGGCACAAAACCTTCCCCGGACTGCACGCCTCTCTCCCTGTCCATCCGCAATGGGCAAAAACTGTTATATATTTATTCGCATGTCGCAGCTCCTAATCATCATGGGTTTGTTTGTTTTAATTATCCTCATATGCTGCAGAGGGTGTCTCCCCGGTGGCCGCCGCCTGTCGGCGATCGGCCAATCCCGGGCTCCCTTGGTTGAAGGAAAAGGTTGCATGTCTGTGGGACGAGAGTTGTGGCGTCCGATGCCTTGCCGGAACAGGAGACGGCACCCGCCCCCCTCACCTGGGGGGGAAGGAGCTCCTTCATCGGAGCCCCTATAATTTATATAATAATCTATTAGACCATACTCCGACATCGACAAGGGTAACGTATTCACAGGTATATTTCCTATAATTATCACACTTACTGTTGCTATTTAGGCGATGTCTGGCTCTGATGTCTAAGCGGTCTAATCGAATGGCCGTGCACATCCAACCTCCAACTATGCAAAAGCCTAGGAGGAGACATAGAGTACTATCCAAAAATAAGAGAATTTTGGACACACAAGACTCTCTCTCTCTCTCTCTCTCATCCAAATAATCTCCCACACGTTTTGTACACACAAAGACCTCAGGGAAAACACGGCATTTTTTTAGATCTTGCAGATTCCAAAGTTATCCAAAACAGAAAAAGAACGGACCTTTAAGCTTAAATACTCGTGCGTTCAACTCCCGAATTTCCGGAGATTGAAGGCGTTCACTTGGGAACAGATGTGATTCCCTCCAAAAATTGCTCTTTGTGGAGCTCTCGGGCTCCAAAGTGTTCACCACAAGACCTTATATGTTCATCTCTCTTCTGGTACGTACGGGTGGATTGGGGGAAAAAAGATGAGCATAGCTCGGCAGAAACTACTTCATTTGTTTGACTTCGTACGTGTTCACCTTACATTTGGATTATATCTTTACCGTTGCAACGGCATTCATGAAGTTAGGACTAGTTTTTTTTTTTTGTATGGTGGGGGGGGGGGGGTTTAAGAGTTCGGATCATCTCAGTTCTGAGTGGACAGAATATCTTTAATCCCTAATAAAAAAATCACGATTTCAACTACTTAAATGATAGATAGTGAATCAGTAAAACGTTGATAACAATTTAACTCCGTCGATAACGAATTAATGAGTCAGTGAGTTATTACTAAATTGTTATTGATATCTTACAAACTCACTACCGAAATTAATACGATTCACCGCCGACCGATAATGAGTTAGTAAAATGTCGATAACGGTTCGATCATTTTCGACAGCGATTTACCAAATTTGTTATTTGAATCATTACTTAGGTAGTTTGAGAAGGTTACGACTAGTTTTGATTAGAGACCGAATCAAAACTCTTTCTACCCGAAAGTTGAGGTGATCCCAACTCGTGCAAATCAAGGTCGGCTGTCGGAGCATGCATGCTTTGGGCAGATGGGCCTCTGCAGGAGATTCGTGTAAAATAAGCAGAAAAGAAAACCACCGCAAGCACCAACAACCTTAATCTGGGTTAAGTCCAAATTACATGTTTCGATTAGCATGCAAGTTCCTCCTAATTAATTAATCCGCCTGATACAGTCGTCATCCGTCAAGATGCATGTATCTCTGTTCCACGGCATGTACAACTCCTCCATCCGGAAGGGAAGAAGGCGCCTGGATTATCTGCAGGGTTTGGATGGTGGAGAAGAGAAGCTCAAGAAGAAATGGGGGAGCCCGTGCGGCCGGATAGTTGGCAGCTCTGTACACCCCCCCGGATTAGATATCGATCTCTCCTCTTTTTAATATATTTTCTCTCGCGTAAAAGAGTGGATATATTTCCCTCGAAAAAGAAAAGAAAATCGGACACCGAGCAAGAACATCCCCGATCGATCGACAGCCCAGATCTATATATGCATACGCGCCCATGTGCTGCCAGGGAGATGCGCCCACGCTGCAGTTCATTCATATATATATATATATATGCTAATATGCCTTCTCTCGACAGACAGGAGGAGCATGCGGCCGATTGTTCTCCACTCCGATGGAACAACTGAGCCGAGCGGTACGATCTACGGAAGCTTGATCGGGGCCGCTGGCAGGCAGCACGCCGCTTCCTCGATTTTTTTTTTTTTTGTCATTCGCCCCGGAGCGATCGATCGGAAATTGCGGAGGAATGCGACGCCGCGTCCGTTCTGCAGCGAAGAACCCCGAGCACCTTCCTGCGCTTCTTCGCGGCTCGATCGATCGATCGATCGACGGGATCGGTCGTTCCCTTCGTCCCGGGTTATCTTCCCGAGCCACACGTACGACGCGCAGAGCTGCCCGATCAGAGGAGGAGCATCGGCAGCGCGCGGCGGAGGTCGGCGGGCGGGGGACCAGGAAGAGCAGTGAACGCACCGCGTACGTCGTCCTCACGGTACGTAACGTCGCAACAACACGACGGTGCCCCGCCACGGACGGCAGCGTCTCGGCGGTGACCGTGCCCCTGCCGATCCGCCGCCCCCCCGATCGATCGAGGCCCTTCCGTCTCCGATTAACGCTGGTGCGTGCGGCAGCGCTGTACGATCCTGCAAGATGCTAACCCTAAATCTGGAACTCTAGCCGGTTTCCTTGGTCGTCGGAGTTCCACGCCAACCCTAATCTACTAGCACATTCCGGCAGAGGGGAACTGGAGCAGCGGAGCAGATCAGCCGTCGGAGTCTCGACTCCGAGCTCATTCAGAGGTCGAGCTTCTTCTGCACTCGCCGGCAATCTGCGACCAGCGCTGGCAACCACCTAATTCTGTCTCGCCGCCCTCTTCCCGCCGGCGAAGACAAGGCGTAGGTTCGCCGTGGGGCAGTGCCGATATTCTGTTCGATGCTATGCCGCCTCTAAGATTTCGATAACCGCGACCTGGGACGTGCCCTATATAATCTTCTTCTGTACCGCAGCAAAACAAATAACTATGAACACAAGACTTGGCCAAGTCAACTCATGCAAGGTCCCCTATAATCGTAATTCACGATGCAAATTATGATGACCTCATCATTATATTTCTTTTGAAAGTAAAAAAAAAAAAACATATGAACTACTTATCATCGGAGAGAAAGATATACGTACCCAACTGGAACTGATCAATATACAAGCCGAGAGAGTTACGAATAAGCAGTGAGAAATGAAGTCCGTGTAATTACTCATTTTTTAATGTACGTCCTCCAAAAAATTTGAAAATACCTAATAAGTCCTAAAATCTTCGGCTGCTCACAAGTAAGCTCCTGCCATTTGAAAATCCTCAAAATGCGGTCAAGCTGATGTTTTTATTTTTCTGCCAAGAGTTCCCCTCTTTTGACAACTCTCTCTCCACCTCACACCAGTAAAGAGGATTATTTTCGTCAAAATATACAAGTACCGAACAAATGATACTTAAAAGGTTCTTACTTTTCAACGAGTCGAGTTTTTTTTTTTTAAAAAAAAAGAAATCTAACTCTCCGAGGACAAAATTAGAATTACACATAATAGAGAGGGCTAAAATGTAAAAATCCCCAACATGGACATCCTGCGGAGCCGCATTAGACATCTGACCGGGTGGCAGCATACGCTTGAGATGTTGATGTTAAACCGCTGCCCACATCAAACAAACTTCGTTTAAACTGCATATAGAATGCCAATGAATAATAATAAACATAAGAAAAACAGAGCTGGGGGTGATAAAACTGTTCAGTCGTGGAAGTTGATTTGCTGGCCAGACGAGGATGTGTGTGTAATCCTTCCAGGCTCTTGGACCGTTGATACGAAGATATTCGACTGGGAAATTAATGAAGCGGCAGCACATGGTAGAAAGACATAAAGGGAACCAAGCTCCTCTGCTAGAATGTCATCCTGACGCACTCTTCCCTCACTTGGGAGAAGAGATCGGTGCTCAGATAGCGCTCCCCGTCGCTTGGAAAAACAGTCACGATCATCTTCCCCCTGTTTTTGGCTTCCCTTGCAACCTGAGATGATAAATGCTTGTATTGATGAATCTAAAACACACACACTACTAAAAATGAAACATGAAATACAATTTTATTGGGTCTAACCCACCGTTTTTCTAGAATCCTGTCCTGGATAGATTCTAACTCAAAACTGTCCTAGCATGCGGAGTTGTGACTCCGTACAATTGCACTCGGTACAAACTGAGCGCAGAAAGGAAGGAAAAAGCTAGAGACATTTGAAGAGTTACAAACAATTCATCTACCCGTCAGCAGCAGAGCAAATAATTGATTAATTGTTTATGCCATGCATGATGAAGTAGAGATGGAGGAGGAGAATATGCCGCAAAGGCTTACCTTCAGACAAGCTGCTAAGTTGGCACCCGACGATATGCCAACGAGGAGCCCTTCTTCCACTGCTAACCTCCTCGCGTGCATCATTGCCTCGTCTGTGGTCACGGTTACCACCTCGTCGATCACCGATGTGTCTAAATTTGACGGGATAAAACCAGGACCAATGCCCTGAATGCCATGGGGGTCCGAAGCACCACCTTGCACATCCGATGACCCCAATTTAGCGGAGCTAATCTATGCACTTGTGAAGGAAACAAAACATTTCACAACTTGAGGTTGTTAGAATAGCCTCATATTGTATATTACAAAGAGTTCGTCAAAATATTAGTATGATGCCTACGTCACTCAATGCCTTCCCTTTTGAGTTGGATGGCCGCCTAGCTAGTTTAACATGGTAGGTATCAAAACAGACACTTAACTACCTTCAATTATCTTGCCTCCCGTTTAATTATCATTGTCCACATTGGTAGTGAGGGAGAATACCTCTCAATGCCACCAGGATCCACTGTCCTCTCATCCTATACTCCCATCTTTTACTTTCCTTGCCTCCTGTGTTATTATAAGAACACATTCAGCTGCCAACCCACTGCTTTGGGCAGGAACACTGGGCATGCACAAAAAGGAAGACGATCCTGCAGAATCTGGACCTTGTTTCTACAGAGGTGGTCAAGACAAAAAGGAATATGGGAACTCGAATCCGTAGTATGCATTGATCTCCCAATGATGATTTCAACACTCCCGCCTGTGGTTTTTTAATCCAAGGCACACAATGTAAGAAGAAAGTAAGGGGAATTTACACAAAATGCTAGGATTGACCCTGTTCATAGGGTCGAAAGAGAATTGACTTAGCACCAAAGGCTAATGGATAGGCTATATTTGATTGATAATCTATAGATCCTGAACTGTGCGCCCTCTGGCAATGCTAAGAATGAGAAGACCTCTTGGCTCCACATGGTACTTCCAAAAAAATGAATGACACCGAGGGTATGGTCCTCCTCGGTCAGTAGGAGGTTCCTTTTCCAAATTAACCAGGACATGGCACAGCTAATGTTATTGCAAAATAAAATAAACAGTACAAAAGATACCACAATAATATCACCCTTTTATATAAAAAAAGTATCTGTAAATAAGTAAAGTGAAATTATTGATTTCAATAAGCATCAGTGGATGTACCCAGGAGAAGACAATCATACAACAAAAACAGGAATCTAAGACTATATACCCGATATAACAGGACTCTCAGAAGGCTCAACACAAATAATCCTTAAAGATGGGTTCTTTGACTTGAGATATCTTCCAACACCAGTTATGGTTCCACCTGAACCAGAAGCAGAAACAAAAATGTCTACTTTGCCAGCTGTATCCTTCCATATCTCGGGTCCTGAAATTCATCTTTCAAAAAATAAGATGGAACAGTGGAGTAGGATATTATAAATGTACAAAAAATAAAATGTCATTAGTATTTGATCACCATGTAAAACTAATATCTAAGCAGTTATTCAAGCAACATAAAATTAGATGATATAAGCATGTTGAACAACGCATTTGGCATAAAGGGTGCACGATGAACATCAGAATTTTGAGACAGGAAATTGAACAGTAACAGTCTACCTGCACCTTTCAGACTTTTGCCTACACATCACAACCATCCACACACCAGTACATAAGAAAGATCAAGCAAGACCAGATCGCAGCCATCCTCGCAACTCAATCTAGATTAAGTCCAACCAAGGCAGCTGAATAATTTTTTGTTTCATACTGATAAATTGGTACTCATTCAGCATTACGTGGGATCGGGACCGGTGACTACCGATCTGATCCAGATCGGATTGGATTGATCCGAATCAGCCGATCCTCCAGAAGAAAGGCCGATCTCATATCGGTCCGGATCAGCCAAATTTTTTATTTTTTTAAATCATAAAATTCTCAAAAAATCATAAAAATTATAGAAATAAATAAAAAATTCAAAAAAACCCCAATGTGGATGATATTCTATCAAACAATGACATACAAAGTAAATTCCTTTTAAGAAATTGTCATATAAATACAAACTATCATATTAGAGAGATAAGAGAGTTAAAACAGATCTTTATAAAATTTAAGTATATAACATATATTTATGATCATAAATCTTCTATATATGTGATAATATAAGTGATAGTAAAATATATTAATATGTTTAGGGAGGATCGAGTGGATCGGAGCCCCCCCCCCCAAAAAAAAAACTTTACCTATTTAGGGGGGGCGGGATCGGCCACTCCAATCCAAAGGCCTGGATCGCCGCTGCTTAAGGTGGATCGTCAAGGGGAGGGGTCTAGCGGGAGCCCTAGATGATGAAGGGGAGGGGGGGAAGTGAGAATGAGGGGTGGGAAGGGAGAATCGGCATGATCTTCCCCTTATTTGGGGGGGGGGATCGGACCAGAAAATGGTCAGGAATTGGGTCTTGAATCGATCTAATCCCGGACTTTTCCAGGTTCTAGGGAATCGGTTAGGATCGACTGATTCCAGTGATTCTGACCGATCCAGCTGGAAGTCCGGGACGGATCGGTAGTTACGGCCAGAATCGGATCGGCGGGTACCGATCCGATTCAAGAATCAGCCGATCCCGATCCGGATCAGCCGATTCTGCAATCCATGCTATGGATAGAGTTTCAATAACAAAATTGATATATGAAGACACATTATAATCTATGCCTTGTTCGTACTACAAATCGCAACAATGATATTAATAGTCAAACACCTTGTGATGATTTATATTGATATTGATTTCAAAATTAGCAAGGATAGAGTTGTTTAATATTGTTACCAAACGGGCTGTTAATCAAAGGGATTGCAGAATCTTAAAAAGTAAGGCATTGCTGACTGATCTGTTTCTATACTTTTTAACGAACAAAGACAGAATGGTGAATAGCTAAGTGTTCCTCAGTCCACTATGGTCTCTTGGCTACTAAATCTAGTTGCACTGCCACTTCTGAAACTATGATACGACCCACTGTCCTAAAAAAGAAAAAAAAACTTTGCAGTACATACACCGCAAAATTGACCAGTATCAGTGAGCGGATAGGAAAGCACCACTATGTGAAAAGCAACTCTTACCAGGTGGTGTGATGAAGCACATAATTTCTTGAATATACCAGTTGGCAAGACAATTTTTAGAATTACGGTAAGGAAAGGCTTGCAAGCTATCAACAAGCTACCTGTGCCACTAAAATGTGCTTCAGGATTTGCCAGATTGGAGAATTGATCCAGGACATGTACATCAGGATCATTTGACTTTAGCCAATCAATCTTCTCAGTCACTCCTTGCATACCGAGTTTTGAATCTAAAACACATATGAGAAACACTTGACAAACGTTAGGATAAAAAAGAAGTGAATTCTAAATCTTATAGATGCAGAATGACAGTAACAGAAAATAATTATCATAAAGTACTCATACTATTAACACACTACAAACCTTGCCACTTGCAATCATTATGTAGTACAGAAACTCATTAGAAATAATGCAATTACATAAAAAAATCCCAAGCAAGACAACATATAGATCTACCGGAAGTAGAAAGCTATTATGTCAAAGTATAATATTAGGTGAGAATCAAATCTTAATTGTAAATATATTTGGTACAATTTACCAGTTAAACAGATGTCAGCACCCAAACTTTTCAGAATAATGCGTCGTTCAAGTGAGTAGTGATCTGGCATCACCGCCATGAACTTGTAACCTTTCAGGATGGCAATATAAGCCAAACCAATCCCAAGATTCCCACTGGTAGGCTCTGCCAATGTTGTCTTTCCAGGTGTGATAAGACCCTTCTCTTCCGCATCTTCTATCATTCTACAAAAAGGATATGTTGTTTTACACCAAAGCGAGGAGATATAACCATTATAAAGATAAGAACTGTCATTTGTTCAATTTAATTGATTTCAAGGACAGAGTTGGTCAAGCCAACAAGCTGAAGGAGCAAACATGTTGAGCAGAATGACAATCAAAGAAAATGAGAAGCCGGTGAAGCAGGTAAAAGATCCGCACCGAGAAAGGAGCTCAAATAAAACTGAAACTGCAGAAGTTTCTTTAACCAGGTACGTGTTCATTGGTTGACAAGGCATAGATACCTTTCATTTCCATATGGTCCAACTTCTTCGCGATTTAATTGGACGCCAAAAGCACGGTTATTAGTTGTATTATGGTTTGAAAACAACATTTTAACCGACCTTCGTCCTTGATTTCTTCTGGTTTGCAGTATGTCGTGGTTAAATAAAAAAAACACAGGACACGAAGGGCAAATCATTTGTTTCAGATAAATAGGTAAAACGCATCCACCAGACGAAGAATTGAAGATAAACGTGAATAAGAAAACAGAGGAGCTCCCACTGCAACTCTCGCAGACCTCATAGCACTTCGGTCCTTGACGGAGGAGAGAGGCTGGTAACTCTCGAGCTTCGCCACCAGTCGCACGTCCATCCCCTCTTTCTCTGCAACCCTTTTGAGCTCGATGAGTGGAGTCCAGCCGATGAGCTGGATGAAGCCGAGAAAAGCAGATGAAATGATCTGAATGCTAACGCCGTTGCTAGCTCGAAGGGTCGGTCTCAATCTGCGAATCGCCAGTTTCTCACAAGCTCTGACTGGAAAAGAAAACCGGAATCACCTGGGTGATGTTTGAGGCGATGTTCTCCCTCTCTTCACCGTCCTCCGGCGACGACGCAAAAGCAGCCAGTCCCCTCCTCGCCATCTGCCTCTCACCCGCACTTGTCGACGACGGGGGTGGAAGCGGCCGCAGGGACGGGCAGCCTGAGTTTGCTATTGGGATTGCGGGCCGACCGGCGAGCGGTCGCGTCGGGCGCGGTGCGGCGGAAACGGCGGCGATCTGATACTGCGGCCGCCGCCCCGGTCTGGTGGTGGGGGGAGGCCAGCTACTCGTCTTCTTCCACGTTGCCAGGGCAGCAGGTGGGCGAAGTCAAAGCGAGTGACCTCAGCGTATCCGCGACCCGACAAACATGACCCGATTAGAGCTTGTAATCGAGGACTGTCAAACCAAGTTGGTCGATTGGAAAATGAACCATCGTTCTTCCGCGGGACGAACATTAACTTGGATCAAGTCTAACCTTGAATCAGCTGCCGGTGCACAACATAATATATATGTGTCAAAAGAATTATTTTTTTTTCACTTCTTCTCCTGGGCTTCGATTAAGCAAACACAAACTCAAAGGAAGTCTGGGCATTCGAGATCGTTCAGAGATGTTTGGAGGAGGAAGCATAACTTCACTTCCAGGCATGATACGTTGATGGGCAGCCTCTAGAAAGTGCAAGATGGTGTTTTGATTAAAATTGTAGAGCATAACTGGATCTCGGGCACAGGTCTTGCCCTTCACCACCCATCATGGCAATCTGTCTGCAAAGCCTGCCTACAGGTATTTGTCGGATAAATGCACTCCTTCGGGTCCCTCAGATCTGTCTATTTGGAAGCTTTTATGCCCCCCCCCCAAGAAAATTATCCTACTTGTCTGGAAAATTCTGCCTTCCAACCTCCCTACTAATCAAGCCACATTACTTACTAGAAGATGCCCTCACATCGACGAGCTTTGCAAGGCATGCCTCTTGGAATGATCACCCTGTTTATTGAGTGTCACAACAAGAAAAGAGCCATTTTGGGTTTGCCGCCTCCTTCGTGGTGTCACTGATCGGACTCGACGGTCTGGTGTTCTGGGCATTTATCCGAGCATGTTTGGATTGGTTGATAATACAACGAGACACAAATCTTATTTGGATGGGCATCTTCAGGTTTCTCCATCCGTAAGCAGGCTAAATCCTCAACAGAGGTACTCGTGATACCAACTTGTTCTTCTCCCATATGGGGATCATCACAGCTCTCCCCCACACCCGTTCAAGTGGAGCCCTCCGTCGGACCACGCTCTCAAGAAGATAAATGTTGATTGCGCTACAAAATAACGCTGCGGGTGCCATTGGCATCTTAGCCTTCATTGAGCCCCCAAATGCTTGAAACTGAAGCTATCTTTAGAGCTTGCTGCTGGGCAACCTACCAGCTGTGCACCTGCATGATCAAAAGTGACGCGAAGATGATATATAGTTGACGCTATTCTTGGTGTCTGGATCTGCTCTGTGGCGTGCTCAACATTTGGTCATCTCTTGCCAAGCTCTCCTGAAGAACACTAGATTAGATATTGATTTGGTTGATAATATCTTATTTTGTTGTCCAAATAACTTGTTTATAATTTAATTGTCTGATATGATATTCTTATTTAAAATGATTACATTCTTTAAACTTATCTTAATAGAGTGAACATTTTATTTTTGTTTTGAACATAATATTTCTATGAAAATAACTTATAATCGAAAGTTATTTTTAAAATAGTTACTTTCATAAAATGTGTGAGGATGAAGATACGCGGTAAGGAGAGATAGGGGGGGGGGGGATGAAATACACCCCACCTCGCTTGCTGATTCAGACGTTATCTGCCACGGTTGAACGTCGTCAGATCTGATGTGTTCAACATCATCAAACGGTCTGAAAATTTAAAAGTCTGACCTATTTAGTATTCAGACTTTCGAGGAAATTAAGCTCAACCAAACCCAGTTATTGATTTCATTTAAACTAAATATAGAATGCCAATAATAAACATATGAAAAACAGAGATGGGGTAATAAGACTGTTTAGTCGTGGAAGTCGATTTGCTGGCCAGGCAAGGATGTGTAATCCTTCCAGGCTCTTGGACTGTTGAAATGATGTTCGACTGGAAAATTAATGAAGCGGCAGCATATGGTAGAAAGATACATAAATGGAACAGAAGCTCCTCTTCTAGAATGTCATTCTGATGCACTCTTCCCTCACTTGGGTGAAGAGATCCGTGCTCAGATAGCGCTCTCCGTCACTTGGAAAAACAGTCACGATCATCTTCCCTCTGTTTTTGACTTCCCTTGCAACCTGAGATGATAAATACTTGTGTTAATGAATCCAACCCACTATTGTTCTAGGATCATAATATGGATGGATTCACTCAAACTTCCCTAGCACAACTACACTACACAAACCGAATAAAAAGAGAAAAATCTAGAGGCATTTGAAGAGTTACAAACAATACCTACAAGTCAGCAGTGGAGCAAATAATTAATTAATCGTTTATGCCATGTATGGTGAAGTAGAGATGGAGGAGAAGAATATGGTGCGAAGGCTTACTTTCAGACAAGCTGCTAAGTTGGCACCTGACGATATGCCAACGAGGAGCCCTTCTTCCACTGCTAACCTCCTCGCGTGCATCATTGCCTCGTCTGTGCTCACGGTCACGGCCTCGTCGATCACTGATTTGTCCAAATTTGACGGGATAAAATAAGGACCAATGCCCTGAATGTCATGGGGGCCCCAAGCACCACCTTGAACATCCAATGATCCCAACGTCAGTGAAGATAATCCATGAACTTGTGAAGGAAATAAAGCATTTCACAACTTGGGTTTTCAGGTAACATGTTATTGATATTTTTTTGGCAACAGAAACACACTGTGCCCTCTCTCATCTTGCGAGTTTGCATGGAAAAGAAGATGATCCCACATAATCTGGACCTTGTTTATGCAGTGTGCTGCCATCAAACATGAACATTTTTGATGTGGCACCATTATCGCATTGGAAGAAAAAGAGATCGACGGAGAGAAAGGGAGAGGCTTCATGCCGGAGAGGGGAGTTTTGCACTCAATTCCTAAGTCAACATTTTCATTCCATCAACTTCTATTTTTTCACAACGTATAATGGGCCCTTTTCGAGAAATAGAAAGTTTGCATATAGATACTCATCTTTTACAGAATATCCCTGTTCTAAATTTAAAATTATCCAAAATTGTCAATGCATCCTTTTTATCTCAAATACTAACTAGTAGGGTGTTTGGTTGCACACAAAATTTTTATACATTTTTACGACAAAAAAAATTATAAAAATAGAATGTAAGCTAAGCAATGATACAACATTGTCATGTTTGGGGAGATGTGGTAACAAAAAAGAGTGAGCCATAAATGATGAAACTAGGTGGGGACCACTAGATAAAAAGTGTCTCACCTCTTTTTTGTCCAAGAAGAAAATCTCTTTAAAAACATAAATTTGTAATGGTTGCCAAATGCCTCTTTTAACAAGTTTTGTCACAAAACATACAATTGTAATGAAAACTCAATCTATCATGCAACCAAACACCCCATAAAATAAAAAAAAAATTGTTCAACCAAATGCTAGGATTGACCCTATTCATTAACTCAAAAGAGAAATGACTTAGCAGAAAAGGCTAATGGATAAGCCATGTTTAATTGATCTTCTATACATCCTGCACTGTGTGTCCTCTGGGAATGCTAGCAATGAGGTCTCTTGGCACCTCTTGATACTTTCAAAAAGGAAATACATTGAGGGTATTGTCCTCCTAGGTCATCACAGGAGGTTCCTTTCCAAGCTAACCAGCACATGGCACAGCTAAGGTTAATGCAAGATAAAATAAACATTGCAAAAGATACAACAATAACATTACCCGTTTATTATAAAATAGCTGTAAATAAGTAAAATTATTGATTTAATAAGCATCAGTGGTTATACCCAAGCGGAGACAATTAGACAACGAAAACAGGAGAAGAAATACCCGAGATAAGAGGACTCTCAGAAGGCTCAACACAAATAATCTTCAAAGATGGGTTCTTTAACTTAAGATATCTTCCAACACCAGATATGGTTCCACCTGAACCAGAAGCACAAACAAAAATGCCTACTTTGCCAGCTGTATCCTTCCATATCTCTGGTCCTGAAAATATAAAGGGAAGTCCAAAAGTATATTTACTGAAATCATCTTCAAAAACAAGATGGAAGAGTGGAGTTGGATATTATAGATGTATAAAAAATAAAATGTCATTAGTATTTGATAACTATAAAAAATAAATTGCCATTAGTATCTGATCACTATGTAAACTCAATATCTAAGCTGTTATTCAAGTAACATAAGATCAGGTACCATATGCATGTCATACAATGCATTTGGCATAAAGGGGTCACGGGGAACGTCAGAATTTTCAGGCAGGAACTTGAATCTGCTGCTGCTTCCATGATCCATGATAAGGAGATGTATTAGGTTTATTGATTGGGGTTTGCAATCTCTTGTTCCTGGGTCTGCCATATGAGCTTCTGTGAAGTCTTAATTGGTGGAAGTGGATTGTCCTTCATCGGTATTTTTTTTCTTACTGCTTTTTTTGTCTCCTTATGAGGGGGTATATTTGTTTCCTCTGTTGTCTCACCCTCTTGGTAGCCTTGCACTTAGTTTTCCCGGCTATAGTCAGACTCCATTCATCGTTAACAAATACAGAACTGTTGTAACCAACATATAAAGGAGCTTTTGCAATTAGGACAAGTTATGCATTCTATTCAGAGTACAGAACTTTCCGGAGAGAAAATCCTTCATACCCTCTCCAAGGCAAGACTTCTACTGTTAACATTAATGGCTTCCAAATGATTTCTTGAATTATTAAGAGCAACATGACACAAAATGATTTCTTGAATTACTTGGATCAACTAACCCAGTGAGACCCTCTCTGCTCTAAACCACTTCCTAATCATCTAGCAAAAGCAACTTTCTTTCACACCAAGAACAGAACAGTAACCATCCACCTGAACATTCGAGATTTTTGCCCCCACATTACAACCATACATGATTCCGCATACCAGCAGATAAGAAAGATCAAACCAGAGAGCAGTCATTCTCAACAACTGAATCTACCCATAAAGTCCAACCAGAACAGTTGACCGAGTTTTTGTTTCATGGTGATAAACTGGCACTCATTCAATATGGTGATTGAATGCCAGCTTCATAACCTAAAACAGTAGCAAATTAAATGAGTATAAGATTCTGTAACTAGGATTATTTCCCTTGACAGTGACAACTTTAATCTAAGGGACTGCAGAATCTTAAAGAAGAAGGCATTGCTAAGTTGCTAACTGCTCTGGTTCTATTATTAAAGAACAAAGTCACAGAATGGTGGACAGCCAGGAGGAGTCCTCGGTCCACTATGGTCTCTTGTCTACTAATTCTAGTTCTACTGCAACTTCTGTTTTCATAGGGGCATGAGGCCTTACACAACCTTGTTTTCTTAGTAATGAAACTATGCTACCACCCACCATCCAAAAAAAAAAACTATAAGAAAAGCAACTGTCTTAGCAGGTAGGGTGATGAAGCACATTACTTCTTGAATCTATCAGTTGACAAGATGAAATTTAGAATTACAGTAAGGAAAGGCTTGCAAGGTAGTAACAAGAAACCTGTGCCCAAAAAATGTGCTTCAGGATTTGCCGGATTGGAGACCTGATCCAGGACGTGTACATCAGGAACATTTGCTTTTAGCCAGTCAATCTTCTTAGTCACTCCTCGCATACCGAGTTTTGAATCTAAAACAGATATGAGAAACACTTATCAAACGGTAGGATAAAGAAGAAGTGAATTCTAAATCTTACAGATGCAGAAAGACAGTAACAGAAAATAATTATCTTTAAGTACTCATACTACTAACATACTACAAACCTTGCCACTTGCAATCACCATGTAATACAGAAACTCATTAGAATAATGCAATTACATACAAAATCCCAAGCAATACATCACACGGATCTACCGGAAGCAGAAAGCTATTATATGAAAGTATGATATTGGGTGGGAATCAAATCATAATTGCAAATATTTTGGTAAAATTTACCAGCTAAATAGATGTCAGCACCCAAACATTTCAGAATAATGCGTCGTTCGAGTGAGTAGTGATCTGGCATCACCGCCGTGAACTTGTAACCTTTCTGGATGGCAATATAAGCCAAACCAATCCCAAGATTCCCACTGGTAGGTTCTACCAATGTTGTCTTTCCAGGTGTGATAAGACCCTTCTCTTCCGCATCTTCTATCATTCTGCAAAAAGGATATGTTGTTTTACACCAAAGCTAGGAGATATAACCATTATAAAGATAAGAACTGTCATTTGTTCAATTTAATTGATTTCAAGGACAGAGTTGGTCAAGTCAACAAAATGAAGGAGCAAACATGTTGCGCAGAATGACAATTCAGAGAAAATGAGAACCCGGTGAAGCAGGTAAAAGATCCGCACCGAGAAAGGAGCTCAGATAAAACTGTAACTGCAGAAGCATTTATAACCAGGTCCGTGTTCATTCACTGATGAGGCATAGATAATTTTCATTTCCATATTAGTTCAACGTCTTCGCGATCTAATTTGACGCAAAAAGCACGGTTATTAGGTGCATTATGGTTCTAAAACAAATTTTTAACCGGCCTTCGTCCTTGAATGGTTAAACCAAAAAAAAAAAAAAAAACACAGGACACGAAGGGCAAATCATTTGTATCGGAAAAAAAAATAAAACGCATCCACCAGACGAAGAATTGAAGATAAACGTGAATAAGAAAACAGAGGAGCTCCTACGGCAACTCTCGCAGACCTCATAGCACTTCGATCCTTGACGGAGGAGAGAGGCTGGTAACTCTCGAGCTTCGCCACCAGTCGCACGTCCATCCCCTCTTTCTCTGCAACCCTTTTGAGCTCGATGAGTGGAGTCCAGCCGATGAGCTGGATGGAGCCGAGAAAAGCAGATGAAATGATCTGAATGCTAACGCCGCCCGCGAATTCGCCAGTTTCTCACAAGCTCTGACTGGAAAAGAAAACCGGAATCACCTGGGTGATGTTTGAGGCGATGTTCTCCCTCTCTTCACCGTCCTCCGGCGACGACGCAAAAGCAGCCAATCCCCTCCTCGCCATCTACCTCTCACCCGCACTTGCCGATGACGGTGGTAGAAGCGGCCGCAGGGACGGGCAGCTTGAGCTTGCTATTGGGATTGCGTCCCGACCGGCGATCGGTCGCGTCGGCGCGGTGCGGCAGAAACGGCGGTGTTCTCGGATACGCCGCTTGCACGGTGACGCCGCGCGGCTGCCTGCTGCCCGGTCTGGTCTGGTATGGTTGGTGGAGGCCTGCGACTCTGTCTCCCTCCAATGTTGCCAGCGCAAGGCGGCGAAGTCCCAGAAGAATGACGTCAGCGAGTCCCCGCCGCCGACCAGGACGCCGCCGCCGCTAGTGTCTGGGTTCGGTGATCGTCGGAGTGTGTGTGTTCAAACACTGACATGTAAGTCCGGACCACGGGCGAGGAGATTCAGAAACAACTTTAATGATCAGTGGAAATAGACGTGGCAATGCTTGATTGGAGCTTTAAAATGGATACGTCGGTATCGATATTTTTAGATGTTAAAATATTAATATTAAAAGTGACAAACATTAATAATAAATAACGTGTTTTATTTCTATTATCAATTTCAAAAAATTGATACTATTAATTAAATAATTTTTAATAATTATTATGAATATCGACTTTAAATTTTATAACGATAGAATTATCCAATAATATTGTTATCGAGGAGAGTCTAAGCGTACACGATGTGATCTAGCTAGTGATCTGTGATACAACTGATCTAGAGGATTGATATATATTGAGATACCACGTCCAAACATCACTCGTGATTGATGTTAGAACAGAAGTTACGTAGGAAAAATTAATGTTTTTAATTCATCAAATCATATCATATATTCTTCTGGAAAATAGTGTTTGACAAAAAGTATGGATCTGCCTAGTCAGGTGCTATCATATTTTCGAGTGCTCGTGCGAGCGCGCAAAAACAAGAACAATTAAAATGTCTCTTTTACTCTTCTTTTCTCGCTCGAAAGAAGAGAGAGAGAGAGAGAGAGATACGAGTACTCGTTGATATCATAAAAAGTACACACTTCTGTTCTCCGAGAAAGCTGGCGAATTCCAACCCTGTCGTAAAAGAGTATGCAAACCAGAAGAGAAGCAATTGTGGTGGAAAACATGTCACATCAATGCAAGAAAAAAAAAAGAATCAAAGAGAGCGGATCCGAATACTCTCAATTTTTTCATATAAACGTGAGAGCAAAAATGATTTAATACTTCCTCGAAATTACCTTCAACGACGATTTAATATTCTTACTCTCACATTTACGTGAGAAAATTGAGGATATCTTCTCGGGAGGTCTTCCGAGAGGATCCGCTCTCAAAGTTAAAAGACTTTTCCTGAATTCCAAAGAAATATTGTAAACTATAATATAGGGGGGGATGGATGAATGCAGAGCTCTTAGAAAATGTAATTTAATTGAAGTCAAAATTACGAACTTTTCAAAGCTGAATGTGTGGTAGCTGCTTGTTGAAAGCATGAGCGTGCATTCAAAAGCTACGGAGTATCGAGTCTTTCCAGAACTTTGAATAGAGAAAGAAAGAAAGCGCTTATCATGAAAAATTGCAACTAATTATATATATATAGAGTTGAAAATACCAATCAGTACTACGTACGTACTCTCCTCCTAGCTAACTAATAGCAGAGAGGTTTCCGCCCGTCTTCGTTGTCCAGTGCTCCACTATGTCTCTTTGACCTTGCATGGCCCTCACAGGAAATGAGAGAGAACACGCGTACGTACGTATATGAACCAAATGGGTATTTTAAATAATAAAATTTCATTTTTTTTACCTTTTTTTTGGAAATATCGGTACTCGAAACCAATTTTGCACCTAATGGGTCGATTAAACTGACCGATTCAATCCCAATCCAGACAGTGCCCGAAGACAGCTGACCACGACGCGGAAATTCTAGATCGAGGGAGCTGTTCAAATGCATCAATCTCCTATTAGGACGTAAAAACTTTATACGGAGCAACAAAATCAAAGTTGGATTGGGAAGATATAAACTGAGGGAATTAATCTTTCTCGGCTGATGTTGGGGTTGACCCGCTAATAATGTCTCGGCAATTTTTGACCCCATCCTGCATCGACATCATCATAAACTGGTGTCAGTCGTGCTCATGCGCGCCTCCCGGAAGGAAAAAGCTTCTCCCCTTGGTCAACATGACTTATGAAGAACCGGGCCCGTTTTGGCCCATTTATCTCTGGATCACCAACCCATCAAAGGGTGACTACGAGAGAGAGGGGAAATGGTATATATATTATAGAGAGATGAGGGCGAGGTGGTCAAATCAGATCCAACCAAACGGGGTTGAACGGTTTGGCAGATCTGAAGAACGTGGGGCTGTGCTCTTTTTGACCCACGCCCACAATCTTGAATAGATTTGCGAACGTGCGGCGGAATCCGGTCGAAGAATATATGTCGAGAGAGATTAGATAGTAGAGTATTGATGAGTTGATTGTTAAAACTTTTAAGAGTAGGTATATTTTGTGAGGAGTAATTTCCTAATCTCTTTTGAGAAAACCATTAATTGTCACGTCGAGCCAATCAAGTAATTTAATTTAATTAGAAGGAGAAGAAGAAGAAAAAGATAAGAGGAGCATAAAAGCAAGCCATGCGCTGCATCCTCCTCTGTCGATCGGAGAGAGAGAGAGAGAGAGAGAGAGGGAGAGGAGCTGCTGCTGCTGCTGCAGAAGGGCCGGAATTGGGGGGGGGAGAGAAGAGAAGTGCGAGCTGGGTGGTGCAGGGCATGGGCTTCTCCAGGGAGGACCTCAGATCCCAGTCGTGGGGCGACGGGAGGACGCAGATCATGGAGACCCGCGGCGGCGGCAGAACGGCGCCGGTGTCCGGGATGCACGACCTGAGATGCTTCAGCGCCTCCTCACAGGCCCCCGAGGGGGCGACGCACGGCGGCTTCGGGTCGTCGTCGTCGTCCGAGGGCGGCGGCTGGGGCTTCAAGGACCCGGAGCTGCGGAGGAAGAAGCGGGTGGCGGGCTACAAGGCGTACGCCGTGGAGGGGAAGATGAGGGGCTCCTTGAGGAGGAGCTTCAAGTGGCTCAAGGACAGGTGCTCCCAGGTCCTCTACGGCTGGTCTTGAGCCATCTCTTTTCGGCACAGGGCCTGCCTGCCTGCCCGGGTTGGCGTAGATGAAGACTGGCGGCGTAAGCGATCGAGGACCTGTTCGACATTCATCTCGAACTTACGGAATTGATGAGTCCCAAGTGTAGAAAGTGGTGGGAAATATGAGCGGTGTTGCTTGACCATGAAACTCCCCATCTCAACGCTCGGATTCTAAGGAGAACAGGCTTTTCTCCAACACAGGGAGACTCTGTTGAACTCTTTTCTTTTCTTTTCGAAGAGTCTGCCGCAACGGTTGCGGCGATATGATCAAACCAAGTTTTCATTGAAATGTATTTGTATCTTAACAATTGCTTTCAAATAAAAGTTATGGATGATTTCAACGGGATGGTTCCATGACCGTCCTTACCCATCTAACTACCGTTAACCGACCGAAGTCCATGAGATGAGAGATGTGGACCTACAAGTAGAAGGGAAGGAAGGGGGGCAATATCTCGGTGTAAAATCAAGACCGGAGGTTGGGCTCTGTTAATCATTTTCTTTTCTTCGGCAATAGAGAATGACGCCCTTAGGGTTAGGCATTGAGCTATTTGGTAAAATGTCATCGTTTAGACATTGAGATATTTGGTAAAATATATAAATATTATATATAATAACCTTTTTCATAAACCACTCAAGAGTAGTTAAAATTTACTTTCCACAAAATAAGAGGATAGAAGTGAAATTAAGGCTTTAGATATTCAAATTAAGTCAACTTAGACGCCGCCGAAATATATGCCCAACCCACAGCTAGAAAGTCCCAGCAAGGGATACGGCCAATAAAAAGAAAGAGCAGCTTGTATCTTAGCTTGATGGGGGCGAAGGCAGCAGTCAACATAGGTAAGCAGAGGAGAACAGCTCTTTGTTAAAGGCTAGTTAGAGATACAAACTTACTACAATGGGGCGACAGAGGATATGTGGATGTCCCAGAGTTTAGAGAGTTCTGACTTCTCTTTCTTCCCGTTATTCAGATCGAACCTCCCGGAGCATCCACCAAAAATCAAAATTTTGCCGAACAGCGGCTTTTTCTTTCCACGGGCAGAACTGAATCCAGAGAGTCTCAGACCGGCATGTCCCGGTGCTGCTAACACCTCCAAGGTCGCTCTGTAGAACTAACTACGGATACGCTACAAGAGAAGCGACTGCCCAGTTTCTTGCCTCTCGAGATGCCCGAGTCCATCAAAGAGGCAAGGTTTATGACAAGGGCCTAACTTTCTCTGATGGTCGTCGCGCATAAAACAAGAAAGACGCGACGGCAGGATATCTCAGCTTGCAAGCATGGGCTTACTTTGTTCGAACTTTCCGGTTCATAACATCGTGGTAGTAGAGGAGAACAGACATCGGTTGCCCAAAAATGCTAAAGAAGGACCAGAATATCATGTTCCCCACCTGAAAAACATCATGTGAAATAAACTTTATTCAATTATCAGGATAATGGCAATAAATTCTTTGAGAAGTCATACATAAAACGTAGCATTTTAAGTTTTTAACAAGTAGCAAGAAAATAAATTTACAAGACAGTACTTTAATGACCAAGAGCTAAGGAAGCTCCAATTAGAGAAATGAAAAACATCAAGATAGCATAAGCAAAATACAGAAGACCCAGACTAACATAGTCAAACCTTAAATATAATTTAGATGATTTAAATATCTCTAAAGAAATAACTCAAAATTGACACAATGATGAGAAAGAATCCATATAGTCAAACCTTAAATGAGTTTTGTATGTGTTGTCGGTAGTACAAACAAATAGTAAATAGTAAATGTTGATATTTACAGAAATGAGAAAAGAGGAATACCATGTTGCTCTTGAATTTCTTTTGCAGGTAATTTGTCAGAATCACCATCGGCACCTGCATAAAGGTTGTGGCAAAGCTGATGAGCAATAGGCGTTCAAGCTCTAGTTGACAAATAACCATAGCAACACGTGTGTCTCGTTGGAGAACAGTCTCGGAATGTGACATCTTTTAGCAATACTTTTATATTGACATATCTTTACCTTTTATCCTGCCGCTCCAAGTTGATGGATTACATCCTCTAAGCGTTGTGATGACTCTAATAAGGTGTTGGGTCGCGAAATAATTTGACATATATATATGTATATTCTTACACAAGAAAATAGAAAAAGATGTGTCGGTATTGACACCTAAAAATATTTTTTGTGAATCAATCCTTCTTTTAGCACTACAAGGAAATAAATAAAGGAGACGCTCCTTTTTCTTCCATTCTAACCCCAATCCTAAAAATTTAGGTGGCATTTGATTTGGCTTAATCAAACCTCTAATGATCTATTTAGTACAAGAAAAATTAGAAGAAAAACCTGGTTTATCCCTGAATTAAACTTGTGCCAAGTAGGCCATAAAGTCTAAATTTCACCTCTAATCTCTTATCTAGTGAAGCATAAAATCTAAACTATTCACATCTGAAAATAAAGGTTGCACCATGAAGAATTTGATATTATCATAAAAAAACTCAGCATGCTTAGTCATAACATAACACTATCATGTATAATACATATGATATATATGAACATATATAATTGAATATAGATATCCATTTTCCATGCATCTTGCTGGAATTAGGGATGTTCACCCAAACGGGTAAAACTGGTAAACTGAACCAAACGTTGAATCATTACCACATAATGTTCGGTTCAGGTTAAGTTTGGTTTGGTTTTGTCCCCATCTAACCCAAACCAAACCGGTTGGCCAGGTTGAACAATTTATATTTTATATTATATTAATTTTAAAAGTATACATTTATAAATATATATACAATAATATCAAAGAAAGATGGTTCTATCCTACAAATAAAATACCAAACTTAAAGTTGGCCTTAATTAGTTATTTTATTTTAATTGAATCTGATATTAATTTAATTTAATTTTTAAATATAAATAATATGTGTTGAACCCATTAACCAACCAAATGGTTCAGTTCAGTTTCAACAAAATCAGCCCAAAGCCTAATCAAACAAAGACGTGAACACCCCTATAACTGGAATAAGAAATGGAACCAACTTTTTCCATATCCGACACTAACCCATTTATAGCCAAGTGGAACTTACTGAAGTAATATCAAACTCTGACTAAGACGAGATATTACTTAAGTTTAAAAAAAGTTAAAGAAAAAACTGTAGTGTTGAATGTCAAGCAAAAGTATTTACCTGAAACATAATTCCTAGAAAAGCCCAAAACTTGAATATGTGGCACGGAACACCAATAAGTAGCTGGAAAAAAGCAAATCAGCATTCTGAATCAAAATCCTAACGAGCGATACCAGAAAGATGAAGCGGAATCACATACCAACATTTAAAAAGTCAAAATGAGGCTGAAGTCACAACAGGTATAGCTACGCAAGAGTAGAGACACATTTAGGCATGGGCCATCACTAAATTTATTAGAATTTAGAAGAAGCGATCCACTGAATTTTCCTTCAGATGTCACCAGGTGTCGTACCATGACAGAATTATATGTACAGTGTGCCAGAAAAGGGTGGATCACACGGACATATCACAAAGGAATGTTTTCACAAGTTTCATCTTAAAATAGATGACTTTTATTATCTTCCAAACACATCCAAGAACAATATCCAGAAAAGCAAACAGCTGATATTGGCATGTTCTAGATAATTGCACAGAAAAAATATATATTTTGCATAATGCAATGACTTTCAAACTGCTGATGAAAGTTTTATGTAATGTGCCAAAAGAATGACGCAGTTTACCTCATGAAAGCCAGCAGAAATGAGAAAAACAACCACAACGGAAACTCCCTGCAATGCAAAAGCACTTCTGAACATTAGGCCAGAGGAATTCAGATATAACCAATGACCATTGATGGTCAATGAGGATAGCAAAGAACTAATGAAAAATGATAGCTTAATACCCTGTTTGGTTAGAGTATTAACAATGATACCATATGAATTTTGATATTAATATTTGTAGAGGACGGAGTATCAATATCAAAATTGATAAAGTGGACACTTGTTTTGTATGCACTAAGAGTTTCAATATTGATAGATAAACACCCATTGGTGATTTTTATTGCTATCAATTTCAAAATTGATAGTAAAGAAGCGTTCAATACAATTACTAAACAGGGCTTAGCAAGTGCAACTCTGTTGATGGAATGAGGATATGTCAACAAGATTAACATCCAATTTCACACACCTAATTAATTTCAAACTAATCATTTCACTTTACCTTTGGTAAACCATTTCGTAAGCACGGAAAATAGACGTGCCGAATCATCCATTTATGCACTGGCTGCAAGAGATGAACTTAATTAAAAATGGATGCATCCGCTGTTCAAAACAAAAAGTTTACTTAAATCTTCAAACAAGTAAACTGGAATAGAACAGACAGATTATAAGGGACCAAAGTACCAACATGATATCAAATCACATAAACAAAAAAAACCGTCCTCATTAACATTAAAAGTGCATGCAGTATCTAGAGAAGTATAGACTAATAATAAAATAAATATGATAAAAATAAAATAATATCATCAAAAATGTGGAAAAACATTTTTAGAAAAAAAATTCATGTTTCCAAGGGTGAAAGTGAAAGAGAAGTACCATGTTCCACATTCTCCAGTACTGTTGTCAACCATGGAGAGAAGCCCGTTAAGGAACATATGGAGAAACAAATTAAGTTCATGAATTAGTCAGGATCCCTCATAGAGGCAAGCATATGGCTTAAAACCAAAACATGAACAACGCTCATAACGTTTACCTCCTCAATGGTTCTTGCATTCCACCAATCCTTGTAGAATTCTCGATCCCCAAAGCATAGTAGCTCAGCAAGTATGTTTAACCTGCCAACACCTTAAATGCCATCAGAGTGCATAATTACGGACAATTAAAGCGCACTTACAACTTCTCTGTTTCATCATGTTGTATGTTATACATTTATACAAGCACTTG
This sequence comes from Cryptocoryne crispatula var. balansae, assembly GCA_036172225.1. Taxonomy (NCBI): domain Eukaryota; kingdom Viridiplantae; phylum Streptophyta; class Magnoliopsida; order Alismatales; family Araceae; genus Cryptocoryne; species Cryptocoryne crispatula. The sequence continues at coordinate 41,134,214 of CM069928.1, forward strand.
CAACATAACAAATTATTTATGTAATGATTGGCCAGGGTGATCAAGATGGGACAGATTGGCCTGGATCAGCCAATCCAATCAGGTTTCTTCCAGTTCCAGACCAATCCAGACAACCTGTGATCCCTGATACTGATAAGGACCAAGCCTGATAGATCTGATCCAAACAGATGTGAACTGATTTAATTTAAGCCAATCCTCAGTCTGGTCGGTGATCCTAAAGCAGAACCAAAAAATTCAAAGTTTTTCTTCTTTTTTTTCATTTTTTTATGAATATCAGACTCGGGTCACCCACTTACAGATGCTGATCCAACCTGCCACTTCTGAATCCCAACCCCACCTTTTATGCTATGTATAAAAGTGTTGCCAAGTTGAATAATTTGGAATCCTCCTACTCAATATATTTTCAATTTATGCAACAAGATAATGCATTTGCTAGGAAAGTAATATAAAATATGATTATGCAATGCTCCACCCTCAGGAAAAGCAACACATTTAATCCGCTTGTTCGTAACAATATTTCTACAATTATTGACCATAACCAATACGACAGCAATGACAGCAAAAGAATCATCACAACTATCAACCGAGTATTATGGGAGAAAGCAAAATAATCAAGTACTTTGTTTTGAAGTTAAAGAATGAAAAAGTGGTCGAATAAGATTTGTCCTTTCTCCTAAACAGAAAAAGGAAGGAAGCCATGTAGAATCTAGTCATTCAATTTATCCTCATGAACCTTTAACATATAGCACTCATCTCTATCTCTTGCACTTTCCCTTCCTTGTATATACTTCTTGTTCTTTTCCCCTGCTGCCACGATTCAAACCACTGTATTTCCACTATTACTTTATCATATCTATGCCTCTGCTGCACCCCCACAGTTACAAGATGTGCTCCATAAGATATTGTACACTGCTGCACAGACCCCCCCCCATCCACGCCTCATAACATGTATACATGACAGCTGTTACTCTTTGGGGATGCCAAAAGATAATGCTTTAAGCAAAGAAAGAACAATTTAAGATGCAAGCAGAAACTGGGGTGTTGTCATGAGGCAGTTACTTTTTGAAGCACTAGTGTACAAGCATTCAAGTTCAATCAACAAAGGAAAAGAGACAACTTACCACAAGTGAAAAAAACAATAGAACATGCAGAGCCACACATACAAGGTTGGAACTGATAATTTCAATACTCTCTCTACTGCGTACAAGAAGTTTCCTTTCAAAGGGTGTTGAGAATTCTTCACAATGGGATTAATATACTGAAAAATTGCAGAAAGACAGATTATAAAAAATGTAAGAAAAAAAGAGACTACAATATCAGATATCAAGATGCTAACCTGTTCAATGATAAAGCCCATGACTCCTGTAAAAATTATTAGTTTCAAAAGTTGTCTAGACACCCAACCCTTCCGAATGCATGTAGTTCTTGGATAGCTTGGCTATAAAATAATTTGAAAAATTAAGAATTAATAGGAAAATAAAAAATGAGATGGACAGCATCAGCAGACAGATAAAACATATAGAACTTATGGCTCTAACATAAAGGCTCTTCAGAGAGAGACTGTTTCTGCATGCATGTTACCAAATTAACTCATTGCTGAGGTTTTGCTCATACCAAGCAATTGGTATTGATATATTTCAACTCCATGTAACAATAGCAAGAAACTCCAAAAGGTTTTACATATCATTTGCAATTATCAAACTACCAAAATCCAGCTGTAGCTTCATAATGATGACCTGAAGTAATCTTTGTGTATGACCAAGAAAACAGCAAATAAACAACTTATGCACAGAAAACTAAGGTCCCATAATTTCATCACCCATGAAGAAGAAGAAATACCATAACTGGATACTGGGAAGAATTTCTATAAATGTAATCACCTGGTAACAAAGTGTCGGAGCCACCATGAAATAGGCCAAGCTCTGAAAACTGACACCATGAATATTCTCAAGATTCAAATCAGTGGAAGCAATATCACCCTGTGGACAGAGTGACAACATAAGCGACACAGGAACTAATAATTAATATAACTGCAGCATACCAATTTTAAGCATACCATGGGGAAGGCAAACTAGTTTAAAGATTTTCAATACATATTCAAGTAGTTGACGTCAATTCATTCTGGTCCAGAGACTGCTATTTTATTAATAAAATTTTAATACTGTTAGTCATTGTTTCTATACCAGTTTAGCCATCTCAAGAAAGTCAAATTCCCATTCAATCATATTATAGAATGGCTTCCTTACTTGTCCTTACTAGATCCCGGTCAGGGTTTACAGAATAGGCCAATCCTATGATTCCTATCAGTGTCAGCAGGTACGGATCCAATCCTGGGGGAAGCTGATCCAGGGGCTGATCTTGTTTCTTTTTTATGTTCTTTTCCCATTTGGAAGAACTGATCCTAGATTGGATCTCCTTCCATCAGCTCAACTAAACCAATGCAGATCGGGATTGGGTCTGGCCAATCTTGACTGAAATCCTTGGACATTCCACACACCCAGATCCACAACTTTAAGTTGTGGGTCCCTTAGATATCAGGTACGCAGGACCCAATTCTTTATCTTCCTGCCCGAAACAGGCGAGAAAGGTTCTGAGTAGCAGTGCCGCACCTCTGGCGCTCTCCCACTCATCTGACTGTCACCCTAGGTTCACTACCTTTAATAAAGACAACAACTTATTATGTTACAAATAAAATAACTTATCATTCTTCTACAAATAGAAGTGCCTATTGACTTAGGAATCAAGCGTGGATGACATGATTTACAGGATAGCTTATTCCAGAATAGGTTGTCAAATCCAAGTAGCCAAGTCATCATTCGGGAATAGAAAACCACGAGAGGTGGAATTTGAGGGAACAAATGATGAAAAAGGGTGAAAAAAGTCAATGCACAATAGTTAATATGCAAAATCCATACAATAATAACACCATATAGTTAATTAAACTTAGAAAAGTTAAAAGTTGCATTATATTCATAAGCTGGGAATCACCAAGTTGGGAGAAAGGACTATACCTCTTAGACAGTACAATTAATCATCTAAGCAGCCTTACTTTTGAAGTATTGGTACTTTATGTACCATCCAGATGTTTCCTTGGCATTTTATGCTGAATTAAATGTCTATTCAAAGCATTAGAATGATCCTTTCATGCCACCTGACTTTTGAAATTTCAGGCTTGAAAAGTCTACATATCCACAGCAATAGTAAGAATAACTTAACATTTGACAAGGCTTGTAAAGAATTTGAACCCTTGTCTTTACTCAAGAAATTTTTTCAAAGACCGTTCAAGAAAGATAATTAACCTAGAACAAGAGAACTGAGATGCAGCATCAATAATAAGCTAGAATTGTTAGTATACAAACAACACTGTTTTTAGAAGTCTATATATAGTTTTATAGAATGCATTCTAATATGGAACAATAGGTGAAACAACCATGTCTTTTGGGAGATTGATGCTCCATAGATCACTTTGAAGGTAGAAACAAGCTCTCACAACAAGAAGAAATAAAACTGAAGAAAAGATATCCACCTTCTCAACTTGAGAAGACAACTCACGCATATCATAATTTGTATGTGCATATGAGACCAGCTTTAGCCAAACAATGCTCGCAGAAAACATTAATGCAAGACCAGATAGCACAGCAGAATCACACCTGAAGGAGAGCAACAGATCATTATATTCCAAATGGTCAACCACGTTGAATATATTACAAGAGAAAACATCCATTAGAATATCTTAACATGCATCTTAAAAAAAAACCATGACATAAGATATAAATGGATTTAAGCACCAACTTTGAAGATGATTATGATGAATGTCTCCCAATAGTTCAATCAATAAACAAGTTTTTATTAAGAAAGAATCAGAATCCCTACCAATGGAGAAGTTAAATGCTCATTGCATCATTAACTGGCAATGACAACACTGATTGGTAATTTTATTGACATGAAAATAGAATCAATTATCAAACATCAGCATAACATTCAAATGAGTGCAGCTACCATGCCCAAGGCTAAAAAAGTAAGAGATGGTCTACCAACTAGCACGTAGGCAAGCACATTGCCCTTTAATACTCAATGAAATGTAGCTCACAAGACAGACTTTGTTTAGTCAATGTCGATAGGCCATGCTGAAAGAAGCCATACTAAACCTATTGGTGTTTTTAAATGGAAATTTTTTCTCAAAAAAAAAAAAAACTGTATCTCAAAAGCTCCAGAACAAACTCAAAAGATAGAGATGGCCAAGGCAACCAGGGGCACCTTGTCTTGTGATAGAACGTATGCCTATATTCATACAACTCAACTCAATTGAACTCTGATGTTAATCCCAAAGTATTTGATGTCTGCCATAACAAATTTTGAGAATACTAAATCAAAAATCATCTAAACACATTGTAAAGAAATTAATACACAACTCAAAGATTTTAAATTTTTTTCAGGAGAGAGCATAAAGGGTCATAAGGCAACTGCCTCTAGTGGATGCGACAGAGGGAACTTGCTGACTAGTCTGAAGACTCCCAACTATTTTTAATAACATAGTTCTCTATCAAACTCCAAGAATTCAGATGAAATAAAAATAATGTTAAGAATAGTGAAATCAGTTTTTCTCATCAATGTACTGTGACATAGCTTGTTCACATAACAAACAACAAAGGCTTAGCACAAACTAAAATCATGAAACAAGAAGGAATATGATGCTCATTGGATATCACCTCCATTTAGATTTTGCATCAGGTTCCTCCATATTGCCTGCATTTTTAGCCCATTACTTCTCCCCCCAACAACTTTTTGATCCTCGTTTAATATCTAAGCCACTCACCTCAAACAACTAGATAAACAAAACTAAGTAACACTACACATGTTTACCCATTAAATAGGCATATCTAAATCCATATCCTTGACTTACATTTTCACAAATTTAACGATACCGTAATGATATCTCCATCACAATTTTTCACTGTAAACTCCAATCAGGATGAGGAAAAATACCAAATTACATTACCTTCTTTTCTTATCACCTCTCTCTCTCTACAAGCAGAAGCAATCTCTGTCCCTCTCTCTTTATCAAGGTGCCATGCTTTGAAGGATCAACCAATCAGGATTGAGATCAGCATCCACAAACCCATCACACAAGGATGCTGAACCCAATCTGATCTTCAGCCGAGATTGACCGATTTGAGAGATTCAAGTTGAATCCTGGCCAATCCAGTTGAACAGGCTCAGCCACGCAGAGTTCAGCCCATATCAGCTGATTGTGAGACAGGATCAGCCGATCATAGTTCCAGCGTGACTCAGACCGAGTCACAACTGAGTTGGGACCAGTCAGGACAGGATCAGCCAACTCTTCCCTATCCTGGGCAGTGAGGGACGATCTTGCAGTCTGATCCTGAATCCAGTCCACATTGGGATCAGCAGGATCGGTCATGTAGGGTCTGATTTGTATTCGGAATACCCTGGAATAATCAGTTTTTAAAGAAATAACAGCTTTTAGATGTACAGTTCAACATGTTTCAACTCTCAAGAACAGACAAAACATTTTTACAATTTTTAAAGAAATATTTAACAATATATTCACATTGAGGATGCAGGTGCATATATGCCTTGCAAATTATGTATGTGAAAGCCCAGGAAAGAATTTCCCATTCAAGCGGTACATAAGGCATCAGATTACAGTAACATGCCAGGGAGAAATAACTTCAGCATGTGTCAAGTTCGTAGATAAGAGATGGATTCCATCCTTACACTAAAACAAGTCTTGCAAACAATATCAAACGGTGAACTTCAAACCTCATCTATGCTGGTAGCATCAAAAAGTAATCCTTAAATAAAGAATCATAACTATATACCACAACTCTCACCTGAGAATCACAAAAACCGGCCAGACAAGTGCAGCTGTAGTGATCAGAATATGGAGCACAACAACAAACTACATAAGTTGAATAACCATCTGTTAGACAATATAAACTCATGTTGGGCTCAACTCAAGAGACTGCATAATAAGTAAAGAAAGGAAAGGCTATAAACTTCGCATCTTAGTCTTCATTGTTCACCATCAGTTTAAGTCTTCCAAATGGTTTAGGATTTTATGTTCATTATCTGATGATTTCATATCATAACTCTGTAAGAAAATAGTGACCTCCTTTTTAGAGACCAGTATCCAAAAAAGTCTAAAAGACAACACAATTAAAAGCTACATTTCAATTGAATTTTAAATTAAAAATGGCACTGAACATTGTGCTGACAGTTCACACAGAAATCAGACTGGCAAATTTGGTTGGGACCAGTTTGAACACTCAAATCTAAGCAGAGAACAAACATATGGGTTCCTTTGGCGCAAGTTGCATGCTTGCGGTTAATCTGCCCAACACACCTATCCCAAGAAAACTTATGACTGGACTAATGCAAGGGGTTGATGACTGGATTAATGCAGGGGGGATACAAGAAATAGCACAACTAATAAGAACAATAAATGACTAGCCTAAACACAAAACATGCTGACAAAGTGGACAAGGACAAGGTTAAATATATACCAAAAACTCATAAGTGGTGACTTTAATACTGAAATTTAAAAGCAGAAGAAAGTATGGCAAAGTAAAGGTTATACACCATACCTATGGCTGCAACTAAAATTGTACATATAACTACTAGATCTTTAATCTAAAAACAAGAAAATGGCTCCTCAAACAAGAGTTATTAGGAATATACATAGAGCAGTGAGTAACTGTAGTTGTTTAATGCAAAATACTTACAGGATTTGAAATAAATCTACGCCATGCCAGCTTCTCAATGACAAGAGAACACAATGGGAATACTGGCAGTGTAAGACTGAAATTACCAAATAACAATGCTATTAACACAGTTGTACGGACAAACATTCAGTCAAACATATTAAACAGGCTGATTATATGCAATATTACCAACACATTAGAAGTGGCCAGTCCCTGAGTGACCGAGAGCTGAACCAAAATCCAGCTCTAATTAATAACCCATACTGCAAACAGAAGTAAGTTTGATCATATGAACAACTGGTCCATGTTATATTAAAAAGGGAATAGGCTGGAAGAACATGGTGATAATATAAACTATAAAGACAGATTTTGATGGTAAAAGCAAAAGCATCAAACCTTCATTAGGTTCTCAATGATAAGCCTGCTATTTACAGCAACAAGTACTACAATGCACAGGTTAAACAGGCCCGCATGACTCTGTCAAAAGAAGATAATTAGTTAGAACAGAAAGTAGGACTCGCAACCATGTTCAGAAATGAAACCAGTAAAACATTGCTATTTTTTTCTTGTACCCATAATTCCGTGATGCAGAAGAAAAAGAAACTATACAATTACACTAAAAGATTAGAAAGCCAAAGCATCAAATAATCAAGTTGCAAAGTACCATCAAGAAACCTATCACAGGTTATATAGGTGATTTGTTGGCCAAAGGAACCCAACATTGCCTTTCTCTTCCCTTATCTCTTCTTAGTCAGACTATTTGCAGACTTCTCACTCAACAGAAGCCTATGCCCAAGTCCAACATACTAGTTGGATTACAGCCTTTTTTCTGTTTTTTTCTCATCCTTATTTCCCTTTTTTATCTGATTTTTATACCCCTTTATTCACTCCTTTTAACTTACTTTAAAAATCCCAAACATGTAGCATAAATTACATAATAAAATACAGAATAACTCATTTTACTATTGTTCCGTCCTTGTACATTAAAAGAAAATGCAGAAGGAAAAATAAAGGTTCCTAGCTTGCTCTAAAACAAGGTGATCCATGATTTATGCGCCAATGGAAAAGAAAAAGTACGTAAATTAGAAATGTGAATACCATCGCACAAATGTTTCCTCCTATGAATGCCATGCGAACCGGTTTACAGTTTTACACATTTATAATGATAAGCATCATTAGCCATTATCTACTAACACAGGAGAGGCATCAACAAAGAGAACGAAGAAAATATATTCCCCTTCCCAACTTTTTCGAAGGCAAAAGTACAAATGGTAACTGCATATATATGTGATCGATCATGAGTAACATTTTAAGGTAATTTCGTTTCTTCCTATTCACACTTAACTATCTTAATACTGACTGGTTACATGAGAGTATGAAAAAATACACAATCTTAATTCACAACCAATTAGCAAAGCCAACTAGTCCAATTCAACCTCTCGGTAAAATCTGCTCAGTTGCCAGCAGTTAGAAATCAAGAATTATCTCCTCTTAGAATGTTTTCATCTTGCCATTAATTGCGTCAAGCAAACATATCTTAAGCGTAACATACAATCAACAGATTGTGGGTTCAAGAACAAGCTGTTTGACAGAAACCTAATATAGAACTCATTAAAGTCAGGCTATCATTAAGTAGATATAGGCTTTTAAAACAAAACATGATGCTAAAGAAGGATCCAGGGTTGGTAGTCAAATTCTACAGCAGGACTAATGGCGTACAATATTATAGTGGTCCAGTCCAGTAAGCAACTAGCTTAAGGGCTCGTTAAAAACTTCACGCTCCTGAAGAGGCAGAGAATAGATTGGGCGAAGTGTTATATATCTTCCATCCATAAGTACTTTTTATCTGGTAAGTAATTGCATGTCTACATTTCAATTGATGTGAATGACTATACTTTTCTGAGAGAAGACACATCCTCCATTCTCCACGAATCTCATTCCTATTAATTTATGGTTTTCCACAACTATGTTTGTGGGCTTTAGAAAAGCATTGTACGACTAGTAAAACGTCTTACCCCAGTGAATAAAGAATTCTGTAGAGCCAGTCAGCAAGATAATACTAGATATTCACATTGTGGAAAGAACTGTTTATACTCTATGGTGAGGACACAGGTTCGAGACAGCATTCACGGTCGAATTGGACCAGTCCACACCGAGACCAAGTGGTCGACACCATCTGGCTCTGATCCAATTTTACTCACATTTTGCTTCTTCTTAGGAATGATGGCCCATTCACCTCTTCTTGCCTAAGAGAATGTTGCTTTATTAACTAGGAGAGTCAGTAGTTATTAATTGGTGAATAGTTACTTTTATTTCATCAATTAGAGGGTTTAGAGTTAGTAGTTAGTAGGTAATGGTTGGTAGTCTGATTAAGAAGTGTAGGACTAATAATTACTTTAAGTTGATAGGTAGTTGTTGAATTAAGAAGTGTAGTCTTTTGAGGGTGTTGGCGTCAGAATTTTCAGAAAAAAAAACAGAAGGGGCAGCACAGAAAGAAAATGAAAAAAAATAGAAGAACTGATCCAGGTCAACTGCCAACTAGATTGGCCCTCAATTGGGTCAAATCAAGTCCAGTCATGCTCAAAACAGGTCCTAAATTGGGCCCATTGACACAAATTCCAGCTGGCCCAGTCTTTCTTAATTTAATTGACTGATTTTTAACCCTTGAAACCCACCTACGTACAGCCCAGGGGAGGAGAGAAGTGGGCTGTGGTCAAGGCCAATTGGCCCAGTCAACAAGCCCAGCTGACCTGTCCAGCTCAGCCGCCACCTCAGCAGGTCCCACCGCCCTGTCCACCTCAGCTGCCACCTCATCTTTGACCCATTAATTGCATGGGGAAACCCAAAAGGCAGGTCAACATGGGAGAACTCAAAGATTAATGCATGGTCATTAAGTCTTCTATGGGAGAACTCAAAGGTCTGGTCAAGGCCAATTAAAGCAGTCTTGGAGAAGCCTATTGACCACCACCCAAGGCATCTACGTACACCACCACCTGGCCTTTCATATCCCCTCATCTCCTATAAAAAGAGAGGACCGTCCAAGGGAAAGGAAGCAGTTTTCTGGACGCCGACAGGCTGCTGCTTTGCTGCTGCTGCCCGCGACCAAGGAGAAGGAGAAGAGAAGAGGAGGGAGCTTGGCGCACCAACAGGGGCACCATCCTGCTGCACCTGCCACCTCCCCCTCCTGCTGCGCCAGCTGCTACACCGGCTGCGCCTGTTGCTGTCACCTGCAGCCAGAAGAAGAAGAGAAGGAGAAGAAGAGGAGGAATCCCAATCGCTGCCATCTCCTCCTGGTGGAGGGGCTCTCTCGGTTGCACTTTCACCTCCATTCCATCCAAGGATCAAAAAACAGGTGGGTACAAACAAGAATATAATTATGTAGTCCTTACGGACACCTCCCCACCTTCCTCCAAATTCTCTTCTCAACCCCTCTCATGGCCTAAACCGGTCTTCATCATCATCGGCAACCCATGGCCTAAAGCAAATCCCTTTGCCAACTTCATCTCGGCTCATCTAGGGACACCCAATCAGGCCTCAGCCGGACCCCACATGAAGCCCCCTTCGGCCCACCTACAGGTCACCCAAAACAGACCCCTGCCGGTCCACTTTCAGCTCAGCTAAATCTCCTTTGCGCAGACCCATTTTGGCCCACTTGGAGCCACCTGATCAGAGCCCCCCCCCTGAACAGGTCTGAAGCTACCTTCTTTTAGTCCATGTTCAGACCAGAACCGGCTCTAATCCAGACCCTAACCAGGTCTCATCTCACCCCCTTAATCGGATCCCATTTCAGTCCAAGGTGCAGCCCCCAATCAGGCCCATCTTCAGCCCACGCAAACTCTCTTCTAACAGGTCCCCTTGTGACCGGTTTCCTACCCCTTTGTGGTCAAACTATTAGCCCCCTTGCGGCCCATTCCAACAGATTTCAATCAGGTCCAGAAAAGGATCCACAGTCGACCCATCTTCTATTCCTTACACAGTCCCATAGCTGGCCTATGTTCAGCCCCTATTTAGGCCCCTCCGCGGCCCAGACAATAGCCCCCATGTGGCCAACATCCGTCCCCCTTTTGTGGTTCAGCCAAGCAGACCCCTAAACAGGTCCTGTTTAGTCAAAAAAAAAGGAGCTTGATGCCCCTCCTGATAGCCCCACCACGGCCTGCAAAAAGAGGACAACAGCAGCTCCCATCCAAGCAAAGAAGAAAGGCAGCAAGGCAGTGCGGCATAGCTCAGTACGAGGGCAGAAGCTTGCCAATTTTCCAGCATGGTGGGCAGGGGCGATGTCCCGGACCCTCTCGGAATCCGTACGACGGGCCGATTGTTTTATCCGGGCGGGTCCTTGCCCTACCACCAAGATGGAGGAATGGCGCACAAGTCCACAAAATAGGCCCTTCCGGCCCGAGAAGACCGAAGACCGGCTTTGAACGCCGATGGAACTCAAAACCGGCCCAAGTGGCTTTTTAAGACAATAAAAAAACAGAAAAACAAAATTAAAAAAGAAATGGACGGCTCCCCCGGGTACGTCCCGGGATGTTGATCCGGACGTCGGCGCGGGCATGCTCCCGTAGCCGGTGATCCTTCCCTCAATTTTGGCTAAGTCACCGACTAGCCTTGATTGGATGGGTAAACTTTGCCAAGTTAGAAACTTGTCGGCATGCCGTTGTAATGCCGAAATTTTTCTAAGGCGGTGAAGAACCTAAATTGGGGGAAGGATCACCACTTGCTGTACACCGATGTACTTCACCTCTCTTTCAATGAAATGAAGTTCGATGATATATTGATGCATGGAAGAAGGCGCTGATTGGCAGCCCAATGTGTCCGATCAGAGGCAAACCGCCAAAACTAAGTGAACAAACTGTTTTTTTTAAACAATCTAAAAAATAAATAAGGCAAGGCAGGATCCGAAATGGGATTTTACTGCCACATTTCCTAACCGCCTGCAGGTCTCGATCACAACACCATTTCAAGCCCTGCCTAGCCCCGTGGCTCCCCTCCTGTTAGCCCAGTTCGGACCACCAACCAGAACCCAGTTCGGCCCAATAACAGAAACCTGTTCAGGCCCACAACCGAGCCCACAAACAGGCCCATTTCCTGGCCTTTGTCCAAGCCCATAACAGGTCCCATCGAGACCCAATTTGACCCACCTGCAGGGGCCTTGAGCAGACTCTAACCCAAGTCCAGTTCAACTCAACCCACGATCAGCCCCCCTTACCTGGCCCACAGTCCGGGCCTGGCCAACCTGATCAGCCCATCTAGCAGACCTCTAAACAGGCCCATATCAGCCCATTCACAGGCATATGTCCAGAGCCTAAAACCAGTCCCTTTGTGACCCGGTTTCAGCCCATCAAGGACATCTCAAACAGGTCCCCGACCGGTCTATTCAAAGTCATCCGAACAGACCTCTTAAACAGGACCGAAGCTGCCCTTGCTCAGCCCACGTTCAGGTCCTAGAACCGGTTCCAAATCAGCCTCCTGTGCAGGCCAATTTCGGCCCACCATAATCTATTCATTCCAGCCCCTTTGTGGGTCGGTGAAATCCCAAATCAGTCCTCAAGTAAAAATCAGATTTTTGACCGAATCCAAAGCAGATGAACTCAGAAATCAGAAAAAATCAAAGTCGACCAAAAATAACAAATCAATAAAACAAACCTGAACCAGGTCGGTTTGCATCTGATCGGACCCAAAAGGCCGCTGCCCTTTTGAGTTCTTTACTTTATTTTGTGGATGTGTGTATCTCCAAACACAGGTTGTCACGACGGTTAATCAAAGGCGTTCGAGCCGTTGCTCGATGTAAGTTAACGCCGGATACTCGCACCATCCGGCGGAGAAGGGTCAAAAAATGAAATTTTCAAAAAACCCGAACCTCGGTTCTAATATTTTTAAAACTATCACCGGACTACTAATATTTTAGGATATCACCTATTTTCCTAGAAAAGTCTGGAGATGTCTTTCTTTCTAAAAGAACAGACGCAGAAAAAAAATGTTCACACAGAGGGCTAATAATTACTTCAGGTTAATGGATAGTTGTTGGTAGGTGGAGATATGTTTGGAAGAAAATACAAATTTTGAAAAGAGTTTTGAGAGCTATAAAAAACCTCACATGTAACCTCATTGTATGATGTTGAAGAAGTATAATTTGAAGTAAGAGTGTGTTTCTCTTTACCTTCCGTCGTCTATGTAAAGAAGGAGCTCATGAGAGGTACTCAATCGCCCAGCATCAAGAACTCGTGAGGAGCATTATCCACATCAAATACCTTCATTCGTTGATGTTATCATCTATCTAACATCCCCAAAGCAAATGACTCCACCATCCTCTTTATCCACCCTCCCACTTTTCTCGCTACTCTGGTCTTCTAACATCGAAAGTCGATCCACAGTTTGCAACCTCCATCACTATCAAGGTTGATGCCACTTGAAGCTTCCAACGCCAGGTCGACAATTCTTCCGCCCACCTAGGTATCTAGGTGCCTCTTCGACGTCCATCCTCCACCAACCGAGGAGTTTCCACTTTGACTCTCAACAATAGACTCCCATAACAAGCAACAAGCAAGTAATTAGTTTGGTTAATACCCGTCAACTTGAACGGTCCCAAGAACACATTGCATATAGCCTATTACCCTCTTGCAAAAAGTGAGCATCTCAATAATTTTGTAAACTATTATTTTAGAATGCAGTTCTCGGGATACGTGTCAGTTGGGTCCTACAAACGTAGTGCTAATTTCTGATCTTCCCATTGATTATTTACTTTGTTTGTTTCTGCCTAAATCTCATCTAGGTAGGTTTCTTAGCCTTCATTGTAATTTCCTAACTATGCTGGTCTTTTACCCGTAGATCGAGTCCGAGTACCTGTGAATTGGTTAGTGTGTGGGAGTTGGATTAAAAAAGTCAACTGGGTCCCTTCTGCATCCATCTGTCCACAATTCTCCATGCATAGGAATGTGTCCGATTTAAGAAAATAATATTATCGTTAAAGCGAACGGAAGAGTCGGTCATGTGTAAGCATCAAGTAGCTCGTTGTGAGAATAACCTTACAACGTGACATCAGAATTTCCCCCTCTCGAAAAAAAATAAATAAGCAGTTTCAAACGCAGGATTATGCCTACCTGCTTAAATATTGCATCGGAGCTAAGCGGACTCTCCTTCGCTCTCCTGTGTGCAGGAGCCGATGCGCGGTACATGTACTTGAAATGGACCACCCTTTTGCCTTCCCCTCCTGGGCCCTCGCGGTCCTCCACCTTCTCTTCACGAGCACCCCCGTTCACGGTTAGCGAGCTCACCTTCTTGTCCTCCCCATCCTCGAATCCTCCCCCGATCCGATCCCTCGCGTCACTCTCGGAGCTCGTGTCGATGCCAGAGTCTTCCCCACTTTCAGCAGTGGAGTTCTCCCGCAGGTCCGTCTGCGATGAACAATCCGAGACGGAAGACGCGGCTGACGCTGCGGCGCCTCCAAGCCTGCGGCGGAAGGAGGACTGCACGTCGGACACATCCGAGATCTCGGGTTTCATCCCGGCGGCTTCCTCGGATCCAGAGATCGCCATAGACAGGGCCAAGAGTCGCAGTTTCGAGCAGATGGAAGATCAAACGCGGAGATGCTACATGCTACGAGGAACGCTCCCGTCTGCGCCCGCGGGCTGGTGGCGGGGACTTCGCGGGAGGGATTCTTCGGCGGAAGACCTCCTTATAAGCACGCCACAGCCATAAAAATAATAATAAATTAAATAAAACGCATCCCTACTGCACAACGCTTACATGGGATAATGCGTATAATATTTTTTTTATTTGAAGGATGCCGACCGCGGCGCGGGTTCGAACCCCGTCAGCCGGGCTTACCACCGTTTTTGTCCTTCCAGATGCTTGCGAACGGCAATGACGAGTTTCCAGAGGGGCTTTTTCGCAAAATGCCCGGTTACAAGTCATAGGCGCTGACAAAAGATGGGGCGGCAAGCGAAAACGGTCACATAAACAAAACAGGCGGTTCGTCGTCCATCGGTATTTCGCCTCGCACCCCGGGATGCGTTGAACTGTTCCGCCGGCCTTGCTTGTGGTAACGTGGTCCGTAGCTTTTGTTTTTCTATCGCGTGCGCGTCTTCGTGGGTGGTAGGGGGCGGCGGCGCGAGGGATGACGTCACCTAGACGTATACAAGTAGGGGATAATTGAGGTTTTTATTTTAATTTTTAAAAATTGTAAGAAAACTTGTTAAAAGAGGTGTTTGACAACCATGACAATTTTATATTTTAAAAGTGATTTCCTTCTTAAACGAAAAAAGTGACAATTTTATTTGGTCATGTGCGGTGGTTACTCTTTTTTGTAATCACATCCCTCCAAACATGATAATTTTATGTCATGAGTTGGTTTACTTTTTATTTTAATACAATTTTTTATCATCAAAAGTGTACAAAAAATTATCATGCAACCAAACACCCCATAAACGGTTGAAATCGAAAGTTCATATTGAATCGGCTTATCACGTTCGGTTCAATTCGATTTGGAAATCTTTCAAACTTATTTAAATCAAATTAAATTATTTAAATTGATTTAATTAAAAAATTATATAAAAATTATTATAATATTATTAAAAATAAGATTCTTATAATTTTATAAAAATAATATTTATTTTGATTGTTTTTAACTTAAAAACTATTATATATATTTAAAAAATAATTAATTAACGATGAGAGGACCGCCATCGTTAATTTATTATACGATAACAATAAGAGGCGGAACCGCCTTTCTTATTTTTTATGGTCCCTAACATTTTTTGTCATGCATGGTCTCCAACATGGTTGTTGTCATCTTTTTATCAAACATGATAAACTTGTATATATCTTAGGTTATAGTAGATTTTATTATATTATATTTTTTATCACAAGTGCATGGAAATGTTTTGCGGCAACATTGCGTAATTGTCTACAATATAATATATTACATAAAATCTAAGGCAGTTTTTTTTTTTGAAAAGGGGACATAAATTAACTAAGAAGCCCATAAGGCAGTTAGAAGCTTAAAATTGCCATGCTTGGTTGCAAAATAACATACCTTGTATGTGAGGTCATATCTAGAGAAGCTGAGAAGGAATGGAGGAGCACAGGAAATAAAAAGGAGCTCAACTATTTGTTTTCTCAAGAATAATCTCTCTGTAATCAAAAGTATGCTTTTTAATGATTGTCAAACACTTTTTTCACGAGTTTTATTAAAAAAATAATATATTTGCTTGTCAAAAAAAAAATTATCGTGCAACCAACACCGTAACATAGATTAGAATTAACATTGTTATAAATCACCACAAGCTAGTTAACTATTAATATCAGTTTTGAAATTTGTAGTGTAATTAGATATTAAATTAAAATGTAAATTTCGAAATTAATAATTTAGCATGCTTGATGACAACATCAAGTGCAGATCTCACTAGCTATTAATCTTGAAATCGATTCGTTTGTCTACTGATATTAATTCGAAATTTATAGTACAAACTATTCATTAATATATAAGTCTCTACACGTATGAATCAGTTATTGAAATTTTACGACCGGTTTGATCAGAGTATTGAAATTGACATTGTATTAAATTGAAAAGTGATAATATCCGATCTTTAGGGGTTTGGTGATACTATATCAATATTAAAATTGATATTAATGGGGTGTTTGGTTGTATGATAATTTTTTGTACACTTTCATGATAAAAAATTGTATTAAAATAAAAAGTGAACCAACTCATGACATAAAAATATCATGTTTGGAGGGATGTGATTGCAAAAAAGAATAACTACCGCACATGTCCAAACAAAGTGGGGGACCACGAGAAAAAAGAAAGAGGTGAGACCCTCTTTTTTTGTTTAAGAAGGAAATCACTTTTAAAACATAAAATTGTCATGGTTACCAAACACTTCTTTTAACAAGTTTTCTTACAATTTTTAAAAATTAAAACAAAAACCTTTATTATCATGCAACCAAACACCCCATAAGTGTTTTGGTAACACCATATCAAAATCAAAATCAAAATCAAAATCATGGTTAAGTACTTACTTTATTATAAAGTCAAAAAAATTGTTAAAATTAAATATCAAACAAAAAATGTACCGTTAAAAGTATAAAACAATAATAATTAAAAAAAATAAAACATAATTACAAATTTAAATTTAAATAAAAAACATAATTCAATAACTTAAATTTACGATAACGTGTGGCATGATGCCAGTACGTACGTACAAAAGGCGCGACACGGTGGCAAAGTTTGACTCCGCTTCGTCGATGATAACAGCGGGATGTTCTTCGCAGAGGAATATGCCGACGCGACGCCATCAGATCTCTCGTGGGCGGTTTGCCCGTGATAATTAGATTGTATATTTTCACAATGAAATATTGCATCGAAATAAAATTTGAACGAACTACGTAGAATTATCTTATTTGGAGAGATGTGATAATAAAGAATTAGAATAACCATCATGTATGTGGTCAGTGAGAAAAATCACAAGGAATTAGAAAAGGGTGAAATTCTCTTCTTCCGTATAAAAATGAAATTATTCTCGAAACATATAATTTTGTCGGTCACTTTTTTTTGACAATTTTTCTTATAATTTTAAAATTAAAATCGGTGCCCAATTTTCATGTAAAAATCAACGGATGTGATTGACCAATCAACACGGCGGAAGGTTGGATCGTCCCGTGGCGAAGTACGTGCAGACACGGATCGTCAATGCAATATATATATATATGCTTTATAGTTTATAGGGCCCGACATATTCTAAGATAACCCAGCAAAAACGGTGGACGTACGCCGTTGATGGTCATGACACAGCGACCTTCTCCGAAGATCGGAATTTTCGGTCGATTTCGATCCCGATATCCGGTAAATATTAATTTCGATGTTAAATATTGTTGCATATATAGCTATCGGAACGTACGGACCAGATGTTTGTATAGATGTTCATGTTTTTGCTAGAATATGGGTAACCCAAACAAGACACTCTGATTGATGGATGATACAGACGACTTACAGTTGCTTGATAATAAGCTAGCTTGACTCGAGGTGAACTTGTCTTTAATTATTTTTGTTGAATTAACGAGTTGTTATCTGCTGCAACTATCGTTCAGTTATTACAATATTATAAGACTTTTTTTTATCAACGTACGGTTATCGATCGTTGGCATCATTCGATTTAATAATTATTAGCATTTTCTTTTTAAAAAAACAATAAAATAAATTCTTCTACTCTGATCGGGATGAGGGACAATTTAGTTATCGAATCTAATGGGGTGTTAATTAGAGGCTGCCTGATCAATTGAGTTTTAGAAGCAAGTTTACGTTTTTTCTATCAAAATTGGTTAAGAGGAGTGTTTGACAGCTGTTACAGATTTATGTTATTAAACATATTTTCTTCTTGGACAAAGAATGTGAGACCCTCTTTTTTATGGTGTGGTCCCCCCTCCCTGTTTTGGTCTATAGTACCCCACTATCTTATTGTTATGACATCTATGTAAGTATAACAAATTTACGTCGTTGACTAGTTAATTCATATTTTATCTTAATACAATTTTTATCGAAAGAATGTATAATTTTATTTTGTGCTACTAAGCACCCTATAACCCATTCTCTTCACGTAGCGTTCAGTAAAGTCACGTGAGGTCGCTGGATCACAGGAACTTCATCACAAATTAACAAGCTTAATTTATATAAGATAATTCAAATAAAAATTATACAAAATGATTCAAACAAAAATCTAGAACGAGTTACTGTTCCAACGGTGCCCTCAGGGCTTGTTTGGCACCAAAAAAATTTTAGGGATAAACCCGAGTTCTCTCCTAAAATTTGGAGATAATTTAGATTTATCCCCAAGTTATTCCCATATCAAAATATGCCCTTGGCAGTCTCAACGTTAGCCGCAGAAACCACGGAGCTCAACATCTACTAAGGAAGTACTCGCACTCTCGTCGCGGAGCTCTCCTTCCCGGCTAAAGAACTTTGGACATGATAAGTCATTTACTATTTTGAGATAATTCTATTTCAGAGAAAAAGGAAGATATGTTGCAATTTGACTCTCTCCGAATTTTTGATTTAGAGTTCCGCCTAAATATGTGTTTATGTGTTTTATTCTCTTTTTTTGAGTGCACTGGAGCCATGTCGCTGGGCTTATCTACGTTGATGTTTGTTTTGTTTTCGTTTGTTGCACTTTTATGTCTTGCGATTCAAATTTTTTTGTTGAATTCTCAAATTTAAACAATCAAAATTTGAATGATATCCACACTGGTCAAACTTATGTGATTATTCAATCTTATAACTTTTCTCAAACTCTTTCAACAGAGTCCTCTCTATTTTTCCAACTTTGAAAACACCTCAACCTGTAATTCATTATGTGACTATATCCTGGTATCTTGAAAAAAGTTGACTTTCAAAGGAACTATAATTATATTTATCCTGGTCCTGTATTTTTATGTTCTTCGTCCAGAATTCAAATCTTACTCTCTTATACATAAATAATCCGGCACACTTTCTTGGTTCAACAGAACGAAAAGAGGCATATGTTATTTATCCCAAAAAGAAAGAAAAACTCATCCCAGGCGACCGTGGGAGTAATTGACACGACAAATAAACCGGCGGTCGTTATTTTATCCCAGGACACGTGTATATCTCCTGCTGGCTGCCTTCGAGGCTTTTGCCTTCGGGGATGACGGCGCAGGAGACCCGCGCCGTGCCACGTGGCGACGAAGACCCGTTCGCCCAGAAACGCGGCGCTGGCTGTTAGGTGTCTAACCGAAACCATCCGACGTACGATTCAGCCGCGTCTCCCACGTGGACCGTCTGACCGACGTGGCCGCAGCGTGTTAAATCGGGAAGAAACCATCCGCTGTGCGATCCGGCGGTGGCTCCCACGTGCGCAACCTGGCAGACGAGGCCACCCAATCATCCAGCAGGAGCTCCCACGTGCGCAGTCGGGCGCGGCGGACCTTCCCGGCGTCCTTTTATACTCCCGCCCTTCGCTGTCAGGAACCCCCAAATTAGCTTCCCTTCGCCGCTTCCGCCCTATCGAGGCCCGCCGCGTCCCTGCGCAACCGAAGAACCACGGCGACGTTCGCCTTTCTCTCCCCGCTCCCGGCACCGAGGAACCACGGCGAGGAGCGCCGGACCGCGACCCTTCTGTCATCTCCAGCCTCTCTCGCGCGGGAAATCTGGCGGAGGAGGGAGGTAGAGGATAACAGATGGGGAATTGATTGTCTCTGGTCGCTTTCTCCGAGGTAGGCCGGAGGTCATTTAGGTTTCTCCGCGATCAATGGTGGTGAAGAAGGTGATGAGATGGTCCCCCTGGGCGCCGACGCCCGCCGAAACCAGGAGGACGTACCGAGTTAAGGTGCGTGTGGTGAGGGTCGAGGGCCTCTGCGCGGGAGCGGCACCGGAGAGCAACGGCGGGGACGGACCGGTGCCGCGGCCGGTCTCGTTGGAGATCCGATGGAAGGGGCCGCCCAGGAGCCGGGGGTTGTCCTACCTGAAGGGGAGGAGGAAGCCGTCCCGGTGCGCCTTGGTTAAGACGAAGGCTGGGGACGGGGCGGCGGAATGGAGCGCCGGCGAGGACGCCGCCTTCGAGCGCGTCTGCGCATTCTCGGCGGCGGAGAAGGATGGTCCCCTCGGGGGCTGTGACGTCTCCTTCCATCTCCTATGCGTAAGTTTTCTCTCGTAGATTTAGACATTCGATCAAAGCCCAATCATATCTCCATAATAAAAAGACTCCGCGCTTTCTCCCCTTTCTCGTCTAACCTCCGCCGTCAACGGCGAACCGTCAGAGTGCCTTCGTGCCTTGCCGCCGCCGGAATCTGACTGATATGACGCGCAGGTGAAAGGCGACCGAGGCGAAAGGAAGCTTGAAGCAACAGGATCAACTGTGCTAAACTTGGGGGATTTGGTTTCCCAGCTCCACAACCAAGGAGATAAGGAATCGCCGGAGCAGTTCCACGTGCTGAGGGAACTTCCCGTCTCCCTGCTAGCTGGCAGCGCCGACGCTCGGCTTTCGGTGAGAAGCGTCCCCCTGTTCTTGAACAATGTTGGGATGATCGATTAAAATAAGAACTTGTAAGATCATCGATCGGTTCTGCGTGTGGGGTTTAGCGTTCGGTATAAGATTAGTAGTTGCTTGGCCGCAGATCGCTGTTAGCTTCGTCGAGGTGAAGACGGCAAACCATGGAATGTCAAAGGTGAAGTTGCCAGAGGTGGTCGGAAGCGAGAGGAGCCCGAAAGCGGAACACGACGGCGCCTCTGCGGAGCAGTGTTGCGCGTTTGATTCGGACGTTTCCGATGAAACCCGGCAGCAGATTCAGCCGCTCCCAACGACTCCATCGTCGGGGGAAGATTCCGGCGAGTCCAGTTGTAGCGTTGGTTCAACCGATGCTGAGGATGGGAAGACGGCTGCGCCGTCGGCGCCGCCACATCCCAAGCGTGGATTCCTTCCATGGAGGAGGAGGAGGAGGAAGACAAGGGACAACAAAGGCGGGGGAGGACGAGGCGATTGTGTCTCCTCGAATATTTCGTCTCTCGACGAGAAGGTAGATCAGATCACCGGCAGCAGCCTTTAATTTATGGTGTTTGAAACTTTGAATGCTCCGTTGATTCTTTGCAATAATAAAACAACAAATAAAAAAGCGCAAATGCACACTAGGTCCGTTTTAAGATAACCACTTTACCACTAGGTCCGTTTTCAAAAACACATTTTCATTAGGCCCGTTTTTTCAAAAGATTGTCACACCCACTCCAATTTGGATATGAAATGTCGATTTTGCCCTCGCGGTAGTGCCCCCCGCCGGCCCCTCTCCCCCGCAGCGACGTTCTCCACCCGGCCGTGCTCCCCCGCCCGCGGAACCCCCCGGCGAGGCTCCCCCGCGCGCTCCCGCCGCCCGCGGAACCCCCCTCCGGCGAGGCTCCCCCCGCGCGCTCCCGCCGCCCGCGGAACCCCCCTCCGGCGAGGCTCCCCCCCGCGCGCTCCCGCCGCCCGCGAAGCCCCCGGCGGCCCGCCGCCCGCGGAACCCCCCCCCCCCCCGCGCGCTCCCGCCGCCCGCGGAGCCCCCGGCGGCCCGCCGCCCGCGGAAACCCCTCCCCCCCGCGCGCTCCCGCCGCCCGCGGAGCCCCCGGCGAGGCTCCCCCCGCGCGCTCCCGCCGCCCGCGGAACCCCCCCCCCCCCCCCCGCGCGCTCCCGCCGCCCGCGGAGCCCCCGGCACACGGCGGGCGGTGGCCCTCCCGTGCTCGACCCACCGGTCCAGGCACGCCCGGTGGAAGACGTGCCGGCAGCGCAGCTCCCCGATCTCGTCCCCGTCCTCCACGGCGCAGGCGAAGACGCACGCTGCGGCCGCCTCCCTCCCTCGCCGCCGGCCCGGTGGCGGCGACGCCGAGCCTCTCCCCGGAGCAGCGGCGGCCCGGGGGCGCCGGGTCGCGGTGGTGGCCGAGGAAGGAGGAGTCCGGTGGCCACAGCGCGAAGTGGCTCCCCGCGGCGCTCCCCCGCCCGCGGAACCCCCGGCGAGGCTCCTCCTCGTCGCCCACGCCATCGGCGCCACCATCGCCGCGGGAAGGGCAAATTGGGGATACGGGGACAGTCCTTGGGCAAAACGGACCTAGTGGTAATATTACGTGTTGTCAACGGATTAAATGGGATGAAAAAGTGGTCAACGGAGTTATTGGTAAACTCATTTTCTTAAATGGACCTGGTGATAATTTTCCCAATAAAAAATGACACCCCCATCTTCGACCAGAATCTGCCGCTACCAGCACCCGGTAACTCCGGCGAGCTGACCGTCGGGAGTTGGGAGGAGAAGGAACTCTTTAGCAGAGACGGGCAAACGAAGCTCAGAGCCAAAACCTTTTTCGCCTCCATCGACCAGCGCGACGAGACCGCAGGCGGGGAGAGCGCCTGCACGGCCCTGGTCGTCGTCATCGCCGACGCCTTGCGATCCGACGAGATGAACACTCCGACGGGGCAACAATTCGACGCGCTCATCCGGGAAGGCTCTTCGGCCTGGCGCAGGCTCTGCGGCGAGGAGTCCTACACGGTCCGATTCCCCGACCGGCACTTCGACCTCGACACCGTCCTGGAGGCGCAGCTGAGACCCGTCCGCATCTCGCCGGACAAATCCTACGTGGGCTTCTTCCAGCCGCAGAGCTTCGAGTCCTTGCGCGGCGCGATGTCCTTCGACGACGTCTGGGACGAGATCGCCGCCGGCGCCGGGGACGGCAGGTCGAAGGTGTACATCGTGAGCTGGAACGACCACTTCTTCCTGCTGAAGGTGGAGGCCGGTGCCTTCTACGTCATAGACACGCTGGGCGAGCGCCTGTTTGAAGGGTGCGACAAGGCTTACATCCTCAAGTTCGACGGCTCGGCGGCCATGCACGCCGTCCCGGCGAACAGAGGCGACGAGCAGCGGCTTGTCTGTGCGGGGACGGAGTGCTGCCGGGAGTTCATCAACAGATTCCTGGCCGCCATTCCGTTGAGAGAGGAGCTGGAAGCGGAAGAGAAGAGGGGAGAAGCGCCCGGCACGAACACCCTGCACCAGAGGCTGCAGATCGAGTTCCATCTGGTCCAGGCTTCTGCTGAAACCCATAGCTGAAGGATTCCTTTCTCCTCTGCCGGCAATCGTCTGTTCTTCCCTCGCCGTCGGAAGATACAGAGCATTGTACGGGAAACTACACAGATTTCGATGTGAACTTGATTCCAGTGCATACATATTCATTCCAGAGCGGATCACCTCACAGGGAGCCTACCTCAGGCCACGTTGAATGTCTATCCGTGAGTGGTCTAAGTGAGCT
The DNA here is from genome assembly GCA_036172225.1 of Cryptocoryne crispatula var. balansae. NCBI lineage: Eukaryota > Viridiplantae > Streptophyta > Magnoliopsida > Alismatales > Araceae > Cryptocoryne > Cryptocoryne crispatula. Next base: position 41,157,710 of record CM069928.1, read on the forward strand.
CTCTCAGGAGTCCACCCTAGATGATCCGCTCTCATCTAGAAAATGCATCCGTCCGTAGGATCTGACAAAGTCGTAGTGCAGTCTGTAGTCAGTGTATGTATATAAACCCGTTGTACATAGATATTCTGCAGGATGCCGTGTCTTTCGGAGCACTTGCACCGGGACGGATTGTCCGACTTTCCTCCGTCGTATGATTGTTGGGCCAGCCCATTAACACCAGGTTTGGTCCATGATTTGAATCGAAGAAGTACATTGCAATCATGTCTGTGGGGGCGTTTGGTTGCACGAAAAATTGAATGGTTTATACAAAAATAAGTTTTTGCAACAAGAATCGTTGAAATTGTTGTTTGGCGATCATTGCGAAAACATATCCTCACAGATAAAAGGGCAAAACCTTTTTCTTCCCCTATTAGGAGAATATTATTTCTTGTTGTAATGAGTTGAGTAACCAAGATAAAATCATACTGTTGGGTCTCCGTTAGAAACCGTAACAATCATCTCCAGATAATGGTTTTCTGATTGAACCATCCACGAAACCAACTTTATTCTCAACTGAAAGAGCCAGAATCATGACTCGTAGAAAAAAAAAGTACTCTTTCATTTGGAAAAGATTATTCGGCTATGAAAAGATTACCTCCAATACTTTGTGCTGCTGCGAAGTGATTTCCTCCGTCAGTTGTTATTTTGCTCTAATACCAAGTGAAATTCTAGCAAGACCTATAATCTGACGAAGAAATAGGGAAAACACAAGAACAGGTAGCTCTGCTCCGTGTGAAGAAGCCAAGTTTTGTATAGTGAATTACAGTTGACATACACAAAAGAAAGTGGACACGAGTACATAACAAAAATTAATTAATTGAAACTAATATTCTCCTAATATCACCTTGTGTCTGACAAGTTTTTTAGTTATAAATATTCCCCACTCGTTTGATATAACGTCTCTTCAAATACGATAATTTATGCTTTTCGTTATTTTATATTTTTATTTTGCTACACTTTTTATCGTAAAAGCGTGCATCTTCTTTTGTTTGCAACCCGACACTCTATCGAGATGAACGGAATTCCCTTACCCCTCAAATTAATGTTGTTACAGAATTTCGACGGTAGCTCCGAGAATTATACTATCTTGATCGTCGATGTGAGCAGTTTTCCCTCATCTTCCATCTCAGGTACTTGTGGGGAAAATAGACTGATTCCCAGTTGCTCGAATGATCTCCTACGGACAAAATCTAATAAAGTCACATATATGTATATATACATATGACGTAACTGCGTGCACTAAAAAAAGCATAGAAATTATTTTTTAAGTCTGCGGATATTGAAATAGAAATATATATATAGACAGTACACGGGTGGTTATAAACTCGTTAACAGTCTCGTGAGTAATTACCCTTGAGCTAATAAGGGTCGTTTTTTTCGTATATCTTGCATCCGGAGAGAAGTCACAGCATCTTATTCAGATATGACATATATTTATTTAAATAATCTATTTCCTTTGGGAAGACACCATTTCCGGTCGGCGTTTTATAAATTCCCCGCTCCCTTCCCGAATCCAGAGCTTCGTTCGTTGCCGGCGCTGCCGCTGCCGCTGCCAACAGAGACCGGCAAATGGGGAGGCCTTCGGCGGCAGGGGATGTAAGGGATTGGGACGAAGAGGCGTACCGGAACATCATCCTCCACGAGAGGGAACTTCCCACGAAGACCGTCTTCAAGACTGCCTTCGCCCCTTCCTCATCTGGTGACCAAGGCCCCGAAGTCATCGTGGTCGCCTCCAGTGATGGGTCTGTCTCCTCGTTTTCCGTCTCCTCCTGCATCGCCTCCGCCGCTGCCTTGCCATCTTCACGCGTGAGCCTCCTGTTCCTGTCGGGCCCGTCGTTGTCATATTGTCGGGAGGGTGTTTAGGCACTGATGCGCGTCACTCGCTTGATGAAATATATTAGCTATTTGCATGCAGCACGCTTTATGACGTCCCTTCTTGTAATAATACTTGCTTAAACTTTTTGGTCGATATGCGACATTTTTTTTCCAGTATTAGCTCGAATGGGATACCAAACCTGAGTCGGTGATATCTAGATATGTGCAAATGTGAAGGACGAGTTTATGCTAATTTTAAGAACGAGCTTGTGTGAATTCGAGTTGATGCTATCTACGATAGGTGATTGTCACGGCGTGTTTTTTATATCGTCAAGAAATAAAAATGTATCCCTAAATTTGGCGTGATTACAGGATACTATGATAGGAAATGATGTTGAGAACATGTTTCCTCGATGTTAACATTTTGGACTCTTGCATGGCCAAATACAGCGTTGCGTTTTTCTCTTATAGAGCAATAGTTTAGTACAAATGAGTCCATTTGGCCATGCTAAAAGCATGCTTTCTCTAATTACCAGTCAGCGTTGTTATAGCTGACAGTTCTCTGCCGAGTTATGACAATGGCAGGTAGAAGTTAAAACAGGGGAAGGAAGTACATACTCGTTATTCTAAGATAGTTTGTTGTGAGATTTAGAGGCTTAGAAAATGTGTGAAATGTGAACATCATAAGGGAGCTTTCAAAAAAAAAGAAAACCCCAAGGTTCTCCTTTAGCACTTTGATTTTCTCTGTATGTCTGATGTTGTAAAGCACATTGTGACTTGCATCCCTTTCATTTAATTCCTGAAATATCCCAAGCATTTTAATCTGCTGTCTTGCAAATGAAGAGATTGTCAAGCTTTTTTCTGGCTCTTGATCTTGTTCCTTTCCCGCCTATTGCTTAGAACACATGTTGGCTTGTGCATCTAGATAGATGAAACTTATGGCCTTGATTTGTTACTCTAGAGACACCTTAGCATATCATCCTTAACTGATTATGCACAGTCACTTGTATAAACACTTTACAATTTATTTTATTTGTAGGAAACTAATGTCCTGGAATTAAATAACTGCTTGGAAACATGCTTTGCAGTTTTCTTTGATATCCAAGTCATCCATAGTTCTAAAGACACGTCAAGACAAAGTATCCATCTAGATCATTAAAGTAGTTGGCAGATCCAGATTATGAAGAAGGAGAAGAAAAGGATGGGTGGAAGAGGAGAGGATATGAACAGTGATGAGGTCTAAACTAGGTGGCACCTTTGTTCATGAATAAAAGTAGATATTGGTAGAATCAATCAAGGTGCATGATTAGCTTTTCCCTTGCATTTGAAAAAGAAATGGAATGATACCATAAAGTCATGTCTAAATGCAACAATTTTTGTATTTCTATTTTGTACATAATGGAACACCTGTCAGTCTTTTGTTCAGAGGCTAAATCACAAGTCATCGTATGTTTAAATGCACATTGATAAAAGGGTAATTGTTTTAAAGTATCATATATTTCATAATTATTTCAGTAACTTATAGCACATGACAAAAATACGATAGTGATGACTTTTAAGCTGTACTCTTAACTTTATAATATGTCTCTTCTAGATGATAGCTCAATCCTAATCTCATGCATGTCGCTTATCACTTTGTATTTTTATTGTAAATATGCCATTCTGTTTGTTGACTCTATTTGTTAGATCTCTTAAAAGCATAGTATATGTTGTTTATGCAAAAAAATAATGGTGTCTTCTTGTTCTTCATTTTACTTCTCAGCGAGTTCTATCGAACAGTGTCAAGGAATTCAGGTAAGAAGGTCTATTCTACACATATTGCTTGTATTATTTCCTAATGCTAATCATTTACAAGAAGTTATTATTAATGTGTGAAGCTCATCATTTATGATTCCATCGGCTCAACCACTTTGCATGAATCAAGGACACAATGGCCCTGTGTATGACGTCAAGTTCTATGGTGACAAGGAGGATGCTTTGTTGTTGAGGTTCGTTTCTCATTTTTATTATTGACCACAGGCTCTTTGAGATTACTATGTTTTTTTTTAAATGTATAGTAGTGTACATGCTTACAGGAGATGCTATGTCACTATTGAAACTGAAATCATGCAGGTCAAAAGCTATGGTGTTCATAACTTGAATTGAGTCAAACATGCAGTTATTGACTATATCTACAGTATTTCCTGTTCTCCCTAGCTTTTTAAAGAAGTTGGCCAACAAAGTACCTGCTTTGGGAACAATAGTATGCATTTTTTAAAGGTTGCAAGAGCTAAAATTTTATTCAAATGCAAGAAAAATAGTACAACAAATGACTAAAAGAAAGAGCAAAGGACAACACTAGAGACTATTACCAAGATGGTATTTCCACATGAGGAGCTTTTCCCCGTAGGAGTCTCAAACTGTATATAATCCAATGAAAGTGAAGCTGCATTCTTTAACAAGTTGGCTCATCCGATGAAGAATTCTTGAGGGATTCTTGAATTGATCCAAAGTTTGCTGTATAAAAATTGAAATACAAAAAGAAATAAGCTCATCTCCAAAAGAGACATGTTTCCAGCTTTCAATGGTGTAAAGCAAAAAGAGAGAAAAGTTCCTTTCTCTGTTACAGGCCTTTGATGCAGTCATTATAAAAGATTGTTTATCAATTAGTCTATGATATTGTTCCCCAACTGTCCAAAATGTCAGTCTCTGAGGTATATCATAGATGCGATTATATCAACCGGGCGACTGAACTCCTTATTGGGTAATATATTTTTTTAAGTAATACCCAAGAACATCAATTGCTGCATCTTTCATATTGAAATAAGTTTTAACTTTAAAATTTGCCACTCTTGATCATTTGGTCGATCCAGTTAGAATCATAAAAAAAGTTTTTATAATGCCAAACACACAGAAGTATTATTAGCTATTTCAGAGAAGAACCTTGGTGATTAGCTGATTAAAGTCTTCACTGTAATGCATTTGCAATTTTGCACACAATGTAGTTTTGAACTAATAAGATTGGTTCTAGGCTGTTCTTGACAGTTTAGAATTTTTGTGAATCTGGAACAGACTCCATAATTGAATTTGCAACAGGTCCTCTTCATGGGCTCATTCAACTTTTCAGATAATGTGACTGAATAGTGATTTATTTTGATGGCAGCTGTGGTGATGATGGCCATGTTCGTGGGTGGCGATGGAGCGATTTCTTGAGTTTTGGGTCATCGACATCTATTGAGGGTAATTCAAGTTTGTATAACTTTCATTCAATTAATCCGCATTTTTTCTTTTTGGGATCTGACTCTTCTCTGTGTATATGTGCCTGCTTGTTCATATGTCATGGCTAATGGCTTGCAGAAATAGCCAATTTGTCTGTTTGTGTGTGCATGATCTTCTGAGTCAATAAATCAAGATTAAAATGGTCATCCAGTCTTCAACTTCAATTAGTAGGAAATATCTGATACTGCATGTTACATATCGTTCATGGGCTGGCTTCAACTGAATTTGGTTCAAATCAAGCAGGACTGGCATGGTGAAGATTTTGGTCTGCTTATTTGGCTGAACTGGCACTGCCGGTTTGAGATTGGCAGATTGGTTAGACATGCGATTTCTGTCCAGCGCTGGCTGTTCCTGCCAACTTGCATTGAGTCAAAGAGTAAGCTGAGCTCATGCTTGGTGGCATTGGTCACTCCAGGATCTGTTCGGCACCTGCTGGCCCAATCGGGGGTGGGGGATCCCAAAAGAAGCTTTGACCGGATTGAACTAAACTTGGCTGCATCTGCTGATTCTGGACCGGTCCGAACCCAATCCTGTATGGTCACTACCGATGAAGGTATAGGTGCAACCGCCACCACCCACCTGGCTCATTTTTGTCGTGGAAGATGAACACGTTGGGTCTTGTGACCCTTAGGGGATTCACAACTTGTTAGCAGGGGGCAGTGGCAGCCACCCTCCACCTTCACTAGCTGTGGTCCCTGTGGAACTGGGGTCGGATCAGTTCGACATTGCCAGCGGATATGGTTTTACTAAATTTTGTTTTTTTCGAAGTGTTGGAAGAGCCAATCTAGGCTGATCCTAAATTGGATTTTCTTCCCTCAGATTGGCCGAGCCGGCTGGATCCAGGTCAATTCAGGGGAAATCCTGACTAGAACTGTAAATGGGTTGGATTCGGGTCAGATTCTTTAGGATCCTAATCCGAATCCAACAAGAAAACCCAGATCCGGTACCTGATCCAATGAAAAAATGTTTTTCGGATCCGGATCAATACCCAAATTCGAAAACACATCTCCCGTTGAGGTCAACCCGTTATCCCGACGAGCGATGATGCTCGCTGTCGGAGGCTCACGGCGGGTGCTCGCGGGACTCGCGGTGGGGTGCTCACCATCGGAGGCTTGCCGACAGCGGGGGGAAAACGGAGAGGGAAGAGGGGCTTGCGTAGGGCGAAGGGGGGAGGGGCACTCACCGGCCGGGGGGGGCTCTGGAGGTGGCTCGGAGGGGAGGGGGAGTCGCTGCCGGGCTGGGTGGGGGGCATGGAATGCGATCTCCTGAGAATCTCTTTTCTTCCGTGCGTCCGAGAAACGAGATCGCCGAAACAAGAATATCTATGTAGTACCTGTGATACCTTGATCTTCTCCTCCTATTATTATCCCTAATTTGTTAGATAATCTTGTTAAGTTTCCTTCTTATATTGCCAATTTTATTATGGAATCCATCCAAATATTTATCTAAACATTATTGTTTGATAAAATTTCATAGCTTAATATTTTAATGACTATATATGTACAATTGCTCAAAATGTTATCAATCTCCTATTCATATTGTTCAAGATGAAACTTTGGTCTGACATAAGAACCTTTGTATGTCTCATGCTAACAATAGTTCATCATCTCTGTATTACACTTTTAATTCTCTCACAGCTTATTTTAATATTTAATATGAGTTCTCTTATCCTTTTTAAAGAGATTATATGACATTCTATATTTAAACATGCACATTGATTGGTATTTCCAAGATCTAATCCCTTGAGATTTTTTCGAGATCTTTTATCTTCAATCTCCGTGAGATAAAATATAGATGTGAGATGGCAATCATTGGGTAAAATATACCCTGCATAAATAAAATCCGAGATTCGATCTCCCGAGATTTTTTCGAGAATCTCACGAGATCTCTTCTTTTTCACGCTTCCGAGACGAAGCCGAGATCCGAGACGACAATCCTTGGTGGGGGGGAGGGGGGTCGCGGGACTCGCGGCGGGTGCTCGCCATCGGAGGCTTGCCGATAGTGGGGGGAAAGCGGAGCGGGAAGGGGGCTTGCTCAAGGCGAAGGGGGGAAGGGCACTTGCCGGTCGGGGGGGGGGGGGGCTCCGGAGGTGGCTCGGTGGGGGGAGTCGCTGCCGGGCTGGGTGGGGGGGGCTCCGGAGGGGACTCGGTGGGGGGAGGTGGCTCGCCGGGGGGAGTCACCGCCGGGTGGGGAGGGGGGTCGCCGGCGGAGGGAGCTCGCGGGCGGCGGGGGCTCGCAGAGGGGGAAGGGGGGCTCGCCGGCGGGGTGTGCCCGGGGGGAAGGGGGGTCACTGCCGGGCGGGGTGGGGGTGGGGGGTTAAGGGGGGCGGAGCTAGTGCCACTGGGCTCAAAGAAGAGGCTGTTTGCGGTTCCGACCGCAGTGATCGGAGGCCTCGACGGCAATCGGGTCACTCAATCTCCATCAGGTTCTCAGGTATAACCTGGTATGTAAATTTCAAAAAATTTTCAAATCGGGTATATTAGAACCCGAAACTGTGGCCTGCTAGGGGTATCCATCCAACACTCAAACCCATTTTTCAAAATCGGGTTCAGGCCGGATGACAGATTTATCACATCCATTTACAGGTCTAATCCTGACCCACAAATCCTTGGCTGAGCTGCAGCCAAATAGGGGCAATGCTTGGCTTCTGCCAGATTGGCCAATTCATTCTCAATTAACATCATGATTGGATCTGATTAAAATATCTGTTTCGAATCCCAAATCCTTGTTTTATGTGTTTGTGTGTGCATGTAATACACATGCATCACCATCTATGGGTGCATATGCTTTGTATTTACGACTCTACCTTACATATATTCATACACGTGTTTACATTATTGAGCAATTAACTCTGGATACAAGGGTGATAATTATAATTATTGTGATGTTGATCTAGCTGCTATACAAGTATGAAGCAAGTTCTTAGAACGTTATCAATTTTAACGTTTGTAATTAAAAATGTGGTATACATTTCAGTAAAAATAATGGGACTTTTTTATGCCTGCCTGCCATGGTTGATCCTGATCCCGATCCCGATCCCGATCCCGATCCCGATCCCGATCCCGATCAAGATCAAGATCAGATCGGTTGTCTTGACCAATCCAAGTTAAGAAAACCAATCCGGGGTTGGTTCTTCCAGAAACCCATAAACAGAAAAAATACTTAGAATGATTCCAGTCTGATATGAAACAAACGGGGTAAGATGGCTGCTGGGAGATGGCAGAGGGGTGGTTCCACTGCCTCCCCTGCATATTTCGTGTTCTAACGAGCGGGAAAGACAGTCATATCAGATCCAGTGGACCTGACACGACCTGGAAATTACTGGATCCCAGTCATGTCAGGTCTGCTGGACAAGATACGACCATTTTCCTCACCTCTCTACTGTCTCCTGGTGCTGATCCACCCTGTTCAGTGTTGGAGTAAACTTGAATTAAATGATTTGGTACCTTAGAGCCTGATAATGTCCCCCACCTGGATCGGCGGATTTTGCAATCCATGGATAGGCACTATTTTTTTTCTGTTTCTTCCATATGTTAGTTGGAAGTGTAATGTGTACCTCTAGTTGTATGTGATAACTGTGTGATATATATTTTTTTCTATACAAGATATTGGCTCTTGATTAGTTGTACTTGTAGCTTGTCTTTTTTCTGAGAAAACTTAGTGTTTGTTGACTGATGAATCATTGTCAATTCTCTTATTTTTCAGGGCAGGCTTTGAATCCAGTTCTCGATTTGATGAATCCTCAACATAGGTAATTCTTTATGGGCATCTTCTGTTTACTTTTTTATTTGAATTCTTTGGTTATACTTTTCATCTGCATCCTGAATTTCTGATTGCTTGTCCTCCAGGAGATTATTCATATTGTGGAAATGCTATCTGTTGTAACTTCTTTTGGGTTTCTACCCCCGTGGCAGAGCCCAAAAGTTATCCCTTGTTTTTGCTGATATGCTTTTTGTTCTTTTTTGTATTTCTATTTCTTCTTTGTATTTGCATCAATAAATGATCTGTGGTTTTGCCACTTTTCAAAAAAGACTGTATCCTGATTTTACTTGGACATTTATGTTTTGTGCAGAGGGCCATGGGAGTCTTTATCTCCAGTTCCTGAGAACAATGCTATTGCCACTAACGTGCAGGTTTGTCACTTGATGGTACAACTGGTTGTGTGCTGTTATTAACATGTTGCTAAGACATTGCCGTTTAATGTTGACTCCAATGTTGACTTTGGCCACTTAATGTTGCCATTGGGTGTTGACTCAAATCTTCACCTCTTGCTCCATTGGTATCAGATTCTTTGTCTTCATCTCCATCTCCACATCCTCCTCCACCCGAACTTCTTATATTTTGCGGTTGAGTTGGTGAAACAAATTCATAATCATCATCATCATATGAGAAAGGTGTTTGGGTACTGTCTGTGAGATTCACAGGTCTTTGCCTGACAATTAACTTTCTTTTCTCACATTTCATTTTGCATACTAGCTCCAACACTACGCTGGTATACCTTTTTTAAATATTTAAATCCGCCAAATTTGCATGGGTAGCTGGAGTTGGAGTTGGAACCTCAATTGGATGTGCTTCTTCTTGCATTTCTTCATTCTTACTATGTACATTGTCAAGCTCACATTTGACCCATGCACTATCATTTGGGTCAAACTCTGGAGGTGGTACAACATCCTTATCCTTTGTCCATGCTGCAAGTGGATGTTCTTGAAAAATGTATTCAAAGTCAACACTATTCTATGACAAACATTGACCTCTTGCTCCAGTTCTTTGCTTAAAGATTACCTGCAAATCTTGTAAACATTTCTTCAGAAATTCTTTGATGTTCCTTGATGTTCTTGTTTCTCAAACGCATGTTATGGTGACAAAACATAAGTTTTTCTAATCTATTACTTTTCACCATGTTCATTCTTTGTGTATAAGGTTGGAGGTAGTGACAGATCTAGGATATTGATCTAGTGTGGTCACCCATAAATTAGTGGGATCACTTTCTTTATAAAATTTACTAATTTCTAACATTTTAATAAAATCTCTTAGAAATGATAATATATTTCTTAAATTTTAGTGGGGTCATTTGACCCCAATAAAGTCTATCTGGGTCCGCCACTTGGTTGAAGGTGTTTCAATTTCTCTTACACTGTGATGAACTCATGCACTGGCTTAATATTTGAATTGGAATAGCGACAAGTGGATTCCATCTATTTTTGTTACTTATTTGTATCCACCACTCAACTAGACAAAGACAATACCAATATAAGTATGTATCCTTGTCGTTTAAACAATTCTCCAAGAGTATTAAAATTTCTGCTGTTATTGTTTTTAACATTCTGCATTTTTTTAGTTTAATTTAATGCTATTGGTCTCATTTTATTTAAATGTATATAATCTTTTTATGTTTCTTATTGCTGCATTTAAAATATTTTGGGTGTCATGGTTAGAAACTTTTTGAATTTTTTACCGTTTGTTTAATGTTATTTGCTATAACTTGTTTTAAATTTCTGTAATTTTTATGTTACTTATTACTGCGTTTTTAATATTTTGCAAAGATGACTGTTACGTTGCTGCATTTATTTTAGTTTGTTATAATTTAATGTTATTTCTCACTCTCAATTGTTTTAAAGTTTTGTAATCTTATGTTTCTTGATACATTTTATCTCTGTATATAGGGATGCAAACATACCAATATGCTCGACAAGTAGTTCGAAACTCGGCTTGATAAAAATTTGACTCGGCTTGTTTATTATGTTAAATGAACAAGCTTGAATAAAAAATAAAATTTGACTCATTAAACGAGCTGAGCTTGAACAAACTCCTACTCGGCTCGATAAACTCGCGAGTAGCTCGATTAAATATTTTATTAAATATTTATTTTTAAAAATTAAATTATGAGTATTAATAGTTATATATTGGCACTTAAATATATTAAATAATTTAAAATTTGAGTTTAAACTTAGGTTGAATTTCATAAATGAGCTAAATCTAGAGTTTCACAAACAACTTTTTATCAATTTTGGATTTTATAAATGAGTTTGCATATAGTTTAAGCTTGAATATGGATTGAATTTTAGTCCAGGTACTACTCGAGCTCAAGCTCGACTCGGCTCGATTAATAAATGAACCAAGCTTGAACAAAGGTTCAACATACTTGTTAAAACTTGAGCTCGAACTCGAACTCGCATAAAATAAATGAGCCAAGCTTGAACACCATACTACTCGACTCGGCTCGACTCGTTTGCACCCCTATCTGTATACATAAAATAATATACATATATATTAAAAATAAAATTTTTTTGCAGTCGTTACTCCTAAAGATGTGGAAACACTTTTGCAAAGGTCAATACTCGATCTGGTTCTCCAACCAAAACGTGGTCTTATCTCCTTTACCGGCAATAATTTCTGAAACAGTTGAAAATTTCAATTGTCTCAGATTTTCAACTGTCTCCAGGATATCTCTTCATACCTTGGAAGTTATATAATTTTGACACACTATTCACCCAAAGTCTATCTTAGATGCCCAGTTTGCTTCGGACAATATAGACCAAGGTTGTTCATGCCAGCATGCCTTTCTCTAATCTCCATGACCATTTACTAGGTAGAGCTACAATAAAAGCCTGTTGGGCAACCAACCACCTGCTTCATGCTTCTGTCAGCATACGTGGCCCCATCTCATTAGTTGTCTACCACCACTTGTAGGTTGTTTACCAGTCCAAATGAATGCTGCCAGCAACATTCCAGCCTTTTGCACACTGTGGTTGGGACCAAAGCTTGCTTGCGTGATTGTTATGAAACATTCTGACATGGGGAAGGTTTTCTTGCTGATACCTGACTATTGGTTCTTTCTTTGGTAGGAAGGTTCCATCTTTTCAGCTGCTGGTGATGCATGCGCATATTGTTGGGATGTGGTATGTATTCACGTGAATATAATAGAGTTGGAAATATATCTACTTTTATCCAAGTGAAATTTTATTTATTTTATTTCAGTCTATTTTATCAATATGGTATTTGTTAACAATCTTTTCATTGATAATTTAGGAGACAAGCAAGTTAAAGATGTTATTTAAGGGACACAAAGACTACTTACACTGCATTGCTGCGTGTAATTTAAGTAACCAGGTCCATTTTTCTCTCTTCCTATTTTTTGATACATCATAAAAATATTTGAATGGCACATTACATAATCAACTAGTGCAGGAATGGGCAGTCACGTAGTTACCTATGACTGTTTTATGATTGGGAGGTTAAATGGTGTTGATGTTGGTGAATATGCTGACTATCAATCTGGGTAAAGCCTTCTAGTTAAAAGTTTTACCAGTTAACATGAACCTCATGCAGCCTGGGTTAAAGATGATGTTGTACCGGGCTTTCACATTCGCAGGTTTTACCTTTATAATAATTCTTGGAATGCACCCGTGTGAGCCCAACCGCGTTGCGAAGGTTTTATTCCTAATATCACCTCCAACTTATGTTATCAAAGGTGCTTGGGGCAACCACCTAGGTGACAAGGCAGTTCCTCCCACAGTCCCGCTGCCTGCTGGAATGAGGAGGGTGCCACAGGGGGATGGGGTGGCCATGGGCAACTCCTCTGCCCCCGGGCAGCTCTCTCCATATCCATAGTGGTATATATGTTATCAAAGATGACCACCTGGTCTCCTAGGCAGGCTAGGCGACAAGGTGAGGTGACTAGGTGAGCCAGTGACTCTTCACCTCGACCAGGACACGATCACCTCGGGTGTCTTGGTCACCTAGGCAACTATCCCAGGCAAAGTAGGTGGCCTCACCCCCTCCACTTCACCTGTACCCAAATCTGAACCTGAACCATGTTTCAGACCCGATCATGGATCAGATTTGGGACCTAATCTTCCTGGTCCTCCCTGATCCCCCCTTGCTCCATTGTCCTCCCGCAGTGAAGCATGCCCCATGCACTAGCTTTGTTAGAGGGGCTCATCAGCTCTGCTGGTGCTGCTCGCCGTCTAACTCCACTGTGCTGGTGCAGCTTGCTGTCCTTTTCTACCCCTATGCTGTTCATGGAGGTGAGGTTCATCCAAATCCTTCCCCCCTTTGACCTCCCGGCACTCAGTTCTGACCCCAACCTTTCCTCTTCTACTTGGTCCCAACCTCCTCCCTACCCTTCACTCTCAATCTGACTGTTTGAAAGATCAGCCAATCCAGACAGGTATAGGCATAGGCTAACAATCTTGGCTGGGGGGGGGTGAGGGAACTTCTAATGGGATTAAGATCTAAGGTATCAAATCGGCCGATTCCAGTCCAATCCAATCCTGATTGGTGCCAAGAGATGGCTGAGGGGCGTTAGTGCGTTACTGCCCCTGCCCCTGGGGACTATGGTTGTATTGAGTTTGGCCCATCTTGTGTACTCTTTTATGGTTTTATTATTTTTCTATTGTTGGAAGAGCCAGATCTTGGATCAGCATTTCATATTTTGGATCAGCCGATCCAATCCTGATCCAAGTTGGGATTGGCCTTGACTCAGAATTTCTTTGCTCAGCCTGTCTCCAACCCTCCTCCCTCCACTCAGTCCTGAACTCCTCCTTTACTCTCAATCCTGCTCCCAAACCCCTTCCCTCCTCTAACATGGAGAGACGTGGAAATTGTTGTGGGGATTAATGAAGATGAAAGTCCAAGCACAAGGTCTTTTATAAAAGGATGTTGTATTGCTAAGGGGAAGAGGTGAAGTGATTGATGAGCATAATATCAACTCCGATGATACATCCAAGGAAGATCAAGAAATTCAACTAAATGATGATTCAAACAATAACTAATGATGCATTTTTATGTAATCAGCTTGGTTTCTTGAACTTTGGATTTGATTACAAGACATTAGATGTTTACTTCATTCTTAGCTTAATTAGTTTGTCACTTATGGATGCTTAATTATTTTTATTTTTAGTCAAATTTTATTCATTAAGTTAATGTTATTAAGTTGTTCTAAATTAATGTTATTAAGTTTCTGAAATTTTTGTTTTAAATTGATGTTATTGCTTTTTATTGTTCTAAATTTATGTTATTTAGTTGCTGATTTTTTTTCACTTTTTGTCAGCTGTATATTTATATTTATTTTATTTTGTATTATATATAATAATATATACATATAAATAAAAAATTACACTTCACTTTATGCATCTAAGGTGAGGTCCTCCTCACCTTGGACTCTTTCGCACATCAGATAACATAAAATGGTATCAAGGGCTATGGGTGTCAATGGGCCAGGCTTGAAGTTGGCTAAATTCGAACATTTTTGAATGATGGAATCTGCATTGTACTATTGCAAATAATTTTAACTTGGCTCAATCTGGCCTGTCTAATTTTTTTTCTTTGTCATAAGTACATCATTATCAAACTTAATCATTACAGACTGACAGCTTAAATCACAACCTGTTTTCAATGAGTAGAAGTGACATTGTGAGTTCAAGAGAGAACTGAAGAAAATACCAGTGCTTGTAAGATGAGATGGAGGATGGAAGATGTGGTAGGCCAACAAATGTGAGGGAGAAACGAAGGAAGTGAAATTATCGACTACGGAGGTGAGGTTGTCAGTGAAGGTTTAGGTCCTTTTGGCCCACTTCAGCCCATTTCGGCCTAACTGCAGCCTGCTTAAGGTCCACAGGCTGAAATGTCTGGCCTGTGGCTGGCCTAACCTGCAAACCTGCTGGTCAGCCTGGCCATAGTTGAGTCACTGTAGGCACGGGAAACATCCTCTTGATGGCGGATACAATTTTCCATCTAGATGAAATCTAGTGAGATTATCGATCTCGGTGGGTATCTGAGAGAGGGATGCAAAACCAGCGACCCGTGGGACGGTCGAGCTGCTGCAGAAGACAATGGTGCTGCAGGGCTCTGTCTTCCTTGTCCTATTGGGCGGGGAAGAGGCAATGTCAGGGTTTAGATTCTCAGACTTGTAGCATCAAACAGCGTGGATCAAAGTTGCAAAGCCCAACAGCCTGATCTGCAACTGGTGTTTCGTGCCACAGCTAGGTTGAGAATCTGGACCCCAGCAACCTGCTTTTCCTGGCCTAAAATGCAGTGGTGGCTGTGAAATTGCCTAGCCGATTCCTAAAGGCAGCCATGCCTTCTTATGGCGAGGCTCTCCTGCTGAATCTTATGAGAATCATGAGATCTCATCTCTCTGACCTCTTTGTGGCAAGGTTGAGATCTAAGCCATTTTTTGGTGGAGAAAGCGATCATCTAGGTGATTTGAGCTGGGTGGAGATGCAGAGGACCACCTCACCTTGTCTCATTGCCTAGGTTGTCGCCTCAATTGCTTTTGATAACATAGATTATGTATATGTATTGCTGGTTGGACTAGTTTTGTAACTGAATGGAACCAAGACGTGATGGAACTTTTAAAGAATTTTGAGAATACATAACAAATTTGAAATTATGGTAAATTACTAGGATCAATACCCTACAATGTAAACCATGCTAAGCATATAGTTGTCAAGGCACCTGCCTAGGCATCTAGGTGCCAAGGCGCTAATCATGGGCCAAGGTGCCCAAGGCACCTGGCTAGGCAGCCTTAGCCCTTCTACATGGTGGATCCTTGTTTTGTGGATGCCATTTAACAATGGCATAAACATATCAACATATTTCACCATCACTTACACTTTTATATATATTTAATATTTTTAATTATAAATATATACTTAAAAATTATAAAAATATTTTTCAATTTTCTTTTCTCTTCCTCTCACATAATTTATGAAGAATTTTTTTTAAAAATATTGACTAGCATTCATAATTACCTACATAAAATACATTTACATGCATGTACACGTACTACACATATGCAATTATAAAAATATAAATATGCATACGATTACATATAAAACTCTTATGCTTAAACTTTTTAAAGTATGCCTTATAATTTTCTTAGTCCTCTTTGTCTCTCTCTCTCTCTATATATATATATTATGTATGTGTATATATATAGTGCAAGCATATAATGTTTTACTACCTAGGTGATGCCTAAGAGGCCGCTTTGTCTCCAAAGCAGAAATTTCACCCCTGAATGCCTTGGGCGGGCACCCTTGGCAACTATGTCTAAGCATGTGTTAGACATAGTTAACAAGCATTTGCTATTTCCTGGGTGAATACCAGCAAGAGGTTTGACTATCCTGCGCCTATTGCAGATTTATTTGCTGAGGTAGATGGAAGTGCAGGAGCAGGTTTCGTCCTGCATTCCAAAGAAAAGAAATCCATCCAACTTGATGAAATGAGGGATTCACCAGATATCCATCATTAGACCAGCATATCTTCAGAAATAAAGATCAGAAGTCGTTCCTTCCTGCTTTTGAAGAAGATCCTCATTTTTATATCCATGAAGCACAAGAGATAGCATGCAAGTGTGACCATTAAGTTTATCACTGTGAAAGCTCAACTGGCGCATTCAGTCCTTGATCGGTGGCTCCAGGTCCATACAGTCCAGAATCCAAGCTTTGAACGATGGATGACCATTTAAACTAAATTCTTTATTATTCGATGATAATTTAAAAAGAAGAAAAAATGCATCGAGAAGAGTTGGTACCTACAAAATGTTATGTTGAATAGCCTAGTAATACATCCATTTTGAAAACCCGGTGGTTCACAATTCAAGGGAACAATGGTATTTTGAAGTTGGAAGTTCTACGATGATGCTTAATTTTTGTTACTAGCACAAACTAAGTAAATTGTAGATTAGGTGTGCTAGTTGCATTATCATGTTCTTTTTTACTTAATTGTATTAGTTATTTTACTGCTGTTCGTTGCTCAATTTTGCAGTCTGCTGACCAGAGTTTCTTTTCTTATGTTTATTTACTTTTTTGCTGTGCTAGATTATCACTGGTTCTGAGGATGGAGCAGTACGCATATGGGGTGAGCTTAAGATCTATTATTCTATGCACGACTTTTGATCTACTGAATTTGCTTCTAGATTTGCAATTTTATGATTTCTTTGCATTAAATTTTTATATCCGTGTTTGGCATCGATAAAAGCTTATTTTATCAGCTTCTGCATATGACTATGCTTTGTCTGTTGGTTCATGCATCAATTTGAATCTCAATTGATGAAATTTTTTCTACTCTTATATATCTTTGCTATTTCTTGAAGTGCCATCGAAATGGTTGCTTTATATGGCCTTGCAGATTGCAGGACTGGCAAATGCACAAAAGTCATCTACCCAGAAAAGAACCATGCTGTGAAGGAATCATCATGGATCAGCTGCCTTGCCATTGACACAAGTGAAAGCTGGCTGGTAACAGACCTCCTCCCCCATGTGTGTAATTAATAGGGTATGCTATTTTATGTTCTTGTCAGTGACAATTCTGAATTTTTAATGATTCTAGCTATTCTGCTACAGCATGGTTAGCAGACTTGGCAATCAGTATTGGAATCAGCATCCTCCAATCTGACAGATTCCAAGCCATGACCAGCTGATCCCAATGCGGAATCTGATCCTGCCTTACTCTACAATTATTTTTACAGAAATAACAATAAACTTTTCTGTATATTGCACTGATGTTACATGACTGAGTCTTTTGAAGATCAGGATTAAACATCCAGAGATAGTTGTCTGTTTCTGCTGTTGTGTCAGCATTATAATTCAATCACAATCATGAAAATATTGAATAAATTATACCTGTCAAAACTAATGGTTGCATCCTTATCTTTTTTAATTAAATTTGGATGGCTCTCTTTGTCATTTGCATGCCCTGGATCATTCGTTTTAGTATATTTGGCTGCATTAAAAGAGCTAATTAAGTCTATTCAATCCCTCCATGGGTAGTGTGGTAAGTTCAACTCATGTTCTGATGTCCTGATGCTTCACGTAGATGAGTCCTCAGCACTCGTTGATAAAGCGTGGCCTATCTAACTTGTCATTTCATCTGCTTCGGTGCTACGTCTAAGCCAGTTGATTTGCTCTGTTGAAAAGCAAGAAAGTGACCGGGGAGGAATTGTACCATGCCGACCATAAAACTGGGCCTTATAGGCTAGGCTTAGATAGATAAATCTGGCTAGATAGCTTACCACAAGGTGGTTGTCCTTAGCATGCTGCCAGTCATTAGGCATGTTGTGCCATTATCTGATAGTATTCTTGAATCAGTTACTCCCACACTGTTAGGCCTCTGGCATGGACTTGATTGCTTGTCATTATGACTTGCTCTAACTTTTGTGATACTTATACTATTATTTATGATGATTTCGAAAAGTTGCATATTTTCTATTTCTTACCTGATTCATTTGGCAATTTAGTTCCAAACTTCCAACTTTTATAAATTTATCTAATTAGATGTTAGTTCATAAACTTGGAAACTTTTTAAATTATTTTAAGTCCTTTTCCATCCAGTTCTGTTAGTTCTTGAATTCTGTGATTAGTCTTAAGATTAAATTAAGCTACACTAAGATTAAATTTGTCCCTAATTTGTGTGTAAATGGGGGAGATGGGACCAACATATCATCCACACCTCGCTCCGGCACCACCTTCATCGGCTTTAGAAGAATCATTATAGAAGGAAAATTTCCCTATTGTGATCCTCTTTGCCACCTTTCTCCACTTCATAATAGTAGTTGCCACCAATCATCACTTATAATGTTGCCTACTGAGCACTAAATTGGCTAGGATAGTTGCCACCAATCATCACCCATAAT
The DNA here is from genome assembly GCA_036172225.1 of Cryptocoryne crispatula var. balansae. NCBI lineage: Eukaryota > Viridiplantae > Streptophyta > Magnoliopsida > Alismatales > Araceae > Cryptocoryne > Cryptocoryne crispatula. The sequence continues at coordinate 41,176,458 of CM069928.1, forward strand.
GGTGCCTGCTGAGCACTTAACTGGCTAGGGCTGTAGGACATCCTCATCTCTACAGTCTATACTAGTGGAGGGTTTGTCATCCCGTCCCTCTTCTTCTTGCTTCACACGTTAGCTCTCTTTTGTCTACTGCTACTATGCCAACCAAAATATGATGGCTGCATAGTTGGCCTCCGACATGCAGGGTGGCTGGCTGGTTTCCCACTAGTCTAACTCCGATCACCACAAGATGGATAGAATGTGTAGGACATTCAAGTCGTTGTGCCTGACCGACAACAAGCACACAAACTCCATCATGGTGCCATAGATCCATCTACTGTGAGGACGAGTTAAAACCAGGGGTAAAATTGATTCACTTGTTTAATTCACAAGTTATAACCTGTTCAACCTGTCCAACTATAGACTAACATCTAATTAATGAATTTTACGGAGATTGAGAACCAAAAGTGCACTTTGTTTGTATTGACCAGGTTGAGTAAGAGCATAATGCATTGTGCCTGAACATTTAAACCCATGATTTTGCTTTCCAGGTCTGTGGTACAGGCAAGAGTTTATCTGTTTGGAGTCTCCCTTCGTGTGAACTAGTTTGGAGTATTGACAGCTCTCTCCAGATGCAAGATGTTTTATTTCATGATAACCATGTAAGTCTTTTTTTTTCCTGCGGCGGAAGCATATAGGTATCCATCTATGGATTTTTGCTCATGCATTAGTTACACATCTTAAAATGGCATTGTGTGGTTTATGTTCTATTGAATTTGAAGTTGCATTCTATTTAAATGTGTGCAACTGTGCATTTGTGATGAGGAACACATGCTTTGGTTACCAAGGCTTGTAATGAGCACATGCTTTCTACCTTTTGTGCTTTCAGTTTTTTTAAAAATATGATTTTTACATAAACGGTGTGATGAGTGGAAATTAAATCGATGGATTGCTGGTTTAATATTGCCCTTTATGAATTAAGAAGCAAATACTGTTTCGTAGCAGCTGAGCTCATGCTTTCAGATCCACCTTTTTTGAACTGTAAGCTTTCTTTTCATTACCATAACATCCCAGGCTCACATTAGTGACGCTACACATTTTTGGTGCCTTCAGCTGACCACCGTTTTTGCTCTTTCTATCAAGCTATGGGATTAAGAAGATGATAGCACATTGTATCTCGTCATCCTCTCCCAAGTCAAAATCTTGTTTCTTTAGGTTCAAGATTCCAACTGCAGCTCATGAAGGAAAGAAGCTATGAAGCATGTAGAACAAAAGTGAAAGGGGGAGAATAGAGGTTACATGGCAGAACATGAATAAAAATAGACTTTCTTAAAAGATATTGTGCTACCTAAAATAAATGACCTTTGAGCCTCCCAGGTACTCTTTCCTAAAAGGAATTTTTAAGTGCCTAGAAATTTTTCAAGAATTTTGTGGGTGGCATGGTTGGTGAATCAGTCAAATCAAACATATGTGCATTGCAGTACAATGGCCTGTTGGAAGCATAAAGCAAACACCGCCTGACCAATCCTAGATTGGACTCGTTGGGAGAAGCAACTACCCTTTCTTTGGTTTAGGTTGGGAACCAAGTCACCACAGGCTGCCTGTGAAATGGATGCCATCCGGTTAAGAACACAGGGCTGTGCATTTTAGCTGTTGCCATTGGTTTGTCCTTTGGCATTCTAAATTCAACATAGATTAAAGGTTCTGGTTTTAGATGGCATGATGCGATGTAAGTCTTAAATATAGTCACATAATTTACAGCAATCAGATCTGGTGCCTTACACACTATGTAGTCAGAGGCGAGAGGCGACCGAGGCAAGGGAGGGCTCGCCTCACCTCAGGTGCTTGAGGCGGGCGCCTCAGGCGCCCGAGGCAACATTTTTTTATTGAAGAACTTCTCAAAAAATATACATATAACATTGAAACTTTTGAAGAACATAAATAATACAAAAAAAATACTTCTAGGACCTATAATGAATCAAGATATTGGAGTCTCAAGGTGGAAGATTGGGTATTGGGGGTTTCGGGGTGGGGAAGGAGGATTTAAGTTACCAAATTTAACTTTCACAAGTTCCTCACCCGGGCGAGGCGAGATCTGCCGAGGCGAGGCGTTTTTGCCTTGCCTCGCCTCCTCAGCGCCTAGGTGCCTGAGGCGAGCGCCTCAGATAACATAGCTAACACAAGTGTCGTCTTTGCATTAGCATGGTCATCTGGTGGAGATTTACTAAAAGCCACCAAATTTCAATTACTCTAAAAGTTTAGAATTTAATCTTTATGTAAGTCTCTGAATTTTTCCAAATGGTTATCCTGTCTACCTTAAATTGCTTTGTGTGCATGCATGTGCTTAGATATATGTATATATATGTGCATGGTGTCTTATTTGTCTATTTACTTGTGCGTATGTATGGGCATATGTATGCATTTATGCATGTGCTTTCATCTCTCTCTTAAAGTTGAGAAAGTACTAATCTCCATGTGTCCATCTAACTTTTCTGAGTAGTTTTCCTTGTATCCAGAATGGCCATTAGATTCTTGATATATATAGAGAGAGTCATATATAATCCCTAGAGTTGTATATACAATTCTAAATATATCCTCATAGATATTGAAATAGTAAAATTTTTGTAAAATTTTGTTTAGTTCCAAAAGAACTCTAGCGTCTAACCTCCGCCCAAAAACGTTAGGTTTATTGACGAAGATACCCCCAACTCTTCCTCCAGTTAGAGAGGGCATCAGCAGCCAGAAGAGACGTGCAGCCATGAGGTGACTGGTTCAAGAGTGGCAGCTGTGCTATGTCTCTGATGAGAAAGACAGAGACAATAGAGTAGAAAACTAGATAATGTAAGGTATTTGGATCAAAAATTGAAAACAGTGCCCAAGTAGTGGCATTTTGGAAGCTTTTATATGGCATGAACTAATTCTAGAGTGGTACAAGATTTCAGGGATTTCTTCAATATCTTTTACAGGAACATATTTGGAAAGTAGAAAGACAATTAAAATACCTGATGTGTAAAACCCCTTTCTTGTTTTTCGATTTTTAAATTTCGAAGTTTATATTGTTTCTGTTAGTATGCATATATGTGTTTGTGCATATATATTATCTTGTTTCCATGTTTATGCACATGTATATGAATACGAACGTTCTTGTATGCGCATGCATTATGCAAGTCTTTGTATGTATTTGTATTCTTTTGTACCTGTTGTATAGATGCGTATGTTCCAGTTACCTTAGCCAGCACGTAGACACAATGGCTGCTCTATGCTTTTTTATCAAGCGGTAACTAGGAGCAATTAATTAATGGGTTATCACGTCATCCTTAAGTGCAGATTTTTTTTTGTTTTTTGCTGTTTTTATTAATATGTTGACTAGTGAACCTTGCCCTGTCTGCTTTAGGCTCTCCATTGGGAGTGTTCACAGGTTGGTCTGGTTCTGTTAAAAAAGATTAAACTGTATGATCTGTAAGACCCAAGACCAAACTGATCTAAATTGTGTTGGTTCAGGTTAAACCAAGAAAATGGTTTCTTTTAATCATACTATCTTTAATGTTGATCCATATGGCCAACATCAAATAATTCGAGATTAAGGCTTGAGTTGAGTCTACTGTTTTTAATGTTGGTCCTCAAGTCTAATAGGCCACAAAGGTTGAGAAAGAACAAGTGAAGGCCCATTAACAGCAAGCCCAACTTTAGTTGCATGATTAGCAGGTCTCAGCCTTGTTTAAAGATGATTTCAGTTCCATATCTTTTAGTATGCCTGATGTGAGACTAAATAGATTCTTCAGGTCCTCCACTCATTTCCCTGTTTCCCCTACTCATCAGTGCAGGTCCACATGCTTTTTGACTTCATCCACTACCTCTCTGCATGTGGGCTCTCTTTCACACCTTGTCAGGGCAGTGGCACCTCACGGCTGTGCAGGACCTTTGACATGGCCGGATGCTCCTGAAGATCTTGGAGCTGGTGAGGTGAAGGCAAGGGTATTGCACTGGCAAGTATGGCAGTGATATCTGTGTAGTAGTGCGCTGTACCAGAGGGGTGGAGTGGTCGAACTGATAGTTCCATATCAGTTTAATTTGCAATATTTCAGTTCCTCTTATTATTTCTAACCAAACGGATTTTATGTGCTGGTTTTTCGCACGTGATCTGCCCATTTTGGGTTGTGGTCCGGTTTAGGTTTTCTCTAGTTTGAAACTTTTGAAACTGAACAACTCAAGCACCACTCTAAAACCAAACCAACTGAACAGTTTTGGGTGGGATCGTTTTTTTTGGGGGGGGGTCAGGTTGAATTTTGAATATTCCTAGTCAATATCAACTTGGTTAGAAGAACTCACGTTTGCATTCTCATTTTCGCTTGTGATACTGTATTTGTTTAGTAATTTACATGCTTATCCATTTGTGTGCTGCTGTGTTCTTAATTTTCAGGTTCTTGCTGTTAGCTCCTCTCCTGTGCTCAAGCGCTACAACATCAACGGGATGGTTCTCTCGCAAATACATTGTGCTCCGCAATCCATTTTCTCTGTTTCATCTCACTGTTCCGGCGTATGTCTTCCGTTCATGCCCATAAAATATTCATTTTATCGAACCCACATTTGCATTTCCGGGTGCTAATCCTTCAACAAACTTTCACCTGGTTGTAGGATTAGAATAGTTTATCAAAATAATAAATGAAGTAGGCGGGGATGTCACATTCCATGGTTTCTTGGACATTTAAAAGGCTGGCTTGTTGGGATATCCGCCACTAATTTTTTAGTGAACTCATGGCCCAATAGAAGAGTTTTAGGATGTTGATTGGCCATCTGCCAGCTACCAATATTGTAATTCTGTGCATATCATAGAGATCGACCAACTCATCATCCCTGTTCAGGCGTTTTTTCTAGATGCTAAAACATTTGCTTGTCCCCCCTTTACAGGTTGTGGCAGTCGCCGGTTACGGTGGTCTGGTGGACGTTATATCAGAGTTTGGGAGCCATCTATGCACGTTTCATTGCTGACCCCGTATTTCTAAGAGACAGGTACGATGAAATGACCATCGCATGAAGCTCTGATTTCCCCGTCCTTAGTCTACGTAGTTTCTGCCACCCATGGCTAGATCTCATGGCGCATCATAGCCAAGAACTGCTCAGTTCTAGGGGTCAGTATAAAAATCTTAGAGTTGCGTTTTAATTTGATGAAAATCTTAGAGTTACGTTTCAATTTGCCTTCCATGCCTTTAGCAGTCTTGCTGTCAACAGTACGGTTTAGCATGGATGAAAAATTCCTCTTGCTGCCTGTCGCTGTGCGTCGCTTTAAAGTCTCGGACCCATCGCAGATCGCACTGGATGTTGGATTTAAAAAGTGTTTGTTGTTGGATACAGTCTGCATTTGAATAGGAGGGATTAGAATTGTTAAGCGTAAATTCTTAAAATTACATCTGTAGGAAGAAAGGGGCGAAAAGACCACCACGACTAGGGGTGTAAACAGAATCCGATAATTCGAAATTTCGATTCGATTCCGATAAAAATTAAGGGGTTTGGAAACTGTTTTTGTATCCCATAAGCTATCAGAATCGGAATCGGATATTCCAATAGCTTATCGGAATCAGAATCAGGTGATTCCGTTTCTGTTTATCCGATTTTGATAATAAATAAATAAATAAAAGTTAAAATAATCAAAATAAAGTCAAATAAATCATAAAATATAATATATAAATTGATAAAATGATAAAAATAAAATTTTAAAATATTATATCAAAATTTATTAATTATATGTGAATTATTAATAAATTTTTGAATACAAATTAATGTTTAATATCGGAATTGAAAATTATTGGATTCGATTCTGATTTCGATAACGGAATCGGAATCGGAACATGGTGATTCTGAAATTATTGGAATTGAAATCGGAACACCTTATCCCTTATCGGAATCGGAATCGGATTTTGTGATTCTGTTACCGAATCCGACCTGTTTACATTTCTAATCACGACCTTTTCGGCGCAGGAGAGCATTTCTTTTTGGCTTAAATTTCTTTTTTTCTTTGGTCATCTTGCGATCAGATATCCTATTCCTACCTCAGGAGCAGAACTAATGCTGGGTGTTAAGATCCCAGCAACTGTCTGGAGCATGATAGTATGCTTACAAGTAATTGCTCTGTAGATCTTATATCTATCTATATGAAGTAGAAATCATAGAAGAATAGGAACATTTTGTTTGTACAAGTTGTATTTGGAACTTTGGATGTTCACAGTTCCTCAGGAAATCTACTCCGACCGTTATCGTAAGCTTGATAGTTCCCGATTTCTGGTAGGGTGTTCAGTTCAACCTGAAAAATCAAACGAAATCAGTAGTTTGATTGGGTTTTGTTTGGTTTTAAAAGTTTTTTTAAATCACGTCAAAACGATAAAACCAAATAATTTGAATTATGCTAAGTATTTATTTTAATTAAGTTATGTTGACGATATTTGTATTTTTGATAAAATAAATTTATTTCAAGAATTTCTTCGATTAAACTAATAAAATGCATAAACATATATTAAAATTTGATAGAATATGATTTAAAATAAACTAAATGCAAATATATGTCGACGTATGTTATATCATAATAAAATATGATTTGAATGGGATCAAATTGATTTGGTTTAATTTGGGTGTTAGTTTGCTTTGATTTAGTTTGAGGAAAAAATTCGAAAATCAAGCCGTGAGCACCTCCAGTTTCTGTTGAGTTACAAGATTTAACGACCCACCTGAAAAATCATCTACCGGTTTATGTCCAGTCATCTTGGATAACAACTTGTTTTCGGAGTTGATAACTTGTCCTCTTTCCTTATTTCTATGGCTTGAATAGACGGCCTTCGTATTCGTAGAACATGTGATCCTTCGCACACCTATGATGCAACTTGTTGGAATTTATGTGAGGAAGAATTTATCGAATAATCTTTCATTTTGCATGATATCTCAGTTGATAATCCGTATATTGCATAGTGCGGCACAATCAGGGTAACTTTTCGTGATAAAAATGTATTAAAATAAAATATAAACTAACCAATCTTAAAGAATTATCTGAGAGATGTAGTAACAAAAAAAATTAACTTGAATATATAATAAACATATTCAAGTTTATTTATTGGAAATCAACAAAAAAATTAACAAAATTTTTTACTTGAATATATAAATAAATATTCATATTTAATTATAACATAATAATAAAATTATCTTTATAAATATTATATATATAAATATTTTTATTTTTTATTTAAAATAATTTTTAAAAATAAATAAATCCAATCCCATCCAACTTAGGTCACGACTCGATCTCTTCGGATTAAATTTAGAACCAACCGACCCCGGGACAACTCTCGACCTAACCTGCCTTGATCAGGGGTATGGTTAGACTAATAAAACGCTGCCTTTAGCTGGATCATAAAATTTGACTTAACTAGAAGCCCAAAGAAAAGCAGCTTCCACAAGTCCAGATATGATCATACCACGACGCATACTTGCCCCGGTGATGCATCACGGTACGCATACTGCATACCCATGTTGGCGTCCAAACTTCAAACGAAATGAACCGCTAAAATGCTAAATGCAAATGGCTAACAACATCCCGGGATTACAAGGAAGATGTCCCACTAGAAAACTTGGAACCGGGGGATTTAGAAAGGTAAGGTCTGTGGGGGGGAGGAAAACTGGGCTGGGGCTGGCAGGGCGAAGAGAATGTACAGAGATGCCTGAAGGCAGAATGGATCGCCCGAAAGCGGTTGATTACCACGATCACAAATCACTACATACAAGTCTAAAAGAATAAAACACTTCTACAGCTTAACCTACGACTACGATTATCTCCCAGAGGCAGCGACAAGGTAGGTCCGGTAAATTGCTCTTCCTTGCAGCCTACGCGATGGTCACAATTTCACCTCTCGAGCCTGCAAATACAGAACAAAGCAAAATAAATAAATTGATAAAAAATCAGATACTTTAGATAATGAACAAATAGTAGTACGATCTCAACTTTACATTGCTCAAATATTTCTCTTGCCAGCATCAACAAGGAATCCGTTTCCTCGGCCATCTTTGAAACCCTTTCAGCCTCCTTTACCGCTTCAGATGCCAGAAAAGACTTGGCTTCCGCCTCTGCGATCTTATATGCTGCAGCCACAGCTGCATCGGCGACATGATCTATGGTGTTACCATGTGCAGATGACTGGGATGGTCTTGGGCGATATGCCGGATCCCTTTGTTTTGGGCTGGGAGTTTTTATTGCTGAGGAGTCTTTCAGCTTGTAACCTTTTTCCACCTGAGTTGTAACAATGAACGTCGACAGCTGAGTTACTAATGCGCATGAAAACTTGTTTTCGTGCTACCATAGAAGGCTCATCTGGACAGGGAAACTTGAGGGCCAAAAGAACTTGGAAACTATTTCCGTCCAGTGCAATTAAAAAAAAAACAAAGACAGGTGAACTTCAGGTGAGCTGATTTTAAAACTTAAAGAGGGCCAAGGCAAAATTGTGAAAAACACCCAGTTTAACTGGCAATATTATGGCAGTAAAAGATTGCATATAACTCACACGATAAACCATGCGACTAAAATCTTCTGAACCAATTCAAACATCTCTGACGCCATGCCAAACTTTGGATTATGGAGACAGTAACGTTGGAATGTTTACTGGAAGCAACATGATAAATGATGCGGTTTTAGTGACCAAGGGGCATGCGAAGAGTAACATATTGTTGGTAATATTAGTTGTTTAGGACCCTTATTTCATATCTTCACTTTTGTTCATTCCTTTTATTCAACGTAAATAATACCATCCACTTGCCAACATTGATACAGTAAATGGAAATTTGATTATATAAGCCTTATGAAAAAAACAATCAGCAAACATTTGCAACAAAATTAGTTCTTTATACACAAGAACTTGTCTGCTAAGAGTAGATTAACGTAACTCAATGTTGTAACCGAAAATTTTCAAAAAAAAAAGAGAAAACAAAAGGAAATGGCATGCTCGGCCCAAACAGGCCCAATTCAGTCCATCTCCAAGGCCCATTCACGCCCATCTCTCCTGGCTGGCCCATTCAAAAAAAAAATACAGAAAGAGAAGCTGTCCGATTGAGGAAAGAAACCAACTCCCGTCGGATTCTCCCCTGGAGCCAGAGATGGCAGGGGACTGCCGTGAGAAGGCAGGATAAGAAGGGAAGGGGGGTCGATCCCATAAAATCCGGGATTGCTCCGAGTCCTGTTTGGAGCCGTGATCTCCATTGCGGGAAGTCTCCCAACGTGGTAGGAAGGATCGGAGGAGAGAACGGAAACAAATCCCCACAAATCCTGGATCTCCCCGAGCCTAGCTGGAAGCCGGAGGCATTGTTCGGTAAGCTTCCCTACGGAAGAAGGAGAGCCGGAGGCCTATAAAATCCCATCGGAGCAGTCGCGCACCGGGGGCGGACGGTGCAAGAAGAGAGAGACAGAAAAGAGGGAAGGAGGCAGCAAGGAGAAGAAGCGGGAGAGAGCGGACCTTCTCCTGAAGACTGGGAGGCTACACGGAAGCCGCCTCCGCCGGGATCCCCTTCGGAGCAACTCGACGTCGCAGGAAGCCCTTGCGGAAGCCGCCTTCACCGAAACCTCCTCCAAGACCCGCCGACGCCGCCGGAACCTCCGCTGGGAGCAGCCGTCGCCGCCGGGACCTCCGCCGGAAGCCGCCGTTGCAGCCGTGAGCTTCTCACGCCTCTGCCGTCGCCGTCGGACGAAGCCGGGAGTCCGCCGGGAAGGCTGCGTTGCCGTCGGGTGGAGGAGAAGGAGAGGGCGGGAGTTATTTTCTCGCAGGACTTATGTCCAGGCTGGACATACGGCGGAAGGGAGGGGCCCGCGCGTGAAGCCGCGGAGAGGCAGTCTCGCGGGCGGCCGCGCGTGAAGCCCTGTTGACCCGCCGGTCAAACAGGTGGTGGGGCCCACCTTCAAAGATGTTAAAAAAAAGGAAGAAGAAGAAGAAGAGGGGGAGGAGGAGATGGACCGCAAGGGCCCATTTGCCCTGGATGAACAGTGCCGGAAGGTTAAAATTTAAAATTTCAAATCAATTTAATTTAAACAAACCGAGGCAAGCATAAGGCCGGTTCTAAACCCACCTCATGGCTTTGACATAATCTAAAAGAAAATAATTGGGAAACCAGGAGGCCGGTTCTAAACCCACCTCCTGACCCATGATTAATTCAAAAACAAAAATAAAACAAACAATCAATTTAAATTAAATAAAAATCCATTTAATTTAAACAAACCGAGGCAAGCATAAGGCCGGTTCTAAACCCACCTCATGGCTTCGGCTCAACTTAAAAGAATTCAAAACAAAGGGAAACCAGGAGGCCGGTTCTAAACCCACCTCCTGACCCTCTTCCTAAGGTATACATCCAAAGGTCTATAAAAACAGACCCCAATGTCTTACCAGTGCATCAAGCAGTTCAGCAGACTCATGAAGGAGCCATGAAGATCGACATGAGCTAATTTTCCACAAGTCTGTCAAAGACCGGGATATGCTCAGTTTCAAAACAGTGAGATGAGTCCCCACGAGCTTATCAAAAGCCGGGAGTGCTCAATCTCAAATCAGTGAGTTGATTGCCCACAAGCTTATCAAAAGCCGGGTGTAGTCAATCTCAAAACTGTGGGGGATGCCCATAAGTCTTTCAAGACCGGGTTCATGTCACCCATGAATTGACAAATTCATCAAGAACTCAAGAGACCGGATTGCTGGTCCAGCTGTAAATCATGTCTCATGTTGAGAAGAAATAAATGAAAATTCATGTTCGGTGCCTAGATTTATATTATGAGGAGAGAATAACTACATGAAAGTTTGGAAGGCAAGATACTAAAAGAAATCTGAAAACATAATCCGAAGCCCGAAAAATCTGTAATTCAAGTGAAACATAAAAAATCTGAAATTTAAAAATCTGAAATCAGGACCTGCAGTCCGAAAATCTTTAAGAAAATGCAGAATCCGAATAAGGCATAGATCAGTCAAATTAAAATCAAATCCGATCTCTCAAGCAAAGTTAAAATTAACTGCAATCACAGGGTCCATGTAAACAAAAATGAATCTGAAGCATAATCTGAATCTGAAATTTGAAACATACATAAAATCTGAAATTCACAAAACATAATCCACATAGCTCAAACAGACCAAGTCAAATTTTCCAAATCAAAACAAACCAATTTCTCAAACCAAATCCCTAAATCAAAACACTCTGAAACAAATCACAAATTCAATCAAATTCATAAACAAAATCTAAAAATCTGGGAGGCACTTAATTCTTAAGAATCTAAACCCCCTAGTCTGAGATTTGAACCAAACTCAAAAATCCGAAACCCAAGCAAAATCCAAAACTGTAAAAATCCGAAATCTGCATTGGATCCAAAGAGTTTGAACCGCACATCTAAAATCAAAAAACCAAGATCTGGGGTCTAGAAAACTGAAATGCTGAAGCAAAAAGTCTGCAATTGAAACATGTGGAAACAAGAAACAAAAAATCTGAAACCTGTAAAATATGTAATTCAACTGAAACAAAAGATCTGAAATTGTAAAAATCTGAATATCCGAAACTTGCAAAGTCTGTAAACTTAAAATTCTGAAAATTTGAAGCTCATCAAACCTGCAGACCGAGAAATCAAAATCTGCAACCAAAAATCTGAAATAAAAAATACAGCAATTCTGAACCTGTAAAATCTAAAATCTGAATGCACCAAACCGAAAATAAGAATTTGTGTTCAGAACCCATTTCAAAAGAATCAGAAATTAAAATTTGCTAATCTGAATTTCACAAAGAAATTGAGGCCGGTAAAATCCGAAAGTCTGAAGTTTAATGAATCTGAATTTGTGCAGAGCCTAAAATCCAAAATCTGAGGTTTGAATTGACAAAATTTGGAGTCTGATGTTTGAAGAGGTCAGAATTTGAGCTTTGCGTCCAAAACAAGGAACGGAGGGCTGTGCAGAATCTGAAATGTAGAAATCTGAAATCTGTACAAACTTGGAGACGGCTAACCAAAATCTGTAAAATTGCATCTGTCAAAATCTGCAGGTTTAACTGAAATCTAAATCAAACAAAATTGAACTCAAATCAATAAATCAAACAAATCCCAATCAAATTCAATTCAATCTAAATCAATCAAAGTCAACCAAATAAATCTCTCAAATTAAATTCAAGTAAATCAATTCCAAACAAATTCATTCCAAACAAACTTAAACCAATTGATCAACTCAAATTAAATCAAATTCAAACCAAATTAAAACTCACACACCAAATCCAAATTTCAATCAATTTAAACAAACTCAAATTCAAACTAAATCCAAATTAATCAAGACGAAATTCAAATTCAACTCCAATCAAACTAAATTTAAATAAATCAACCCCAACAAAATTCACTTCAAACAAAAAATCAAACAATAAACAAATCAAATCAAAATCAAATCAAGTTTAAAATCAATCAACAAATTCAAATTGAACCAAACTTAAATCAATAAACAACTCAAATCAATTGATTCAATTAAAAATGAACAAATCAAATTTCAACCCAAACCAAAAGCAATTAACAAATTAAATTCAACTCAAACTAAATTCAAATCAATTCAACTCAAATCAATTTTAATCAAATTCAAATTAAAATTAAAATTAAATTAAATGCTTGCCTTCCATCAAATTCATGGGACTGTTTCCTCCTATGTGTGTATGTGAATGCTTATTTTGTGGATGTATGTCTTCTACTTCAATGGATTGCAATGACGATAATCAAGGGTATTCGAGTTATCTCGATGTAATTAACGTCGGATCTTCGCACCATCCGACGGGGAGAGGTCAAGATAAATTTTCAAAGAACCTAACAACCTCAACATCTAATTTTGACCCTAGCTAGTATTTTTATGAAATATCATCTATTTTCCTAAGAAATCAATGCTAAGGTCTAAGCAAATCAAATTCAAATTCAAAAGGAAAATAAATTTCCAAAACAAGAGAATAAAATCCTTTTTGAGATTTTTGAGGTTACATCACTCTATTAACTGCTAGAAGACTAATACAGGACCTTATTGCCAAAAGAAAGTAAAAAAAATAAAAAATTATGCTGTATAAATAAATATAGGTGTAAAGTATTTATTTAACTTAATAAATTTATTAAGCATCTAAAATAGATATGTAACTATAAATTAATGATTGACATATGTCAGTGTTTGCAATTTTTTAATTTCTTATCAATCAATATTGAGCATGCTAAGAAAATATTACTTCTACAAACTAATGGAGTTTAACATGTCAACTTATATTTAGCAGGCTAAGAGAGATATTGGCAAAAGTAATATGAATATATTATTCTCAGATGCTTTAAAACCATGTGTCAGGTGGATGAGAAGATATCAGAAAACAGCAAAAGAAACAAGAATCAAATAAAGACCATTCAATGATTTTTGATCTAGTATTCTTATCCCCATCACAATTTCTGGATGCTGTGCCTTCACAATTTGGATTAGCCAGAACTAACTAACCGATAGTTCTTTGATATTTTTATTTATAATCTAATAAGATCTACAGCTATACACTATTCGGAAAACTGAAGAAATCAAACAAAACCGACCAAAAGTCGGGTTGGTTCAGGTTAAAAAACTTAAACATGTTATTTGGGTTCAAAAACTTCTAAACAGGTAAAGCAAACACAAACAATGAACCAAACTTCCCCTATCCACTATTCATGGAATTGACAAGTCAACAATCATGTGTTTTCCCATTATCATACTTGAAACTTACTAGGATGTGGCAAAAAGAGACTGATCGATGTGGGACTGAAGAAAAGCATTCATCATAGAGCTTGGTGACTAGCTAAATTGTAGATTGGGATTAATCCCTATGTTGGATGGTTTCAAAAGATGTGTGGCACATCTCTATAAACGAAGAGCAATTAACCCTGTGACATGATCACACTGGCCGTGGCGCAGTTGGACACTACGGCTGTCTGCCGTTTCCTTCCGGCGGGGAGACGGGGGCTCAAACCCTCGGTGGTGCCTTTGGGCCAGCAGCCGCGAACCGCTGCAACAATCTTCAAAAAAAATGATCACACTGGGCAAGCAGGCTATAGTGTTAGGCCCGCATGGCTGCACAGAATACAAGTTTTTAGTTTGATCATATAGAGGAGTAAGGTAAATAGGAAAATAAAATATAGTTTTCAATTATTTCTATGGTTTGTATGGGCTATGGCAACAAAGACAGGGTCAGAAGGGGAACCTGGATTAGCCAGGGACAATCTCAATCCAGCCGGTCGGTTAGACGGTCGAAGCAGACAATTTGGTGGCTGACTGGGAGTGAGTTAAGGCCAAATTGGCCTAGTATGGTTGATTCAAACCTGGGACCATAGATCGCGGAATCGGTCGAATTGGATCGGAATCGGAATCGGATCGGCCGATTTTGATCTGATTCCTGCTTGAAGGACCGATTCTGATCTGAATTCCGCTGGAATCGGTCTTGAGTCGGTTGAATCGGAATCAGAATCCTGATTTTTTTTAAGATTTTTTTTAAAAAGATTCATGCCGAATCGGCCAGAATCGGACCGAATCAGCTTAAATTGGTCCGAATCAGAATCGGAATCAGAATTTTTTAATTTTTTTTAAAAAATCCTGATTTTGGATTGGTTTCTCTTCTTGAGAATCGGTCGGAATCATCCAATCCGATTCGAATCGGATCGGTACTGACCGATTCCGATTCCGATTCCAATTCTGGAATCCTTGCCTGGGACATACCAGTCTGGGCTCAGGATCAGTTAGTTCTGGCTGACCTCAGTCTGAAAGAGCCAGTTCAACTGGATTGGCAGAGTCTAATCTGGATGAGCCAATCCTCTTCCTGTCATTTCAGGTCAATCCCAACCGATTCTACCTGGAGTTGACCAATGATCAGCCCTTCAAGGCCCAATATGGATCACAGCCGATTCCAATCCAGATCAAATAATCCAGTAAACCATGTGCCAGAAGGCACATCAGTGTTTATTCTTTAATACAACAAAAACCATCAATTGTATATTGTTAATAAATTATACATCCAAGAATTACCATCAAGCTCATTATAATGCTCAATATAAGCCATATTCCATTTTGAGAATAAGCAGGCCATGCTTCTGTGATGGCAAAGGAGTATGCTGTATAAACTAAATGCCAACAAACGAAGAGAAAATGCTATAAGCTAATAAACTATATTTTTAGCTTTCAGAAGGGGATAACAAAAAGTAAATGTATAGTATCATGTGTATGTGACATGTAGTGGCATATATATATGCAAAGGATGAAGAAGGGATAACCTGACTTCAATACCGGGTGTGCAAAGTTCTCAATGCACTGAAGTGGTTATCTCATTCACACGTCTGGTACTAATTTCAGGGAAAAGAGAAAAAGAAAAAACAAGAAAGTCACAGTGCCAAGTAGATCACTACATTGAAACCATTGCCAAGAAACATTTGCATGTGAATCCTGTTATAATAAGAATACAAGTAGAAAAAATATCTGTAAAATAACATTCTTCCGCTAGAATGTAAAAAATAATTCACCTTTTCAATTTTGTTCTGTGCAACAAGTCTCCTAAGTTTTGAACCAAGCAACCTTCGAAAGTTTGGAGGTACATCATGTCTTTGCTGTATTGAAGAACATGTGAAAAGAACGTGAGCCTACCTTGTTAAGAACATTGGTATAGAGTATTTTAATCACAGATTAAATAACACAGGATGAACAATATTCCATGAGGAATAAAGTAAGAGCATATGCAAACTAATATTAGGAAAACCGAATAACAAATATTTATCTATATGAAGAAGAAATAATGCAATGGGTATGAAGAGATTAAGGATATGGTGTTTCAATTTAGAAAAAAAGGTGCCTAATAACTATTGGCTTATTGTGATGCAATTTCCAAGAAAAGTTTGGTTAATACGGCTAAAAACTGAAACGTTTTTTTATTTGTCAACATAAAGATATTTGGCATTAAAATATCATTATAATAAAACAGGTCAAAGCCTCAAAGGAGTGAAAAATTCCCCACCACTATGGCCTTTGTATATCCATTACCATGGATACTCTAATGAACTGAAAGCTCAGTGCACTGTGCACATTGACATTGTTGTATATTTTCTTTTACTTGAAACCCAAAACATGATGCACGTATGCTGGTTCCAAGGAGAAACTCCAAAATACCAAGAACAACAAAAGTGTCATAATAATAATATCTTCTGGCCTTGGAAGATAATTGAAAATGAAACTTGACCTATTATAAAAATTGATGTAAACTCTTGTAGCACCTAATAATATATTGTTTATACTTTGGAAATAGGGGTGTGCATAAAATGGTTCAAACTGCAAAACCAAACCACAATGACCGATTTGGCTCGGCTTGAATCATTGGTTCAGTTCGATTGGTTTAGAGCTCTTCCAAACTTAACCAACCCAACTAAATAAAAATATTACTATATTGTTAATAAAAATAATTTTTACATAATTTTTATAAAAAATAATATTTACATTAATTATTAACTAAGAATCAGTATATGCATGCAAATAATTAATTATTCTAAATATTTAATTAATTCAAAGTTTCAAACTGACTGAAACCGAACTGAACCAGTTCGGTTTAGTTTGGTTTTGGAAAAAATGGTCCAAAACAAGACCAAAAAGAACTGTGCACACCCCTATTTGGAACACATGCATACAAATGATCGGCAGCAAATAGTATCAAAGATATCATTATAATCACATAGTTATTCAGACCAAACAATTTGTAACCCATGAAGCAAAAGTTAACACAACATTCTGTTTTGTTAGTGTGCTCTTTCCTTTTTCTGTACTTCCCTTTCATTATGGAAAACTGTGATCTTCGGTCACATTAAAAAAAGAGAGTTAACACAGCATAATCAATCTGAGATTCTGAAGGAACAAGTTGAGCAGCATAAATGGGAATGCAACTCTGCCTGATCCGTAGTCATTTCAGACCCTAGATATAAATAGGAATTGAAGTAATTATTCTAGGAAATTGACCTCATTATGCTTAAAATATATCTCTGAATATCATTTTTGGGAAAAATGTAACGGCTAACCAAAACCTTGTTTTTATCACTTAAAGAAAAAATACCTTTTGATGATCCTAAGCCTTTATTGCTTCTCAAAGAAAAAGATCTTCTGATGATCCTAACCCAAGTGTCAACAACTCTATCACCATATTTTCAATCAGATACATCAGGTACGAACATTTTCAGCTCTTTTGATCAGCATGTCTTGAAATTTTAACTGATCAAATTACATCCTCTGGAAAGTGCTCATCGACAAAAGATACACAAGCCAAATTGGTATCAAACCATATATCGGTCAAGGCCAATCTCAATCCAGAATTAGGGGCGGCAACGGGCTGGGCTGGCCCGTGGGCCCACGGGCCGGGCTAGCTTTGGACCTAGACTCGGGCCAGAGAGCAAGCCCGCGGGTTCTTGGTCGGGCCACGAGAGCAAGCCCGCGGGTTCTTGGTCGGGCCACGAGAGCAAGCCCGCGGGCCGCCGGGCGACTCTCTACCGCGGGGCGTCGGTGCCGGGAATAATTTTTTTATTCATATTATAATATTTTTTATATTTTTTTGATTAAGTCAATTTAAACGATTTAATTTGATTTAAATCGGTTTAAAGATTTTTCAAATCAAACTAAGTTTTAAGGGGTCTCAAACCGAACCGAATGAGTTGGTTCGATTTGATTTCTCGGTTTGAACCGTTTTGTGTCCACCCCTTGCCGGGAGGGAGGGGCGGAGAGCGGCTTTGCGGGGAGCACTGTCCGTCTCCGTCCGCCGGGTTCTGTCCGGAGGGGGGGCGGACTAAGCTCCGTCCGCGTTTAAACTTATTTTTATTTATATACTTAAATAATATTTTAAATTTATTATATAAATGTGTAAATGAGTTAAGATATTTATGAATTTGTTGTGAATAATAGAATAAGTTTAAATTTGTTGTCCGAAGAACTTCGAGTGCCAGATCCTGCCTACGGTTAAGTTTTTTTTTCAATATAGTAATTCAGTTCAATTTTAATTTCAGTAGTACGTTGAGTGTTTCTTTTCAAATTTGGTTTTAATATATGTGAAAATTAATTGCTGTGGAGGCATTGGAACTTAAATTTTTAAAATTGTGATTGGATTTTAATAATAATTAAAATATTTAGAACATATTATTATATATTTATTATAGATTAGAGAGATTAGATTGGGCCGGGTCGGGCTGGGCCGGGCTAAATTCACATTTTAAATGGACTGGGCTGGGTTGGGCCAGAATAGTAATGTGGGTCGGGCCGGGCCGGCCCGATTCATTTTATACCGGGCCTTACTTGGGCCAACTTCGGGCCGGGCCGGGCCGGGCCCATTGACAGCCCTATCCAGAATGGAATGGAAAGCTGGATTGGCCGATCAAGCAGAAACCAATATCCGGACTAATTCAGCCTGGACTCTTAAATCAGCAGAATAAGCTGATTCCAGCCAATTCCAACTGGGATCGGCTGGTCCAGCCTCTGGATCAGCTGTTCTTGGCTGATCTCAGACCGGTAGAGTGGTAGAACCAGTCTCAACTGAATCGGTTGATTCCAATCCAGATCGACTATCCTGGCACAGAATTGTCTGATTCATGTTGATTTATTCTGATCCAGGCCAATCCTAGCCAATTCAACTGGAAAGTGGAAACAGATCCATATTGGTCCATCAAGACCACATCAATGAGGCCCTAGCCACTCCTTGTTTGGATTAGCCAATCTGGAAGATCATGATGTCAATACCAAGGCTCTGTTGATCACACCTATAAACGGGTTGGGTTTGGGTCAGATTCATGTGAATCCGAATCCAAACCCAATAACATAATCCTGACTCCATATACGAATCTGAAATAAATACATTATTAGATTCGAACACAAACCTAGATCCAAAAATTATATTTGGATCCGGGTCTATCCCTTGCGCCCAATAGTATGTGTCATTGTCTGGGTACCTCAGCTTCTTCTCCTTTCCCCTCCTTCAGCCACCTCTCTGATCTCGCTCTCCCCCGCCGACCCGCCTATGCTCAGTAACCTCTGACTATAAATTGCCGGCAGGCAGCACCAACGTGGAGATAACCAGTGGCAGCAGTGGCAGTGCACACACAAGGAAAGAGAGCCATGGCTGCCATATCCAGCTGCTGCACTCTCTCTCAAGCAGCACTGTCCTCCTCCTGTGCGGTTTCCTTTGAGGCACTCCACCAGCTTCAAATCCCAATTTCTCTGGTTTCCCATGGCCCAATGGGAAGGGGCCTCCACCTCTGCATCCTTGCCGCACTTACTCAGGGGCAACTGCAGCTAGGGATCCGTGTTGATCACGCGATTCCCACCCAAATTCATGTGGCAACTGAGTGCCAAGGCCCGCCGCAACTACAGCAACATCGGCATCACTCATATCGTGGCATCTGACGGCACCTCGGGTGGCCCTGTCCAGCATCACCGCCACTGTGTCTGTGATTTCCCAGCAGAAATCTGCATCGTTGGGCATCCCGGAAGTGTGAGGGTAGCTGCCGCTGTTTCTGTGGACGATGTACATTCCTTAGCTGAGTTATCAACAGAGTCCAAGTTGAAGGGGACCAAGCATAAGGGGGAGGGCATCTTTCACTGCATACAACCTCTTCCAGCTGGTGAGATCTTTGTCTCCCTGTTCCTAGCACTGTCAATGGCTGAGCTTCCCTGCAGAGATTGTGGCTGGTGGCTGAGGTCTTCAGCACCCGCTTCACCTGCTTCACACATGCATATTAACTTCGGGTTTTTGGGTTCAGCTGTTTGATTAATTTCAAAAACCAGAAAGACAAAATACCTGCTGAGCAGGATATTTAGAGGAGTGGAAGTACCTTGGCATAACAATGTCTGGCGGCAACCGGTACCCATTAAGATCAAGATTTTCTTATGGAAATCAGCTATGTATAGACTTCCCATCAGGAGTCATTTGCATAAAATTTTTTTCATCTCTTACATTTTTTTGTAGCGGCAAGGAGGAGAACGTTGATCATATTTTCATCAAGTATGGGGTCATCAATTTCCTGTGGAGGCTTGTTTTCAAAAGTTGGAATATCGTTTGGATGGAACCACTAGATCTTATTATCATTCATCCAGTTCTAGCCTATAATGAATCCTTGTCTTTCTGACATGTTACATTTGGAAGCTAGTATTATCGGCTATGATGTGATCCATTTGACATATGAGGAACAACCACAATTTTGAGGATCGCCTTGAGAATCCGAAGCTCATCTTCTTCTTGATGTCTTCCTTCGTGAAGGATTGGTCATTGGCATACTTTGGGAACTCCTGTGAGATGGCTAGACAGAAGGATGTGTTCTCAGTTTTCGCTCTTCGCTCCTTTCTTCATGTAATTTTGAATTTTCTTCCTACCATCTCAGTAGGCGAGCCCTTTTTTGCTTGACTTTATCTTGTATGTTTTCTCTACCACCTTAATAGAATTTAGGTCTACGGACCTTCCTCACAAAAAAAAATGAAAGACATGCAGCAAAAATAAAAAGGATCAGGTTTTCCCATTACTCGGAATGTTTGAAAATTCGGATCAACGGAACACCCAACATACTATATCAATCAGTGGATTCAAGTCAGGTTCTGTATCCCGAAGAAACCATTGACAGGTCTACTGTTGACCCATTATGCTGTTAATCAATATTGCAACAAGCCACTTTTACTGCTCTAAAAGAAATTCAATTAGAAAATCACCTTCAACTAGCCCAACCAAAAATGGATAGGGATGGGAATGGGATGTATTGGAGAGGAAGAAAAAAATGCCAGCAGTTCTTTGACTCTTTGCAAGATTTATTGCAAATTTGAGATTTCCTTGTCTTGCATTTACCCTTCTGAGACAATAATATCCAATCTTCCTGTGCCTTTGAATCAAGATAGTTTTCTCTTCTCCCTCTTGGAAATGGCAACAATATACCCATGAATTTTTTATGCGTGATCATTGACACATCAAAGGGGCAAAATTACAGTTAGAATCGCATCCATCATATGGTGGGAATGATGATATAGAAGCCATTGCAAGACATTCTAGTAGTGCGTGACATATTTTTTTTAGATCATGGATAATCCATCATGGAATAACATAGATTTAAATCCAGCATAAATGTTGAATTTACCTCAATATAACTACAAATTGCTCCAACTTCCAGCCCATGGAGATCCCTAACATTAGAAAGGGCTTCAATTATCATAGTTGTGTACCTATAGAAAAAAAGCAAACTCTAGAAAGTTATCCAGTAGTTCATATGAAAAAACATGTGGAATTATGTTATCAAAGTATGACATTGCTTGTATAAATAAAAGAAGAACTACATTCAAGACCCATGATACTCTCCCTTACGGTATTTGTTTAAGACCATATGTTCATGAGCGCTATATTCCTAGCTTCTTGCCACATCCATAAATAAAATACGATATGATGCAGCACACCCAGCTGTCTACTACTATTAACGAGTTGATAAAATTTGTACCCTCTATCAGCAGAACGGTAGTCCAGGAAAGAGAAAATTAAACCATGGTTCACGAATTACTTTGGAGAGATTTTGACATCCTGTGCGTTCGCTGATGAATCTGTCACAACTGATAAACCATCTTGCTTGACTGGCGCTGGGGAAGCAACAGTCTGAGCACTAGGCAATGACGCAGCAGTGATACCCTTTACTCTTGGTACCCTCGTTTTCTCCCTAGACCCTTGGCCGCCACACAAGCTCATATTCCTCCATTTGTCCTGTGAAAGAATACCTCTATGAGAAGTCTTCGAAACCACAGAGTCAACCACTTAGCGTGCCGAGAAGAAATTCGGGGAAGCAATAAAGGTATATATATCAGCGATAGCAAAGGAAATTATTCATGTCCAGCTCTACAACTAAGCTATGCCCTAGAGAGAACAGAACGGCAGAAATTATAGCTGACTGCATTCGGTAAATAACACTTCTGCAAACAACCTAATATGATCAAACGAAAGGAGAAAGCGAAGGAACGCATTGGCTAAGCAGCGACTCTGTGAGATGGACCTTCAGATCGATATTCGAGCGGGAGGCGAGGCAACGGCTGAACTCGGGGTCCCTCTGGATGGTCCTCCATTTGCCCGCCCCGTGCTTTAACACCCCGGCGCGGAGCGCCTCTTCCTCCTCTGCCGTCCACTTCTGCTTCGGGGCACCCATGCCTCCCTCTCTCCTCTAGCCACCTCGCTTCCTCCCTCACCGCCGTCCCCCCCTCTCCTCCGACGCCTGCCGACGGGAGCCCGCCGCCGCGCAACTTTCGGATCCGTCAGTTACGGGTCTCGGACCTGTCTCCTTTCCTGATCAACCATGTAGATCTATATAAATATGTGAGAAAAGCTGTGCGTGGAAAATTTAATATCCTTTTACGTAAATATGTAATCCTACAAGAAAATGGGTTCCAGGAATTAAGAATATGCAAATAGGAAATCCTTCTACGTGAAGACACGCGCCCTCGATTTATAGGCAATAATTTCTTGCCGAGCTATGTTTTTAGATGGTGATTAGGTATTTGAAATTTGATGTTAAAAAATCTCTAGGTAATGCTTTATTGTTTGAAAAATTCTAGGTAGTTATTACATATGCTTGAAACTTTTTAAAAACAAATTATGCATTTGAAATAAAAAAAATGAAATAATATGCAGCCGAAAATGTCCAAATCAAATTCGCCACCGATAAATAGGGAATCCGCCGCGAGCAAGATCCGAGGAACGCGAAGCGCCCAAAGGTCGCATCGCTCGGGACGGAACTGCGGGAGCAGCAACGAAGCGGGGCAGCTCCTCCCGTTGATTCTGTTCTCGGTCCATCTTCTCCTGCAGTCAGCTCTGGGGCGAAGGCCGCGAGCATCGGAGGAGGAGCCTGGATCTCGCTCAGTTCTGTAAGCTGGCGTTAGAGGGTGGTGATGGATCTTCCTGGCGCGGTTCCTCCCCAGCAGGCGCTGGTTCCCCTCCTGACGCATCCAGGCGCGTGCTCATTCCTTCACCTCTGCTCGCCTGTCCTCCCACTGTTTGATTGGAATTTCGCGTGCACCTCCGATCCGGGTTGTTTCTCCCGGCGGACAATTCTTTTGTTTCCATTTCTGCGAGATTGAACTCTGCTCACTCTGCTTCCCTCGATTATCCATGACGATAGTCTGGTTTTCTTTTGCTACCTTCGTTTTATCTCATTTTCGGAATTGGCGGAAGACCGAGGGATTGTCTACTCCATGTCGGGACAGCCACGGCTTGCCGTAGCCTGTGGTAACAGTAATTTGGTTTTGGCCTTGTTTCGCGTTGGCCATGTTATTGGAAGATCTCACCCTCTGTTCGATTCATTTTCTGTTTCACGATTGGAACGTAATTTTCGTGCAACTGAGCTGTGTTTTTATTCCGCAGTCACTGTTGTAACTTAACTTTTTCCATTATTATGTGTATATGGACACTGGTGGTTGTCATGGTGATTGAGAAGTCTAATTGCATAGAGTCGAATTCTTGTTTTTACGTGCAGACTTGTTTGTTATCATCGACACCTTTGTTTTCTTCTCTACATCCCGTATTAAGTTTTAGGCGAGGTTTGATTAGAGTTGTGGGAATATCATCGTGGATAATGTGTTTCTTTCCGACACCATACACTGAAGGTGCGATGACCTTCAAGTTCCATCCAATGCCTCGTTCTTTTAACATGATAGGGACTCGTGTTGGTTTTTTATCAGATAATTGATATGGAAGATGGAGAATGACCTGTGGTATATTCACGTCAATCGCATTGAGTTTTTTTTATCTGCTTTAAATGTTTCAAAGGCCCAAAATTTGGAAGTTCCACAGAACTGATGATTGATCTGAGCTTCTGAGACTAGCTTGTGGAGTTAAGGTTGTCTTATAGCTAGGACTGCAAGTGAGCCTAGCCAACATCATTGAGCATCCTGCTCCACTCAAGTTCCACTCATTTGTTTTAATGGGTCTCAAGTACCAGAGATGCCTAAAGGTCCTAAACAGCTTTTCATAACTGGTCTGGTTCTTCAAGTGATTGCAAGTTTGAGCCTTCATTACCATGTTAACAAGCCTAAAAATGGACTAGGATATGTTCATAACTTCCTAAGTTTAGTTGATTGTATAAATCATGAACTAATTACTTAAGAACCTTATATGTCATAAATCAATATTACATCTTAAGTGTCTCACTTGGTCGCATGCTTTAGTTATTTTTAATAGAATGTGTAAGATGTTCAGACATATTTTTTATTTAAATATAATAAACTACTGCGATCTCATTTGCAAGTTCAAATCATGTTAAACTTTCAAACTTGACTCATTTTGAATCGAGCCTGAGATTTATTTGAGCTTGACTTGTTTAACTTAATAAACAAACCAATCTGCGTAGTAATTGAGCAGAGGTTGAATTACTTGCTAAGTTTAATGTTTCTTCTGCACCCTTAATTATATCCTGTATTATTTTGCTTCATCCTTGCTCCCAACTAGCATTGTATCATCCTGTTGATTCTGCACTAGCTTCAGACAGAGTAATCTTTTCTAATTTGCAATTTGTCTTTTTACAATAGTTTAGGAAATTAAAGTGGTGATAGAAAGTAAAAACAGATGCTGGTTGAATACCCATTTAGTAACAAAATATAGTCACTCCTGCCCCCTCACTCCCACTTTGGCAACCTGAAGTTCTATAGAAAAGTGGGATATGCTACTTCCGCACTGGTTTGCAGGTCTATCAAGTTCTGTCTGTCATGGATTTTCTCAGTTTGTTCTAGAATCTAACTTGTCTATACATGAATTCTTATCCTGTATATGTCCTAGAACCCAGCCCACCTTAATTTTATCCTATAGCTCTAGATCCTTCAAGCTCCTAGGCTCACTGAAATTGACCTCAAGGAGTTTATTTTATAATATTTATCTGCATAAAGTCAATTTTTTCTTTCCCAAGTGCTTATAAGTTGTAGTGTGCCCTTGTTTTATTTCATAAATGTGTAAGTGATTTGTCTTAATAATTTGCTCAAATATTTATGTTCTTCACACATGATTTAACTGTTAGAATTCCGGGATGGAGCTTAGTATCAGTATCATCCTAGTCATGCCAGGACATTATTTTTTTATTTCAGCCTGGGATAGTAACTGGATGGGACTGATGTACCAGGCCTGCTATCATAGGGGACCATCCTTCCAAGTAGCATAGAAGATACTAGGAATCTAGGGGCATCCTTCCAAGTGGCATGGAAGACACTAGGAATCTAGGAGCATCCTTCCAAGTGGCATAGAAGATACTAGGAATCTACCCTCCTTCACCTTGAGATGCAAGCTACCATGATATGATCTGACATTGCTGACTCCTAACGTCCAGAGCACCAAGCAAGCACCAGCTCTGCTTTGATGTAACAGTTAACTAGATCGACACAGAAAGCCCATCCTATCAGTGAGATATCAGTGAGGTATATGATCTGAGATCCAAGTGCCTGCTTGTTGAAGGATCGGTGAGATATCAGCCCCTGTTGTCTTATTTTAATCTGGTTTTTCTTTTGAGTATTTTTCTTTACCCTGATCAATGCCCTGGTATTTGTTGCTGGAACTTTTGTACTTGCTTAAAATCAAAAGTAATAACACATAAAATGCCATATATTTTCTCAACAAGGTACTTCAAATAAGCTTCCTGTTTGAAAATATGATAAAACATGGAAAAGATGCTTGATCTAATTGAATCAAGTTTTTTCACCTACCATGGGATGCTTGACCCGGATCAAACCCAGGTCATCATGATCCACATGAATAATTTGATACAACTCTTTATGGCACATTTCTTACTTCATGTTAAAAAATGGACAAAATAAAAATAAAATATGTCAGTACCAAATAAGGGAAATGAATGAGTGTATTTGTTTTTATCGAACATTGTCAATACAAAAAGCAAGTACTCACTGTAGTAGATAGTCCACTCTAGCTGTGAAAATAGAAAAGAAGACAGTGATTCAAAATGGAAAGCTGAATTTTAGTATATTATATAGTATTTTACATAAAGCTCATATGTGGGATTTGCATGGCCGTATTGCAGGAAGGGAGGTTACCGATGAAAACTCTTTGCTGGTCCCCGTCCATGTCGTTACACATGCATCTCAATTGCCCGTTGACTTCCTGGAGCCTTCTCCTGAAAAGCAATTGGTAATTGGTTTTGATTGTGAGGGTGTTGATCTATGCCGCAATGGAACTCTTTGCATAATTCAGGTAGTTCATTTACTTTCTCTTATTTTTATCCCTTTTGAAGTTGATGCAGTGTGCCTCTAATTACAGTCTTGAAGATAACTGAATTTCAGTCACCTTTTTGTTGCTGCACTTTTTGCTAATATTTATTTTGTCGTGGGTGAAATCCCATATATAGATAACTTTATTCTTCACATGAATATCCCTAAACGTAGTACCACCTTGTTGTTTAAGCAGTACGGAACTGCCATCTACTGAACTCAATCTACTACTCACTGTTTGAGGAGAACATATATAGACCACTTTGCATGGTGTAGTTGGAGTAAGATAGTTTAAACATAAAGGTTGACCCAAATTTGTGGTTCTCCATTTTTAGTTGTTCTCTTGTTTTGTTACAATTTATCAAATCTTGCATCCTTTTTTTCTAGATATGAAGCACCGTTGACTATTGTTTTTTTCTTTTTTAATTATGTATGTAATAACTTACTAGGTGCATGTGTGGTCTATCTTGTCTTTAAATGTGCCTGCCACTACCATGTGGTTTGTCCCAGTTCCCCCATCTTGTGCAAACTCTATTGCCAGCTTAGATTTTGCATTTGGAGTTCCTGGAAGGTGGTTACCTGCATCTTGGATCTGATTATTGTACCACTACATGCAGAAGTGTCTGCACTTCTGGGATGCTCAAGATGCTAAAAATATTCACAACTTATATAATCAATTTGTTTTTTTTTGTGGGGTTCATGGCCATAGGTAAAAATGTCATAGTCAATGTCATTTTGTAATGCGCCACGTGTCTATAATGGTGTCACTGGAGAATTTTCATGCATTTCTAGATATATTAATCAATGAATCATCACAATATGTTGGTTATTAGAATTTAAAAAATGTTGCTATTGTAACAAGCATATGCTGGCTGTACATTTACATTAGGAGCATAAACCTCATTTATATGTGGCATAATATGCATGTACTTGGATACATGTCCAAGTGCTTTTCTACAAGGTGATTGAAGGTCACGCTTCATTTTAGAAGGTTATTGAAGATGACATTTCAAAAACTCTATGGAACCTAAAGCCTAAATCCAAATTATTTGAGGTTGACTATATGGATTCTTTATGTTCACACAAAACAACTTTGGATTACCTATTTGGAGGTTTAAATCCCTACCAAATCTTTTTTTTTTCATAATATGCTCTTTTTCTTATACTGGAACTGGAACTACTTAAATCTATGTTTAATATCCCAAAATTGTCTGTCTCTTTTCTCCTAGTTTCTCCTCAGTTAATACTACTCCTTCCAATTGCATAATACGATTGAAGATACATTCCATAGCACAAAGAAAAGAAACAATGATGGTTGTAGAAGGAACCCTATCAAAGAGATATGGAGGGAGAGAGAGAGAGAGAGAGAGAGAGAGAGAGAGAGAGAGAGAGAGAGAGAGAGTAAAATATGCTTGGTGAAGCATTATATTCTTAAGAGACCATGGTGTTTGGCCCATCCAAATAATTCTCAGAGGTGTTCCGGGGCTTTAAGATCATATTTTTGTTCATTTTTAGTTTAGGTTTTCATTAATAATGTAGACCTTTTTCTGTGAAATAACTATTTGATAGAACAATATGGTCTTTGTTTGTAAAAATATAAATGGTTAGTTAATAGGAATATTATATTCTTAAAGGAAATCTAATTACCTTACTGGTTATACTTTGTAGCTAGCATTCTCAGATTCAGTCTACTTGGTGGATGCAATTGAAGGTGGAGAAACACTTATCCAAGCCTGTAAGCCCGCGTTGGAATCTAATCATATCACAAAGGTTATACATGACTGTAAACGGGATAGTGAGGTGCACAAAGCATCACATTTTACTTTTTATTTATGCAATTGTCATGCCTTCGACAGTTTTGTTTGTTATGCACATTGATTGTTTGCAGGCATTGTACTTCCAGTTTGGCATC
This sequence comes from Cryptocoryne crispatula var. balansae, assembly GCA_036172225.1. NCBI lineage: Eukaryota > Viridiplantae > Streptophyta > Magnoliopsida > Alismatales > Araceae > Cryptocoryne > Cryptocoryne crispatula. The sequence continues at coordinate 41,204,595 of CM069928.1, forward strand.
AAGTTGCACAATGTTATGGATACCCAAGTCAGTATCATCTTTTTCTGTTGATTCTGTTATTGTGTTATTGCGAATCTTTAAGCCAAATGAATTGGCCATGTATATATTTCTCATCCTTTTTTTTGACTTCATCATATCCCTACTCTGGGGATTGGTTATGGTCTAGACATTCATGTAGGTTGCATCTCTGAAGTTTACCTCCAATCCAGCTCTGATCAATTATTTTGTGTGAATCTCAGTTCTGAGATAGCCAGTCATCTTTACCCCCCTTCCCATCCAAGTTTTCGGCCACTTTTTTTTTCTTTTTTGAAGACACTGGATTCTTATACATTCTAGTTGGTTGAGTGGTTAATCTCGAATACTGAGTTTACCATCATGACTTCTTGATAAAATTAAAATTCTTGTTAGCCAATGCACTTCAGATCAGTATGATTGGGTTTTTGGGAAGCGACACTTGATTAATGTATGGCGACCTTTAGATTAGGCTGATTTTTTGTTTCAGCCTTCTCATAAGACAGTTTATTGCTTCTTGGTCTTTCTTGAAGTAGTCAAGCATTTAACTCTGGAATTTATTTCCAGAATTAGCCCTATAGAACATGCTAAATTGGATCAAAGGATGCTCCATTAATGGCTGATGTTTTCAGTGTCTTGGTCATGTAGATTGCATACTCTCTAATTGAAGAACAAGAAGGGAAGGAGCGATCTCTTGATTACATATCTTTTGTAAGCCTTCTTGCAGATCCTCGCTACTGTGGTACTACCTCTTTCTGTGTTCTCACCTTTCTATTCTTTGTGTGGATTGAGTTCTCAAAACTAGTGCATTCTCTTTGCTGTTTATTTCTTTAATTTTCATACTATTTCTGTTAAATTATTTCAAACGCAGCATTTGCCAGTTTCTATCTCTTTCCCCCAGGTTCCAACCCAATCATTGACATATTCTAGATGAAAACCATGAACTAAATGTCAGGCCTACCTGTCTCCTTGTAAAATGTTTTCTTAAGGCTGATTAGTTTCTTAGTGAAATAACTAGTTACAGAGTTAGGAAAATCGAAACTTGTTCTTTTAATAGATATTATGACCATAAACTAAGGAACTAGCCTATGTTGTCAAAGGCTTGAGATGCCTAAGGTAAGGATGCGTTCTTGCATCAAGTGCCCCAAGCAACTGCCATAGGCAGTAAAGGCAAATGGAGGAGCGGGGGGGGGGGGGATAAGGGTATGTGCCTCCTTGGAACATGTGACTTTAGAGGCTGTCAGAAACTATGCTGGGGGGCATCTCTTACCATGTCCCCCTTATTGGGCAACATTGGCGAGACCTGATCATGGGCCCAGGATCTGTTCCCTCACCTGGTAATGGTTCATTAAGGGAGGATGTTCCTTTCATTATAATTAATAATTGAAATGTTGTAGGGCTAACATACCTGGAAGACTCTTGCAATCTAGCCCTAAATTTTTGCATGTGCCAAGGTGAGTTCAAGTAGGTCCGTAGAAGCTTGGCCTTTCGCATCTTTTATGTTTGCTCTTAACAAACCACTACTAGGCCAGGGATTGGATCTTGGACCTGCTTTCGGATCTCATTTCCCTTGCCTGATAAGGGGTGCACAATAGAAGATGCCCTTCGATGTGGTTTCTGGCCTCTAGTAGCCTTCAAAGACCTATGCATGCCTCCAACAACTCTCCTCTAACCTTCCTAAGAAGTATTTTAGGCATCTGTGGTGCATGAAATAACTGCATCGATAGGGGTGGTAGCAGTGCAATGGCTTAGGCAGTCTAACTTGAGTTTAGATGGGGATGGACTGCCTCGTCTCCAACATCACCTGGGTTGTCATCTTAACTGTCCTTGTTAACTTAGTATCTAACTTTACTAATGCGAAATTTCCCGTCCACATGCATGTATGCTTGCTGCCCAAAGTCCATTTCTTAGTATAACTTAGACAAAATATGTGCAATTATGCATTGTAAACTCAATGAAGACCAAAGGATAAAAGATGAGATAGTCAGTTTGGATGGAGTAATATTAGCTCAAGCACTTAATTTAAATATCTTGATTTAATTATCCAGAAATATAGTGAATGTAATGTTGACATTAACCATATGATTAAACATGATAGATGAAGTGGAAATTGTGTTGTACAATTATCAAACATACAATGTTGTATGGCAATAAATGATGGGCAATGAAGGAAAATTGATGAGAAATTAATGATGGCCTTTGTATTTTTAGTTTCTTTTGTCATTGGGGTATGTTTGAAAATTTATTTTTTTAGGGAGGTTAAAATGTCAAATTGATGGCTCTATACAAAGAGTCTTCTGTGTAATCTCAAATCAGTGAATGGTTGAATTTTTTGAAGCTTCTTTGTCATATAAGCAATCCTGCTTCTTCTTTCTCTTTCCTCCTCGGTGAAGGGCCTTCTTCCTTCTTCTTCCTCTAGAACCCTTGTCCTTACTCTCCCCGGTCTGCACCTTTCATCCTCTCCCTTCCTTTCTCATCCCAGTTTCCTTTTTGCACTGTCACACAGCCAAGACTCCTTTCCTGATCAACTTTCTTTCAATTCCCAAGCTTTCCCTTCTTCTTTCAGTTGTCCACGTCAGCTAATGTGACAGGGAACTGTGGACATCCAACTTGTCCTATGCCATCAACACCCATGCTGTCATGGTTGAGGGCGTGACAACAAGAAAGAGCAACCGATGCTTCGAGCCGTATTCAACTACCGAATCGCCAAGTGGTTCCATGCCAGAACCTGGATCGATACAGCAACCAGAATCTGTCAAATTTGCTCATCATCCTCAACCACCTTGATGTTGCTTTTACAATCTCTGGCCACCCTCCGATGATCCCCAGATTGCCACATCCAACCTCCCTTGCAACATGACCCTTGCCTTGAGCACTGGTGGAAGACTGACACTTCCCTCCTTGTCTGATGGAATCTTCTGATTCGTTGCCCATCCAATCACCTGTAACATGCAAGTTGCCAACTCTGCCAACCTGATGTCCATAGGCCAACGCAATCCCATCACTGGCTCATTCACCATGCTGTTCCTTGCCGACCTGTCTTGCTCCCAGTCCTGGCACTTTCACCTCCCAGCTTCCCTTCTTTCTTTTTTTGCGAATCCGCGACACCTCTTTCCTGCTCCAGCTACTGCCTCCTCCTGAGTCTCCACCATCACCTGCCGAGCCCATCACCCCATGCCGTCACCTGAGTAGGGGGCATCATGGTTGAGGACGTCAAATCAAGAAAGAGCAACCAATGTTGCGAGCTGTACTCAACTGCCAAATCGCCAACTGGTTTCACCCCAGAACCCTGATCTACACAACAACACCTGCAGAATCTGTCGAATTCACTCACAATCTTCAACCACCTCGACGTTGCTTTTACACTGCTCCAGACACCCTCCGATGGTCCCCGGAGTGCCACATCCAACCTCCTCTGCAACATCACCCACGAATTGAGCACCAGTGGAAGACCACCACCCCCATCCTTGTCTAACGGAATCTTCTAATTCATCGGCCATCCAATCACCGGTCAGGGTTAGCAGAAAATAACTTGCTTTTGCTAGTTCTATAAGTTTTGTCATCACACACACAGCACTGACATTAGCATCTTTGTTAGTTGCAGTTCCTGTGCATACATGTGCATGTATGTTGTGTGCTTGTTTTCCAATGAGCCATATGAATTTTAGCACATTTTTTCTGTGCATCGGAGCAATGTTATTTGTATTACATGGATGCAGGTATCTCTTATGATGAGAAGGAGGAAGTGCGTGTCCTTATGAGAAAGGTTAGTCCAGTATACAAACGATCATGCAAGACTGATTTTCTAGCCATGTGAATTTAGATTTCTGAAGGCAACATCTGATTGGAATCCGGTCGTTTGAAAAAGAAAATCTAACAAATACGGCCTAATTCTTTTGTGTTGATTAGATCTTGTACTTGTAAGATCAAGTTGGTTCTAGGTTCAAAGCAAGGATTGCGGGATCGGATTGGTCGGATCCCAACCGATATAGAATCAGTAAAAAAACGACGATCCCGATTCCAATTCCGATCCGATCCGGTCAATCCTAGCCGATTCTACCGAAACTTTTTTCCGGATTGGTCCTTCAACTGAGAATGGGAATTGGCCAATCCCAATCCGGATCGGCCGATTCCACAATCTATGCAGGGAAGGCTGGATCAGGATTGGGCTCTAATGGGTGGGGAAAATGTTCACTGCCTCATGCGACCATTTCCAGAGAGATTGCTAGATCAGCTGATCCGAGCCCAATCTTGGCCGATTTGGCTTTGGCCTGGTCAGACTTTTCCTCTTAGATTGGATCGGCCTATGCAGATCCCGATCTAGGATCAACTGATGCTGCCCACCATGTCCCAGCCTTTCTTTGAGCCATTAGAACTTTTGGATGGCCTGCAATAGCAGAACCTTCAGTTGGTCATTTTCTCCTCTGACAAAATTTCTTTGCTGCCACATGATTTTTAAAGGACTGGGCTGTTGCAGGCAAGTGGAAGGATCATGACTTCCAGGTGCTGTCTAGGTTGCTGGTTGGGTGCCATATGTTTTTCCCGTTAAGTGTTGGGGCTATTGCCTGTATTGGGAGGACCCCTGTCAGGTGTCCTTGGACAGGAGGATCTTGGTGGGGCAGTTGTTTCTTTTGTATCTCTTTTGTTTTTCCCTCTTCTATCACCTAGATGGATGATATTAGTTTTTTTGTGTTTGTAATCATTTATTTATAGTAATGAATGAATTGTGGCCTCTTTTTAGGTCACCTTCAAGAAAACTTTCAAAGCTCATGAAAAGAGCTTATTCAAAGATGATGTTGAATTCTCAATGACAGGATCCAGGATTTTGGACGTACAGACCAATGACTGAACTGATGATCCGCACAGCTGCTGATGATGTCCGTTTTCTTCTCTATATCTACAACAGAATGATGGAAAAGCTGTGCAAGCAATCTGTTTGGCAACTTGCAGTTCGAGGTTCTCTGTATTGTCGATGTTTTTGCATCAATGAAAATGGTTTTGCAGATTGGCCTCCTATTCCTCGTGCTCCAGGTTTCTAAGTTCTCAGCACTACTTCAAGATTTTTTATCTAATAGGAGCATGATATTTCTGTAACTATTTACTCTTCCTATCATCAAGGGTAATGTTCTTGCTAGTTTGTAGAACATCCTCATTCTAATTGGAAATTTACTGGTGTTTAATTTTGGATGGATATTCTTTTTTTGGGTTATTTGATCGGCCACTTGCTGAGGATTACTGTTGATTTTGAGCATCAGCAGGTATTTTTTCTACTAGGAAGTATCCGGCCAATTGATTAAGTTATTCTTGATTTTGAAAGGCTTCATACTGAAGAATATGATATTTTTTCAGTTTTTGAGTAATTTTTTCAAAGGCACTTCTGGAGAAAGTATTTCTCATTATTAACTTTTGTTCAGCTCAGCCGAGAATGCACTTTGGATTTGTTTGATTGCCTTTTTTTACCATCCCAGTCTTGGTGAAAATAGGAGCTTTCAGTTGTAACCCTGGAGTTGACTCATCTCAATATCAGAAAGATACACTTTTGAAGGAAATCATGCATAAAGAACTGATTCAAACTGTGTCCTTTAATAGACCTTCATTACTATTCTAGGAGAGGGATGCGTCCACAGATAGGTGAACCAAGGCATGTCTAGTTGATGAGCTTCAATGATTGAACAATGTAGTCCGCTAGATTAGGCACGTTTTTAGAAGAAATGATGGTTGTGAGATGACCATAAATTATAGTAAAGCCAATCATGTTTAACTTCCTTCTTATACTTCCAAATGTTTCCAAACGTGTTTTGGAAAGGGGTTGTACTCTTCCAAATCTGTCTTTTTCACCAGTGCATAATTTTCTTGCACTCTACTAAACAATTTCTAAAAATTTATGCATTTCATGCATCTTGATGTGGTAATTCTTCTTGAATATGGTTTACAGTGATCCTCATATTATTTGTTGCCTATCAATACGCATAGGTGTGATTAAGACAACAAAATGTTTCAATGTCCTTGTTCTAACTTTAGTTTCCAGACAAGGGTTCTGGTCCCTTTTTGCCACATCAATGTTTTTTCACTGTGAGAGTAGGCATATGACTTTAGATCTACACCAAAGAAATTCTTGCATATATTTAAATTGGAGTTTGGATTCTGAGTGAAGTTGTGATCTTGCAGATGATCTAATAGCTGATGCTTCTCTTCCAGAAGAGGAGATATTATCTTTCTTAGATGTTCCTTCTGGGAAAATGGGCCGAGTTATTGGGAAAAGAGGATCATGCATCTTGTCAGTCAAACAATCTTGCAAGTAAGCCACAATTGGACCTTAATTACTGTTCCATATTTTTGTATTTTGTCCTTATTCCTTTTTTATTATTTACTGAGTCTCATGCTAATGTATTCCAGTGTGGAAATTTTTATTGGAGGTGATAAGGGTCCACCTGACAAGGTCAGAATTTCTGTCTGCAACTTGTATTTAGATGGTTTCAATTAATTTTTACTTTGTTTTTTTTCTCGTGAGAGCAATTTTGTATATCTATAAATTCTTTCTACAAGCATTATGTTTTACAGACTAATTTCATATGGCAAGAGCATTCAAGCATTGTTGTGTTTTATTGTGAAGTACTTCCTCATTGCACAAAATAATTTCTGTCCATCTTAAGTATTAATTTCTTGGCAAGGCAACCCACTTTCTCTTTGTTTGTTAAGCTTATCCTTGGTTGCACAATTTTGTCATCTTGATTTGGCCCTGATGGGTTGATTTGGATCTGATTCCACCAGGGATCGATTAGGATTAACCATGGTTTGCAGGTCGATCCGGTTCGAGATAGGCAGGTGCTGATCCAATCCACCGGATTAGGTTTTGTCAGATCAGGCAATTTCAGACCGTTATGGGGCCACACCTCCACAGCTAGAAGGCAGCGATTCTGCTGGATCCAGGCCGCTCCACCAAGGATTAGACCTTTTTAATTTTGGAAGGACTGATCCAAGTTGATCTTGGATTCGTTTCCTTCCATTGGATTGGCCTAGCTGGATGATCTGATCTTGATTCAGATGGAGATTGGCCCTGGCTGATCAAGGGTCCGAGACTGCCCTGGCATTGAATATGAACACAAGCAGTAAGCACCCTATATACATTGAATACAAGTTAGGCAACGAAAGGGAAAAAATGGTACTTTATTAATTTATTAACTCAACTCAATTAACCTTAGTCCTAAATATATTAGGATTGGCCATATGAATTATCTTTATCTACAAAAATGGTACTTTATTAATTTTTTAACTCAACTCAATTAACCTTAGTCCTAAATATATTAGGATTGGCCATATGAATTATCTTTATTTACAAAAATGGTACTTTATTAATTTCTTAACTCAACTCAATTAACCTTAGTCCTAAATATATTAGGATTGGCCATATGAATTATCTTTATTTACAAAAATGGTACTTTATTAATTTCTTAACTCAACTCAATTAACCTTAGTCCTAAATATATTAGGATTGGCCATATGAATTATCTTTATCCACACGCGTTGATTTTCAATTATTTCTTCAAGCATAGTTAAATCATTTAAATCATATTGAAATAAGTTCTTCTAAGTTAGCTTAAGTCTGTCGCATCTCATTTTTTTATTATCTTGAATTTTGTTTACTTTTCTATCAAGTGCTTCCTCAATTATATTTTTAATATGTCCAAACTATCTCAATCTTCATTCTTTCGATTTGTCTACAATTGTAGCTACTTTCACGTTTTCTCTAATATATTTATTACATCTAATTTGTTCACATATCTATGTTAACATTCTCATTTCAACTATGCTTATTTTAGAAACATGTTTTTTTTCATTGTCCAACACATTACCATAGAACATTGCTGGTCTTAGTTGTATGATAATATTTTTTTCAACTTTAAAAAAATCTTATGATTACATAAGACCTCTATGCCTATTATCTACTTTATTCATCTTGTTTTAATTCTACGATTTACATTGTTATCATATTCTCCATCTTTTTAGATGAGTAAATCAAGATACTTAAACTGACTAGTTTGAGATAACATTACTTCATCTAAATTAACTTCTCATTGTTTTCCCTTTGGCTTTCATTAAATTTACAATGTAATTTTGTTTTAGTTATACTTATTTAGAAACCCTTGACATTTAGGGATGGTTTGGTATAATATTAGTTTGGAGATGAATTTTGTTTATCTCCAAATTTAAATGGATAAACTAGGTTTAATCTTGTACCAAATGGGTCGTGTTTTTCCAAGGTTCTAGTTTCCTATAACTTCATTTACCATTAGAATATCGCCTGCAAATATCATGCACCATGATATGTCATCTTGAATACTTTTTTGTTAATATGTTTATAACTAATGCAAAAATAATAAGGCCTTATAGTAGATCCTTGTTAATTCATCAATTTTTTTAAAAGGTACCAATCAAGATCTCTCAAGTTGTAACTTTACTCACCTATTAATTGTGCATATCTAGTTTTCTCTGGACGATTCTCCTATTTCTCTCTTCGAAGAGCTAAAGTGCGGCACATAAAATTATCCATCAAACTTTGCTGTTCCTTGTCCACTTACCAAACATATCCAAATAGCTGTTCAGAATATTTGTGAAGCTAAAGCCATGTCTTCCACTGAGGATCTCTCTCACTTTAACAAAAAGGGCAATATCTAAAAGCGTGATTCATATTCTTTTCATCCTCATAGACATTCTTGCATTCTGAATGAAGGTATGTGATCACAACATGATAATTTATGATGGGCAAAAAGAGCATGGAGGAAAAGGGTGTTTCAGATTCTTCTCACCTGCAGAGGCAACAGAAAATTTCCTGAAGTGTAGTGGAATGTTGAATTTCCAGCATTAGAATTGCCAAGTTTTATTTTGGCAGATGAATATGTTACTTTTCATGTTAGTAGCCTTTGAAGACGTCCTGGTTCTAAAAAAACTGTAGCATGCACTAGTGGACGGTTATCCTTGAAGAAGCTATGCCAAATTCAACTTTTGAAGTGCTATGGAAGTTATAATATGTTTATTCAGAATATAAACATTAGTCTGGGTAGATATTTTGCCAGAGCACTTCCAATTTTGTTGCTTGACACTCCTATGCAAAATTAATAGGTAGGGAGATTTTTATTTCAGGCTTCAGCCAGACAGGGAAGCTATATTGTCAGATGATAGAGGCAATTGAGGTGATCAAGAAAGTCGCCTTGCCCCATCATATCAGGGATGGGCAACCACTCTTTGGTACTAAAATGATAGCTTATTAACATATTTATACCGATAAAATATTTTAAGTTTGAGAAGGATGCATTTGACAATTACTAATATCATCAATTTATTAGTCTAAAAACATCTTCAATTAGTTGGTTCCTTTTGAAGAGAGGAACTGCCAGAAAGGCCTTTAAGGTATCCACCTTAAGCAAGCTGGGATGCAGAGAGCTGCCTGCTTCAGCAACTAAGCAGTCGCTCAACTGCCTTGAGTAACATAGCAAGAAAGTGATGCCATTTAATTTTAGCTAATGTTAGTTTGATCCTCTCAATCACTTTCATGCTAAATTGTTGGTGACACCATGGTTTGCCGGGTTGGGACCAGGGTGGGCCAGGTTGCCTGACCCGGTTGGATTTCCAGCCAACTGGCCCAGCTGAGACCTCGAGTCTACAACCTAGCATTGGATCCGGTCAACCAGGTCACCAACGGCTAACTGTTGGGGAGAGTTTTAAATGCCCTGAAAGGCTTTCTTTTTCCCTCACACCTCCCCCACTCTCTCCAAGCTCTATTCTCACTCTAAAATTTTTTTCTTAAGTGTTAAAATAGTGCATTTTTTTTCTCTAAAGTGCTTTACGATTGCTCATTTTTTATTTTGTTTCAAGACTTCTTAAAGATCAATTTTTTTAAATAGTGTTACCAACCCCTTTTTTAAGTTTTCTTTAACATATCCTCTCCAAGTCATGGCATTCAAACTTCCAGTGCAACTTGGAATGATCCAGCTTGGCAGAAAAGAATGTTTAATGTTGGTGTCTTGTCATTATAATATGAGGTTGAAACTGAAGAATTTGGAGAGGGTGAGGGAGAAACAAAAGGAGAAACAGAGGTGGAGAGGAAGCGTCTAGATGGCGAAGTGAGATAGTGACTTTACAAGATGCCGACATCGGTTTGGACAAGATTTTCGACAAACAAAATACATTGTAAGCTTGGGTGAATGATCGATAATGATTAGGCGAACTAGAGTTCAATTAAAAAGATAGAAAATGGGTTCAAAGAGAACTCACGATATACCACTAGCCAAAGAATTTCAAATTCTTCTTTCAATGACAGAAACAAAAGATCAGACAATCTTCTCACTAAGATAAGAAATGATATGATAAAGGTAAACAAGTTGTAACTGATCTTTTGGATTTTGCAGATGAAGTAGTTGATGAAATACGAGAAAAAACGCCTGAGCCAAATATCAGAGATCAATACTAGACATCGGAAGATTTAACATTAAAGAATAGCAATGAAGGGTTTAACGACGATGGAGCAACAATCCCAAGTACGTATAGAGCAGAGGAAGAATCATGACCTCAAACAATGCAATTTACGAAAGAAGAGCATCACACACACTCCACCCAAGATGAGGATTATGGTGCATGGACACTGGACACAAGGAGGAGAATACATGCAACGAAGTAGACACCAACATTATACATTGTCATACAGGGAGGTTCAGCCATCCCAAGCCTCTTAGCTTTTTAGTTATCACGAAGGGAATTGTGGGATGACTCAACTTATTTATGGATCTTCATTGGATATTTGCATACGGAAGTTATAGTGGATCCTGGGTATCTCACTTTAGAGTGATCGGTAGTATGAGTGCAGAGCGATGCCAATATTTATCTATTTACAATCAAATGTACTATTTCTTAGTGACTTGGACAGAGCATCTTAAGAACGATAGTACATCACATTTTTTTCTAATCATATTTCTTATTTCTTATTTTATTATTATTTATAGTTTTTGTATTTAAATATTTTTAATATTTAAAAAATAATTTTACGACCTGGTCAACCAAGTCTGGCTTGGGTTGGATCGACCCACCCCGACCTGCCTTGGGTGTCACGTTCATGTATTATTTTGTCTACTCTGTTCTTCAGATTTGGATTGAACTGAAGAAGCTTCAAAAACATACCTATATTTTGCGAACTCAGTTAGCTAACAATTATTGATTGAGGGGTGAACCTATTTGCCGTTTGGCCAGGCTAGGGTTTTCAGAAACCGTATGGATCAACCACCTTGTTTAGCTGAGTCTCACAAGTCAAGACTGTATTCAAGTGAGAAGATAACGGACTGCTGAAACCACGTAGGTAGATTGGGTCTTGAAAGTCTGAACTATGACATCTTGTTCTCAGTTCAAACTACACGAGTGAGGAGGTATTGTCTAATTAATGTGTCTTTTGAGTCTGACAGCAGACATTTTGTTATATCAGAAGCATTGACAAGGAGGTTGTGACCTTCCGTCCTCTACCTCCAAAGCAAGGGGCAGAATGTAAATTGTGTCCTTGCTGATAAATGACAATTTTCTAATGAAATAATTCATTGAAGGACGAGGTTCACATCATGATTAATCAACATTGTGCTTTCCCTTTTTAGTAGAATGTTTGTCTTTTTGGCAAGTCAAAAAGCCTTGTGCCGGTTGGGTTGGGTCAGGTTGCTCTTTCATGTATGGAGTAAGCCTTCATATACTCTCCGTCTCTTAAATCTCTCATGCTCCTTCTCCCTCCATCCCTTGATTCCTCTCCTCTATCAAATCTCTTTTAAACAATCGAAGTTACTTCCCATGCACCCCCATAACAGTCTCTTTCTTGAAAGTCTCTGAACTCTCTCCAATTCTCTCACGTTGGGAGAAAGGGTGTGGTGTAGTTGCATGACGGGTGAGGATAGGGAGTGGGCTATAGATTAGAAAGAACAGGCTTTTTGAAAGAGAAATAAAGGGTGAGAAATCAGTGAATCAAATTCGGCAGTTCCCAACTTTGGCTACATCCAAACTCTATGAATAGCAAGGAAGGACCATGGTGCCAGGTTGACCCTGAACGGCTGAACCTGGCCCAGCCAGTTAATAAGAAGTCTGGAATCAGCCAGACCTGTCTGGGATATGCATAATTCAGTCTATCATAGCCTTTTAGGATGGATTGACTAATTCCATACCAGATAGTTAACTCTATAGAATGGCATCAGCTTGTCACAGGCTCAGTTCAGCTGTACTGTATAGGCAGTATTCTCCGGACCTCTGTTGTGCTGATTCTGGCTTGGACCATTTTTACTCCTCCAGAGTCGGATTGACCATGGCCAGTTGGGTCAGCTGATCCCTATCTGGATTAACGGTGTGATGCAACTAGATTGGGCCTTGGGTTGGGCCCCACTCAAGCTCTGTTCCCATTTTGCAGTGTCATTAGGACCGAACCAAATCTTCCCCTGGCAAGCTTTGGTCCTTCGAACTGTTAAATGGGAAACTAACGTTTTGAACACACCCACACACACACAAGTATACGAAGCAGTCAAGCAATCTCTTCCAGAGCATGTTTTGTTGGCATGGTGTCCACTTTACATACGAAAACTGTCCCTTTCAACTCTAAGAAATAATAACGAATGAACCTTTGTTGCAGGTGTTCATCATCGGTCCGGTAAAGCAGGTTCGAAAAGCAGAAGCAATTTTTAGGGGCCGGATGTTAGATATATACTGAACGCTCTTCTGCCGCAGTTGTTTCTGCTGCCCTCTATTTACAGCTGCAAGCAGGCTTGTCCCGTACCAAAATAAAAGGTTGTGGTGCATCATGTATGAGATTGGCATTCGTGTGAGAGCTTCTATTGTAGATAAAATTCATACCCCTCCCCACCGGCGGGGTTGGTTGTTCTATTCTATCGCGTAGCGTTTTGCGAATGAATCAGCCATCAGGTGCCTCCCAAGTCCTAAGCGCAGCCCTGCTACCTCCTTTCTCCCATTAATAAACACGCCACCCGTTCCTTCGTCAGAAACTTCCGGTTAACATCGGTCCGACGAACTCCATTCTTTCATACGAGCAGTCGGATCTTATCTGTATCTGTTTGAGAACTTCAGGCCATCTAGTCCTTCCATGCCGCATTCACGGCACGGGGATGAATCGCCCCGGAAATAGCACCTTATTAGTTGCACGAATGGCAGCGGATGGATGCTGCTGCCGTCTCTCTTCCCGTCGTGTTCCTGCCTCCAAATTTCAGGGATCTGCAAGCTGGCGATGCCATCAACATCGGCGGTGATATTGCCACTTCTTAGCTATAAGCCGGCAATAATGCCCCCAAGAAAGCCATCGATTTTTCTTGTCCCGTTCCAGCCCCTTAGGTGGCGCTTCTCCTGTCATCTCATGGGCGCCGGTATCACTGGCGTTTATTTATGTGGAATTATTCCTCCGTTAGCGGTCGAGGATGGGCCTTGTGGGGGTGGATCTTCCGGCATTGTGGACTACGCCGATGGAGAGATGTCATGAGTATGACGTTGGTTGGGGATGGTGGCGTTGAGAAGAGATAAAAAACGGAAGAGGTCCTCGTGCTGTCGCCACTTGCACGCGGCAAACTTAGATTTAAGGCGGGGTGCACTCATTTGGGGTCGGATACATGATATATACGTAGGATATTTCTTGAGTTTTACGATGTTGTTTGATATTAGGTGTGGCGAAATCTAATTCTGAAATTATCTGAAGTGCGTCGTCATACTACATTCGATTCAATGTTCTAACCAAGCAGCTGATCCTAAACAAATGAATCAGCTTACTCTCTGGGGGATTTTATTCCAAGCCATTAGGAGGCACGAATATATCGGTAAACATGTAGGCGGCTTGGTCTTATCTTCTGTCCGGACATGTTGAGGGTCTCGTTCGCGTGTACATCGCTGTATATATGCGGCGTTTACCCTTTGTATGGTGGGTCTTCGTCCTATCCGCTCTTCCGTTCTTCGCTGACCAGGATATCTTACCAGGAAAGGCCAAGGACTGTGCATGTGCCACCTTCATAAGATGACAGAAGGCATGTATACTCGGCAACACATTCCGTCGGAAAAATTAGCTAGAATATCCGTGTGGGTTTCTCCTTCTCCGTTAAAGAAATTACCAAGTAAAAAAGATAGGTAGAACCGGGAGAGAAACGGTTAAATTTTCAAATGACGACTCAATAATATCCAAGATTTGTGTAAGATTGATTGCTGTGTCCATCGTTGGTACCGGTGCCGAAATATGCTCAACAACCTAGTGTGTCGGCTACAGTAAGTACTTAAGCTGCCAGGGGACCATTTCAATGCATCAACTGTACATATAACCACTCAAGCTGGTTGGCATGGGTGTCCTGATCGCAGCTACGCACGTACACTAATTGAGAGAGAGAGAGAGAGATGATGATGCTTAGATCCACGGCCGACGCCGCGGCGGTGGGATGCCGATGCACGACACGTCGCACAGTGCACGACACGTCGAGTGTGACAGCGCGGATAGCGGCTCGTGGTCCGCAGGTGGTATCGCTTTCGTTTTGACCGTCGACTACATAGCAAGGAGTCGTCTGTTTAATTAATTTGATGACGGTGCCGGCGCCGGTGCTGCGTATTCGACCGGGACGGCAAGACGAGCCTCTCTCTCCCTTCGACGACGACGACGACGACAGATCAGTCCGTTCCTTCGTCGGCCGCCCCAATCTGAATATCCCGATAGTGGGATATATATTGATCTACTTCTCTATATAATTAAGTCATCAGTTGCCCAGGATAACCATCCATATGATACTGATTCCTAAACGTCTAAATAAGGCCGCACATCATATATATATATGTATACACATTTGATTTTCGTCGACGGGATATGTGTGTGTATATGTATCAAACAATTGCAGCTGACCGAAATTTCATGATATTTCCGATCGAACGTACTTCCAGAATCAGTTATCCGTCATATTCTCCTTAAACTGAACTCCACATAGAGTATGCATCTAGCTAGCTAGCTAGCTAGTACTGTGTGAATGATTGCACAATAATTCTTTTGTACATCTAGATAGCTTCTTGATAAAATTAGACGACGCTGAAACGACAGATAAGATCTGGTTAATTAAAGACGTAACATATTATTATCAGTACTGTTTGGTGAGAGGTATGACGATATATAAAAGAGTTGCGATTAATTATATGTAACTGAAAGAAGAAGAAGAAGAAGTAGGGAACCAACACATTAATGATGATGAGATTATATATACATAACGCGTGCGTGATCATCTTTCTTTCTTGTGTAGGGTGCAATTCTTTACAAGAACAACATATTTTGTGATTAAGTACACCATGTTTATCAACTTTTGTTACAAAGAAGATAAACATATTTTGGTGACAACAACCTTAATTTATCGTGCATGCAAGCTCAGCACCCCCGTAAACCTTGTGCATGTGGATAGTGTAATACCCCGATTTGTGAATATGTTAAAAGATTAAATCAGTGGACTACCAACAACACCGGTTAACCATTTTTCGGAGGTTGAGTTGAAAGAACTCCGAAGTTAAGCGTGCTCTGTTGGGAGTAAGCCAAGGATGGGTGACCTCCTGGGAAGGCTCTTAATTAGCACGATTGTTGGGCCAGTCAGCTGATTTAATCGGTCGTTACATATGGTATCGAGCAGCGTGACCGGAAGGTCCGGTGTGACTCGCCAGGTATGTGATGTGTGTGATCTTGACGAGGGCGTCAAGTCTTTAAGGGGGTAGATTGTAATACCCCGATTTGTGAATATGTTAAAAGATTAAATCAGTGGACTACCAACAACACCGGTTAACCATTTTTCGGAGGTTGAGTTGAAAGAACTCCGAAGTTAAGCGTGCTCTGTTGGGAGTAAGCCAAGGATGGGTGACCTCCTGGGAAGGCTCTTAATTAGCACGATTGTTGGGCCAGTCAGCTGATTTAATCGGTCGTTACAGATAGCCCCTTGGAAAGAGAGTGTAATGCCGCATTCTCTGGTCTTCTTTCTCGTCTTGTCCATTTCTTTCAGTCTTCTGGGAGGTTACTACGAATACGGACTGAAGCATCCGATAGCCTTCAAACATGTCCAAGAGAAGAACGCTGGACACGTAACGACGACGTTCGCGGTGGGTTTTCAGAAGAATCCATCGATCCCACGTAAACGGTTAAAAAAAAAAACTGTCCTCGTAAAAAAAAGGAGGGGGGGGGGATTTTGGCACCATCTTGTCTTCGGGCAAAAAGTTTTTCTTTCTCTTAGTTATCTCTGATCGGATGAACTAATTTACATTTATTGTGTTGAAAAATACCAGTACTGCTCCACGGCAAAAACCATGGCAATGGGACAGGTTAGTAGTAACACAATTAAAGTCGGAGGGGGGGATCAGATGTGGGTGGAAGGGGAGTAATGGGCGAACATTATATATGTAGGGATGACGACAATGGGACAGGTTATAATTAGTAACACAATTAAAGTTGAAGGACAGGGGGAGATATTCGATGTGGGTGGAAGAGGAGGCTCGGGCCTTGGGGAGCACTAATTAAGCGGGGCGACCTAGGCTGATCGATCGACCCGGTGGGTTGCCAATATCACCCATGGTCGACTCGACTTGGTCGATCGGGTCATGTGATCGAGTTGGACCGGTCTACTCGACACCCAATTAGCTAACCTGGCCTGACCCAAACATTCCATGACTCAGATTACTACATACATTACCTACTCTGTAATATTTTACCATTCAAAGAAAACACCTACCCACCCACGTTCTATCCATGGGCTGATCAGAAGTGGAGTTTAATTTTTTCAAAGGCTCTTCTGGGGGACTAATTAAAAGCCCCTGGTTGTACGTATATCTTTCGATTGTGTAATTAATATTGTAGTAATCTTACAAGTTGATATGACACATACAATACTTTTGTGAGAAGACGTGATTGGACAGAATAATTCTCCCATAGATATATATTATGCATGGCAAGATACCTTAAAATCTCTTAAAATAAATTTTTTTTTACATGACAAGGTATATATATAACTATTGATCCTAATATACTTGTCTCGTTGGTTTGGTTTGAAAGGTCTTAGAAAATAAATTAAACTGATAGGCAGATGTTGGCTTGGTTGTGCTGTGTTTGTGCCAGCCGGTCAAAATTAAGCGCCGAATCCGTTTTCGGAGTTCGGACCACCTCCGGTGTTACCAGCAAAGATCCGCGTAGGGTCCAGCCCGGACCCGAAACCGAATCGAGCGCCACCGCAAGAGAAGAGAAGGTCAAGAACTCAAGACAACTCGATATAGATAGATCGCCGCTTACCCAAACAGGAAGGCGCCGTAGATTGATTACTCTCTCTCTCTCTCTCTCTATACATATTCTAGCAGCAATAAATTGTGTGGCGTTGAGCTCCGAGCGAGCGCGTCATCGACTATCTCTCTCTCTCTCTATATATATACACACACAGAGAGAGAGAGAGAGAGCCCCGATCGATCAATATTCTATCTAGCATATATATAAATATATATGCGATGATCGTTGTCGTCGCAGCCGGCCTGCACAGTGAAGAAGCTGGGAAGCTTCGATCGTCCTTCTGATCTGCTGTCACACCATGCATGATCCATGCACACTTCCCTCCCATAACCTGTAGCAACGTCGACCAACAATACCCCACCGGCCCAATATATTTAATTATACCGTACCTAATTTAATTTCTCGTATATATGTGTATGTATATATACACACACACGTATATAAATATATAAAAATATATATATAGCTGCCGGAACCGCCGGCGCCGGGGAGATGATCTTGGGCGCCATGCATCGATCCATCTAATTAATCAAAAGGAAGAAGTACGTCGCCTTCCTCGATCCGTTAAGGTAAATGAACGTTTATCCGACTCTCAGAATCCCAAATCAGTCACGAGTGAGATAGTAATTATTTTCTTATACTTGTCTCACTCACAGGACAATTCCAACACGTACGTATATATCTTTGACTCAGCCACGCGAACCAAATATAAACAGCGTAAATGCACACTGGATCCATTTCAAGGGAACTACTTTACCACTAGGTCCATTGGATCCGTTTTTTTCAAAATATCATCACACTCACTCCATTTTTTATTTGAAAGGTCTTTTTTGCCCTCAAAAGCAGTGTGCCCTCGGGTGCTTCTGGCCGGACGTTTTGCGGGCCGTGTGGCACCGACGATGGTGGTCGGCTCGCGGCAGCGGCGGCGGGCCTGGGTGGTCTCCGGCGGGACGCGCGGGATGCCCCGACCACACGGGGCCCGGAGGACGACCACACGTTTGAGACGGCAAAGGAGGCCGCCCTCGCCTACGACACAGTACCGCCGCTGTCGCCGCCGCAACCGGTGAAGCGGACCTCGCCGGATGCCGCCTGCGCTTCGCCGTCCCCGACCTCGTCGATCTTGTCTGCCTCCTCTTCCTCCCCCTCCCCCAAGAGGAGAAAAACGACGGCGGCGGAGGAGCAGCCCCAGCCCCAGCGGCGGAGGAGTAGCCTCAACAGCCACCGGAAGGGGGATGCCCACAAGGCGGCACGGATGGTCGATGAGATGGTGGAGGAGGGATGTGTTCCCGATCGAGAGACTTGGGGATCCGTCGTTAATGGCTTCTTGGAGCGCCGGAAGGTCAGACTCATAGAAGCGGCGGAGGTCCTGTGGAACCAGCTGCGAAGAGATTTCTGTGTGTGAGGTGTCGGAGTTCGACGCCCAATGGGGGGGTAAAGCTGGGATTTGAAAATGATAGATAGAAGAATCGGACTGGGTGATAATAAAATTCAGAGTCAATAGATTAAATAGTAACGAAATGTGGTCAACAGAGTTTTTACTAAAGTCATTTTCTTAAATAGACCTAATAGTAATTTTCCCAAATAAGTATATGCCGTCCTCTTCCCCGATACATTATTAAATAAACAAACTATATATACATATCCAGCCCAAAATCTCAAAGTCATGGTTGGAGTAGACACTTTTATAGATATGTAAATATATTTTTCATTTTTCTTTTCATTGTCTCCGATACAAGATTATTCTAACGTACTCCATCCACTATCCTAACACAACCCAACCGGCCGGGGTTCGATCGATTAACCTCTCGACGCCCACGAGGAGAGCGGGCGCTGCCTGGCTGGGCTCAGAATGAAGGGAGATGGAGATGGCCGTCCAGATGGAGATGGGATGAGTACGTACGTAGTATACGCGTATATATACGTACGTACACGGTGGGGTGCTTAAATGCGGGCGGGAGGCGGAGGAGGAGGAGGAGGAGGAGGTAGCACCCTAGCACGGGGGTGTGTCTACTGTGTGGGCCGGGCGCGGGCGGACGGCGATCGGCGAGATGGTCCCCGGCGGGCGGGCGGGCCGTCGATGGGGGCGCCACCGCAACCCCCACGTGCCGCCGGAGCCGGGCGCCAATCGCCGCCGCGCACGTCGTGCGAACGGACGTCCATCCCACGGGCCGTTCCCGTGCCGGTGCCCCCTTCCGACGATATCCATTATGCCCTGATAATGACCGAGATAAGCGACAGCAGAGAAATACCAGCGCTCGCCCTGCTCCGAGATCGATCGATATATTATAGCTCTCTCTCTCTCTCTCTCCCCTCCTCTGCTCATGATCTTCTGCTGCCTCGCCGTCATGGAGCCCACAGCTCGATCAGTACTCCTCCTCCCTGTGCCAGAGATCAGAGATATCTCATGGGTGTAAACGTACGTCATACGTACGTGGATCTCGATCGGCAGAGACACTAGTGCCGGCAGCTACCGGACTGCCCTTCTTCTTCAAATTAGCTAGGGAAACAGAAGGTGTTTATATATATATATATATATGTGATCGGAGCTGAGCAGAGGAAGGAGAGACGAAAGAGGGGGAGGGGTTTGAATTGGGGGGGTTGGCAGCCGCAGTGCATCCAGAGAGAGAGAGAGATAGCAACACAATGATTGTGCGTCCGCGGGGGGTGGAAGGGCGGGGACGACGCCGCAGGCCGGCCGGCCCGCCGCCGCCGCCGGTGGTGGTCCTGCTCGGCGGTGGCGGCCGGCGGGTGCCCACGAGAGGGGGGGGGCCGTGTCTCCGATCACTGTCGTCCACGTGCCTGCTCGCAGGCGGATGCCCTGCTCGGAGGGGGGGGGGAGTGGACTGTAGCAGCTTGCGTTGATCGGTTGGGATGTTGCCGGAGCTTTCCCCCCGATGGCTCGCCGGCGGTCCCGCCGGTACTTCTTTCTGCGTCGACGCTGTCACCGTCCGTCATCTTCTCTCTTTCCTCGCTCTGTGCACACAAGACATGTCATTTCACGCAGTCGAGCATATCTAGCTAGTTGCCATTTAATTTACCCTGAGCAGATCCAGTCAACTAAACTCTCTCAATATAATTTTTTTAAGAGGGCGATTCACCTCAGAAAATTCTTTCAACTCTCTCGCAAAGTCTATTAAATATATGCTTTAATATGCCACTATATATATGACTTGATGAGAATATTTAATTAATTTTATGAGAGGAATCGAGGAGACTCCCCCGAGAACCCTCTCCTGGGAAGAACCGCTCTCTTCTTAATTTTAAACACACACATAAATATAGTAAATTAATAGAATGGATATTCTAACAGGAGGAGTCTGTGAATCTCCAAGATCTATCTATGCACAGATTTTGAAGGTATTTTCACCAATATGGTTTAAAATCAACGGCTAATTCATTAGTCGGTGAGACCTTACAAATAATTATTATCTGGCGCCGCATCTTGTAACATTGTAACGAGTGCATGTTCCTCTTCAAAATGTTTCGCTGTGTAACTAGCTAGCATTGATCAGTAGTCAGTACACAGGAGATGAATTTTGGAAGAATTAGACATTATTCTTTAACGTTGAAGATTTAAAGAAATAAATTATTGTCATGCCCCACACCGAGATCTGATAGATCTTACTAGACTCGGTCTATCTCCCCTCTCACTAGCTAGTTTGGTGCACAGTGTTCGTTGACTAGCTAGCTAGCATATGCGCCCTTCTTCCCTCAATTGGAGAGAGAATGGATGCCATACTAGATAGGGCAGCGGTGGTGGCCCAAAGGAGAGAAGAGGGACTTGACAGACAGAGAGAGGACTTAACTGTGCTATTTCTTGTAGTGTTTTAATTTCTTTTAATTTGAAACTTTATGGCCTGTTTGATTAGAGTATCAAAAATGATACTATATTAATATTGATATTGATATTTCTAAAAGATAGAGTATGAATATCAAAATTGATACAAGTTGACACTTGTATTACATAACATGTGTTACTTGCACTACAAATTTTAAAATTGATACTATAAGCCAAACACCTCAAGGTGATTAGCAACAATATCAATTTTAAAATTAATAGTGATAGAGATGTCTAATAGTGTTACCAAACAGGGCATTAACGTCCGATTTGATAACACTAATAGGTATCTTTGTCACTATCAATTTTAAAATTAATATCGATAGGAGTCATTAAGAGGTGTTTGATTAATTGTATCAATTTTAAAATTTATAGTGCAAACAAAGTATATTACATAATACAAGTGTCAACTTGTATTACTTTTGATATTGATACTCAAACAATTGAAAGTATTAATATCAATATTGATATAGTATCAAAATTGAAACCCTAACCAAACAGGGCATAAAATAACGAGAAATTCACCGAAGTTAAATGCTCTATATGGATGGCTGAGGTTAATGTGGAAAATGATTAATAAATAAAATTTAAAAATATGTTGAGGAAAAATGACATTTTATATCATAACTTTTCAAATATTAAAAATCTTTGCTATATAACCATCACTTATATATATATATATTCTTTGACTTTTTTTTTTGAAGAGCTCTTTGACATATTAGACTTGTTATACACTTATGAATCTCACTTATGTGTGAGTAATTGGATCTATACTCCTTCCATCGAACAGTGTTAAGGGAGAACACACTAACGTGAAATTAACCCACATGCATTATCTTCGTTACAACACATTAATTGTACCTATCGATTTCACTTACATATTATGACCGAGAGGAATATTGTGAGACATTCTCTCTCCTAGATCATATACATGCACGCAAGCCATATATCAAAGCTCGGATTATCCTGCTCTCTTTAATCTCCCCGGCCACATGCATTTGCACTACAACAAAGGCCGATTTCTCTTTTACTTAAAAGGCGAATGCTTCTTGTCCTGCATCTCATTTGCTTTTCTGACCTGCTCGCTTTGTTAAGAAAAAGAAGGCACAGCTGAAGAACACCACCCTCTTGGGTCTCCACTCTCACTCTCACTCTCAATCTCTCTCTCTCTCTCGTACACACAACGCAGAGGTGACAGATATAAATATATGTTGTATGTCGTCTAATTATATATACATAAACCCTAATGTAGCTCTGCCTTTCCTGTCTTTTAAGGTAGCACTACTCTTTTCTATCTATCAACGATGTGACAGCATCACCAGTATTATTATCATCCTGCTGAGTAATGCCTGATCTCCAGCGTGGATGGAGATAGATAATGTCATATAGCGGAGACTTGATCTCAGTTACGACGACGTTGCAGAGCTCTCGAAGTGTCAATCTCGTCAGTCTACTGCATGGGCCCGGTTTGAGTACGGCACAAGCGCGAGAGAGATCGAACGGAAGATGTATATATGATTATCGGTGGAATTAGATAATTAGAAATTTTGGTTTATCCGGATAAGGATTAACGGATTGAAAACTTGTTTTCTTATAAGCTGCCCGAATGAGTTTATCTGAATTTGATTCAAAATCAGTTGATGATGTATCTAATTTCAATAAATATATAAATTAAATTAATTACAAGATTTTAACAGATAAAAATAAATTTTTAAATAAATTATATCAAATTTTAATAATTACACGTCGATTGTCAACTTATCTTTAAAAAAAATTAAGATATACTATGTATTTTAGAAATTATTGAATACGATTCCAATTCCGAATTAGATTGTATTGGTAACGTAATGATTCTGCAATTTTCAAAATCAAAATCGAATCCTTTGACCATTATCATAATTAGGTGCAGATGATTGCTCGACCCATTTGCAATCTTAATGGTTGAGTACTGATGAGTTCACATCGCCTTTGGTGACGAGGGAGGGAAGTTTTGGTCACTAATTAACCCCTTACACATACCGTGCAAAAGGTTATGGGGTGTTTGGTTGCATGATAATTTTTTGTACACTTTCATAATAAAAAATTGTATTAAAATAAAAAGTGAACTAACTCATGACATAAAATTATCATGTTTGGAGGGATGTGATTACAAAAAAAAGTAACTACCACACATGACCAAACAAAGTGGGGGACCACAAGAAAAAAGAAAGAGGTGAGACCCTCTTTTTTTGTTTAAGAAGAAAATCACTTTTAAAACATAAATTTATCATGGTTACCAAACACCTCTTTTAACAAGTTTTCTTACAATTTTTTAAAATTAAAACAAAAACCTTCATTATCATGCAACCAAACACCCCATTAGTGATATATATAAGAGGTTAGCAATAAAACAACTTAAGGGGAATGGGGGGGGATCCCTCTAATTGGCTCAAATGGGACTTTTCCCTGCTAGTGGATGTCTGAGGTGGTCCGGACTAATGATTGATCAACTCAAATTAGGTTACCATGATATATGGTAGAAAGAAAACAAGAGAAAGATGAAAAATTATTGTGCAACCAAACACGTACTCCATAGGTCTATATACATCAAAATAAAAATTCAACCATGGTTTTATTTTATTATTTTAATTTTATCTTATATTAAAGGATTTGATGATGACAATACAACTTAAAACTACCTTGTAGTGTGATAAATAAATTTCATGGATATTTCAAATAAGATTTTTTATGCTTTATTTTTGCCGCTTAAGTTATTTTATACTTTTTATTTCAAATTATTTGATCATTATATATATATATACACTATGACTGTATATATCTAACGTTGATTGCTGTTTAGCACGGATAGCACAAAACATTTTTCAGACTTATCTATTTTCAATAATTTAGCGAGTAACCAGCGGATATATCTTTCAATTTATATGATACAAATACATATGGTGTTATTACCATCTTCTGACCAGTTGACATTATGCATGAGAGGGCTCATCAGAGGAGAAATATTAATTAGTCACATGTTGGAGAGAGATCCACTCCACTTATTAGGTGGTGTGTTTGATTTGACTCAATAAAGTATCTAAAATCTTAATTTCATCTCTGATGCTTTTTGTAAAATATAAAGTGTTAATTATGCACCTTTGAAAATAAATATATATAATGAACCACTTAAAATTAAGTGATTTATCAAAGAAGTTACTATTGTATTCAAAAGTTTTACTAAAGGTCTCAATACATAACTTTTGACTATTTCAAAGATTAGACGTCAATCAAGCCAAAGAAAATGAGTGTTGGACTAAAAAAAATTTTAGATTCATTTAGGTAGTATATTTGATTTGACTTAGTGATCAAATGTATAAAGTTTTAATTACATCAATATTTTTTTTTGTGAAACATAAAATGTTAGTTGTTCGTCTTAGAAAATAAAAAATATATATAATGAAATGCTTAAAATTAAGTGATTTAATATAAAAGAAGTTACTATATATTATTTTCAGACGTTTTATAAAAGATGTCAATGTACGCTTAATCTTTAACCAACCCCCAAAGGTTATACATCAATTAAGCCAAAGGAAACTGCCCGTGGAATATTAATTCCATTTAATATCTTTGTAGAGATCACTAGCTATTTTGAGTCTATCTCGGAGGAATCTCCTTTCACGTGGAACTGAGGGGCGATCTTTAGAGATGTGCCTTTGAACTTTTTAAGGGCCGCAACGGATGCAGCTGCGCTCTCGCTCTCTCTATTTATACGTACATACATATATATTTATATTTATATCATGGCTCTCTCTATTTATACATACATATATATATTTTACCATTATCTTTAACATTCAACCAATAAAACTACTAAACGAGAGGGGATGCATACACATGAAGTAGTGAAAACAACATAGTTAAGTTCAACGTTAAAAGCTACCGAAAAAATTTAAATTTCAATCGGAGTAATATATATCAATTTCAACGAGTTTTAAAATTTTGTCATGATTACATAAACATATTCGAAACATGACGTAATCTACATCAAAATAAAAACCTTTTTATTTATCACCTTGAAATATCGGGTTAGATTGAGCTGGGACATTCCCAAGATATATATATACACACATCGAGCCAAGACATTATCTTGGCACATGGATAATATTCATCACCTTGAAATCGTGAGTAGGATATGAAGCTGATCGACCATGTGCTTGTTCTCTTGTAGAGCTTAATATACATCCTCCTGGTCATCGCCGTCTTTCTATGTCACCCTCTGTACGTAGATTTTTCCAAATTAGATCGATCCTTCGATTACCCACACGCTCTCTCCCTCTCTCTATCCCCTCTTCGTCTTCCTCGCATCCGTGAATATTAATGGGCTGGTCCCCGACGGCCGGAGGATGGTCGTCAGCCTGATCCCTCTCGCTCCCTTCCATCTGTGATCGGCTTCAGGTCACCCTCCGATCCCCATCGGAGGGCTTCCGCCGCTGCCCTTCCCGGAGCCCTTACCGCCTGCTGCAATGCTTATACGGCCGGAACTTGCGGCGGTGGTAATTAATCGCCCCCGGATGGTGAGGTGAAAAGAACCGTCGCGTCTGCCGGCCGATCTATCGACGGGGCAAGAACTTGCGTCTCCCAAGAACCGGAAGGGAGAGACGAAGGGGGCGGGCGCCCCCAAAGTCCGAGCTCATCAATGCTCATAGCGTCCCCCCCTCTTCCCCGTCTCAGCTGAAAGTTGGCAGAGGGCACCGGGAATGAGAGCGCAGAAGCCACCAAAAGAGAGGCGCAGGCGGCCCCTATTTTTCAAATAGCACTCCACCAGAAGAGTCCTCTCATGCCCCCCATCTCCGTCTGACTCCCAGCTCCGAACTGTGTTCTCTAAAGGCTGGCCTTAACTTTCAGAGAGAGCGGAGGACCATCTCTCTGTACCCCCCCCCTCTCTCTCTCTACTCTCTCCTCTTTCTTTAAAGTCCGCCTGTTAAGGGCGAGAGCTTCGACCCCAAGGATCCCAGTAGCCACACAACAGGCCTCCAGCTCCTCCTCCTCCTCTCCTCATCTTCTCTTCCAGCTTCTACAGGCCGCTGAGAGAGAGAGAGAGAGTTAGCCAGCTAGAGAGAAGAAGGGGGCCCTTACTTTCGTCTCTCTGCTCCCCTCTCCGCCACGACGTTTCTCGTCCTCCTGCTCACATATATCATGTGTGGCGGAGAACTTGTGTGGGGGAATTTCACAGGTCTTGTCTCTATTGGGCGCGGGTAGGTAAATAGACAAGAATTCCCTTGCAGATCACTGGGCGCTTCTCCCCCCCTTGGCCGGCCCCCTGGGAAAGTACGGCGGCCATCGGTGCAATCACCTGCGCCCCATCTGGGTCGTCGTACACAGCATCGATCCAACCTCCGCGGGCGGCTCGATCGGCTCACCCGGCCGCCGGCGAGGAAGCTCGATCGATCGTACCTTTGGTGCGATTCAGCTCCTCCTCTCTCTTCAGAGGTAATTTATTAATTATAATCCCGCTTCAATATCCTATCTCATGTGTGCCATCTCTCCGCCCCTGAGAGAACTGTGATCAGAATTTAGTAGGCAGTTCGAGATGTCTTCCTTCGGGAAAATGATATCCGTCGGTCGTTCGGCCTTGTTTGATTACATATATTTTGCAGGCGCGCCCAGTACAGATCGAGTCTTCTACTTCAATTTTCGTCCGATCGACGTCCGAGATGGAGAGCTTCGGATGGGACATGGCTCCGGCGGCGCCCGCGAGCGAGCTGAATTTTCCGCCCTGTTTTTGGAGTGGCCGGCAAAGGGAAGCCGGCGAACGGTCCTGCAGGCAACCAGTCGCCGGGGGCTACGGCGGCGGCATTGCGGGCGGCGGTGATGTTGACCTCGCGGAAGCCTTGCTGATTTCAAGCTCGGGGCTCCGGTATGGATCGGTTAAGACCGGCGAGCCCACGAAGCTGGGCGGAGTTGGCGGTATGGAGATGGGAGTACGACTGCCTCCATTACTACAGCCGGAATCCATGAGCAGCAGCTCGGCGGCGGAGGTCCGGCAGCCCCAGGAAGCAGCACCGTGGCCCGCCGCGGAGCTGTCTACTATGGGCACGCCGTGGAGAGACGCCTTGACGGCCTTTGACCACATCGGCGGCCATTTTGGCCTCACCGTTGACGCCGACGCCGCCGAGGAGGATGAGGTATCGGCGATACTCTCCAACTGCGACACCATGCCCTACCGGAGGAGTTGCAGCGAGAATGTCTCGTCGGGTGAGTCCGAGAACGACGTCTGCGGCACCCACGGGGGCGACAAGGGGCTTCATTGCCGCCGTCCAAATGTCGTCGGCGAGGTCGTCTCACGAGCTTCCTCGAATCCAGATGCAATCCGTCCCGTGATTTCGCAGCTGCCCAGGAAGAGGAAAGAGGCAGAACGCGACGAGTCCGCGGCGGAGGAAGCCGGCAGTCTCTACCGCAACGTCGACCTTTCCTCGGTCGGCTCCCCCGCAGTGGGCGGCGGCGGCGGCGGCTGCGGCTTTAGAATCTTCTTCGAGAGTAGCCAATCCAGGTCCAAGAAGCCCGCCCGCCAGCCGCGGGCTTCAAGCATAGACTTCCGCTCGGCCGACGACAACGGCTACGAGCCCGACGCCGAGGCCATTGCGCAAGTGAAGGAGATGATCTACAGGGCGGCGGCGATGAGGCCGGTGACGCTCGGACCGGTGGAGGCGGCGGTGGGTGAGAAGCCCAAACGGAAGAACGTGAAGATATCGAGTGACCCCCAGACGGTCGCCGCGAGGCACCGGAGGGAGAGAATCAGCGAGCGGCTGCGGGTGCTGCAGAGGCTCGTCCCCGGCGGCAGCAAGATGGACACCGCCTCCATGCTCGACGAGGCCGCCAACTATCTCAAGTTCCTCAAGTCCCAAGTCAGTGCCCTGGGCGCCCAGGGAATTGCCGCAGGCTCCGCCGCCCTCGCCGCCAGCTCCTCTCCCTGCAGCTACCTCCCCCCTGTTCCGTCGTCGAGGTCTCCGTTCAACCCGGCGTCGACCTTCCGGCCCCTGCAAAACCTCCACACCCAGATACAAACCCTAGTACAGAAACGAGTCCTCGATCGATCGACCTCCACATCATTTGCACATCTGATATGACCATGCATCTACAGTGTGGCTCCTTTTCAACTTTGCTGCCTTTTAACCGTGCAGAGCCCGGCCCGCCGCTGCCGGCCGGCGGCGGCTTTCCATGTCCACCTAAAGCCAGCAGACCAGTTGCTGGTCGACGGAGACGACCATCCGTCCAGCCGGAGATCCGCACCATAATTACCTTCATCATTAGCTTCCCGATTGGTCAGAAATCAACCCCCGCCCAGCTCAACATCCAATTAAGCGCGGTAAAAAGGCTCCCCAGTTAAAAAGGTCGTCCATCATCACCAATTATATATATAACATCGAAGTCCGGAGCTTTTCTTCCTCCTCCTCCGTCTTCCCTCCCAGCCCAGCTTACTCACCTCTGCGAAACCCTAATCCGAGGCCGCCATGCACCGTATCATCACCTCCTTTCCAAGGGCCGGGAGTACGTAATAATTAATTAAGCTCGGGCTAGAATTCAAGAGGGGCGCAGCCTGCAGTGGTACTCCCGACCACCCATCACCGCGCGCTTTCCCGGTTCCCCATACATGAAAAGGATGAAGGGAATTATACCACCTATGATTAGTAATCTAACTGAGAGGGGCTCGGATTATTATTCCGCCCGCGGCATGGAGCCCCGCCTGGGTCATCCTCCCTTTTCCATTGTTTAGTGGCGGCGCCGGCGCCGGCGGCGGCAGCTGGCCGAGTTATCCGACGACGACCGGGGACATTCTCTTCCGGCGTGCGAGGCGGTGGCCGTGGGGCTTGTCTCCCCCCTCACCCGAGCCAGGCGTGCCCTTGAGAAGGAGGCCACCGCATGCATGTTGGTCTGCACGTGGTTGTGAAAAGGAAGGCCCTGCTGCTTTATGCTAGCTTCGGCGGCGACTAGTCTCACCCTTTCTCCCCCCCCATCCTCCCGCTATCCCTTCTTGCTCTGTAGCAGCATATCTTCTTTGATATGTGCATCCTTGACGAAGGGGGCTCTCTTTCAACGAGGAGGGAGGGAGGGAGGGAGGGTTTTGCTGAAATCTTTGGAAATTTATCAGGCCATCCATCTGTTTTTCAACGTGCAGGGTACGCTCACATTGGGCCAAGATTGAATCATAGCTTTTGGCATGATGTTAGGTTTATAATTAAGTCGTCGTTCCGGCTCGAAATCTCAAGACAACTCTATTTTTCAAACTCCCAAGGATATTTCTGAACGCTCCCCGCACGAAAGCAGTGGTATTATTGAGGTGCCCACCTCTACATCTCCTCGACCCCTTCCCGTACGCGCTCATTAAAGATACATGAGATTTGCCGGTGAAGAGGACGATTAATTAGGGGGTTTCTTTCAAATTGGCTGTGGAGGAGCTCGGACACGGTTGCGAGCTGCTGATGTTCTTTATTGACTACAGGAGGCTGCGCCCAGATAGGATCTGAATTAAAATGTGATATTACGGCATGTTTGGTTACATTATTAAAAAATAGATATTGCGCCTATCCATTGTTAAGAGGCATTTGGTTTATAATATCAATTTTAAATTTTGTAATGGAAAAAAAGACACCGTATTATCTGATACAAGAGTCTAAGTTAATCAATTTTTATATTGATATTCTAATTCCTAAGAATATCAATATCAATAATACAGATACCGTGCCATTTTTAAAACTCTAACCAAACATTTTAAGTAGTCAGTTTCAAACCCGCCATCGAGTTTTCAATGGGTCTACTAACAATAGCCCGTCTTGAAATGGGCCCAAGATTATGCCCCACTTGAACATTCTCCCCGCTCGAGGTATGACACCATGGCCGTCCGAGGAAAGCATGGAATCAGATCGCCTGCTCCATGCATGCTGCCTGCGCACCATTGGCACACTGTCGTTAATTATTATCTAGTTCGATCGTTTGTTTTTGTCCAGTTAACGAACCGTTAGAAAAGATAGTTTAGCCATTTGGATGTATGATAAAGTGTTGTGCTGGTGAGTACTAAATATATTTTTCTTCGTCAAAACATATACATCCATTCGTAACACAAAAAAGTACACATATAAACGATGATACAACCGACCTAAAAGGGGAAAAGACTCCCAACCAAAATAAACATGAAAGAAATTTTATTGAAAATTATCATTTTTAAGAAACATAGGTATAACCACAGATCAATCAGCACATACGAATGACGAATCACCACGAGATTGATGATCACTACAAAAGAATGTGGATATCATCGAGACTAACGGACTTGAAAAAGAGCTAGCAATTATGGAGCTAACAAGAAAAGATGATATGACATAACTATACCATAAATCAACGGACAACAAGATAGAAATACATAGAACAAATGTAGATAAATCAGACTCTGCAATTCCTACGAGACAAATGGAGACAGTTTAAAATCACATTGAGGAAAAATGCTGGAGAGGGAGTGTGGGAGGGTGAACTCCTCTCCAATCGAAAACAACCTCAAAATAGCAAAAACACTCTCCCTCCATAAAAGTTTCCAAGTGACGGGGGAGGAGGCTGGAGGGTTTAAGGTGCGAAGGGGGTCTGCAAGGATGAGGGAGACCCGGGCGGAGGAGGGGGGATGCCGGAGGTAGGGCAATGGAGGGGCATCGAAGGGTTTGGAGGGGAAAAGGTCGGAAGGGGGCTGTTTAAGGATTGGGAGAGAGGTTGAAGGGGGAGGAGGCGACCCAAAACTAGGGCCCCATCTAAAGGATACCAACGGGAGGGAGGGGCTTTGTCGGAGGGCGATGAGCTCGGCCGGGAGAGCAAGAAAGTTCGTTGGGGGCAATGGGAGGGATGGGCTCCGCCGGGTGATGGGGCTCCTACAAAGGGGACTCCAACGGGGGCGAAGGGACTGCCCGGGCAAGGGGTTTCTCTAGAGGATGAAGGGCCTCCACCAAAAGGGCAAAGGATCTACTTGGAAGGTGAGAGGGCGGGTGGATACTAAATATCGATGGTATTAAAATACAACTTGCTAGCTATATGTTATTTATGCTCATCAATCAGTGATGATGTACGTAGTTTTGACATGCATGACTTGTAGGGGTGGCAATGGGCCAGGCCGGCCCACGGGTTCGCGGGTCGGGCCGGCTGCGGGTCATTTGACGGGCCAAACATTTTGGCCCGCGGGCTTTAGTCGGGCCGACATACGGGCCGAAGCGGGCCGACGCGGGTTAAAACGGGCCAAATAACTTTCAATTTTTTATGTCAAAAACTTCATTTTTACTTATTAAAAATATATTTTAATTAAATTATTATTAATTTTATAATATTATCTTAAATAATTAAATTTATCATATTTAATAAATATTTATTTATAAAATATATAGTTGGGCCGGGCCGGGCCGGGTCGGGCCAAGTCAATAATTTTTGCGGGCCGGACCAACAATGTATTGCAGGCCGGGTTGGGCCGGGCCAATATATTTTGGACCGGGCCCTAAGCGGGCCGACCTCGGGCCGGGCCGGGCCGGGCCCATTGACACCTCTAATTGACTTGGTTTTAAACTACCAAGCTTGAGCAAGAACAAAAAGTGGAGTTGAGTACATATATCTGCGCTCAAGTCCATGAGTTCACGATCAATCTCAATCAAATATTCAATTAAATAATTTCTTAAGAAATAATTTTCAAGTATATATTCATAATTGTATCATGTCGATTAAATATTTTAAATTAGTTAAAATATAATTAAGTTTAAGCGTATATATACCTCCATCAAACGTCATAAACAAGGTGAAATTTAGGTTTTATAAATGAGCTTAGATAGAGATCAAGTTTGATCATCTTAAATCCGTTTATTAAACTCGAGTTTGAACCAAGACGGGGTTAAGTTAGATAAATAAAAAATGAGTAACTTGACTAATTGAGTTTGGATGCTTGCTTGTCCATGCTCGAAAGCGTTGGTAGTGACGAACGATTCGATCCCGAGCCGCATACTACTTGGCTAGGCTCAAATCACTGCAACCTATGCTGAACCAGCAAACATTGCAGTTAAACCTCTCCCTTCAGCTAGTTAGTTTGCGAACATAAACGTCATTACGGATAACTATAGGATATATATAACAAGTGCATATAGTTCTGTTAATATAAAGAGTGTGGTTAACGCATGGCTAGATCTTAACCCCTCATCCAATACGGTCAGATGACCCACCCAAAAAACAGAAAGGTTAATAACATATTGTGCATTATAATAACACATTGCCCTTTTGTGCTCGATCGCTAGCTCTTTACGTGGAAATGGTCCAAGTACGCAGACGAGGGAACCACATCTTTGTGCTTGCGGAATTGATAGTACAATTATTTGTTTCTGATTGTATTTTGGATTCAGTCATTCTCACCAAATTGAAATTATTGTATTATAATTATGTTTATAATTTTATATTAAATTGTTTAAAATGCTGATGAACCATATTCAGGGGTAGACATGCGTTTGAGTTCCTCAGAGCAGCACATAAAGAATACATGCATGGTGTCTATCTGAAAGCAAAAAAGAAGAAGAAAAAAGATGCATATTATTTTTATTCACCTTAATTAAGTAAGACGTCAATGATTAAACTACAAATGGACTTCTAGGATACTATTTCTTATAGACCAAAATAAGATCGTATATTTATTTGCTCGTTCGGACATCTGGAGTAGTACTCTCCACGACGTGTGTATATATACATACTTAACAAGTTCTCTTAATTGATTTCCATCACAGATCTAATTAAGATGAACGTACATAATTACATCATATATTACGTCGGCCAGCCGACAAGTAATAAAATTCATTCACCACACGCACGCCATGCTATACATACATATGAAATGACAAATAATGGAGATTTTTATTTTAATTTTTAAAAAATATAAAAAAATTGTTAAAAGAAGTGTTTGGCAATCGTGACATTTTTATGTGTTAAAAGTGATTTACTTCTTAAACAAAAAAAAGAATAAGATCTCACCTCTTTCTTTTTTTCTTGTGATCTCCCACTTGGTTGGTTTGGTGATGTATGATAGTTACTTTTTTTTGTTACCGTATCTCTCCAAACATGATAATTTTACGTCATAAATTGGTTCATTTTTTATTTAAATATAAATTTTTATCACGAAAGGATATAAAAAATTATCGTCCAACCAAACACCCCATGAGTCTTGAAAATTCGAAAGTCACGTTTCAAGAAAAGCAAACTCTCGGAACATCCCGAAGTATACATTATACAACTCATATATGCCATGTACGTAATCAGACGCAAGTAAGGACGTGCGGGCGGTGACGAGAGCTATTCTTATATAATTTTACATGACCTTCTTGTCTTTCTCCTCCTCAGCCGCCGCAATTTTTATTATGTCCAGGTCAAAGCCCCCATCTTCCCTCTTCACGACGGTGTAGGGCATGTGGGTGCCCAGAATCTTGTCCCAGAAGACGAAGAAGGGCTGCGAGAAGTTGAAGTCGCCGGCGTCTTCTCGGTGGTGGACGGCGTGATAGGCGGCGCCGTTGTTGCCGAGCAGGAGGTTGAGCGGGTGCCGCGGAATCCACAAGCCGGAATGGATGTCGACCGTCTTGACGGACACCAGCGACAGGAAGAAGACGGCGGCGAGGCTCGACATGCCGCTCACCACCACGGAGACGAAGCCGCCGACGGTGTTGAGGAGGAGCCCCTCCGGCGTGTGGTAGTAGAGAGCCCCGAAGGCGTAGGGCACGGCCAGCCGGTGGTGCTTGGCGTGCGAGTAGCGGTACAGGAAGCCGTTCGCATGCAGCAGCCTGTGCACGAAGTACTGCCACGTATCCAGCACCACCATCGCCACCAGGAACCTCCCCGCGAGCGCGAAACCGGGCATGGCCGCCGCCGCGGCGCAGTCCGCAGCCGCCTTCGCCCGGCACCTTTTCAGGGCCTGCATGACAGAATCCGAGTCCCCAACCAGGTTAGGGTCGCGGTTGCTCGATCGAGTGAAAGAGATGGATCGATTTTCGACCTACCTTGAAGAAATAGATGGAGAGGACTACGTGGGCGGCCTGGTGGACGAGGACCCCCACGACGACTTGCCGCCGGGAAGCCAAGTTCTTGCCGTCCTCCTCCTCCCGGGTGTGCAGGCGGAACTTGCCCTTCCTGCCCAGCGCCAGGCAGATGCCGGAATACACCCAGTAGACCAGAATCGGGAAGAAGGTACCCCGGATCTCGTCCGGCGCCCTGCACAGGCAATAACCCATGGCTCTCTCTCTCTCTCTCTCTCTCCGCTCAACCTTCGAACTGCGGAACTCCGACGAGGAGGAGCTTGTGAGCACCGAATTCCGTCCGGCAGGAAAAAGGAAGACGATCTCGGATGCTTTCCGGAAGGCGACGGACGAGATCGCTTCTGTATATGTAACCGCCTGCGGGCTTTGACTTTGACCGAGGGAGGAGGTGGGCGCACGCACGGCTAGCAGTTTTACCGTGGTCCGGTTCGGCCCCCAGGGGCAGTCCACGGTTTTTCCTGGAAACCGTTGGCGCGGCGGTGCGGTTGCCGGAAAACTCCCTCGCATGTATTGTGTATTATCATATTTGTATTTTTTTTATGTTGTGAATGATTACCTTGTCTTTGTTCCAACAAAAAAAGTATTTTGCAAAAAAGCCTTTGGAAGTATTTAAAAACTGCGGAGTATTTTTATGTTTCTCCACTTTCTATCTATGCGCCTGCCGGTTAGGTGAGCTGTATCCCGGTTGCGGCGCACTGTATGGCGATGCGGCGGGGCCGCAGGTTTGGGCTCGCCGCGTGGCGTGGGTCTGAAGATAATAAGCACACAGCCCGTCCGGATTCGGATACCCGGGCTGGCCCGAACCATACGGCCCGAACAAGCACCGACAGATCATTTTTCGGCATCAATCGGGTCGGGTCGCGGACAGAACCGCCGGTTCCGATCCGATCCCGCTGGATCGGATTCGGACCCCCGCGACGGCCGCTTAAGGTGGGCTCGGTTGCCAGCTCCTCGTCCAGTGGGTTGTCAGGCGACGACCGCCCACCGTCAACTGGTGACGACGTCCACAGTCTGATTCCGTTGATTTTCTTATATATTTTTCTTAAAATAATTTATCATGATGAGATATGATCGCAAAAACAAGAAATATCAAAAACGGTGAAGAACCACGGAAAAAGAATATATTTTTATTCAATAACAAAAAATTTTAAAATATCAATTTCATCACGACTATTTATTTTTAGAATTTCTAACTCAAAATTTAAAAAATACCTAAACACCGGCTCCATTTGATTACAATATAAAAATTGGTATTAAATTAATTTTGATATTAATATTTCTAGAGATCAAAAATTAGTATCGAAATAGTAAAGAATTGAAATTATTTGACAATTTTTACGATCATACTATAAATTATAAATTTGAAAATTGATGTCATTAGCTAAAACGTCTCCTGATGATTACTATCGACGTTGTTTTTAAAATGATAAAGGTACAAGTGCCTAATATTGTTGCCAAGTAGGGTCTAATATAGTCCGAAGTTGAAATCTCCTAGTATACTATTGTATAAGGTATATTTGTTATTCATAGATAAGTTCATAAAACCAAACTAAATTAACCACCACTTTGCAAAACAAAAATCCTTAGAATATCCAAAATAATAGTATATCAATTTTGATATTGTATTTTATGTACCTTTTGTTTATGTTTATATAAATAGTGTTGTGTTGTGACCCAAAAAAAAAGAAATATGATGTCATTATCAAAATCGATACGAATAGATATTTATATTGCACATCATATATTTACTTGCATTAAAATTTGTAATATTAATATTCACAGTCAAAAACATCAATGACGGTTTCACTCGGTGAGGTGATTCTATAATTAAGTATGGTTAACATTTTATCGTGCTAGTAAATAATAAGGATAACAGAAAATCTAAAACATATGTACGCTAAACAAGAGTATGTTTAACAAGATAAAGATGATGATATTGAGATTTTTAAATTTTCAAATAAGGCAGAGACATTTCAGGGAGACGAGTATCACGATAGGTGTCGTTTTGATTAGATTTTCCGGCAGCGTGAGAAGGGGTATTCACCGCAAATATCTGAACACCTACCGATCACGTGCCGGATCCGTCTGAAAGCAACCCCGCGTTACACTACTGCAACGCCACGCAGCCGCATGCCCCGGTTTATGCCGCAACCAATGAAAGGCCTCCACGTCGCCAGCAGCGCGCGTCCGATCTGTCGAATGGCTGTGGTTTTCGCTGGCCGAAAAGAGTGGTCCCCGATGCCTCGTCGGCAGTACTTTTCTTCACCTCCACCACTGACGCGTCCGCACCTCCGCGCCGTACGTTTTTTAGAGGCGGACCGGGCGGTTACCGTCTCTCTCTCTCTTCCCCACCGAGACTATCTTTAGCGGCCTGCTCACTGGCTTCCTCTCCGCGATCCACATCCACATCCGTCTCCTCTTTCCTCTCTCTCTCTCTCTCCTCTCATCGCCGCGCGCTGTAGCTCCTCCGTCCACCTGCGGCGGATCACAAGGGCGTAGGGCGTCTGCGTCCCGGAAGGTGGGTGAGGGGGGGGGGTTCAGAGATCCACCGCGCAGGTTGTTCTTCTTGTTTCTATTTGTTTTGTTGCGAGCTTTTGTGTTTCCTGTTTTTGGCGCGGTGAGGTTGGGTGTAGCCTGTAGGCCGGTGGGACGTGATTTGGGGATTCCGGGATCGCGTGGTGAGGTTGGGGTAAGTGCTGCGGGAGGGGAATGAAGAGGGGGAGGGAGGAGGATAAGGCGATCGGCCCTATGTTCCCCAGGCTCCATCTGAACGACGTCGACAACGGAGGGCCGAGGGCGCCGCCGAGGAACAAGATGGCGCTCTACGAGCTGTTTAGCATCCCCTCGCACAGGTTCGTTTCCGATGCGGGTACCGCGGCGCGGAGACAGGACGGCAGCTCGGTGCCTTCGTCGTTCTCGGGCAGATTGGTGCGTCGGCGAAAGCTTTTTTGTGTTAACTTTATGCGGTAGTATGTTAGTTTTCCACCTGCAATGTTATACACTAAAACGTTTCGCGACTGTAGGATCATGGACACGAGATGCCTGTGCCATCTCTGTTCTGTTCGTCAAAGACACCTCTCCATGTGTCAAAGAAGGATCATCCTCATGCGGTGGGGGAGAAAGATCAAAATGCAATGAGCATGCGACTTGAGGGTAAGTCCTTGAGCCGCACTTCACAGAGAATGGCAGGATCTGCAATTAACATAAAGGAGAATGTCGACTGCAGTTCCTTACAGCCTGATGATTTGTCTGGTTTGAAAGGTCCAACTGGAAAAATATCTGGCGATGAGCATGACTTTTCAGTTCCTATTTGCCTTCAGTCTGATACAACATTGCGACCTGACAATGATCGCCACCTTATTGACATAGAGAGATCTCATGTTCAATTAGAGAGCCCACAGAAACGTGGATGTATAGCTTCTAATTCCCAAGGTCAAATCCCACGTCCTCATGGAAGTAACAGTTCAATGTCAGGGCAGCATGAAAACAGTGGCGAAAGTAAAGCAAAAGCAAGTGTAGCACACTGCCAGAACAAGGAGGATTTTATTTCACAACATGAAACAACAGCAAAGGCTACTGATCCTTCAATTTTGCACAAGTCATCGTTCAGCATAGGACAGACAAGTTGCAAATCAAATGAACTTAAAGGTTCCAAAGGTGGAACTGCAAGAAGATTCCATGAATCTAATCGTAGTTTTGTTGAGGCGAAGTGTCTGACAGATGCTGAAGTCATGGTAAACCAAGCTATCTCAGGAAGTAGATCCTGTTCAAAAATGTCACTTAACAATAAAATTGGTGAACATGCTGTTGTTGAGCATTGTGATACAGCAGGTGAGAAAGTAGCTGTCAGAGGGCATACCGAGAGAGTTTTTTTGCCAGATGATACTGATAAAATTGGTCCATCTGCAGATGCTATCAGAGGCGAAGCACTAGAAGATGCTGATAGAAGCATTGATATCTCTGATACCTCAGATTTGGACTCTCTACCTGGTATAGACCTATGTCCTGATGATATAGTTGGCTTGATTGGCTCAAGGCACTTCTGGAAAGCCAGAAGGGCTCTTGTCAAGTAAGTACTGTGGAGGTCAGCTCCAATGCATCATTACAACTGAATTTCACTTGTTTATATATCTTACATGATGGGATACTGAAAACAGGTGCTTGATGTTGTGAATCTGATAGTTGATTTCTTTTCCTGTTCTTTTGAGTGTATACTAGTTTACTAAATACCATAAAATCTTATGTGCTGATGAATTTTTTGTCAATAATGTTGAAGGTGGGCATTAATACTACATCAGTTATTTTAGTAAGGATTTAGTTCATATATATCTCGGGTTTCCCAGCCACAATGGTATGGTTTTGAGGTTTGTAAAATGGTATCAAAGCAAGACACTATATAACTTTAATCTTCATTTATCTTCTTGCTCATTTAATTTCCATGTGCCATTTTTGGCTGCGAGGGAGAGTGTTGTAGTGGGAGTGTGTGTATCTCCAAATTTCTCATACATTTGTTTAAAAGTCTCATATCTTGCTCATCTAATAGTCTTTCTTTACTTTTCCTTTATGTTATCTTGTATTGTTCATACGCTTCGTTATTATCACTATTGGATAATCTTTTATACCAATCTGTTTTGTTCTTAATCACCATTTACTTTTTCATTCCACTACCCTCTCTTTTTTAGGTGGACCATTTTTTAGACTCTCTAAGGACTTTTTTATTAACCTCTCTAATCTTTGTAGCCTTGTTTTTCCACATAGCATTAACGTCTATGTTTGTCTTTGAATCATTTATCTTAAAAAGTCTACTTTTAAACGTTTGTTGTTTCATCCATTTTAATTTCCATCATTTTAGTTTAGGAGAAATCTTTCTTTTAAATATATTTGTTTGTCTTTTGATCTTAACATCTAGAACCACTAATCTTATGTTGGACTTGTTAAAGTTTCACTAGGAATAACTTAAAATTTTTACAAAAAGTACAATTTGACTTTCTTGTGAGAATGAGGTCGATTTAATTTTATTTTGTCCACTTTTAAATGTTATTAAATAAGATTCTCTTTTAATTAAGTGAGTATTTGTTAATATAAGAACATTGGTCATGGCAAAACCTAGAATACTTTTTTGTCCTTAATTCAAATTTTCATTTCCATAATTTCCATGATCTTTTTCCCTCTAGACAACGGCCTGGTAATCCAAAAAATATATGGGGACAAACCATTGCTTCTAAAAGGCACAAGGAAAGGTTTATGGATTATAATGTCCTGTCGTCTTAACTGTGCAGTCAATTTTCTTCATTGAAGTTTTGACGGATAGGAGGATTACAGTAACCTGCTGGGGTGGCACCTACAATACTATAATTACATATTAAATACGATAGTAGTGCCAGATAATACAGAAGTATATAATAAATATGATAGTTTATTAAAAATTAAAATACTGAAGTAAATCTTTTCAACATGTCAGTATTGTAAATGATCAGGCTGACCAAGGGCTTGGGTTTTGTATCTGCTGTGTGCGAAACTGTGTGCAGCAACGGAGTTTGAGTGCATTGTCTTGGCAGCCGGTAGGTCTGGAATGAGAACTTTCCTATCGAGATTCAGATTTTCTTATGAAAGATTGTACAGGACACTTTGTGGCTGGTCTGGAATGAGAACTTTCCTATCAAGATTCTGATTTTCTTATGGAAGATTGTGGGTGTAGTATCAGACCCAGTCATAAACTAGCCCCTTCTGTGTTTTTTCTTGGAGTGATAAGTTCATCTTTTCCTTCATCGTGGGATTATCCAGGCAGTCTACTTCTATCGATACATGCAGATTCTGATGCTGCATGCTTCTGAAATTACTTTCTTCTATCCTGGGGCAGCCATAAACCCCTGCCCGCCGAGGAGTCCTTCTGGGACCTGTATTTTCCAGTTTTTCTTTGGGATATCTGGACTGCATATTGCTAGGGATGGAAGAATGTTTAATGACTGCCAGGGGTTTGTTGCTGACATTTTAAATTCTCTGCTAATTTTGATAAGGATTTTTGTTGCTGGCATCAGTCTTGCTGATTCCTTCTGGTCTTAGATTCTAGCCAGGCTTGCTTCTCGGAGGGGCGGGGCATCTTTCTATAATAGCTACCTAGTGATGTTTTGTTCCTTTCTCGGTTCACTTTAATTGGTAGAACATTCCTGTGTTTATTTCCTGTCGTTAACTCTAGCTTTTGCTGACCCTCTTTCTGGTATCAGCTACTTTTCACCTTCATTTGAGGACACCTTAAAACACCAAAAAAACAATATCATATTACAAAAATAATCAATCGCTAACCATTTTTACCTAGATGTGGAAAACCCAACCGCGGCCCTGAGTTAGAGTGGCCCAGGCTTATAAGCATGGGTACCTCCCCTATCTGGCCAATATGGCACTATTCTAACTCACTCCTTCACGTGCAAGCTCTTCTGGCTTTGACACGTATACACTGTTTATGGGTGACGGTCGACGGAGGGGGGTCCACAGTCCTTGACTCTGATACAATGTGGAAAATCCCAAAACTTAGACAATGAGGTAATCAGGACCAGACCTATAAACATAGGAATACTCCCTCCGGTACTTAATATGAGACTAAATCTTTCAACACTAAACAAATAAATTAAGTAAACTAGAAGAAGAATCGAGGAACCAAAGGGAGTAGATAATACTAAACCCAGAAATACAAGCGATTCTGTACTTGCTAGCTTGCCTAGATACCAGGCAACA
The DNA here is from genome assembly GCA_036172225.1 of Cryptocoryne crispatula var. balansae. NCBI lineage: Eukaryota > Viridiplantae > Streptophyta > Magnoliopsida > Alismatales > Araceae > Cryptocoryne > Cryptocoryne crispatula. Next base: position 41,245,534 of record CM069928.1, read on the forward strand.
CAACACCTGCATGGTTGCATGCCTAATCCAGCTCCTTGCTCGTCTTTCTCTTACGAAGAAAGCTTCTCAGACCTCCTGGGATGATGAATGCCCTGCCGCCTAGCATACTTTGCTTGTGCGGGGACACGGTCTCCAGTGCTTGGTGGCTGAGGATGACCGTTCTCTGTCACAAGGTCGAATGAAATTAAGACATGTCTAGAAAAAGGTTGACATTAGCTTTTGTGGTTGCTCAATTAACTATAGTTTGCAGGATCCTTGAATAGAAAGAGAATAACGAGGCAGCTAGATATTTGTAGTCATGATTGCTTTTACTTTCCTTCAGGTTCCCAATATGTTTTCCACTGTTTTCTCTTGGCTTTAGTTGAACTCTTCTAGTAATGGTGTAATACTTTATCCACTGTCTTGTAATTTATTGCAGCCAACAGAGGGTCTTTGCGGTACAAGTATTTGAACTTCACAGGTTGATAAAAGTAAGATTTCCTGGCTCAATTTGCACATACAGAAATACGGAAACATTCCAAGAGGAATGAAACTTACTGAAAGGCACCATTACGGACGTTTCTTGTTTTTCTCAAACAGGTTCAGAAGCTCATTGCCGCGTCACCAAACTTACTGGTTGAAGATACTATTTTGCACCGTTCACCAAGGGCTGTAGTAAAAGATCGACCTGTGAGTGTGAGCATCTTGGCAAGACCTCGCAAGCAAATCAAGCAGAAGGACGACTCCCATAAGCTGAACACCGACGAGTGCGCCCCAGACGGAACGGAAGGTGCTAACTTTTTGGTGAGTCTTCAAATACAAGTTGTCGAGCAGACGGAATCCCACAAGAGTATCTGCAATGGTGACTTCGATACACAGAACACCGGAGAGCCCCCTCCACTTTCCCATGGACATGGCAAAGCCTCTCGGCTTCCAAGGAACGGAGCCGGTGCACCCTCAAACCGTGCGACCTCCGATAACAGATCCGGTGCTTGGTGTGTTCACCGACCCGGCAGTCAATGGCTTATTCCCGTGATGTCTCCCTCCGAAGGACTCGTCTACAAGCCATACACAGGTCCATGCCCACCAATTGCGGCATTCATGGCTCCTGTCTGCGTCAGTGTTCCCGCAGCTCATCAGCAACCACATATGGGATTTTCCCCCTGCATCCCTGCTCCGTACGTTCTTCCGGCTACAAACCCCCTCGTCTCCGAGCCATCAGCTGATCAAGTGAGGCCGCGGCTTGGTAGGCAGACGGGGCAACACTCGTTGAGCTCGTGCAACATGTCAAACGCGAAGAGAGGAGCAGCAGTTTCCGAGTACCCTCGGGAGGTTCAGGCAGCCGCAGTCGACAGCCTACAAGGTGGCACAGCGAGCAACGAGTCTCGCGGGCCGCCCCTTCCCCTCCCTCCCGCGGCGCCCGCCGAATGCTCTCGCCCGCCGCCGTCGCAGAGCGCGGATCTGCACATAGCTCGCGTGATCAGGGTGGTGCCTCATAACCGGCGCTCTGCAACCGAATCGGCGGCGAGGATATTCCGGTCCATACAGAGGGAGAGACAGCAGCCCGAGTCTCCGTAGGTTACCGCCATCCAGCCACCTATTTGTTTTCTTCGAACTGAAGTCTACTAACCGAGATCTGGTCGACCAACCGGCGTTTCCGAGGGCGTTTTGATCTGGTTTAGTAATGTTTGATGTGTTATTGGTCGTTTCGATGTTTTTCTTCCTCCGGTTATATGAATTTATGAATGGGTGCTTACATGTTCATGGCTATTTTCCAAACTTCCATCTGTTTTCAACCGTAATTCTCCCCCATACGAAGGGGGGGGGGGTCTCAAAAGAGAAGAGTTTACTGTTTTACCTCTGAACGGCAAGTTTCAGTGTCTGAAACTCCATCATTCCACGTGATGCACCCAGAGAGAGATATGTTCTTTTACTTGTAATTTTTAAAAATCTAAAATGAAAATGAGCTTGTTTTTATTTCAAGATAGCAGCGGAGCATGCTGCTCCCTACAACCACCACTCACCCGTTCTCGCGCTGTCGTCTTTGACTTCAGATATACGTTTTAAGACAACATTTCTTATCCTTATGACGACAAGCCATTTGTTGATTTAATAAACTAACATAAAATGTCTTTTATTTGCCGTTGAAAGCAATTGCACGTTAGTTACATTAATCACGAGTGCAGAAAGGCATAGTAAAAAACCAAGTTCAATATTCCCTTATAATTTTATAAAATGTCCGCGGCAAGCTTACAGAGTATATTATTTTTTAATATTGACATGTACAATGCTACTTACGATAGAGTTTATATTTATATATGTTACTTTCATATAATATAAAATTCTTTTAGTGATCGTTTGAATATATAAATTAATACATTACCAAACATGATTACATCATTTTTAAAAATCATGTCACTTTTACCAAACAGATCAAATGCCTTTTTTCGTTAATTTAAAATTCATATTATCATAGAATAATATATGACATCTCATATGTTACTTTCAGTTAATTTAACGTTTTCTAGTGATCGTGTAAGTATGTATGTATTAATATATTTACAAACATGATTACATGAAATTTAAAAATCATGTCGACTTTACCAAAAAGACGAATTGCCTTTTTTTGTTAATTTAAATTTTGGACTAGCATAGAATAGTACATAACTTCAAAAAATAAAAATAAACGGAATTAAAAATAAAATCTAAACACCGTATTATCCCTTCAAGCCAAATTAAACAGAAAAAGTAAATTTAGTTTTTCCGGGATTAAAATTTTTATCTCGACGATATAAAAATGTTATCTGAACAATGTTATGGTCAAGGGGAACCTTCTCGAAGCGCATTCGGGGAAATTTCCCGTCACGTGCCTGGCACCTGATGTTGCGGATTCACTGCTTGAAGTCGGAGTCTGTGAGTCTCCCGCCCCCGCCGTATCGTTGTCTGGCCCGCCACACGCCGCGGGGAGTCCGGAGAAATCGGAACAGCCGGCCGCTCACCCACCACCATGGATCACTACTCTTCTCTTCCCGCTGCGGTAAAACTTACTCAGCCGACGAGATTTCTTCTTTCTGACCTCTTTGATGTGCTCCATCCTCTCATCCGCATCGGCAGGCAAGGTGCATCCGATCTCTGGCGCGCGCCGGGAAGGTGAGGGGGTAAATGCGGAAGGTGGCGAAGCAGGACAAGAAGAAGAAGAAGAAGCGCAGGGACAGGGCTTAGTGTACGTCTATGTCTCCCGTCTGCGCTCGATCTTATCATGTTTCATGTTACCAGAGTTTTCTGCCTGCTTGATGCTAGCTAGTAACGTATGATGAAATCTGAGTTGGATACATAAACATTGACTGGTTGAGCTAATCGTTTTCTGTTTTATTTCAGTTGTTGAACCAATGACGAATACAAACGCCCAAGCGACTTTGTGCCCGTTTCGAGTTAGCCTTGGTATCCTCCACGGTCTTTATAGTTAGACCTTGGTACATTGCATGATTACCATGGGCATAGCCGTTTTCTGCCTTCTCAATAGCTGCATTATTTTTCCCCTTCGCGTCTTTATCTTCAAATATGATGTCTCTTGTTTACATTTTTTGCTTCTATTGTTGCTAGATTTGTGACGACTGACGAGTTCTTGTGCATCTTATATCCTAATCTACAGGTAGGAAATACAATATACGCACTTTTATGGTTTTCTTTTCACTTTAATGGATGGTTAAAGCCTGTTTTCCACTTGTAGGGGTATCAGTAGAGGTGCTTGGCGTCAGAGTCCAAATTTTAGAGTTTTTGACTGGCCCAGCTTGGCTAACATTCTATGCTTGATCAGGTATGGCATGAGCCTGCTCCCGTTTAAGTTTTTTTTTTTTGGTTGGGTAAATAAAAGATGCCACATCTCTGTTCTCAAATTGCTGCACACTGTAGTGGTCATTTCAAGCGTGATTTGTACTTCGGCTTGGCCTAGTCCAGTTTTTTTTTCTTTTAAGATGTATATCATGTAGTGTTGTATGTTTTATCTCTGTAATACAGCTATTTCTATAATTGAAGTTATGATTGAGGATCAAATTTTAGAATCTAATTGGTCAGCTACTCATGGACTCGTACTATTGGCCTGTAAATGTATTGCCAACCTGCATGTCTGCAGACAGGACCTGTCCCATTTACTCCCCAGTTTTTATTCATTTCCTACTAGCATTGATGTGGAGCTTTATCACATTCCTACATCCATGTGAGTTTGAGTTTTCTGGAATATGAGTAGTTTAAACTGCAGATTGCATAGTCCGTTTCCCACTTCTTGGATGAGATGTTCTATTATGTGGTATTAAACCAATTATTTACTTTTCCTTTTTAAATGTCATGGGACCTGTGAGATGGGTCCATTGATTAACAGGAGTTGGAGTTTAGCTTCATTCTGCCTCGCCACACTTCTTGTTTAATAATGTCCAGGAAAGATGGTTCCCTCTTCCCTGATGTGCATTGCCACATGAGTAACTTTCCCTTGGTTATGCTTTAATAACCTTTGCCCCCCTTTTATTTGCAATGGAGCAGGTAAAACTAATTCATGTTTTGTACTTATCTTGGAAGGATTGGAATGCTATGTTGAATAAAATAAACGTCTTACAAGGTACATTGGAGTGAACTCATTAGACCATGCAATCAATTGGCTTGAGGTAAGCTAGGTGGTCCTTTCAATCGTGGGTTGAATTAATTTCATTTTATTTATGATAAATGGGATTTCTCTTTCCAATATAGAATCTTTATCTTCTAAGCTGCTGCAAGTCAATGTTAGCCAGGAAAATTTTGTTGCTTAGAATTGATTGTATCTTCTCAGATCACGTTGTTATCTTACCTAATCATTCACTTCATACTTTCCATCTTTGGTTTTTAATATCTGCATCTTCTTAATTTAATAGTGATAATGGCTCGAGGGGTTATGTACTTTTGTTTGATTGCATCTTGATTTTGGCACAGTACAGTCAAAAAACACTTCTTGTGGAGCTTTTAAGCAGAATAAATTTGCTGCCAAGTCCTTTTCACTTTGCTAATTTGCAAAAGTTGTTGGTAGGAGTGGTAAGACCCAACTATCGTCCATTTATTTTTTTCTATAAAAATGAAAACCTGATATATTTTACATGAGTGTTTACCACCATACCTAGGTGGATGTTTTTTTGTAACATTGAGAATCCTAGTTATAAAAAATAGGATGAATCTCATAGTTATAACTTTTTAAAATTTATTCATTACTTTCTTCGCTTTTGGTTAGATAAGTTTTCACTTTTTCGTTGACTTTTTTACACATCCTTTTTCTCTTAGATAGGAATGTGAATTCTTCACCACTTTTTGGGTGTTCCAACAAGAGAAGAAAAGGAACAGTTATCACTTCAGTGTATTGCCTCCTGTTAGTTTACATTCGCATTGTCAAAATGTCTGGTATGTCTGCCTGGTCACCATTCTTTCCAGGTAACTATTTTGACTAATTCCAACTATTGGATTTGGAAGTATTAACGAGCAAAGTGGAAAATTCGCCTGCAGTAAACATCTAATTAGTACAAAATTTACATTCAGTAACTGCAATAAACAACTAATCTATTTAGTACAAAACCGAGATTTAAAGCATGATCATTTCTTAATGTTCTGTCACGTGTCCCCAAGGACACAACTCGCAGTAATGCAGGTAGCATGCCTTTATACTCTTGACTCTGCCACTTGCTTTTGACTTGCATCTACTTGCAAAAAGTGTCGCACTCCTGTTCTGTCACGTGTCGCACTCCTGTTTCTCGCTTATTTTTTTCTCTGTTTCTTGCACGTATGATTTCTTTACAGATTTATAAGATTACAGCCTCGTTTCTTTTAGTTTATTGCTCTATTTGACATTTTCGTTTCTCATGTTGTAGCTACTGTTGAATCATCATGTAATGCACGCAAAAACGAAATAATCATCTCAGTTAGTACTTGCTGAATGCTCTCAAGATTCATCATGTTCTCATCATTCCGTCCCTAGTCTTTGTCGCCCTGACAGCATTCCAAGATTACACCCATCATGGGTCTTTTGAGCACGCTATCTTTTTACCTTCTCCTTTTTCCTGGTCTCTGTTACCATTCAGCAGTGTTACCGATGCTATGCTGCGAATTGTTATATCTACCATGACTAAACAAGAAGAATTGGTGTCTGTTCGAAATAGAGCCCAGAATGGTTGCATTTGCATCAGCCTATGTATGTATCTCAAAACGATTACTTTTTCTGCGTTGATCACTTTACTAAAAGATCCTTTTTTGAAGCCAAATGCATCCACACCACTCACTACTCTATCCCATTTGTTCTATCCATAGAGTGGGAGAATACCCATGGTGGCCTTCATTAAAAATGTGGCAAGACTATAAACAGCAGTGTATGAGTTGGTTTGTTTCCTTATTTAACCTTCTTCGTATGCGGATTCATTTTGACCTTTACTCTTCTCTTGTAACTTTTCATGGCCATTTCTTTCTCCATTTATCTCGATCTCTCTGACATCCCGTGTGTTTTGTCTGTTCATATCCTATTCTCATCCCAGGCGCCTAGGGGTGTCCATTAATAGGCTCAACCAGTCTATAGGTCTTCCATATCGAATCAAACCCTATCAAGCAGATTAAATTGAAAAGTAAAAATATTGTAAAATCATTAATTTAATTTTAATGAAATAATATTTTAAATATTTAATTAATTTATAGACTCAGACTGATTGAACCGGTTCTATTGGGTTCAGTTTGGTTTACAAAAAAAAGTGGATCAAAATCTGCGCACCCCTCACAAGCGCTTCTTACTTTCTTAGGAGCTTTTTGGGAGTCCGGTTGTATGGCAGGAATCCATTGTCGGGTAATCCATCTGGTATCCATGGTCTTACATATTTAACCTTAAATATGTCTCCATCTGCGTAAATATATTTGTAAAACGCTTGTCAAATCGTGTATTGTTAACATTTTTGAAATGTCATGATTATATATGTTAGGCTTTTTGGGGACACGTAGGTGTATTGTCATGGTGTGCTTCTAATATTTCAAAACATATTGGGGGGTATACAATCAAGGGAATGGATGCATGCATGCATGCATACACATTTTTATTTACTGAAGTGGGGTTGGATCCGACTAAATTCGGATGTTTACACCCTGTTTGGTAACACTATTAGGTACCTCTATCACTATCAATTTTAAAATTGATATTGATAGGAACCATTAAGTGGTGTTTGGTTAATTGTATCAATTTTAAAATTTGTAGTGCAAACAAGGCATATTATGTAATACAAGTGTCAACTTGTATTACTTTTGATATTGATACTCCAACATTTGAAAATATTAATATCAATATTGATATAGTACTAAAAATGAAACTCTAACCAAACAGGGCATTAATGTCTTATGGCCTGTTTGATTAGAGTATCAAAAATGATACTATATTAGTATTGATATTGATATTTCTATAAGATGGAATATCAATATCAAAATTGATACCAGTTGACACTTGTATTATATAATGTGTTGTTTGTACTACAAATTTCAAAATTGATACTATTAACCAAACACCTCAAGATGATTACCAACAATATCAATTTTAAAATTAATAGCGATAGAAGTGTCTAATAGTGTTACCAAACAGGGCATTAGGTTGCATTTGGTAGGGAATCCTATGACACGGATTCCATGAAAATTTTCTGCATGTCTTATTTTTTCGGAGCCTTCACTTACTCTCCATTAGTGTTAAGAATTTTGTTTGGACATGTAAGAGGTTTTTAATCAATATTTATTTTACTCTTAGTTATTATTCTTTAACAAGTGATGATAAATGTAAAAAGGAAAGGTAAAAGTGTCTTTCTACTATTAAATATTCTTCAACTACACCGGAAGATGGTTTCCACCGGTTATTGAGAATTTTTTCTATCGAGTCTATCTCTCTCATCTCTTTTAATATTTGGTTGCATATTTGACTCATTATAAATTTTAAATGATTGAAATCTATTTGTAAATCCCTACCGAACGAATCCTTAGTTGGTTTTCCTTTTGGTTCAATTTGAGATTTTGAACTCTTAATTTCATGTCAACTTTTTAGTCTTTGATAAAAAGTATTTAATTTGATTAAGATATTTAATAAATTTAGTGTTTACTTAAAATTATATATGTTGCCTTTATTCCTTACAAAGAGATTATGTCTAAAAGGTAAAAGGCAAAAACATACATTTCAATTTAAGAGTTTTACAAAGAGATGTTAGACATGTTTAGAGTTAATCACGACACCTGACCAAACAATGTAACTACCTAAAATGCTTACAGTCAACTGGCTTTTTAAGAGTTAATTTTCACACTCAAAGGTGAGTTCAGATCAACGCACTGTTTGGTGATGCTGTCAAACGCATCTACCATATTTATATGATGATTTGGAAAATGAAATTGATATGAATAATGGTTCATCGTCTTTTCAACGGGATGGTATGAATAATTTTAATCTAGAAGCGAGTCGAAAGTGGAGAAGCCTTCCGTTTTGGACGGTTCACCGGTGATTGATGCCGGTCGCGAAGGAAAATCGCGGCCGTCGATCTGCTGGCTCTCCCAACAAGGAACCCGGCGGAAGTTACCGGAAGACGTCGACGGTTCTGATGGCGGGACGGAACTGGATATGACACGAGAGCATACGGGGACAGTTCATTTTGTGGGTGGATCAAAGCTCGTGCCGTTCCCATCGCTCTCTTTCTCCATCTCCTCCTCCTCCTCCTCCTCCCCCCTTGAGTGCGCATTCCTGGATTTCCCGATGGAAGCGCATCGAGACGCGAGCAAGTTCATGGAGCTCGAATCGGGATCGGATGCCGCGGATGCAGGTCCTGACAGAAACTAGAAGCTGCCGTCTTCTGGCTTTGGAGTTGCTGATTTGACTGCTTCGGATTGTTCTCTTCGATGGTTGTCCCGATGAAAGGGGACTCGATTGCATGTTTCGCAACTCGTCCGCCATCTGATTGATGCATTCGGTGGGCATTTGATCCCGATTGGAGCTTAGAACCTCGCGCCGTAAGCTTTCTACCCCGAAGCGTTCAGCTGGTACTTCGTTTCTTGGATAATGCCTAAGAGGAAAGTTTTGTGATCCTTGATGAAGTAATTATGTTTTGCAGGTTCCTCTTGCGACGATTCACAATTTCCGGGAAAACTCGTGTTTCCTCACTGACAAATAAGAATAAGCTCCTGGATGGTTGGGGATTCCCAGACCTCAGTTTGATAGGGCAAAGGTTTGGTTCTTCATCTTGAATAGCCAGCGCTGGCGCATTGCTACGACGGGAGGGGGCTCCCTCATTCTTGGGCCCCCGTAGATCTTGCTTTCCGTGGATTGTGAGCTCGGATTCCGCTGCCTGGGTGCATTTTCTTGCCATCTGATGTTTCCTACTGGCCCCTGTTGGAGATTGTGGGACGGTCTTTGCTTTGTTTGCTCTGCTAGGTCTTTCTTGTGCATTCTTCTCGAATCCGCGTTCAGATTTTAAAATACGTAGTTTCTCCAAGCTTTCTTCGTCTCTCTTCTTCGTAATGCGTGCGATGCGTCTTAAGATTATTCTTGCTCTTATTCCTAAACGGCGGCAAACGGAATTGAGCTGCTGTTGTAGTCTGAAATCGGCGTTTAATGTTTGCTCTCTACATATCCTGGATGGCAGTTCCACTATTCTCTTCAAAATCCTCTTTTTGTTTGAGACGGCAATCGTTTTTCACCCCTCCTAGATTGCACGGATTTCCTTACGCCTTCATCTCCTCAATCTTTCATTGTTATGTCGATTATTCGTAATCTTCTGGACGCCTTTTTGTTTTCTCGATAGTTCTTATTAATGGGAATCTCCCTTCTATAAGAATGCGAAGTGCATCATCCGGAACTGCATCTCATTTTTCCTTGGTACCTTCGAATCAGAAAAACTTCTGCCGAAACTCACTCGCACGCGCACATTTCCAATTAGGTTGCAGGATAATACCTGTACAAACACTTGCTGCTTGTTTCGTTTTCTTCAGCAACCCGACCAATTTATCCGCCGACAGAAGTTATGTGCACCTGATTTTTTTTGTTATGCATTGGGTTGATCCATATTTTTCAACGCATCGCTTCTTCGTTATCAAGCAAATAGTGTCATCGTTCCTGTAGATTTTTTATTAAAATCCATGAAAATCTTCACCCTCCCCGTTCCCTGTTTCGTTCCTCTTTTGCCTCCGATGCCGGCAAGTTTGTGTTTGATCTTGTTGGGCATTCTTACCGCGGTTGAAGTAACTCGCCCGCACATCACATGTCAGGCTTGTGGAGGAGGCTATACAAGGAGAAGGGCCTCCAAAATGGAGAGAGCGGGGAGAACCAGCCGTCCTGGCGCAGCGGGGCAGTCGAACGGCAGCGGACCTGCCGTGGAAGTGGAACCGGACTTTGTGCTGCAGTGGGGCAATCGGAAGCGGCTGAGGTGCGTCAAAATCCATGTAAAAAATGAAGCCCCGCAGAGGGCCTCCGCCAGGGATCCCAACCTCCGTCGCCGCGCTTCTTCTCCTCGCCGGCTACCCGGCTACAACACAAGGTACCGTCTTTTGCCGCCCGATTTTCCTTTCTTGCTCCCTCATTTTCTTCGAGAATTTCCCTCTACTCGTCAAGAAAAGGCAACCAAGCGATGAGGGTGTTGGATAGATTCAAATCGTGACAGCGGATTGGTCAGTGTATAGGAAGTGTAGGTTGCTACTTGCCTGGAACACCACGGTCCCGATGTACGCGCAGGTGCGCCTGCAAAGAGGACAGAATGTGGTGACGTGGGTCTTGGCAGCCGGAATATGACCAGGTCCGACGTGCCAGTGACCACAGAAAATGGAGTCGGGACCGGGTCGTGACTCTGTACCGACCTGATTAATTTTGAGGCTGATCAGCTCGATTAGATTCAAGAACCGGGGTCGCGATACTGGGCGTTGGGTCACGCCACCAAGCGACTGGGCCTGCCTCTCCTTTATTTTCTCACTCTCCCCCACTTCCTCGTCGCTTCGAGGGCGGGCTATCTCACATTCTCACTATTTTTTTTTCTTAGTATCTAAATTCATATGCGACTTTGTGTTAGGGTAATATTTTCATTAAATATTTTTATTCGTGATCAATCCAATACATTAATTAGAATTTAAGTATAACTAATTTGCATTTTAGTTAATATATTATTGATTAAAAATAATTGGTGAAAATAACACCCGAACGAACATAGGTTTATATATAAATTTTGAATAAGTTGTTTTCTGAAAGATAATTATTTTTATTATTTTTTATGGTTTTTAAATATTAAGTTATTTTTTTTAGTTGAAGCTGATCCGGCCGACTGGACCCGGGTACCTCCCCATCTGACTTACCTGTCCAGTGACTACGATCGGGCGTGGTGATGGGGCCGTCGTCTGGGCTGCTTCCGTCGTCATGCGGCGACGCCGGTTTGGCTCTGGGCGCTTCTTGATTGCTAGGCGGAGGTCCAGAAAAGTATAGGATCTTCGAAATGTTTCTGAAGCTTTCGATAATGTGTTTGAGCCCTCAGACGCGGTGTTATTAAGATACTTCTGTTTGGTAACACTTCACAGCACAATACCCCTCTACCGAAATTTTTATTTTAATATTAATTTTAAAAGTTGTACAAATAAGACAGGAACTGTAATATAACTGTCTATATGTATCAATTTCGTTATTGATCTTATGTTAATATCAAAATTTGTATGATGTCATTATTGATATTCTAACCAAACAAGGCATTAAAAGTTTGATTGGTGATGATATTAAGCACCTCAATTACTGTTAATTTTGAAGCTAGTGCTAAAAATGATATAAATATTTTTTATTAATATCAATTTTGGAATTTACCTTGCTATCAAGACCTGAATTGTAATAATAGTGCCCGCGTCTACTAATATCAATTTTGTTATTGATATATTATTGTCTAAAAATATCGTTATCAAAATGGATATTGCTTTATTTTTAATACACTAACCTCGAAGATCCTCAACCTCAAAACCCGAGCCCTTTTAGAATTATGGAGGGTGCGGGTTCTCCCTGAGCATGGCTTATCCTTTCGGCCCGTATAAAACTGTGTCAACAACTGGGGGTGCCCTGGACCAGACCTTCCCCTACAACACCGGTGAGACCTATTTTCCAAACGTAACTAAGACCACCCCTCTTTTGCTCCTTGCTTCCATCCTCAAACAGCAGCAGCAAGTTGTAGCGGTACACAAAGGTGACGTAGTAGTACAGGCCTTCTCTACTTTCCTTGCACCCGTAGTCAGCTGCGGAGGATACCTGCACTCCCTTCTCAGTAGCGCCGAGCAGGAGCTAAGGCCATATTTGTTTGGATTTATTTGGCATTTAGCCTCTCAATTTGTCAGATATTCAGACCATTTGACAATAGGTTAGAAATCTCTTAAGAAATTATTTAATTTTAAATGATTTATTGTATTTTTATTTTCAAATATAAATAATTAAGATTTTTGTGTTCCACGTGATAAGAAATGAAAGATAAAATTAGGAGTTTAACTGTTCAGATCAAGTCAAAATAAATGTCACTTGTTTTTGGAGTGACAGATGTCTCTAAACGGTCGTATCTTAGAAGTAACCACATCAGTCTCTCGTATTCTTTTGAAATTGTCAAACATCATTCTATAATTTTTATAAATTACGTCACTGTTGTCCAACATATAAAATCTATGGGCAATTATAAAATAATGTCAAAGTATTTTATTATTTCAGAAACAAGATTAAGTAGATCAACAAATAACAACCAAACACATGGGTCAACTATAATTAGCGGAAATCTGTTGTAATGGCGTGGGTTGTTTGATCTTCAGGTAAATCTGTCCCTGACAAAGACGCACGCCTTTTACGCTTTTGGCCGAAATCGCATTCGACTTTTGAATTTTTTTTTTTGCCTGGAGTTCTAGTCCACGTGAGTCGTCTGCGTGTAAAAGGGTTACCTAGCTCTGTGGAAAGATTTAGAGATCGGATTCCACCGGGTAGGAACGTTCCCGAGATAGAAGGGAGACGTGTCGTAACGCGGCTCGTACGCCCTTTAAGTCCCCTATTTCCTTTCCGATCGACCAGGCGAACCGCCCATCTGGTGCGCCCTTCGGGCAACAGCTAATCGAAGGAACGCTCGTTCCCTCGCTGTCACGGGATCGTGCATGTAGATTTTGGAGGTACGCAAGACTGGGAAGCATGTCGATCGGACATTATTACGGATACCCATGTCGGGTTATTGGATCGGTTGTAGCTTGCGTCGCATTCGTAGATGAGGAGGAAATTCCCAGAATCTCTCGTCGGACGTTGTTTTCAACCCTGGGGGAGGCTCTTTCTTCCTCAGTCTTTTCGTCCTTTTGATGCCCCGTCAAGACACCCCTTTTCTTGTTCTTCGTCCTCGCCACCAGGAGATCGGAAGCTTCGGTCCTCATGAAGGCCCAACAGCAGCCGGGAAACAGCATCTGTGGCTGCACGGCTCCTAACGAAGGAGCGCGGGGGAGCAAGAAGACCTGCAACGGTACTGCGATGCCCACGGACGTGGCATCCATGGACAACAGAAGGAAGGCCAGCGGCGGCGAGGGGGGTTCGTCATCCTCGGGCGGCGATGCGACGGTGTGGCCCAACTTCGTAATCGCGCTTACGACAAAGGAAAAGGAGGAAGACTTCCTGGCGTTCAAGGGCACGAAGCTCCCCCAGCGTCCCAAGAAGCGCGCCAAATTCGTCCAGCGAACGCTCAATGTAAGTTGCTCTCACCTTCCTTTCTTATTTTACTCTATATTAGTATTTCTTAACATCTAACCAGACGCTTGGGGTGTTCACTCTACGGTTCAAGATGTATCAAACTGAACCAAACTGTTAACCCGAATTAACTGAAATATATTAAGAATATGATTTTTTATCAATAAATAGTATTATGGATCTTTTATCATCTTTTTTTTTTGACCCGTGGCGCAATGGTCTGCACGCGGGAAAGCCACCCTCGACGGGGCAGGCGCAGTTCGAGACCGCGAGCTGCCGCCCCTCCGGGGCGGTGATGTCCGTTGCACTACGAGCGTGGGACATCACCTAAAAGTATACTTTACATATTTTAACTTATTTAAACAATAATTGTTTAATTATTGGTTTGAACCGAACCAAACTGAACTAGAATTGTTCGATTTGGGTTGGCTTGTCCTTTTAATTTGGTTTGGGTTGAAAAAAAAAAACTCCTAACTCAAATCAAACCAAAACATAGCATGAACACCCGTACCAGACAAGGCAATTAACATAAAAATTTCAACGGTAGAGAAATGCTACTTCACCTTCTGCTGGGATGCCTTGGTTCTTTTTTACTTGAATTACGCACGTGCCATTCCATATATGGTGGGTTGGCTAGTCAGCATCTGGGCAGCTTCCTAGTGTTTAGTTCTTTGTTTTCGTGGTTGTAATGTTCTTGTCATGGAATGCCGGATTGGGATCCGGGTCCTGACCCGGGTCCAACCCAATCGGTTTTGGGCCAACCAACCCGATCCTGACTCCATAAATGTTTTTAAATTATTATTTTATTATTTTTTATTTCCACCCGGTCTCGACCCTGGCCAACCCGAGTCAATTTGGGTCCAGCTGACCCACTCCCGACCCCCAACTGCCTTCCTTGGTTCTTGCCACTCTGTTATTCTTTAGGAGTTAGGAGCTGCCCCTCATTGCAATCCCAGTTAGTCTGTAGAGTCTCTGGCACGCACGATGCACACCAAAAGTTTAGGCCTTTTTTTGTCTAGAGTGTCATAATTAATATGCTACCAAATTTGCTACACTTGTTAGATGTATCAACCAAGGAAGGCGGGGTCGCGGGTCGGGAGTGGGTTGGTTGGGCTCAAATGGATCCGGGTCGGCTAGAGTCGGGACTTGGGTCGGTTGGGATCGGAATAAATAATAATAAAATAATAATTTAAAAACACCTATGGGGTCGGGATCGGGTCGTTTGGCCTAAAAACCGACCGGGTCGGACCCGGGTCGGGACCCGGATCCCGATCCAGCATTCCATGGTATCAACATGAATTTAACATGAATTTTTTGCAGTATCTAATATAAACAATGATATGATATTTGTGATTGATACATCCAAACTCGCCCTTAAGTTGATCCGGTTGATTCATGTGATGACTCCACCCATGCATTCGGCTGTATTATTGGTAATAAGAAGAGATATGATCAGTCTAATATCATGCTGTCGTCAGGATATAAGCTTGATCACCCATCCGGTCACGACGATACATAAGTTGTCGAGCATCAATGAGTTATATTTAATTTGTTCAGAAAGGCTGTCCCGCTCTGAGAATGTGACTCCTGAAGTGTTTATATTTTTCATAAAGCACCCTCTTTGTTGTGGATTTTCATCCCTCAACGTCAATGGGGCTGATATCTGTTGCAGGCGATGGGACTTGGGTGGTCATTTTGCTGAATTCAGACCAACCTAAAGTTGAAATAGGGCCCGCTAATTTTAGTCCATTTGCATGCTCAGGTATGAGTTGAGTTGGGCTGACCCATTTTTGACAATTTGTTTTATTCTATATGCTTTCGAACAAGGGGTGGATGGAGAATACGTCTGAGGAAAGAATTCCCCATGGTCAAACTTGGACGACTTGGACTTTCCTAATTTCTGATAGGCTGGCACATCAAAGTCACAACTTAAACCAGTTCACCTTGGTGCAAGTGTTTTAACTTTTGCATGCAACTTGAGAGTGCACTAAAATGTAATAACGGCTTAACTATATTTTGTCTTGCCCAAAGTTGTTAAGGCGACAACATGTTCAATTTGGTGTGGCTTGCCATTGGATGTTAATGTGTGTGTTGTGTATTCGTTCATGCATATACATGGAAAGAGAGAGGGGGAGGGTGAGAAGATATAAGGAAGGTATAGAGTAAACCATATATTTGTTCATATATGTTCAAAAAAACTATTTATTTGCTCGTATGTATACATATAGATCTATTTATGAATATATGTGTGCATATACTTATTTGTTACGCATACATGAATATGGCAAGTGCATGTAGAATGTGTTTATATATATAACCATGCATGTGATTGTGTATACATGGAAAGGAGATAAGTTTGTTTAGACTGATTGGCAGGAAGAGGGAAAAAAAGGGGGGGTTGAATGAGAACTTTGAGTTTTTTTAATTTATGTACAATTAAAAATCTTAAAGCTATATAGGTAGCATGTGATAACTGATAAGAAAAGAGTTTAATTTAATTTTAAAATCTTTGAATAAGCATCTATCCATCATGAATCGACCTGTGCCAATCAAGTGGTGGGAGGACAAGGGGACATCACCCCTTGTGGGAGATATTTGAGGAGGCAAAGTCTGTAAAGATTAAATTTTCATCAAACCATATGTAGAGACCTAGGCAGCCCAGCCGACCTAGGCAGGTGCCTTGGTGACCTTGGGCACCCATGCAGGTGCCGGTTTGGTCCCTGCAGAAGCTGCCCTCGCACCTTACAGCTCGGGCAGGTGCCTTGACACCTCTGGTCTTAACCATTATTCTTTTATCCCACGCTGCTGCCACCATCCACTTGTTTATTTTTAGCTCCTCCTTTCTTGAATGAGGACTTGGGCGGTTGAATAATTTCATTTAGGATTCAGGTCGTCCGTGTTTCTCATAGTGATATGTTGTTTCTAAATCTGCAGCAAGTTAGCCCCGGCACATGGCTGTGTGACCTTACATTGGACCGTTACGAGGTCCGGGAGAAAAAGGTGTCCAAGAAGGCAAGTGTTTTTATCGGGGCTAGTGCTGCTCAGCCGGCGGCCCGTTACGTTGATTTCTTCACCTCAGGATATTCTGTATTTATTGCAGCAGGCGCCGACGGGGTTAAAGGCTATGGGGAGTCTGGAGAGCGAGTCGGAGTAGAAACGACGCCGGACGCTCGACATATGGAGGAAGTCTTTCGATGTGGGATCGCCCGACGATCTTTAGAACTACCTTGTAGCATGCTAACTTATCTGGTGACGGAATCACTCTATCTATCAGATGAGTTTATCTTATCCTGCCGTGTACCATCAGCTTTTCACAGGGTAGAATTCGCAGCTGCTCAGAGGGAGAGGCCTCCTCCCTCCACTTGTGCAGAATACCTATTCTTATGTTGTGAAAACAGAGCGTAGCTCAAAAGAGTATATATAAACTTCTATTTTTTTTCTCTGGCATACGAATTCTTATGAAATCTCAAAGTATACGATTTGTCTGTGTTTCAAAAAAAAAAGAAAAAAAGAAATGCTTTTGATTTCTTGAGGCCGAAAACCAGAAGCTTTTTGGCTTCTGACACACAACAGAATGCGAAACAAACAAGTTGGAACTACATAATCCTTAACGACTGGGCCATCCAGCTTCGAAGATCAGCCTTAACCTCCCAAATGACAATTTTGTTCAAGGTAAAGGTATGAATCCAATCCATGCAACTTCTTTTAGATTCCACTTTGATCATAGTCTTCGTTTGTTTCGGCTTAATTGCTGTTTAATCTTCAAGTCGGTCAAAGATCAGATATTGTGTTGTGTTCCGCGGTAGAAATTCGAGATGGAATTGAGACTCTGCATTCCATTGAGTGCTCCCTAATTAATTGAGTGCCTGAGAATGATAAGACTTTGCCTTTTCAAATATCTTAAAAAAGAGTTCCAAACTTGTGACGTCATTTTTTATTAAATATCTTAGTTTTGCCTTTTATATGTTTTTTTTTATGTTCGTCGTCGACCTCGAGTGGTGGTCAAAATTTTGTCTCTATTATTTGAGACAGGAGAAGGACCATGCAGCTGGGAACCGAGCGTAGGAGAAGATCGATCGATCGATCCATCAAGCGGGGGCGAAGAATCAAGTAGAATATTGCAACGTATCTACAGGAATCTGCACACAAACACGTAGAAGCTCCCCCGATCATGTTCTTCTGTTACTTTATTGACACGGATTTGGCAAACAAGAGATCCTACACGGGAGACCTGCCTTCCTTCCTCGAGCGGCGCCGAGAGGGTAGATCGTCATCCGGTTGACGAACGGGATCAGAAGATCAGGAGGAGGGAGATGGGGGGGGATCAATGTACGGTCGGGGGCGTCAATACTGGCGGAGAGACCCGAGCAGGACCGCCGCGAAGGGGACGAGCGCGGCAAGGAGCGGCGGGGAGAGGGAGCCCGCCCCGGATTTTCGGGGGCGGCGGCTGTGGCGGCGGAGGCTGCCCCGGCGAGGGCGAGGAAGGCGATGAGGGCCGCCATCAGAGCGAGCGCGAGGGCCCGGGAGCCGACCTTCGCCGCCATCTCCGCCGTGCGCTGATCGACGGGTGCGGAGAGGACAGGCCGAGGCTCGCAGGGCGGGGGCGCTTACCGCTGCGGCGGAGATGAGGCGCGTAATTATATTATAGGGAGCGGCGGCGCGGGCAGGGGGGCTTATTTTCTCTCTCATTTCGTTTTACTTGATCTAAGCATATGAACACCCTTTTTTTTTGCATCTCAACCTTTTATTTTGTAAAAAAAAGAAGAAGAGAGAGCTTATCTTAAATTTCAAGCACGCGTCAAAATCTAGAAATTAGGCACAGACACGCATACACAGAGAGAGATAGAGAGCATGTGTACGCCTGTGTATATACATACATACCTTGGCTTTGGCTTTGCCTCCAAAGGAAGATATATATTAGGACTGGCAAATGAAATGGCTTAATTTAAAGTGATTTATTAACAGTTAATTTTGATTATCAATTATATTAAACGGTCTGATGATCCCTGGCAAGCGTTAGGGAAGAGTTTTAGTGTAAACAAAGAGGACCGTGAAGACTTGTTTTTAGCGCCCGATTAATTAATTGGGGAGATAAGAGGTGGGAATGGGATCATGACATGATCAAGGCGCCAGTTGTGTGCATTGGTCACATGGGTGGGTGCTGGTTGGCTCTCTTCTTTTATTTTTTTTGAGAAGGGGTGCTGGCTGGCACTCCCCTTTTTATGCATCACTTCTTCTGAGGTGAAATCTAATCGAGTGTATAATAAGTTAACTATATATATAACACTTCAGTATAAAAATATGTTACGAGACGTATATAAGCAAAAGTATACCTATCGCATTCGGTTCTAAGTTACTTAAGACACGAAGAAATAGAAGTAGAAGATGAAGCAAAAGAAGACGATGATTCACCTTGCGATACTCCGGTTGTGAATATGTTAAGAGATTAAATCAGTAAATTATCAACAACATCGGTTAATTTTTTTCGGAGATTGAATTGAAAGAACTCCGAAGTTAAGCGTACTTTGATGAGAGTAGATCGAGGATGGGTGATCTCTCGGAAAGACTATTAATTAGCACGATTGTTAAGTCATTCAACTGATCTAGTCAATCATTACACATCTTTCTCGACACCTTAATTAGGCTGTAATTTCTGACTTTTAATTTGGTCAAACTTGTTCGTTTTAGTCCGGTTAATCTCTAAGCAAACACATTTGTTATGTTTTAATAATTTTCTCAAAAATAAGATGTAAGGATCATTTTTTTTTTACTTTTCGGATGTAACTCTTTATGGATAAAAGAAATAACACATACAATATATGTTTAAGTAAATACTAAATTCATACCAATCAGTAAATATTTTAATCAAATTAGTATTTAATTTTATCACAAATTAAAAGATTAGACCCGACGAAGTTAAGAACTCAAAATTTCATATTAAACCAAACCAAATGTCACCTTAGACTTGGTAACACTCCCTCGTTTCACTTAGCAAGGTACATTGTGAGATCTACCCATCATTTGAGTTGCGTTTGGAAACAAGATAGTATAAATCATTAAAATTTTGTGAAATGACAGAATGAATACCAAGTCAACACAAAACCATTCATCCAGGATGGGCTCTTCATGATCCAAAGAGGTGGAGATCTTGACCTGGAGAATATCCAGAAAATATACAGCGCCTTCGTCATAGGCCATGCATGTGCATGAGTCTATATATTCAACTGGCTAGCTAGGTGAGGATGACTCAGTACATTTCAACATTTCTTGGGTGCCAAGGGTCTAGATGCTTCCAATCTTTGACATATATAGTTAGACATAATGTGAAGAATCAAGTTCGGATTATTAATAAACCGATCTTAAAAAATATGTTTGTTCCTTATTCGCTATATGGACCAAAGCATAGTCGAAAAGAATGAACTCGCAGAGCGTAGCATCTGAAGACCAAGGTTTCAGTACAGATCAGGTCTAGACGCTTACCTGCATGCTAAATTTTCTTTAATATATGACAGTCGGTACGTCAGTATAATTAAGGTGGAAAAGTCAAAGTCCACCCCCCTTGATTGTCATTGTATGACGAAAGATTTACCCCACATGCATATATATATATATATACAATCTCCTTTCTCCATCTTGGTATTTCCTAGGTGCTCTCTCTCTCTGTCTCTCTCTCGGAATTTCTAAACTCACGTTCCACCCAATCGACTAGACTAAGCCGTTCTGATTTCGTCAATGGTTTTAATCAGTCCTCCCTTTCCAGTTGCTTAACAACTGATTCCCTTAAGAGTTGCATGATTAATTTAGAGATAAATTTGGTTTATCCCGAAATTTTTGAGGATAAAAAAAATCCAATCCAAATTAATATTGTGCCAAACATGTCCTAATTCCCACAGCAACCTTGTAAAGTCGTATAGAAATCCGCCTCTTGCAAATGTTTTCTCTCAGACTTTTTTTTTTTGGTCCTTCCAAGCAACACGTTCTCTTACATATGGAACTTTTAGTTTTAGAGTTGGTCCGTCCAGTTTTGTTAACTAGTTTGAGCGTGAAAAGCAAAACCAAGAAAATTAATACATTCCCAGCTAAATGCGATTTCAAATATCTGAATCACCTTAAACTTGAGAAAATGGTCAAAAAAACCCCCACTCAATTCATAGTTGTTTTGCAAGGTACCTAACCGGGAAAAAAATGGTTAAAACCTCAATCCGGAGTCATCATCTGGCAAGTATATTTGACTCCAGATAAGGGATCGTAACTGATTGCGTGCTTCAGGATTTAACTTTCACCTTAGACCATGCATTGATATGAGGTTAATTAGGTCCTGGTATCAACACTACTTTTGATATTTTGATACTAATGTGTACGGTACGAATATTAAATTTGATATTAGGAACTATATATGAAACCTAATGCTGAAGTATCCACTGCAAATACCAAAAAGTAATACTATATTATATTTAACATCCTTAACCAAACTGGCCCTTAACTTCCAGAGAATAACATGTCTGCTTGAGGGAGGTCTTGGCGTTTCCAGCCATGAAGCATGCATGATGCATCTGAACCGCTCCTCAATGAATTTGAGTTTCCTGAAGTGTGATGTTACTGATGATGTATAGGAAAAGGATCGGCTGATTCAGCTGTGATGCACAAGCCGAAGAAGTGCTCAATTAGATACAGACCGTCATTCATGTCCAGTCCCAGCTCCATCTTATGGTTGCATTAGTTTGGAAGAATGCCAAGCTCCCATACCCATCTCTGTACAAGGAAGTTTCATCCATTTGATGACTTAACCTACTCCCTCACTGTGTTATATCCTACCCAATCTAAAGCACAAAAAATCACGAGGAAATTGAGTATCGATCCAATTTTGAAACATCACTTTAACAAACAGTCCGCCGGCTCAATTTTCATCCATTGAGCAGAAAATTCTCACTTCTGGAATGAAGCAGATGTTTGTGAAAACTAATCCGTTTTAGCATTCAGAAATTAGGGTGCTTGAGACTGACAATCGAATACTATTGGCTTGCTGCCAAAATCATTAACATACTAATTTCTTATTGTAATAGTGTAATCCACTACAGAGCATACAATATATAACAGCAAAAGCTATGTTTGAATTTGGCAGATGTCCTTGGAAAGTGATAGCACCTTCCATCATCATCATCATCATCATCATCATCATCATCATCATATGAGATTAGTCTTGATTTCATATTCTTCGTTCTTGCTTCCAGCTACCAGCCGAGGTTTAAACATTGCTAAGCCTGTTTATGCCAGCAGCTCTAGCCAGCACGGAACAATCTTGATGGCACTGATCAATGACATTTTTATGGAAGCAGATAATCAAGTGCAAACTTTTTCACAGTAGCTGCTCATTCTACATCGCGTACTGATAGGCCAAGAATAATAAGATGAGCTAGTTTATGTACATAATCATGCAGGTCTGCATCTTTAATGTCGCCTTCTACTCTTTGCCACGCCCTATTTACATGGTGGTGCAGCATAATAGGGGACCAAGCGTAATATGATGTACCGGGACATATATACAAGCATGCAGCCATGCGTCTTAAGCGCTAAATCCGCGGGCAAGAGAGCTCCAGGGATTTGAGGGAAACTTATCACACGCTTGAGCAGATGCATCTGCCATCATTTCTTGACTGATACCAGCATTACAAATGTTAGCAAGGGCACGCGTATGTTTCATGCCATATTGGGAGAGAGAACCACAGTGCGCTTCAAAGGTTCGCACCTGTATAAAAAGATATCCAAAATTCTGGAAGTTAGAACATCCATACAGCATGCTTGAATCTGATGCAATACAATAGCATTATGCCGGCAATTTAAGGCCAAAAAAATTGTAACATTAGTGCATCTCCTCTTACTACAACATGATACTTTCAATGGGCTATTAAATATTTCAACACTCAATATCCAACAGATGTGGAAACTAAAATGTGTCTCCAACCAAAACTAAAATGTGTCTCCAACCACACCTCAACCATTTCATTTTCAACCAACATACTTCTGTGTTCCCCCACTCCCACTTTGCTTCTCTCTGTTTTCAGATGTGCCTTTCATTGATAGTTACAAGCTTACAATTCCATAAATTATTTTGCAAGAATTTCGGATTCAGACTAAATAACTTGATTAGTGAATTCTATTTTTTGTCGTTTACACATGGCTTAACGTCAAAATGAAAAAGATAAAATGAATAAGATCTATATTATACACATACCATTGTCTTAAGGCAGCCCCAATCATCCACCAATGGTTGTCCTGATGGACGAACAGTTTTTAACACTTCAGTCCCCTTTTTAGATCCAAAGATTAGCTTCCCTACAAGTTCTATACTGTTATCTACATGCAAACGGTGAGACATAACATCCATCAATTCTTTCTGGGCATCAAGTTTGCTTGAGGTGCCTTCTGCAGATTGCCGATACTGACAAAGGATAAAAAGAATGAGAAAGCTAAAAGGGGGAAGTATTCAATATCTCGTTTTGTGAGAATGGCCTTGAGTAACCATATAGGAAGTAACAGCTCACCTTGTTCCAAAAATACACAAGATCAGCATCACGCTGGTTCACAGCCATTGAGTATGAAGGTAATGAGTTTCCCTCTACAAAAGTGTAATTCTCATTTGCAGGGTTTGTACCAATGTATAGGAAAAGATCCCCTGCATTGAGATTCACATCGCCATATTGCATCACATGTGAACCATAGCTGTATGTACCATGGATGGATGTCCTGTCTTTGACCTGCAAACAACAAATTATGCCTAGTCAGGAAAATGTAAACATAGATTTAACAGACTTCAAGAAGAAGAAGAAAATAACATGCTTACCAAAGCATATTGTTGCCTTAGTGACTCTGTTCGCAAATTGTGTGCATCACTGTACAAAGCCAAGGTATTAGCCAATGTATGCAAAACAAAAAAAAGCAAAGATACAACAAGTAACAACAGCTCTAGCAATATCCTTGCAGAGTATTACTCATCCATCTTAATACTGCCAGCATTATTACCATGAAGATGCACTACGTTGTGACATCAAAGAAACAAAAGAAGAAAATACGAAGTACATAACATAGTTTGATGCAAAACCATTATGGAGGGCACCATTTTTTTCTCATGTGGCCTGGTAAACCATCACTCAATGTGGTAAAAACATACTTAATGGAAGATTCTATTGTACCTCAGCAAATCTCAAATTTCATCCCTTTCCGATCATGGTTTTGCTTCTCAGTTTCATTTCACACCTTGCTTTCCACATCCTGTTTCATCTATGGAACGGGCTATCAAATATTTGGTCCTATGGAGCCAAATTGGATTCACTAAATCCATTGCTGTATCTACTTAAATATGTATCTAGTTATCTACCTTGGCAGGAAATCCCTTCATTCAAACAGAAAGAGAGCAAAGGCTACAATAACGTAGTTTAAGGTTATCAAGAAGAGAAACATGGTTGATCCACTTCAGGTTATGCTCATGCATAATATATATCCCACTTCAGGTTACTTTCATGCATAATATACATCTATGTTCAGATACAGATCCTTTCGGAACTCCAATTAAGAAGATGTAGAACAGGAGATTGTGGCCTTTTGATCCACTCTTAAACATGATTTAGCCAGAGACACATTATCCAAAATAAATTAGAGTATAATTGAAAGTCATAGATTCAAACTTTCTATTACTTCAAAAGATTTAATGTGAATTCATTTATGAGAAAATAAGATATTGGTAAAGATAGCCACTACATGGATAGTTCTTGGGACATGATGCAGACTTGACAAAAAATATCAATCATTTACGTCATGCCCATCATTATCATGACAAGTTTTGTTTGCCAAAGACAAAAGATAAAAAGAAAAATGAGAGTTTCTTTATGATGTAAACTAATAATAATCAGTGTAATAGTGGATATTCATCTGCACTTTCAGGAAGAAGAAAATGCAAACTGAAATGTTAGCCTACTGATCAATGGTTAACTAAATAACTACTCAAATTGTATCATAAATCAGCTCCTAAGAACAAATTCCGTCACTTGCTTTGATATTTTCAAATGTAATAATGACAAAAAAGACTAGTATATTTAACATAATATGAATTCAATGATCTTAATTAATGGTTTAGACCTTGAGCAAAATTCACATCCATAATGAGGTTGCCTAATGAAGATGACTTAACCATACAAGTGATCCAACCTATTTCTTTTTTCTACCAATGTGAAAAATAAAAGCACAGCAAATGAGAAACAAAAGCAAGAAATAAGTCTTGAAAACTTAATACAAGGAAAGCAACAAATTGAGAAACGGAGCAACAAATAAGGGAGTGGGTAGAGTTGCAGAAAACTATGATCCAAGAAAAAAACTACATGTACCTGTCCTCCAACCAAGAGACGCTATACAAGTCCCCCAAACAAGTGAAGTATTCTGGGGGAGGGCTAGGAAATTGTCCTGGACAGTAAGTTCCCCAGCTACTCTCCACAGCGTTTGATGCAGTGGTAGCATATATATTTAATCCTTCTGGAAGAAGGCCCTCAAAGATACTCCCAGATTCACAAGCTTCAAGGTAGAACACCTGTTGGCATCAATGGTACTCATCAGTATATTGGAGAACCACAAGTCAGATGCATCACAGACAAGATGTTAAGAAATGTATGAGGCTCATTACCAAGCTTTTATAGGATCCAGAAGCATGTTTCTCCTTCAACACATTTATTAAATCATCAGCATATAGGTATGGGTGAGTTGGCATCCCTAGCAACAAAGCATTGCACAAAGAATGAACACGTCAATTTTGAAGCTCAACAGGGAAACATGTGAACAATCCCTATTAGTAACCTAAAAGACTGTAATAGTAACAGCATACGTAGATTATCTTCTTACAGTTTTCTCCACAGCATAAATGTGTTAACCACCTGACATATGTGTTTTATTATGGCCTTTTAACTGACATTTCCATTACAGGTAAAATTAAATTCAAGAAACAGAACATGCTGCACCTGGAAATACAAAACTCAGGTCAAAAAAAACTAACCTAGGACCCCTGCACCACCATGATCGCTGTAAAAAACAAAGATATGGTCGTCAGGACCACTATCAACCACTTTTCCACTTCCACCAGTCAGAGCACTCCTGTTTCCAAGAAGCACAGAAAAAAAGTTGTTCACGGTAACATTTTCCCCAGTGTAGTCCTGCAAAAAGATCATGTTTAGTAAGGTAAAGTAAAGTAGCAAGAAACACACTGAGCATATGAGGTATTGGACCTTCGGAACTCCCGCATAAACATCATCACCTTCTGGATGATTAATGATGACACCAGGCCTGGGGTTGTACCGACTGTCAGCAATATCATCATACATGAATACAATGATATTCTCATCTTTTAGTCCGCCCTTTTTCAGTACTTGATATGCATGGCAAACATCAGCCTGAAGGAGTATACAACACAGTTATGATTTGTAACATCAAAAACAGAGCTTTTATGGATAGTAGCAAGAAGTGGATTAGCACATAATTTAAGCTTCATGTCTCAGAATTGGGCTATACACAAGCAGGTAAAATTCTATAGAAAGAGACAGATGACAGCAGTGACAGCAATTGATATTGAGCTTTAATCAGCTACCAAGTTGAGTTGAGAGGGTACAAGTGCAAAAAGATTAGTTGTAAAGCTTAGCAGTAAAGCTCAAAGAAACTGTTAAAAGTCATATATCTCTATGGCAACAGTATGAACACTGTTTAAGAACCAAGCAATACCCTTCAACTGAAGAAGGAATTAACCCCACAATATAAAGTTTTCCAACCTGCAACAGCTTTTCATGAAACTCAGTGAATGATCTTATCTCATGACAAATTTCCTGTCAAGTGCAAGCACAAAATAACTGTTCAAGATTTTGCCACATTTTTGCATGCTCCTTTAATCTATGAAGACTGAGCTAGCTTGACCAAGAAGCAAAAATCTTGGCCTTCCTCCCTAAAGATGGTACAGAAAATGTCAACATCAGATTCCATCAAGAAATTCACTTCGTTTATTTTCCTCTTCTTATCTATGCGGGAGAAAGTATTTACATTTATCATCAGTCAAGCTATAGACAACATCTCCTTGAAATTACAAGTAGCCTTATTATTCATCCTCTCCTTGTTCTTTGTTTTTATCATAGTGAAAAGATACACTAATCATTCCCTCATTTTACTTGATCAAGTTACCATTTACACTTCTGTCATCCTCCTTTCGGCTTGTGCACCTATAATCCATCAGCATAAGTGGCGAACGTGTCAAGATGGACCAGTGAATGTATGGGACATTTAGACTTCTAAATGATGGTAAGTTGCCCTTTTAGAATACAAGACTTAGGCCAAATTAAGACCATAGCGTTTGTTCTTGGAGTATAACTGAAGCAACTCCTCACCGCTTAAAAGGCACGGGCAAAAGTGGCATATCAAATTACTCCATCCAAAATAGCAACAGCATAAATAATAAGATGGAGATACTAAATATAGCAGGTCAACAATTAACGAAAGGAACTGAACGCTTAGGTAGAAACGAAATTTCTTATTGTACCAGCTGTCGTTTCTTGAATAGCAGAGCTCAAACATGCCTAAGAGAATCTTATTTTTTACTCGGAATAAGGATGACGAAGAGATAGGAAACAACGAGATGTTTCTCAGCATAACGACTGATTTGATACACGAGTTCGTTCATCACGAAAGCTTAAATCGAAAATTTCCCGAAAGAAACTTGGGTTTTCAAAACCAGATGAGCAAAAAAAAAAAAAACAGAGAAGAACTATGCAACAAACGGTGCCACCGCGATCACGAATTACGACCTACCACACCAACGAAATATCCAGCTTGTCCTAGAAAAAGCATAAGCCCGTCGCGGAACTCAGTTTTTGTTTAAAATCCGGACGCCCAAGGAAACCACGAATTATCCAACCTCACCCTAAGAATATACGAACCAAGAACCGACACCGTAGAAGACAACATCCCACGTCAACGGAAAAGTATCGAGGCTAGCGAGGAAGAAGAAGAATAAGGAGAAGCACTCACCTGATGCCTGTAGTTCATGTAACCCGAGGAGCCAGCGATCAGGACGGCCCATCTCGTCCCCCCGCTCGCCTCCGCGTCCGAGGGCAGCCTGAGGAAAGGATCGCGGATGGAATCTGTTATCCCCAGAGGGAGGAGGAGGGGGAGCAGGAGGGAGAGGACGGCAGCGGCGCGGGAGAAACGATGCATCGTCGACGGTGGCGATGATCGCTCGGTGATCGTCCTGGGAGGTGGAGGAGGGAAAGTGCTCCTCTATTTATAGCGCCGAAAAGGGGTGGGAAATTAAAATAAATTAAATTTCAAAGGGAATTCTGTTATTTTCCGAACGTCCCACGATGCCGGCTGGCGGCTGAATCTTCGGCTGCTGACTCGGGAGTTTCTTCGGTGGGAACCACGTGGCCATCTCGCATTGGCAGAACTTATGCTGCTGACGTCAGTCGATCTTACGGGCACGTCCGGAGGATTCTCGCGGTGTCGTGTTTGTGGAAGATTATTGTGGATCGGATGGATTTTCTTTCTCGACTCCGACGTAAATAGATAACTTGTATACTGATTTTTTATTTTTCTGATACACATATATCAAGTAAAAAAAGCTCGTAAAAGACATAAGATTATCATATTTAGTGAGATATCATCGTATACGATAAGATATAAAATTATTATGCTCGACCAGATGTCATCATAAAAATAGTGGAGACTATACATAACTAAAAAAATTAAAAACCACAGGATAAACATTGCCTTAATTTTTCTTCTTCTTTTGGCTAAGATGAAACTCTATACAAAAATATGTTTTTGTAATGATTTAAATTTTATCACAGATTTTGTAACAATTTTTTATGCCGAACGGTCATTTTATCATGCAGCCAAATAACAACCAACCACATATATATATATATAGAATTTGTGTTGCAGTGTAACGTTGCAAGGGGAATCAACATGGCAGGCACACATAACATACATGGTCATCCCAATCTCAAATATTTAGGTGGACAAATTGTCTTAATTGAGTCTCAGGTCTTAAAAAATCATCTTTCAAATATATATATATATATGATGCGCTGGCGCCATAACGCAGGTCGGGACAGACGAAAATCCGGCCGGGCCGGGCCGGGCCTAACCGGGGCCCTTCCTGCATGTGCGTAAGATTCCCCGGCCCGGATTCCCCTCCCGAAGCGGCCGTCTTGTCTCGACGAGCCCCAGCTGGGCTCCACCTCCACGGCAGACAACGACGAGAAAGAATCTCCGGCCGTCTCCGCCGCCCGCCGGAGCCACCGACGGCCCGCCGTAACAGTCTGGATCTATCGTTCAGTCCACGGAAAGGGCGCGCGGAGGAGGAGGAAGCCTCCTCCGGCCGGTGGCCCGCCCGTCATGTGCGCCGGATTCCTCTCTCCGGCCGGAAAAGCAGCGGCGGCGTCTTCTCACGGCGAAGCCCCGCCGCCCAGCTCGCCGGCGCCAATCAAAGAGGCGGAGGCGACGGCCGCGCGCCGCCAGCGCACGGCGAGCGGGGAAACTGCAAGAAGTGACGGCCCGAGCGACGAGGAGGAGGAGACGAGCTAGACCCGCCGGACGGCAGCTTGCTTGCACCGCCGGAGCTGGACGGATCCCAACTCCATACCTTCCGGACGGCCTAAGCTACCGCTGATGTGACCTCAACGACGTGCGAGGGATCCATCTCCGTGCGGTGACGACGGAGTCCGGTTACGGGTCGGATTCGATGTATTATCTGTTTTTCGGATTCGGATTTTGACCCGGGTCGGGTTGTTTTTGATTCCGATTCGATTGAATTTTTGAATGATTCATGTGTACTCTTTTTTATTAAAATTAATACTAAATTATACATACGTCGGATGTTTGTTACAAAATTGACTTTTTTTTTAGATTTTGACTAATATATCTTGCGAGCGCACTTCGATCGGACCATCCAATTGGGATTTGGGTAACTCGATCCAGCTGAGATGACAAATACTTTGAATTCATTAATTTTTATCTAAATCCAATTAAAATATCAGAATTCTTAATTCTACTTGAATTGGCTCGTGACGATTAACTAAATTAGTTGACTAACTTACAATTGTACTACTTACTTTTCGGACAGTCACCAACTCTCCAACAATAGCACACTTAAATCTTGGAGCCTTTATAACTCGACTTCTGAAAAATAATTCGTCGGTATTGTTGATAGTTCATCAATTTACACCGTTAACATATTCATAAACTTGGGTGTTACAATCTATCTCTCTTAAATATTCGACGTTCTCGTCAAAATCACACATATCCAGATGAGTTACTTCGAATCTTCTAAGTGAGTGTCATAATATGATATCATACGTAACGATCGATTAAATCAGTTAATTTCGGATTTCTTTCGAGTCAACATTTAAAAGATAATTAATTGATATCATTAATAATTTATTAATTTAATCTCTTGACGTATTCTTAAACCGAAATGTTATACAATTGGCATGGATGATTTTTTTCGTATCTTCGGAGGCTGATATCACGGAAACAGAATTGATCGGCCAGGCAGCAAGCTAGCTGAGAAGAGGGTATATTCAGAGTCTGCACGTCTCTCCTGCTGCAGCTAGCAAACATTTAATTAGTCGTAATCAATTTTGTCCGAAGATGTCACAATGAATCCAGCCTACATGTATGGCTAAGTTCTTTTAGTCATAATAATGTGAGTAATAATAAAAATTAATAATAATAAAGACAGCAGTTTGCTCTCTGAAATCTCCTCTTTGGCTTATATATATAAGCATCTATCTATCTTCATCCGTGTGTACGTATATATTAATGAATTCCAAGTTTCCAAATGACTTCAATATTACACGTGTGTACGTACGTTACGTATATATATGTCATCACAAGACGAACGTACGTATATAATTAAACGATAGATGGCTAGGATCGATTCGTGTCGTCTACGTATTAATTAATAGTGCTCATAGCCTCGCCCCTATAGCCTAAACCCTCTCCTGCTCAGGACTCTCACTTCTACAGTCCCGTTTGGTGATTTTTTGTGTGGTGGTTTGTCTTTGCTATTTTGAGGTCCTTTTTGTTTTGGGAGGGAGGAGCATTATTCCTCCCTCCCGTACTCTCTTGCTCCTTTTCCAGTGTTCTGCCTAAATATACTTTTAGGCTTTTTATCCCTTTTTGTGACACTGGGATTGTGGAGACGGCTTTATCTATGTTTGTTCTGTGTCGTTTATCTTTCTTTTTATCTGTTGTAGTTTGGTCTAGTTCTGTCTGGTTATCTTTCCTTGTTAGTTCCATAGCCGCTAATGTTAATTCGAGACTGTTAGTCTGGGCAATATCCACACCCTCTTGGTGTGTTCATCCGTCTCGTGGCAAATGTCCAACTTCTCCTATGGAGTTCTTCACCTTGCTCTTCGACCGTCTACGCACTCGTATGTGCGGGTCGATTTATGGCTATATTGTTATTTCTTGGAAATGATAATTTCCAACGGAATTCTGGTGTCTAATTTAATTTTGTGTCTTCTATCTTTCCAAATAATCTTTGGTGTATCTTCTCGTGTGTATCTTTTTATGTTATGAATGAATATAGTCCGTTTGTTCGAAAAAAATAGCGCTCATAAATCAGATGAAGTAACTTGCTTGCGTCCGCGGGTCTGCCGGCGTACGTACGTCCTGAACGAGCGGCCAATGTTGTTTGTTACGTGTATAATATTGTCACCGTCTGCAGAGAGAGAGAGAGTAAAATATAGACAAAAATTCATTGATATATAAAAAATATTAATAAAATACAGAACGAAAATATTAAAATATAAATAGAGTTGATAAAATGTATTCTTAGATTAATTCGATACATACATATATATATATGTCTTCTTGAGAGTTAAGCGTAACTAAGTTAATTATGCGAAGATGATACAATATTTGATCAACAATTGAGAAAACGTTCTTCAATTATCGACGGAGGGGACCCAACTCTCAGCCCGGCAGTGCACGGCAACACAAGTGCGATGAGTGGATGGTGTGATGTCCCCCCGTTGATATTACATATATGAGATACAGTTCATCTATATATTGTTCCATCAAGATATATTGCGGAACATCTTTCTATATTGTTCTTCTCTCAAGTGTGGATCACCTTTTATATATAGATCGAGGAAGGATCTCTCAGCTGCCACAGCTCACACAGAGTGGGGAGTGTGGCCGGTCCCGCATGCTGCGACCGGAACTCCCACCTCCTCTCCGAATTAAGGAGGTGATCCGCTCTTCTTCTCCGTGTCATTGCCATATAGAGATACAACCTTCGTGCCGCTGCTTATGTACATATGAGAATCTTGAGCACTTGGATT
This sequence comes from Cryptocoryne crispatula var. balansae, assembly GCA_036172225.1. Taxonomy (NCBI): domain Eukaryota; kingdom Viridiplantae; phylum Streptophyta; class Magnoliopsida; order Alismatales; family Araceae; genus Cryptocoryne; species Cryptocoryne crispatula. The sequence goes on from CM069928.1 coordinate 41,277,613, forward strand.
ATTTTTTTTATAGTCGACTGCCACCCTTCCTGGTGATCAGATTTACGCCTAGAAAGGCTAAAACCTCTGTGACTAATAAGTGAGAAGCACATGAATAATAATAGAGCTAGAATTTGAGGGCTTGTTGGACAGAAGTTTAATCTCATATAATTTCATGGTAAAATTTTATCCTAAGATAAGTTCGATCTCGGATAATGAATTAATAAAGTCTTCGAGCAACTGTCCGTGTGATGACAGGCGAGGCCATCGAGACCATATATTCTCCCCCCTTCGTGATCTACATGGACAACGAGAGGCCTGGCCGCTTGGACGACATTAATTTGCGCTGGCAAATGTCTATAAAATGCAGATCGTTTTCGCTATAATTAAATATATATGCAAGATACAAATTAAATCTCTCGCAGTACATATATATATATTAACCCGTGCATATTTTAACATATAACAAATTAATTAAGACGCATTTATTTTGTGTCTGATCGATATATAGCGCGCGGCCGGGATCTCGCTCCAATATCATTTGTTTGAGCTGGTATATATCCCAGCTCAATGTGAGAATTATTGATATGCGGCCAGATCGTTTTTTAATATTTGCCATCTTAAAATAATAACCTTGTGTTCTTGCAGTCAAGCGTGATTGATAATTGATGCGTATATTGACGTGGGAGTAGAGCTAGCTGTTGCAAACAGACTACTACGCACACGGCAAGCAACCCAGATCGATCACAGTTGGTTTATCATGTTAGAAGAATAAATTAATTTGAGTAAAAATCACGAACAAATTGACCAACTAAACATCTGCATGTTTAACATATTAGATTACAAGTACTAATAATTATATAATACCACCTAAATATGAACAATAAATTTTGATGTGTAGTTTGATACCTAGATCAATTAAATTTAGAGTTCGAGATCTTACAAAAGATCAGTTTCGCAATCGAGTTTGGAGACGAATTTGAGCGAGCGTGAAACAAAGTCAAGTCAAGCTCGTATTCTTTGTTTCAACTCGACTCGATCGAGATAATTAAACACGGGTCAAACTTGAGCAGAAATTCGATATTAGTCGAGCTCGAACTCAAACTCAAGAGTGAAACAAGTCAGTGCCTGCAGTATGTTGGATCATATATATATATGTGTGGTTCCATCGATCGAGCTGTTGGGTTGGCGTACGCAAGCCTGGAAATCCAGCGGCTACGTACGAGCCTAGCTATGTTACACGACGGCAAAGCTGAAAACCACAGCTATGACAGCAAACGAATATTTGGACCGATCGGGCGCTCATGATCTCGGTGCTTCTTTATGTGTATATATATATATAGAGAGAGAGAGAGAGAGAGAGAGAGAGAGAGGCACTGGTATCTCGTTTTCCCGGTGCTTCCTACTTTCCTTTTCTTCCACACTTCCCCAACCGAGATGCGTGAAGTGCACGATGCAACCGTCCTGACGCGATGCCTCTCCTTCGGCAGCGCATATATATATGTGTGTGTAGTTGGGAGAACTGTGTTGGTTAATGTGGGTACGACGTAGGAGATATTTTCTTATATATTTTTATCATAGCATTTTATTATGAAATAAAATGTAAGGTTTACTAAGGATATATGTATGTATGAAGTTATATATCCAGCTGCTTGATGAGATATATATGATGACCCAGTGATAACAGAGAGAGGAGATCATGTGTTGTGTGTATGCATGAAAAAAGTGTGCGGGAGATTGTCTTGCAAATCCAGCTCGTTGAAGGGCCCGCCCGATGGAGATATTTAAATAATAATTGAATGTTTTTATATTTATCGATGTGAGATTGTTGATATATATTATATATATGCACACAGATCTAATATTTTTCCTAACTATTGATCAAGATACAAGATCATCAAAGAGTAAGAAAGGACAGTGTTCCGCTCATCTTACAAATCTCGAAATCAGATGTTATGATTGAGGGGCTTCAAATATTTTAGTATAATTCCCTACCGTGTGTACGTTATATCACCTTGCAAAGTGTGTCTAACATCGAAGGTTCCAAAATATTTAAGTAATTAAACCTTTTCATGTATATCAGACCATCTACACACGGTGCCAACAAGATCGCACGGAGAAGAAAGAAGACATCACATCATGTCTTCTTCTCACCTTAGGAGTCAATATATTTTTATAAAACCATATATATATTATCGTAGAACATCTTTAACAAAAATCGAAACAAAATAAAAACTCAACCAGCAAACACACCCCCCCCCCTCAACCCGGAGGCGCCTGGGGTTGCGTGACGCTCCACGGCACGACGGGGATCGACGTGACGCGATCGATGTAAGGTTTTTACACCGCAATAAACTAATACCCAGATCCGTCGACGGCGGCGCCGCCGTGGATCTACATCTACCGGCGGCCAAGATTCTTCCGCCGCCCCAAAACGGCACCTTTGCTCGCCGGAACCGGAAGGGAATCGGGCACCCTCCTCCCCCTTCGCCGTCCGAATCTTTTCGCATCTGCATCGGGCTACGTCAGGATCCGCCGGCCCGCATGCTCTTGTCCCCGTCCTCCCTCCTTTGACGCCGTCTCTCGCCGCCCCTCCGGCCGGCGGCCGACAGGGACGAACAACGGCAGTGACGAAGACGAGAGGACGTTGCCGTGTGGGTTCTTCTCGCTTCTCAAGCCCCCCAAAGTCAGTCAGCATGAGGTGTCAGAGTGAGCCGTGCGTGATCCCGAGGGGGAGGGGGGGTGACCGGTCGGGCGCGTTGCTCCATTCAAACCGCCGAAGGTCGGTCATGGTTCAACGATCAACGTCAGGTAGTAGTGACTCGATTTGACCGGCGGATGAAGAAGTTTTTATTTTTTGTTCTTATTGTTTTTTTTAAAACGAATCAAAACAAATCAAATTAAATTGATTTTCTTAGAAAATATGATGTCACTCGTATTAGATATCGGAAAGAATCCTTTCGTATTTATAAATTTGATAATGATTATCTCAATATCTAAATTTTAGAGTTTTTCGTGTGATATTCGAACGAACGCTTATCTTATTTTAATACTTGATTATCTTATCTCTTATTCTTGGATAACTATTGTCATAACAAATAGGTCCAAGACATCATTCTGGAACAACCCCCGGCTAGATTATTCATGTTGTTTGGCTTCATCACAATTTCCTCTCCAACTAATATCACCAAAGACTGGGAAGAAAAAATTGAGGCACTTTGGGATGAACATTGCAACTAAATGTTTTATTTCATAAAAAATGTAAAAGATGAGGAAATTATGGATTCTTCTAACTTACTAGCTTTGCTTCAGAGGGTCAAGTGCAATGGTGCTCAAGGGGGAACTGCCTTGTTACCCCTAAATATTTTCTAACCAAATATGATAATTTTTAAATTCTTAGTTGCCTTGTATTTTATTTTTGAGGTATTATTTTGTCACGGAGATATACAAATTTAAAAACAAATAACCTAAACTGTTGGGATGTATGTGTATTTTTATAAATTTTATGATAAAATCATATATCAAAATAAAATCTAAGACGGCCCAAGATGTAAACGGATCATGTTTGGCGAGAGAAAGAAAAAAAAAACAAGGTGGGGGATCGTGCATAACTAGAAAATTAGTAGCAACAAATTAAGAACAAAGAGATCTTTATAAGAAACTATCTCTGCAATGGTTGTCAAAACTAATAATATCTCTTTTAACAGGTTGTTTAATTAATTGTTACAAGCGTGGTTGTGTAACGAAAAACAAAATTCATGTTATCGCACAATCAAACACCTCTGATCAAGAGTATATATTTCACCGTTCGGTTCAACCAAAAATTCAAACGTCCAAACCACCGTTTGGTTGGTAGTTTGGACGTTCAGGTTGGACTGATCGTCTCAACAACAACACCCAGCCTTCTTTGATTTCAAAGCTCTTTCAACCCCCCACCAAACATGCATGCAGAAACCAAACTCGATAGGTAGACCGAATGCCGGTTGCATGTTTGACGGAGACATGCATGTTAAACAATATATATCTGCATGTCTCTCTCGTGTAAATAAAAAATAAAAAAATCTTGTTCACAGCTTTTAATGTAAGATTAATCATAATATCAAACAAAACCATGTTCATGGACCATATCAAACTCAAAACTCGAAATCTTAGTTCTAAATTATTGTTGTCGACTACTATATGAATTCGTCGTTCCTATTCTACACACTTCTCCACCGGCTCCTCTCATAAGTATAGGTTCTTCAAGTTATATTGGATTCGCCAACATCGATTTAACTTGTGTCCATCTTTCTCTTTTTTTTTTGGCGTTAGCAACATCAAAACTTCGACTTTTACTTGATCGGTGTCTCGTTAGGTCGTCGCCTTATATGTTTAAGCCGACAACATTTTTCTTCCTTGACTACATCATCAATTCGTGTAAGTCTGTATATATTAAATTAAGATGTGGTTTGTTCTAAGCTTTGGTTTGAATCAGGAGGTACAATTGGTATAGTGTTTAGGTGGCCATTAATATTAAAGAGCTGAAGAACGGCCTGGAATGAAGCAAGCGACTGCGTGTTCGACGAATGGATCTGACAATATTGATTTTAAAAGTAATATATAGCGATTGAGGTGTCTAAAATAAACAGCTAGCCCATCTAGTATATTAATGAAATCAGGTCAAATCAAACATCACCTAACTACAAACTAAATCTGCCATTCTGCTGCACAGAATATCGCGTTAATAAAGATTTTGGTCGGGGGAGATAGACGTACTACTCAAGCATTCACCCTCGTTTTTCTCTTTTCCTCCCCCCCCCCCCCCCCTCAAAAGCTGATAATCTTTTATCTCCTCGGAAAAAAAAGAACAAAAGTTTAAATGATGTAAGTTGAAAGTGTGATACAAGAGAACACATAGGGTGTGTTTGGAAGCAGGTAGAAGGTAAAAATGATGGAAATGTTTTACATGGATCTGGTTTTTCATGGAAAAGAAAATACATGTATCTTCTTTGGTACACCCCGAAAATAATTTCTTAAGAATACTCTTAACTATTTGGTTGGATGCAAAATATCTTATATTTTTAATAACTCATTCTTCAGAAGGCACTTTAAAACTTATGGCTGTAAAATTTTATCTTTGAAAATTTTATCTTTTCAACAGTTTTCAAAGTCATTTATGTTATTCTAATAACTGGTATTTTTGATAATAGTTTACTTTTTGATATATAAAATGACTTTCTCTGATATAAGTTTTCCCTGAAAACTACACTTAAATTAAATTAATATATATTATTTCGGCATTCATATTTTAATAATTTTAAAATTTATCAAATTAATCAATTAAATAAGTATTACTGATGCATTCACATATCATTTCTGTCCGAGCCTCATCGCCTGGGGGGGGACCTTTTACCCGTCTCAGGGAAAATGACATACTAAAAAATAGACTGCAGGCAAGGATATACAACTTATTCAAGAAATGAATATTTTACCATGGAAATCAATATTTTCTCTGATTATTTTGCCTTTGTTGGGTTGTTATCGTGATGATATTCGTCTCCGCTGACCTGGTTATCGGGTTTCTGCGCGCGGTCTGCAAAGGCGGTGGACTGGAGCAGAGAGTAGCAGAGGGCACAGATGCAGGTTTCCACCGGGGCGACGCAGTCGCCCATGTTCACGGCTTCCTCCCTTCCTCGACCTCCACTCGTCACCGGTGTCACCGTCGCGTGCTCGGATGGTGGAAGAAACAGAAAGCACCGCCCGATGCGCGGCATTTCGCTGGAGAAATCGGACGCCTACGCCGCGGATGCCTCTTCATCTTTTGGCACTGCTTCCACGGTCACTAAGGCCGTCGCCGCCACCGCGGTCACCTCCCCCAGGCGGGCTGCTGTTGCCGAAGTGATCGGGTCACCCGACTGGATCTCTGCGTTATCCAGGTTCCCGTTATCCGTTTCTTAGTTACCATGGAAGTTGATACAGGATATATTTTACCTCTGTCTCAATACCGTGTACCGTGTAGATGAGAACATTGATGAACGCTACTCCATGGAGTAAGAATGTGTGTGCTGGTGCCGCAAAAGAAGAGCACTGAGGTTACGTTGTCTGTGAAGAAATGGGGAGGTTTAGTGACTCGGTTACCCAAAGCTGGCAACAATTTACCAAAAGCAATAGGAGTCGTAAATAGCAAAGTGAACATAGCCACCCTACCGAGATGATAAAAACTAAACTTCGAAGTTGGAACATTTATTTTATTTTGGAGTAGACACACCTTTCCTTTATTGGGTCATCCATCTCAAAACGTTAGGACAATGATTGGAGTAGACACCTTTCTTTTATTTTCACAAATTCTTTTGGAGCATCGGTATGGGATTACTCAACATAAGGGATACAGCAGACACAAACAAAAAAGGGCCAAACAAAAAATCCTCCAGAATTACAAAAAGTAGACTGTCCCATAACTGGAACTCGAAACTAGCATTCGCTACTGGCAGCCACAACAAAGTCTTGGATAAGAAAACACACATCTATGAAAATTTCATAGTTAATACACTGGATAACAAGAATGGTACCAAACGCTGCCATCTCTAGGAACTTCCTTGTTATCCCTAAAATGCTCAAGCGAGTTATCAAATGTTCTTCAATTGGAATTCTAGAACACCTGAGTGTTTCCAGAAGGCCGAAAAAAATGACTCAGATTTTATCTAATAATCCCAGAAGTAGCAATTCTTTCTCCTTTTATTCATTTCCGAATGCCCACTTGATTCTGTCAAAGGTAGAAAATCTTTCCCATGCAATTTTTCACTAGAATTAACTGTACAGCGCATTTGGCAGCTTCTTGTTCAAGAGCTTGTCTTGCAAATGTCCTTCATCCCTCCTCTAGAGAGTAAGGACTAAGGAGGTAGCTGATGTAACTGAGAACTTTTAGTACGAAGAAAGTTTTCCTGAAAGTAGGGGAAAAAGTCAAGGCTTTCAAATTGGGGAAATAGTTCTATCATACATACTCCTTTACACTTGGTGCTTGTTAAGTTTTCTTCCCTCCTTCTTTGGAGGTGGGCTTGAAGATTGCTCTGTACCAATAATTGGCATCTAGCCCTTTATTTTCATTGCATTCACTATGTTGAAAACCATCCAAAGAAGGTACAAAAAAGCATTTTTAGTGTGATTACTTGAAATCCATACTTGCAATTACAAGTAAAGAGAAAGTTTTCCCGAAAGTAGGGGAAAAAGTCGAGTATCTCACATTGGGGAAATAATTCTCTTCGACATACTTCTTTACATTTAGTGCCTTGTTAAGTTTCTTTCCTCTTCTCTCTAGGTGGGCTTGACGAATGTTCTGTACCAATGAGTGACATCTTATTCTTTCTTTTCTTTGCATTTACTACGTTGAAATCCATAAAAAGAAGGTACGAGAAGACACTTCTAGTGTAATTACTTTAATAATCAAAATCACAAGTACATATGAACATCGAAAAAATATGCTTCATTTTGCCGATTATTTTCTCACATCTTGTTTTTATTTCACGATCTAATTACCACTCACTGCCAGGAACTTGCATGAGCTTTATGGGGATATAGATTACATTGTTTTATCTTGTTTAACTTTTGGATTCTACAGGTTAGAAAAGGTATTGCGAGTGCAGGACTTGAATATTATTTTGCGGTACTTTGGGCAGGCAAAAAGATGGCAGGACGTATCTCAGGTTAGGCACATGGATAATTTATATTCTTTGTAGTTACTTTGGTCAAAGTACTTCATTGAATAATAAACTTTTTTTAAGTGAAATGCTGGATTTTGGGTTCATTTGATGCACTCAAATGGGCCCTATTTAGTTTACCACTTATCCAACCATACCAATAAGAATGATTCACCGCCCTATATATGTGATGTAGACCTACTTTCTTCACCAAAAGATTGACATGAAATAACAATCTACCTGCTGTCCTTGCATCAATCATTTAATGTGTTTTTTGGCTTTTTGAATGTTTCCTTTCGTGCAATTCTTGTACTCTTGTGATTATATACTTTGTAAAAGGATGGCCAATGGCTCATGATTGGAGTGTAGGTATAATGAGAATGCTAGAGCTTGAATGTTCAAGTCAACTCAACTCAACCACACTCAACTCTAGTCTTAATTCTAAATTATTTGAGATCAGCCATATAGCTTCTGTTTCTCCGCTTAAATCGATTTTGAGTTATTTCTCCAGAGATATTTAAATCATCTAAATCATGTTTCATTACCCTCGTCTAGGTTACTTTGTGCCTACCACGATCTTTTTTTGTCTACTATTTTGATATTTTTCAGTTTTTTAACTAGGGCTTCCTTACATCGACGTTTAATATGCCCAAACCATCTCAATCTCTCTTCTTTCAATTTGCCCACATTTACCACTACTCTCACATTTTCTCTAATATATTCCTTCAATATTCTATCTAATGTAGGCTGACCAGAGCTTGAGTGTTAATGTATTTAATTTCTAATAGTTGCATTTATGTCAGACTTTTTTTTTGCCAATGTTCACATGTTGGTCAATATATTGAGGGTGCATCTGATTTAGAAGGCTGAAAGGACCGGAGAGGTGGAATATATTCCTGAAACATAAACCAGAATAGCAGATATCTGCATACAAACAAATTCTGTCTGTAATTATTAAGCATAAGCATCTTTGTACTCACTGATATATTTCTGTGTACTGTTCTCAAAATTCACATCGTACGTTGTTTTTGCAGCTTTTTGATTGGATGAAGAAGTGTGAAAAAACAAATATTGCATCTTACAGCAGCTTTATCAAGTATATGGGGAAAAGTCATAATTTAGTCAAGGCCTTGCAAGTCTATGATAATATAGAAGAAGAATCTACAAGAAAAAATGTCTCTGTTTGTAACTCTTTGCTTGGCTGCATGTCGAAGAATGGAAAATTTGAAAGCTGCATCAAATTGTTTAATCAGATGAAGGCTGATGGCCTTATGCCAGATTTGATTACTTATAGTACAGTAACTTCTTTTGATCTTTCTATCACTACTTTTAGAATAAGTGTGGCTGTTGTGATTCAAGTTATCTATCAGGGGATGCCCTTTACAATCATGATTCTTATTTGTCAATTATTATGATTGTTGTAGCTTCTAGCTGGCTGTGCAAAAGTTGAACATGGCTACTCTAAAGCCCTGGAATTGGTAAAGGAACTTGAAAGTGGAGGATTTAAAATGGATAGTGTAATCTATGGAACTCTTTTATATATCTGTGCTTCAAACAATTTATGTGAAGAGGCAGAGCACTTTTTTCAGCAAATGAAGATGGAAGGTCTTTCTCCAAATGTTTTTCATTACAGCTCCTTGCTAAATGCATATTCAGTTGATGGTAACTGTGAGAAGGCTGAGGAACTCGTGAAGGACATGAAATCTTCTGGTCTAATCACAAATAAGGTTATTGACCCTTATCTTGCAATTTTTTGCCTTTGTAGACCAGTTTATTTTTTTATGTTTTTTAGTGCCGTAGATGACCTAGCCTGATATTTTACTATGGCAATCTCTCTCTTGGTGAGTGTGGGGGGACATAGTGGCATCCACAGTCCGTTTTATTTGGTTTAGTGGGAATTTTTTTTGGACAGATGAAATTGACTTTGTGAACTAAATCTATGCAATTTACTCTCTCTCTCTAAAAGAATTCTTCCTGCAACTCCTTTAGGCCTTCATTCTGATGTTCTCCTCTAAAGCTACCTGCTTCTCTATGTGCGAGCGGCTGGAGGTGAGATAGTCAGAGACATCATAGAGCAGAGAAGAGAGGAACATTAGAGACAGAAGAGGTGAGAGGCAAGAGAGCCACCAGATCGACAGGCCGACAGTGAAAGGTGACGAGCGAAGACCAACTATTTGAGGCTTAGTGTGTGAGCAAAATCTAGACACGAGGGCCAGAGTGTCTACTTGAACCCATTCTGATGCTATTCTCCATTTACATTTTTACCCTTTATTTGTTATCACTATTACATAAAACCATACTGTAGATAGAATGGGGATAATGGGTAATGGGTATTGAGGTATATCGAGTAATGGGTTGGTCTGGTTTGGAGAACCCATTGAACTGAACTGGGCCATTTAAGTTAATTGTTTGCTTCTGTTTGGCAAACCGTTTTCAGTCTTAGAGAACATCCTAAGTTGGGTGTGGTTCAATTTATTGGTTCCAACTGATTAATGCACACCCCTAATCAGTAATCTCCAGCATTGGGAACTCCATCTATGGCCATTACCCCCATGTCTGACAGCACCAGGGTTTTGGCGCCATCTTTGGACTTGGCTGAAACACCGTCACAGAAGCACTTCCAGTCTCCCACTTGTTAGATTTCCCATATCTTGCCTTGCTCGAACCCTTGAACAAACGCCAGAGGCAACTGGAAACCAATAGCATCACCAACTAATGCCTAGCTGTATTGGCTCATTGGTCGCAATAACTGATTCAATGGTTCTTGACTGACATATTTTTGGCTGGTCATTGGTGGGTGGATCTAGACTGCATATCTTGTTTGTGGAGCTTCATGATGCCTGTTTTTTTCTGATATGATGTTTGGGTAATGAGCATGAAGGAAAGGATATGGGCCCATCTATTTACTCGTTAGGCATATATCACATCAATTGGAATTAGAAGCATGAAAGAGAGGAACCATGTGAAGTCTGTTGTTCATTAGTGCTAAACAGTTGGAGCAAATGAAGAGATCTAGGAATAGGATCACATTTGCTTGCCGACCTTGGTGATAGAGGTTGTTTTTGTATTGCTTTTTGAAAGTGGGCAATGCCATGGATCATTTATCGATGAACGAAAATAACTGAAAATTTGCAACGAAAGCAAAATAAGCGAGAGAACGAGAATACTTCTGGATTCTCCCGAGGATTTAGGGTATAAGGTCTTCAACGAATGAAAATAACTGAAAATTTACAAGCAAAATAAGCGAGAGCATGACAGTACTTCTGGATTCTTCCGAGGAGGTAAAGTCGAAAATGCAATCACATAAATAAACATTTCCAAGTTAAGAAGTAGCTCTTGAATGCAATTTGAGCTGGGTAGAAACCATAGTGAGCAAAATGCCAATCTCACACATTGTTGCTCATTCAAAAAAGGATATATGCAGAGGGAAGAATGGGTCTTCAAACATTATTTTATTTTTAGCTCTCCAAATTGCTTAAAACATTACTGGAAGTGTGAGCACGCAAAGATTGCAATTATCCTTTGACATATTTCTTCTTCTCCAAGAGAGAGGATGAGGATAACGATGTCCCTTGGAGGATCTGATGAAGGTTCCAAAATCTGAAACTGTGCACCGTATGCTATGGATGATATCACAATGGATGAATAAATAATTGATCTCCTGAGCAATTCCACGGAAACAACAATTATAATTCATAGAGAAAAATTTTGATGATATATCCGCTTGTAGGAAAGCAACCTTTACAAATTTTCCATAAAAATATGTGTATCTTTCATGCCAGGTAAGGGACCCAAGCTGATTTCCACCAAGAAACCTTAACACCACCTAAAGCCAATTTTAAACATGCCATCCAGACAGAAAAAACCGAACTTTTCAGTGATTCACACTAATCTGTCTTGAGCATCATTGCACTTGACTCTCTGAAGCAAAGCTAGTAAGTTAGAAGCATCCGTAATTTTTCCATCTTTTAAATTTTTTATGAAATAAAACATCTAGTTGCAATGTTCATCCTCCCTATCCCAAAGTGCCTCAATTTTTTCTTCCCAGTCTTTGGTGATATTAGTTAGAGAGGAAATTGTGAAGCCAAACAACATGAAGAATCTAGCCAGGGGTTGTTTCAGAATGATGTCTTGGACCCATTTGTTATGACAATAGTTGTCGAGGAATTGGAAAAAAGGCCACAAATCCAAAATCCCCTTCCAAGTCTTAGAAATCTTGCCCTGAAATATGAATTGATTGGACCATCCTTAAAAGCCATTAGAACAATATTTTGCATCAACCACCCTGAACCATAATGAATGTCCTCCCTGATCGACTTTCCAGTCATTTACAGATATGACTCTTGTTAATTGTATCAAGAGATAGAAACCCTACTCCTCATTCCGCTCTCATCTTAATGACATGGTTTTGTGCTACAAAATGCTTCCTTCCTTTCTTGAGAATCCTACTAGAAAAAGGTTAATATTTTATTGTCTCTAGTTTTCTACACACCCTTTTAGGAGCTTTCAAAATGGAGAAAAAATAGTGGCATGCCCTTCATAACATATTTAGCTAAAATCCATGTTGCTTCGGCCGAGAGTAATTTCTCTTTCCACCCTTGTATCCTCCTTTCCATATTAAGAATAAGAGACTGTCAGTCCTTTAGATCTTGGACCTCTTGATGACAATGGAAGGCCAAGGTAAGTAATGGGGAAATCCTTCCAGTTCATGTTGGCGATGTTCTGAATATGTTGCCTCTGTTCAACTGAGACATTAACTCTCAGTAGCTCACAGTTGTTTGGATTATTATTACACGGTAATTCATCTTGTCTTTTTTCTTTTTAAATTTTGATGGACCTTAATAGTGGTATGGTGCATTTATTATCTGGAAAGCCTCCTCTCCAATCTCATTGGGGTACTTTTAATAGAATTTGTTGTTGGTCATTTATTGCAGTGCTCTTAATAATATTGATCATGGGCCAGATAGCCTTTACATCCTAATGATGTGTTTTTTTGATACACACCACCAATGCATTTTCTACATAGATTTTATTCAAGGGAATGTATCTTGAGCTGATATGTTTAAACTCGTACCCATTTTCCATTTATCATCTTTAGCGTCCAACCCACCTTCACAAAATGTTTTTGTCTGTAGTGCCTGATCTATCTGCTATTCTCCAGTGAGGGATGGGAACCATGTATACAATTGCATCTCATGATTGATTCTCCTTGATCCATTGCCTCATTCCTTCCTTTGTGCTGATATATGCTATATCCTGTAATTTCTGATGATTAGCAAAGAAGTACGTTCTTGGGGGACCATATTTTAGTTTTGACGCTCAACATGTAACTTCTATTCACATTGCTTCATCATTTTCCAGGTGATTTTGACTACTTTGTTGAAGGTTTACGTCAGAGCTGGGCTACTTGAGAAATCAAGGGAATTAATGGCTGAGTTGGACCAATTAGGCTTTGCTGGGGATGAGGTAAATAGAAATCTTTGTTATTTTTACAGAAAATCTAACAATAACCAATAGCCAAGCAAAGGATATTTAAAAAAAGTATAATATAACAAGTTAAATGGTTTTAATTTTTATTTATTAAATTAAGTGATTAAATCTGTAGTTGATGAAGATTTCCGTGTATCACTATTAAAAATTGCAGCTGGGCATAATATTTGTTTGAAGGTAACCTTAGGTCACAAGTTGTTCAAGAGAGAAGGAACAAGCTGCCAAGACTACAGAGGAAACATCCTCCAAGCAAAGTTCACTAACCAGCATTATACAATTAGGAAGCCTATAACTTTCATCTCTGAACTTTTGCACTCCATATTAGATAATGCAGTTGTTCTTTAGCTCTTTGGTAAGTCAGGTCCAACAAATCCCTGATGGCTTTGCTAAATATAACAGATGGACTTGCATCTTTTTTTTTTCAGTTATCTCCTCTTAGAGGCTGAAGTTCAAACAGATCATTGTGCAATACTAATTTTAGTTTTTTTTCTTAATGCAGATACCGTATTGTTTGTTGATGGACAACTTTGTGAAGACTGGGCATATAGATGAAGCTAAAGCAATCTTTGATGAGATGAGGAGTAAACATATAAAATCAGGTGAGACTAGGGTATTTTTTTTATTTATACTACATGGCTATAGAGTTCTCATTTTCCTGTTCAAACAAGCTACAAAAGGTTCTTGTATTCAAGACAAGAAACCAGTCTATCACGTGTAGTTAGCATACCATTTGTAATTCTCGATATCAAAACCTTGACCTTTATTGATTCAGTTGGCTTCTAAACTTGATTGAAGTACTTACTTTTCCATAGTGTGTCTGGAGTCTTAGGCTAGCCTCGTATACATATATAATGATCTGGCAGAAAATTCTTTATCCAATTCCATTTCCAATAGTCCTAAATTGCAGTGTTGGCTATGCACATGTGGAAAGAGTTCCTGAGTTCCTCCACCCATGCATCTCTTTCTCTAGCATATTCATTCTACAATAGGATGTGCAACTGCCATTAGCTTGTCTGTTGCCGACTTGCAGATAATTCTGATTAACAATACTAGCTAGCAAAGGGCAGCACTCTAGTACAAGCTACCCTCGTTTCACCTGACAGACCAAATTTTAGTATCATAACCATTCTTAACACCAATACTTAGTTCATAATATCACTTAGATGTAGACATATGGAAGAACTTAGTGTTCCCTGCTTGTGCAATCTCTTCCTCTAGCATATTCCTTTCAAAGATTGAATTTATAACTGTCATTACCCACCAAAATAAGCCCAATCACTGATAAATACTTTAGAATTAACAACACTAAATGGCAACCAAAATTCTGCTAGTGGTCTGCCCTCAGTCCTCTCACCCTACATGTCCAACGAAAATTAGGTACCAGAATTGCTCCAAATATCAGTGTTGATACCTGCTTGAAGAATGCCTTCACAGATATGACACCCATTTACATACTCTTGAGGAAAATCTTGCCTCATCTAACCATGGTCTGCAGAATCAGCCGATTCTGGAATCGGATCGGCCTTTGCTGACCCAATTTCGGGGGGGGGGGGGGGGATCCGATCCGCCCCTAAATTCCTGCTTCAATGGGCTGGAATGACTGAATCGGCCATGGATCAGGATGATTCAGCCTGAATCGGTCACCACCGCTACCACCCTCGTGCTGATTCAACTCTAAAAGGGTTGGATCTGACCAGAATCCCCTTAGGAACACATCTCTACTATTTGTAGTTATTTTCCTGCATTTTGAAGAACCAATCCAAGTTGACTCCATATTAAATTTTCTTCTGTTGAATTGATCAATTTTGTCGATCTGATCTGGATTGGATCAGAATCAGCACTAGCCAATCCAGTCCGTGAATCCAATCCTGGTTTTCTTGCATCTGACAAGTAGAACACTGTTAAATTTTTCTGATATCTGTCAACTCTAGGCCCTTTGGCTTCTTAGATTTGCAAATTCTGTCTCACCAGATATTGTGCCATCCTCTAGTCCTAGCTCTCTACCCATGCCAGAAACCTGCATTCTCTGGTGTCCGATCTTGAGAATTAAGACTGGGAATCCCAAACAATGACAGAACTTAAGAGAATGCCAGACTATATTCAACCTCCTTGAACAAAACACATGTCGATATCCATAAGAGAATATTTTGCTTTTAGGTCAAGCAAGCTTTGACTCAAATATCAATGTCAGTTCCCAGCAGTCGTTGCAGTTGCAGTACAATGGTCCTATAGAGGGGGAAGGTTCAGATATGCAATTTGGCATCCAATCAGATAAATGATGATTTAGGTTCAGTCTTACAAAGGAGTATCTGCATTGGTCTTCAAAATTTTCATTTAAGTCTATCCCCAGCTTTATCGTAATTTATCACCCAGGAATAGGAGCATGCCATTAACGGCAAGATACTAGGCATATATCGCTATCTGCAGCTAAAGCTTTGATGAGTGAACCTTTCTCAGTTCTCTTCCAAAGGGTCAAAGGAAAAGCACATTGTACAATGAATAATGGTGAAAGGTCCCGTGCCTTAAATTTTTCACTATAGGAGGAGATAGTTTTCCATTGATCAAGACCTTGAAGTATGTAGATGTGGCACATGCTTTTGTACATACAATCCACCTGGAACCAACTTCATGTTCTTCATTGCAGAAAAGGCAGTTCTATCTGACTCTATTGTAAGCCTTCTCGATAGCCAACATGGTAACAATTCCTCACTTATGGGCCATCTTGATAGAGTGAATACATTTGGCTGCTGCCAAGAAAATCTCCCGACTGTTAAGAAGCACTTCTATTTTATGTATTTGATAGTTTATCGTATCCAAAACCTCTTTTTTTGTATCAATGGTGTTTACTCTGTAAAGATCAGGCAAACCTCGTACTTCTTATTCTTGGCATCAAAAACATCCATTTTGCCTATGGCTATTACCTATGTCTTCATATTAGCTTTGAGTTATTTTTTTTCTTCTTATATGTGGAAGAATGTAGATCAAGTTTTATTTCTTAAAGCTTCTGAATTTGCATCAGAGCCATGAGGGTTTGCCATTTTGAATGGTTGGTCTGGTCATATTTGGTCAGTTATTACAGGTACAATTATCTGTTATTCTTGGAGTACGTACTGTAAATTTGCTTCCAACTCTTATGAAATTTGAACTCACAAGGTATTGTAGGTTTCCTCAACCTTTGACGGGTTGTATTGTTCTAGCTGGTTTGTATTGTACATTAAGTTTATTCAGCAACAAACTCTGAACGAGTTACATTTTCTCTGTGACCCTATTTAGTCCATGGCATATGGTTTTGCAAGTCCTTTATCATTATTCCAGTTCAAGTAAATTTGATGCATAATAACTTCTTCATAAAATTTCTTATACTCATCAACAAATCATTGTATGTATGTGGAATTTTGAATGCAAGTGCCGCTTATTATTTTAGTTATTTGGGTATTGTTGTCTGTCTTAAGTATGCATTTTTTTTTCATTTCTTACTTCATGAGGAGTAAAAATGTCTGCACTTTTGAAGAATGTTCATTTCATGTTTTCTGCAGATGGCTATTCATACAGCATTATGATCTCTGCACTCTGTCGCAATGGACTATTGGGTGAAGCAAAAGAACTTGCTATGGAGTTTGAGGAGTATTATGGCAAATATGATTTAGTAATGATTAACACATTGCTGAGGGCATATTGCAACTTTGGTGATATGGAAAATGTGATGCGGATGTTGAAAAAAACTGATGAATTATCCATTTCTCCAGATTGGAACACATTCCAGATCTTAATCAAATATTTTTGTAGAGAAAAATTGTATCATTTGGCATATCAGACTGTTGAGGACATGTATAGGAAGGGATATCAGCTGGATGAGGTACTTTGATCAATCAACTACAACCTCATCCTTTGATACTGATTTTGTCATATGGGGCCTTGTATTTTGTCCATGTAGTTTTCCCTCTTGGTTATCATTGCTTTATATTGTCCTTCCATGAATGATCCTATCTGTTACTTTTTTAGTTAGACATTATCCACAATGAGTTATTTTCAGGTGGTCTTGCATTCCAATTTTTCTGAATGTTATGTATTTGCTTATCTAATTTTTCTATTTATTAGAGTTGAAGCTATACTATTTTCTTAACCTACAGGAGCTTTGTTATTCTCTACTTTTGCATTTGGGACGAACTGGGGCCTCAGCTGAAGCATTCTCTGTTTATAGTATGTTAAAATACAGCAAGAGAACACTACACAAGTCAATCCATGAAAAGGTGCTAAATATCCTGGTTAGAGCTAAGCTTTTCAAGAATGCCTATGTGGTGATGAAGGTGTGTTCTTTCATGTCGATATTCTTTTGTTACACCCCATACTCCAAAAATAAATTTCTCTAAAATCTTTCTATTTCCTTTTAGTTTCCAAAGTTAAAATCTTTCTATTGTTAACAAGAAGGATTACTAAAGCACCCTCCCCAGGGTCTGGTAATCAGACCACACAGTACTGGCCTGGGTCGATACATGGTGATGGGGCCCTCCTTACACATTTTACCTTCTTCCCACTGGAAGTCTTCCTCTCAGCGCTGGCACTAAACTGGATGTCCCAACTGTTCACGGGGAGTGGGGGAGGTGGAGTTCACCGGTTGTGTGGGGTCTTGCCAGCCCTGGTCATGGTGGGGATTGGAGGGGTAGTCACTGGCTCCCTGTGGGAGAGGGCAGGGAAGGGTGAGGAGAGTTCAATGAATGCCCAGGGTGAGACCAGGATGTCACTGTTCTCCCAGCTGTGTTCCAACTTCCAATAGCCATATCCTCACCAGGTGGGCATTGCATCTTCGGTCAGTGAGGATGGCAGGCAGCCACCTGCACCATCCCTACCCTTCTTTATAGTGGTGGTTAAGGTTTCTTCCGTCAGGAAGAAATATGAGGTATGGTGAAGAGGATATTTTTCGCATCTTATTTATTTATATTTTTAAATAAAATAAAAGCATTCTTTTTAAACTACAGTTTTTAAACTACAGTTTTTGTAGCAGAGGTTGATGGTCATAATTCATAGGGAAATGGAAAAGAATGTTAGGGGGAAGAGATATTTTGATGTATTGTTCAGTGTAATAAAAAACGTCTACATTTGTTGAGAGCTATAAAAATAAAAAAGCCTTATTGTTTTCCGTTTTCACTTTCCCTTCCCCTTATTTCAAGAGATTCTCTTACAAACTGTGTATTGAGTGTGTGCTCCTATGGCAGGATAACACTGAGGATATATCAGCTTCTTCTTTGGATACGTTTGCTTTGTCATTTATGAGATCAGGAAACATAAACATGATAAATGATGTTATAAAATCACTCAACCGTGCTGGCTGCAAAATAGGCCAGGTATTTTGGTTCAAATACATTTTTCTCAAAATTCTTCTTTCAAGTTTTATTTGTTCCTTTTAAAAGAATCGCCTATTGAAGAATTCTGCTGTATTCTACAGCTTTTACGTTTGACGTGGGTAATATATCATAATATGATCAAAATATCTTCAAATGGTTCTGGCATATTTTATGAGGACAACAGGGTAGGTGGGTTAGTTATTTGAACCCCTTAGCTCATTCTCAATTGTGCCACACTAACAGGTCTGTGGTTGGGGCCCTGGGGCGTATGTGGTGATTTCAAAAATTCACTGATTTCCTGTGCTAGCTATCTCAAGTGACGCCCAGGATATTGGTTTGATCGTTTCTTTTTTTTTTCTTGCGCATGTACCTTGAAATCCCTAATTGCATGTGCATCTCCACAAATTATCCATTATATCGAATTCACTTGGTACTCTGAAACAATGCAGTATGCTTTTCATGTTAATGGCATCCATTTATCTTGAATACCTATAGTGCCCATGGTGAACCTTGTTGATGTGAAAATTGCATTCAAGATTTCTAATTTTTGTTGCTCAGATCATATCATGTCTTTCCGTGCATTGTACATTAGACATGCATAGTGGTGCAATGCCAGAGTTACGTTTTAAGGTTTTGGTGGGAAAAAGTTCACGTGATGCTTTGAGTGATCTTTCAGGAGATCTTCCAGGCAGCTATATCTCGTTACATTGCTAGACCCGAAAAGAAGGATCTGCTCTTGCACTTGCTGCAATGGATGGCCGGCCATGGCTATGCTGTTGACTCGGCATCTAGAAACTTGCTTCTGAAGAATGCCCACGCATTCGGCCAGAAGCATGTTTTTGCAGAGATCTTGTCAAAGCCACATTTCTTCTCAAGAAATATGAGGAATACAAAGACGGCACACGAGTCATCTACCTAAAGGAGATGGGTCGCATTTTGTGGAACAGTTCTGGGCTTAAATTGATCCGATACCCTGACTCTAGAAATCACACTCCCTTTTTTAGGTGTGACCATTCGAAGTTTCCAAAGAAATCCAGGGCCGGAGATTGTACAGGCGGCGGTTTTTAATTCTTCGTATCAAGCAGCTATTCAGCTTTTGGCTCTACAACCAGAAATCGAGTTAGTTTTTCATTCTACTAGTCGACGATATTTGCATTTCATAAGCACGTACCAACATTTTGCTATTGCAGAATCTTTGGCCGGAAAATTTACTAGCTGGCTGCTTGTTTGGTGACAGTATTAAACATTTTTATTACTCTTTATTAACCCTTTACATTCGTCTGTTCCTAGTACAAGAACCTACCTATTTACGGACTTCATACGCGGTGCACTACCGTCGCGATACATGATAATTATCACTAAAATCGCTGTCCCAAGAGTGGCAAGCGAAACGGGCAACATAGGACCTCCAACTTAAATAAAGTAAAGGAACTTCAAGCCTTTCCATGCTCAAGAAAACTGGTACAAGTGCAGCTTTTATAGAGGTCCTTCCTTGCAATATTGCGCGAGGGAGTATAGAGCTAGTCCTAGACTGCCCCCTTCAGTCTTTCACTATAGGATGAAGTGCAGGTACATACATCACCCATCTATGTAAACATAAATCAGGGTCATCCCACTTGTAACATAAATCAAGAACCCGGGGCCGTCTTCGAAATATGCTCAACACCGAACGTAGAACCACTTCACTGCCAGAAAGAGTTGCATCATGGCAGATGATAATTGGTGACCGGTCAAAGCTTTTCATGAAATAACAGAGGCTGCCGTGAAATTCCGCGCTGATCATACCCTCTTAATCTTGTCACCATGTAGGCTGACAAAACCCTCGCTCATTAGGGTCGCAGCTGCATGACGTAGCTGCGAAGGTATCAACAGAGAACAAAGAACGCAAATTAGATGAGGCTTCAAGATGCAAACAAGTGCGGTAGGTCAGATTTTAACAGTGCAGGCGCAGCACTTACATCACTGAGATGAATTTCCCCGGAACCTTGTTTCCTCAGTTCTTCCAGCAACTGTATATCAGCATATTGTGTTAGCTTTTTTTTTAGACCTTTAAATGTATAAAGATATCTTGACAGAGAGAAGACCCACATCTGTTAGGTGGGTAGAGTGCCCTCCAAGTTGCATTTTCTCCATTACAAGATTCCGGACTAATGCCAGTATGTTCTCCCGTCTGATCCTTTCGCTTGCAGAAACGCCAGTGGTGATCAGATCCATGTCAATGGTTCCTGTTCCATCGGTAACAATCAGATCCAGACGATCGAGAAATAAGGGAAAGAAATCCAAGAGAACATTGTATAGCTTGACCTGTGGCATGGTCCGTCGCCGACTGTTGCAAGGCTACTTCCAATAGCCTAAACGCCTCCGCAACATCACCTTCTTCCACCTACAAATACATCAGTCACAACGACGTTCACAACGTTGCCCGAACCGTGAAGCACCACAAGGGCAAATACATAGCAGGGGCGTGCAGGTTTAGTTTGGTTGGATTTACTTTTTTGGTTAAAGCAAACCAAATTGAATTAGGTGTCCAACCTGAACCAAACTAGCTCATTTTGATTTGGTTTGATTTGAGACCAAAAATTAATTAAACATTTAGTCATATACTTATTTTTAAGTTATAAATAAATAAAATAAAATTTATTATTAATAATAATATAATAATATTGACGATATTTTAACGTAGTTTGGTCCGACTTGGTTCCGTTTGAAAGACCAGACCTCCAAATCGGTTAAGCCGAATCAATGATTCGAACCAGGTAGCACACCCATGCAAGTCTAAACAGAGTTCTTTACCCTATCCGAGAATCGAATGCGAGCCAACGCTTCACTGAGGCGTATCAAGCTCTCAATCTGCCTGGGTGTAGCTGTTATGACCTGAAAGAATTTCGAAGATATGCGGGTTATATTATATCACGAACCTCCCATCTTCGCAAGAGAACAGACCAACCAAAAAGAGGTACGTGTTAATGTGCAACGGTACCTTCTTGCTGCTTCCTGGAAAGTTGCCTCTCCTTCGCATTTCGACGTAGCGACGCGTCAACGACTCTGCGGCTTCATCCGTCAGCCGTGGGTGAATATGCCTCCGGGCATAGCTGATGTATGAAGTCAACGTCGGAAGGTCCAGAACATCTTGTACTGCACTCTGCATCGCAAAGTTAATAGAATGTGAATAAATTGTCTCACCGTATGCTCGTACTTTTATAGAATTCTTTCCTAGCCTCGGATATACAAAATGCTACGTTCATGAATTTCGTCCGTGCGTGCAAGAATAATTTTGACATGCTATTGAGACACGGTTTTCTGAAGTTTCAGTCGAAGACTGCAATTTGCTTGAAGATGTTACCATGCTTTCCCCATGGCTGTAAGTCCAGAGCCACAAAAGAGCGCAGAAACTTACGACCATGACGTCTTCTCAATGACGCCTAGAGGATTGCAGAACCGGAAAAGGACAAAACAAAACATGGGAAATTTATGACCTCCGGGTTCTCGAAATGCAAGGCGACGATATGCTTAGCTAGCCGTCTGTCTGTTTGTTCATCGGCCTTATCCAGAATAAGATAAATGAGGTCAAACCTGGGAGTAGAGAAAAAAAAAAATTGTCAGCATAACTCGAACAGAATTGCAACCCGCATGCTTTCCTCTAGCAAACATATCTGACCTGGAAAGCAAGGTTGGAGGTAGATGAATGTTGTCTATCACTGAAAGACGAGGATTATATCGTGAACCGCTGGGATTTGCACATGCCAGGACTGAGGTTCTGGCATTAAGAGAAGCAATTATACCAGCCTTCGCAATTGAAACTGTTTGCTGTTCCATCACCTGAAATGAAATATATTGGATGAGAATGTTCTATCTGGAGCGAGGTTTGAGTAACCGGGTGACTGCGGCTGTGGTGACTGAAAGCCGTAAGTTCAGACATGGGGGGGGGGATAGTTTCCTACTAAATGATGTAAACAAGAGAACCTCATGTAACATGCTGCGTGCATTCTCGGACATCTTGTCGAATTCATCGATGCAACATATGCCTCTGTCGCTGAGGACGAGTGCCCCACTCTCCAGAACCTGAAACATCGCGGTTACGTGGTGGCTCTTCGGTGACGATAGAAGAGCAATCTCGTGTTATCTTACAGTCTCGCCAGTCTCCGGATCTTTCGTGACATAAGCCGTGAGTCCCACAGCGGAGCTCCCTCTACCACTGGTATAGATGCCTCGAGGAGAAAGCTTGTGCATGTACTGTAGAAGCTGCGACTTGCTGGTTCCTGGATCTCCAACAAGCAAGATATTGATGTCCCCACGAAAGCTGGCACCAGACGGCAATTTCACAGGGTTCCCCCCAAATAGCTGATACAAGAACGCGTGAGAATGGTAGCTTCAGAAGCCTGGCTGGAACAGAATTTTGATCCCGGAGTGACAAGAGCGCCGGTTGAAGTTGAATAATAGAATGCATAGATTATTCTTTTTTTAGTGAAACCACGAAAAAAATTGCAGACATTTGTTTTCTCTCAACGATGAAACCTGGCAAAGAAGGCCTCTCTTGACATCATCCAACTCCCATATGTTCGGAGCCAAGGACTTGGTCAATCTCTCGTAAATATCAGGCTGTTTTGAAAGTTCTTTTAATTGCCGGACCTGGAAGGTGCAATAAGGCAAGCATTACGAAACAAGTAATACCAGATACTTAACTCGTGGGTGAAGGAAATGGGCCTGCCTTCTCTTGGTAATCAGAGGAATCATCATCACCTACAGCGGAAGAGCCTTCACATTCCATGGAATCCTCCACTTGCATTCTTGACTTATCGGTCTTCTTCAGGTGAAGGCAATCGATATATGTCTGTTACCCACCATAATCTCATAAGTCGATTTGGTTTGGAATTACACTGATATCAAATCCTCACAATCAAGAACCATTAATCTAGGTGTATGCTACCTTAAACAAGGATTTCACGGTCCTCTGAGTTGGTCCCACTCTAACACTCATCGCCCTGTATACTCCAGTTATCTGTCAAACACAATCCAAATGAGACAATAAGGTACAAATATGGATCGACAAAATCATCTGATCACCAAATACCAAACTTTGAGGCGCTCACTGACCTCAACTCTATCACCAGGTTTTCCAATATCCACCAATTTATCGTGCATTAGAATGCTGACAGTGTGCGGAGTTCCTCCTTCTGGGATCTCATCGGGTGTTTCCTGGAGTTTCACAATTTGTTTATCGGCGAACCTGAGATTTGGTCAGAAAATTTATTTTGTGGGAACGTTGCCTGGATTTCCCATATTTCTTCCTATAAAAAATTTAAATTATTAATATAAACCTGCATCTGTTGTGAACTAAAGTCATGGAGTTCCCCGTTCGACATTCCTCCCTTAAACATTTGGTGGGTTCATTGATGCGGCCTAGCAAACAACGAAACAATAGTACATCCACTCGTTCCAGTCTCCATAAGAAGAGGATATAAAAACTTGCACGCATTATTCATTGGCTTCCCTTATCGGGCCTAGTAGCAAAGAAGAATTTTTACGTGGAGAAGTGTGAGTACCTCTGTCAACAAGGATGGGCTCAGAGAAGTATCCACAAATGAGACACTGGAAAACTGCCTCTTTGACGTCGGGTATAATTGAGCTGCAGCGGATAATCATTCCCTTCACTGACACCATCTTCTCGATATCTGGTCAAAACATATAGTTGCAGTGGATCTACCAACATCACTTCCGGGATAATGATTAAGGAGACGGAGAACCAGAATCTACCAGATGGGTTGAGGTTCCTCATGGAGACGGAAGCTTTGAGATTGAAGATGCGTGTCTGGATATGTTTCTCAAAAAGTGGGTTGATGCGGGCCACCATATCCATGAGCACAATATCAAAGATGGCCAGAACCTCAAGGGGGTATCTCACCATTTTGTTGTAAAGGTCGGGATCATAGTCGAATACGTCGTGGGCATCCACATCCAGAGACCCAGGCCCCCCATCCAGCTCCAGAATCCGGTGTAGCGCCCTCATATACTTCCCATCAATGTGCGAAGCGTGATCTCTGAAGTTCCGCAAGAAGCGCAGGATCGCCGCATTGACTTCCTGGACGCTAATGTTGGTCCCCCAAACGAACACCGGCGTGGCGTCTTCGGCTCCGTCGTCCCCGCCCTCCGAGGACGGCGGAATGTCGTCAGTGGATGGGGGGGTGGTACCAGCCGTCGCTCTAGGGGATGAAAATCCCGGTGATGGCCTTGGGAATCTAGCATTCTGATGGGTACTGGCCGGAGTGGAGAAGCCACCATCTGAGGAACCCTCCCGCCGTCCAGGCGTCGACGAGGCGCTGCGCCGCCGTCTCCTCCTGCTGCCGCTTCGAGTGCCGCCATTAGACGGAGGGATTGGGGAGGAGTTGGTATTCTCGATCGGTGGGGTTGAGAAGGAAGTATCTTCTGGGGACGACGGAGCTCCTGCAGATCAAGAAGGTAGGGATCAGAAAACACACTATCTGAAGAAGAAACATCTGTACACAAGATAGAGGACCGTTGCTGCTGGCCGGCGGGGAGTGACCGGACGCCATGGAGATAGGCGGATAGAGAGAGAGGAGTGAGGGATCAGGGAAGGGAGGATGGGAGAGAGAGGAAATGGAGGACGGAAATAGTTGGTTTTGGCGGGAAGGAAGGCGGGAAAACGCAGATCTCCTTCCCGCCAAATACTCCCATATGGGCCGGGAACAGGTCTTATTGGGCCCCCACTATGGACTTCGAGTATGGACTTCAGACAAACCTCTATCCCTGGAATTGCACCCATAACGGAGAGAGAGAGAGAGAGAGAGAGAGAGCTGGAGCTGGTGGATATGGAGTCGCCGGCCGGAGGAACCGCGGCGGCGCCAGTGTACAGACTGCAGCCATGCGGGTTCTCCAACGAAGACGTGCTGTTCTGCGTGGATGTGGATTTGGAAGCGGGGGCCGAGATGAAGGCGTCGGGCACCAAGGGGAAGCCCATAACGCGCCTCGACGCTATCAAGCAGGCCATCCTCCTCTTTGTCCATGCCAAGCTCTCCATCAACCCGGAGCACCGCTTCGCGTTCTCGGTCCTCGATCGGTCCTTCTCTTGGGTACAGCCCGCTCTCTTCCTCGATTCTTCACGGTCTTTCTTCTTTGTATAGATTGTTGGGGTATATATGGAGGAACCTAGGTTTGGATGGGTCCGAGGGTCTGGCCCTGTCGACCCAGTATTCTCGGTAAATCCCAGATTTGCAAGCTGCCCTCATGGTGGCCTCCCTCTGCTCTACCATAATCCTGCAGCATTCTCCCCTTCACGCCTTTGCAACCCCTGTAGTCCTTGAACGCCTTTGCCAAGGCAATCAAAAGTGCATGGGTGAGCCACCTTGATGGCAGGGGTGAGTGAGGGTCACTCACATCAGACAATTGGGGAGGAGTCAAGATGCCCAGCTAACGCCTCCCTTTTCCCCCTGATGATTGTCTCAACCACCTTTGATAAATAGTCTGTGCAAGTTTTTTCTTTTCTTTTCAGGAAAGGCTTTGCATGATGTACATCCGAGTTGGTAAACATCTCAGCAACAAAATTTATTATCGTTGAATTTCGTAAGTTCCAAATTATAGCATCCGTGTAGAACATGCTGCTTCTCTAACCCTCTTTTCCCACTAAGCTGATGATATTTTCATTTGCTCTATGCAGCAACTCATGCTTATCACTTCCTTGAACTTTCCACATTAGAATAACTTCTCCTGTGGAGAACCTTGTACCCTTGTTAAATGGTGCTGAATTTTGAGTAGTTGTGTTGGTCTATTCTTTCTTAAGACCTTCTCACCTTCCCTCTCCAGGATCCAGTTTGGGGCTTCTAATCAGAAGCCTACGGATGCATTTTAAAATCCTTCATAACATTTATCGGTATTGGAAAACTATACATAGCGTAATGATGACAATCCACACTTAACTGTCTCCTTTGTTTTTTACATCAGAATAGATGCTACGTGAGCATGTGTAATTTTGGTACACGTACACCTATTTTTTAGAAAAGTTAGTTGGATGAGTTTATCATTTGGCATTTTCAATGGATAAGGGCCCACTGGAAATTGTCTCATCATCCTTTGTGTTACTCTCCCTTCTTACTTATTACATTTGCCTCGTACAGACGGTAAGAAGAGATATATATCTTATGCTTTAGGGAAGCTATAACTGGAGATACCATTGTTTCTGATACCAAAAATTCTATATCATCGGGAAATGCCCTAAGGGTGGTTATAGTAACTGATTTATGTCATCGAATGGAACCATTTAGGTTTATGATGAAACCTAGAAATCAACCACTGATCCTAATTAAGGAAGCTATTGAGTAGCATCAACAAGTGCTTGAGTTCAGTGGTCCAATTGTTGAAGTCCTTTACACGACCAAAAACTACTTTGAGTGGTCAAAATTTTCTTTTGCGATGGATAATTGTTTCGATGCATGGAAGTCTAAATGTTCTTGGGATTGAAATATGTCCTTATCCAGTATCTTTCATATAAGATATCAGCTTGGTGTAGAAGGTTGTATTCAGGAGTTCATTCACATTGCATTTTACTGTGAATATATTGTGGCAGTTGTGAAGTTGTTTTATGATGTTAATGTTGTAAAGGTGGTGCTTATTTCTTTACAGTTATGATACAATGCAGTGGTATATAGGGCTAAAATCTTATTTTTGTGTTTTTTTGCTTAAATATCTTCCGGCTTTGGTTGCTTTCTCAGTTGCGGAAAGAGTTTAGCAATGAGGTTGATTCTGCAAATGCTGCAATTCATGCCCTCAGAGCTGCTGATTCATATGGCCTTGCAGATCTGACCCAGCTTTTCCGAGTTGCAAGTCACGAAGCCAAGAAATCTATCACTCAAGGCCGTATTTTCAGGGTGGTAATGTGTTTTATTTCTTGTCTGCAAATTTGAGGTTACTATCTTATCCAGATATGAGTTATGACTGTCAAATTGTAGTCATTTCCTAATCTATTATGCTTCTGAAGTTATTTGATATAAGAAATTTCTCCGGTTAGGCTTTGTTGATTTTGAGGAAAACTTAAAGCAGTCATAGAATTAGAACTATATATTCCAGGCACTAAGATTTTTCTTTCAGCTGGAAGTTTCACTGCAAAATAAAGTTCCTTAATATTTTGACCTCTCTAGTGAGTTTTTTTTTTTTTTGCTTCATGGCTTGGGTAATTATGATGCTAGATTTATTTTTTTTTGGAGGGGGGGGGGGGGGGGTCAGCGCCACAACATTGCCACAACACAACGGTTGTGGGATGGCCTCCTGTTTGGAAGATACTTGATATGAAACGAAGGGTTTACTACACAGCGTTAACTTTTCATTTGTGAGTCATTATTCAACCCGTTGGAAAAGTTACACGGGCAGTTGATTTTACTGGTGTCTACAAAGTTATGGATTAGTCAAAGCTATGTTTTTCCTTTATCCAGAATTGACTAAATCTGTTAAAAAAAGTTGTATTTTAGCAGTATAGAAGTTGCTATAGGAGTTAAGTATAACATGTTTCTCTTTCTACTGGGGATTCAAAAGAAGGTAATGGATCTTCTAGTAAAACAATGTGGGACAACAGTTCCCCGCTTTTGATGCTGTTGTCACTTACCAGCTTTCTTAAAATGATAATCGTCCAGAGATTATCCTCCACATGATGGATCTTTTTTATGAGAATCCCACTGATGATCTCTTGGTGAGACAAGTCAGATTCAGATTTACGACGTTCTGTCATGCTTGCTTTTCTCTAGATCCTTTGTCTACAAGACAAAGTGATTGCATTTATTTCTTGATCTAGGCGATCTTTTTGACATTTGGCACATCTGGACATTGTTTCAGATTCTCATATATTGCAGGTCCTCGACTCGACCGCAACATCAGTGGCCTGTGAGCGAGAAGCTCTTTACCCTGGATGTCATCTATCTTCATGAGAAGCCTGGCCCTGAAAACTGCCCACAGAAAGTTTACGATGCCCTGGTGGATGCCCTCGAGCATGTCAGCTTGTACGAAGGTTACATATTTGAGAGCGGCCAAGGACTGGCACGCATCCTCTTCAAGCTGGTGTGCATGCTTCTCTGCCACCCCCAGCAGCGCTGCACTCAGGATGACTTCGATCTCCCAAGGTCGATTACGAGGAAACCACCGTCCCCACCTGCCGGCACTCCAGTGGAAGAAAGCTCTTCTATTCCCATCCAGTGATTTCTTCTTCTTCCATCCTTTGAACTCCCTCTGTACCTGTGACTCCGCTTATTTTGGGTCGAGGTACGTAAACTGCGTTAAATCTTTGTGTGAAACGATGCACAAGTGAGGCTTTCTATAGCAATTTGATGCTCAGCTACTTGTAATATCTCGAAGGCAGAGACAGTCTATGGTAAAATTAGGTGTGTTCACTCCAACCGTCTTCTGTTTATTAGAATTTCACTCTAGTCTACTATAGTCTTATTAATCTTAATATAGTAAACTTCCAAGACGAATCCCCCCATTCCCAGTTGCATTAAGCTAGGAAGTGTAATAAAAACCCTGAAAATGACCCTTCTTTTTTGTGCTCTCGAGGTCTCCTCCTTTCGGCTCTCCCGTCTCCATCTCGCCGCCGCTTCGCTGCCCTTCTTTCTTCATGTGGTCGTCACCCGCGCGCACTCTAACCAAATGGGGGGGAAGGAAGGAGCGGGGAAGGTTAAGACGTTATTACTTCCAACGTCTCTATTATTTCGTATTGATGCCATCTATTGACTAAGGTATCTCATTATTACCCTTCACGTTATCATTCGTATCCTTCGTTAAGAGTGAGAGTTGTGATCGGTCCACATTAATTTCATAATAAGCAGCCGGTCGATCTTGGTATACATGCTCGGATGCGTTTGTTTTGAGAGGACTGGGATTGTACTGTTCCAATGTAAGAATATTCTTAAGAGATTATCAATTGAGTGAAACAATTTCACAGCCGGTTCATTTTGGTTAGGAGCGGTCGGTCATCATTGAGTAAAGCATTTTAACTGAGAAGCAGCTATATATCGCGATTAACATGGGTGTCCAAAAAATTAACTCGACTCGATCATCATTGTGTGTGGATGAGGGCCTCAAAGCTGGCGACATCGAAAGCATAGGGTTGGAAAGTTGGTTTTGTCTCGCACCGGTGGACGTACGTACCGATGATATTCACTCGCTTCATATGTTATGGGTACAACAAGGGCCTATGATTCAATCTAGATCTCCGTGCATTTACTCTTATATTTTTGGTCTCTGTGGTGGCCGGGTCAAAACAGATTTGCACGGGAAGGGATATGTTAGAATAGTTTCATGTTAATTCCGAGTGTTTCTCACCTTGTGTATTTTTCGAAACCAGCCCATTTAAACAAGCGCATCCAACGAAAACTTATCAAGTATTGGAATAATAATGTGATCCGGCTCAACCCTCTCGACCTTAAAAAAGAATTAGAGCCCGTTTCGATCTCTCTCGCCGGACACCATGCCGCTACCGCACGTGATCGATGACGTGCCATGCCGTAATTAAGCACTGAGTACAGAGTTGCCGCTTTTTTTTTAAAAAAAAAAAAGCAAAGAAGTTTTTCTTGTCGTTGATTAAATGAAGGGGTGACGTCATTAATTGACCCCTCGCTCGGCAGGGGGGGGGCAGAGTTTGCAACGGATGACGCAGCGGAGAGTCGTCTGGACCGAGTCAACTCGGCGGTACATGGGCCGGAGGCCGAGCCGGGTCAGAGCAGAGGCCGACGCCTTCTTCGCGTGATCCGCGACACCACGTCGGTTGCGTTTCATTACGACCGTACGATCAAGGGAAGACTTATGATCGGCGTGATCCGTGACCGGGGAGGGGGGTTGCAAAGCAAACAGCCTCTCACCCCAGGTCATACGTTTTAGAGGAGTCAAGGGACGAACTCGGACTCTTTGTTTAATTGAGTTGAATTTGAGTTTAGTTTCAAATCCGTCTACACCTCTTAACATATGAGAGCTCATTGCCTCGGTTCTCGGGTAGAGAGAATAATCACAGTCCTCCGATCAGAAGTAGCAACATATCTCTATCACTTAAGTGGAAGTTTAAATGCCGGTCCAGCGAACTGCTATCAAAAATAGTTGAACCGTTATCGACGTCTTATCAACTCGTTATCGAACTCGATATAACTCGTTATGTACCGACGGATAGCGAGTTACTTCGGTAGCGATTCAATTCTTTTCGGTAACGGTTTATCGAACCTGTATTTGAACCACCACTTAAGTGGCGGTGACATGTGACCGCTTTTGATTAGAAACTACGACTATTAATCTTTCGGCCCGAGAACTGAGACGATCAGTTCTCCTGACGTATAGGTTCTTTTGCACGGCTTACCCACGATGGACGTACGGCCTCGATCAGACCATCCAAATGTGGGCTGCCTGTACGTCAAGCATCCTAGCCGTTGGTTTGGAAATGGTAAAAGACGTTGTACATATAAAGTTAATAAACCCCTCTCATCGTTGGTGCGCACGACCGGCTCTTATTAAATTAAGCAACGAAATAATTGAAGGAGTGATCGCGCCGAAGAGCAATTAAGTTATTAACTATTACCGCCAAATTAATGGTAGTGCTGCCAGCTGATGATGGATGTGTTGAAGGTTAGAAAATGACCTTATAAACATATACATGTAATTAGGTCAGCACAAGGATTTTTGGCATACATTTATATATATATATGCTCCATAAATATTAATGCTCGGTGTATGTACACTCATAAAAATTGGCCTATTAATTACTATCTTCATCTGTACGTATCTGTAGATTTAGGATGTGTTTGGTAGAGATTTAATTTGTATCAGAGATTCATGTCAAAATGTTCAGAGGCTAGTGCTTTTTAGATTTGTGAAATCTTTCTGGCATGGATTGATCTCCGAGTCTAGCTATCTGTCCCTAATTTTTAAAGTCTCTCTCTTCTCTACTTGTAGGCACACGGAAGCCAGTATATAAAGTCTATTGCTTGCATTTGGTTGGGAATTTAAGTCGTAGGGGATCAGGGCTTTCTGCCCGTGAATCTCTTCCCAGCAGAATTCCTACCAAACGCCAACTCGGGTGGTTAATTACACACTGTTGTATAGCTATTAATTTTAAGGAGGGCATACATATATATATATATATGCCCAGCAGGTTTTAGTTTTCATGTATCTAACGCAATGCCCTTCAGATTAAAATAGCCGCACATTACGTTATAATTAATTTTCTCCTTGTGAGGCAAAACTCCCCCTTTTAAAAGGTCTGTTTGGTTGGAATATGTATGACATTTGATAGAATATCAATCTGACCCGTCAGCAACAAAATTGAGTGTATATATATATATATATATATATATATACACAAGTATTAATTGAAACACGATGTTGACGATGAATAATACATTTGGACAGGTCAAGGGTAAGGCTCAGACTTGTGATATTCATATTTAATCCACGTTAATATATTTTAGTGGATTTGTCGGCACTGGGCTTCTGATTATTCACATTTTTGATATATTCTCGCAAAAAAAATACAATTTCTGACGAGTTGCCAACATGAAAAACAAGCATCTGTTCTCTAGAAATATTTGAGATAATGCTGGTAAAATATGTTTTTAATATTTTGGATGTGTTCGCACAACGCTGAGGTGCAGGTAGGAGAATATATTATCATTTATTTTGACCGGAAAAGGTAAGTATGAGAATATTATTTAAATATATAGACTGGGGCAACACATGTATTATTCATCGAAGAAATAGTTGAACTGTTGGTTAAAGAATACTCAACTGATATATATATATAAATGAAAATATCATCGATGGAAAGAGTCCAATCCAACGACGTTACCCTCCACCGTTCACGCCGCGGCGGATATTAAAAAAAAATTACATGATCATATTCACACGGTTAAACCCAACACCCAAGGTGCCACTTTTTAATTTTTTATTAATGAACAGTTAATTGGTTACGCTACGATTTAATATATTTTAAATAGAAAGTGAAAATAATTTAGGTGACAAAAAATATATATATAGATTGAAATCATCCAAAAAATACATACGAAAATATAAGATAATTTAGCTTCGCATTTCTGTAAGAATATTTTAATAATAAATAAATAAATATTGATATCGAATAAATTAAGTACTAATGCTGAGTTATCTGATAATATACTTGAACTAACAAATATGATTATCAGATAACATATTCTATTTGAAATATATCTATTTTTATAATGATCAAATTAATAGATATTTTATCACTGATGTCATTGTATATCTATTTTTATAATGATCAAATTAATAGATATTTTATCACTGATGTCATTGTATATCTATTTTTATAATGATCAAATTAATAGATATTTTATTACTGTTATCATTGTACATCTATCTTTGTAATGATCAAATTAATAGATATTTTATTACTGTTATCATTGTACATCTATATTTATAATCATCGAAGAAGAGATATTTCATCACTGTTATCATCGATTCGCAAAAATTATCCAGTTGATTGATAAATATTCGTCAAGTTAATGAACGGAGATCAGATAATCTTTTTCTAAACACAAAATAATCCGATAATCGGTTACATCATTTCCCGAGACCGTAGTGCTCAATCCAATCATCGCGGCCCATCGTTCCCAGGCGTCTGTACTTCCTGCTACGCTCATCTCATCTAGCCAAGACAAGACCGCCATTAAAAGGGCGAGCCCCGGTGGTGCTCTCCCCCTCCTCCTCCTCCTCGTCTTCTTCTCCTCTCGATCGACGATCGTCGATCTCTCTCTCTCTCTCCCTCGTGGTTACCAGCCATACATACATGGGAATCTGCCATTCTTCTGCCTCGTGGGCGGAGGAAGAAAGCGGGGAGGACCACGTAGTCTACCTGGTCGAAGAAGGGGAAGGATGGTCGTCCCCCGGCGGAGCGAGGAGGCACGCCTCGCTCTACTCCCGCCGGGGGAAGAAAGGCCCGAACCAGGATTCCGCCGTCTTCTGCCAGGTGAGAAAGGCCCGAGCCGTGCTTCTTCCCTAAAACGCCGTCGCCGGAACTCGCAGGTTTCTCTTCTGATTCCGATGATGATGATGGCGGCTCCTCCGTTCCGTCCACCGTTAGAAACGATTGGCTTGTGATGGCAATTAGAGACCCGTGTGGGGATGCGTGCCGTGCGAGGAGTGAGTTAGGGAGTCGACTCGGGATTGGGAACATCTTCGTCTTGTTCCTACCTAGGGTTTGCTTACTTCGGATCCCCCCCGCCCTTCTGACCGCAATTTGGCGTTCTTCCTCCGCAATCGATCGCGTCCCAAAAACCGCGGTGCGGGAAATTTCCGGTTCGCAACGAATGGTGATGGCTTGAAATGCGAAATCCAGCGTCGTCTTTCCCGGCGGAAGATCAAAAGGTGGGGAGGGGGGGGGACCCTTCGCCGGTCGGCTAATCGGAAGAGGAGCCGGGGACGCGCTCCACCACCACCACCACCACCCCACCCCCCGGAGCGACGAAGCCCGCTAGTTTCCCACTTCCGGAAGCACAGAGCACTTCCCGGAAGTGGATTTCGCCATTTCGGCGCCCACGTTGAAAAAGCAACGCGTGTGGTGTGGGCGCAAACATGGAAGCCACGCCAGATGCCAAAAAAAAAAAAAAACCCATAGTTCCTGACAGAACCCACCTTGTGAAGTGCAGATAGATAGATGCTTTCTGTCTGCCGTGCATAGATCTGGTCAACGAAGGCGATGATGCGCATTTCACGGGTTTAGGATGGGAAGATCGTCTGCTCGGGCGTTTGGGTACGGGCGAACTCGAAATCGGGAAAATCAATTCCGTCTTTGGCTTGCAGGGGTACGGGGCGGAAGACGGGGTGTTCTGCGGCGTGTTCGACGGCCACGGCCGGAACGGCCACATGGTGAGCAAGCTCGTCAGGGACTGCCTGCCGACGCTGCTGCTGAACCACAGGGACGCTCTCCTCTTCCCTGACGACGGTAACTGTGATGATCTCGACGACGGTCTCGGCGGCGACACCGACAGCTCTGTCGACTTTGACGATTGCTCGGTATCGTCGTCGCCGGAGATGTTCGACGAGTGGAAGGAGGCCTGCATCAACGCCTTCAAGGCGATGGACAGGGAATTGTCCCAGCACTCGGACCTCGACTGCTTCTACAGCGGCACCACCGCCGTCACGGTGATCAAACAAGTACCCACCGGACGCCGACGATCTCATGATGCCTTCGGGTAGAGGGGATCATCTGATTCTTCTTGTGGATCTACTCTACAGGGTAGGGACTTGATCATAGCCAACCTGGGGGACTCGAGGGCGGTTCTGTGCACCGACACCGACGAAGGCGGTGTCGTCGCCGTCCCGCTCACAACCGATCTGAAGCCCAGCCTTCCCCGTAAGGCTCTCCGCACCGTGATGTCTTCACAGGATTTGCTGGCGTTCTGATGTGATGATCTCCGTGCAGACGAAGCGGAGCGGATCAAGCGGAACAACGGGCGGATCTTCGCGCTTCGAGACGAGCCCCACATAGCGCGCATATGGCTCCCCAACAACAACTACCCCGGGCTCGCCATGGCGCGCGCCTTCGGCGACTTCCAGCTCAAGAAGTACGGCGTCATCGCCATACCCCAGGTTTCGTACCGCAGGCTCGCCCCCGGGGACCAGTTCGTCATCCTCGCGACGGATGGGGTACGCCGCCGCCTCGCCTTCTCTTTTTCCGATGGTTTAAGAAGGGGGAGGGCCTCTAACCTCCGGCAGGGACGTCGACGCGCGCAGGTCTGGGACGTGCTGAGCAACGAGCAGGTGACGTCGATCGTGCGGTCGACGAAGAGAAGGGAGTACGCGTCGAAGGCGGTGGTGGAGGCGGCGAACAGAGAGTGGCGGCGCAAGTACCCGTCGTCAAAGGTGGACGACTGCTCCGCCGCCTGCATCTTCCTGCGGGACTGGGAGCAAAAAGACTTCAGCCTGACGCCGGAGAATCAGAGATGACGTCTCTACCCATTTTGCTTGGCTTCGGAGTGATCTTCCTCTCGAGCTGTTCTCTTGTACAGGAGTGGATTCTCTCCATCCATCAGATCAGAGAGAGATCTTCTTGTTCAAAATCCTCGACCGCGCCTTTGTAGCGACTTTCCCCTTCTTTCTTCAACTTAGAAGCATCGCCCGCCTCTTGCGCTGCAGGTCGTTTCATTCATCCTTCCCGGCAGCCCACCGTTTTCAACCCCGAGGAACTTCGGGTTGAGAGACCGACAGATGTCGCGACTATTTTGTTTACCGATAGATAGTCTAATGCTAACGTCTTTATGGAGTTAATACCATACTGAGGAACAAATCCCCCCCCCACACCCTTCTCCATCTGGGGAGACGACTGGAACCAGTGATTCAACTAAAGCTTCCTGCTCGGTGACGTTGGTGTGTCTATCCTTGCGATATATGTTTTTGATCCCTTGGGCAATGTGGACACTACAAGGGCTCCGGAATGCGCTGATCAAAAACTATCATATGTAGTAAAGGAAAATTCACGAACTGGTTCAATCAAATCTTGACTGCGTCAACATAATTTACCCGTATAACCACTCGTCTAAATCAGCATCGGAATCTGCATCTTTAAAAGTCACAATGCATGGTAATGTTTGTAATACCGGTAAAGCAGGTTCATCATGGGTTTTTATTTAACATAACAGAATTTAGGGCACTTATAATATTTAACATAATTAGGTGAAAATTTCTGCATGGTTCACAGAACGTCCTACGATAACCCATGCCATGTTGACTGTTGAGACTGACTGACTGACACACAAGAATTATACTTTTTAACGATACCATAGATCCTGCAAGCCCAACTCACGTACTCGGCTGTTATTGTTGGATGACGTAGAGAGAGATTCTAAGTAATCGCTCTTAACCACGCTCTTGCGCAAGAATATCGTTGGACCGACCATGCCGTCAACTTCATTGCAAACATGTTTAAATTTCTTAAACAAAAGAGCTACCAAATACGGTAAAATAAATTACAAGCATGCCAAAATCATCAAACAGCGTATACAGCACCAGTAACTTCGTTCAAGTTTGAGACGTGCCCGGAGATTCAGATTTAACAGGACAAATTAATAACAGAAATAACCATCATCAGGCAGGAGTCACCAAAACTCTGACTACTCACCTCGTCAGATTTGGTATCATCAAGTAAGCCGAAAGAAACTCACAAAGAACAAACATTTAAAACAGATGCCAGAATTCACTAAGTTGGGAGCAACTCGACAGAATTCTAGCTAGTGCAGTTAACAACACCATTTTCAGCACCCTAAGATTATAACATGTTGCACAGACTACTCAATTCAGAATTGAAAACTATTTCCTGCTATAAGTTGGTGACTCCTCCGCGCAGCCTGCGCATAAATTACAGCATGTGAGGCCATAAATTGCCAATATACGACGGTCTTCTGAATCTGTTTTTGTTTAGAATCTGCTTTTGTTTACACATGGTGGAGATATGGGGAGATTACGAGGAGATAAACGACGCACTGCCAACTTAAGGACTCGAAGACTTGGCTTTGCCACATTGTACGGTGGAAATTTGCATGCATGAGAAAACCAAATCAAAAGAAAGTAGGCAAATCTGCAACGTGTACCTTTCAATCTTTATTCCACATGAGAAAAACCCCCAACATCTGTGCGTGTCCTATCACAAAGCAAAAGATAATAAACGAGCATTAGTTAGTTTAGGCTTCACATGGAAAGAAAGCTGATAGCCTGGTCGATAAAGCTGCATCTCGGAAGCATTCCCCAGACAAAATTATTCGATGCACAGTAAAGCAACAACTTGCACTCTTAAGGAAAACAGTCGCGTCCAGTTGCATTCCAAGAAAAACAAAATTGAAGTCATGATAACAGGGAGAATCACATCAAATCAAAAATGAAGTAACGTCTAGAACATGGAAGACCAGATCAGCGAGTCAGTCGGCTGAGTCAGCCAACTCGGCCGGTTTCCGGGCCAACCAGCCTGGAAACGACCCGGCTGGGCCAACTCCAAACTGACCTGACTTGGGGTCGTGTGACCCGGTCCAACCCCGGGGCGACCCGGCCTAAGTCAAAAAAAATTTATTTATACTTTTATTACATACTGATGTAACCTCGAATTTAACAAAAAGATTTAATTCTCTTCGTTTTGGAAATTCATTTTCCTTTCGAATTTGAATTTGATTTGATTAGACCTTAGCATTGACTTTTTAGGAAAATAGATGGTATTCCATAAAAGTACTAACTAGGGTCAAAATTTATTTGTTGAGGTTGTTAGGTTCTTGGAAAATTTATTTTGACCTCTCCCCGTCGGATGGTGCGAAGATCCGACGTTAATTACATCGAGATAACTCGAATACCCTTGATTATCGTCATAGCAATCCATTGCAGTAGAAGACATACATCCACAGTAAGCATTCACACAAATATAGGAGAAAACAACTCCATGAATTTGATGGAAGGCAAGCACTTAATGTGTTTTGGATTTAGTTTGAATTATTTGAATTGAATTGAATTTAATTTGAGTTGATTAATTGATTTTAAGTTTGTTTGGAATGAATTTGTTTGGAATTGATTTACTTGAATTTAATTTGAGAGATTTCTTTGGTTGACTTTGATTTATTTTGATTGAATTGAATTTGATTAAAATTGAGTTTGATTTGAGTTGGATTTATTGATTTAAATTTGGTTCAATTTGGATTTGTTCATTTATTTAAATTTGGTTCGAGACAATTTGTTTAAGTCAGATTTGGCTTGAAATGAAGTTTGGATCGGATCTGTTTTAGTTCAAACAGGTTGGGACTTCGCAATTTTCAGTTTCAATTCTGATTTCAGAGATTCTTACATTTTTATTTGTTATCTTTGTTTGTTGATCCTCTTAGAATGATATTCAGATTCAGATTTCTTACAGATTCCAGATCTTTACACATGTTTCAGATTCTAAATCTCCAGATTTCGGTTCCAAAGTTATATTTCAGATGGGTGGTTCATTGGATTTCTTTAAGTTCAGATTTTTTTTTTACAGATTCTGTCGGAACATGAATTTCCCGAGTTAGTTTGCAGTTTCAGATTTATGTGATTTGATTTTGAACTTCAGGCTTAACAGGTTTTAGATTTTCTGATTTGAAATTTTACGGACTTCAGTTTTCTTGCAAATTCTGCACTTCAAAGGGTTTCGGACTGCGGGTCCTGATTTCTGATTTTTAGAATTCAGATTTTGCTTATGGATTTAATTGAGTTTGTGATTTGTTAGGAATTGTTTGATTTGGACATTATGTTTAGATTTCAGATTCTGGGCCTTACAGATTCTGATTCCGGATTTCTACAATTTTTTGGATTTTGCAGATTTTTCTTATCTTTGGATTCAGATTTTTGGATTAGAAACTGCAGGTTTTAGATTTTTTAATTTCAAATGTGATTTGCAGATTTAACAGATTTTGGATTTAGTTCAGATTTCAGATTCGATGTATTTTTATTTCAGATTTTCTGTTGCAGGTCTGGATTTCGAATTCTGGAGTTCAGATTTTTGAATGTGGGGCTCAAGTTGGAATCTGGTTCCAGATGTAGATTCTGACAGAATTATGTATTGAATTTGATTTAAACGGTTTGATGTTGTTCCCATTTTACAGATTGCAGATTTGTATATTTCAGATTTTTACAGATTATATTTTCAGATTTTTTTATTGCCTTGCCTTCCAAAAATTCATGGTGCAGTCCTCTCCTTGTAACATAAGTCCGTGCACCGAACATGAATTTTCATTTGTCTTCCTCAACATGAGACATGATTTATAACTTGCATGACCCGAAATCAGGTCTTTCTGAGTCCTTGATGAACATGGAATTTGCTTTGATCAATTTGAGATGGAAAAACACCCGGTCTTTGATAGACTTGTGGGCATTCCTCTCACTGGTTTGAGATTGAGCTTGTCCCGGCCTTTGATAGGCTTGTGGGAAATTAGCTCCTCTCTATCTTCATGGCTTCTTCATGAGTTGATGAACTTGTCATTTCGTGGGCGGCATGTACCCGGTCTTGATAGACTTATGGGCATCCCCACTGTTTTGAGATTGACTACATCCGGCTTTTGATAAGCTTGTGGGCGATCAACTCACTGATTTGTCATCCTCATTAGCCTATGGTTTGGGCATATCGACATGTTGATCATGCATAGCCTTCCCATGGCATAATGGGTAAGTAACTCCCTCTTGGGGCATGGTAAGACATTGGGGTCTTTTCATTAGACCTTTGTATGTCCACCTTAAAAAGTTAAGGGGAAGGTTTAGAACCGACCCACAAATTCTTTTAAGTTTAGCCGAGACCATGTGGCGGGTTTTTAGCCGGCCAGATGCTTGCCATCGGTTTGTTGAATTAGTTAATGAATTTTTATTTAATTTCTGTGAATTGTTTGTTTTATTTTGATTTTTGAATTATGGGTCGAAGCGTGCTAACAAGCCGGCTTATTGCTTTCCCATTTGTTTTGATTTTTTTAAGTTTTTCCGAGACCAGGTGGCGGGTTTTTAGCCGGCCAGATGCTTGCCATCGGTTTGTTGAATTAGTTAATGAATTTTTATTTAATTTTTCCCTGGATTGTGTATTTTAAAAGAGAGATCCTTTTTTTCTGCCCACAAACTTCAAGTTAATGGGCCCGGCCCATCTCCTCCTCTCGCGCGCGCCCGCCGGGCTGGTCCGGCGGGCCTCCTTTTTTTTAAACCATTTCAAAAGGTGGGCCCCACATAGATTTTGACCGCCCGGTCAACAGCTCCCGCGCGCGCGTGGCTTGGCCGCCGCTTCTCGCGCGCGTGCGGGAGACAGCCGCGCGCTGTATTTTCTTTTTTTTTTTTGCAACCTTTGTCTCCGGTGGGACCCTCTTCTCCTCTATGTGTCCGACGTGGACCAAAGTGGGAGAAAATAATCTCCCTCTCCCCTGCGCGGCGCTGTGCGGCGTCTTCTCCCGACCGCGGCGGAAGCGGAAGACGGCGAGGTTTACTACCTCCGGAGGGTGCTCCGGCGGCGACAGCGGCCTCCTCAAGGATCTCCGGCGACGATGGTGGCTTACGGGAGGACTTCCGGCGGCGCTAGCAGGCTACGGAGAAGATTTCGGCGGCGCTGGCCTCTCCGGGCTCCTCCGACGGTAGAAGGGGCTCTGGCAAGGGTAACTTACGGAGAAAGGGGCTTACGGCAAGGGATTTCGACGGAGGGGGCTTCCGCAGCGGAGCTTCGGCTGGTCGGCTCGACTTCAAGGATTCCTCCGGTGGGCTTCCGGCGATCGGGAGGGATTTCCGGCGAATGTGGCACCTGCGGGAGGAGCTTCCGGCGGCTGCGGCAAGCCTCTATCTCTCTCCCTCTTCTTCTCTACTCTTCTTTTGCGCAGGGGGGGGTCTCTCTCTCCTTCGCGCTCTCGGGACTCTCTCGGGGCTTCTTCCGGCGATCGAGGGTGTTGACGCGACCTCGGGGGTCTCTCTCCTCTCCCGTGCCCCCGCCGAGGAGACGGCCGGGTCCTCTTATAGGCTCGGCACCGCCCTTCCTCCGCCGGAAAACCTCCCGAAACGGGAGTTGCGGCTCCGAGAAGGACTCGGAGCAATCCCGAAATCCATGGGATCGACCTCCCCTTCCCTTCTTATCCTCTATCGGCTTCTCACGGCAGTTTTCTGCCGTCGCTGGATTGGCTCCGGGGGAGAATCCGACGGGAGTTGGTTCCCTTCCCTAATCCGGCAGCTTCTCTTCTTTTTTTTTTTTTTTTTTTTTTGAATGGGCCAGTCATATGAGATGGGCGTGAATGGGCCTGTTTGGGCCGAGCATGCCATTCCTTTTGTTTTCTCCCTTTTTTTTTGAAAATTTTTGGTTACAACAAATGCCCCCCACGGGTGATTTTCCAGAGACGGGGAGTCGCCGGGGAATCGCCCGTGCAAAAATTTAGTTGTAGCTTCTTCTTTTCTTCAATCACTGCTTGTACTGATTGAAAATTGTGGAATTGCCTGTGCAGGGTTTCCTTTCTGTCACTTGCTTGCTGCTTGACTGGACTTTCTTGAATTGCTTGTTGCAAACAGTTGAACCATTTCCGTTGTTGGTTGGACACTTTTGGGCTGAGAAGGGCTTGGGCCCTCTTTGATCTTTCTGTTGAAAGCCTTCTAAACGTCAGGCTCTTTGCTTTTGCCTGCTATTTCAGTGCTTCCAGTCAGATATCTCTCCGGGTCTGGCCAGAACTTTTCTTTCATTCTTTTCTTCTCTTTTGTTGTTGTTTTTTTTTGTTGTTGTTGTTGTTGTTGTTGTTGTTTTCGTTTGTTTGTTTGTTTGTTTTTTTTTTTTTTTTTTCCGATCCG
Organism: Cryptocoryne crispatula var. balansae; assembly: GCA_036172225.1. NCBI lineage: Eukaryota > Viridiplantae > Streptophyta > Magnoliopsida > Alismatales > Araceae > Cryptocoryne > Cryptocoryne crispatula. Next base: position 41,319,401 of record CM069928.1, read on the forward strand.
ACCGCCCTTTTTCGGGTTTTCACCCGGATCAGCCCCCTTTGCTTTTTGCCTACATACCTCAAGAGAGGTTTTCATGTAGCAGGGTTGCCTGATTTTGCCTAGAGCGCCTTTTCAGGTTTTCACTCTAGCCAGGTTTTCTTTTGACATTCTTACCCTCAACCGATCAATGAAATGAGAACGGCCGAGTCCGTCAGGCATCTCCATTTTTAGCCCACTCTTTCTTTTTCTTTTCTCTTTTTTCCCTTTTTTTCTTTTTTTTTTCTTTGCAGGGAATTAAGGCTTTTCTCAAGCCACGAAGTTATTTTGGGGCGGTGAGGAATTAAGGCTTCCCCTGGGCCATGGGCTTTGGTGGCTTTGTGCCGGTGGACCCGTAGACTTGTGAGTATGAAGAAGTCATACTCATTCTATAAGGTATGAAGTTTGGGTACATGAACATTGCATTGGGCTATGGGATGTGCTTTGAGGTGGCATGATGCCATTTAACTTGTAGACTTGTGAATGCAAAGAATTTGCATTCAGTCCACAGGGTATGACATTGAGGTGGCTTTGTGCCATAGGAATCTGTGGGACATTTGGGTATGAAACGATCATGCCCGGCCCATAGGGTTTGAGTTTGGGGTGGCTTGATGCCGAAAGAGCCCGTGAGACATGCGAGTATGGAAAGATCATACTCGGTCTCTTGGGTATGAGAATGGTGGCTTATAGGACATATGAGCATAACAAAGTCATACTCGGCCTAAGGAGTGTAAGTTTGGGATGGCTTGATGCCAAGAAACCCATAAGACATGTGAGTATGGAGAGGCCACACTCGTCTTGTTGGGCAAAGTATGATGGCTTCATGCCGAAAAGGATATGGTAGTTTGATACCAAAATGATTTGTTGGACATATGAGCATGAAGGAATCACACTTAGTCCGTATGAGCATTAGGGTATCAATTTTGGGGTGGCTTGATGCCGTTTAGCCCATAGACTTGTGAATGTGAAATGATGACATTCGGTCCTTAGGGCATGGTATGTAGACCCGTGGGACATTTGGGTATGAAATGATCATGCCCAGCTCCTAGGGTTTGGGTTTGGAGGTGACTTAATGTCAAGGTGGCTTAATGCCGAAAGGTAATGAAGTTGGCTTAATGCCGAATAACCCTTAGGACATATGAGCGTGAGAAAGAGTCAACACTCGGCCTATTAGGTATGCGTTTTGTGGCTTGATGCCAAAAAGTTGCGGCTTGGTGCCAAGAGGGACCCATAGGACATGTGAGCATGAAGAAGTCATACTCGGCCTCTTAGGTATGAATCTTACGGCTTGATGCCAAGATGAACCCGTAGGACATATGAGCATGAGGAAGTCATACTCGGCCTATTGGGTATGAGTTTTTGTGGCTTGATGCCAAGATATTGCGGCTTGATGCCAAGATGGACCCATAGGACGTGCGAGCGTGAAGAAGTCACACTCGGCCTCTTGGGTATGAATTTGTGGCTTGATGCCAAAAAGGATATTGTGGCTTGATGCCGAAGGAATATGTTGGCTTGATGCCAAGAGAATATGGTTTGTGATGGCTTAATGCCAAATGTGTTGTGGTGGCTTGATGCCGAAAAGTGACATGATGGCTTAATGCCACTGAATTTAAAGACTTATGGATGCGAAGGAGTCGCATTCGGTCTACAGGATGAAATATGAGATGGCTTGCTGCCGCTTGAAGAGTTGTGGGACATGCGAGTATGAGATGATCATGCTCAGCCCGTGAAGTATGAATTTGGGGCAAAAACCAAACTTAAAGGCTCAAGGCCCAAATGTTGCCGGTGGGATTTGGGACATGAGAATGGTTCCATGTCCAGCCTTGGTGGCATAGGATCCAAACAACATTTAGACCAAAAGACCATGGTGGTATGGGATTTATGAAAACCATATAGACCGAGAGGGTACTGGTATAGAATTTGACAGTCACATAGACCTTGCTGGTCATGATGACGTAAGAACTTGGGGACCATATAGACCGGAAGGGCCATGATGGTATGGAGATTTGAAAACCATATAGACCTGAGAGGCCATGATGGTATAAATGTTTGAAAACCATATAGACCTGGAGGGCCATGATGGTATGAATTTATGAAAGCCATGTAGACCTGTAAGTCATGATGGCATGAAATTTGACATGTTTAGAGAAGAGGTGAGTCCCCTCTTTCTTGAACTTTGAATTTCCAGAGTTTCTCACTCTTTCTTTTTTTATTTTTCTTTTTCTTTTTTCTTTTTAAACTAGCTTGACCGCCTTCTGCAAGGTTTTCACCCAAGCTAGTCCCCTCCTTTCTTTTGCCTGTATGCCCTTTTGTAGGGTTTTCATACAGCAGGGTGATCCATTTTTGCCTGGGGTGCTCTCATCACCTCAGCAGGATCTTTCTTTTCTTGACATATTTTGCCCTTGACCAATCCAAGATGTGACTGGCCAAGTCCGCCAAGACATTTCATTTCCTCTCTTTTTTCTTTTTTTTCTTCTTTTTTTTTTCATAAGAGAATTCAGGCTTCCCTCAAGCCATAAGAACTTTGGTCATGTTCCACCCAGTCATTATTCCACCATCAATGTGGATGCTTGACGTGTAGATGGAGAGCAGCACAAGGCGAGCACTTCAAGTTCTTGATCGCCTCATGTATCTTCATTGATTGTCAAAATTTGAGGTATAACAAGCACCAACCAGCATATTGCCTTGTGTCCCCGGTATATCTTGTCTTCTCTGGGGTGATACTAGTGATGGCCAACTGACCTTGTACTAACCTCCAGACTCCATTTTCTCGATCAACAAATGGTTACCCGAGATTGCATATCCAGCTTAGTTTAGAGATTTCTTCCCTTTCTGAGAGTTGCTAGTGTCAATTTGAGAATTTATTTCTCTTGTTGCTTCAGTTGGGAGTATTTCCTCCATCCAACCCGTTTTCTCTCTTCTTTCTTCTTCTTTTTCTTTGAACTTCCTTTGGAGTCCACACAAGAGAACTGTGTAGGGCTGATCATAGGAATATTGGGGGCCTTGGATGGCTTGTATGTGGGCATAGGCATGTCACAGCCATTAGCATGAGTTGGGATTTAGGCATGTCAGAGGCCATGGAGGTTTTTTTTTACATGGGCATGTCGGAGGCCCTGAGGACTGTTTCTTTTGTGGTGTGTGAGGGCATATAGGAGGTTGCTTTGGGGACTTTTGAGGGCATGTTGATGGCTTGTTTTGTATTTGACGTGAGGGGTCCGCGGAGGGCTGTCCTATGGACTCTTCGTTCCCCTGGCTCAATTTTGTGGCGGGTGTCGGATCTCTTCCTTGCCTAAGTTTTATGCTTTGTAGTGGACTGATGGTTGGCCCTGGCATGTTGACATGCTTGTCAAAAGGCATAATTGGGTCGAGCTGTTGACCAGCAAGACTGATTTGAAATGTTGAATTGAGGGTTGGTCCCCCACTGAATTGTAGCCTCGGGGGCCGTTGTCCAGCCTGCTATGCTACCTTGAAGGGTGGAGGGTTGCTCCCTCACCCTGATAACATGACTGACTTCATGTAGTCTCTTGTGGAGACAATGGTTTCTTCTTTGTCTCCCTTTGTAGTTAGTGCAGATTGGCAATTTTCTGGGGCTTTACTGGTAGAGGTTGGTCCTTTTGCCCCCTGTTGCCTTCTTGGGTGGAGAGTTCACCCCCACTCTCGCTTGATATGACATGGCCTAGGGGTATGCCCCCGGCCAGATGAGTTGTTCCCAGGATTAAGAAACTCCCTGATTTTTGATGCGTAATGGGTCGAGAATTGCCTTCTCTCCCGAGCAGAATCTTATCAGGTGATGTCATATAGGCATCATTCAGTGAGGGCCTAAGATTTGTGCCAAGCCCAATTAACATATGACAGTTGCATCCGCTCACCAGTTAGAGGATTGGTTCCTCACCTGCAAGCAAGAATTAGAAGATTGGACCATTGGTTTGGTCATATTGGTTGAGAGAAATGGCGAAAGGCTGATCTCTCTGTAGCATCATAGGCCGTTGACCGTCTGGCTTCTTTGGACTGAAGAATATAGGGTTGATCCCTTGCTTCACCGAAAGCCATGTTTTCGACCCTTGATTGGCCAAACTTGTTGAAGTATGGAGGATTGCTTCCTTACTCGGTGGCCAGAGGACCGGTCACTTTAATTGAATGCATTCCTTTCATGTGCAAAGGATTTCTTATTTGCTCTTTACTGGTATAATGGGCGTCCGGTTGATCCTTAGCACGATTTGTACTGGAGTGACCTGGAGACTTGCCCCCGGTCAGATAGATGACTTTGTGGGTTGACCAGTGAACCGACCAACGTCTGATGCATACCGAATGACGGATTGATTCCGAACCCGGGCATGAAAAGATGCCATATTTGGGCCATTATTATGTGGTCATAGGATTTCTCCCAGGACCAAGGAGTACTTTGAAGTTGCACCGATAACCGGGCAGCATTCTTTGCAATTGACAAGCATAGGATTGATTCCTAGCTCGTCGACTTGTCTTGGTGGACGGAACCGTTGATCGGTTGTCTTGCTTGAAATGATGAGTCGAGGGTTGATCCCTCACCCGGAAGATGACATCTGGGGATGGAACCGTTGATCGGTTGCCCCGGTTGAAGTCATGGGTCAAGGGCTGGTCCCTTACCCGAGAAATAGCATGGCTAGCCGTTGATTGGCTGGATTTGTTGATTTTCAGACGAGAGGACTGATCTCTCTCCATTAACAGTTGAGACCACTGATTGGTCAGAAATAAATTGACGAGTGAAAGATTTCTTCTTTCCTCGTGCAGCTGCAGCAATGTTGGCAAAGGGCTGGGCAGCATCCCTATTCTTTTCATCCAATCGGGCCAGAATGGCGAAACGATTGGCTAAATGTTGAATGGTGAGCTTCACCTTCATCTGCTTTAGCATAATAGAAAGGTGCCACATCCGGGCAAGTTTGATGTGGTCATCGGATTTGTTCCTAGACCAAAGAATGTTCTAGAGTTGCACCGATAACCGGGCAGCATGTTTGTAATCTGGCGAGCATAGGATTGATTCCTAGCTCGTCAAGTTGTTTTGGTGGACGGAACCGTTGATCAGTCGTCCTGCTTGAACTGAGAAATAGCATGTCTGGCCGTTGATCGGCCAGATTTGTTGATTTTCAGACGAGAGGACTGATCTCTCTCTCCATTAGCAGTCGGGACCATTGACGGGTGAAAGATTTCTTCTTTCCCCGTGCAGCTGCAGCAATGTTGGAAAAAAGGCTGGGCAGCCTTCTTGTTCTTTTCATCCAATCGGGCCAGAGTGGTGAAACGATTGGCTAAATGTTGGATGGTGAGCTTCTCATTCATCTGCCTTAGAAAGGAGCCACATCTGGGCAAGTTTTGATGTGGTCATCGGATTTGTTCCAAGACCAAAGGATATTTTGGAGTTGTACCGATATCCGGGCAGCATTCTCAATTGGTGAGCTTAGGATTGATTCCCATCCCACCAAGCAGTATTGGGGAATAGGGCCATTGATCGGTCATCCCTGCTGAACTGGCAAGTTGAAGGTAGTATGTGGGGACGGCACCGTTGATCGGTTAACCCCGTTTGAATTATGGGCTGAGGGTTGATCCCTCACCCGAACCATAACTTGGTGGGCCATTGATCGGCCGAAATTGTTGATTTTTTTTTTTTTTTTTTAAGAAAAGAGGCATGCTCCCTCTCTTCAGTAATAATTGGGACCACTGATTGGCCATGAATAACCGATGAGTGAAAGATTTCTTCTTTCCCTGTATGGGCCTTGCAGCAGTGTTGGTGGAAGGTTGGGGAGTAGTCTCGTCCTTTTTCTCCAACCGGGCCAGGGTGGCATGACGGTTAGTAATGTTGGAACTTGTACCGGCTTTCCCTTTGAGGTGGAGGATTGCTTCCTCCCTGATCATTTTGATGACACATGGGGTTTATCCTTGGCCTATGCTGTTGTGGTGCAATTGGGCAATTGCCCCCAGCCAAATATAAACTTCTGAATTTTTTTTCTCGAGTTTGGTGAGCCTTCCATCAAGTTGGCTGCAGCATGGGCACTTGATTTCTACTTTGCCCAAAATTTTTTTCTGGACTCAACTGAGAATTAGTTGACCCCGACATATGAGCAGACAAAGGATTGATTCCTTGTCCGAGGGAAAGCATAAATTAACCAAGCTGTTGGTCGGCATGACTTGTTGGAGTGTTGAGCTGAAGCTTTAACCCTTCACCTGACCAATATCATCATTGACCGTTGATCGGCCTGCCATCCTTGGACTGAGGAGCAGAGGGCTGCCCCCTCATCTTGGTGGTAGTGGTTCAAGTCAACTTGTTGTCGACTTAACATGACATGTATAAATGAGCATCTTGCCCCCGGCCAGCGGTCCAGGGAATGGCTACTGCATACCGGGTGGTGGATTGATTCCGCACCCGAGTAGAGTGTGATGATGCCCTGCATGTGCAAACTTTAATGTGAGCATCGGATTTATTCCTAGCCCGAGGGATATCTTGGAGTTGTGCCACTAACTGAACAGCCTGGGCCACGAGACAAGTATGGGATTAGTTCCCAACTTGAAGAAGATTACGAGGAGCCTGAATTGCTGGCCAATCAAGCTTGGTTGAGATCGTGGGTTGAGGGCTGGTCCCTCACCCAAGCAGTAACATGTTGGGCCATTGCTTGGCCCAAGTTGTCAATTTTCATATTAGAGGGCTGATCCCTCACATAACTTTGATGTTGCCCGTCAGCTGAGCAGCCCTTGGCATTTCAAGAGTAGAAGATTGACTCCCCTTACTTGGTTAGCCAGCCATAAAGACTTTATGTCATAGAGCGAGGATTGATTCCTCATAAAAATGGCATTCATGTGGCATATGCCGTTGACAGCTCCCCGTTGCATGTTGAGGATGAAGGCCACCGATGGCGGCATTGTGGATTGAGGGTTGAGGGTTGTTCCCTTCTTGAAGCGATTTTGTCGTGAACACGTTGTTGGTTAATCATGGTGCTCTCATAGATTTGTGGGTTAATCCCTCTTGAGACATCTTTGGTATATGTCGTTGACCGGGCAACCATGCTTTGATGATTTTGTTTCCTTGGGTGTAGAATTTGTTCCTTGCCCAAAGTGGCATTTGAGGCTGAAATGAAGCCACATTATTCTTCCCGAGTCAAGGGTTAATCCCTTACCCAGTTGAAATACCTCATGATTTGAGCCCTCAATTTAACCAACCATAGTGAATTGAGAGATGGCACCTCAATGAAATGTGGGCCACCACCCAATCTCAACATCTTTTTCTCAGGTGACGGATTTGTTCCTTACCCAAGTAGTATGTGTTTCTAGTTCGGAAATACAGGATTGATCCCTTGTCCCTGAATATGCTGAGCCTCTGGTAGGTCAGCCATGGTAGGTTCATGCATTGAGAATTGATTCCTTCTTGATTTGTCATTTGGCACGGTCATTGCTTGACCAGATATGACTTTTGGGTGAAGGATTTGTTCCTTGCCCCCATTTGATTGACAGAGTTCATCCGGATTTAGGGATTTATTCCCTGCCGAATGACAACCTCACCAGCTTGAGTGTGAGAGATTTCATTACCAATTGGCCAGCAATGGTGATCTCGCGAATTGGGAATATGTCTTTGGGGTGGCCATTGCTTGACCAGATAAGACTTTTGGGTGAAGGATTTGTTCCTTGCCCCCATTTGATTGATGAGATTTATTCCCTGCTGAACGACATCTTGCCGGCTTGAGTCCGAGAGTTTTCTTTGCCGGTTGGCCAGCAGCCCATTTTCTTTATTTGTGGTCAACCTTTTCTTGTTGTAGTTGTCTCGGTGCTTTTGCACTTGTTGGAGGTGGAGAAGTTAGACTTTGCTTTGGCGTTGTCCTCTTCTTGTCTTGGTCGGCTATAAAGGACCGATCCTGATATATAATTGATGGGTCTTGAGACGGCATGTTTGGTGCTTCTTTGACTTCTTTGAGGGTTGGTGGTGACAGAATTCCTGACCACCTGCCCCCGGAGTTGTTTGTTGGGGAGCTTCCGTGGTAAGCCCTTTGAAAGTAGGGTCAAGTTGTTTGACCCTTGAAATATTCTCGGTGCTAGATGAACTCCGAGAGTGGCTTCTTGAGATGTTTGCAACATCGGGATGAAGTCTTCATGGCGGGATGATTGGACCCCACCGGGTCTCATCCTTTGACATTTTTCGCCTCCTCCTCGCACAAAAAGGAAAGAAGCATGTGTTAGATATATATGAAATTTTGGGATGTATGTCTTCTTGAATTGCTATGACGGAGAGATGAAGGGAAGGAGAGGTCCCACCGGGCGTGCCATTTGATGTAACCTCGAATTTAACAAAAAGATTTAATTCTCTTCGTTTTGGAAATTCATTTTCCTTTCGAATTTGAATTTGATTTGATTAGACCTTAGCATTGACTTTTTAGGAAAATAGATGGTATTCCATAAAAGTACTAACTAGGGTCAAAATTTATTTGTTGAGGTTGTTAGGTTCTTGGAAAATTTATTTTGACCTCTCCCCGTCGGATGGTGCGAAGATCCGACGTTAATTACATCGAGATAACTCGAATACCCTTGATTATCGTCATAGCAATCCATTGCAGTAGAAGACATACATCCACAGTAAGCATTCACACAAATATAGGAGAAAACAACTCCATGAATTTGATGGAAGGCAAGCACTTAATGTGTTTTGGATTTAGTTTGAATTATTTGAATTGAATTGAATTTAATTTGAGTTGATTAATTGATTTTAAGTTTGTTTGGAATGAATTTGTTTGGAATTGATTTACTTGAATTTAATTTGAGAGATTTCTTTGGTTGACTTTGATTTATTTTGATTGAATTGAATTTGATTAAAATTGAGTTTGATTTGAGTTGGATTTATTGATTTAAATTTGGTTCAATTTGGATTTGTTCATTTATTTAAATTTGGTTCGAGACAATTTGTTTAAGTCAGATTTGGCTTGAAATGAAGTTTGGATCGGATCTGTTTTAGTTCAAACAGGTTGGGACTTCGCAATTTTCAGTTTCAATTCTGATTTCAGAGATTCTTACATTTTTATTTGTTATCTTTGTTTGTTGATCCTCTTAGAATGATATTCAGATTCAGATTTCTTACAGATTCCAGATCTTTACACATGTTTCAGATTCTAAATCTCCAGATTTCGGTTCCAAAGTTATATTTCAGATGGGTGGTTCATTGGATTTCTTTAAGTTCAGATTTTTTTTACAGATTCTGTCGGAACATGAATTTCCCGAGTTAGTTTGCAGTTTCAGATTTATGTGATTTGATTTTGAACTTCAGGCTTAACAGGTTTTAGATTTTCTGATTTGAAATTTTACGGACTTCAGTTTTCTTGCAAATTCTGCACTTCAAAGGGTTTCGGACTGCGGGTCCTGATTTCTGATTTTTAGAATTCAGATTTTGCTTATGGATTTAATTGAGTTTGTGATTTGTTAGGAATTGTTTGATTTGGACATTATGTTTAGATTTCAGATTCTGGGCCTTACAGATTCTGATTCCGGATTTCTACAATTTTTTGGATTTTGCAGATTTTTCTTATCTTTGGATTCAGATTTTTGGATTAGAAACTGCAGGTTTTAGATTTTTTAATTTCAAATGTGATTTGCAGATTTAACAGATTTTGGATTTAGTTCAGATTTCAGATTCGATGTATTTTTATTTCAGATTTTCTGTTGCAGGTCTGGATTTCGAATTCTGGAGTTCAGATTTTTGAATGTGGGGCTCAAGTTGGAATCTGGTTCCAGATGTAGATTCTGACAGAATTATGTATTGAATTTGATTTAAACGGTTTGATGTTGTTCCCATTTTACAGATTGCAGATTTGTATATTTCAGATTTTTACAGATTATATTTTCAGATTTTTTTATTGCCTTGCCTTCCAAAAATTCATGGTGCAGTCCTCTCCTTGTAACATAAGTCAGTGCACCGATCATGAATTTTCATTTGTCTTCCTCAACATGAGACATGATTTATAACTTGCATGACCCGAAATCAGGTCTTTCTGAGTCCTTGATGAACATGGAATTTGCTTTGATCAATTTGAGATGGAAAAACACCCGGTCTTTGATAGACTTGTGGGCATTCCTCTCACTGGTTTGAGATTGAGCTTGTCCCGGCCTTTGATAGGCTTGTGGGAAATTAGCTCCTCTCTATCTTCATGGCTTCTTCATGAGTTGATGAACTTGTCATTTCGTGGGCGGCATGTACCCGGTCTTGATAGACTTATGGGCATCCCCACTGTTTTGAGATTGACTACATCCGGCTTTTGATAAGCTTGTGGGCGATCAACTCACTGATTTGTCATCCTCATTAGCCTATGGTTTGGGCATATCGACATGTTGATCATGCATAGCCTTCCCATGGCATAATGGGTAAGTAACTCCCTCTTGGGGCATGGTAAGACATTGGGGTCTTTTCATTAGACCTTTGTATGTCCACCTTAAAAAGTTAAGGGGAAGGTTTAGAACCGACCCACAAATTCTTTTAAGTTTAGCCGAGACCATGTGGCGGGTTTTTAGCCGGCCAGATGCTTGCCATCGGTTTGTTGAATTAGTTAATGAATTTTTATTTAATTTCTGTGAATTGTTTGTTTTATTTTGATTTTTGAATTATGGGTCAAGAAGCGTGCTAAAAAGCCGGCTTATTGCTTTCCCATTTGTTTTGATTTTTTTAAGTTTTTCCGAGACCATGTGGCGGGTTTTTAGCCGGCCAGATGCTTGCCATCGGTTTGTTGAATTAGTTAATGAATTTTTATTTAATTTTTCCCTGGATTGTGTATTTTAAAAGAGAGATCCTTTTTTTCTGCCCACAAACTTCAAGTTAATGGGCCCGGCCCATCTCCTCCTCTGCGCGCGCCCGCTGGCTGGTCCAGCGGGCCTCCTTTTTTTTTTAAACCATTTCAAAAGGTGGGCCCCACATAGATTTTGACCGCCCGGTCAACAGCTCCCGCGCGCGCAGTGGCTTGGCCGCTGCTTCTCGCGCGCGTGCGGGAGACAGCCGCGCGCTGTATTTTCTTTTTTTTTTTTGCAACCTTTGTCTCCGGTGGGACCCTCTTCTCCTCTATGTGTCCGACGTGGACCAAAGTGGGAGAAAATAATCTCCCTCTCCCCTGCGCGGCGCTGTGCGGCGTCTTCTCCCGACCACGGCGGAAGCGGAAGACGGCGAGGTTTACTACCTCCGGAGGGTGCTCCGGCGGCGACAGCGGCCTCCTCGATGATGGTGGCTTACGGGAGGACTTCCGGCGGCGCTAGCAGGCTACGGAGAAGATTTCGGCGGCGCTGGCCTCTCCGGGCTCCTCCGACGGTAGAAGGGGCTCTGGCAAGGGTAACTTACGGAGAAAGGGGCTTACGGCAAGGGATTTCGACGGAGGGGGCTTCCGCAGCGGAGCTTCGGCTGGTCGGCTCGACTTCAAGGATTCCTCCGGTGGGCTTCCGGCGATCGGGAGGGATTTCCGGCGAATGTGGCACCTGCGGGAGGAGCTTCCGGCGGCTGCGGCAAGCCTCTATCTCTCTCCCTCTTCTTCTCTACTCTTCTTTTGCGCAGGGGGGGGTCTCTCTCTCCTTCGCGCTCTCGGGACTCTCTCGGGGCTTCTTCCGGCGATCGAGGGTGTTGACGCAGCCTCGGGGGTCTCTCTCCTCTCCCGTGCCCCCTGCCGAGGAGACGGCTGGGTCCTCTTATAGGCTCGGCACTGCCCTTCCTCCGCCGGAAAACCTCCCGAAACGGGAGTTGCGGCTCCGAGAAGGACTCGGAGCAATCCCGAAATCCATGGGATCGACCTCCCCTTCCCTTCTTATCCTCTATCGGCTTCTCACGGCAGTTTTCTGCTGTCGCTGGATTGGCTCCGGGGGAGAATCCGACGGGAGTTGGTTCCCTTCCCTAATCCGGCAGCTTCTCTTCTTTTTTTTCTTTTTTTTTTTTTTTGAATGGGCCAGTCATATGAGATGGGCGTGAATGGGCCTGTTTGGGCCGAGCATGCCATTCCTTTTGTTTTCTCCCTTTTTTTTTGAAAATTTTTGGTTACAACACATACTTAATTTTTTTTTCTTTCTAGAGACTTTGTCCCCTCCAATGGGCGCTGCCCCCTTGACCCCTGCGACTATTTTGCGCAGTACTTAATAATAGTATAACAATACTTCACTATCACTTATACTATCACATATATATAAGATTTATAATCATAAATATGTGTTATATACTTAAATTTTATAAAGATAAGAATAAATATTCTTCGAGCGTTCCATCTATTGATAGTACAACAATATTTTGCTATCATTTATATTATTATATATGATTAAAATTTATGATTATGAATAAGTGATACATCTTAAAATTTATAAAAGTGTTTCTTAATTATCTTTGCCTTCTCACTTGAGATTAACTCTTTTCCAACGTATACTAATACAACATAATCACAAAAAAATTTATATTTACTTATATACATAGATAAACACTCATATTCAATTATAATATAAAAATATAATTATATTTATGTATATATTTTATGTATACATAAATATATATAATATAAAAATATTGTTTCTATTGTTTCTTATATTTATATAATTTTTAATATTTTTATAATATGTTTTATAATAAAATAAATAAAATCTAACCTGTCCGACCCGAGGTCGTGACCCCATCCGAGTAGGTCGGTTTTGGGGCCAACTGACCCCGGGCCGACCCCAGACCCGGCCTTCCTTGATCTACAATACTCTCTTTTCAGCAAAATGCCTAAAATTGTAAACAACAGTCAACGACCAATCGTTCAAAGATTGGTTAAAGGAATCAGTACAGGATGACCAATATTTAAGTGGAAAAGCAAGGTTAAGCTTCAGTCATCATTCATACCTTTTGAGTTTGATTGCTCATTAATTCGGACACTCATGATTGCAGGTGACGTATAACTTAGACATGCACTACCTGAGTATTATTCTAAGCTTTATAAATACAATATTTCAGAACTAAAGATGGGTCAGTATGAATTCGCTGATCTACAGAGAGTTCAGCCATCTGCACCACACGCATGCGTGCTGATCACAGTAGGTTGGATTCACTCAGATCTGCTGGATCGGGGACATAATATCAAGTTGCAACAAGATGTTGCATAGTGTTCGGTACCTCTGCTTACCAATGAATTGTGTTTTATATAACAAAGATACCTGTAATCTTTGATTTCAATGAAATTTCCCACTTTGCTGGCATTCTTGAAAGTTAAAAAAGAGAAATAATTGCACCCTGCCTCCCAATGGCAAGCAATGGCTAGTTGGAGCCATTGAGTGTGAACCTAGGGTTATTATAAATAAGCCCCAGATGCCAAGCATCTTTCCTTTATGCTCTCTAGTTTAATTTAATAAAGCCTAACAGGTTCATACATTCCTAACTTCTATTCTGCCAGTTCTGATAGTTTTGAAACAGTTTAGGTCATCATGATCCTTACGAATTACATAAAACAAGGCGCTATTTACACTTGGCACCAAATAATCCATGGAACTATACAATATCTTCCCCACACTTTTAAGTACAATCAGGATGAATTTTAAAAGATTGTGAAGTTAAGATGGCAAAAAAATGCTCCTGAAATGCATTTATTGATAAAAACCTTATAGCCTGTTTGGTACAAGATTTACGAGATTAAATAGCAGATAAACCAGGTTTACCCCTAAAATTTTGGGAATAAACCTGGTTTATCCCCAAATTAAACTTGTACCAAACAAGCCTACAAAAGTTAAATGCATTGTCACCACAACCAAATTCGAACAAGCACAACATACTCACTTGTGATCAGATGGATTGGGCATAAGCTCATAGACAATAGTTGTAACAACATCCCTCTTCAACTGGGAAATGTGATAACAAACAACAGCTCATAAGTCTCGTATCGATAAAGAATCAAGCATGCAAATATCTTGGCCCTGAGAAACACCTGAGTAGCTTCACCTCGCAAGCCAATGTAGCATATTTGAGTAGTATTCCCACCAAAATTTTCAGGAAAATGCAGAGTGAGATTTCCAACACTTTGAAATCGAGAATACCTGGTGCCAACGTGTTACAATAGATTAATATGAGAATATATGCATAAGATTGAGTCTGTGATTAAGACATTGCCCATCCCAATCTCTAGTTTGATAGTACTGTGATTTACTTAAAGGAAAATATATATATAGCAAGAATATAGTTCCTTTGCACTAGAGCCCAATATAACTGTATAGGATAATTTATTTTGCATCTTTCAGCTAACGGGTTTAGAGCTTGTTTTTGTATCCTATAAGCTATCAGAATCAGAATCAATTGATTCTGTTTTTTGTTTATCCGATTCGATAAAAAATACATATATACAAAAATAAAATTAATCAAAATAAAGCTAAATAAATTATAAAATATGATATATAAATAATAGAAATAAAGTTTTGAAGAAAACATATCACAATTTAGTACTTATGTAAATTATTAACTTGTTTCTTATAATATGTATTTTGAAAATTATCAGATTCAATTCTGATTTCAATTATAGAATCAAAATTGGAACATAGTGTATGGTATACTTTTTATAAAAGGAAGTATTTTCAGCCTTTTCTGATCTCTACGGTTGTAATCATCTCTTCACTTAAAATGATTGATCCACGTCAAAATAATCTAGCCCCACAAAAAATTTAATTCAATTTACATTGCAGGCTGCATCGTTATTTACCACTTTTTGGAAAGGGAGAAAATTTTGACACATGGTTACCAACATGACAAATGAAGATGAAAGAGAAACAATAACCAACACTTAAATTTTGAAAGCGTAATCTGATCTGAGGAGGAACAAGGAGTGCAAGCGGCGAAGGTCGGATGCCTGCCATGCAACTATGAACTGAAACCAAATAGATGAACAGTTAATAATAGGGGAACAAAATGGACCTGGTATATGCATATCCATGGTTTCCAAACTTGGATAACATAGATGTGCGAAACCCATTTTCACATATCATAGAGAACGGATGTCATGTGATACCCACTTGATATATATGTATTCCCACTTCTAGCCACTGAGCCACCCCCATTTTCTCTCCCTCTAGCCACGCTTGACAGAACAAGAACCCCAACTTTATCTAAATGGATAGAGTAGAGCAAGAGGAACAGAGGAAGAGCGGTCAGGTTTTAATGGTGGATGCCAGCAGCCATCCATGCCTTTTCCTTCCTTTGAGCAATGCCTATGCCTTCCAAGTATACTGATATACTTGTGTGCTTGGAGTAGCTACAGGCCTGAAGAGAGGTTGCATTGAAACATTGCGTGCTGAAGGTAATTGTTGTTCTTCCTTCATGTAATGTAATGCTGATTGCAGCTCTTGTGTTCGTGGGTTTGCAGTGCCGGCCTTCTCTTCTCTTTGATTTCTGAGAAATATATGATATCTCCACCTTGCAGTTTTTAGTTTGTCAGGTGGTTATTAGAGCCAATGACTGGAAGGTAATGTTAAGATAATGCTAAAATTATACATAGTTCTTGAATAGTCCCTTAGCAGAATCATCTGCTTCATTATAGCTGCACTTATGATGACAAAGCCAAGAGTTAGTATACCCACACCCATTTCATGGCAGAAGAAAGTGGATAAGCATCCTGTTCATGTCGATCCAGATCTAAACAAATCCGGGATAGGTCTACCCAAATCCACCCAATTCTCATCACCAGTTAAAATATAGTGAATATAAACATAATCATGAACAGAAAATTGGACATATACTTCAAAGTCTCGTAACTACGGAATGGAATCACTCGAGATTATCTTAAATCTCCCAAGAATGTCTCCAATATCTATCTTGATCACTCAAGCCCCTTTTTTGCTGGCTCTTTGATTCATCAAACTCTATACTATTGCAGATTACTTGTGCCATGTATAGATCTATTTCCCTGCTTTTGTTCATTTTTTTTCCACTGCAAATAACCTTGTCAAGTTTGCCCATCCATACTGAGCAATTCCATTGTTGCATCAATCTCAAACCATTTCTTGTTGTTATCACATATTTTACTCTATCTGAGAGGTCATCAAATTTTCCATTATACAAAGATCTTTGAGCTCTCTTCTCTACATACTCCCTGAGATGAAACCGAGAACCAAGTTGGGAATCCTTGCTCATAATGAAGTAAAAACCATCACAACTTATATTTTTTTTCAAGATTTAGCTTTTTGATTTGATAAATATCACCGAATTCCAACAAAAAATAACATATATCCTTGCATGGTATCAAAAAGAAACAAATCATTTTTTCATTATGAGAAGGATGGACAAATGAGTTTCTATTTTTCAACATATTTATATAAAAATAAAAGTCAGGGAAAACCCCATAATTCCATATGTGATGATGGTCATTGTTGAATTTAAAGCATCAAAATCAAGTATTTCTGCACTTATAGAACCTTTTCACAGGTAAATCATATATAGGCAATAATATTAGATTTTAGTGCATTTTTCATGCTTGTAAACATGCAAATATGATCTCTTGCTTTTCTACTTGATTGCACATTATGAATAAAAAAATAAATAAATTCCAACTTGCTGGAAAGAATACTTTGCAGACTTGCATCTTACAAATTTGTAGCAAACAAGTAACAAGAAAATCACCTAGTTTGGTATTCCAAAATTCCTTGCAAATTTTCAGCCAATAATATTATATTTTAGTGTATTTTTTCATGCTTGTAAACATGCTAATATGATCTCTTGCTTTTATACTTGATTGCACATTATGAATAAAAAAATAAACAAATTCCAACTTGCTGGAAAGAATACTTTGCAGACTTGCATCTTACAAATTTGTAGCAAACAAGTAACAAGAAAATCACCTAGTTTGGTATTCCAAAATTCCTTGCAAATTTTCAGCCAACTCCCATTCCTTGAATAGCTCAAAATCATATAATATAAAGTGTTAACAATGTATAAGGTATAACTAAATCTATCGATCCGGTAATGATCAGGGAAATTACCTGGACAGCTTGCATACTTTGAGCATCTGAAAA
This sequence comes from Cryptocoryne crispatula var. balansae, assembly GCA_036172225.1. Lineage (NCBI taxonomy): Eukaryota > Viridiplantae > Streptophyta > Magnoliopsida > Alismatales > Araceae > Cryptocoryne > Cryptocoryne crispatula. Next base: position 41,336,399 of record CM069928.1, read on the forward strand.
GTCAATGCCATCTCGATTAATAAACCTAGTGACAGATACAACATATTCAGCAAATCCTAGGACCATCTAATTTAGAAATGCCTGCCATAAAGCAACATTTTTTCTCAAGAACATTGCAGCACGTGCAACAATAGTAGTAATTATAACTTCAAAATTCAAAGAAAGGTAAATAAATGTATGCATAGATAAAAGACATCCACAACATTTTCTGATGCTAATGCAAATTATTGTGATGACTATGAGATGCACCAAAAGTTTAAAAAAATTAAGATCAAGGATGGAGGCATTTATGACCATAAAGTCTAGAAAAGAAATGATGTTTATAACAAGTTATGAAAGTAAATTGTGATTAAATGATAAAAATTTTACAGAAAAATATTAAGATTGTGATGGGGATAGAGTGAAAGGACATTTAATAAAAAATAAGTGGCTGAGTTGTTGACAGTGTCTTAAGAGAGAGTAGAAGGGCATCAATGGGGCCGTACTAAAAAATTAAAGCTGGTAGCAAAGAGTTACCAGATGTCAAAAGCAGAAGCAGGATGAAGGAGGGTTCAGATGAGAGACAAAAAATTGATTCTTCTTTCCCAATTGGAATTATTTCTTAGAATGCTAGCAGTTAGGGAAAATTAGGTAAGAGGAAAGCTGTGTGAAAGATGGTCAGGAACTCTGGATATGTAAAATAGATGTTTTGTGCTTTCAGGAAAAAGAGATTTGAACAGGGTGATGAAGAGATTGTGAACTATCATGGCAACCAGAGACAAACAAATGCTATCCACCAGTAGGTAGAGCAAGATGAATTATAATGTTCCAGAATCATTGAGGTTCTGGATATAGAAGTGGGCAGAAGAGTCAATCAGCATGCTTTGACTACTATTTTCAGACCTCTAAAGATGTCTCGGTAAAAAGCTCCATGGATCCTGGCTAGAGCTCAAAGGGCTTCTCTTTTGGAATAATCTTTTTTAAGACCAACATGAAACAGGAAAAATGCTAGGAAGAGAATATTTACCTATGAACGTACAATGCTGCCAAAGACAAGACCTCCTAAAATAGTAGGACCAGAAGAAACACTAACCAATTACGAAAGAAAGTTCTCCAACAATAAAGCCTGGAGAAAGTACAAGGCCTCTCATGCCAAACAGGTTCCCAACCAATCCCTTCACATAGACGCAACTTATAAACCAAATTGCTTGCTGAATATTCATGTTGTTCCTTTCCAACCAAAAGAACCAAAGCTGTAGGTAACCCCCATATACAAGTAGTTTAGTCTCTTCTTCTAAAGGTTTCAGGCTTTCAGCCCTTCCCACCTCAATAGCAGGTATGGACCTTGTGAACCTCAACAAGTGAATGTTTAGGCTCATAAAGAATATGTACCATAGCACCTTTATATTTCCGTGTTACAAAAAGATGGTTGATGATTCTACTCAAGAGATATCAGTAACCTTTCCAAGACAATAGCCTAAACTTCATTAGTTGCTTGTTCCAAACCACTTTCCCCCACCTTTTCCTCAACTCCCCTGTCCAAAGCATGTTGCAACATGATTTCACTATGAATCATTGGCCCTCCTCCCAAATCCAGTTGATGTGGTTCTCCTTGAAAGAGTTACAGTGTGCTTGTGAGTTTAATTAATTATCTCCCCTAGTTCTCTTCCTTGAGTTTAATTAATTAATCCTCATGTAAATGCAAGTTACTTTTCCATGCCGTTTTGTGAGAGAATTTGCGGGCATGGACATTGACACTGATGGAGACATGAACACCGACACAATTTAATGGATATTTTTATTTTATTTTTATGTTTCTGTGTTTCTTTCTTAAACATTTACAGTAGGGTGTTTATATATTAAAAAACAGGACAAAAATCAGGAGCTTTAGTAGTTAAAAAGAATACCTTCGTAAACTAGTGGATATATAGACAAATGAGTAATTTGTTTTTTGAAAATTTCCATTGCACTCCTTATAAAGGGCCTATTATGTATAAAAACCATCAATTAACAATGAAAAGTAAAGGTTTTTAAGTTTCTTGTGCTACTACAAGTCCTTCATGAGAGACAGGGCGGTGAGGCCCTTCATATGTGCCTGAGATAGGCAGGAGAGAACCCAGCTTCTTCCTTCTCTGTGACCAACAATCATCATCAAGCTGATATCCAAGCAGCCCTCGATCTGTGTTGTTCTTCGCTCACCACAAAATAGTCGCATTTTGCGCTTTTATGCCCCAGAAGAAAGTCCCTGCCCAGTCGTAGTCATCCCTATCTGCCAAAATGATCCTATACTGCCAGTGTCACACCCTCCAGCACGTGCACCATGCATGTTTTAATCACCTGAGAACATGCACCACGCATGTTCTAATCACCAGGCCATGGTGTGCTCCCAGAACAGCTTCCACTTTATTGTGCTAGATCTGTGCAACCCATGACTTACCACTCATCTGTGACACAATGTCATCCTCAGCAACCTACATCGCCTCCTGCCACCCAACTCTTGGATGCGACACCACACCATCCACATGCACCCCTGCCTCAACACCCGCCACCCAGATGCAGGCTGCACACCATCTGCCTGCAGGAAGGACTTTTCTTGTGCCTGCAGCATCTGCAAGATTGGCTGACCCCTGCTCCAATAGTTGTCAAAGGACCCACCTGGGCTGCAAGGGGCTTTTCCAAGTCCTAGGTGACCAGGAGCCTTTCTTGAGGGTGCCTGCATGGGCACCTCCCTAGGCAGCCTGGCCCCTTCAGCAAATCATGGGCTCCCATTTAATAATAGTAAAATTATATTAAAATATTTCATTATCACTTATAATATCATATATGTTTAATATTTTTTATCATTACTATATACTTAAATAAAGTATACTTCATACTCTCTTTCTTTACATATATATATTACATGTATATATGCAAATGTTTTATGTATGTATGCATTATTAAGATATATTTGTTGCCTAAGTGGATGCCATGTCACCTTGACAAGTACGCCTGCTCCCACCACTTTACCCATGAGTTGCGGTAAACGCTTCTTCTGGCTCTAAGGAACACTGAGGGTCGTCCCATCATTACAGTGTATAGCACTGCACTTGCAAAAGCTACTGTCAACATCATCTTCTTCCTTGTGTCCATCTCACCCTGCATCACACTAACTGCAAACCATAGCCTAAGACAGCATACGCAGACCTACATGAGCTCATGCACCTGGCAGCTGCTGCCTTATCATCCCCATGTGAAGAATGCTTGCTTCCTCATTTGCCTGCGGGCCTTCCTTCCACCACCTCTGCTTTCACTTCAAGTCCTGCATGCAAACACATGCACAGTGCCTCACCTTTGCACCTGTTGCATATGTGTGCATCCTTCCCCGCCAAACCATTGTCTTCCTGCCCTCACGCCCACCTCCTTTTGTGCCCATACCATACATCATGCAACACTCCTAACCATGGTTTGCAGGATCAGATGATCCAAATCAGGATCAACATAGGCCGATCCGATCCAAAGGTAAAAATCTGATCCTACCCTGGACTTCCCCATGGATCAGGCTGAACCATCCAGATAGGGTGCCGAATCTGGTGATCCTGCGGGAAACTGCCGCCCCTGCATATTCTCTTCTCCCTCGTTGGCATCATGTCCATGTGAATCTGATACGACAGGAGTTTCTGGATCCAGCATATCAGGTCAGATTCAGGATATTAAGTCCATCAAAACTTCGATATCAGGTCCAATGGAACTGATATATTGGATCCAGTCACTCCTATGTACCCAATGCGACCGTCTTCCTCACCCGTTGGGGTGGGGAATAGGTCTTGACGGTAGGGACAGCAGTGCACCACCCATCTTTTATCCTTTATACTTTTTACGTTTTTATCTCTTTTTTTGTTTTTGGAGGAGCTGATCTGGGCCAATCCTAGATCAGTTTTTCCTTCCCTTGGATTGACTGATCTGGTAGATGCTGATCACAATCCAGCCTTCCTTGCTCCCAACCATCTAGCAAGCTGCCCAGCCACCGGAGCTGCCTGCACCTCCTTGCCTTGTGTGGCTGACTTCCCACATGTGCATTCTCCAAGAACTTCCCCACCCAAACCACATAACAGCCCTGTGTCTGTGGCCCACATCCCTGCACAGGCCAGCTTTCTCACACACTACACATGGTAACCATGGTTTGCATGATTGGTCCTGGACAGAAAACATTGATCAGAATTGCACCCATGAAGCTCACCTTCTGCATGTTGTCTTCTCCAGTAACTACCACATGGACTGTTCAAGGGCACAAACCCCATATGCAGTGGCCCACTGCCTAGCCCTAACCTGTACAGAGCTGATCAGCCTTAACCAACACCTCGCACCACAAAGTACCAAGCCACAGTTAACAGTGCTTGGTCACGCTGCGAAAATCATAAAAAAAACAAAATGAAACTTCATAACAAACAAAAAATTAACATTTAACAAATAAACCAAAAAAATTGTCAGACAGAAAGATCGAACCCCCCTTTCTCTCCATCCACTTTTCCCCCTCCTTCACTTCTCTTTTTTTGTTTCCTTTTTGAATTAATGAATAATGTGTTGCCACCTTCAAAAAATAAATAAATAAACACAACCAACCTTATGTAATATAATCCATGGGTCTAGGATAAAAAATCAAAAGTCCATACTCTATGATCCATTGAATATTTTGTTGTGAATAGATGTTTTATAGTGATAAATCAAGGATGTTCGATAATGAAGGTGACTTAATAAACATCAGTTAAGATCGGTGGCAAAGGTAAACTCAACTCAAGCCTTAGTTCCAAATTAATTGGGATCGGCCATATGGATTTTCTTTTCTCCACTCACGTTGATTTTGAGTTACTCCTTCAAAAATATTTAAATCAATCAAATCATATTGAATTACCCTCTTCCGAATTAACTTAGGCCTACCATGCCATGTTTTCATTTATGTTATTTTAATATTTTCTTACTTATCTAACTGGAGCCTCCTTAAGTCTACATTTAATATATCCAAACCATCTCAATCTCCCCTCTTTCAATTTGTTTACAATTGTCACTACTCATATATTTCCTCTAATATATTCATTCCATATTCTATCTAATCTTGTATGACTACTCATCCATCTAAACATTCTAATTTCATCAACACTTATTTTACAAATATGTTTTTCTTCTATTATCTAACATTCACTACCACATAACATTGCATGTCTTATAAAAGTTTTCTTTCAACTTTAGTGAAATCTTACAATCACATAGAACCTTTATAGTTAATCTCCACTTCATCCAACTTGCTTTAATCCTATGATTAACATCCCACAATCCTGCGACAAAATATTTCATCCATCTTGCTTTAATCCTAATGATTAACATCCCACAATCCTGCGACAAAATATAATAAATAGAATCTCAAAATCCCATAATAAATTACGATCACATAGAACCCTTATAATCAATCTCCACTTCATCCAACCTACTTTAATCCTATGATTAACATCCCACAATCATGCAATAAAATATGATAAATAGAATATCAGAATCCCACAATAAACATTGAAAAAAAATTGAATAAGTAGCTATTGGAATCCAAATAATAAAAATTTGAGGTTCAAGACTATCAAAACATAAATGCTTATTAAAGCAACCACAACAAAGATGCCCCTCAAAACAGCTCCCTTTGTGTATAATGAATTTAACCCAATGACAAAGGAAAACTGCAGTCGAACTTTTCTAGATTTCCCAGGAATAGTTTGTACGAAGATGCCCCTCCAAACAGTCCCCTTTGTCTATATTGAAATTAACCCAATAACAGGAAAACTGCAGTTGACCATTTCTAGATTTTCCAATAATAGTTCGTATCATATTCCAATCAGATAGAACATGCATCAACATAAAGAGATAGTGCAAACAGAAAAATAAGGAGCGACATTCCACAGAATCCTAGCAATGAAAAATACAGCAACTTTCATATATATTATTTTATCCATGAAAACTATAATGTACATGCAACAGCAACAAATGAAAGCTATTAGCTAGAAAATATACATACAAAGAAAGATACCAGAAAGGAAGGCAATAATAGTTCTGGTACATACGCTCGCATTTTTGATGGACTTGTACCATCAGAACCGCCGACTATGGAAATGCTTTTTATCTTGACATCAGATGTAAACCTGTTGTTAGATACAGGCAAACAAGAATAAACACACGAACAACTCAGGTAGCTCAAGAATATCATAATAATTCTTCGACTGACAGATTTTGAAAATTATCTGCAGATACTGGAAAACCTAGGTGGATATTAGAAGTTTGAACCAGCACATAGAGTAAATATAGATAACTCTCTTATATTCTTTAAAGATATAAATCAAAGACTATTATATGAATGGTAACAGAGTAGAGTCCATTTTTCTAGAAGCCTTAACAACACATTTATATTTGCCTCTTATATATCCTTAAGTTTTTTGTTTAAGAGATGTTATTACTCACCCTACAAGATTCTCTCTCTCTCTCTCTCTCTCACACACACACACACACACACACAGAGTCATGCTGAAGGGAAGACATTGGCATTTTGGTCTTCTCCGTGAATGAGATAACGGAAAGACACAATACCTGAATGATTTATATACATCAAAGAATAATAACTTAACTTCTTATCAACAGGAGTTATTGAGAATAAATGACAAGAAATCCACAAAGAATGTGGTATCAAATGCATCTAAGGCAATTGCCTAGAATCCGAAGTAAGAAGTAGTAATAGGTCATTTCACATTTGTCAGATTCATCTAGATAGCGAGAGGTTCGGGTAAATCATCTTACCATGCTCATCTTCCCTAACATAGTCTCCCCTCCCTATCTTGCCAAAGTTTGACAAGTGTTTTTTGATTTTTCCTTGATAAGACATTGAAGGCTCTAGACATCTGAAGCCGAGGTAAACAACATGGTTACTGCTCACCTCCTATCACATGAGACGACTCTTACAAATGTTTATATCAATTGATACATGTCATAGTTATCAAGACATCCAAGGCGTTCAAAGGTGCCAATTTCACTTGGGCGATAAGGCAGCTGCGTAGATGTCGTCTAGGCAATAGCATTAGATGTTTATAATTTATATGCATACATATGTGTATGCACATACAAAAACATATATATAATTAGATGTTAATACTATATATTTATGTATACATACAAACATATATATAAATATAATTATATTTGTATGTTGTAATTGAATGTGTGCTTATGTGTGCTTGAAAGAGTTAATCTTGATAAAGTAAGTGAAGGGAAGAGAAAAGAGAGTTAATAGAGAACTTTATAAATTTTAAGTATACAACATATATTTATAATTACAAATCTTAAACGTATGTAATAGTATAAGTGATAATAAAATATATTCATGTTTACACTGTCATTAAATGAGTGCCCATGAATTGCCTAGCCCAAGTGTCTTGGACGTCTTTTGGACTCCCCAAAAGGCACCCTAGCTAGGCATCCCTCCAAAGGCACCTAGAAATACACCTTGAGAACTATGATACATGGACATCTAGAAACTTCCTAACCTGCAATTTATGAACTACTGATGCCAGAAGAAGGAAGGTTCAAGAAGCATAAACTTAAGATGGCCATAGTTTTTCCATCAAAAAGAAACATGTTGAGAAGATATCATGGACATGACTATTCTGAGCCATGTTTGACCGACTTTTCAGATATTAAGAAATTGCTAAGAGAATAAAAATTTGTTTAGAAAATAATCCTACACAACTAAATTAAACAATGAAACAATAACAAAAATAAAAGTTTAATTACATTTCAATGAAAGAAGCAAAATAAGATTCAAAGTAACTTACGGGATAAAAACAAGCAGTTCAGGGTCACCATCATTACTTTCTAAGATGCCCTGGCAAAGTGGAGAAAATATAAGCAATACAAGAAGCAAAATTACAATGTAGAGGCTCAAAATATGCTGGAATCGACATTGCATGTCAGAAGATCACCAAATTGGTGACGGATTTTACATTTTTTAAGACAATTCAGGGCCCAAATGAAGAAAATGTTTTGTTGTGCCAAAATACATAAATGAGTTAAAAACAATAATAAAAAATGAGTGCCAATCTTCATGTATTTTCATCAGGGTGATAGTGAGTGAGAGACAACCTTTTCATTCCTTTATATAATGGGTTATCAACATATGTACAACCACCTGTAACTTAGTGACCCATTAACATGGATTGCCGAATTGGTCAATCCGGATCGGAATCAGTTGATTCCTGGATCGGATCGACCATGGCAATTTAATTTTAGCCCATAAGGACAATCCAAGATAAAATCCTGGTGGAAGCGACCAATTCTGGCAAACCATCACCGGAATTGCCCCCAGCTGACGGCTTGTCATCGGACCCGATATGGCGGATCCAGTGACCATAGCTAAGGCCATCTTCCCCGCCAATACATAACTTACGTCACCGGATCATAGCCTAACCGGGTAGATCCGATTTGGCTCCGAAATAGCTAGATTGGACAGGAATCTGGTCTAGGTCCTTATTTTACAGTTTTTTTTTATTTTTAGGGTCTTTAAGGCCAATCTAGACCGATTCCATATCAGAAATCCTCCCGGTGGATTGGTTGATTTGGTTGATCCAATTCCAATCCGAGATTCAATTCCTACCCCCCCCCAATCCTTGCCCAATAGTCAAAAAAAAATCAAAGACATGTTTTCCTTTGATATGTTATTGTTTAAGTAAGTTGTGCAATTAACGCCTGAGTTTTGTTCAATGAACATTAGCATTTACATTAAAATGAGCACATGATTCGTATGGTTTAGCCTACTTAAACAAGCTAGTATTCACTAAGACCACAACTTCTGAAAAGAGAACAAACATAAATAAAATATCTAGATAGAAACTCAGCAAAAATCTTCTTCTTTCCATCGTAGGAATCACCATAGACACAATGAAATCAACCAGGAAAGGCATGCTAACCAGCAGATATTTAATTATCATTTAAAGGCACAAAACAAGTTAGAATAATTGCAAAAAACATCAATTTTCTCTTCTAAGTGAAGGATGATTCCAGTTATCTAGATAAAAAGGGAAATGTGAAAAAGAAGACTTTGACTAGAAATCAGATATTACTTTATAATGAAATAAATGTTACTCATCTGCAGACTGAAATTGCCAAGCCAGATAAGTACCTCTGAAGAATTCAAGCGTCTCTCCCATGGTTTAAAAATAGACTTTACACTTCCAGTAACAGATTCATTTAAAGCAGAAACCTGAGGACCATAAAATGACGTGTATTTTGTAATAACAGAAATATAACCAGAAGTCCAAAATTTACTTATACTACTAAAAATGTTTGAATTATGATAATAAATCTGTTAAGAATAGCAGAAATATGATAACTAGGTTTGATGTGTTAGTTCAAAATCATTTATTTTGAAAGGAAAAAGAGCATGAAGGACTAGCATAAATGCCTCAAAGAGTGAGGAGAGGAAAGGGCACCTCACCTCAATGCCTTCGTGAATGTGCCAGAGGTGTAAGGTGCCTAAACCAAGAATAACACCTAAAGCAGATGTCTCCACATTAGTGGTGACCTCCATTTTTGTATTAATTTTTATATAGTGTGATAATGTATTTTTAATAATAATACATATGTACATGTTAGAAGAAAAAGTGCAAAATGAGACCATGGGGCTTGGTGGAGAGGATGAGGGGGAGAAGAGGTACATAGGAGATCTTCTGTGTAGGGGAAGAAAGATAGTAGAGAACAAGAAAAAGAGAGAGACAGATAGCAAAATGCAGGGAACAATGAAGGGACACAGAATGAGACTTAAATGTAAGGAAGCCAGAGTGCATGTCAAAGTGGTTGTGTGAGAAAAAAAATATTTTAGCTCCTCTGACAACCAGTGGTACTGTGGCAGTAAAGACTCATTGTAGGCACACATCACAATGATGGCTGCGAATGGAACTGAACCCAAAGAAGAAAATTGAGAAAGGGAGGTAGAGGAGGAGGTGCCTTTCAGTATTTAAAAGCAATGACGCAGCACAGTGGCAGATTCAAGCTATGATTAGTGGGGTCAAGTGACCCCACTAAAATGTGAAATTTATATCATAATTTTTTAGCTATTTTATCAAAATATAAGATATTAATATGTTTTAAAAATGGTGACCTCATTAATTTTATTTTGTGGCCACACTATGCAAAAATTCTAGATCCGCCACTGACGCGGCAGCAGCAGGTGAAGGCAACAGCGAGAGGCAGAGGAGAATCAAGAAACACTAGGGCAGTGGGAGAAGAGTTGTAATATGCAAAAATTCTAGATCCGCCACTGACGCGGCAGCAGCAGGTGAAGGCAACAGCGAGAGGCAGAGGAGAATCAAGAAACACTAGGGCAGTGGGAGGAGAGTTGTAATATTGTATAGAAGGGGATGTTGCCTGAGAGAGAGAGAGAGAGAGAGAGAGAGAGAGAGAGAGAGAGAACTTGGGGGCGTGCCTCATTGGACCTATAAGACCATCCAAACTGGGTAGGACCAGTGAGAGTTAGCTCAGGTAAGAGAAAAACACAAGGAGATCAAATCAGTAATTGAACTGAACTAGATGAGATGATTGCCTCAGCGATTCATGGTGTCAAGGCAAATAGTATTAAGCATCTAACCATGTTTCGCCACCTAGCTAACTGCCTTATCACCTTTCAGTAACTACTAACTATGTTATCAAAGACGACTGAGATTATTGCCTCAGGTGACACGACAGACAAGGCAAGATGACAGTAAAGCACCTGTCACCTTAGGCAACATTTCAGTCGCCTTTGAACAAGTTTCTGAAGCGCTTTAAGCACCTCACCTTAGGATGCCCCAAGGGCGCATGGGTCTCCAAAAGGGACAGGTCACCCAATCATCCTCTCCCCCTCCAGCCTCCACTCCTGGCAGACCAATTGCTCTCAACTGTAAAGGGGAACCACCCTAGGCACCCAAGGTCATGCAATCCCCCTCCCCACATCAAGAACCTCACACCTCTACTCTAACCACAATACCACATAGATAATAGATGCTCAAGCAAGCACCCAACTGAAATTACAGTCAAATTTCTTAACCATTAAAACAGAATATTTCTTGATCAAATACCAAATTTGGTGATAAAGCACAATTAGAAAATATCAGGACCTCAAGACTTGACCAGCTGATGCAATTCCGTATGATAGAGTCATATACCTTCTCAAAATCCATTCCAACTAAGATAGTTTCATATTTCTTACAATACAAGCATTTTCTAATATTTTGGAAAATGGATGGCAAGAATCACTGTGTTATTGCTAAGGAATGACTAAATGTATTTTAAGCAGATGGTAGGAACGACAATGGAGTGAAACAACCCACGTCCCAAATGGACGGAAAGAATCACTGTGTTATTGCTAAGAAATGACTAAATGTATTTTAAGCAGATGGTAGGAACGACAATGGAGTGAAACAACCCACATCCCAAATGGTGCAACCCATTTGACAATGCTCACAAAGTTCCAAAGCAATGGCCGACAAAGCTTTATCTAACATGTACCTCTCATGATTATTGCATTGGAGGGAGAAGAGACATTGCCATCTAGGCCTAGGGAACTTCATCAGAAGGCATCCCCTCTTACATCGGGAAGTGATGGCAAGTACGGAACGATAATGATATCAAAAGGTAACTAAAATGATTAAGAATCGAAGTAAAAAGCATCTTCTTCTGCAGGGCTATTCTAGCAAGACGTCTGAAATGGACAAAACAGGCTCCTGCTCCGCCGTACCGGTTGGCAAGTCCACGAAGGTGATCCATAAAAGGCGCATAAAATAGACAAGGAAAAAGAAGAAGCAAGAATCCATCAGAAACCTCACAGCAAGTTTTAACACAACTTATAAATGATGTTAACAGAACATATTCACGTATAAAATAAACTCTAAAAACTTTAGAAGTAACATCATAAAAATCAAATCAAGCAGTTCGTAAACCATCAAAGGAGATTCAATCAACGTCGAGCCGAGATGCAGACTTCACAACCATAAAAAAATACAGCAAAACAACTTCGTACAAGTCGATGGCGAAAAATTCGCAGAAACGAGAACCGGAAGAATGTACCTTGGAGAAGTCGATGTGCTTATAGAGAGACCAATCTGCGGCGCAGTTGTGATCCTCGCAGCTATGATCGTGCGTACACGCCATCCACCGCCCCGTATCCGATCTCCGACGTCCGGGAAGAAGAAACAGGAAAAAGTGGAAAACAGAACGATAGCTCACCGTATTTGTTTCCGGTCGGTTGGGTTGAACTACGAAGAACTCGGTGCGGGTGCGGTGCAATGAACCGCAGGGACGCTCATCTCGTCTCGACCACGAGCAGCTACCATGGAATCCAATCCTCTAGACGTTTCAGTCACGTGCCAAAGACGTGCGCGAATTCGCTGTGGGATTCCCGCCTTTTGAAGAGTTGGAACATACGCAAACTCGTTGCCGGGAATGGGAGGTTTACTCTGCTTCACACCGGAAAAAGGAGCCTTTTTTTACATATCAATAAGCATTTGAAATCGTTTTAAATTTGTACCTTCGCAGTCATTGAAATCATTTTATATTCCCTTTTCGATCTTATGCAGGTTAACTTTCACTGAAAAAAAGCATCATTGTTAACCACCCACATTAGGTTATTAGTTTAAATAGCTAAGCCGGCCCTTCGCCTGAAAGCTTGTGACGTTAATCTATATAACTCGACCCCTACCTTCGGTTCTTAAAACTAGATGACCGCCCTCAGCTACATTTAACCGTCTAAACCTTGTTGTGCTTAACAGAGCGCAAGAAGCCTGTCAAACAAACCAACCAAAAAAAAAATTTTACAACATCAGGGAAGCTCCATTGGTCAAAATTCTGAGAAACGCTGAAAGAAGCGACAAGAGAACAGCCTCTTTCTAGATCACTTTTTCCTCCCTCGTGACTGCGATCATGGTCCAGCGGCGCCTGCGCGCCTCTCTGTGCATTCTCGAGGCCCATCACTGGTGACGCAACAAGAGCCTGGTAATAACAAAGCTGGCATCTGGGTTAACAGCATAATCACGATCCCACTCATCAAAATGACGTCTGAAAACGAATAGAACACATCGTGCGGATTTTCCCTTTACAATGAAATCTCCAGTACACCGGATTGACCACCGTCGTGACATACGCAACAGAACTGCTACCGGACCCAGGAGGGGGAAAAACCCTGAACCCAATATCGCTCTGATTTTTTTTTCCAATTGCCACCGCTCTACAACGAACTTATTTTTTTTTCCTGAAAGCTATGTTTCCCTCTACAACTCGAGGGGGAGAGGAACATTGACGCTAGGTTGAAATGCCTATCATCATGCACTCAAAATTCTCGTAGCTTTCTTGGCAGTAAAGAATCGATGCTGGTTACCAACACCCCTAAGCTATCTTCAAACGAGCCGTTGTGTAGGATGGGCGTAAATCCACTGCAGTTAGCGAGCCACGTCAGACATGAGAGGTGTCACTGTTACGTACTTCGCGACTTCCTGTATCTCCACAAACCAACCGCTAGAACTACAGCACCAGCAGCCAGCGTCAAGATCTGCAAATAATAAAGATAACGATGAAGATATCACCACTCTGAGCGAAATTAAGAGACGTATCTTTTGGATAACTTGAAAGAAATATGGAAAATGTCAGTTTTAAAATAACCAGAAATAGAGTCGTTTCACGTCTCAATATTTTATTAATGGAACCAGACAAAAAAAACTACGAAAGATTTCCTTTTCTCTATCATTCATGCAATTCAAGCAAAAATACACTCACAACAGTGACTTCATAATACGACTGCAAGTGAGACAAGATTAGCTTGGGTTGACCCTAACCTAATCCGTCTAAAGAGCAGAAAATCCAGAAGTCAACCCAACAATCATGAATGATCAAGTTTTCATGAACTTCAGCCATAAGCCAGAGCTACAACGTAAACTGCTTCTAAGAAATGGTAAATCAATATATAAATGACATAGTATTTTTCTATCATCTTGGGTTCCTTTAAGGTCAGGTTGGCCTGGGTCTCCAGCCTACACTGATAGAGACCAAGGTAGCTGACTGTAGGAGCAACCTGAACCCAACCAGATTGGGTGCACTTTTTTATTTTTATCAACCAGGTCCAGGTTGGCCACTTGGCCTCCAGCAGAAAAAGGGACGAGCTAATTAAGAGGGATGCTCCATAGAATATATTTTGGAAAGAGAGAGACAATTATTTAAAAAAAGAACGCCAATATGAACAAACATAGCGAAATGATATACACATCAACTAAATAACGTCAAAATGCAGAAATTATAGTAGCAACAGGAAGTACATGAGTAATACTAATACCTTTGCATCTTGGCTCAGTCTTTTTGACCCCGAAATTAAGTATGATTTGAGCACATTCGACCAAGAAAACTGAGGCATGAGAACTACAACAGTGTATTGACTTTTGCATGGGAAAGGCAGTATCCTCTGTAGTGCCAATTTTGCAGTTGATTTTGTCAGAGATTCTCTAACTCTAGTACGTCCTTCATCTTGAACCTGCATACAACAATAATGCATAATAACAGATAATTTATTTTCAGCTTAGGCTGTAGGATTCAAATTTCTAACAAACAAAAGCTTGAGACTGGAATAAAAATGAAGTGCTTCCCACAGGAAGAGCAATTGAAAAACATAAGAATTTACAAGTTGAATTGAAACAACTGTAAAAATATCAATATGAAATCCATTTCTCAATCAGCAAAAGTTGATAACCTGTAAGAAAACATAGCAGTTTTAATTGTTTTATAGTACATCAACTAAGTAAACAGACACTGAGCATACTGAATGAGCTATACTGAAAATCGTATCCTGCAGCAAGCACTAGTTCATCAAACAAATGCAGGAGTGATCGGTTGTGTCCCATTCACCATAAGGCTCCACCAAACTCTTCTGTAAAACAGCTCATAAACTTTCAACCAAACCCCCCCTGTTCTTTACCAATAAGACCATACAGAAGTAAAATATCCTCTAAAACAGATCATGCACAACCTAAGTGGCCCGGTTGCTTGCTTACAAAGAGGTCAAAGCACTAGCATATGGAATTAGGGGAACCAGAGATGCAAATATTATGAGGTCGCTCAATGATAACATGTTGTCCTCAAGTACACCTGTAATTTAAGGATATGTGGACTACAAAAGAAGACAGTGTAAGAGACATTCCAAATGACAGAAAGTGTCATTATAGCAATCGCCTCCCTCAAAATAAAAGTATGATAGTAAAGATGGCTTACTCTGACCTTGTCAATCACATGTGCACTGAGAAGTTAAGTTGTGAAAGGTGAGAGGCTACACCTAGGAGGTGAGGCGAGGGAAAGGGCCGGACTCTGCCTCAGCCCAGACAGAAAATTGAGGTGACTGCCTCCTCCATTTAATCCACCTCAGGTCCTCAGCTGCAGATCTAAACCAGTCCAGCCACAACTGCCATCAGGTTAAATAACTGTTGCCCCACCTTGATCTTGCAACCTCAGCACGTTCAAGCTTTTTGTGAATATCAAGGGTAAAGGATTTGGTTTCTTTGAGTCCTCGAGAAAGCTAAGACAAGGTGACCCGATCTCATCATCTCACCACAGCTTATTGTTCTAGCCAACCAAATTCTAAATATCATGTTGGAGAAAGTGGAATAACATAATGTAATTGAAGGCATCGAAGTGGGTAATGGCAGGGAACATATCACTCACCTTCAGTTTGCAAACGTACCCTGCTCTTTTCTTCAGGGGGTTCGGTAAAATGTTTTAATCTCAGAATCATGCTATTTCTGTTGCAGTCTGTCACTGGGTTGAAAATCAACGTGAATAAATGTGAGTTTATTGGTATTAATTTGAATGAGCATCAATGTGAACAATTATATAGGGCATTTTCAATATGATGTGGTCTTCTTTCCCAATCAGGTATACGGCTTCCCTCTCTTTGATAAAGGATCTAAAAGCAAGGATTGGCAATGTATCATCCACAAATTTGAAAGCAAACTTTAAGGATGGAAAAACAACATGTTGTCCTCTGGAGGGAGATGACTTTTGTCTAAAACAGTGTTACAACTTACAAAGTCTCCCACTTTTTATTTTCTATCCTCAAAGTGTCCAGAGGTGTCTGTAAGAAACTGGAGAGCGTTAGGGCTAGGTTCTTTCTTATGGAAAGGTAACGATGGCAGCAGCGGCCTACACCTTATCAAATGGAACCATGTGTGTAGGCCTACAAAAGAAGAGACAGTGGGCTTTGCTCCACTTGAAGCTATAAACAATGCTTTACTCTCCAAGTGGCTATGGAAACTGAATGTCAATAGAAATCCTCTTTGGGTAAAATTAGTTTGCTCTAAATAAAGCATTGGCAGGGAAGACTCTTGGATTAGCGATTTTAGAAATAGAAGTAGAGTTTCGGGGATGTGGAGATGTATCTTGCATAACTGGGAGTTTTTCAAGTCAACTACCACCATTTAAGTAGGTAATGGCATGCCCCGCTGCCTTCTTTGTTTCCCACTCTCTACGGCCTGTGCAGGTATAATGGTGCAAAAGTTTATGATGTTTTGGGATGAGGAATATAGATGGTGGTTAACCTTCAGGAGGAACCTCGAGGATGCGGAGATCCAAGAACTTTCTGGCTTACTTGGAATCCTCGATAACTGAAGGTGCCTTGTCAACAAAGAGGACAATCTATCTTGGCTGCCCTGCCACCATCTTTTTTTCACTGTGAAATCAGCTTTGAGCAGGTTAACTAAGGATGGGGTGGGGCACCATTTGATTTGAAGGCAACCTGTTCCTGTTAAGATAAAATATTTTCTTATGAAAGATTTGTTAAGCTTCGACTCCCTACCATAAGCCACCTGCATAGGATTTTCCCTATGATATCTACATGTGTTCTGCAGTTTCAAGGAGGAACATGTGGATCACCTCTTTATCAAAATGTGGGGTATAAATTTCTTATGCCAGACTGTCTTTAGATGTTGGAGAATTGCATGGACAGAACCTGCAGATATTGTTTCTTTAATGCGAGTTTGGTGGGGGCTGAATCCTTTGGTCTCAGATTCTATGATGTAGAACATGATACTACCTGCTATCTTGAGGTCTGTTTGGGGTGCAAGGAACAAGCACATTTTTGAAGATCATTTTGAGAACACGAAGCTCCATTCAATGGTTGTTCTCATCAAGGACTGAATGTTGGCATTCTCTGGAAGTCCCATGAAACTTTTAGGGAGAGATTTTTGTTGTTCTTATAGTTTTAATTGTCTACTTTTCTACCACCTCAGTGGGAGAGTTCTCTTCCCTTTTCCACTTCAGTGTTTTTGTGTTTTGTTCCACAGTTTCAGACGCGTTTCTTTTGCTTCATATAAAATTGGCCTTTTGACCAATCAAAAGAAAGGAGATGAATATTTGCCTGCCTCAACTCAACCCATATCAGCGAGGCAATTGCCTCAGGTGCTTAGTCCATCTTGTACACTGTCCTTGGCCAGTTCTGTCATACCAAGCCAGATCCAAGGCCAGTTCCACTTCAGTCTCCTATGGGTCTCACCACTCTCTGACCCTAATTCTCATTCCCAAGACTCCCAACATGGAATGTTCACCCCATTGCTGCTGTGACTACATGTTTGTCCCTGGCATATTGCTGCAGCGGAGGTGACCACTCTGCTTAACTCTAAGGCATTGTAAGAAAACCATAGAAAATGCATTGCCATCTGCCTCAATGCCCCCAATCATGCTTCAGCCTTGCTGAAGGTGTGCTTCTAAGTTCTAACCCTCCAGTCAAGTCCCCCCACATAAACCTCCAACTTTTCCTCCTTGTCCTCTTACCCCTCTAGTCTCTACTTCTGTGGCCACACTGTCCTCTCACTCCCATCTTCCTCTGTCCCACTCCCACACCAAGAAACACAAAAATTCCTCCATTGCATTCTTCCTTCACCCCTCCCATCCCCTGCTTCAACTGATGCCACAACTGCCAAAGGTGCCTGAGATGAGAAAATCCGCAACTCATCTCAGGTGCCCTAAGACATAAAGGCATAGCTAACATGGAACAAGTAGGGTTTCACATCTTGAGAATTTAGCTAGGTGATATTTAACACAATTACAGCAGTGAAGCCATATTATGAAGCTTTTGTGTACACTGCAAAGCAGAATTTTTGTTGGTGGAGGGTATTCCCTCATAATTTCATTTGTTCATGCAAAAACCTGACTAGGGGTTGGGACAGCTCCCACTCCCAGGCATGGCACCCAAGCCACCTCGACGGGTGATTGATGTAGCTCCTAGGACAGATATCCAATCCATAACAGCTAAATAGTCTTGCCAATCCACCTTGTCACCTGAGGAATATCGCCAACAGGCAATCCTGAATATACGCAGACAGAAACATATAGATATCCTAGGACCAGTGATAAATTAAGAGATGCCTACTCACAGTGAAACAAAAAAAAAAGAATAAATAATCAATCATAGGATTTAAGATGTTGTGAAAATAAGTATGACAAAGAACAATAACCATGATAAAAAATAAATAAAAAATACTATAAAGAGTGAACAATTGAGAACTCCAGAATAGTATCACACCTATCAACGTTCTCAAGATCGACCAATCCATATTGGGATTGGCAATTTGGCAGAAGCCTGATCCTGGGGCACTTTCCACAGAGGTCGGGCTAGATATGACTGGATCTACCCAGACCGGCCAATTCTGGAGCAATCCAGGGATGAACCAGGTGGGATTGGCACATCCCAGTCCTGACATAGGAGAGTGGCCACTGCTGCTGTGCTGCTTAAGTTGGCAGATCTAATTGTGTTGGGTCCTCTCGGGTAGGCAGGTAAGAGCAACGCCATTTACACCGCAGGTCAATCAGGAACATTTTTCTATGCTTTTAATGTTATTTTGCATTTGTGGAAGAACCAATCAAACCGATCCCGGATCAATTTTCCTTCTGTTTGATCGGCCACCCTGGCCAATAGATCAGGATTGGCCCTGGCCAATCCGGAGGTGATCCAGACAGAATATTTTGCCATCTACAAGTCATTTTTTTATCATAGATGTAAAAAGTAATTGAAGTAGAAAAAAAAGTGAAAATCAACAGTTAGTGGAAGATATTACCTTAAAAGATTCACTAACATCACCAAAATATGACCTGGATTGGTAGCTGCGCAAAACACGGTCCATCCAGTAATAGTTCTCCTGCAAGAAATTGACAGGAAAAGAGATATGGGGCAAGCATCAATGAGACAGACAAAAAAAAAGAAATCTAGAAGATCAGTCAGTCCTGATGAATGCACTGGTAACCTTCATTTGATTTTTCTAGTTTTCATATAAGCATTAAAGTCAAAGAATAGTTATACTGCTTCGAGTATTAGGTATAAAACATAATTTTTATTGGCAAGAGAGGAGAGCACATCAGGCATCAGCGAAGGGAATGGGGGAGAGGGGGGAGGTGTTCTGTAGTTTTGAGCCTTTGGCTCTCACTAAATGTCCCCTCTTGTTTTCTCAATGCATGTGAAAATCAAAAAGAGAATAAATGAAAACACCCTAAACCCTCCCTCTAATTTCCTCTTCCCAGAGCAGCAAGCTCCTGACTCTCTGCTCCACCTGTTGCCACACTCTCTCTCAACCCCTTCCCTTCCCTTCCCCGGCATTATCAACAGCCTCTGCATGTCCACTCGCTCCCATCTTTATCTCTCAATTCAGGTTCTCTCCATCCCCTCCTCTACCAGTCCTCTGTCTTCCTCTTGGCCACAACATCTGCGTTACCTCCACAAGAGTCCATCTCACCGTGACACATGCAATCTCTCACTGTCCCCACTTCTTTTCTGCTTTCCCAAACTCTCTCTTGCTCTGCCATTTCAAATTGTCATCACTGAAGTCCCAATCTCTCACTGTCCCCACTTCTTTTCTGCTTTCCCAAACTCCCTCTTGCTCTGCCATTTCAAATTGTCATCACTGAAGTCCTCCCTGAACTCTTGATAATGTAACATAATGTATGCTGGTGTTCTCATTTTCCCCGAGGCATCAGGCCTGTGCATTCGCAGCTAACCCAGCGTGTGCAGACCAGAGACCACCCGCGAAACCACAATTGGTACTCCACAACCTTAGCCTCCTCTAGCACCAGAAAACATGAGCCTTTAGTAAGTTCATACTGTTTGTCAAAATGCCACATTCAGCATACAGGCACACTGCGAAAATGCCACACTCAGCAGATGGCATTTGATTAGGATACTAATCAAGAAACATGATTGCTCCAAAACATACCTGCAAACCATTTTCATGGGCTCGCTGTTCAATTTCAAGGACAGACAACACATCCTGATCCGAAGGGCCATGCTCCTGAAGCTGTAGTATCTCATCCAGGGATAGATCAACCTGTCAAAGATATAACACGAATGGTGCAGCAGGTCAGGGCATAATAAATGCAGAGGGATACAATTTCATAAAAACCATTTACCAAACTGAAACATAAGCTCTTTATAGATTCATGGGTATCTATTCACAAAGAGAACATACAAGCTTCCATGAGATGGCTGGATCGCATGAAAAATTCACACTTATGTCACCACGTACATCTCCAGTTCGTGAAGGTTTATTACCACCAAGGAAAACAGAAACTCCTACAGAATAAATCTGAAAATTAAAGAAATGTAAGTATAACTACATGACAGAATATAAATGCAAGAATATGACTGCTCAGAAAGGGTAAACCTGTCCATGCTTGAATCTCAGAACCTGCATAATTCTTGTTTCCAATATTTTGCTAAGGAATCCTACAAAGTGAATTTCCTCCATCTTGAAACAAGAAACAGGTGAAAAAATAATAAATTATAAGAAACTTCGTTCAAAAAGCTAACTGCAGTATGATTGATTTATAACACTTCAAGAATCGCATTTTCTCAAATAATGGAGAAACTTGCCATAGAAGTATTCTTGAGCAACACAGGAAAAGCTAGTTGAACAGAGCATTGAGCTTCCACCATTGGACTACGGACCACCTCTCTGGATAGAAAATTGATTTACAATGGACATTTATGCTGAACTTCAGTAGTAAAATAGCAGAAAGAGTTACCTGATGACAGCTGCTGGAAAAGTAAAAGGTAGGCCTGTCAGATCATCACGACTGAAACACAAAACAGGTTCTGGTGGCTTTGGTATCCCACCCTATGTAGATAAACCTAAGCTGTTAGCATGACAATTTGAACAATCAAAGTATCTAATACAAGTACACTTACCAAATACTGCAATAATAAAGGAAGGGCCAATGTGGAATCTATATTCCCAACAAGGACAACAGTGAAAGTTGAGGGATCCTTGAAACATTTGTTAAAATATTCACATGCTTTAATAGGATCGACCATCTTAAGGTCACTGATACGAATTGGCTGCACCATATCAAATGATTTAGCAGTGAAATGAAAATAGTAAAAATAGTAAGACAACAAATTGTCAAAATCTGAAGTGGACAATTTCATAAAATATACCCGGAAGAAATAAGAATTTCCATAATTCAACTCCCGAACTCGGTTGGCAAATGCTGTATATGGATCCCTTTCTTGTGCAAGAATGGCTTCTTCTGTCATTTGCATGACAATCTTCACTTCTTCATCGCCGGGCCTAACATTAGTGGTAAACAATTGGTAGACAAGCTGCAAATTACCAGCGTAGGTGAATGGTTAGAGAAATGATATAAATAAAATAAAACCTTCTCAAAGTAATTTTTGGAACAAAAACAAATGAGTACTAAAAGAAGATTATGGGACAAATGAAGAGTCACAATTAATAGGATCTTTGATAACACATTTTTGTGTGTGTTTTTTTAAATAATGAAGGATGGACTAGAAAATGTTTAAAAAGCACACTCAACCTTTTAAGAGTGTCTACCCAAATGAACACCCCCTCCGAAATAAAAAGCAGAGCAACCATTTTTTTCCCAAGAAGGCAAGGAACACACCATCTGTGGGCTTAGGAACAGATTGTCCAGGACTCCTCGTCATTTCTTCCTAGCAAAAGGTGTGGCTTTAACCAATTGCAGACACTTTTTATCTCTTTCTTAGCCAATGTTGTCATTTACCACTATTGGTCCTGGTCCCACCTGCATGTGCCTCCGCTTCCCAATCCCTTTTGCTGATGGACTACCCCCTTTCACAATCCCCCAGCTGGTCCCACCTGCAGGCCCCTGTTCCCCCTCCCCATTCATCTCCTTCCTCTCTTTCCCTGGCAAAGCACCTCCTACCCACTTCATTGCCATCTCTATCTCTCACCATGTGTGTATCCACACAGCCTACCCAATTTGAGTTTAAGGATTGAGTTGAATTGAGTATGTCTCTTGTGGCAGTGCCCCTTTACTGCTCCTGCCTGTCTGCACCAGTGGTCCCCCGTGCATGTAATCCCTTTCTCCCCCTGCCAACACCTTTTGCCATCAACATCTCTTTGGTTGGTCACCTATACTCTCTACTATATCCTCTATCCATTCTCTCCCTAACAAATCCCCTTCATTGTGACCCTACTCTGGCAGTTATAGTCGTACCTCCTTTCACTGTCCTACATATCTGCTATTCACGTTGGTTTTCATATCCATGAAACCTGCCTGTCTCCCATCTTTCTTTCTAGCAGTCCAGCAGGTTGCCTATGACTCTCTCCAATAGAATCTTGCTACTGGCTACCCCCATCTTCATAGCAAATCTCCACTCAGTGGACACCTCCTTACTAGTTGCTACCCTCTTGTAGTTCCAATTCATCTGCTCCAGTGGTGACACCCATGCCATGCCGCCGCCACCCCCCCCCAATTATCTCCCCCCTCTTTCTCAAACAGCTTACCATCCCCCCTCTCTTTCCATATCTCTGAACAAGACAATGCTGCCAAGCAACTGTATTGAGGAACCTAATTGCAACCTCACATAAGTAGCTTGACGGCACCCAGAGAATCTGCATCACTATGAATAAAATGTCAATTTCTTATGTTTTGGTTCATATAAATAAACATCAAAATTGCCAAGCCGGCCAATAGGCCTAGTGCCCACTCCTCCATCACATAAAGTTGGTGTCTGGCCCATGGAATGCCGGATAGGGCTGGGTCAGCCTGACCCAATCGGAGATCCGACTTCAAATCAGATTTGAATCAACCAATCCAGCAGCCTGGGTCAGCTGGATCCAACCCAGACCCCCAAGTGGCCTCCCCCTTCCATTATCTCTTATTCATTTCTCACTCTAAATTCTCTCTCTAAAACACCATAAATTTTTTCTCTAAAATTCTCAAATTCTCATAAGGCTCTCAAGTCTCAACACCTAAGTATTCCTTTTTTAAGTTAATTGTGTTACTAACCACTTTATTTCAATTCTATTTATTTTATTTATTGTTCAACCATCTTTTTGTAATCAAAATGTCGGTGGACAACCGTAACACAAACTACCGGCTCAAGCTGAAATGATGACACATTGCAACTTTATGTTGCTTATTGTTGCACTTTAAAAATTTTAATGTTGTTCGTAAATTATATATTATTTCTATAATCTTTTAGCTTATTGGTCATATTTAGCTATTCATAGATGTTGAGTTTTTCCTATCTTTGGTTTTGAAACGTCTCCCTTACGTTGATGTTATAAAATTGTTCAAATTTTATGTTATTAAATTGCTATATTTTTTCTAGTTTTAAATTGATGTTGTTGATCTATTTTGTTTGAACTTGATTCTTACTTAATTGTTGTCATTCTTTTAGGTTAGCTGTATTTTTGTCATTGAATCAAATTTGAATTTATGAATTATTAGTGCATCATATATATGCATATATAAATAATAAACTATAGATATTAAAAAAATACGCTTCTCCCCACAAGCGCTCACCTCAAGCATTTGAAGCGAGGCAAGCCCATTCTCACCTCAGGTGCCTCATGCCTCAGATAAAGTAGGGTTCAGCATCTTTCAGTCTGGTTTAGCAGATTTTGAATTCAGTTCAGCTAGTTTCCAGATCGCCTTAGGTCCAGTTCGCTCATTTTCAATTCGATCGGACATACAGCAGCAGTTTCATGATCTATTTGGACCCGCTTATGCATGTAGATGACGGCTTCTTCGTTTATGTCCCGCATCACCGACGCCCTATCGCATGAGGGTCTTTTAGGGCCCAAAGCCAGTCCCAATGCTTTCAAACTTCCCGGTTCCAGCCAGTTTGATCGGTTTAAACCTTGGCTGGCCGGTTCAGGGTCAGACTAACATGGTTCAACCAAGATTGAGCCGGTTCAGGCCCAGTTTACCTGGTCAGTCCGGTTAGACCAGCATTTATCCGGCTTAAATTGGTTCAGCCTTAGGTCACCCCGTTTGGATGGCTCAGGACAGTGCAACCCAGTTCAGAGCCGATCTGGCCAATTTAGGTTTGGTTCAACCCAGTTCGATGCCGGTTCAAGCCCAGTTCAATCAGGTTCACTGCTATTCAGGTCTTGTTTAGCCTGGTCAAGATTGGTTTCGGGCCTGGTTCAACCAGTTCAGGTCAGGCCAAAACCAGTCCAGGTTGACTTGGTGAATCCAGTAGGTCCCAACAACCAGTCCAGCTTAGCTCAGTCAACTTCAGCTAGTCCTTCTGCCAGGCAAACCGGGAGTCAGTGTGGTTCAGACAGTTCGACATTAGTTCAGTTCAGATCAGTCTAAGCTGGGATCAGGCCATCAACTCCAGCCCGTCAAGTCAGGAAGAAATTGTGTGCAGCAACTAGTTCCAGCCCCTCATCCTGCGTCAGTATTTCTTACCCCAAACATAAGCAAAAGAATGTGCTATGGTGCTACCTTATGCAACAAATTCATTAAAGCAAGTACTAAGAATTCTAAATTCTAAGCAATTGCTAGAATAAAATAAGAATATGTATTTAATAGCAATACTCACAAAAACAAAGACATGTTAACCCATAATGCATATTTTTGTAAAATAGCTCAACTCAACTATAGCCTTAAGGCTGGCCATATGGGTTCACTTTCTCCGCTCAAACCGATTTTAAATAATTTTTTTCTGTGAAACATAAATCATCCAAATCACCAAAATCATATTTTTTTAGAATAATATAATTTGTTATGGTGTTATCAATTTGAATGTTCTGCCTATAAAAATATAAAGCTATTATTTTGATGTGCATGACATTATCATCACATTTAGTCAACATGAGTTGCCAAAATAAGGCTAGAACATGCCAGATTAGCATCGGATGTCAATGATCCTATGAACTTGTATCACTCTTCTATGAATTTCAGGGTATTTTATGACAAAATCAGATCAGCCAGCACATCCACCTATCACTTTCAGCAAAATCTACAACCTATCATTGAACAGAGATAGGTGAAAAACAAAGAGTTGGAAAGTTATAAAGCAGATACCTGCAAGGCAGTTTCAAGATCAGAAGGTGAACAATCACCAGAAAATGTTCTCATGTATGCTCCAACTTTTGTACCAACTTCAGCTCTTTTACCAGCAAGCATATCCATAAGAACAGATGGCTTGTGCCCAAAAACTCCAATTTCTCCGGAAATAGTGGATCCCATTGAACATGAAACATAATCACCTTCTGAAAGCTCTGACAATCCACCATATGCAAAACCGGTAAAAATTACCTGGCAAGAAAATTTCAAAAAGAAACGAAACTAGAGATGCTCAGAGAGCAGCTGATGGAAACGTTAATGTATGGTAGAAAAAGAAGATAAATGGAGAAAAGAACAGATCAAGGTCCATCACCACCTCCAATCTTAATATGCAACGATATTTTCAGATGTAGGATGTGTTATCTTGTATACAATGACTAGACATTTTCAGCAAACAAATCGCATAATTAGAATGAATCCTCATTAAGGGTGTCTAATGCAGTAGCTAGATCCAATAGTGGGTCATATTTTAGCAATTTTATGACATTGAATTGAGCTCATACACAATATAAGATGTAATTAAAAAAACATGAGATGAAATGTGTTCTCTGCAGCTTAAAATAATCCTTGATTCTTTTATCTTCTGTTTACAACTAGAAGGTTCCTAGTTTAACCCCCATGACAAGCTGAAGGTAAGTTCAATACCAATTTTAAATCGACATGCAACTTTAAGTAAACATGTGCTGCACCATCACTCTTAATAAGTCAATGAAATGAATTTATTCTCTTGATAGAAAATTAAAGCATTAACTAATTTAGTTGTGGTTTCAATGGAATGATAAGAACCTGGTCATCAAGAAAATCAGTGCACTTGTAGCAGACCCTCATTCCATTTGATAAAGTGATTTCTGTAACGCCAATACTTGAAAACTCCGACTGATGTATAATAAATCTGAAAGAAAGTAGGAATATTGATATGCTGCACTCGACTCAGAAAAATCGAATAATATAAAATTAAGAAGCCGTGCATAATTATCAAACAATGTGTATGCTTTCATAGGCATATACATGCAAAAGAATTCAGGTAACGCACAAAGATGCCAAAGGGAAGCAAGAGAAAAGAACAGACACCAACTGCATGTTCCAGCCACTAGGGAAAAAAGCAAGTGCTACCAAAAATATTGTCATATGAGATGCCCTTGTAATTATGAATTTTTTGGGACCTTGGAATAATTTTTCTGCCATTACATTTCATATTACTGTTTTGTTTTGAAGTTGGAATAAAACATTAGAAAATATAAGCGGCTTTTAAAAAGGAATGAGACTTAGTACAGAAAAAGACAAAAATATAGTTTTAAAATAAAAGAGCAATTTGGTTCTTGGATCCATGTAAATCTAGTTTTGTATGCTAGTACCAATTTGTTGCCTAACAGCAAGAAAGGTGGGTCGGGTCAAACCGTGCATTGACCCAGGACAGACCCTAATTTGGGTTGAATGGATTGGCCAAACAGCCAAATGTGGCAGAAACCAGAATCATCCAGGAGTGATCAGAATCAGCCCAAGCTCAGTCTGACTCAATTGACTCGGACCGGCTTGGGTAAAATCAGAACAGAATTGGTCGGTCAGGAGAAAAATCGGTAAAAGGAAGCCCATTCTAGAGAATATAACTCATATACATGAGATCATACGGACACTGTTGAAAGATTCAACTATAGTAATTCATTCGTAGATCAAAGTGATAGAAGATTAAAGTAATGAAATAAATTTATATACTGTGAAGAATCTGCTGAAAACATGATGCATTATTTATAATTCCTCATGTTGGACAGTACTTATAAAAGGATAAAGCAAATGTGAATGATTCGAAATGAAAACTTAGACTTGGGTAACTTAATTGGAAAATGCTTTTTGTAGAATATTCACTATCTGTTTTACATATATCCGAAAATATTCAATTTTGGTAAGATATTCTTAACTGTTACTCAAAAAATCCGAGGCTGAATCGACAACCTATGTATAGAATAAAAATTTATAAATTTTAATGTTAAAAGAATAATAAAAAAATTAACTACAAAAAATCTAAAAAATAAAATAAAAAATAATATTAAACGTCAATAAAAATATTCAAAAAATTTCAAAAAATTTAATAATAGATGATTAAATATGTATTTATTATGCTAGAAACTTTCATAGAGAACGAAATACAAAGAAAAAAATTCTACACAAGCAATAACAAGAAGATCATCTGATGTGGGATGGAAGCAAAAACGCTGCCATACGGGCACGTCGGTGCGCCCAGATAGATCAAAAGAGTGCTGTTGCGTGCTAAAATAGGCCCAAAACAGCCCGACTGGATTTGAATCAAACTGAAATCTGTTGAACTGATCTTGAATTGCGCTAAAAACTACCGAACCAATCTGAACGTGAACCGGGCAGGAAGGTGCTGAACCGGCTGAGTAATGAGCTGAGAGGAGTTGAACCGGTCGAAGGGGTTATGAACTGGCCCCAAACCAAGCTGAACCACCCTGAAATGCTGTGAATCAAACCAAACCAGTCTGAACCAGCATCAGAACAGCCGAACCAAGCCGTTTATCGTTTGAACCAGGTTGGGCCACCCTGGAGCGACCAGTTTGAGGTGGCTCGGATTGAACTGGTGGCTGTGCACATGGCCAAGTCGACAGCGAATCTCAACCCGATGAGGGGGCTGGGGGATCATCGAGACCCCGCATACGTCAGGGCTGAGGTGTCGTGGCTGCTCAATGGGCGCCCAATCGTGTGAGCCGATGCAGCAGACCCCGACAAAGGGCCAGCACGAGAACTTCTTCCACCTTCCTCATCTCTCTCTTCGTTGCCATGCTTGTCCAGACGAGTAGGTGGGCACAACAGGGTGCAGGTAATGCTAGACGTGCGTGGGCAGCACCCTCACGCACGATTGACCGGGGGGCACAAATTCGTCTCCTCCAACGGCTTCCTTCACTTCTGACGCTGTCAGCTTCCCCTTCTTTCGTCCCCTTCTTTGCTTCATCATATGGGAACGGGAAGATGGCGGAGCAATCAGAGGTTGATGGGGATGAGGAAGGCGGGGCCGAGGCAGAGTGACAATGAGCAGTGGGGAAAGGAGTTCCGGAAACAGAAGCTGCAACTGGGGGAGGGACGTCGACAGGCCGATGGGGGATCAGAAAAGACAGAAGCACAGGTTGGCGATGGTGTGATGAGAGTGAGGAAGACAAGCTGGTACAACAAAGTGGTTCCAGTGAAGAAGATGGTGCGGAAATAGAGGAGACATCTGGGAAGGGGTGCTAGAAGGGTGAGTGATTTTATCCTATCAGATTGAGGCGAGAATGCCTGAATGGGGTTGAGGCTCACTAGAGCCGAAGCGGAATGAGCAGGGAACTAGAGGAGCTCTGAAGGTGAAGGATGAGATTGAAAGGAGACGGGTAGAGGGAGCACCAGGTAGTGGGAGCATATGGCATGACAAAGGTCGCGTGATGTAGATGGAGGTAGAAGGAGGATGTCACGAAAGGTCTCCTGGAGACAGATATGAAGCGGGCCGAAAAGAGAATAGTCGGATAGTCCAATGGACCTCCGGAGGTGAAGGAAAGGAACCGGACAGGGCGGAGCACTTCCAAAGGTAAGGGAAGGAGAATCGGGCATCTCCCAGAGGTGAAGAATAAGGCCGGAGAGGTCCGGGAGTAAAAAGAGGGGCCGAACGATGTCAAGGGTGAAGCTCTTACCTTCGGGAAGAAGGGGGTGGGGCGGCGGGTCCATCGGAGTCATCCAGAGATGTCTGGATCTTGCGGCAAGCATTGACATTGAAGACAGAAACCAGGAGGAGAGAGGGAGCACCAGAAGAACAAGAGGAATCGGAAATCATTCTTTCAATTCATCATAATCATATGTCAGGCATACAAAAAGAGCATTTAATAGGCCAGGCAAATTTCAAAAAAAAAAACCCACCAAAATATTTCTAAAACAAATATTTATAAATATGTCCCCCATGACCCAAATGTAAAAGGACTCAAAAGGATTCCACAAATCAAAATAAAATGCAGAAAATAAACACCAACACTACTAGATAAAAAGAAAAAAATGTGCTGCCTTCGTAGGACCCTGGCGGCACTGCCTCCAAATAGTTGGTCTATCCAGTCCAATCTGGTCCCCATTATCATTACTCCATTTAAGAACTATAGAACATACTAAATGCTTCCAAAAAAACCAAAAAATGTGACTTTCAATAAAACAACTACAAAATAATGTGCACAAAAGAAAAATAAATTGTCTTGGTCAATGCCTGAGAAATCATATCTTGTATCCATCTATAATACCTGAAAAACTTCCACATGAACAGAATAGTTCAAAAGAAATGACAAGCTTAAAGAAATCAAACAGGAAAGAAAAAATAAATATCAACCTGTATGGGAAGTACTTGACAGATAATATAAAGAATCTAAAATCTTGCGAAAGATAAATTCCTAAATTCAAACGTCCAAAAGTAAAGTGTATACCCTGGATTTGGCTTGTTGCAAACAATTTCTTCAGGTACATGCTCATCATCCCAGGGTGAAATGCCTCTCTCTTCCTCCAACTTACTAATTTTAGAAACAGTTGCTTTAAGATCATCCAGTGTTGCACGAGCTCGAGGTTCAACGATTTTTATCACACTGCTGCATGATGTAGAGAAATTCACAGAAAACTGCGATACTTCTTCTGCTGAGATATCTGGTTGAGAAAGTTTAAGTAATAAGACTTCGTCTAGCATGAGACATCATGTTCACACTTTACAGTTACTTGCACGATTTTTACAATTTTAGAAAGCTTGCCAACAATCTCTTCTGAAGCAACATAATGCAAAATTATTCTGAAACAAAGCCAAGTGACTGCCTGTCGGTTGGGTGCCAGAGAGATGACACTATCTGTCACCCTTTCTTACCCTTGAACATTTTAGTAAACGGTATTTCTGCCTAGCAGAGTTGCTATTTCTACAGGTATGTGATTTGTATTGATATTTATTAGTGATTAACATGGTTTTCCATCTTGCCGAGATCTTGCGAGAATATCGGTCTCGCCAAGGGGCCGAGATACAAGATCGCCGAGATCTCGCCCCATGTAGATTGGTCCATAAACATATTTAATATAATTCACTATCACTTATACTATCACATAAAAATGTGTTACAAGTTTAATACCATATTAGTAATTAAATAAGATTATATACAAGTTTAAATATTTTAGAAGCACAAAGATCATATTTTTAATATTGAAAGTGCTTTGTAATTGTCCATTCACACAGTTGATGCACAAAACGTGTTATATATTTTCATGTAAATTCATTGATGTACTCCTATTTTTATAAGATATTATGTTATGTTTCATACATATATATACATTTTGATCCGAGATCTGATCTCCCGAGATCTCTTCAAGATCTCTTCTCTTTCACCCTCCCGATATGAAGCTGAGATCCGAGATGGCAATCCTTGGTTGGGACCAGGCTAGTCGGTGCAAATTCCTACCGGGTTGAGCCGGGTCATGCGACCCGGTCCCAACCTAGCTTTCCATGGTTTAGACCATTAACCTACATGTTTCCATTAAAATATGTCATTAAACACAATCATGCAGGTATTCAAACATTATTGATGTTCTCATTGTAAACAACTTACATGTTCCATTGAAATATTTCATTAAACACAAGCATGCAGATATTCAAACATTATTGTTGTTCTCATTGTAAAACAACTAACTTAGATGTAAAACGATGTAAAGACCCATGATGTTCAAAATTGACATCATAACCTTACTCTACCAATCAAGAATCAGCTTGTTCTGATAAGTATACTCACGGGGTAAAATAGTCTTCTGCAGCTGGGCTTCATACTCAATTCCTACAACAGGCTCCTTCCGGAAGAAGTGCTAAAAAGGACAAGCAATGAGAATTAAAAAAAATCCCCCTGAAATTATAGATAAATTAGCAAATTCCTGATTAAGCAGTTGAATCCAGTAATAGACATTTCACATCTGGTACTATGAGTAGAAAAAAAATGTTAACTATCGAGACCAAAAGGAAAAACAACTAAAGATCAAGAAGGAAAACTGAATGTTTTCTATGTACTCTGGATTGCTTTAACCAATAGATTTTTGCAATGTCTACCAAATTCAAGTCTGCACTATCTTTATGGACAGTTTATTCAACCTCTTAAAGCTCTCCCTCCTCCCAAGACAGGAATGTTGTGAAAGACAGGAGCTTTCATTCTAGGAGGTCTGAACGCCGCAATCACTTGAAAAGAAAAAAGAAAAGATAATAAATACAGGGAAACTAATAGCTTCTTACAACTGATGGTCTGCCTCGAAAGAGGAAGAGAGTAGGGATAATGAGAAGGAGATAAGGGAAAGGGAGGTAAACAAGGAAAGCAGAGGTTGGAGAAGAAGACAGAAGGAAAGAAAAATAGGGGTTAAATGCTTTGGAAGAGATAGTGCAATGACTGATGATAGAACCTAATCATTTTTAAGTCAAGAACACAAAATTCATATAGCCATTCAAATAGTTTGGGATTAAGGCAATACTGAGTTGATTTTGGTGGAAAAGACTCGCTTACACTTATACATTTTCTTATGTTTATCTTATGTGATTCATGTGGTACTAATACTATGCACGTTGAGAAAAGCAGGATCGGGATCAGACCCCTGGATCTGCCAGGGACGACACATATCTAGATTGAAAACCCAGGAATTGGCAAGAATCAGTTCAATTCAGCCTGACTCGGCCCAAGTCAGGCTGCAATCATCCGATCACAGCCAATTCCAATTTAGACCAGTCAATCCAGGCATCCTGGCTGATCTCAGACCGGCAGACCTGGTTTCAACAGGATCAGGAAATCCCAAATCAGATCAGCTTCAGGTATGAAGGATTGCCCCATCAAGGCTGCATTAGTTATGGATCAGCCCGATCAAGTGAACCATGGTTCGCAAGATGGGCTGGGGAGATCCCGGAAAAAACTTCTGCCAGGATCGGGCTCTTAGGTACCGGATCGGCCAATTCTATCCAATCCGCCATGATTGTGGTCAGATAGGCACCAAGAGAAGGCACAGGGGCACTTTCAGAAAAAAAATTATATTGTAATATCAGATCAAAGGTGAAGTAGAAACAAGACCAAAAAAACAAGGAAAGGAATACCATGATGTGAAGAATAAAATTGGAACGATAATAATAAAGAATCCAATAAACGTACATAAATTCAATCATTTTCAACTATAACATTAACCATTTAGAGAAACTTAAGTTTGTTGATGTCAAGTAAAAAAAGCAGAAAAGTTTAAATAAAATTAGTGCCTGTAGATATTCATCACGAAGGCTTGTGGATTGCATCTGATCTCGTTCTAGGTATGCTGATTCAATCTCCGACATCATTAGAGCACGCACTACAGCTATTTCACGCTCTGAGAACCCATGAAGTCTCACCCGTGCAACCTGCAAGTACGGTGGTTGTTGAAGAAGAAATTAAACAAGCACTATCATAAACATAAGAAAACAGTACCTCCATAAGCATAGACTCAAGGGCTTCTACAGTTCCTCCTTCTCTACAACTAGAAGTCATTATATATGCCTTCACTGGACGAACTAAGATATCAGCAGCAGAAGAACAAGAAAAGAATGGGGGATCTTTCCTACGAGAGATCTTAAAAAATCTCTGGTTCAGTGCACAATGGAACATTGCTTCTGCAAGTGAATTCCTGTAATCTTTCACAGTTTTCATATCTGCAACTGGGTTTTTGCAGCTCACCATCACTGCAGACTGTCAAAAAATCAACAGTAAAAAAGTAAAGAATTTTTGCAAAAGCTAATACTTTGGTTTGTGAAATTATATATGATGCATTTTCAATGCCAACACACAACTCCTTAAGGCAAGTATATTTGCTCCACGGTAAAGACAAAACTATGTTCTGTTGTCTCCACATGTATGAGCAAAAAAAGACATGAAATAAAGTACTGACCCCAGCAGCCTCAGATTCAACGAAGCAGGAAAAGCGTGGTTCTTGATGGGATGGAACTTGGAAATCTGGTATAGCAGGAGGAGAACTTGATAAAGAATTTTTCTGTCCAAAATGCATCCTGATCAAATCAACTACACTCTGTAAAAGAGTAAGAAAATGAAGTTTAATTAGTGAAGACGATAGGATCCTGATAGAAGAGGTAAACAAAGAATAGAACACATTTGACCTGTGTATCCTCAAAATCTCCCACACAAATGACTGCCATATTGCACAGGTGATACCACTTCTGATAAAACTGTTTAACTGTCTCAGCAGTGACAGTTCGGATGATTTTCTCTAATCCAATTGGCAAACGTTCTGCATACTGAAACAGGCCAAATTCTATAAATGATTAGTACGAACAGAGAAGCACTACAGCAAATGCAACTCCACAACTGCCTTAGCATAGCATCAGCGTAAGACCTCAATGTTTTATGAGCTGCACTAGAACAACTATTTAATTGTTAATATGCCATAACAAGAAGGTGACAGAACAGCTAATTGTAAGCTTGCATTTGAAATGTTAAAAGAAAATTTGTAGATGGTAAACATCATGTCAGATATCTGTAGAAACTTGCCACAAATATGAACCTAGGACACTAAACCTTGATCACATATATAACCCAAGGATAAAGAAAGCTCATGTCTTCTGGTTCTATATGTATTTTCTTCTTCTTGTCCATACTGAATGTTAGCACGCAACAGTTTTTTGAATCCGATTATAAGAGTAGTGCTTATAGCAGATGCACCTCACGGTGAATGTTAGCATGCAACAGTTTTTTTTTATTTTGATGATGGGAGTAGTTTTTGTAGCAGATGCACCTCTCATTGGCCTTGTTGGAAGGAACTATATGCAACTATGCTTTGTTTTCTGTCCAAAATAGAATCACAAACTAAAAGAGTGAGAACAGGATAGTCCTAGGGTCACGTAGCACATCAGAACAGACTATTTTTCAATGTGGGATTACAATGAAACGTGAAAAGATGCATCCTTAATACTCCAAAAACAAATTTCTTGTGCATATTAACAGAAAATGACAATGCCCACAAGTTACTGATTTTGAATTATTATTATACATTCAGAGGTAATCATGTAGCACAGAATAGTCATATTTGACCTACTCTTCACATTGTGATTTTTAATGAAGAAAATTTGGTAGTCCTTAAACGATCATGAAGTCATGCAGGCATATCTGTGAGCTACCTGAAATCACGTGAATGAACAAGAACCACACAGCATGATGTCTGATCAAAATTTCCCTCATGACTAACTGAAACAGAACCAAATGCATCAAAACAGAAATATCCAATTTCCTCTGGACATCTTGAAGTGTACTCACATGTCACAAACATCATAGTTGCTTAGGATGATATGCTAAATATGCTCTTACAATAGATAATATCAATAGTTGTCAAGGCACCACCTAAGTGCACCAAGGCACATGAGGATCAAGTTCCCGGCAAAGACCGCGGGATCAGAATCGGTACCCGGATCAGTGGGTACCAATCCGATCCAGAACAGATCGAATCAACCGATCCGAAATCAGAATTTTTCAAAAATAAAAAATAAAAAAATTTCAATCCCAATTCCAGTTCCGATCCGATTCCAACCGACTCGGCAAAATAGGATTTCGATTCCAATTTCAATCTGTCCCAGCCAATCCCAGCCAATTCCATCAGGATTTTAGCTCAGATTGCCCCTCAAGGTGAAAATCGGACTGGCATAGGCCAATCCGATCTATGCCACAATCTATGGGTGCCGGTGCATCTTTTGGGACACCAAAAATATCCAATCTCCTGCGAACATCTTGAAGTGTACTCACATGTCACAAACATCATAGCTGCTTAGGACCATATGCTAAATATGCTCTTACAATGGATAATATCAATAGTTTTTTTTTTTTGAAGATGGTTAAAGAACAAATTTCCACTAATGCGTGAAAAAAATTACAAGCATAGTTTCATGAGTGAACCAAAAGAAAGACCCTACTCCACTACTGAGACGGTAGAGAAGTTACAGGTCACAAGAAAAAACATGGAAATAGGAAAAATAAGCCCTGAAAATAGCCTCATCCACGTGAGAGCCCCACTGAGCATAGGACCAGTCCTTTACGTAAGACATCATCTAGTGAAGAATTATCCTCAGGTAATCAAAATGATCAAAATAATATCCAAAGTTGTCAAGGCACCACCTAAGTGCACCAAGTCCCTCCCTCCCTTCATCTCCCTCTCAGAGAGTATCAATCTTACTCACCACCCTTACATCTAAAACTCTTAAAAGTTTACTCTATATCAATCTTCCTATTCTATCAGTTGGACAACCCTTAAGAAACCACCTTATCGCCTAGATTAAAATGGCCCCTTTGTATGCCATGTTGTCTTGAAAACTTTGACAACATCACCATTGTACTTGGAAAGGACTTCACAGCCATAGAGCGGAGAAGTAAGTACCGTCAAAATAAAACATCACCATATTGATATCAGGCATTCTCCAAAGTAATAAAAATCACCAAAAGAATAATACTGATTTTTCTTCAGGTATGCTACATTCTTTAAAGGTACTTGGGCTATTGGTGAGAGAACAGTCTGACTCAGACCATCAGATGATGGCTGCCAATATTAGTTCTGGTTTCTACCAATGATTCTCCCTTGCTGATGGCTGGCCTTTAGTACCCACTTTGAAACACGATTTAGGAACTTTTGCAACTGTCACTTCAGTGTAACATCAAAGTGATGCTTCATTTGTGATATCATGAGGTAAGCAGAGTGTGTTTCCATCTCAAGAGAATTGATATTTGTTCAATGGTTTGCAACCAAGTTGAGAGCCCTGGTCCATACCACATTAAAAAGCTTTATGCACTACAACATTAACAATATTGCAAATAAATAGCTTTCAGACCAGAGATTGAGGAAGCAACCATAGAGGCTGGACTCAAGTAGAGTACCTTTGAACCATCAAACATTAGTATCCAGTGGGCATCCTGCATCCTTCCTGTGGCATTGCGCCCACCTCTGTGTTCTTCCAGGACTGCCCCTCTTTCTTTTTCTAAATCGTCTGCAGAAATTCTCACCTGAAATACAAAATGCACGTGTACAATACTAAGGACAAAAAGTACGTAGCAAACTGCATGTAAAGAATTGTCCTACCTCAGAGCTGAACTCTGCCAAAACAGAAATGGCCTGAGACAAGAGGCCAGGCTTATCAACAGGAACGAGAAGCTCAAAGATAGTTTCATCTGAAGACGTCAATGCATTCTGACAGGCACCAAATTCAGCGCCAATGCTTTCTAAGAATTTAACAATGTCGTGATTAGTATATTTCCTGGTTGCACTGAACGCAAGGTGTTCTACAATGTGGGCAACACCACGCTCCTCTTCCTCTTCCAAAACTGAGCTGCCATAACAAAAGTGACTTCGTTAAAATCCATATTTAAGAAACTATTTGGATAATTCAAAGATATGACCATTAAAATAAATGAAACAATCCTGGTGTTGAAATAAATAGAAAAAAAACTCAGTGATTTCCCGGATGGCAATCAGGGAATAAGACCAACATGGTGCAGCTAGTGCCAAACTGCCAATGAGCATAAATTGTAAAACTAAAAGCAACATGCGAATGAGCATGTTGTGCTACCTTGAGATTTGGCAGTAAACTTAAAAGAAGAATTGTCTCAACAAATGGGTAAAGGTAACCTTCAATACAATGCAGAGGTTTGGCTTTCTAAAATTAATCACTTTGAGCACTTAAATCACTGTCCGTGATACCGAAAGAGAGGAAAAGAATAAAGTTAAAAATGCTTACAAATAATGGTGACTACGAGAAAAAATTAGGTGGAAACAAAAGTCAAAAGAGCTTTGACTTAAGACGGGTGATAAGAACACAATTTTTTGTACACTGGAGTCTCGGAAAAAAAAAAGAAATACAATCCAAGACTTAGGGTGAATGGTGTTGACCATGTTGGAACCAAGCAAGTTAGCACTCGTGCAGCAAACTTCTACCATATCTCTTTATTAATGATAATAGATGGAGTCCTTTTCTTAACTTTGACATGCAGGAGGTCCTAGGCAACGATTAGTCAGATTCTCTTGTTTGTTCTATTTCAGATCGGATAGGCAGATTTCCATCCAAATAACCGATCCAGGACTGACACCCATAGAAATTGACCTGCATAGGCCGAATCGGCCTTGGAGCAGCCGATCCTACAAGATTGGATCAAGAATCGGCCGATTCACTAGAAACCTGGAAAGACCCGATTCCAATCTGATTATGGCCAATTCAGCTCGCCTCCCCCTCCCTGATCTTGCTCTCCCCCACCCCTCCCCTCCAAATCAAGGGCTCCAGCGGCCCCTTCAGCAAGGAGCACCCCCTTTCACCTTTTCCCCTCTCCCCACCTCACCTTCCAATCCTCTCCCAATCCCTCCCCCTCCAGCTCCAGCGGCCCCTACGGGCCTCCGGCATCGTCTCTGGCAAAGAGCACCCCTCCCCCCTAGAGCTGATGGGGGGGCTCTTCCCCCTCCCCCGCCCTTGTTCCCCCACTGTAGGAGGAATCCTTGCCACAGTCACCCCGTGGAGTGATCCGATTCTCCCTCCCCCTCATCCTTGTCAGGTTGTCCGAATGTCCCTCATGTCCAAAAGTCCAACATTTATTTAACATGAGTTCTATTTTTTTATATATTCTATGTGTAAGAAAAATGTCAAACGAAGAACAAAGTGCCCTTGTAAATTGTGGTGTTGGATGGCAAGAGAACATAACAGATATTGCCAAAAAAAATAGTGAAATAAGTGGTACAGCAAATAAATGAATAGAGGTGATTAAGGTATTAAAGAAAATACTCAAACTGAGGTAGTTCAAAAAATGAAGAGGAGGCACAAATGAAAAGAACAATACATGAAATAAGGCACAGGCCTGTGAAGATGAAACGAGAAGAAGGGGTAAGAGGATCTACTATCAAATGTTTATATGGGGAAAACACTCGCCTTCCACATCAACTAGGCCAAGATAATGATTTTCATTAGTCACAATGTACAAGCAGAGTGAGAGATCAAAGAACGATAGACAAGCATTGAAAGAAGTTAAGGCTGCGACAAATGCTGCAAAGAAAGCAGTAAAACATATTTGTAAATAATTTTTACAGACAAATATAGTAAAACTTAAGTTCTTTTAAATATGGTTAAAA
Organism: Cryptocoryne crispatula var. balansae; assembly: GCA_036172225.1. NCBI lineage: Eukaryota > Viridiplantae > Streptophyta > Magnoliopsida > Alismatales > Araceae > Cryptocoryne > Cryptocoryne crispatula. Next base: position 41,374,928 of record CM069928.1, read on the forward strand.
TATTTTTAAAATAAATATTAACAACGTGTCTTATTTTTCCTCGATGTAGGTGTCTCGACCCGTACAACCACTAGTTCATATTTTCATACTATGGTTGATGCTATTAGTGAGATTGAATCGGGATTATAAGTCTCGATGTCCAAGTGCATATATGAGGATAGGTTGGATACAGGGGTCAATGAGTTATCTTCATGGATAGATGGATTCAAATCGATATGGAAGAAAAGATGTTACACCGTCATGTGTGATAAATAGACAAAAAATCACAAAGAGATTCATAATAAACTTTCTCATTTACTCTTCAAAATGCACCACATTCTTAAAGAATATTAATGAACCTAGGCAGATAAAGAATGCTGACTACCTCTTTGATCTTATGAACGATGTTATCGAGAAAATAGGTGAAAATAACATTGTGATGTTTGTGACTGACAATGAAGCATTTTATAAGGTTACAAGGAAGAAGTTGATGGGGGTTAGAAAAAACTTATTTTGGATTCCTTGTGCGACACATTCCATAGATTTGATGCTGGAGAGAATTGGGAAGAAGCCATTTGTGAGGTCCTTATTCAGTCAAGGTCAATTGATTGCATCCTTCATATATGAACATCCTAAATTGTTGCACACATCATGATAAAGTATGCCAATGGTCATGATCTAATGTGACCTAACCTAATCCCATTAGATTTGTCACGCATTTCATTACAATAGAGAGCCTACATATATATTGACATGACTTGAAAAGATTCATTCTTTTACTAGAATACGTTGATTACTTCATTGACACACATGGCAGAATGAACCAATTTAAAATCCTAGGTAAGATGAAGCATATTATTGATGACAATAGGTGATGAGAAAGAGTGCGATAGTATTTGTCCATAATAGAACCCTTGGTCCATGTCTCAAGATTGATGGATTCCACTAACAAAAATCAAATGGGGTACTTGTATGATGCTATGGGCAAAACAAAAATGAAAATCAAAAAGAAATATTAAAAGAGTTGTAAGAAATGGTAAAAATATATAGATAACAGATGAATAAGACACTTCACCACAAGATGCATGTAGCAGGTATTTATCTATACGTTATATTTCATGTAAGTGTTGTAGTTAAGTGTTAATGGTTGGATTCCATTTTAACATGATATTTCTTGAACCCAAATATGCAATATGACGAACAAGTATGTAATGATGCAGAGGTTATGTGCAGTGCAGGATGTTGTTAGTGATACAACGTTTGATTACAGATTCACAAATTAAAACAAAAGTAGAAATTGAAGTTGATTTTACTTGATTGTTAAGTTTTGAGGACCAATTGACTTATTTGTATTTCATATCATATTTCAAATGTAAGCACATGAGCATTGAATTGGAGTGTACAGAGACCCAAAACTATGACATTCAAATGTAAGCACCACTTCTCCAGCATCCCCACCATGCTCTTCTCGATGAGCAGTATCAACATCCATAGTTGTCAAGGCGACCAAGGCGATCAAGGCGACACAATACCGCCTTGGTGCCTTAGCGATACGGCGAGGCGTTAGGCGACGCCTTTTTTATATAGTAAAATAGATAAAATAACAAATATATGTAAAAAGTGATGCAAAATAACTTTGACACCATGCAAATCAATTAATAATATGGGAAGTGCATAGTTATATAGACTAAATAACTTGACAAAATAGTTAATTTTACTATTTAAATTCTATTAACTATTAGTAAACACTTAAGAAATCATTTAAGCCTAACTATTATTTCATCAAAATGTTAATTTATAGTCAAATTAACTATTAGAACAAGTTGTTTTTACTCTAAAACAACTTAATTATGTGATATTGACACTTAATTAGTATTATTTATTATTAAAATACATAAAATAGTTAATTAAGGTAATGGACGCCTAGGCGCCCATCGCCTTGCCCCCTCTGGGGGCACCTTGTCGCCTAGGCAACGCCTTGAAAACAATGTCAACATCTATCCATTAATCAGACACAAACAAGAGAAGCCAACAAAATTACTCCCCGATGATAGTAACCTGGCAGAGGACTACAAAACATATTTGCTTGCACAAAGAAGGCTTCTCCAGCAACCGCGGCGAGGTTCTCCGTTGGCAGCAACTTCTCCTGCAATGTTCTTTGGTGGCGGCGGTAGTTTCTCCGGTGGGCAGCGACCGCGGCAAGGGCTAAAGCTATGCCGTCTTCTCAACTTGGGGGTGTCGAGGGTAGGGGAAGAGAGAGAGGTGTCAAGGGCTGAAAAGAATCCCGCGAGGGGCTTAAGTCTCAGATCCGGGACTTGTTGGATATGGATCCAGGCCAGCGAGGTGGTCAAGGCAACCGCCTTGTCTGCCTAGGTGGCCAAGGCGATAAAAACAATCACCTGGGGGCAATCACCAGCAACATGAAGCGGGGACCCCTCACCTAGTCTCGTCACCTAAGCGACCGAGGCGATTGCCTCCAATAACGTAGGTTGCTTTGGTTCATAGAAGAAGAAACCACATTTCTTAGCTTAAGATGAAAGATTCCATTCTCTCCAGTAGAGAGGACATACGGGCTCATATCCTTGATTTTCTTTTTTTAATATGATCGGAAACTAAGATTCTGTTAATTCATAAGAGAGTACGAGAGAGAGACGGGTGGGAATAAAGCAAAAGGAAAAGACGGTAAGTAAGCACCCAAAATACAAGAAAAAAGAGGACGTCATGAAAATTATAGCTTTCGTGCTCTCGAAGTGGCTTTCATGGGTTCTTTTATTCCTTGTGCGCCAGATGGACCAAAGCATTGCCGGTAAGATGAGCTTCCATGCATTGAGTTCAAAAGGCCAAGGGTTTTTCAGGAACCATTCAAGCATAAGTGACAAAATATTTGTGGGTTCTGACCGTTGAATGTTCTAACACTTGAAAATGGTTCTCCATAGGAAACTAATGATCCCGCCTCCTACGAAAAGGTGATCCAAGGTTTCCTCCCTGCTGCCGAAAAAAAATACACTCTGAGGAAGGAACGTGGTCCAGGAAGCACGTTCTTGGCTGTCACTGGCTGCCAAGCAGTAAAGCTTAGCTCTCAATTCTCATGCCACATTTTGTACAATAAAACCTGCCACTAATAATGATGTCATGTCAATCATTTTTCCTAGTTCTTCAGCTACATTAATTGATTTAAGACATTTAGTCCTCCTTTCTTTAAATGTAAACGTCGGTAGTGGAAGCTTCGTGGCGTTTCTCTCCTCTGTCTACCCTCCCCCCCCCTTTTCTCTTTCTCTCCTTCTTCTTTATTTGCCACCTTCTGCCATTCTACCTGCAGTTGTTCGAGTATGTTTGATCAATGTAAGGCAGCCCTAAATATTTATACATCATCACACACTGCATGCTAGTGTATGGCATCCCCCCCACCCAAACGAAGCATGAAGTGAACGAAGACTCCAACGAAATGGAGACGGATATAAAATCATCATCAGAAAACAAACAATCTGCACATACCCAACTTTGACGGCGAGAGCGAGGGCGACCCGCATCCGCGGCTTGGAATTGACACGCACATAGTAGGTCAAGCCGTTCTCCAGCATCCCATAGTCCACTCCCACAGGGTCCTTCGCCAGCGGCTCGTCCATTGATACATTGATGAGCTTGAGAGACCTGAATCCATGCCTTTGCGCGATCGACGGCACCTCGCCCGGCAGCAAATCCATGACGACGATCGCTCAAGAAGCCGGGGAGGCCCTTTCTGCTCCTCGATGCGCTTCCGTCCCTCACTTGACTTTTGGCCTCCGCCTTTCTGCTCGGGATATGCTCACCGGCGAGTGAGAGTAACTTCAACATTCATCTCGTCATCTGACGGAACACGCCACGAAAAGAAGCCACGGTTGAACGGATAATTTGTGTGAATGTCAAAAAAAAAAAAAAAAAAGTTGTGTCAGTTTTGATATTAATATTTTACATTTAAAAAAAATATCAATATTATCATTCCTAATATTCTACCTAAACATGCCCATGGGTGGTATTTGATTTGAATTCATGAGATATCTAAACATCTTATTTCATTCCTAATATCTGCTTGGAAACATAAAATATTAGTTTGTTCATCTGAGAACAAATATAAAAATATATAGTAAATTACTCAAAAATAAGTAATTTATGGAGTGGTTGCTGCATTTTCATTTCGCCAGCTATGTTAGAGTCTAATGAGATATTTGGTTGTATGATAATAGAGATTATTATTTTTATTTTTAAAAATTGTAAGAAAATCTGTTAAAAGAGATATTTGACAACTTTGACTGATTTATATTTTGAAAATAATTTTATTTTTAAATAAAAAAGAATGCATCACCTCCCTTTTTTCTTGTGGTCTCCCACTTTGTTCAGTCATGAATGATAGTTACTCTTTTTTGTTATCCAATCCTCCAAATATGATAATTATATGTCATGAGTTTATTCATTTTTTTAATATAATTTTGTATTGTGAACATATACAACATTTTATCATGTAATCAAACACCTCATAATATTTTGCCCATTCAGAGGTTATACTACCTCGATCAAGCCACAACAAACGAGTCTTGGGTCACGTTTGGATGGAATTTTAGATGGAGATTCTTGTCCGAAATCTCTAATGACCCAAAATCTTCATCGAATGTAACAGATTTTCATTGACTCTCACGCGATAATAATAGATAGGAATTTTAAATTTTGAAAAAGACAGACACATAAGATTTTGTCAGATAAATCTCATGAATATGGTGAGTACGAGGTATTGAAAACTTTAAGATGAATATCTGACTCAATCTCAACCAAACTATTCTTTATGCACATAATCCCAGCGAGTTTCGTTTGGGGATATTTTATGAAATATTCAAGAAAACTCGGATAAGTATAGAATTTATTTTATACAAAATAATAGAGTGTTTGGTTGCATAGTAGTAAAGATTTTTATTTTATTTTTAAAAATAGTAGAAAAACTTGTTAAAAGAGATGTTTGACAACTACGCCAATTTTATATTTTATAAGTGAATTCCTTCTTAAACAAAAAAAAGAGAGAGTTTCACCTCTTCCTTTTTTTTTTCTTATGGTCTCCCACTTTGTTCAATCATGTATGATAGTTTTTTTTTGTTTGTTATCACAGCTCTCCAAACATGATAATTTTATATCATGAGTTGATTCACTTTTTATTTCGATAAAAAATTTTGTCGTGGAAATGTATAAAAATTTATCATGCTACCAAAAATCTCATAAACATGTTCAGAAAGCTGAGTCCTGCATTCCAAAATGTGCCATCAACTGGTCGAACTTGTGGAATCTCTCGATGGCGTTTCATTTGACTTGTTCTAGAAATTTGAACTCATGATCTAATGTATAGCGTCTGTGGTTATGTAATGAAAGATATTAAATTAGTCGGAGACATTTGTATATAATTATTTTGGTATTCAGTTAATAAAGTCATACTGTATATGCTACTTCTGTTATATGTAGACATCTCGCATCCGAAAATTAAAAAGAGTTATACAACGAACAACTTAAAATTTACGGCTTTATTAAGTTATAAGGGATGTTTTAAAAGTTAATTGGCACAATCGCATGGTCTCAGTAATAGATATATCCAAATATCTGACCGAATCAATTTAGTTTCTACCTGGCAAACAATTTTAGGTGGTGTTGTTTTAGTTTAATTTTAAATTTGGAACACTGGTAACTTGTTTGGTATCGGGATAACTCGGGAATAAATATGATTTATCCCCAAAATATTGGGGATAAATCAGGGTTATCCCCGGAATATTTTGGTATCGAACATGCCCCAGAAGTCTACTCTATTTTCTTTTTTTGGTGGAATACTCGTAATTAAATTGGAACTCTCGAAGTCTAGTCATATATATTACTTGTCAAAAAGAAAACTTTCTAATTTAATTAAGGCATGGTCCAAACTTTAGCCATAATACGTATGTGTATCGTCAACTCTATCTCCCATAAACAATATCTGGAAAATAACAAGTCGTTCCATTTTATTCCCCCTGTATCTGTCATTTCAACCATACAATGCATGTATTCAAAAAATTAAATAAGATAAACCACCCAAACAAACTGAAACCCTCAACCTCTGAATGAATAAGAGGTCAAAGTATGACCTGGGGCGTTTGTTTAGCCTTAATCCGAAAATTATGAACTCTTAGTTTGACGTCTAAGATTTTTCGTTTGTTTGGACTGAGTTTACATCTAATTTATGAATGGGGTTAGAGATTATACATTCAGATAATTTAATAAAATGTCTAATTTCTGATTCTGTTAGAGATTAAGACAAAAGTTAGACATTCAAAACATCGGTAAAAATGTATGAATCGATGATTAAATAGGACAATTTTTTTTACACGATCATTTATCATCAAGTGATTGATTGTAACTTTTTATTGTTTAAAGACGGACGACTTAGATTGTTGTGTTCTACCATATAAGAAATTATAAATAAAATTATTTTTTATATTTTTAGATATAGTCAAAATCACCTACTTAAAATTCAAAATCAAACAGGTTGAATGGTCAAACCCCTGACCACCGATGGTCCGAGTGAACTCTCAGGCAGAAACATATATACACGAGGTTTTATTCGACCGTGTGTGTATACACATGTCAATTATGTGTGTGTGTATATATATATATATATTTATATTTATATATATATATTCCGACCGACGTTTGATAAGAATACAAAGACGTACGTACCTACTTGTTAACGTCAAAGGTCTAATCAAGTTAGTCATATTTTATATTGGACTCACATTTCCGAAACGATTGATAGAGACTATTTGCTGCTCAACCGTTGAAACCAACTACATTTTTTTACGATATATAAATGCTACGAGTGGATTTTTAACAGTGCTCTGCTCTCCGAACAGTTGAACACATGTTTTATATTTTGATACATGTATATATCAATTAATAGAAGTAAAAGCGAATTAAGATTTATTTTTATATCCGCAGAAACAAGCAATGCCGTTTATACTTTTCAGGTTGTCAAGCATATATGGTACATATAACTATTTATACTTTTCAGGTATGTCCTCACATAAAGTTAACTATATGGCTTCCGTCACATAATTAATCATCTATTAAACGTTTCTTCTTGAAAATTGCCCTCTCCGATACTACTTCTTCGTCCACTTTATCCACATCTTTTTTTCCCCCTTCCCAGAGAGGATATTTTCGTCAAAAAAAATTTATTTCGAGTAACTTAAATGCCGATATTTTTTGAGATGTCGTAAGGGAATATTTTATTAACACAAATAGTCGATATTATTTTATTTTTATTTGTATGCAAGTGTATTGAAAATCGATATTTACGATGGCTGGATATATATACATTCAAACGGGATCACTCCGCTTGATAGACAGGAAGACCTTCAACTCCGCGCGTCATCGTCGTAGGGCCCCGGCGCCGGCCGAGATCGAAGACGATGTACACGGCGGCAGAGACAGGTGTCTATTCGCATTTGCGCAGCGGTGTTGCCGTCCGAGGTCGTCGGCTCCCCGATCGGTGAGAGCACCACGTTCTCCTTCCACCTTGTTGCCTCTCTTCTTCTTCTTTTTTTTTTGTTCTTTCTCGTGCTTCTCCGCCCTCCGCCGCGCGAAACGGTCAAAATCCTTCCATCGTATCCCTCCGCTCCGCCGACCTAAAACGATAACATTTGTCCTCACCGTACTCCATCTCTTGTGTTCTCACTCCATAGCGGTGGCGTGCTCTGTTGGATGGGTCGTCCTATCTGAAGAAGACCGTTTCTTCCGCTGGTCACGACGGGACCGAAGCCGAGAGGCGAAAGGATCGAGGTTCCATCTCGTGCTTGCAAGTTGTGGATTTTGCGATCACTTCCGTTCCCCATTTCGACGCGCTTCTCCCCGCATTGAATAAAGCCTGCTGCTTGGCAGTTTAGTTACCGGTGATTGGTTACTTTTCAAAATAGGTGATGGAGGGATGCGAGGAAGTGACGAGTTTCGAGCTGGCGATTGTGGTGCCGAGGAAGAAGGAAAAGGAAATATATGGCGGAAACGATTGCGTGGAGTTCCTGGTCGAACAGCTGGAGAATGTGGGGCTGATTGTTGAGAGAGTCCAGGGCATTACGGACGAGTTCCTCAAGGTATTTTCGTGCTACGCATCTGCGAATCCAATGTTGTAACGACCCGGACAAAAATAAGCAGAATAGATCCGAGGTCGTAACCGGGAAAATAAGCCATTGAAAGCATATTTGTTTGAAACAAAAAAAGACGAAGACATCCAAAATTTCCCTCAATACATAATATCCAAAACTTATACCAAAGATTATAATACACCAAAAGTATCTCTAAATTGAATAATTTAGACCAACCCATTATATAGAAGTCAAGATAACTATAAACTAAGGATCAATGGACTTTTTGAATTCTGATTCCACCATGGTTATGGTTGCCTTGAAAATTTTAGAAGATTCAGGTGAGTCACATCGACTCGGTAAGCTACCCACCACAACTCTTTTTTACTTAATTGCCACTGTCAAAAATATCGTATATGCATACTCATATATGTTCACAAGCACACATGATATTGTAAAAATGTAATGATAAATTAAGCGAATTTCAAGGCAATTTCTACTATGGATCAAGCATACATATTATGTCGTTATTTCTTTTAATCAAGTTAAAATCCTACCTACGTACCCACTAATTATCCTTCATTATATGAGACATCATAATTCATATAAATATATGCCCGAGACAAACTAGAGGATTTATATGCAATACTTCAGGTTTGATTATGACTCTCAATCAAGTTATCATACTTTATTGTTTTCTAATATGGGACACATATCAAGATTTTCTAAAGACTCATGCCCAAACATACGGAAGTATGGCTTACGCACATGTCAACTTACTCATGTTTTCTCTTTCTCAAGTTACAAGAGTTTTCATCATGCTAGCAAGGTATAACATGCCAGACTAACTGAGCTTAAATAGAATGTATACTATAAACTATAATCTCTAACATGCCATAAATGTTCTTTTTCCAAATACAAGGTTTTCTAAACATGTACCATGACAAATTTCTTGCTAAATACCATGCAAGTAGTTGTTTTCATCTTTTATTCAAGCATATTCACATAATGGCAAGGTATTTGTCATTTTGCCTTCACATATCACGAGTACAAGCACTTACACCAGATCTAATATATATAGATGTTATGGCTAGGGTAGACCAAGAATGCACCCAAGTAAACTGTGGTATTCGAGATTGACGGATGCTTTAGATTGTTCTAATTGCTACTACCTATGAGTTTGGCTAAATAGTTTGGTGAAGTTCCATAACACATAACATGTATCTTGCAAATTTTTCTTATGCTATATCAATTCATATATTTATTTTATGTACGTATGATAGATTATTTATATCATATGATCATATGATACTACATGCATGTCATTTCCATATGTATGATTTTTAACACAAGACTGGCATAAACATGACTCATAAATCATGATCTTATGCTCATGGTTCATTCATGATCAATATGTATAATTTTCTATTCTACTTTTAAGTTATCACTAAACATGTATATTTGTTTGACATAATATTGGTCGCATTAAGTTTAACTCATGCATATATATACTAGATATGTGCATGTAACACTTTTACAAAATGTTCTATTCTGCTATCAAGTTGTCATGGAGGGTTAAAATATGCTTTTGAAATGAAAACTCATTATATATGTAATGCATACCCTTATATTTATCGTGATAACTTTGTCAATTTTTCACATTTATCTGAGTCAAATAGGTAAGCTAGCTCAGGATACCTACATATCATGCATGTCTTATCCTAATGATTGACATAAACATAACGATCTAGACAAATAACTTTAGCCATATGCATTATCAATGGATTTAAATACATAATCTGACTATAACCGATAAGAAGACATGAACCGGATCAATTCACCAGCAATGATCCCAACGCTAGACATATACCAAGGAATTCACATAGTTTCAAGATATCCGTTCATTTCACATGATTGACGTAACTAGATGATCTAAATAAACATTTAAATTACATGATATATCTTCTAATTGATTCATATAACATGTCATTTTCACACATATTGTCTTAAATGCATCACATAGCCAAAATCGAGTTCTTTTTCTTTTTTTTATATTAAATTATCGACAAGTAATCTCATAGAACATGATTAAGATATAAGTGCAATATAAAATAATTTTTAACCATGACATCTAACATATCCATACACACTTCAAACTAATATGTACAACGGCATAGATGAAAGTAAATAGGAAGAACTTATCGATTTGGATGATTCAGTTTCAAACACATAATCTCTTATATGGATATAAGTCAGTCGACTGGAGATGAACTAGGCCAATTGATCCGGCTGCTGGTCGAGCAATCTGGTAGTCATTGGGTTGTTGATCGAACGATTAGACTTCCAATCTGGTTGTTGATCCAACTATCAAACACTGATTAGATTGATAATTATACGATTGGGCAACGATCGATTGAAGGCAACAGCAAGCTGGGTGCGGTGGCGACATGGCTCCAACAGGGTATCGGTAAGATCGGGCACTAGCAGGTGGCTGGGTTGGTGGTGGCACGAGGAGGGAAGTCGAATGGTAGGGCTTGACAATGGCATTGTACATTGTCGGCGAGACTATTGAGGGTGGGAGTGCACTGTAGAGTGATGACGACACTCACTACAACACCAAGAAAAGGCAGAGGAGGGCTTGGCATGACAATGGGTGACAGGCAGTGTCTGAAGTTCACTCATGAGAGAGGGAGAGAAGAAGGAAGATCACAGTGGAGGAGATAGTGAGGTGAGGGAGAGATTGTGAGAAAAAAGGTGGGGGCTTACAGAGGAGGTTTCAGAAGAAAAGGGGGAGGCCATTACAGGGAGGGAGAGAGAGAAAATTTCCTTTCTTTTCTTGTAGATATTACAAATGTTGCATCTCTAACTCATCCATGCCATTTGCTTTTGCATATCGTTCTGAGAATTTCGAGGGCCAGATTTCTTATATGCATGTTTGGGCACATAACATTGGACTGTAAGGACCAAAGAAATGTGAAAAGTTCTTCCGTCCATGGCCTAAGTTGGAAATTATGGGGTACAAGAGAACCTTAGATATCCGTGTTGCTTCATAAAAGGAAAAAGGTATTGTTTTCTATCTCGTGACACATGAAAGATAAAGCATATTCAGTTCAAGAATGTCAATGTCGCTTGGACTCATCATGCTGGCATAATGAGCTTCTACACTGAGCCAGGGACGGAGACAAAATGCAGTGGAATTGGTCTCTTCTATCTATCTTGTGGGCCCTTCAAAAGGAGATAATGTTGGAATTTTTAAGTAGCAACGTTGGAATCCATCTTTATCTTGGCAACATTCTATACATCCTCTTGGTTCATGCTTTACCTAATTGCTTTGGAGGAGTCATTCAAAGGATGAAGTTCAGTGGAAGAAAACTCTTGGATTCTGAGGTGGAAGCTAAATTTTAGTCAGGGAAAAGAAATCTTTATGGCATTAGCATGTAAGACCTCGGTCTTGTTTAGCATGTATAAATTGTTAGCTTCTTTTCGAGAGATAGTATATATATTTTGACCACTTTGATCAATTTGCAATAAGGAAACACATGGTGAAGCACTGCTTCATCAAAACACTCATTCAAAGTGTTCTGTACTTTTTTTTCTTCTAATTATTGGTTATCTCAAAATAATTATATCTTATAACTCATAGGCATTTCTTCCCATTCATGGCCCAGTCAAGTGAGCAACACTTGGGACATGCGGTGAACATTCAGTGACAACATCAGCAGCCAAGATGACTGCCACTCCCGTAGGGCATGAAAATAATTTGGCCAAACGAGAATTCATAGATATCAGTAGTATATAGGCGAATAGAACTCCATCAAATTTGGAATGCACACATAAGTGTGTTCAATGTCATGAGTTTCATTATATATATATTTGCAAATTTGGACTGTATTTTCAGATGTGTCTGATGTCTTCTCATATTTTTGTTTCATTTTTCTTTTCTTTTTTATTACCGCAAGTGAGTGTTTGGTTTGAGTTTTTAGTAAGATGCTGTTGAAAGTACTTAAATTTTTTTTCTAAGAGTATTACTAATTGTGGCTACAACAACAAGGAATAAAATAATATATATGCTTGATATTGTAACTTGCAATCACCCCTTCTTTTTTTTCTCTCTTGCATGGGATTGTAATTTTTTTATCTGGCGCATTCCAATGAAAAAACTTAAAACGTCATTTCTATATGCCCATTTTCTCCGTATGCCGATGTTCGAATTGCTTACCATGTTAGAATCCTCTTGCGCCAATATGGTTTGATGTATGATACCTCCCACACTGTATCCTGTTTCTTTTATTTCCTTTGGAGTAGAATTTGCTGAGAGATCATTGCGCTTGAAAAGTGCTAGAGGTACTTCCCCTTTCTTTTCTACTTATTCATTTTCTTTGGTTTATTCCCTGTTTGTTTGAAGAGAGGTACAACTGTAAGATAAGGTAAGGTGGAAATACAATATAATTAATGGCAAATGAGCTGCTTTCGTTGCCTATTTTCTTTATATTTTTAGAATGGATTTATATGCTTCTTTAATTGTGACAATTTGTCATTTTAGTTGGCAGCACCTATACAAACCTTGGGAAAAGCTGCTGAAGACTTGCAAATAATGAAGCTAACATATATTGGTACTGGTTTTATTTGATTTTAAAATCTACTTTTGCCCTGTTATAATAATTATGCATGCTGCAATGTATCAATGTTGCTAAAAATGGATAAAATTAAGTTTGATCCTCTTTCTTTAGGTGTGGAATTAAGGTTTAATTGGGATCAAGCAGCAGCATTTGTCAGACAACCAGATGGTTCCTTGTTCAGTTGGTGTGAGAGATTTCATTGTTTTGAGTATCTGATACATGGAATAGTAAGTCATAGCAGTTTACTGCTATACCAACATTAATCCATACATGCACTATCTATTTCCTACAGCTCTTTTATTTTATGTGTACATCGTTTATATATTACTTACTAGTTCTAGTTCTTATATGAGTTTGTGCTGTCCCACTTTAAAGAGTCATGGTAGCACTTTTTGATCACTTTCTGCTTTGCTAGGGCTTGTGATTGACATTTTGAATCAAAGATATGGGAAAGTTGCTGCTTGTTCTCATTTATGTTTGAATTTTTTGTTCACCATGAATTTGTATAAGATGTAATAATTAAAGTCTGAAGATGATCATGATGCAGGTAAACAACTCTCAGGCAGCCCATTTACTTGCTTTTGGGTCTAGAGAATTCCACTGGGATATGAATGAATCTTTGCTTGAGAAAATGTCAGCTGAAAGCATTGTAAAACAAGTGTTCCCATTACATGGTACTAAATTTTCTATTTTTTCATATTCTTTTTTTGACATTACCATAAAGTGTAGTGTACCTAATTTTGCAGATGAAAAAACGAGGAAGCTACTTTTGAAGAATTGGGCTTTAAACTGGTTGGACCTAACATGGCAACCGATTGATGATATTTATTCATATTTTGGGACCAAGGTGAGGCGTACTATGAGTGGTTAAGGCTCATATTGTTTAGTATATAAATAAATCATCACACCATCTTTTTTATTGACAGATTGCCACTTATTTTACTTTTCTTGGGCTGTACACTGGTTGGCTATTTTTTCCAGCTGCTTTTGGACTTGCATTGCAGTTAATCGACTTTGGGTACACATCGGTTTCTATGTCATGTTTAGGTTAATATCTGCAGACATGTTTAGTCAAGTTTGCATTTCTTTTCCTTTTGCAGGGCATGGCGGTTGTCGATTCTTCCAGTTTTTTTTATATTTATCATTTCTTGGGCGGTTTTCTTCTTCCAATTCTGGAAACGTAAAAATTCTGCTCTGCTGGCTAGGTGAACCCTTTGTTTCAAGAATTTTGCAGAAATTGAAATGGAACCTTCTTTACATTCATTTGATGTTTCACAGATGGGGTATCAACTACTCAATGAGCTTGCTGTCAGGGTGCAAATCTGTTAGTGCAGATGTAGCCACATTTGGACAGTCCCAAGTGGAGCTTGAGAAAAAGATAGACACTGATAAGCCAATAGATAAAGATAAATCACTGCAAAGAGATGAGTGGTTAGGCCTTTTTCAAAAGATTCGAAATAATGGTGTTGTTGTCTTTGGAATTATTTGCCTTCAGTTGCCATTTGAGTTGGTCTATGCTCACCTTTACGAGGTTTCTGAATCTGATGTTTTGAAGTAAGTCCAAATACCTTTTTGATCTTGTAATGTTCACTATAATTGAAGTTCATGCCAATGGATGTATGTGCCTAATATCCAGTGGACATATTCTATTATTTGTAGTTTTTATGACTTTCTCTAATATTTTATCTGATCCAGTGGACACATTACCATACGCTCATGCATACACAAAAACCCACTAGCCAGTGCATTCTATGTGCATGCACACATGGACATAAATCAATGCGTGCAGAATACGTGTTCTAGTGCACATGCACACAGCCTGTGCATATGTACTTTGCCTTTCAAAAATGCATTAAGATTGTATTGATATTTGGAAGGTGGTCACACTGAACAACTTGAAGATCTGGATTTGAATTGTGCAGGAGCTGGCTCAAAGGACTGGGTAAATTCCATAATTAGGCACCTAGGCGCAAAGGTGCTTTCTGCAGAGCAAGGTGCAAGGTCTCCTTTTTTGAGGGACAAAGGCACCATGGCACCAGCTTAGGGGATGATGAAGTCACTCGCCATGGTGCCCTAGGCTTCCACTGCCGTCTACCACATGATTGTCTAATGATTCACCGTTGCTCCCACTGCTATCTAATGATCAAGATTTCTTATCATTTATGCTGCTGCGCTTGATCCATGAATGTAGACATCCATTAAAGATAGTGAAATTATATTAAGATTTTCTATAATCACTTATACTATATATACTTGAAAGAATTATATAGTTCATTCTCAACTTTATTTGTTTTTCTTATCTCCCTTAGTTTTCAAGTTTTATCTCTTTACAAAAAAAAATACACATACAAAAGTACATAGTTACATACACCATTTACATGCATAAACAATAAGGATTTGTGGTTTGGGATTGGCTCTTGGCTGATTCGGTCTATCTGCTGGAAGCAAAACTCTTCTAAGATCGTCCTAGATAGTTTTGACTGATCTATCGGAAGCAAAATTGATCTAAGATCCTGGTCTTCCAAAATCTGAAAAAAAAGGAATACTCTTTTGAACATTATTTAGGGTGAAAGGGTGGCCGATCTGGGTTGGATCACCGCCCAATCTTACCAGCCCTAACAAGTGGGGAATATGAGGGTATCAGGTAAGTTAAGTTAGTAGATCATTATATATTGGGAATATAGACCTGTTATTTAAAAGTCTGGCAAGTTAATAGGGTGTGTGGGACTGGGATCCATCTCAATAGTTACAATTTAGATGACTGATTTGGTTCAATCCATTTTTGTGGGTTGACCAAACAGAGTCTGCAAGGGATGCAATTTGGACACTTGACTAGGATGATAGACGTAAAAGCTGGAAATGAAAAATTGCCGACTTTAACAAGTGATTCAATCTTACTCTCTGATGCTTACAACTTGATTAAGGTGGGTCTAACAGTGGTCTCTTGGCAGCACAAATACAGATGACATATTGAATGACTGAGAGTAAACTGATAGAAGCTTATGAAGTACCTTTGGTCCTTTACACAGAGGCATGGGTGGTCACACCTGGCCATTATAGTTTGGTTGTCATGATTTTAAGATGCTAGAGCTTTTGCAGTATCTTTGAGGGCCGGGACCACATATTTCTTTTTGTTTGGCTCAGTTCCAGTACTATGGCAGGTGTTTTCAAAGGCTTTTCAATTGAATATTGAAAAAGAGGACATATTGCAGCTATTCCTTGTCACTTTTGAGAACTGGAAGGCCTGTGAGCTATAAGCAGGTGTTTTTGGGATGCCACTGTAAGAGTCATCCTTTGGGTATTTTGGCTGGAAAGGAACAGAAGAATATCCAAGGTGTTCCAACCAACCAGTGATATCCTTACTAAAGCTTTAGTTCTTCAGGCTTTTTAGTGGCAGGAAATTGATTTACTCTGCAGTTCGTCTGATGAAGGCTCATTGTAATATTTTTGTATAATTTGTTTCTGCTAGTCTTTATTCTGTGATTGTACTTTTCTGGTTTCAGCTTTCATACTTTGTTCTTTGTTCCTCTGCTCCCCCATTCTATCTCCTAGATGGAACTCATCTTTTACTCTGTATCTTTATATTTGTTATTTACAATCAATAATTTGTGGCAGGTTTTTAGTCACCCTTGAAAACCTTGAAAACCAAGTTTCAAAGAAGTAATAACATTTGAATAAAATGTGCAGATTATTGGATACCCACCCCTTGCAAGGGAATAATACACTGTAATTGAGCTCTTGGGTGATCATATTAGTTGAATGACATGAGAAGATTCCCACATTGCCGGCAATGGAGTGGCATTGGCATGATGAATTGCTGTTGACAGCATCTTGTGGTTCGCTTACAGCACCAAGTGGACAAATGTAGCTGGGGTAGAAACGAGAGGAGGCCCAATGTCATATGACAGCAAAGTAGTAAGGCTAAATTGTTGTCTTGTGGAATTCTGAGCTGGCCACTCCATTGGGTGAGAGCTGGTTTTTATGAGGGATACAAAAAGAAGAATCGTGTCTGGTGATCAAGGAAATCTTGATCATATACCGACCGATCCTATCAGATCCTTCTTCATCTGACTGATGCCTCAAGCGGGGCAGTGATGCGGGAGGACTGCAGATTTGAATACAAGGGATTTCAGAACTTCTCTGACAAGTATATTTCTTTGGAAGTTATGCATGGAGTTCTGTTTTTTCCATAAAGCCTAGGTCTTTGGCAACTAAGTAGGAAGGTGGGTGCCTTTTTTAGATGAAGGTCAAAAGATCAAGGATTTCATTAAAAGTAAATAAAAATGGGAGACCAGAAGTCTTTACAGCAGAGGAAAAAGAAAAACCACGAAATACACATGGTTCACCTCTCTACAGAGAAGGTAGAAGGTGTGAACAATTAGAGGAAGAAATATATTAAACAAAAAATACTCTCCCCGACGATGGTAGAATCCAAAAAATCTCCTAAAGAAGCAAATGGTGCAAAATCAGTTTCGGATTCAGGAAGCAATCTTCGAAAATGTGTCTATTCCTTGTACACCAAATGGGTCATAGCATAGCTGGAAAAAACAATATTTCTCACTGATGTATCAATAAACTAAGGGTTCAGCCCCGACCGCTCTAACATGAAAGAATTGATATCAGTAGGTTCACTCCAAGTCCAAGCAATCTTCCAGCACTTTAAAGCAATTCACCACAAGAAGTTCATAACCCCACATTTAAGGAACAAGTGGTCCAAAATTTCCTCCCTTGGGCCACAAAAAACACAGCAAGTTGACAAAGGAAATAGCTTTTGCAAATGGCCTCTAGTAGGGAGCCGACACCTCCCAATCTTTCATAATTTTTTTTTATCCATATAGTGATAGTTTGTCTCCAAACAACATCGTGCCAAGGGTATTATATTTATACTCCACCATAAGTCAACCTTGTCATACTGTCATAGTAGACTTCACTGAGGACATTGATTTGTTGGAAGGGAGCCAGACTAACCTGGCCTCATTTTTTACCATGCATTTATGATCCCCACTTACTCTAAGCAAAGAAATAAAATCATGGATCTCCTCATTCTTGTGGTTCCTTTTGAAAGTAATGCACCACTTAGAAATTCATTTAGGAATCATTAATCCTAACATTAGGATTAATGCTCAAGTTGAGAAGAGAATGGAAACCTATCACCCAGTGTAACATTACCAACACAGCAACCTTCCAAAAGGTGGTTCTTCTCCCGTCCCCTATAGTAATTGTCATTGTGGAATTAAAAAGCTCCAAATTGTTGAGAATTTCCCTCCAAGTGCTAGTGAGCCCACTTCTGTCCCTGAAGTCCTTGATCCAAGCACCTTTCACACCAATGTTATATTTGAAACAAGCAATCCTTGCCCATAGAGAATTTATGTTAAGAAAAGCATCATTAATAGTTGTAAGTGGGGCAAGACCCGCTTCTCTTTGCTCATGTGACCTACACACATGATTCCATTTGATAAGATGAAGCCCTCTGTTAGTCTTGTTGCCATTCCAGGAAATCCTTGCCTTGATACTTTCCAGTTGCTGACAAATGTCTTTGGGAACTCGAAGAATAGAAAAAAAGTAGAGTGAAAGGCCCTACAAAACAGTCTTTGACAAAATCCATCTTCTCCCTGATGAATGGTGGGTGCTTTACTCTGCCCTAATCTGATTACATGGTGCTAGAACTAGAAATTTGACTTGCTAGGCATTTTCTGTGTGGATTCATAGGCTACCATTATTTTCTGTCTAAATTTTTAGTATTTGAATTTGACAACATAGAAATTGTCGATAATAAGTGGCATGTGTCATTTACTTTGACTTTCACATAAGATGAGAGTTCATCAATGTCTCATTTTTCTTTTTTTATTGTTCATTGTACTTAAGTTGAATGAAGAATTTTTCGGGGATGGAGTTGGGAGCTGATCTGTGTTGTTAAGAATCTGTAACAT
Organism: Cryptocoryne crispatula var. balansae; assembly: GCA_036172225.1. NCBI lineage: Eukaryota > Viridiplantae > Streptophyta > Magnoliopsida > Alismatales > Araceae > Cryptocoryne > Cryptocoryne crispatula. Next base: position 41,393,579 of record CM069928.1, read on the forward strand.
TCAAAATAAATGGTGAAGGAGAATTGATTTCATAGGTATTCTGTTTCGTGGACAAGATAAGTGAGCCTTTTCCTACTTACCTTATTCAGGTAGCAGAAGAGTATTGTCGTCAATTCATGTGTCCTTTAGAGTTGGATCTTCAGACTATTGGTTTTAGTAGCTGATTCTTTCTATCTGACCCTCTTCTACTGTTTGTTTCTTTTGCTTGGTGTCAACTAGCAAATGTTGCTAGGAACGTGGGTAGGTTCCTCATGCTTTAGTTGCACTGGCATTTCAGGTATGCACTCACTGCCATTTATCTGTTGGCGATTCAATATTACACTAAGATTGGTGGCAAGGTCTCATCAGTTCTAATCAAATTGGAACAGAACAAAGGTGAAGAGTCTACTGCTGACAGCTTAGTGTACAAGGTAGGAGAAGAGGAGCTCAAGTTTACAGACTCATCTTTGCATTAAGTGGTGGTGATCTCATCTCATTGGGCTAACAAGCTGTTTCATTTTTCAAAAGTTTTCTTCTTGTAAATAACTGGATGTTTTTCATGAAAGAGTGGGTACACTTAAGAGTGTATTTTCTGAAAAATACTTTTACTTGAGTATTTTTATTTAAAGTAAAAATTTGATAGGACTTCCTCACAATAGGAACATGCATTGCCAAAGTTTGCGAACAAAAAACTGTCAGAAGCAAAGAGGAATATATCACATAAACTTATAGCAAAAAAATGAGAAATTGACAAAGCAGATAGTGCTGCATAGTGCTGCTGTGAGTAAGAAAATTTATCTTTCATTTTTTTCGCTACGAGAAGTTCATAGACTGTTTCCTTGTAATCTTGCCCTACAGATATGTAGGAAGTAGTTTCCCTAGTATGTGTTCTGTAGAAGGCATGAAAACTATTAATCGTGGTTCTGGAGAATTCTTAAGCAGTTTCTACTGCATAAAGTAAATTAAACCACACCAGTTATTGCAGTGGTTTTCTTAGAATCAAAACAATTCATAACGTTAAGAAGCAATTTTGTGTTGGTGATTCTGTTGACAGCACAGGCTGAAAAATATAGCCTTTTTATCTGAATTTCTGGGCATTAATAACTAATTTTTTATTTTTATTGTAGGTTTTTGGGCTTTATTTTATGCAATCATATATTGGCTTATTCTATCATGTACTTATGCACCGAAATTTCACAAGTCTTCAGCAGATTTTGATCCAACGTTTGATTGTATCTCAGGTGACAAATGGTTAGTCTGTTTCTGTTGTCATTAATTGCATTCAATCATGTTGTTAATCATTTTGCTTTTTTATCACTTTCAGGTGCTGGAGAACCTGTTAGAGAATTCAATACCTTACATGAAGTACAGTTATAAAAAGTTCAAAGCTATTTTGTAAGTTTTATCAGTCTCCATTGCCAAGGGGTACTTCACATTTATGCTGTAGTTTATAACATAGGGTTGATGAACGTCATAATGTGACAGCAAGAGAAAATGTGAAAAAGGGTTTCGTCTGGCTTCTAGAGTAGAAAAAGAGTATCTGAAGCCTTCTTATACTGCAAATGTTGGTGATGAATTCGAAGATGGTTTATTCCATGGTGAGAATTTCAATTTTTCAATAATTGTATTTGCTTCTAGAATTTTGCATACTTATACATCCTAAAACTAGTTGTCATGTATAGATTTTCTGGAGTTGGCGTTACAGTTTGGAATGATCATGATGTTCGCCTGTGCCTTCCCACTGGTTTTCTGCTTTGCTCTCTTGGTAAGTCATCAGGCAGCCTCTTTTGCTAGGACAACTCGACCACATGGTTACTTTTGTTGACACAACATCACATCAGGTTTTTTTTAGTTATTACTTATGCTGGGTATGGCAAGGTTCAATAAGCAACCGAAGGGCCAGGTTTTTCAAGGATTTGATTATAATTCTAGTCATCGATTAGGATTTGCTTATAGAGCATCTTTTGATTATGATGCCCTTTAAATTGCGGTTAGCCAATGTTGCTAAGCTGAAATGAAACTTGTACACTTGGAATTATCATTTCCTGATGTTTTGCAGAATAACATTACGGAGATCAGGGCTGATGCACTGAAGTTGCTTGTCATGCTGCGGAGGCCCATTCCTCGAGCTTCTGCAACAATAGGAGCGTGGTTAAACATATTCCAGGTGTCTTAAACTTTAAAACATGCCAAACCTTCTTTTTAAACCTTATGATCAATCCGTTGGCTGATCGCGTAATGCCCATCTTATGCCCTGTTTGGTTAGAGTGTTAGAGACGATACTATATCATTTTTGATATTGATATTTGTAGAGGATGAAGTATCAATGTCAACATTGATACAAGTGAACACTTGTATTACATATTATGCTTTGAAATTCTTAATATTGATTGTCAAACACGAATAAATGATTTCTACCCCATCAATTTCAAAATTGATTGTGATAGAGGTGTTCAATAGAGTTAGCAAACAATGCCTTACATAGTTGATATGATGTGTTTGCAAAGTACACTTTTGTGTTCTTGCGACAGACCATCAGCATTTGCTTTTGTTTAAATTTCTTTGCACTGTTTTCTCTGTTTTTCTGGACAATGATAACCTTCTGGAATATGTTTCAGTTTCTGATAGTAACATCCATCTGCACCAACTGTACACTTCTGGTTTGCCTATACGATCAAGAACGTAAATGGAAGATAGAGCCCGGGCTTGCTGCAATTCTTATTATCGAACACATCCTTCTGTTAATCAAGTTTGGATTTTCTCATTTTGTGCCCGAGGTACGTATCTGTGCTTTGCAATGTTGTGAGGATATGCACATTTGCTTATAACTTAAACTGTTCTTACCACTTTCAGGAACCTGCATGGGTCCGAGCAAATCGTGTAAAAAATGTTGAGCAGGCACGAGATTTATGCTCAAAGCAACTTCTGAGCAGTATCTCAAACTTGAAAGCGAGGAAGGTAGAGTAAAGACATAACAAATTTCTCCAATCTTCTGAATCCCCGAGGAAATTTATTCTTAATAGAAGAGTTTTGTAGGCTAATTTTTCACTTCACTTTGTTCTTCGATTTGTGTTGCTGTGGATTCGTCGTTCGCTTTTGTCTTTTTGCCCTATAAAAGTTATCTGGGTCCCGTTAAGGAGGCAGTAACTGTACAGTTCATGTAAATGTCTTTCTTCATGGAATGTCCACTCTTGGGCTGAAAGCAATCTGGGTTTATGGTTTCCCCTTCGAGGAGGGATGTCTTTTGGAGCCACTTGTTGAGATTTGAGAGGAAGTGTGTGCTTCCAATGTACGACATTTAACAAACTCAGACAAGGGAATCCTTATTTTAAGACCTATAATTCTTTCCAGAAAATTGGATAGGCACAATCAGGAAAAATATACTCTAGTCGTTAAAATGTAACAGGTAATAGATAAGTTTCACTAGAAAATTTATTTAAATAATCGACCCAATTGTGAATATATATATAAATTTTCATGAGCATGAATTTAATGTCTTCTTTATGCTGTTTGAAGGCTCGACCAGAGTCGTGCTCATCGGCTTACAACCTACACGGTGAAGCTTAGTCTTGATAAATGCATATCTATGCGTAGTTAAATAATTATTAGCAGTCGGTGCACACGACTGAATAATCGGACAACAGTTTATATTTTAGATTCGATCCCGTGCCTGAGGAATATGAGAAATGAATGCAAAGAAAATCACAAGCTTTTATATTTCTCCTCATTTTAGTAGCATACGGCTGGGTGACGAGCCTCCGATTTCTTCATCGTTTCACTTTCACCCTTCGACTGCGTGAGAAGTTCGGGTCCCCTGTGTAGCCGAAGAGCTCATCAAACGCTTCAAACGGTGCTTTCGTTGAGAGGACAAAACAAGCGCTACAAGTAAAGGAAATTCTGTGGAAACCGTCGTATACTCATCTTCCGACATAAAAACAGGAAGGGATGATTTCTCTAGACTGAGTAGAGGGTGCCGATTTCTCCATAAGGTCAATTACTATGTACATGTCTCCCATGACCCAACTGAGGGCCGGGGGCTTATGCTTAGGCCCTGTTTAGCTATCATGATATTAGATCCCTATATCAGAATTGCTTTTGATGTTTGATAATACCACTTCTGATGCTGATTTTTGTCAGATGTCAATATCAAAAATAAGACGACACCAATTCTAATACTCAAACCAAATGGGTCTAAAAAGTTATGAATTCCTACTGACTATTGGCGCATTTCTCAAAAAAACACGATATATATTACACGTCAAAGGCCGATCGAGTAAATGCCTGAAAATGCTAAATTCAAAAATATTTAATGACTCCAGCTCATATACAGATGGAATGTACTTTTTGGCATCACCCTTTTCTAGAACAGACGCCAAGTTCGAAAGATAAAAGGGTACAAGCTAAATGGCTACCGTTCATGTTCAAGACTGGGAGAAGTACTGGGCATTCAAAATAAGAAGCAAACATAAATGAAACAAGTTGTACTCGTTTGTACTACCAAAAAAAAGGAATATCAAGGTACGAATCATCTGTTGTTCAAGCATGGTTTTCCGACCGAGATGGGCAGTTCAACGCTTCATTTATCCTACTAAAAACAAGCTTTAGCGGCACACAAGCAACATGTCTCGCTGGGTCCACTACCGGCTCTCTCCTTTCTTCGTTTTGTTCACAATCAACAGTGATTGAAGAGAGCTTCCGTACCTTTCTAGCCAAAAGCCCAGATTTCCTGCTCTTGGAGAACTTCTTTGCTAGCAAAGAATTAAAAGCCGATTGTCTACGGCGCTTCCTTCGAGCATCCGGATGCAACCTAGTATAGCACTCCCTTTTTTTATGTAACTTGACTACCGTTCCACTATCCCGAGACTTGATGTCAACCGTCTCTCTTTTGTGCGTGAGCTGAGTTTCATGACCATGACAATGCCCATTTGTGCTGCAGAACATGGATTCCAGCACCTCAACAGTGATTGGGTGACCAACAATCGCTTTGCCATTTAATTTACTCATGAGAGAAATAAGAGGTACACGTCTTCCCTGATAGCTTGCTTTGGCCTCAACCTCTACCTTAACATCGTATAATGCAGGGCCAGAAGATGAGCTCCTCATTGATGAATCTTCAACCCGGCAACAAGAGCAGGATGTGGGATGTGTTTTCCGCCTTGAAAGCACCCTTCCAGTTGCCGCTTTGAGGCGAGGAAAGCTTCTAATAAAAGGTGTTTCTCTTTGTCTCTCATGCGTAGGGGGACTACATAAAAGGTCTCTCGTATCTGATCGAGCAATAAAATCTATACTTCTGGAAACTTGTTCTTCACAATCTGTGGAAACCGAAGAACAAACTTTAAGGGCTGCAGTTATGGACTTAGGCCGAATGCTGTTTGAAAGTGGTCCACGTTTTGCACGTTGGCCACTATAATTAGATGTAGGAGACTCATCAACCAGGTTGTCCGTTCCAGCTTCTGTGTCGAGATTTGATTTACCCAATGGAAAAGATCCAGAATGATCAGATCCACTGAGAAGCAATTTTGGACCTCTGTTGCTATGTTTGCCTGTCAAATTTCTTTCTCCTTTGGCCTCATCTTCTGCTGTATTTTTCTCCATGCTCTTGCTGGTGGCATTTGCATGCCTTCTGGGACTTGATGTTGAAGTAACGTCTACGTTGCTATCTTGTTTGGTCAGGTCAACTTCACAATGCTCCACTCCAGCTAACTGGAGCTCCCCGGATGCACTAGAAACAAATCCACCATGATCTGGATTTGGAAGGACAAAACATGCTATCAGATAGATGTCAGGCTCGTTACAACCCCAACATGGGGAGAACCTACTTAAAGTTTTTCATACATGATAAACAGATAGCAACAAAGATTTTAATTGTAAACCAAGAAAAAGAAACCAAAAGAAAACCCTACAAGGCACAAACTGCCAAAACTTCGTTAGTACCTAAAATTCACAACAGTACACCAGTTATATTATATCCTACGTAGTAGGCACATATCAAGGCTTCATAAACTCCACCAAAGCTTTGTACGTGAACTTCACAGCAATACAACATTTATATCCTATGTACCAGCTATATGCCAATGTTTCAACCCCTCAAATTTGCAATGTATCCCATGCAATACTTTCTACTACCCATCACAGCATAACTTTAGGCATATTACCAGAAGCACTGAATCTCTTCAGGTCCTTGATGGATAGGGGTTAAGACACCTCAACAGTTAACTTAGGGAAGAGAACCGCCTGATGAATACCACTAAAGGTAAAAACTACAGGTGAATGATGTAGTCGAGAAGATATCTTGGTTGCCCTTGTTCGTTATACAACAGCCATCCTTTTTCCCATCCCTTCACCTTCCTGGATGATGTTATCTGAAAGCATGCTTTATGGTTGTATACCTCCTGGAACCACATGGTCTTGAATGTCCTACCCAGAATCCCAAGTTTTCAGCCATTCTTCTGCTTTTAACTCATGGCACATTCATCTTGACAAGCACCTTGTCAACCAGATCCCCTCCGTATACAGAGAAAGGAGGGGGGAGGGGGGACATTGAGGGCAAAACTTCCGACTGTTAGAGTTAGCAACAGGTTGTTGGGGCCTTCAGAAATGGCAAGCTCAAATCATGTCCCTGAACTGATAACATAGTTGCATGATACCAGATCACCCACTGACCCACTAAACTCAAGCGCAATCCAATTAACTTGAGCTAAAATACCCTTTGCCAGTTAAACAGCATATTTCTCAAAGCTCCCCCTCCAGATGAGCATAGAGATCACCTTCTTGAAGCAGACCAAAATAGAGGGTCACAGTGCAAATACAGAGTAACCAAATGGAGAAGAGTCTGTTCTTCGGTAGAGACATCAGGAATCTTTTGTTCTTCTGACACACTATGGTGCAAATAAATCTTTCCAGTGTCAAGTTTTTCCATAGTAAGTTGTTCATAAAAATTCTTTATTAAATTGTTCATAATAAAATTTTCCCATAAACCGTTCAGCAGCTGTTACTCAGCAGTAAGAGATTTCATCAGTAGGAAAATGATAAGCAGCAGAAAGTAATATGGAAGCTTTCACAACCAAATACCAGTAATATTGTGGGCCCTTGGAGAAAGAAATAGGAAATAGAAGAGTCTTCAATGGACAGGCCAGCAGCCAGAAGGAAATCCTCTTAAAAGCTACATTTTTCATCAGCCAGTGGTATTTTTTGTAATTCGGGTTTAGCTGCAATATCCTTACCATATTATATAACTGGAAAATATTTCTTAACAAAGGAACACTATTAGCATCTCTGTCTCTGCTGATTGTCGATCAATGATTTTGGTGGATACTGACTAGGTAAACTCTTTTTTTGTCTACTAACAAACTTTTGCTTACGGTTATTAATTGAATTGTAATGATCAATCTTTATATGCAAACATGTACCAGACACAAAAATCAAAGACTAGTGAGCAGCAGATACAGGACCAACGTCAGCACAATAAATGCCACATGGATTCACAAGCGTAAAGCAGACTACTACAATCAGGCAAGTCAAAAGATAATTTTGTAATAAGCAGAATGGAATAAATATGCAATTTCATGGTTTGGACCAATTGGATACCAAATGACTTGAATTTACATAGCCGGGAGCACCGCCAAGTAAAGGTGCAAGTTCCAATTTAATATTTATCAGTTCTGCTATCCCAAAGATAGCTCCTTAGAATTGCATAATCTGACAAATGATAGGAATAAACACTTGGGATTTATCATCCATCCACTGGCAGAGGATATGAATGCATACTAAACAAACAAGGGCACTCCAGAAATAAAGTGATCAGACAAAATCGACAGCTAGAGTTACCTCTTTGCCTGCCAATCCTCAGGTGATAATGTCCAACCAGTAAAACAACTTGGCAATTTGTTACAGTTACGTTGCTGAGCACTGGTAGTCTGGTACCATGATAATGCACCCGGGGTATGGATGGTATGGCATCAAGATAACCTAGGTCTAGGCATATCTTGGTCAACGAAGGCTGCATATAATGGCTGAAAGATGAGACTGCAGTGCAGGGCTGTGTGTGGGAATAGACATAGGAAACTTGATGCAGGTTCATTGGTGCAGCCAAGCATAGGACAGAAAACACAATGGGCCAATGGAGAGCCGTGTTGCTTATGGAGCACAGCTGCAGTGGGGACCATGCCGGCATGTGGGTGTAGGCACTGTAGTTGCAGTGCAAGAATACTGCACAAGCTGCTCAGGGGAATGGACATGCAGTCGTGGGAGACTAAAGTGGGGCTTGCAGCTGTTGAGGTACCGAGAGATGGAGGCCTGTGGCCACTGAAGAAGGTGAGCAGTAGGTTGACGTGCACAGGGCACAACTGCTGCTGAGCCATGCGAGAAGGTGCAGGCAAGGATTGCAGAATCGGCCGATCCGGATCGGGATCGGCCGATTCTTGGATCGGATCGGACCCCTCTGATCCGATTCCCGGCGGAACTACCAATCCGGACCGAAGATCGGTCCGGATCGGTGTTTGTAGGTGGAATCGGTGCCGGAATCGACCGATTCTGGATCGATTCCGGCGATTCCCTCGTCGGAATCGACCCACAGGCTGCCGCGGCGGCCATCCCGCCGCAGCAGCCCTCTTGGGCGGGGAAGATGAAGCTACCGGGTCCATCGGGACCCGGTAGCGACGGGGATCCGGCCATTTTAAGTGTATCGGGTCCCATGGACCCGATATGCAAACCGGTAGGGTATAACCCTACCGGTTGAGGAGGATCCTGGCCTTACCAGGATCTGGTGACTTAATGCCCTGTTTGGTTAGAGTTTCATTTTTGGTACTATATCAATATTGATATTAATATTTTCAAATGTTGGAGTATCAATATCAAAAGTAATACAAGTGGACACTTGTATTACATAATATGTTTTGTTTGCACTACAAATTTTAAAATTGATACAATTAACCAAACACCTCTTGATGGTTCCTATTAATATCAATTTTAAAATTGATAGTGATAGAGGTACTTGATAGTGTTACCAAACAGGGTGTAAGGTATCGGGCGGGGAAGACGTCACGGCGGCAAGCTGCCGCTGTGGTGGCGATTTCGGGCCCGAAATCGCCCCAAAATGGGGTAGATCGGATCGGAATCCGATCTACCTCCTTATTTAGTTAATTTTTTGGTGTTTTAGGATTTTTTTAAGGGTCGATCCGGATCGATTTTCCTTCCGACGAATCGGCCTGGATTGGACTGATCCGATCCGATCCGGATCGAATCGGTCCCCACCGATCCAAGGACCGATTCCGATCCCGCGATCCTTGGGTGCAGGGTAGCTACAGCATGGAAAGAGGAGGCAGATGCAGGGGTGGTGCCATAGATCGCGGAATCGGCCGATCTGGATCGGAATCAGCCGATTCATGAATCGGAGCCAAAGGACTGATTCGGAAAAAAGTTCCGACAAAATCGGTCGGAATCGGATCGGCCGAATCGGTCGGGATCGGAATCGGATTCGAATCGTTTTTTTTTCATTTTTTGCTATTCCAGACGGATCGACCAGGATCGGCTGGAATCGGTCCAGAATTGGATCGAAATTTTTTTTTGCTTACCGATTATGGATCGATTTTCTTCCATTGGATCGGTCGGAATTGGTCCAATCCAATCCAAGGATCGCGGGATCGGAATCGGTGGGGACCGATTCGATCCGGATCGGATCGGTCCGATCCAGGCCGATTCATCGGAAGGAAAATCGATCCGGATCGACCCTTAAAAAAACCCTAAAACACCAAAAAATTAACTAAATAAGGAGGTAGATCGGATTCCGATCCGATCTACCCCATTTTGGGGAGATTTCGGGCCCAAAAATGGCCCGAAATCGGCGCCACGGCGGCAGCTTGCCGCCGTGACATCTTCCCCGCCCTATCGGGCGGGGAAGACGACCTTACCGGGTCCATCGGACCCGGTAAGGCCAGGATCCGGTGACTTAAGTCACCGGATCCTCAACCGGTAGGGGTATAACCCTACCGGTTTGCGTATCGGGTCCATGGGACCCGATACGCTAAAATGCCGGATCCGGTGACTTAAGTCACCGGATCCTTGCCTTACCGGGTCCGATGGACCCGGTAAGGTCGTCTTCCCCGCCCGATAGGGCGGGGAAGAGGGCTGCCGCGGCGGGATGGCCGCCGCGGCAGCTTGTGGGTCGATTCCGGCGAGGGAATCGCCGGAATCGATCCGGAATCGACCGAATCGGTCGATTCCGGCACCGATTCCACCTACAAACATCGATCCGGACCGATCTTTGGTCCGGATCGGTAGTTCCGCCGGGAATCGGATCGGAGGGGTCCGATCCGATCCAAGAATCGGCCGATCCCGATCCGGATCGGCCGATTCTGCAATCCATGATCCAATCCGATCCGGATCGGATCTATACCCACCGATCCCGATTCCGATTCCGATCCCGCGATCCTTGGGTGGTGCTAGGTCATGCAGGTGGAAGTCTGAGGGAGCAGGGGATTGGAGGTAGGGCTGCAAATGGGTTAGATTTAGTAGTGGATTTACTTGTTTCCGATTCTAATTGTGATAAAGGTTAAGTCATTCCAAATCTGAACCCAATTAAACCGGAATCATGATATTCCAATTCCATTATGATTCAAATTCTGTTATCAGAATTGGAACAATATGATAATTTCCAAAATCATTGTCATATATTAATTTGTATTGAAAATGAGCTGATAAATGTTATTATTACTAAAATTTGATCTAACACCTATAAAATTTTACTTTTACTTGTTTATCATTTATATATCTTTATTTATTATAATATTGATTCTTAGATATATATTATTTTTATTGCAATCGGGAAAACAGATACATAATTGATTGTTTCCGATTCCGATTCAAAAAAACTATCGGAATAATCGATTCCAATTCGGATAACTTATAAGATACATAAACATGCATAGAATCAATTAAATATCGAATTCAAATCAGATTATCAGAATATCGGATTTTTTTGTGCCATAATTAGCAGTGTTAGTCACAGTGTGTGGGAGCCAGGGTTCCTGCAGCTTGTGCTGCACAAGGGTGGGAGCCACGAATACAACGTGAGTACGGTGCAAGCTATGTCGCCCAAGGTGTGAGGCACCACAGAAGAGAAGTGTCACACCTTGCCTCAGGCACTTGAAGGAAAATAATTTTACCATACATGTATATCGTAAGTTTAAAAGTGAAATACGAAACATCAGAAACATAAAAATACAGCCAACTTCGCTACCAAAAAACTTAAAAATAAAACTTCAGCCATTTAATAGCACCAACTCAACTGTAGAAATAAAATAATTAGATCTTTTAGCTGAAAAAACAAGTAGAGACAATAACAGATACAACTGATAGATAACAACATAAATTAAAACTAAAACACAATGTCACAAATGTAAAAATGAAGCCAACTTTTGTTAAAAAAAACTGAAAATTTTGCATCGACTAAATAGAATCAGCTAAAAAAGTAATTCAATAAAATAAAAAATATAACTTAATCTGGAGTCAGAACAGAGGGGGGTCAAAGTCTGAGAGCAGGAGAAGGGGGATGATAGACTGAGCACAGGGCTGGGACAAACCAGAGCAGGAATCAGGACAGAAGGCAGAGGTAAACATGAGAGACTGAGAACTGGGGTAGGGAGTCTCAGGATTGGAGAAGGTCGGGGCTAGAAAGACTAGGAGTGAGAGACTAAGCAGAGGAGGCTCAAGGGGAGATTGAGGTAGTCCGTATGATAGTGAGAGGGGACTGGGGGGGGGGGCCAGGCTGGGGGATCAGAACTGGAGGAGGAAGTGAGGGTACGAATAAGACTAAGCAGAGGGGCCACGGAGCCAGCAGGACAGTGTCGGAGAGAGTGGACTGAGGGTGAGGCAAGGTTTTCAAGGGGACCAAGGCGACATAGTATTGCCTTGGCGCCTAGGCGATAAGACAAAGCATTAGGTGACACCTTTTTTATATAGTAAAATTGATAAAATAACAAATATGTATGAAAAATAATACAAAATAGCTATGACACTGTGTAAATCAATTTATAATGTGTAAGGGCATAGTTTCATAGACTAAATAACTAAAATATAAGTTAAAATTAGCACTTAATTTGTATTAACTATTAATAAACATTTATAAATTATTTAATCTTAGTTATTATTCATCAAATATCTATTTATAATCAAATTGCCTATAAAACTAGTTATTTTTACCTCAAAACCACTTAATTAACTGATGTTGAAACTACGTGAGGGAGGGCTGAGAGAGAGTGTACGTGTGACAGGCATGGCGGTGGGGCGTACGGGCATGGCAGCAATCAATTGCTAGGGCTGGGGGGGGATTACCTTAGTAACTCACATCCAAGGATTTTCAAACTGGTGGGGACCGATTCTCAAGGAAGATAAACTGATCCGGAATTGAGATTTTTAAAAATAATAATAAAATTTTTGATTCCGATTCAAACCGATTTTGACCGATTCGTCATGATTTTTTCAATCAGGATTTTGATTCCAATCGGATTTGACCGATTCAAGAAAGCTTCGACCGATTCATACTGATTCCAGCGGAATTCAAGTAAGAATTGGTCCTTCAAGCGGAGATTGAATGTTTGATCTGATTTTGGAATTTGCAGATTCTGATCCAATTTGACCGATTTTGCAATCCATGCTCACATCCAAGTTGATAGAGTCTGGTTTGGGACCTTTTCAGCCCAAGTGGCTCAAAGACATAGGCACACAACACAAGGCAGGTAAGGAGATCGCGTAGAGCGATCATCCCAAGATGAGGAGGGGAGTCGGCGTTTCATATCGTATCGTCGCCTATATGGTGCACGCAGCAGCAGACCTAGCAGACTTGCACCAAGAATGTGCATGGACAAGGAAAGTGTTGTGGCTGGAGTGTGTGCAAGTTGGCTCTGATACCAGACTTGACATGGGATAAGGGGTTGGAATGGAGAAGGGGCCTCATGCTGGATCTCTCTCTTTCGGAGTCTTGCAACACAAACAAAATTCTAAAAATGCCTGCCAATATTCTTCGAATGAGAGTACATTCATGTTTATGAAAAAAGGAAATAAAAAATACTTATATAAAGACAAAAATATCCCTATCTAGCTAATAAGACAAAAATGCCATAAAACCAGCCTGTTGATTCCAAACTCAAATAAAAGAAAATAAAGAGGACACAGGCTCGAAACAAAACTAGTAAACTAGTATCCAAACCAAGGTTTGCCATCTCAGATCTCGGCTTCGTCTCGGGAGGGTGAAAGAGAAGAGATCTCGGAGAGATCTCGAAAAAATCTCGGGAGATCGAATCTCGGATTCTCGGATCAAAATGTATATATGTATGAAACATAACATAATATCTTAAAAATTCAATGAATTTACATGAATATATATATATATATAACACATTTATACATCAATTGTGTGAATGAACAATTACAAAATACTCTCAATACGAAAAAAACGATTTTTGTGTTTCTAAAAGATTTAATCTTGTGTACAATCTTATTTAAATACTAATATGTTATTAAACTTGTAGCACATTTTTATTCGTGATAGTATAAGTGATAGTGAGATATAATAATATGTTTACACTATCATAAATGGGTGGCGCAGAGTAGTCGCGGATCGACCTGCGTGGTCAGGTCACGGGGGTCAAGGGGGCAGTGCCCCTTTGGGGGGGTTGTCAGGGGGGCAAAGCCCCCCGAAAGAAATTTTTTGGTATATTATGTATAAATTTTGGGGGACTTCACAAAAGGCGCTGGTCAAGGAGTGCCTTGTCGCCTAGGCGTCCGCCTTGACAACTATGGTATCAAGGGGGCAAAGCCCCCCGGATTTTTTTTTTCGGACTAGGCTACTTGGGGCGAGATCTCCGCAATCTCATTTATCGGCCCTCTTGGTGAGACCGAGATCTCGCGAGATCTCACAAGATGGCATTCCATGCTCCAAACCATAATGAAGACCTTCAGGCTTTGGTTTTCTCACCAAAAATTTTGTTATTGCCACTGGTCCTAATGATATGATAGCAATTAGCAAGCATGTGGAATACCTCAATACAGGTCTTTTATGGAGGCATTTGGGTAACAAATCTTGTAGAAATTTCCTAGAGAATGAAAACTCCATGATTTACTTCAAATGCAAGAACTGATTTATGCCTATTGTAGATATATATATATATCTATTTCCAACACCTGAAAACTTCTTATCATCTATTGAGTCCAGGTTATTCCCAAGTCTCACCAAGTTCATATTTCAAGAAAGCTATACACTTTTTGCTAGAAAGAAGACAAACAATAAGGTATATTTGGCAGCTAAACCAACGTGCAAAGAGTGTACCAGTGCCTACCTCCAGACTGGATTTCCTTCCAGACAACAGGAATGTCCAAGAAGCCATCATCAACAAGCTCAAGAGAGCATAAATTAGTGTCATCAAGCACAGCATTATTCGGATCTTCAAGCACATCCTGCGAAGCTCCAACACATGAAGTTTCTGAACTTCCAAAACCACCATTGGCTGCATCTGAACAGTCAGTCTTATTCGTCTCTGCAGGTGCTGAAACACTAGTTCTGTTGGATGTAGCTCCGTGAAGGGATGATTGGCTTGAGTTAACACCCTCATTACAAATGGATGGAACTTCTATTGTGGATGAGCTTTCTAAAACCTTGGTTAGTTGGCGGCGACGATTCTTCCTCTTCTGGGATTCATGGGCTTGGGCTGTCTTCTTTACAGATGTGCAAGGCTCTTTGCTGCTATTTACAGCACTCACTCTAGAAAAAACATACACCACGTTAGGTTCACTGAGAGATTCATTCTCCTGATGATAAGGCTCATGAAATTTTTCATTGCAGATCAAGTCAAGTTTTCTTTTAGACACAACTCCTAGACCTAGCTCCTGAAGACCTCGCATACGCTTTGCACCTTCAGTGCCATCATCCTCTGAATCAGTTGGTTCTGTTCTCCATCTCTCTTTCTGCATAACATGGACTTCAACTGTATTTAGATTAGCCTTATGGTCCAATTGTACCTTAGGCTGAGACATTTTCAATTTGGACTTGCTTTGATGTCTGACCCTTTTGGTTCCATAACGTTGCTCTTTGGCAACACCTGCAGAGCCTACCAGATGATTTCTTCTGCTTACTGTTGAGTCAAACTGCTTTAATTGCAAACAGTGAGCCTGTTCAAGTTCCAAGGCATGAATAATAGCATCTTCCCTTCGTGCATATTTTCGTTCCTTCACTTCTGATTTACCAGACTGATCCGCTGAAGCCCTGGCTTTTTCAATGCAGTCATCATATTCTCCACATCGAAATGCTTTTATTCGCTTAGATTTTTCAAGATTGTACCAGTCCCTGAAACAATGCAATGGAAGACAAAAGAATAAGCAGTTCATCCATCTTTTTCTGTCCAAAGCTGTGTTGCACACTTTGCAATAGACTATGAATAAGCAAAAAGCAAAAGCTATGTCCTGATCCAACCAAGCAAAAGCAAACACCATCAGGAGCTTAGAAACCATAGATTGTGTAATCGGCTGATCCGGATTGGGATTGGCCGATTCCCAGATCAGATCGGCCATTGCCTTGCCGATCCAATTCATGGCCGAAAGACCGATCAGGAAAAAGTTATGGAAAAATCGGTCAAGATCGGCCGGGACTGGATCAGAATCAGATTGGTTCTTTTACTTTTGCTATTACGGCCGGATCAGTCTGGATCAGATCGGAATCGGAATCGGGATCAGTGTTTCTTTTTTTCTGATTCTAGATAGGTTTTATTCTAGTGGATCAGTTGGGATCGGACTGATCCGGATAGGATCGGCACCCACTGATCCTGATCCCGTGATCCTTGCTAGAAACATTAGCAACTTCTAGAGGAATCCACTCAGGAAAAGTAAAACTCCTCCTATTTCTTACCAATTTTAAATAGATGCATAAATTAAATATAAAATTTAAAAATGTCCTATTATGGAAACTAGCCTTAGCTAAAGCAAGAATAACGTGCAGATACATGTGATGTATTTCAACATCTAGGATTAGTTGGTTTCTCAGAAAAGAAAAGGTTGACTATGACTTAACCGTTTTAAAAGGAACACATTTAACCAAGTGTGATGCATTTTCTTGTCTATGCAAACATTTAAATTCTCTCACTGTTAAATCTAGTAAGATCACTGATTATTTCTGCAACTTCATCTGACCAAAAAGTCTCTGTGCTATCATTGCAGAGAAATAAGTTCTGAACTCTTAAAGGTCAGTACAAAAGAAAAGGCTCCACCATAACCAAGAGAAATTTGAAGCTTTTTTCACCCATCAGTTTCTTTCTTTGGTTGATTCAACTCCGAAACATTAAATATTGTACTCTGAGACCCAAATAATGAAGGTAATTGAAGCATCCCCCATAAATCATCCAATTAGATTCCAAAATCAAATATTAGCCTCTTAAAGATATTGTTAAGCCTTTAAGCTGAATGCTAGACTAGAAAAAAAAGATTAAATTCTTTTGTTATACTAATATTGAATATACACACTGGTATTCATTTTTATGTTATTTATTCAACATTCTTAATGTTTCTAGAAATTATTTGAGTCTATGTTATCAAAAGGTGGTTGAGGAGGTACAGGTGCTCTGAGGCAAGATGGCCACTTCATTCCCCTGAGGGCCAGGCAGTAAACTCAATGTTCTATATGTTGTTAACTCTTGATAACTACTAAAATAGTTACTAATTAAGCTTATTTTATCTCTGTTCTTAATTTTTATAAAAATTGCTAATATATTAGTAAGTATTATGTTTTTATACCTTAATAGTTTATCATCATAATTAACTATATAAATATGATATTTACATGCATAAAACTATGAATAAAATATCCACCCAAATGGAAGCAATAATATGGTTGGGGCAGGGCGGGGCAGGGTTCCCTTGCCTCAACCATCTCTTGCCTTTAACAACATGCATATAAGCAGATGATCTCAAAACAAAATGATCAATAACAAGAAAGATAATGGTTCCTTAGTCACAACACAGGTTCAGCCTTATGGGATATCACCTCTGAGGTATTGTAGAATGCTATCTAAGAAACTAAGAAAGGTGCTTTTTCTAGTTTGCCTCTTGGTGGGTTGCTTCTTCTTTTTTAACAGTGTAATTGTTTTTTTTTTCAAAAGGTGATCCTAAAAGGAGAGACCACAGTTCATTAATGAGACATAATATAAAAGGAAACCTACAAAAGTGGTTGAAGGAAACAAGACTCGATGCCACATACATGAGACTGCAGGATCCAAACATCACATAGCCAATTAATACAAAAGTTGAAAAAAAAAAGTCCTTCCAACAGGAGAATTTCCCTGATAAAGAACCTTAATGTCTTTAAAGCTAAATAGTTCTTATGTTAGCATGAAATATTGATTTTCTCAAGGTATAGGCCTTTAAACATTGCTTACCATGGAATGATGGAAATCGTGACAAAGAAACATTCACGATATAACTGAGCATCCTTCATGCTAACCGATACTAGTCAATAGAAATGTATACACAACGTGAGATCTTTAAAATTGTCCTTGATGAAGCAAGTGAACAAGCATGAGCTTAACGTAATAGTTTGTTGTGTTTCTTTTTATTTCTAGATTAATTACTACTTTCTAGAGTAAAGGATCATGAAGGCCTATGTTTCAAAAGTTTCAGAATAAGAACATGCCCGAAATGATCCGTATATACAATACATGATGAATTTGAATCACCAAACTTTGAATCAATTCTAAGTTTATCACCATCTGTCTTTTTTAATTAAGGTGGGCCTACATCCTCACCTTGAGCCTTTAAAACATGCTTAGCACCAGCTGATCCTGATATGAGTTCGCTGATGCAAACTATGATATTCTTGACATGTACCCTGAATGGGTTGGTACAAAAGGTTGAGGATTGCATAGGCTTTTCACTTCACTCTGCATTTTTAAACATTCGTATTTGTTCATCCATGTCCACAGCCACACATTCATGTACTTCACCTGCAGTAGTGTGCCTCCAGAACAAGGAAAGGGTATTGCTACCAGATTTTTGTTTGCATGAAACAACAACTACAAAAATCTAGAGTAGACATTTTGAAGCACAAAAATAACCTCTGATCAGAATGCATTACCAAGTGACATCTACAAGCTTGGCTCTAGATCCCCACCCCCACCACCAAACAAACATCTCATAGATCGAGGATTCTGTCAGCATATCAAAGATGAAGTAGGGAAAAAAATAAATACAGAAAACAAGATCTTCCCAGTAGAAGCTTTCACAAAACGGGTCACACGATTAAACGCTAAAACATGAAAAGGATCGCTCGATAAAGAAACAGCCGCTCACATGCTTCCATCGTCCCTGCCGAGCAGCTTCACCGGGGTCCCCGCCCTGGGCGACACCGCATGGCTCTCCGGCAACTCATCCTGTCCTAATATCCGGCCGGGCCACCACGACCCGTTCCGACGGCGAACCCACACCAACCCTCCAGCTTTAACATCGATCATCTTCGTCTTTCTATTATCCGATTCGCAGCAGCTGCCCATGTTCGAAGCCTTCGTCGCAACTCCTCGGAACTCAACGAGACGCCATTCCCCCGATGCGTCGGGATCGCCGGGATGCGGCAGACATGAAATTAAGCAGAGACGGGAAGGAAACGCCGCTTGGATGATTGGCGGGTATACTTCCCGAAACCCTAGTTTTGTATGAGGGTAGAAATGGTCGAGCAGGACGTTAGAAGTAGCAGGAGAGCTGAAACAAGGAGGAAATTCCAGGCAGCCAGAGAAAGGATGGGCCAAAATGCGGCGGATTTGGGAAGAAATAGAGCGCAATCGTCTTTCTTCCTCTCCAAAGTTTGGTTCGTCCGGTAATGTTTTCCCTGCGCCTTAGCTCTTGCTTCTCTCCGATGGAGTGCCGGAAGCCAGAAGCGTCCTGCCCGATCGAGCACGCTCTCAGCCGGTCGTTGTGGACGGGAAGGAAAGCTCGGAGAGAAGGATGGGAGGTACGGAAACAACTCTATGGAGCGGAGTAGGGAAGGACGGTGGCGGCGGCGGCCGCGCAGGCGAGGCGGCAAGGCGGAAGGAGGGGTTTGGCGGAGGCTAGGGGAGAAGACATATGGAGGGGGGCGATAGTAGACGACAGTGTACCGCCGACTACCCCGGATGGGTACGGTGACGGTTCTCTAACGTTCACCGCATCTGCGAGACCCTGCGGCGCGCACTGGCTCGCGGCGGGGTAAGCCGAAATGGAAATGCACGTGAGCACGTGCCTCGATGTCCACGGCGATTTCTTAAAGCAGCGGTGCGCACCACCCGGATGGAGACACGTGGGAAGACGCTTACACGTGGCGAACAGCGGTGGAAGTAGGAGCAACGGGCCAAACGCTCTCTCTCTCTCGTACGACGCCAGCGCTTCTGAACCGCTTCGGTCTGTGGCCGGATCTCGCGTCATACGGCAATTTTTCGTTTGGCGGCGTTTGATTCGGCTTCGCGGATGGAGATTCTGGTGAGAAATCTCTATCTGACAAGAGTTTCGGCCCACGAAAAAAGAAGAAGAAGAAGAAGAAATCAAGTAAAGAAAAGTTCATAACTATGAACTTTCAGGGATTTTAAAAGGATGGTGGTGTTCACCACACGACACGGACCAACCCATCCTTTTGTCTCTAACTTAATTAAGTGAGCGTTCTCACACACACACACACATATGTATATATATATTGCCAGGTATGTTCTGATGGTTTGTTGCTTAAATAAAGGTGCAGCTACTTTTTTTTCTTCTTCTTTCTGACTTGCTTGTGAATAATCACAAAGGCCACACGGATAACATACTCTCGCGAGGTAACCCATCTTATGATTTTAAATTAAATCGACCGACTGTTTGCGTTCGACTTTTTTTTATTTACAAAAACAATTGCCTTTTTTGGGTCAAACTGCAAAAACCATCAGAGGTGATAACCCGAGGCCCAGTCAGAGGTGAGAGAGAGAGGCCCATTTCTATCAGGGCGATCTACCTGGTGAATATTATAGGAAAGCCAAATATGTATAATCATATTTGATGAGATATATGATGCAGAAGGAGTAAATATAATGTGTAATTTGAGAAGGGAAAAAGAAGGTCACAACTCTCTTTTTGTCCACGAAAATGTCCTTGATCGACGGGGTACGTATTCGTTGCTCCCCCATCAATCTGTTGATATATATATATATATATACACATGTACGGTTTCTTCTTCTTCTTTTTGTAAAATGGAAAATAGTAGATGTACGATGAAAACTTGATTCATCAGGTGAAACATGATAAAATGTTGGAATATAAGATTATCTCGGTGTCTTTACCATGATAGATTGACAGTGATATAAGTCTGACATCCCTTCATGAATCGGACAACCCTCGGCTGGAAAATGGCCCGGGCGGCCTTGAACCGAAATCGGAAGCGCCAGGCTGGGCCTCGTCGTAAAATGCCTTGCTCGAAATGGGCCTTCAATCCTTCCTCTCTCTCTCTCTCTCTCTCTCTCCCTTGCCTCTTACTGGGCCTCAGAGTATATTTGGGCTAAATCATTCGACAACATGACGACATAAGACAGGTCTCCGGAATTCAAGTCACGTTGGCGCCACAAGCCTATGGGAGTCACCTCTTCGAATTTTATTTCTTTATGCCCTGTTTGGTTAGAGTTTCGTTTTTGGTACTATATCAATATTGATATTAATATTTTCAAATGTTGGAGTATCAATATCAAAAGTAATACAAGTTGACACTTGTATTACATAATATGCTTTGTTTGTACTATAAATTTTAAAATTGATACACTTAGCCAAACACTTCTTAATAGTTCCTATCAATATCAATTTTAAAATTGATAGTGATAGAGGTACCTAATAGTGTTACCAAACAGGGCGTTAGCAATTCGAGTTCAAGCTCTTACTTTTAAAATCTGACTTCTCATTGCTTAATCGAGTTGGAAGTCGAGTTAAATATATTCCGAACTCATGTTCAGACGTGATATACACTTGTTTGCAAAACTCAAGCTCTCACACACACACACATATATAAAAGCTTATTTGTAAATCTCAAAGTAAATTAAATTTTATTTTAATCTATTGCTCATATATAAGTGATATTTATATAATTATTAAAATTTAAAATTTATTTTTTTAAAATAATATATTTAATTAAAACTATTCACGAGTTCCTATCAAAGGTCCCTTCAAAATTGTTTACAAATTGATTTTCTTGTTCGATTTATTTATTTAACGTAATATTCGACACAAGATTGATCTACCATCTTGGACCCACCCACTCGTGGTTTGGATTGTTCGGTCTTTAGTTTTTTTTTTTGTTTTTCTAAATTAAAGTTTAAGATTGAGGTGCGCCCTATAGTTACAAATATATATTTGGTAAATCTTTTGTAACATTTTAGTTTTCACTTTCTCACTGCTGAAACTAAATTTCATTAGTTTCAAGCTTAGTTCTAAGTCACTTTGTAACAAGACAAAAATGGTTTATGCAGCCAAAAATAAATTAAAATTAGACCTTGCATCGAGTTTGGTCAAGTATACTTTGAAACTCGTAAAATTTAAAATCATGGATTTGGTGATCGGTGTCCCACCAAACTGTCTCTGAGCTCAAATATGACCGCGGTTGGATCGATAAAAAAAAATGAGAAATCGTGTTCTCGAAGGATACCTATATATATATACACACACGTGTACCGCTCTATTCAACAGTACGTATTTGATTTATTTGGTTCGTATTTGTGTTTGATACGGAGGATTCTAGAACTGAAATGCGATGGATGACCCCATCCACGATGGCTGAAATCCGGACAATACAAAAACAACTCTGGGTGTGTTTGTTTGGGCCAGATTATGAAACATATTTCAATTACCAAAATCATGATGGTTGAAAACTGAGTTTTTTATTTTAAATCGTAAAAATTAAGTTTAAATCTCAAGAGAGAAAAAAAAAGAAGGAGATAAACCCATATTTTCCCATAATCTCTTCTCGGATCGAGCAGTGTACGGCAGAAGTGCCCGCGGAGAGCTGCCGGCGGTCATCGGCGAAGAACCGATCGGCCGACGGCGGTCGGTCACTACGCGTGCCCTCGGCGCATGGAGGGAGCGACTCGGCGGAATAATGCGACCAGCGTGTCGGCGGCGCACCTCCCCGGCTCCGCCATCATGACTCATGAGCCCCGATCCGGCGGTGCCGTGCGCGGCGGGTTCGTACCAGCGACGCGAGGCGGCGGTGCTGCGTCGGACGGAGATGATGCGCGCGCGTAGCGTAGCATCTCGGCGCGGATCATGATCTTTGATCCGATGACCGCATATAAGGAGACGTAGACCACACACGAAGCTTTCTTAGTTTTCTTCCCTTCCGACGGCGAGGGAGGCTGCCGCACGCGAAGCGACGGACGGCCGTGAAGGAGGAGCGGCGGCGGCGGCGGCATCTCGATCCCCGGCTGAGAGCACGGCGCGCGGGAATTGGGTTCTTCGTCGAACACCTAGTGGGCGAGTGGGTGGGGAATCGGCGTTGCCGAGGAAGGTTCCGGGCTATCATCATCTCCTGCCCTTGATCCAAGAGGCTGCTCTGCTCACGACTTGATCCAACAACTAAGTTAATCAACGATTTTCTCGAGAAATCACCACCTATCTTTGCATTACTCCCGAGTCGATAATCCAATCGATTCAAATTCTCAACTATATATACTCAAACTAAAATGTTACGATATTGTTTTCTTTCAAAAGATTTTACACTCGTCAAGAACAAAATCTCAGACGTCACCGAACAAAATAATAACAACCTTTACTAAGAACGTTTTCTCAGCTCGACTTCTAAAGAGTAATTAATTAAAAATTTTAATTTGTTCCGTTTAACATATTCTCCGACTCGCGTTACCCTGTAAGACGGGGGGACGTCGCGTGCGGCGGCCCGGGCAGCAGGGGCAGAGAGAGATAAAGAAAAGAAGTAAGCTTCCCGACGGAGCCGACTCGACGTCCGCCGCCGACCACCGCCGTCTCCGGCGAAGCGACGGGGCCAAGCCAAACCCGCCAATCAAAAATAGGGGCGACCATCTCGACGATGGGCGGCGACGATGCAAGCTACGAGACGAGACACGCCGTCCGTAACCGGTCGCCGCCGCATGCGCCCGCACTACTGCCACCCACGCTCGCGAACCAAAGCGCATGGGGGGAGAAAACCTAAACAAGTGGGTCGTCGCCGCCGCCGCCGCCGCCGAGGAGCGGTTGGAAATCCGGGAGACGCACGGGTGCTTCGCTTCCGGCCGTCCGGCGCCGCGCAAGAACATCAGAAGTAGTACAATCTTGGAACACCGGATACTTAACCGGCAAACAAAGAGCCTACAGGAATTTTAACAGAGAACAAGATACGCACCAAGAAGCAGATTCCAGCATTTTCTCGAGTCGGAATAGAAAAAAGGATTTATCAAAAACCATTCTTTCCCCGGCGACCAGCACATTCCTTTGTATTTTAATGATTTAACCTATCTAGTATTATAAGTTTTCACCGTACATGTCAAAAACACCCAGAAGAAAAAAAAAATCCAGAGCACTCGGATAGAGAAAGAGGAGGAAACTTGGGCGTAATGGTGTTCCTTCGTCGGATCAGTTTTTGTTTATTTATTTATTTACTGGAAGGTCGAACCTGGAGTGTAGATGGAGAGATCGGGCCACCCGGCGCCGCCATTCCAGCAGCCCGAGTCGCCCAGAAGATTGTCCGCAGCCATCGGCGCGTGTTGCGGCGGCAAGGGCGGAGGCGGCCCGAGTCGCCCAGAAGATGTGTCCCGATTTGATCTCGACCCTCTGGGGACAATCCCAATCCCCATCGAGGATGAAGAACCCGAAGGAGAAAACCACCGTCGAGTTGCTGTCAAAGAGGAACACATCAATCGAGATCAAATCGGGACACATCAATCTAAGTTCTAATTCCGATCCCACGATCTTTACCTGAAGAACTTGCAATAAAAAGATTTTTGACAATCATCTTGAGAATCCAACTATGATTCTACACTTGGCAGGAGCATGTGTTATAAAATGGTTTTTACGCATGCAGAAGGACCCTTGGTGACTCCTTTGTTCCAAAGAAATTCTTTGTTTAAAGAGTCTTGTGGCTTTAGCTTCTTGTACTCCAGGAAAGCACCCTTTTCTACCATCTTCGTAGTCAATATGTGTGCTTCCCTCCCCTTCTCCCCCTTCTCACTTTGTTTGCATCATGTTCGCTCCTTCTCCTTTACTTGTACTTTTTCTTTGAATCAATGAATTGTGACGTGGTATCATCTAACTTCTTCTAAAAAATGTCCAGATAAGCTAATTGAAAAAATCAATTTAAAATGTAAGGCATTTTTAGAAGGTAACATGAAATTTTGATACAACTCAAACCTTCGTCCCAAATTAAGGTTGGCTTAATGCATTATTTTTCTCCATTTACTGCGATTTTGAGCTATTTCTTCACAAAGTTTCAAATCTTCCAAATCATATAGAATTACCCCAATACAAGTTATCCTATTTCAACAACGTCACTCTTCTGCTCCCACGATTTTAATATTCTCCATTTCCCTAACTGGAGATTCTCTGTACTCAAACCTTGACCCATCTCTCAAACTTTCCAGGGTCCGACACCACATCAAACAAACAAGCACCACTTCACCTTCCTAGCTGGCGGAATTTGCTTCTCAAAAAAGGAGTTTTACAGTTACTACAAACTTAAAGAGCAATCTAATCACCAACCCATTTTCTTGCTGAACAATACAGGGTCACGCAAGCTGCAAAATGTACATATGACGGATGCTGCAGCGTTGTTTTGTCATCTTAATTGAAGCGGACGAATGACACTATTCCAGAGTGAAGTCTGCAAATGTCCACAGGCCAACACATTCCGAACAAGCAGGAGAAACAAGGGATAAAAATGAAGGACTATCACTGCAACCATTACCGAGGGAATCTCCAACACCGAAATCATAGCGGATCACCCATCCCTTGCTCGTCCCCAGCACGATGACGTCGTTGCCAGCAGCCATGCAAGTGATCACGCCGTGCCCCTTGGCGGCGTTCCTCTCCAAGGGATCGACCGTGAAGACGCATCCTCCTCCAGCATCCATCCCTCCAAATAACAGCTATCGTGGTTAGGGACGTCGATATCCGGAGTAACGCAAGCGAGCAGAACCCTGCCGAAAAAATGCGGGAAGGCGATTGAAAGTAGTGAAATGGAGGAGAAGTCGGACGTGATACAAGATCTCAGCTTTCCTAGCAAACAGGGATGGAGGAAGACGAGAAGCAGGACAGCAGCGAAAAAGATAGGAGCGAACCAAGGGCGCTCCTTCATCACCTTTTACCAGAATCTAGGCAAATTACCAGAACCAAAGGCCCTCCTTTTCTTTTTGCAGAAAAGATTGGGTTATTTAAATGACTGCTGATTCTGGTAATTTGCCTAGATTCATCACCTTTCAAAGATCATAAGCAATACCCAATGGCCTCGGCCAAGCCAACTGACTTGGTTCTCTCTCTCTCTCTCTCTCTCTCTCTCCCCCCCTCCTCTTCTACCACAATGTATTATTACTCCCAAATCTACCTTAACATGTAAAACTCAGGATGACATGACCAACTACTCATTAATTCAACCTTTGAATAAACCCAGTCTGTTAATCTTGTGAGGTCAGGACACGAAAGCATGGACAACGATAAAAGACGTATACTATATATGCTGTCTTCAGCGGTGTTGTCTGTAGACCTCAACGGGTAGCCGTCACCTCCAGTTGCAATCCAGGGAATTACATGCTGATCAGGAGAGTCTGCCAAAAACGTAGAAGCTTGCCATGTTTTAACAATTTTAAAGTCCTCTGCCTCGAACAATTTTATGTGCTTCACAATGATAGTTTGTAGTCTTGAAAGGGTTTTAGATTGAAGGAAATGTGGTGGTGCAATCCAAAAGCAAACTCATGACTAAATTAACTAATATGAAATGTCAAATAACAAGGCAAGAACTTGAACCTCCGATCACAGCAATCTCATATTATCATTGGCAGAATTCTCTGGCCACCATTAGCTGGCTTTATCTCCCATGAAGCAGCATAATCTGACTCCTCGGCCAGAATAAATGGCAAGGATATCTCCCTGATCATCAGGTCCCCACAGAAGGGGCACTCACTAGCTATCGCATCATCCAATTGTGATCGGAGCTGCCAATGATATTTGACAATTTATGTACTTATTTGCAATAACAATACAAGCAGAATATTATAAATTTACCTTGTTGGTGGGAGTCATGCTCATAATGGAACTATTTTCAGCAGTGCCATCTAAATCAACCTTGGAGTTTGCTGCAAGTAAGGTTAATTGCTTCTGCAAATCCAATACATATTCAGCCTGACACCGTCAAATACACAATGTCAAGCAAATTTCAAAGAGAAGATTGTAAGTTATGCACCGCAATATAAATGTAACTTGTGTCTTGGTCACTATGCCATATCAGGTTATAATATGTCACTTTTTTATCCAAAAAAAAAGAGCTAGGGAAGAACATGATCAATATCAGTTTCTTTCTCAAATGTTTTCGTAAATAATTGAACCAAAAGAACCAGTTAAGTTCAATTTTGTTTGCCTGAAATAAAATTTCAATTAATCTTCTACAAAATCAACGTTATACATAAATAAGTTGATGCGGGACGGGACCGTGGGTCCCATGATTTCAAATAAACCAGAGAATATCACCCAGCAGATAAAATGCCAGACAGAAAAATAACCAGCAGACTGAAAATGAACCAGCAGGTAACAGACCAGATGTGAACAGACTTCCAACAGTATTATGCTCAAATCATAACCCAACAGTATATGCAATTTATCATCAGAATAATATCAACAGGAACAGATGGATGTATCAAAGAAGTTGACTCAGAAAATTTTCATCACAGCCTAGGAATCAGATGACCATTCTCGGCACTATCAATTTAGCCTTCAACAAATACTAACACCGGCAACTGTTGTGTAGCTACCAAGGTGTAGATATATTAATGGTCCTCATCATTTTCCATTCAGAAAATGTAGGCAGATATACACGTATCGGCCATTCTTTTTATCTCATATCTGTTACTAGAAGTTGAAATAATGCTATGAAATCCACTGATCAATGTTTGTCGGAACAACTGAATTCGGAACCAGCAGCTTTAAAGATTCAGAAATCGACTGAACAGGACTGGAAGGGGACCAGTCCCAACGTTTGCTATATACTAATACTCCCAACAATATCCGATCCCAAGGTCCAGCAAATCAGCAGCTAATCAGTAAGGACAATAAGAAGAACAGATTAAGACTGGAATAAGGACCAGTTCCTCAGCCGGACAGCAACAATAAGGCAAAGTGTATGTAAACAACATCGGAGTGCAATCGGAACTAGTAGAATCTCTTAGGATTTAAATCCACAGCATTACAATAAACCGATCTGGACATAATCGATCCCATCTCTTGAAGAAAACATTATGAATATTCAGACGGAAACACTGAAGACTCAGAAGTATATCAATCTCTAAAATGGAGAACAACACCAAAACGGAGTTCAACTTCTGTGTAACAGTATAGCCCGTCTTCAGATCTGAGATAGCTATGTAAAGCTAAACCAGATCCATCGATATACCATAGACTTCCTTCGTATACCAAGACCAGGTAGTATCTGTACTAATCAAGATTCCAGCAGTGTGGACTCCTCGGATCCAAAAGGTAATCACAGGTATAGCACTGTTCTAATCAAGATCGCAGCTAAGGCAAAACAAGAGATCTAAAAGGAAAGATCCCCTCGTCACTGGCTGAAAACCTCAGAGAAACAGAAGTTGATCAACATCCGCGAACAGACTTCAGACAGTATCAACCGACAATAGGCAACATCGTAGACTCCACGACCCGTAGGTGTTAAGGAGAACGGCTACCAATATTGTCTCTCAAAGATCCGCACAAGAATGACCAGAAGGGAAGAACTAGAAGACTGAAACAAAGGTTCAACTGAACCAGATCCGGATGAATCGCGAGGAAGACAAGCTATCTTCAAGAGGGAGTGAAGGAGAAAAGAACGAGCTGTCCTCAAGGCGTAGGGGAGGAGGAAAATACCGTAGAGATCGGAAGATCGATCCAACGGAGGTGAGGTTCAAGAATAACCAGCAGATCCAAGAAAGGAGAAACGACTTCCCCAAAGGTGCTCTTCGTTTTCTCCATCGGAGGAAGGAGATCCGGAAGAGGACGAAGATCGCGCTAGGGTTCGCCACCGGGAGAAAACGCGGGCCAGCTGCTCGCAGGAGAGGAAGAAGATTCCGGAAGACGTTAGGGTTCTCCGGTGGAAGAAGCTCCCGCGTGAAGACCAGCTGTCCGCCGTCGGGAGGGAAGTCGTCGGCCAGCCGCCGGAGGAGAGTCGCGCCGCTCGCGAAATGGAGCTCGGGGAGAGAGAAGAACCCTCGCGGGTTAAGTCAATCGCACAGGGGCAAACCGGGAAGAAAAGAAACTAACGGGCTCATTCATTCAAATGTATTTCATCTCATTGTATCATGCGCCAAATGAGAGGGGTCCGGTCCTTTAAATAGGGTCCGACCCTCCTATTTACATCAAAATTTCAGAAATAAAGCTAAAAAATGAAAAATGCATAAGAAATTCCTAAAATGTCCAAAAAAAATACGTAGACACCTTAGAAAATTCTAAAAAAACCCTGAAATGCTTATAAAGTCCAAAAAAATGGCTAGACAACTTATAAAATTCCTAAAATTTGGAAAAATTGTTTAGATGGGTCTAATATCTATCTAAAATGAAATTTTAAATCTATTAATCGGTCCTTGCGTCCCGATTTTGATTATCAACATGAATCGATTATTGACCCTCGATTTGATTCCCATCATTCTCCCCTGGTTGAGGAAAACTCGTCCTCGAGTTTTGTAATGCCATATAATAAAGATGGCAACTACAAAACTCAGGAATGATGCCGGTGTAGCTGGGAGAATGCAGAAGAAATACCAGCTGATGTTCTCAAACCGACTGCTGAAAAAGACCCAAACTGTATCATATATGCAGCTAGGGTTCAAATCTGGAAAATCTGAAATATGGACCATAGTCGGGACTGTTGTCAACTCAGAAAACTGTTCAACGGGTAGATCAGAAATCCCATTAATCACCAATTCAGAAACTGCCATACTCAGACATGTCTCGAGAGCTGTGTCAATCTCCATTTCAGCTATACACTGCTGTTCAGACATCAAATTGGCAATATACTCAATCATTTGTTCAGCCAATTCTGTTTCTAGGGACTGTTCAGTCACATACTGTTCAGATTTCAGCTCATAGTCAATATCATTGGCACACTCTAACTCATATTCAGCTATGAGTTCATGAGTAGCCTCATAGGTGACAACTTGAATGTCAACAATAACTGGATCAGTCAAATTTTCCGGTATATAAGACTGAAAATGCATGGTTTCAATTATAGATGTCTCAATATCTTTGTGTTCAGCTTTAGGTGGCTGAGGACACAGATTTTCAATGAATATTGACTCTTTCAGATATCCATAATCTTTGGGCCTCAAGCTAAGTGACTGAAAAGTGGAATCAATAATGGCTTGACGTTCAATCAGCCAATCGGAACCCAAAATAATGAAGTGTCCATCCGGGACTACTTCACACCATGCATCCTCAACATACCTAACAGTCCAAGGTCTGGTTCGACCTTTAACCATGCGGTCAAACTGAATATAGACTTTTCCATTCTCTTCTATCACATAACCGGGTGCAATTAAATCCAGTAGGGACTGTGAAATGCAACTGCCCGGATAACCGGATAAAAATACCGTGGCATGATTGTCCACCGGTAGGGTGACATGAAAACAGAAATGTTGGTGTCCCGCACATCTTAAGGACCCCGACTTGTCAAAACAGGCCGGCTCTATCTCTGATACCAAATTGATGCGGGACGGGACCGTGGGTCCCATGATTTCAAATAAACCAGAGAATATCACCCAGCAGATAAAATGCCAGACAGAAAAATAACCAGCAGACTGAAAAGGAACCAGCAGGTAACAGACCAGATGTGAACAGACTTCCAACAGTATTATGCTCAAATCATAACCCAACAGTATATGCAATTTATCATCAGAATAATATCAACAGGAACAGATGGATGTATCAAAGAAGTTGACTCAGAAAATTTTCATCACAGCCTAGGAATCAGATGACCATTCTCGGCACTATCAATTTAGCCTTCAACAAATACTAACACCGGCAATCGTTGTGTAGCTACCAAGGTGTAGATATATTAATGGTCCTCATCATTTTCCATTCGTAAAATGTAGGCGGATATACACGTATCGGCCATTCTTTTTAGCTCATATACATTACTTAGAAGTTGAAATAATGCTATGAAATCCACCGATCAATGTTTGTCGGAACAACCGAATTCGGAACCGAGCGGCTTTAAAGATTCGTAAATCGGCGAACAGATCGGAAGGGGACCGGTCCCAACGTTTGCTATATACTAATACTCCCAACAATATCCGTTCCCAAGGTCCAAAGAATCGGTAGCTAATTAGTAAGGACAATAAGAAGACCAGATTAAGACGGAATAAGGACCGGTTCCTCGGCCGGACAAAGAACAATAAGGCAAAGTGTATGTAAACGGCATCGGAGTGCAATCGGAACTAGTAGAATCTCTTAGGATTTAAATCCACAGACATTACAATAAACCGATCCGGACATAATCGATCCCATCTCTTGAAGAAAACATTATGAATATTCAGACGGAAACACTGAAGACTCAGAAGTATATCAATCTCTAAAATGGAGAACAACACCAAAACGGAGTTCAACTTCTGTGTAACAGTATAGCCCGTCTTCAGATCTGAGATAGCTATGTAAAGCTAAACCAGATCCATCGATATACCATAGACTTCCTTCGTATACCAAGACCAGGTAGTATCTGTACTAATCAAGATTCCAGCAGTGTGGACTCCTCGGATCCAAAAGGTAATCACAGGTATAGCACTGTTCTAATCAAGATCGCATCTAAGCCAAAACAAGAGATCTAAAAGGAAAGATCCCCTCGTCACTGGCTGAAAACCTCAGAGAAACAGAAGTTGATCAACATCCGCGAACAGACTTCAGACAGTATCAACCGACAATAGGCAACATCGTAGACTCCACGACCCGTAGGTGTTAGGAGAACGGCTACCAATATTGTCTCTCAAAGATCCGCACAAGAATGACCAGAAGGGAAGAACTAGAAGACTGAAACAAAGGTTCAACTGAACCAGATCCGGATGAATCGCGAGGAAGACAAGCTATCTTCAAGAGGGAGTGAAGGAGAAAAGAACGAGCTTTGGTTAGACTTCTCGATCTCCTCTATTGCACATATAATGAAGGTCAGTAGTAGTGATGTGAGCTCGTCCTCCCGATCTGATCCTTTGGAAGTACCTACGGGTCTATGCTAGTTGGAACAGTGAGCTCCGATCAGGAGTTATCCTTGATCTTCAGATCTAGCAGGTAGCCCGTCGGTCCTTGCTATCGTATCCTGATTTCATTGGCTGTGATTGGCCGCGTATGGTGGGTAGCCTGAGGCTCCATTGCTTGAGGAACTGGTTTCTTCCATCTTCAGTGTTCGATTTCCGAGATGCGCTGCTCTCCAGTGGATCCGACATTCTACTGACTCTGTTTTGATATACTCTTCATTTGGATTGAAGATGTCTAGTTTCGGCTACTGTTCTTACCATTAAGTTACCCTCCGAGGACTGGTCCATTTCCGGTCTACTTGCGCATTTCCCAGAACTGTTCGGTTAGGACTGGTCCTTGCTACAGTTCCGAATGTTTGCTGTTTCTAATTTCTTCTGGATCCTGTTGCATCGGTTTGTTGCTGGGCTCATGGAAATCTTCCAGATACTGTGACGGGTCCCCTTCCAGTCAAGGCTCGATTGATTTTCTGATTCCTTGTGGAGTTGGTTGTTCTAATCGCAGTTCGATTTCAACTAGTTTTGAATTACAGAGATTACACCATTTGTCTGGAAAACGGTTTAGTTATATCACAGTTTCTGTCAACAAATGGGAGCCAAATGAATGGCGGATGTATGTTGAATCTGCCTACAGTGCCCAAAAAGAAAATGATGATGACCACTGATCGTCTGGCACCTTGGTAGCTTCTCTACAATTGCCGATGGCTATATAATGGTTGAGTGCTAATATGTTGATCAGATCTGGTCCTTTGATTCCCCGGGCCGCGATGATGTATTTCGAGCCTACGTCTTAGTTGATAATCATTGTTTGAAGCCCAAGATTGACTTCAACTAAGATTGTGGCGCAGCCGGCTATTGGTGATCCGTCTTTGAATATAGGCATTCCCCTATTTGGAATTTGTAGACCTTTTACCACCCCGAGGTGGGTCATCATTTGATATTGTACTTATTTGATAAATCATTGTATTAAGGGGAATACCTATCTATCAACTGAAGATTGTCTTCCCCACACTCCGGTGTGGAGGTACTTTCTGTTTCCCTTTTCCTTGAATGGTTTAATTCTGTTGCTCTATTATCCAGCTCGTGATGCCAAGCATCGTACGAATTAGGTCCTAGCCCTTTAATTTTGTTTGCTATTGGTCTTGGCGAGATCATTAGAGTGGACCTTCTCCAGATAATTAAAATATGATTCGTTAGTTGTTAGAACCGAATTTCAAAATCTAAATCAGATTTTCAAAACCGGCGTTCTCCCTTATTCTTCTACCCCCATTCTGATGCATTAAAAGAGAAAACAACTTTAGTGAAAATTTCTTAATTAGAAAACCCTAAAATTGAAAAGCCTAGAGCCTGTTTTTTTGAGAGTCAAATTTTAAAATTGTGTATTTTAGCCTTCAAGTTTTTTCGAGTTTGGTCAGTCTGTCCCATGGATTGTAGAATCGGCCAATTCGGATCGGGATCGACCGATTCTTGGATCGGATCGGACCCCTCCGATCCGATTCCCAGCGGAACTACCAATCCGGACCGAAGATCAGTCCGGATCGGTGTTTGTAGGTGGAATCGGTGTTGGAATCGACCGATTCTGGCACCGGTTGAGGAAGATGAAGCTACCGGGTCCATCGGGACCCGGTAGCGACGGATCCGGTGACTAAGTCACCGGATCCGGCCATTTTAAGTGTATCCGGTCCCATGGACCCGATATGCAAACTGGTAGGGTATAAACCCTACTGGTTGAGGATCCGGATCCTGGCCTTAGCGGGTTCGACGAAGACGTCACGGTGGCAAGCTGCCGCCGTGGCGGCAATTCCGGGCCACTTTTGGGCCCGAAATCGCCCCAAAATGGGGTAGATCGGATCGGAATCCATCTACCTCCTTATTTAGTTAATTTTTTGGTGTTTTAGGGTTTGTTTAAGGGTCGATCTGGATCGATTTTTCTTCCAACGAATTGGCCTGGATCAGACCGATCCGATCCGATCCAGATCGTATCGGTCGCCACCGATCCAGGGACCGATTCCGATCCCGCGATCCTTGGTCTATCCCCCATCCATTTTGATATCAGATCTTAGATTAGCTCATTTCGGTTCTAGGTCAATAGGGTTGCATTCATCATTTACTTTAGATATCTGTATGACCACTAGGAGAGGTACCACCTACCAATCCAACCAGATGTCAGGTTTTACCAGTGACCCCTCTGATTTGATGACCCAAATGACTGATAGGTTTAGTTCTATAGAGGGAATGATCAGGGAGATAAGAGATCATTTAGAGCAATCCATAATCATCTCACTGACAGAGTGGTAACCCTGGAGGATAGGCTACCTCACCTACATGAGGAACGGCATGAAGAGCCACCTAGGTTTCAACCAGAACCTAGAAAATTTCAAGCTCCTCGTAGGCATCCTGCTCCCAATGAATATCATCATAGGCGTGATGATCGTTGTCCTCCTTACCAACCTCATTTTGTTTATGAGGATCATCCTAGGAATGGGCATGGTAATGGGAGAGAGATACAAGAGGCCGAGGAGAGAGCCATGAGAAATGTTAGGGTAGATGTTCCTAATTTTGAGAGCTCTAGGGATCCACAAGTCTACACTGATTAGGAAGGTGCCATGAAGCATTATTTTGAGTGATATGAGTTGTCAGAGGCTAGGAAGGTTAGATTTGCTAAAATGAAGTTACTTGGGCAGGCCAAGCTTCATTGGAACACTGTTGAAAATCTGCATAGAGAAAGGCAACAGGAACCTATCCAAAACTGGGAAGAAATGAAAGTAAAACTTAGAGAGAAGTATTTGCCTTCTTCATTTAGGCATAGGTTGGTTGATAAGTGACAGAAAATCAGTCAAGGGAATAGGTCAGTCCAGGTTTACATTGATGAATTCGATGACTATTTTCTTAGACATGGGATTAGGGAAGAGGAGTTAGCCACCCTTTCTAGGTTTAGGAAAGGCTTGAGACCAGAGTACCAACGAGAGTTGTATAGGTAGGGTGTTACTAGTCTAGAACATGCCTATGAAGTGGTTTCAGATTATGAACAGTTTGAAAGCCTTTCTGAGTTGCCTCCTAAACAAAGGTTTATTCCGTCATCATTAGATTTTAAGACTTAGAATTAGCAAAATCACACCAGTGAACTGATTTCAGGAATCAGAATCCTTCTAGGAACCAGTTCCCTCAACCAAATGTGGCAAGGGAGGCTCTGCTTCCTTTACCTCCTACCAAATCCCTTGTTCCACCCATAAGGAGAGATGACAAAGGGAAACAACCAATGTTACTGAATCTAATCTTAGCAAGGTTCACTGTTATGGATGTGGAAAAATAGGGCATTATAAATCCTACTGCGCAAACAAGGCTCTTTACCTTGAAGAGCAACCTGATGAAAACCACAATCCTAACATTGAGGAGGTTGTTTATGAGGTAGATCCAAATCTTGTTGAAGAATTTCAAGAAGAGGATAACATTGTGGAAAATCAAGAAGAGGTCAATGTGGGAGTAGTTAGGTGCACGTTTACCCAACAAATTCCTTGTGATGATTGGAGAAGAACCTCCATTTTTCACACTTTTCTTAGGACCAATGGTAAAGTGTGCAAACTTATCATTGATAGTGGGAGTTGTGTCAATGCCATTTTAACTTCTTTTGTCCAGAAGTTAAGCTTAACTCCTATTGATCACCCTCATCCTTACAAAGTGTCATGGGTAAATTCAACTTCTATTCCTGTTCAATCTCGATGTCTTGTACCAATCTGTTTCCCTCCCTATTCTGAACAGATTTGGTGTGATGTTCTTCTCATGGAAGTAGGAAGTATTATCTTGGGTAGGCCGTGGCTTTTTGATAGAGATGCTACCTTACTAGGTAGATCCAACAGTTGCGAGTTTTTTCATGATGGAAGGAGAATCATTTTGTACCGTGTCAATCCATCTTTAAAGGACACTCAATCTCTTAAAGTCAAACCAGACCCACCCAAGGTTGTGACTTCTTCTCTTGACTCCAGCAAAGCCTGAGTCCCCACCAACTACATCCAAGAAAATTCTTGAATCCAAACAGAAATCTTCCTTGAATCTGACTGTCCCTCGTATTCTCCATATTTCTGGACAACAAGAATTTGAGATTGAGAGTAGGAATCAATTGATTTTTGCTGTTGTTGTCAAAGAAGCAGAAAAAGAGGACAAAGAAATGAAGAAACCGGTTGACCCAGACATTTCTAAACTCCTGGAGGAATTCAAGAATGTATTTCTTGAAGAACTTCCACCTGAGCTTCCTCCTATGAGGAATATTCAGCATGCAATTGACTTAGTATCAGGTTCCACCCTACCCAATCTGCCTCATTATAGGATGGTCCCTAAGTCACATGAAGAACTGAAGAGACAAGTTGAGGAATTGTTAGACAGAGTCATTAGGGAAAGTCTTAGCCCGTATGCTGTACCAGCCTTGCTTACTCCAAAGAAGGATGGAAGTTGAAGGATGTGCGTAGATAGTCGAGCCATAAATAGGATTACAGTCAAATACCATTTTCCTATCCCTAGGCTTGATGATATGTTTGATATGTTGGTTGGGGCTTTGATCTTTTCAAAAATTGACCTGAAGAGTGGGTACCACCAAGTTAGGATAAGACACGGAGATGAGTGGAAGACCGCCTTTAAGACCAAGGACGGCTGTATGAGTGGCTTGTAATGCCATTTGGGTTATCCAATGCACCTAGCACGTTTATGAGAATAATGTACCGAGTGCTTAGACCATTCATTGGGCAATTCGTGGTGGTATATTTTGATGATATTCTGATTTATAGCAGATCTAAGGGAGACCATTTGGAACACTTCAAGGAGGTATGCTTACCCTTAGAACTGAAAGTCTATTTGGAAATTTGAAGAAATGTGATTTTCTTACAACTTCTATCACTTTTCTTGGGTTCATAGTGTCTAAGGAGGGTGTTTCTGTTGATCCTGAGAAGGTGAGAGCTATTCTTGAATGGCCAGCTCCTAAGAATCTTCATGAGGTTAGGAGTTTTCATGGTCTAGCTATCTTTTATAGGAGATTCATCAAGGGTTTTAGCACCGTGACAGAACCAATCACTGACTGTCTTAAAAAAATGGATTTTCTTTTGGACAAATGGTGCTGACCTTGTCTTTATCAAGCTTAAGGAATTGATGACTCAAGCCCCTGTTTTGAGTCTTTCAGATTTTTCTTGGGTTTTTGAAGTTACCTGTGATGCTTCAGGCATAGGGATAGGTGGTGTTTTGTCCCAAGAAGGGCACCCCATAGCTTTCTTTAGTGAGAAATTATCTGAAGCTAAGCTTCGATATTCCACTTATGACAAAGAGTTCTATGCTATGGTCCAATCCCTAAAATTTTGGCGACATTACCTGTTGTCCAAAGAGTTCATTCTGTATTCTGATCATGAAGCCCTCAGGTTTTTACAAGCCCAAAAGAAATTGAATCCCAGGCATAGCAGATGGGTTGAATTTTTACAGCTTATACCTTTGTACTTACTCATAAGACGGGGGTAGAAAATCGAGCGGCTGATGCCTTGAGCAAAAGGGCTTATTTCTTCATTGATTTTAGTTCTGAAGTTTTGGGATATGAGCATATCAAGGAGGAGTACCTTGATTGGCCTGACTTTGCCCTTACATATGCTTCTCTTCAGAGAGGTCCTACTAAGGAATTTGCTGAATTCATCATCCATGATGGTTTTCTGTTCTATGGAGGGCGTCTATGCATTCCTAGATCTTCCCTCAGAGACTATCTAATATGTGAAATACATGCTGGTGGCCTAGGAGGACATTTTGTAAGGAATAAGACCATTGAATTAGTTAAACATAGGTATTATTGGCCTAGCATCAAACGAGATGTGGGCAAAATTGTAGCTTAATGTAGGGTCTGTGCTACAGCCAAAATGAGAAAACAAAACATTGGGCTATACACCCCTCTTCCTATTCCTGAGATTCCTTGGCAGGATTTGAGTATGGATTTCATTCTAGGTTTACCACGAACTCAAAGGAGAGCTGATTCTATCTTTTTAGTGGTAGACAGATTTTCTAAAATGGCTTATTTCATACCTTGTGCTAAGACTTCAGATACTTCTGTTGTGGCTAGAATTTTCTTGAAAGAAATTGTTAGGTTACATGGTCTCCCTAAAACCATTGTTTCTGACAGGGATGTCAGATTTGTTAGCTATTTTTGGAAAGCCTTGTGGCACCTTTTAGAGACCAAGTTGAAATTTTTCACTGCCTACCACCCTCAAACAGATGGTCAAATAGAGGTGGTCAACAGAAGTTTGGGGAATCTACTTCATTGTTTGGTAGGTGAAAACACTAGGTCTTGGGATTCTGTCTTACATATTGCTGAATTTGCTTATAATGACTCAGTCAATAGGACTACAGGTTTAAGTCTTTTTGATTTTGTGAAAGGGTATAGACCGCATCGTCCATTAGACCTAGCTTCTGTCCCACTTGCATTTAGAGTATCAGCATCTGCAGAGTCATTAGCTGAGCATATTAGGAGTTTGCATGACCATGCCAGAAAAAAAATTGAGGCTAGCAATGCGTAGTACAAAATCTATGCTGACTCTCACAAAAGGCGACAGGAATTTGAAGAGGGTGATCTAGTTATGGTCAAGCTTCGACCAGAACGGTTTCCTAGCGGAACTGTTAAGAAATTGAAAGCTAGAGAAGCTGGACCTTTTAAAATAATCAAAATAATTGGGGAGAACGCTTATGTTTTGGAACTCCCTCCTGTTTTTGAAATAAGTTCAACTTTTAACATTTCAGATTTAGTAAAATATCAGGAGCCAACAACAATTCCCAGTGAGTTTTCTCAACCTTCATCTTCTCCCTTGCGAGTTGATCCCTTGGAGAGTCCACCTTTTCAACCCACATCTATAAGGCATGAGTGGATCAACAGGATAATGGATAAACAGGTTATTACCTCACAAGGTGGAGTGATTCAGAGATACCTCATACATTGGTATGGGCATCCTCATACTGAGGACTTATGGATTTCCAGAGAGGAGCTGCAGCAGATTGATCCAGACATATTAGAGGAGTATCATAGTTCATCGATTCCTCATTCGACACAGTCGAACTCATTCCACTTGGGGAGAATTAGTGAGGACACTAGACATTGGCCTTGGTTCAGTCATGTTTATGGGCGATGCAGGAGGCACCTTGGCTCCATATGGCTTGGAGACACTTATCCCTATTTTCTTTAGTCATACTTTATTTTTTAGAATTTTCTAAGATGTCTACATCATTTTTTTTATTTTTTAGACATTTTAGAATTTGTTACAATGTTTTTCCTTTATTTTCCCGAATTTCTCAGCATTTTGATGTAAATCGGGTTGGTCCCTATATAAAGGACCGACCGCATTTTCGGTGAATGTTATCACCGTTAACTCTGGGCCCGTGCCCGCATCTCCTCAGCCGAGTCTACGCAAGTTTCGACTTGAACTTGGCTCCCGCCATAACTTAGAGGTTGGCAACGTACGGTGCCCTTGGAACTGTACCCACCAGGCCACTTTCATCAAAAATCCCTCTGAGTCTAGGGAAGAGAAGCGCCGCCGGCCGTGGCTTATTGTTCTACCCCTTGTCAACCGGTTCATTGCTCTGAGCTAGTTGGATGATGACTCACGGGTCCCTGCTACGCCCGTTATTAAGAATATGCCAGCTGTACGGGGGAAGTGTCAACCTTCCGCCCATTCCAAGAAGATCGGCCGACCAGTGGCAGGGGATGCTGTTGAGAGAGGGCAGCCCTCTCTTAA
Source organism: Cryptocoryne crispatula var. balansae (assembly GCA_036172225.1). NCBI lineage: Eukaryota > Viridiplantae > Streptophyta > Magnoliopsida > Alismatales > Araceae > Cryptocoryne > Cryptocoryne crispatula. The sequence continues at coordinate 41,432,760 of CM069928.1, forward strand.
AAAACTTGAAGACTCGAGCCGATCAGCGGCTCTCAATATATCAGCTCGAGCGAGGGGCCATCCCTTGGCTTGTCTTTCCTCCTTGGACCGATCAGCGGTCTATGTTGAAGAGAACCTACAGGTGCTACCACCTGCCTATCAAAAGTTCTATGTAAATAGTCGATTTGCCGACAACCATTCCGGTTCTCTGCCCAACCAACCGGGGGCAAACTCCCCATGAAGTTGTTGGCTCACCCGGCTGACTGATAAGTGGTCCAGCCCAAGAAGACCCGGCAGCAACTGCCTGCCGTAGTGAAGACTCTGTTTGTCAGCCTTACTGCTGACTTTTCATTTCGGCGACCAGCTTCACCGATTGGGGGCATGCTGCCCCCCATTCAAGCTTCTTCTCACTGAGAGCCCCGGACAATGGACTCTCCTGCTGACTAGGGGCAAGGATTCAGATTCTCTGTCCCTGTCCCAAAGGACTTACCCTATAGGAGGGGGTTGGTGTTTCATCGGCCGGTGTTCTTTGAAGATGCCTCCGAACGTCAAGTGACACAAGGACCAGCATGCCAGAGGTTGGTTTTCACATGTTGTACTGTGGGAGCTAGTCGCCCTGAAGACATACCAAAGGACTCTCAGACTGTAGCCCATGTTGGGCCCATCACACGCAGTATGGCCGAACGTCAACTCGTCAGTGCCACCGAGGCTGCACGCCGTCGTAAGGACAAGGATATTATGACAAGCAATGAAGTTGAGGTCATGCCTTCAACTTTAAGTTTAGAAGGTCTTTGGCGGGAGAATCAGCAGCTCCGGGCTCTCCTCGCCAACTCTGGTTTACTTCAGTCTCAGCTAGTACAAGCTTCAGGTGCTGCTGAGACTTCTGATGGGCCCTGTGTCACTCAGGTGGAACCGCCGCCAGCTTTACTGCCGCGCCCTAGGCTACCCGTGGATGATGAAGCTTTTGTTCAACCTTTGTATCAGGCACCTCCGCCTCCTCCACAACAAGACTTTATCGAGCCCACTCAACGGGCTATGATAGATCAGATGATCACTATGCGGCTTGCACAACATGACGATGGACATGGTGTGGTAGGCCTCTATTAGGTTCCATACCCGCCACACCACCAGTACGTGAAGCTCCCTCCTCATGTCTCCAAAGTCCCCAAGTGTTCCAAATTTGACGGGCGTGGGTCCTCGAGGGAACACCACTCTACTACACACATATGGGTGAACTAGTACACTGCGAGTCATATTTGCTCAAGTACTTTGCCACCACTCTAACAGGTACAGTCTTTGAGTGGTATTCCAGCTTGAAACCCGGGTCAGTAGCCGATTGGTTTGACATGCAGAAAAAGTTCATTGAAAGGTTTAGCTTCTTCGAGAGGTCACACACCCTGGTGGAGCTGACTACTATGTCCCAGGGTCAAAACGAGTCAGCAGTAGACTATATTCACCGTTGGAGAAACGTATGCATGAGGTGTCCCAACCCACCACTATGTGAGGAGGCAGTAACTTTGTGCAAGAGAGGCCTCCAAGCTGATATCCAGGAGAAGGTGCTGGGAATACAAATCCAGTCCTTTGAAGACCTTAATGTCACAGTTGCAGAAATAGAACATTTCTATGTCAACAATCCCTTGATGGCAGCCACTCGACCGAAGTTGATGAAAGACAAGCAGTCGGCTTCTAGAGATGTTAATACAGTTGGCATCACCCCTTCCTTCTCAAAGAAGAACAACATCAATATAGGGGGCCAGAATGCTACTGCAGCTCCCACACGGACAACAAATAATAACCCAGTACCGAAGCCCACATGGGAAGAACGTACGACGAAATTGTACTCCTTTACTCATGATGATACGAAGAGATTATTTGATGCTTGCATGAAGAATGAATTGATCACTCTGCCGATATGCCGACGCCCAGAAGAGGCTACACGAAGTCAGGAGCCAAACTTGTGCCCATATCATAGATTGTTGGGGCACAGCATCGAAGATTGCTTCTACTTCAAGGACCTTGTCGAGACCCTTATTCAAGACAAGGTTATGAACTTAGGGGATCGGCTAGTACAGCCTCCACAACCACATAACCTACACCGACGGCAAACCAACTTCACCGTCAATGTGGTACACTACCAGCTGGCTCCACCCTTTGTCGAGCCTCCTTCTCCATCGCCTCTACAGTGTCTTTAACCACAGGGGGAATTGGGCTCAACCAGTTCTTCTTACATCCTTCACGCCATGCCAGAGGATGGTCTACAGGAGAATCAGCAGCCTGAAGGCACTTCACAAGACATGACCAGCATTCAACAAGATGAGGGTGGTGAGCTTAGCAACATAACCCTAGTCTTTCACAAGCCTGCCAAAGAAGAAGATAGCCTTGTCGGTGGCCCCAACATTGGTCGTAGCCCTGCCGCGGCATCATTCTTTTCACATGATCCTACCATCCTTGGAGAGGGCAGCACTCCTCAAATAGGAGACACAACACAACCCATCAAACATGCTAATGTACCACTTAACTTGACAATGGCGGGCCTTTGGCGGGAAAATCAGTTGCTCAAGGCCATCTTGGCCAATGCTGGGCTATTCCCACCACAATTAACTCAAAGTTCAGAAGCACCTGAGATATCCAGGCCCCACACCACTCAAGCTGGGTCACCACCGACGGTCCCACTATGGCCCGTTGAATATCAACAATTAAACCAGAAGGAGTCCTCGGAGGATGAGGTGTGCATGATCCGTCATGATTGGTCACCAAGTCTATCAACCCAAGTGTGCATGGAGCCCTCCCAAAAGGCCATGATTGAGCAGCTAATTGACTTGAGGTTGTCTCAGTATGAGGAGAGACGTAACACAGTAGGTCATCCTCAGTCTACTCTACATAACCGGCAAAAACATCCTTGTGTTGGTAACCTACCGAGAACGGTGTTTGTGTCAAAGCATGCGGCAGGTAAACAACCAGCAGCTGGTGGTGAAAACATAGTTAGCACCTCCTTATTGAGAAACAATAACACTAGGGGAAAGAATGCCACCACGGCTCCCCTCCAAAAATTCCTCCATCAAGGCCCACATAGGAGGAGTGTGTATTGAAGTTGTATTCTTTCCCGCGAGAATGCACAAGACAAGTATTTGACTTGTGCATGGACAACAACTTGATCAGCCTCCCTAGGATGAGACGACCTGAAGAGGCTGGAAGGACAGGGGAACCTAACTACTGCCCCTACCACAAGGCAATAGGACACCCAATTGAGGAGTGCTTCCAAGTCAAAAACTTAGTCGAAGCCATGATTCGCAATGAGGTCATCGACATGGGAGAGCACCTAGTAGTTCCTCCTTAGGTCCACCGCAGAGACAAGCAGCTGGTTTCCCAGCATTTCAACACAATGGACTCTTGTACCGACTAGGGGCAAGGATCCAAACCCTCTACCCAGTCCTTAAAAAAAATGTGGCTGCCAACACTGTATCCGCAGAGCCAAATGGCCAAACAATGCCACTGTGAACACATTACAACATCAACACCTGGGGCCATTCCCTAAGCTGCCATCTCTCTAAAAAAAAAATTTTGGGCTAAAAATAGAGATGCCCGACAGACTTGGTTGACCGAACACTATAGGTGACCAAGGGCAAAAATATCAAAACATCCAGTCAAGGTAAAAAAAAAGAAGAAAAAAAAGAAGAAAAAAAAAACTTGCAAAGGCACCTTGAGCAAAATTGGATAACCCTGTTGTGTGAAAATCCTACAGTGGGACACAGGCAAAATTCAAAAGAGGTCAACCTGGGTGAAAACTCCGCAAAGGAGCAATCAGGTTGATAAAAAAATCAATTAGGGTGAGTCCCCCAACCTAACAAGGTGAGTGGGTTCTTCCCCCTAATTTTATTAAGGAGGAGGTTCGAGTTGCCAATGACAAAACGGTTCTCATAGACTTATCTACCTTGTAGTAGAAATATGCCAGGGAGACCATACCTGAGGTGACGAGGAAGACCGCCTCCTGCCCATAAAATTTGAGGGAAGTCTTGTACTCCACTTTGGAAGGGACAAAGGGTAGAACCTTACTCTACTCTCGTACAATCTCGCCATTTCAGTCTTTCTGACCATGGCAATTCTCCACCATTTTGATCACTCCGATCTTGGTGGCCCATCGAAAACCTTCTAATACACTCCCTTGTTACATGAGTTGAAACTCAAACTCAATAAGGAACATTCCATTCCCCTTATTACATGAGTTGAAACTCAAAACTCGACAAGGAGCACACTTCCTTGGCTACTCCAGCCTTGGTAGTCCACAAACAAACACAACAAGAACCCTCACTTTCATTCCCTTGTTATATGAGTTGAAACCTAAACTCAACAAGGATCCCTAATTCCATCCCCTTGTGATAAGAGTTGAAACCCAAACTCAACAAGGAACACACCCCTTCATTCCCTTATTATACGAGTTGCAATCCAAACTCGACGAGGAACCGATCATTTCATTCCCTTGTTACACAAGCTGAAAATCATACTTGACAAGGAACACATTACTTCATTCCCTTGTTATACGAGTTGAAATTCAAACTCGACATGATACGTGTCACTTCATTTCCTTGTTATTCGAGTTGGAATCCAAACTCGACGAGGAACCCATTATTTCATTCCCTTGTTACACAAGTTGAAAATCATACTTGACAAGGAACACATCACTTCATTCCCTTGTTATACGAGTTGAAATTCAAACTCGACATGATATGTGTCACTTCATTCCCTTGTTATGCGAGTTAAAACTCAAGCTTAGCGAGGACCCCATGTCATTCCTTTGTCATACGAGTTGAAACTCAAACTCGGCAAGGAATACATTATTACATTCTCTTGTTACACGGGTTGAAACTCACACTCAGCAAGAACACCACGCCACTTCCCTTGTTATACAAGATGAAACACACTTGATAAGAAGCACCCATTCGCCCCTTTGTGGCACTCTAGTCCTACACCATGTGTAAACCCATGGGACACCAGCCCCTTTGGGGCTCCCATTCGCCCATTTGTGGCACTTTAGTCCTACCCTTTGTGTGGACCCTTGGGAAATCAGCCCTTTTGAGGCTCCCATTCGCCCATTTGTGGCACTTTAGTCCTACCATTTGTGTGGACCCTTGGGACACCAGCCCCTTTGGGGCTCCCATTCGCCCATTTGTGGCACTTTAGTCCTACCCTTTGTGTGGACCCTTGGGAAATCAGTCCCTTTGAGGCTCCCATTCGCCCCTTTGTGGCACTCTATTCCTACACCTTGTGTAGACCCATGGGACACCAGCCCCTTTGAGGCTCCCATTCGCCCCTTTGTGGTACTATTAGTCCTACCCTTTGTGTGGACCCCTAGGAAACCAACCCTTTGAGATTTCCTATCGGACCCTTTGTAGTCCACAAACTTTGCCTTGTAGGCAAGCCCGAAATCCTTTTGTGTTGGTTTTACAACCTTATTAGGCCCCCATGCCAAGTTACCCTCTGTACTTGGATTGGTCTCATATACATTAGACCCTCGTGCCAAGTTTCCCCCAGCACTTGGATTTGTCTCATATTCACTCGACCCTCATGCCAAGTTGTTTTCCCCTACTTGGATTGGTCTTGCCTTGATTGAAACTCTCTCCGTGTAAGTTTCAAAAATTTGACCCTCATGTTGAGTTGTCTTAGGCACTTCGATTGGTCATATCTTGTTTAAAACCCCCTTTGAGATAGTTTCAGTATTAATCCCTCATGCCAAGTTGCCTTCTGCACTTGGATTGGTCTTATCCTTGTCAGGAACCCGCTCTGTGTTGGTTTCTCCACTCACTTGTTTGAAGCCCCTTGATTAGTTTCACAACTTTGGTTGGACCCCGTGTTGAGTTATCACTAATCTCAACCTGGTTCATTTTATTTGAATACGGCTTGGGGGAAGCGTTAATTCCCTATACATTCGAGAGAGAGAAAGAAAAGAAAGTGAAAGAAAAAAAAAGAAAAAAAAGAAAAGAAAAGAAAGAGAAAACCTGGCTAGAGTGAAAACCTGAAAGGGCACTCTAGGCAAAATCAGGTAACCCTGCTACATGAAAACCTCTCTGGAGGCATGTAGGCAAAACATCAAGGGGGCTGGTCTAGGTGAAAATCTTGCAAGAGATAGTCAGATCAGTAAGAGAAAAAACAAAGAAAAAAAATAAAAGACTGGCTCATTCAAAGAGCTTGCTTGTTGGGGAGTATGCAAGAATTAACACCATCAGATGTGCCTATTGAATGGAGGATGGGCAACCAAACACAAAAAAAAAGAAGCCAAGGCTGGTCATGTACAAGGGCCCAAGCCCTTCTCAGTCCTGAAGAAAGCTCATGTAGCAGAAGCAATGGATAAATTGAACAAATATCGGAGGCCAACTTACATGGGCAGTCCCTTCTCGACTCCCATCTTCAAGAAACTGCCCATGGGGGGGCATTTGTTGGCATCAAAATTTTCCGCTTAGCTTGCTTGATACAAGTCTCAGCAATGCCGAAGCTGGTACAAAAAATCTGACCCAGATTCGGAAAATTCGTGAATAGATGATGTAAACAGGCTTTGGAAATGCCTTGGCATAGCCTTACATACTACAAATGGCCAAGATAATGTGCTCATTACATAGCCCCGGTCAAGAGTTTCGCAACGGTGCCCAAAACATGGAAAACGGACACCGGAAGGCTGAAATGACCATTTTGCCCCCGACACTTTGAGACAAATTGGGACTCTAACATGGAATTCTAACTTTACCACATTGTCAAGGTTGGATAGAGCTGGGCAACGCTCGAAATGGATCGAAAATCCAACCCCCGGATGAAGAGATATGCAAGAAAGAGCAAATCCGGACGGAAAGCCGTATGTTCTCGCACCAGGGGCATAATGGTCCGATTAGCTCCGGATCGACCCATGGGCTGAAAATTTCAATTTTCATGACCCAAAACTTTGATCTCATGAATATTGATGCATGAAAAATAAATTTGGCCAATGGGAGAAGGTAATTGCACTCAGATACAGTTTTCGGCATTATCGACGGCCGAGATCGCACCGATCGGAGAAACTAGCTAAATCAAGAGATCCGTTGCAATTCAAGTGATCTCAACCACACATCAGGATGGAGCATAAGATCAATGGCCATCAGGGCATGATCTGGAATTTTTTGAAGTCAATTTGGGATTTATTTAATTGTTTTTGGCCGGAATTAATGCTAGCCGTTGGATCGGAGCACTCTGATTAAACTAGGGTTAAACCTAACCCAAGATTGGCTAACCCAACCTGTCATGGCCGAACCTACCATCCTCCCTCATCTGATGTGTGCGCAAACAGCCCTAGAAAGTAGTGGAGGGTGCGCAAGGCTTTCCCAACTCTCTCCATCTCTCTTTGGTTTATCTTTATCTCATCCTCAACCACCTCAACTTCCCCGTGGCTTATCCTTATCACCCTCAACCACTCCTTGGTTTATCTTCATCCTAACTAATCCTACAACTAACCAAGCCTATCCTCATCCAAGCCCCGGCCGAACCATCCATCCTACCACAAGTCACGCGCACACCTCCTTGAAAGTAGGAGAATGTGCGCACCCTTCTCTCCCTCTCTTTCTAGTTGGCGCATAATCACCTCAACAACCAACTATGGGTTATCCTTATCATCCTCAACCTCCCTTGAGTTATCCTTATCTTCCCTCAACAACCTCCAGCCTTATCTCCTCCTGCAGATGGCGCCATCAACTTCTATATAAACCCCCCCTTGTTGGCCATGTGAAGACAAGCTGATCACCTTGCGGAAGCCCTGCCTCTCCTCCCTCTACCCTGCTCCAAGACAGCTTCTCCTTGCTTGGACGTCTTCATCAGCAAGTCAGCAACCTCTCCAACCCCCTTGTGGTGTTCCAAGTGAAGAAGAAGGATAAAAGGCCTCCCTCCAGTAGGTGCGCCAGCAGCAGCCCAATCGGTAGTGCACCGATTCCAACAGCAGGTGTTCCTTTTTGGAGCACTGATTCCAGCCCCATTTTCAGCAACAAAAGAAGAAGAAGAAGAAGGGTATAAGGCCAGCCATCTTCTCCTTCAATCTCCAACAAGGATTGTGCCAAAAAGGTGAGGAAAGATTAGTACTTTCTAGTTCTTTCCCTCCCCTCTTCTTTCTCTTCCCCTCGGCCTTCTCTATGGCCATTCAAGAAGCTCCAAAAACCTAGCCTTGTTGGTACCACCTAAAGCCCATGTTCAACCTCCTTATGTTGGTCCCACAAGCCATCAAAAATCAAACTCTTTGAGCCCTTCATTTCAGACCCCTTGCTGTCCTAATTCTGGCTCCTCATTGTCCATGTGCGCACAGCCCATAGGTGGCCTGTAAACAGCCCATTTGGCACCCCCAAAGAAACCAATCACCCTCTTTGATGTATGGAAGGAAGGGTGACAGCCCAGGCCTCTTGGAATCCGCCGAACGGGCCAAGAGTTAAGCCGGGTGGCCCTGATTTCTACATGTCAAAATGCCTTTTGTGCATTCCTAAACTAGTCCTAGTTCACACCTAAACCGGCCCCTTGTGCAGTCCTACCAAAAGCCCACCTAAACAGCACCTTAGCCAACCCATTCCAGCCCCAATGAGGTTCACCTACCCCGCTGCTACAGCAAGATGTCAAGGTGCAAAAATGGAGTGCAAATCAGGCCCATTGGGTCATGGAGTGCAAATCAGGCCGCCAGGGCCCATGAAGCTCAAGAATGAGCCTTACCAGGCTGACATGACATGAAGACCAGCCCATTGTGCTGATGAAGTAGCTCATTGGGCCTTGGCCACTTAAAAAGCACACTTAACTAAATCTGAAGGCGAAATGCCAAAAATAAATAAGGAGTTAGTCCATAACTGGACGCTTCATTGGGTGGCTCATCCGGCATGCACTGGAACGCTGACCCGGGCGTAGGCATGGGACACGCTTCCCACTGCAGACGGACCCTTCCCACTACTTGGAAAGTCAAATGACTATGCCTTGTAGGACGGGTAAAATTTCACACTGATTGGAAAATAAGGCGGCATGCTGCCAAAATTCTCCCAATCAAGTGGATTTTACACCAAGAGAAGGACATTCACACATTTGCACCATTGACAGCATTATTCATGGCATATGAACTGTCACATCTGATGTACACCGGCATGAACATGAATATTCAATGAACATTTCAAGTGTCGAATTGATTGCAAGTGACTGGGCATCGACACTAGCCCGACAGACCGGATGTGATGCAAACCGAACAAGAGTTAACCAAATCTGAAGTTAACTTAATTAAATCTGAAAATACATTCAAATCAACCTTAAAATATGCTTAAAACATATCATTAAAGCTTTAATATTCAACAAAAATCATATTTAATACAATCTGGAAAAATTAATTCAATACACTTAATCCATTGGAATTCAAATGCTTAAACAAGCGCAAATGAAATAATTCACAACCAATTGAAAAGAATACATAAAGAAAACATTAATGCATATGAAATTCATCTTAAAACATGTCAAATTTAGATCATTAACAATCTGAAGTTCAAGTTTAATCAATTTGAACCAAACTTCAAAACATTTAAAACATACTGAACACACCCGAATTGGTATGAAAACACCAACCGACATGAGAAAATCACATGAAAATGACTCAACACATGTCAATTAAACTTAAACAAGTCAAAATTGATCAACACATCTAAAATATCAAGTTCAAACAAAAATAAAATAAACTTCAACCAATTGAAGTAAAACAAACCAAGCAATTCAAACAAACTCAAAACAAATAACATTCAAATCCAAGTCAAATCAAAATATGAAATCAACATTTCAAACCACATCAAAAATCCATTCTTAAATCAAACATAAATCAACTTCAAAAAAAATCTAATCAAACTTGTTTGCATCTCATCGGGCCTAAAAGGCTAGGGCCCTTTGTGTTATGTGAACGCTCATTTTCTTAGAAGGAGAGTTATCATCACAATTGGATTGAATAATACTATTTTGATTTAAATTCCCCCCTCTGGGAAATCTTCTGTCAGTGTCGTTCGGGCCCAATTGTGAGGGTAATGGCCCTTTCTGGCCCAGCTTCGTCTCCCTCTGCCAGAAATCAGCCCTTGTGAATTAAAAAAAAAAGGCAGCCGCAGTCATATTCCCGCACACCCATTCCATGCGCGCGAGCCCCTTCCTCCGTTGGGAGGCTCTCTCCAAGGCAACCCCTACAATCTAGGAGGCAATCACGGACTGGGGAAGCTCAAAAGAAGGGAAACACAGGATCGTAGCAAGGCCCGGACGGCAGGTCAGCCGCCGACTTCCCATTTTCTGGATAGGTGGCGATTGGAGGATAAAAGGAGGGAGGCGAGAGAGAAAAGAAGGATCCCGGTGGAGAGAAGAAGGCGGCATCTTCTGGTTCGCCCGAGCAGAGGAGCGCACCAAGGAAGAAGCGAAGAAAGCACGTCGAAGGCGTCGTCGAACCGGTACAGCTCCGCCGCGGCGTCGACGTAGACCAACGTCGGCACGAGCTGGTAGGCGATGTACCTCCTCATATCCTCCCGCTCCTCCGCCGGTATCCGCCGCAGCCTCCCCACCAGGTCCACCTTCTTCGACGCCCTCAGCTCGTCCTTGTCGACGAACACCGAGTACCTCCGGTGGTCCTCCGGCAGGTGCCAGGGGACTGGTAGTACGCCGTGAAGGGGTCGAACAGCACCGGGATGCACCCCGCCACCAGGCCGTCGAACACGGACTTCTTCGTCGGGCTGTCCCCCGGCGGCTGCAAGCAGAACTCCGACCGCAGGAACAGCCCGGTCACCCACTCCGGCTCTGAGCAGCCCCCCGGCTGCAGTCGAGGAACTCACAGTGGCCCCCCGCCGCGGTGCAGTGCTCGATGAGCGCCGACCTTATGCTGTCCTCCGATCCCGGGCGGCCGGCGCCGGCGAAGGCGACGAGGTGCTTCCGGGGAGCTCCCGACCTTCTCCTGCCAGGCGGCGATGTCGTCGTCGGACCGGGGATGGAAGTGGGTGGCGTGGGGGATGCCGATGTCGTTGTCCAGCCATGGCTGCCGCTCGATCAGGAACTTGAAGGGCTTCTGCATCTGGGGGAGATCCAGGAAGTCGCTCCCCCAGGAGTCGCCGGCCCGCCGCCGGAAATCCCAGGAGATCTTGCCCAGCACGAAGATGTGGTCCCTCCCCTGGTTCCTCGCCCACCAGCTGCTCTGCTGCCCCTCCAGCCACCGCACCAGTCCCGAGCCGAGCGCGTCCTTCGCCGCCGTGGAGGCGTTCTGGAAGTGCCACCGGAGGATGTCGAGCCCGCCGTAGAAGGGCACGTAGAACCCTGTTTTCAAGGCGTCGCCTAGGCGACGCCTAGGCGTCGCCTAGGCGACAAGGCGCCCCAGAGGGGGGCAAGGCGATGGGCGCCTAGGCGCCCATTGCCTTAAATAACTATTTTACTTATTTTAATAATAAATAATGCTAATTAAGTGTCAATATCATATAATTAAGTTGTTTTAGAGTAAAAACAACTAGTTTTAATAGTTAATTTGACTATAAATTAACATTTTGATGAATAATAGCTAGGGTTAAATGCTTTTTTAAGTGTTTACTAATAGATGATATAATTTAAATAGTAATTTTAACTAATTTGTCAAGTAATTTAGTCTATGTAACTATGCAATTCCCACATTATTGATTGATTTGCATGGTGTCAAAGTTATTTTGCATCATTTTTTACATATATCTTTATTATTTTATCTATTTTACTATATAAAATAAGGCGTCGCCTAACGCCTCGCCTTATCGCCAAGGCGCCAAGGCGGTACTATGTCGCCTTGATCGCCTTGGCCGCCTTAACAACTATGACGTAGAAGAGCCGGGCCTCGCCGGGGTCGTGCACGCGGCAGGGGTGGCTCAGGGCCCGCCGGTGGAGGATCGGCTCCAGGGCGTACTGATGGGTCCGGTACCACCCGCCGCCGAGGCTGGGCACCGCCTCCCCCTTGCCGTCGTTGGCGAGGTAGGGGCAGAGGTCCGTCCACGGCAGCAGATCGCGGCTGCGCTCCATGAGGTCCTGGTTGAACTTGCTCGGCAAGTCGTACACGAAGATCCCGCCACCGGAGATGCAGTAGAGGCGGAGCTTCCCGGAAGAAACGCAAATGTGGAAGGAGGAGCCGGAACTGCCGGAGGGCCGTCTCGACTCAGCCTAGTCGACTCGCAGCAAGCCTAAAAGGCTTTGACAAACAAAAAATTTAAATAAAAAATTCAGAATGCGAAAGCAACATTAAATTAAGGAGATTCACCCCTAGCGGGGAACTCCACCTTGGGCGGAGGCGCGGGCATGCATCCCGTAGCTTACGACCCGGACGGGGGCGCGGGCATGAATCCCGTAGCTGTCGATCCTTCCCCCAATATGGCTAAGCTAAGGCTGGCTATTTTGGATGGGTAAATTTTCACTAAGTTGGAAAAATAGCCGGCATGCCGTCGTAATGCCAAAATTTTTCAAAGTAGTGAAGATAAATCTATATTGGGGGAAGGATCAATCACATTGTATACCGATGTACTTCACCCCATCTTTTAATGAAATGAAGCTGTGATGTTCAATTGAGCACCGATCGTTAGCTCGACAGATCGGATGGGATGCGAACTCAAATTAAATAAATAAGATAAAAATAAATAAAAACACTCATTAAATCTGAAGTATAGAAATCAAACTTTTAAATAACCCAAAAATCAAACTAAAGTATACGCAACGCATGCAACTAAATTCTTTAATTAAGTGATAATTAAATAACACCAAATAAAATTAAATAAACAAACTCCAATACATTAAAAATCCATCAAAACAGTACGTAAACATCAAAAATCAAGTCTTAAATTAAATTTCAAAGAAATAAAAAAACATATTTAAACAATCTAATCAAAACTTTAAATTAATGCGTTGAACGTACTTAAATCAATGTCGCAACAAAAGCAACAAAATGAAATTAAATAATCTTAACCAATGCGTTAATCAATAAATCCCAAATCATAAGATATCTAATTCATTTAAATAAACTTTAAGTCCAAAACAAAAATCTAAATCAAATTGAAATTCAACAAAACAAATAAATCAAACACAACCCATTAATTCAAAACGTTAATGGAAAGATCAAATTTAAAAAATAAACAACTTGAAAAATCAAATTTAAATCAATTGGAAAAATCACATCTTAATCAAATAAAATCAACGTCAACCAAACGTAACGCAACTTGTTCGCATCTTATCGGGCCCGCAAGGCTTACGGCCCTCTAGTTTATTGTTTTGTATGGATGTGCACTCTCTACCAAACGGATTGCTATGGCGGTTAATCAAGGGCGTTCGAGTACTTACTCGATGTAAGTTAACGCCGGGTATTCGCACCATCCGGCGGAGAGGGGTCAAAAATCAAATTTTTCAAAGAACCCGAACCTCGGTTCTAAGTATTTTAAATGTATCGTCGGACTATTTAATACATTTATAGGTTAATACCTATTTTCCTAAGTAGTCCGAAGGAGGTGCAAAAATCATTTTGAAAATTAAAACAAAATGAAAAACGTAAAAACGAGGTTCTCACATGTTATTTATACGTTGTGGATGTGCACGCTCTCGTCAAACAAGATCGCTATGGCAGTTAATCAAGGGTGTTCGAGTGTTTGCTCGATGTAAATGAACATTAGATATTTGCACCATCCGATGGAGAGAGGTCAAAACATATTTTCACAGAACCCGAACCTCGGTTTTATACTCTTTTAATATCACCTGGACTATCTAGTAGTTTTTTATGGTCTATCACCTATTTTACTAGAAAATTCTGGTACGATATTTCAACATTCAAAAACAAATCTTTTAAACACATTTCAAAAATCAAAATGATTCCCGAGGTTCCTACAATGACCTCGACAACTATGTCAATGTTCTCCTCGATAATCGGCTCTTGTGGATATGTTTTGCCAATATATATCAACTCTCCAAAGAAACTATATTCCTCTAGCTGCAAAGTAAGCACATGTACAATAACATCTAGATTGATGTGTCGATCGAGAAGCCATTCATGACAAAAAATGATACCATAATCATATGGAATAATCTCAAACCTGACATCAACTATGTACCACCAGAGAGTTCATGATGATGCTCTGTGTCTGATCAAACTGCAAATTGGACAAAAGTATGGTTTTTCTCAATATGGATGAACTTTGTGATGATTGACATGAGAAGTGACCATGATATGTAGTTTCCCCTACTACTAGACAAAACATTGTAACATTCACTACATGTGATATAGTGAAGTCAAATCCAAAATGTAATGTCCCATGAAATCTGGGGATCTTGACTTGTTGAAACAAGTCGATGCTAGCTCTAATACCAAACTAATATGTGATAGAGCGGTGGAGATGACATGATGTGTCAAATTGACCGAGGTGACCAATCAAACTGCATGAGTCCCACTGCTGACTGATCCAAACTGTACTGACATCGTACCTCTGAACGACATTGTGCCAAATCTAATTGATGCCGACAGAAGCAATTGATGTTAAATTGATGCAAGCTAAAAACACTACAGTGGAAAAAAATCAATGTTGTACAACTTGAACTAACCGCTGAATCCAACTGAATCAGTCGAGCAGGCCGAAACTAGACCCGATTCGGTTGAGTTGCATCGATGCCAAGTCAAGCTTTTACTCTTAAAATCATAATTTTACTTGTGAAATGGGTGCTAATTCAACTACAAATTTATGTGCCTTTCTAACACAATCTTGATGGGATATGAACAATTTGATGTGCCTCAAAAAATGTGCAACCTCTGTATTCAAATTTGACTCTATCTAATTACACATGTTTGACACGTCGGATGTTGGGCACTTTTAGCACCTTGGAAGATCAAATTGTAGCCACAATGTCGTACATGCCCAAATGGGCACTATTCATCTGATTTCTGGTATTGCAGCTACATTGTAGCACTTGAAAATGAGTCACAATTTACTGTTGTAGTGATCACGGTTTGGCACTGTTCACATGCCTATGTATGCCCAACGACTTTCACACAGGAGGAGGTAGAAGAGGCTTTTGGCAAAGGGGCTGGGGCACCTATGGGTGGAGGTGGATCTGGGGCTGACCAGCCTCACCGGCATCAGTGGGCTTCGATGGCACCGGGCTTCTTGCAGGAACAATGGCCATAGGGTGGCCTGCACAACGTATCAGGTACCACGACAACAGGGGTGTGGAGGTTCTCAAGGGAGGTCGGAGGAAGGGGAGGAGGGGTGGAGGCTTTGCAAGAGAAATGGGGAACTGAGAATTATTCTATTGAGTTGCAGCACATATGATGCTTGAGATATCAGTTCGGCTGAAGTATCTTGCCATGCTAATGAAGATTGATAGTGAGATGGCACCATGGAACAGCTGGCAGAGAATACTAATGAAGTTTGTCCAGTCTATTTCTCCTTATGATATCATCTGCATCAACTTTTTGAACTGCAGGGAAATGAGCTAGAGTGGCCACTCATGATCATTTACGCACAAGTGAAATGTTGAGTTTGATAGTAGCTGTATGTATCATGTTGGATGCTTCACTAAAAACGTGAGGATGAATTTTCTTAAACCAAGGGTGATTGATGCGGACCATTTACAAATCATGATCATTTACCCACATGGAAAATGTCCTCCTGTTTGGTAGTGGCTATATATATCTTGCTGCACTGTAAAATTGAGGATGAGCTATCTTAAAGCAGGTGATTGACATGAACCATTTATGACTGATGAACAACGACAAATCAGACTGAAATATAATGTGACATGACATCTACATGACTTAATAAATATTTGTAGATATTTCCTTTTTTATTTGAGCCTTTTTGTTGCATATATACACAACCACTTAATCAGTGCAAACTAAGAGTAAACCACGTACTGATAAATAACAAATAGAAATGAAGGGCCAGTTGAAGCTCCAACTTGGTTAATCCAAGGCGAGACTGGTCCCTGATCCCACTAGATAAAAAAATGTGAGTGCTTTATGCCCTCTTATTCCAGCAAGTAGAAGGTGACGCAGTTCCAAGGAGGAGCCTCCTATTTTAGGCAACCCCTTCTCTATGCCTGCCACCCCTTCGTTACCTTGCCCGTTTTCAGCTGCTAGCAAAACTATGTTTAGTTTTTTCCTGTCCTATTTGTTTACTGATTTTTTCCATTTTGGAACTCCCAAATCTAAAATCAATCTATGCTTTTGGGCAATCTTTTGCTCCTGAAAGAGCCCTTCAATGATACGAAGACACCTACTTTATTCCAAAATTTCTGTGAGCCCAGCTAAGCCAACCCAGCTGATCCAGTTTGATGGCACTACGGCAGTCCCACGTTAACAACCAGAGGAAGCTTAGGCTACTACAATGGATCCCCCAAATCATCTGTTGACACCAAAATTTTCACAAAAAAAAGAAAAAGAGAAAAAAAACTTTTGGGAATTTTCACATTGCATATTAATTGAGATATTCCTTTACCTCAATCAAGTTTCTAAATCTAATTGAAATTCATTTTCTTCACTATTTTTCTTGACAAACCTCGTGTTTACAACCAATCGAGTTGAAATTGGACATCTCAACCCATTGAGCCAATTTATTTTTAAAATATTTTATCCTATTTTTATTTCAAAAATACGGATAAACATTCAAAATTAAAAAAATCTATTCAATAACCCAAAATTCATTTAAAATATTATTCAACCATTTTATGGAAACTATATATTTTCAGAATTTTCTACCGAAAAATTTTAGAAAGTCATTTTTTCTCTCCGAAAATTCCAAATTGGGTTAAATAATAATCCTTCATGCCCAAAATTATTCTTGAAGGTCATATTCCTTAAAATTTTCATATTTTTTGGACCCAAAAATATATTTTTATAGCTATTTAAGGCATTTTTCTCATTAGAAAAAAAAGGATGGATAATTTTCAAAAGATTCTATAAAATCCCAGATAATTCTCAAAAAAATCTGAAGATGCTCATGTGCAAATTTGATCACGTTGAAATCAATTGAGGTGGGGCCCGCTATGATTGATTTTTGAAGCCAACAAGGCAATTTTTGGAGATTAATTTAGGTCGATTTTGATACATTTATGGGTCGTAAATCGACAAAATTCGCAGCTACCATGTGGACGTACTATCGGCTATCCAAAGAGAACTATTTGAGTTCAATATGGGCGCAAAAAGGTGCCATCTCATAACCCTCGAAAAAAGTTACGAAATTCCATTCAAAATCCTTTCCTTAGCATACAAGAAAAGAGAGACTCTTCGGTTTCTTCAAATGGATTCTTAAATAAGCAGCCCTTTCTTAAAAGAGCAAACCTTTCAATGCTCAAATCAATGTAATTCATTGCTCAGCCCATCCTTAAAAGAGCAACTCAATTAATGCTCTAATAAAGGTCATTTATTGTTCAACCCTTCACTTTTCAAGGAAGAGATCTCAGCCATCAGATCTGGCTCTCTCCTTCATCCTCAGCCCTTAGATTTGGCACCCTCAGCTCCTCAAAACACTAGCCGCCACCAGCCCTCAAGAAGAGCTGCACCTCAGCCCTTTCTCTATAAAAAAGAAGGCCTGCTGACTGGGGATTGCTCTGGATCTTCCTCTCTCTCTTTGGGTTGCCAGGCTGCCTACCAGTCCTGCAGAAAAACCCTAGCAGCCTCCTCCTCTTCCTGTCTCCCGGCTGTCTGTTTGCACCAGATCCGGTCTCTCTCTGCTCATCCCCAGCCATAGCAGCCTGAACAAAGCCCAGCCTGCTGTCTACCTTGACATGCTGCTGCCTGCTGCTATAACACCTAAAGAACGAAGAAAAGGAAGAAGATCCTTTGGGGAACAGCTGCTGCTGTTGCTGTGCAGATAGAAGAAAAAAAGGGATCTGCCCATCCCCCCTGCACCTGCACCACCTTTTTCTCTCATCCCCCTTCAAAAAAGCATTCGCTTTGCCACCTAACCTAAGCTATCTAGCCCATGCAGCCCTCTCCTTTGCAGCCCTTGTTTCCTGACTTTGAAACCATCCCAAACAGGAACTGAACATACCCCATTTCAGGCTTTATTCACATCCCAAGACAGGCCCGGTATGCCCCTGTTTGAATACTTCCATGATTAGTCAGAAAAGCCCATCTATCTGACCCCTAAACTGGTCTCAAATCAGAATTCGAACATAACCCAAACCAGGTCCTAAATGTCTCCTAAACCAGACCCTGTTTCAGCCCAAACAGATCCCAAAAATCTGTCCTGTTTCAGACCCTAACTAGTCCCTGTTTTGATCCCTAAACCCATCCATGAAACAGACCTAAAAACCCCTTAAAACAGTCCTAAAACTAAACCAAAAAATCCATCTGTATCAGCCCAAAACAGACCCCAAAACCTGTCCTGCACAGCCCATAAAAACCCCCTGCTCGGACCCCAAACCCAATCAAAAAGGCGTACCGAACCAAGTCTGAAAATTCCCCTAAAAGACCTGCAAAGGATCCACAAAACAGCCACCTGTTCGGACCTATGCAGACCCTATTTTAAGCCTTAAACATCCCCTAACACAAACCCCAAATCCTATGCTCTAAGACCTAGTCGGATTTGTCCATTATCCCCATGGCAAGTCTGCCTTGCTGGCTATAGAGCCATCCAACTGGGCAGAGTTTTCTTAAGAGTTCATTCCCTCCATTCAATCCTATATGATGCCACAAACCAATACAGGTCAAAGGCTAGCATGTCCTGCTATAGATCTCTAACAGCATATGGGACAGTCAATCAGAGCAGCACTTGTGGAGAATGCAAGGGTCAACAGCAGAACGAGGACCGAACAACTAGAGGACAAGTTTTGACAAAGGCCTATGGGCCTAAAACATGAAAACCGGCTTCTAGCCATAAAAAACAATAAACAAATATGATTAAAAGATATTTGCCCTTAGGCCATGGAAGGACTATGTGCTAAACCATAGGCCGATGAGGTTCATGTCCTTAGGAGAGCCCCCCACAAGTCCTTCAAGGGGCCGAGGCTACTCTACCTAAAGTCTATGGGGTTAGTCTCTAATTCCCAAAATCCATTCAATGTTAAATTTCTTAATGCCCACAAAAGGTGATAATAAATTTAATCTTAATAATTGTGGGGTTAGTCTCTAATTCCCAAAATCTACTCAAGATAAATTTCTTAATGCCTATTAAAGGCCATGAGAAGTTTAATCTTAATTTATGGGGATTAGTCTCTAACTCTCAAAATCTATCCAAATTCCTAATGCCTATCAAAGGATATGGTAATTTAAATTCATGGGATCATGACTTTAATGCTTGCCACGTGTATAATGTACTCAAATTCTCTTGTTAATGAAAATTTCAAGTTCTGGCACGTTTCATGTCGTGAAGAGCTTAAATAGCTCTATGGACTTGAAGGAATGTAAATATAAAGAAAATAATGACATAAAAGAAATGACAATAAGATACAGTGATTAAGCAAATCATGCAAATGTCAAATCTGGTCAATTCCAGTCAAACAGAAACCTCTAAGTCAAGATGCAATAAAAGAACACCCAAAACAATCTTTGCCAAGCCTAAAATTCAATCAATGGTCAAATTAATTAAATTAACCAAAATATTTAAACGAATCAAGAGAAAAAAACAACAGAACAGAGAACTCCCCAGGTTCTCACAATTTAAAAAAAAAAATACAACGACAAACAGAACAAAATATATGTGGCAATTTAAAAAGTGAAAACCACTGAAGAATAGGCAAATAGAAGACAATGAATTAAACACCAGGGACCAGATTTAAAAGAAAAGAAGGGTAGAAATTTCTCAAATAGTCCAAAAAACTGAAAAGAACCAGATCTGTAATATGAGCTTTATGCAAACTGTACAGACCAGGATGCATTTCCTTGAAAGGATTAATTATATGAGAATGTTAAAAGAATCTAGAGGTTCCCAGACATCCAATCCAAGTCTGTTGAATCCATATATCAAAACAAAGGCCCCAACTCAAATCTTGAAGCTTTAGTTTTCAAATAAGAGAGGAGAGGTGGTAGCAAACCCCATGACCTCTGGGAATTCAAGGGGTAGGGCATGGTTCGCCGGGTTGGGCCTGGGTCGTTTGCCCCCGACCGGCCCGGTCGGGCTGACCCGGCTGGTCGGGTCGAGGCGGGTCGTGGAGTCGCGCGACCCGGTGACCGGGTCGTGTGACTTTGGCCGGGTCGCATGACCTGACAGATGACCGTTGGCAACGGTCTGGCCTCTAGCCCCCCCCCTTTCAGCCCCTTGGGGGTTATTTAGTATAAATATTCTTTTTAGTATAACTTAGTTAATATCTTATACTTAACATGTACAACTAGAAAGACAATGATCAATTTCCAAGTGTACAGTCAAGTTGGCACGGTCTTTTGGTAGTTGGTCGACGTATCGAGACAGGTAAAAAATGTGGAGTATCTTTACCAATTGATAGATGAAGTAATAGAAGAAATATGAGAGAGCCGGATAGTTCAAGTAGTCATAGACAATGCGGCCGCATACAAATCGGCCGGACAAATGCTCATGGTAAAATGATAAAAGTTGTATTGGACACCTTGTTCCGCCCACTCCTTAAACTTGACGTTGGAGGATATATACAAGGATCCTCAAAATAAACAGTGTAGTTAAGCTACCCCAATTTATTTATTTTTTTATTTACAACCATAACTTTGTCCTTTCACTCATGTGGGAACATATCAAGGGCTAAGAGTTGCTACGGCCCGGTGCAACCCTGTTCGGCTCCTACTATATTTCGTTAGAAAGTTTGTTGAGTCAAAGGAGAGCTCTAACTCAAATGGTAATTTCATCGGGTTGGGGTAGTTGAATAGCTAGATGTAACCAATCGGACAAGAGAAAGAAAAGAAAAGTAGAGGAGACAATAGAGAGTGGAATTTTTTGAAAAGTTGTAAAAAAACGTTAAATATCGTCCAACCCACAGTGAAGGTATTAAGGATAGTAAACGGAGATAGGAAAACATGCATGGGGTATTTATATGATGCGATTGAGAGAGCCAAGAAAGAAATCTCAAAGATAGTATCCGACTTTGCCAAGTGATGGAACATCGTAAATCGCCGCTGGGAACATACGTTACATCAACCCATACATGCAGCAGGTATAATTTCTTAAACATTTACTAATCTTTTTTTCTAAATATTAAATACGTATAAGTTGTTTACTAATATTATTTGGTTCATACGTTACTTTTTCAACTCAAGGTATTGTTATAGTCCACATTTCACGGCAACGGACGAGTTATTAGATGACGTGAAGAGCGTCATCCGACGGATGCTTGGTGACGATGATCGGGCTATTATCGCCTGCAATAAGATGTACGATTACAGAATGCGAGCATTTCACTTTGGAACAAGCAGAGTGGAACGAGCTGTGATGCTACTAAGTCCGGGTATGTAGCATTATTTTTCATCACTTACTTAGTTAATCAAAGTGTACGATATAATAATGTAAGACATTCAATTTATACAGTTGATTGGTAGATAGACCATGATAAAGTACCAGGATACAAGGACTTAGCGGATGTCGAAATCAGGGTCCTTAGCCAAATCACTTCGGCTTCAGGCTGCGAGAGAAATTGGTTTACATTCAGCTTGATTCACACGAAACAAAGGAACATGTTGACATCAAAGAGACTCGAAGACCTCGTGTATTGTCACTATAACAGGAGATTAAAGTTGAAGAATTTAAAGAGAATGAAACAGAACCAGATAGAACAAAAGAGCTGGATATCACAGGCGGTGGGATGTCAGGTGAAGGAGCCACAAATTGAAGAGGAGGACATCGATTTAGATCAAATATTCTACGAGAAGAACTCCTTGGAAGCTTGGGTCAACAACCGATAAGGGTTGGGAGAACCGGAGTTCAACCCGGAAGACCGACAATGGGTTGAAGGAGTGCTCGATGATGTCCCTTTGGCCGAAGAATTCCATATCCCTTCCTCCCTCCCTAGCAAAGCGACAAAGGACCGGAGAAGGAACTAGTCGAGGTACGCAAAGTAAGAGAAAAGGTAAACAAGTTATGACTAATCCTCTTGATATTGCAGATGATGATACAGTTGAAGATGATCGAGAAGACACACTAGAGCCAAACATTTGAGTGTAGTACCAAACTTCTTAGGATTCTTCGTCAAAGAGTAGTAGCGACAGTGGAGCTAGATACGAGGGCGCCATCGCTTCACAAATACAAGGGACCCTAGATCCTCCTATATCTCATACAATGTCTCTACGCTTTACTAGTGAGGAGCACTACACACATGCGACTCAAGACGCCAATCATGGTACAAGGCCGCAACGTGGAGGAGGTCACCGTACGCATGGAGCTGGAGAAGAATACCACGATGCCTCCAACTATACCTATGATTCATCACAAGGCTCTCGGTTCCCTACATATAGCCAAGAGTATTATGGAATGAATTATGTGAAGTCAGCATATACTTCGATCCAATCGACTTATAGCTATGGTGACTCCTTTGAATCAAGTCTTATGATAGTTTACCGAGGGATTGATAAATATAATCGTCATGTATACATATATCAAGCTTTGTACTCAACCCAAATGACATGTGGAACATAATGTAGAACATGTCACATTGGAATAAAGTTGATGAATTATTTGTTTAAACCATGTCATTTATTTTTCTCTTATTTTTCTGGATTTTTTGGATTTTTTTATGTTTTTTAGAATTTTCAAAAAAAAAAATTTATTAAAATAATGGGGGTCTCACGACCCGGTCGCGACCCACGACCTTACCTTCCTTGGGGTAGGAAATCAAAATTAAAATTTTGCCAAGTCTGTACTGTAAGGTTAGCTATGTAGTCCGAGGTGAGAGGTGCTCGAGGCAAAGGGGGCCTTGCCTCGCCTCAGGCATCTAATGAGAGATTTTTTTTATTGAAGAACTTCTCTAAGAAACATATATTTAACATTGAAACTTTTAAAGAAAAACATAAACAAATAAAAAACTCACTTTTAGGGCCTACAACATATCATGATATTGGAGCCTCGAGGTGGAAAATTGGGCATTGGGAGTTTTGGGGTGGGAAAAGAAGATTAAGTTACCAGATTTAGCTCTCACTGTGTCCAAAACTGGGCAAAGCGAGAGCAACAGAGGTGTGCCTCGCCTCGCCTCGCCTCACCTCAAGTGCCATGCCTTGCCTTGCCTCAACACCTAGGCACTTGATGCGAGCACCTCACATAACATAGAAGGTTAATGACTAGTCAAAAAGAAATCAATTCATAAAAATAAGTTCAGGTGACCAAACATCAAAAGCAACACCAATTAAGGAATCAGCATATCTAAAGGAACTGTTAAGAGATAGAAATGAGAGAATCAAGTTGATCAAAAAACAATGAAATTAAATTGTAGAAGCAAACAAGGAACACTGAATCATTGAAGAGATGAACTCTCCCCTGATGCTAAAATCCTGAAAGGGTCGTACTGCAAAAACCTTAACAAAAAAATCAACAGAATTAAGTAAAACATCTCAAATAAAAAATCATAGTTAAACTCAAACTAAAACCCAAAAGGAGGAGAACGAAACTAAAACCAAACCTAAAGTATTAAAAGCATCAAATTTCCAAAAGAAAATTCATTTCAAAAGGTATCCAGATTGACCCAAAACAAAATAAAAAAATAAAAAATTTACGGCTGCTCCAATATGAACTCTAGGTGGGTCTCAGTCACTCAAACTAAACTTAAAAAAAAAATCCTAAGGTTAGAATGTATCAAGACTTAATCATACCAAAGACCAGTGTATTCAGGCTATAATAAAAAAGTCTTAACTGAAACTGATCAAACTCTTATACCCAAATTAATACAATCCAAACCACATCACGAAATTCCGGAAATCAGGGCCAAATCCCCCAAAAAAATTAAAATTCAAAACAAATCAAGCCTCCCCCCCAAACAAATTCAAATCAAAACATCAACTCCAACAGAATATAAAACCCTAAATATTTAGGTTTCTTCAAGTTCATGGGGACCTAGGTTATGTGTATTTAATTATTTTGGATGTATGTTTTCTATTTATGAGTTGCTATGACATTTAATCAAGGGTATTCAAGTCATTACTTGATGTAATTAACGTCGGTACTTTGCAAGTCCGATAGGAAGATGTCAAAATAAAATAATTTTTCAAGGAACAAAACAATCTTGAATATATTTTACAGATATCATTGAATTTGTTATACTCCAATAGAATGCCATCTATTTTCCTAAGTTGTTTATGCTAAATTAATTTCAAACTTCTTCTTCCACAAAGAAAGTTCAAAAGTTTTTATTTCTAAAATTTAAGGTTCCACACACTGTTTGCAGAATTGGTAGATCCGGATTAGGATCAATTCTCGAATCGAATTGGCTATTGCTGATCTGATTCCCACTTGAACAACCGATCTGGCTTGGACTTCTAGCCAGATTGCCTAAAATCGGTAGGATCAGTCTCGGATCGACTGATCCTACCGAAATAAAACGAGAAGTGGTCAAGCCGGACTGATTCTTCGGAATCCATAAACGTTCAAAATTAGATCGATCTGGGACTCGATTCTAGACCAAATTCAATCTGACTCTCCCCCACCCAACTCCCCCACCCCCCTAGGGGTCCTCTCGACAATCCTTGCATTCCTCTACAAACCCCCCTTCAGAGGGAAAGTCCCCCCCCCCCCCCCCCCCCCCCACTTCTTGGGGCTCCCCGAAGGCATAGGTCACCCCTTTAGGGATGCACTTTGACAAGAACCCCTTCGTCAAATGCACCCCTTTCGAGGGTGACCACGATCACCCCCGAAGGGGTGATTGTCAAGGGGCACCCCTTTAAGGTAATACTCAGTCACCCCAGAAGAGGTGGCTATCAAGAGGCACCCCTTCAAAGGTGCTTTCTCACCTCTGCAGTCAATAGTCCTCCTCGAATGGGTGCCCCTTCATAAATCAAGAATCGTCAACGTAATCCAAAATTAAGGTTTTCATGTTACTTACTATTTTTAATTTGTTCTATGTGAATGCAAAATAAAATGTCAGATGAGGAGTAAGATTAAGATGCTACTGCACATCGCAACATTGGATGACAACATGGCTATTTATTGGATGTTGAGACAAAAATAGTGAGATGTAAGTGATGTCAGAAAGACACAAATGAAAGTGTATACTACCTCAAGCAACATATAGCTAGTATGAGTGATGATGTGAAGAAGTGTGATAAAATCTTGACTGAGCATAGAGAAAAAATGAGAACATATATAATTGGAAGAGCATCACAAAGAGGTGTTAAAATTGAGCATATATAAGATCTTCATAATGAGTTGTTATGACAGAGAGGCACCGATCTCATGTCAGGAAAGAGTAAGAAGGGAAAAGGACAAACATATGTCTAAGTTAATTCTTCATCTTCAGATGATGAAGAAAAGACAAAGATGAGGAGAGCCAAGCATGCTAGTAAAGTTTAGGCTAGAGAGGATGAGGAAAGAAGAAGAAAAGTAGGAGGTTTGGGTGTCACTGACTAGTGATAAGATGTGCAAAGTGTTTGCCCTACGCAGGCTCGAGATAGTGAGTTCCATTGGTTGCGGTCGGTTCGGCCGACGTACACCGCCATGTATAGGCAAAGTGATGGGGGCAAAGGACTATCAAGCATGCACTTAGAGTGGTGAAAGCTACAACAAGGACTGTAAAGAAAGCAGTCAAATGTATTTGCAAATGGTTTCTACATACATGTATGTGAATGTAGACCCTTTGAAATATGTCTTTTATGGTTTTCAAATAAACATTACTAATGATGAGATCATCTTCCTTTATATAGGTCTCTTAGCTCATGTAGTGAGTAGTCTGTATTTATAAACAATAGCAAATGTCATTGTTGAGGTTGGACAATGGTTCAAAGTCTCCACGCCCAAATACATTTACGACAAGGGATTGGATGCAGAAGTTCATGAGTTGACCTCATAGACAGATGGATTCAAATTTAATTTGAAAGAAAGAAGTTGCATTATGATGTATGATGGTTGAGTTGGAATCACAAGGAAGCCCCTAACCAACTTCCTTGTGTATTGATCCGAAAGCATCATCTTCTCAAGTCAATCAATGCATCGAGTCGTGTGAAGAATGTAAATTATTTATTTGGTTTGATGAATAGTGTTGTACAGGAGATTGGGAGGAGAATATTGTGTAGTTTGTCAATAACAATAAGGATTCATACAAGGATGCAGGCAAGAAATTAATATAGGCGAGAAGTAATTTTTTTGGGTACCATGTGTTGTGCACTTAATTGACTTAATGTTGGAAGATATTGGGAAAGAAGAAGATGTGAGGTCCTTGGTGAGTCAAGGATAACTCATTACATCTTTCATTTATAGGCACCCTAAGTTGCTCTCCATCATGAGAGAACATACTAATGGTTGTTATCTTATTCGACTTGGTTCGTCCAAATTTGCTATCCAATTTATTTTGTTGGAGAGCCTCTATAAATATAGAACTGATTTGAAGAAGTTTATAGTCTCTATAGTTTGTTAGTATATGAATATAGCACGAGCCACAATTGACTAGTACGACTTTATTGAAGATGGAGAGCCTTAATGAGAATAACAGGTGCTAAAAAAAAGTGCAGTACTACCTGTTAGTCATTTTATCCCTTGTTCAAGTGTTGAGATTGGTTGACTTTAATGAAAAAACCAAATAGGGTATTTGTATGATGCCCTTAACAAGGCCAAGATGAAAATAAAAAAGAATCATCCAAGGAGCTATAAGAGATGATGGAAGATTATATATACTATATGGGACATGACACTTCACCATGATATTCATACTACAAGTATAATTTTAAGTCTTTAGTATCATTTTATTTATTAGTAAAATGTTAGTGCCTTAATGCGTGGAGTGAGCTCTTTTCTGATAGGATATTTCTTTAACCCAAGGATACAATACAGTGGCTAAGTATGCAATGATGTGGAAGTATTGTCAGGCACATTGTCAATGATCAAACGTTTAGCCAACACTACAAAACATAGAATGAGGCGAAAATTGAGGTAAGCAGTTGTTACTTATTTCTTTATTATTGGACACCATCACACTGAAGATAAGTAATATACTTAACTATATTTCATTATGTATTTCCGATGACATCATACAAGCATCGATTCAGGGTGTATGGGAATCCAAATCTTATCTATTCACATGACAAAGCTTCTCTTGGTAAGATATTTGCACATATATTGCATGTTTAACATTTTTAACTATATGTTTACCAGTCTTACTAATTCTGTGACATTTGTCTTTTTACAGCTAAATAGTGGATCGAAATGAACAATAGGAGAAGATGGAATCAACTAACAACCATTGCAATTAGGGTATTAAATCAGAGCACTAGCTATTCCCAATGTGAAAGAAATTACAGCACATTCAACTTTATACACTAGAAGAGAAGGAGTAGGTTGAAGATGAAAAGATTGAAGAAGTTAGTCTTCTGCCATTATAACATGAGATTGGGAATTAAAAACATCAAGGATAGACATAAAACATCTGAAAAGAGATTTATCCGATTTGCAAGAGGTTTCTATCAAGAAAGAGTTGGAGCTAAAACCAATAAGGGACAACAACGGGATGTGGGCTTGGAATACCTCTTCTAAGAAGAACATTCACTTGATGCATGGGTGGATGAGAAAAATGCTAAGGGAGAACTATAGTTCGACCCGAATGATAGATCTTGGATCGAAGGCAAGCTTCGACAACGTTATTGGTGAGGATGAGCAGATAGAAAAATGGCAAGAAACTCAGGTTTTGCATAACTCTAGCCACAACTCTAGTTCCACAACAAGCTATAGTTTCACAAAGTATAGCTCTAGCCACTACAGCTCATAGTAGATATGTAAGGCCTAGCACGAAAAAAGTAGCACTCTTTGGTAGCTTGAAGTCATTTAAGAGAGCAAACAACCAGTAGAGCATACTGGTACGAGTACAAAAAAAGAAGATACATTGAAGAGAAAGAAGTTGAGTATTAAACGAAGATATTTGATTGTGGATGATGATCATACTCAATCACCTTCATCAAATGATGATGATGATGATGAGAAAGAATTAATTCCACCCACTCAACAACAAGGTGTGGGAGATTCAAGATGTTTAGGTGGAGGAGGTGCAACAATACAATATCATATGAATGGGATGAGCTTTTTTGATGAGTGCGCTGAGTGACAATATCAAGAACTTGGTTCACATTGTGAGTTTTCTTCTCTCCCGTCACCTCTAGCGGCTAGATCTAGAGTACACAATGTGTATGATTTTAACCAGATGACCAACTCACTATTTTCATATGGATATGGCCTGATGATTAGCCAACACACTCAACAAAGTCCGTGGATCAATCACCCCCTCTACGAGATTGAGCCTGAGAAGCATGACAAAGACTACAAGGGGCAGTTTCATTCATGGTAGTGAGAAGATATATTTTCAATTATGTTTGACTTATACTTATGTCATCTTTTCAACCCATCACTTATTTTTGAAATCTATTGGTATCATCTTCTTTATTTAATAGAATAAATGCTAAATTGTTACTTGTATGACAATCAAAATAACCATTAGCCACTATATAAGAGACTTCATTTGTATGATCTTACTCTTTTCCAACACCAAATCAACTTTTTATTTTTCCTATTTTTTATGTATTTGTTGATTTTTTCTGATTTTTATATTTTTTATTAAAAAATAACCGATCCTGACCTAAACGATTTTTGTTCTAGAGAATCGATCAGATTGCTCCAATCCGGATCAGATCGGTATCCACCGATCCCGATTTGATCCCGATCATTCCATCCTTGGTTCCACACCCTCAAACCATGCTTTTACTTAAATGTGTTCTCTTTTACAAAGATCCTTTTTCTTCTTCCATTGACAAGATCTCAGTCAAATAAGCATTTGAAAGATGGAAGTGTACACCAGACATTTAAGAAAATAGGTCCATAGTTTCCAAAAAGTCAAGGTAAATCTTATAACAAAATAAAGCCCAATTACTAAGTCAAATCACTTTAGGGCGATTATTTTTGCAAACTGTAGGTAAGAAGCATAGGTGGTTTCATCCATTTCAATTTTATAATTAAAGCATGAAAATTTATGATGACAAACTGGCAATATCACAAGTTCAAATGGTTCTGTAAACTAGCATAGTTGGAACACTTGCAGAAAGGATGAAGTGGCAGGAAAAATATTTGAATGATCTAAAAGTCTCATCAGACCAAATATATTAGAATATTTATCTTGTATAAATCAAAGCCTGCAAAATATCACGTAATACTCGAAATTCTTTAACAAATTAGCATGCTTATATAAATAAAAATGCTAAAAATGGAAAAAAATCAAGGTTAAAGAAATTAATAGGCCCTTGGGTCATAATACTTGCTACTTACTTGAATGCGGCTTGTATGCTGTGCTACATGGGTAATCAAACATTCAGCATGAAAAGCGTGTCCGCAAGGAAATATGTAAAAAGGTGCCATTGGCCCTACTGATGTATAGCCTCTTGATAACCTCTGTAGGCCTCCAATACCTAAAAGTTTACGTTGGCAACCCTGACCATCAAACTTGAAATGTTAGATTGCTTAACAATTTGAATTCACTCCTTAATGCTGTATATAAAAGATAAAAAAATCAAACAGAGTCGCCATCATAATCTCATGATAACTTTAACGAACTACTATAGTTAAATACATTAGCAATGGAGAGAGTTTCTAGCAGCAGGACTAAAAAATTCAGCTTGAAGTATAGCATTTCTCCTCCCCAAAAAATTCAAAATTTCATTAAAAATGCATGGGCATGTAAACAGAATTTCCATTTTGCAATATGTAAAGCTTATAAACAATACATCAGACAAAAAATCAGCAAAACAATATACAAGTACCAAAAAGCATTTTAATAGAGCTACCCCGCATTCTTCATCTCGGTCTATCACAGCATATCTCTGAGCAAGGGCATTAATATCACTCCTTATGTTGTCTGCTCCTCGTGTGGCATCATTCATCTCCTGCTTCAGTTGCTCGATCTGCTTGTTGTAGTCATCCAGTGACGAACAGATAGCTTCCTACATAACATCAGTGTATAGTTAAAAATTAAACCAAAATAGCATGCATGTACATAAAGTATGTAAATAAAGCCCACTTTAATAAGAAATCACCAAGAAAATAAAGAATGTCCCTAAATACATAGGAATGTAGAACAAAGACAATAATATTATAACCAATGAATGCTATTGCTGTCCTTGGAATCATCTGGGAGGACTTGGAAAGGAGATGATGCCATCATGGTTGAGTTGTGCATGCCCAGGTCGACATTGAAGTCTCTATAGCTACTAAATCATTATTGTGAACGCAAATGCAATTTTGTTTTAAGTGCTCAAATTTGATTAGTATTTTGTAAATGCCAGGGATGTATCAACAATAGAAACTTTGTGTGAATCTATGTAAAAGATGGAGACTCACCACAATTTATTCTAAAGACAAGAAAGAACGAAGAAGAATTTCCTAACTATAGAGAAGCATTTCCAGTTCCCTCTGTCTATCCTCTCTCTTCTCCTTCCTCTCCCTCCCTCCTTGGTGGTCAACGTTATTTGCCTTTTCTTGGTCCATCATTTCTTGTAATCAGCCTGGAGAGTCTTCATCCTTCTATCTCTCTCCCTTTCCCCACTCTCC
Organism: Cryptocoryne crispatula var. balansae; assembly: GCA_036172225.1. Classification (NCBI taxonomy): domain Eukaryota; kingdom Viridiplantae; phylum Streptophyta; class Magnoliopsida; order Alismatales; family Araceae; genus Cryptocoryne; species Cryptocoryne crispatula. Next base: position 41,463,392 of record CM069928.1, read on the forward strand.
TCCCTTGGCAGCGGCAATGGGCACTTTGAACTTCAACGTTGGCAGGACTCAGAGTGATGGAATATCAAATTCGTATTTTGCGGTAGGTCCAACCCTACAAGTATGAGTCCTAGGGTTAGAATGAGACTCGTTTAAATGATAGTATTAAACGGAAGCACATACAAAACATGCTTAGTACATTCTTAACGTTTAAGAGGTGTATCCATGTATAAAACTGTATAATTGGATTTGAGATAAAACAATACGCATTTTTGTTATATACATGCATATAGTAACTACGGTTCTACATGTGAAAGTTCTCTAAATTTAGAAGCATGACTAATATGCTTATTTTCTTAAACCATGTAGTTTCACATACAACAAAGAAGACAGGTGGACAATGTTACTAGTTGGTCAATGCCAACCGAGAAATATGCGGCTTCCTTTGTTTTCTCACTTTTAACCAACATTCAAGCCAAAATTTCAGTAATCTTTCAGCTTCAACTTCTCATTGCAATGAAGGAAGTAGGTACAAAATGGAGCACATAAAATGCAACAAATTTAAACTCTTGAGAATCTCTTTTCAGGCATCTGATAAATGGAGCCCTGCAGATCCACCTCAATCCCTTTGCTTCTTCTGTCATTTATCTTAATTATATGTATTTACTACGTTATGTTGTAAGCTTCAACCCTTCTAAATTTTCATTCTTATAACTTTTCCGCTGCACTGATAGGACCTCTATTCCCTTTATGCTACATTACAAACTACATAAGATGATCTTCTAAAGCTTATCATTGTTGAAGAACTCCTAAAAACCTAGACCATTCTTCCATTGCTGGCATCTTATTCCCTCTATACAAGAGAATGCCTTTTATGTATTGTCAAATATAAAGAATTAAGCTCAATATTGCATATAGTGATTCCCAAAATTTTAAAACCGCTCCAATATCGTTTCCTTGGCACATCCAAGATGAGCGAAGAGAATAATTATCATTTCTTGAAGGAGCCAATTAAGGAAGAATCAAACCAGATTGGATCAGTCGCACTTGGTCACTCCATTTGAACTTTTTTTCTGAGAACCGACCCAATCCTGATACACCATCCCCAATCCAATCCACAACTGAAGATTGAATGGATGGAAGCCAAACCTGACAATTCTAGTTTGATGCATCAAATTGAGCAATCTCAGAAATTCACAGAGATCCCATCATGATTGGCCTGCCATTTAAGCTGCCATATAAATATATATATATATATATATAGAGAGAGAGAGAGAGACTGAGTCCTGGAGATGCAGACTAGCTGCTGCCACTGTCATCCCAACCTGCTGTCAACAATTGCCCGCACTGCTGCTTCTGGAGACTAGTGAATGGTGACTTTCCTGCTACCGAAGAAGGTGATGGCACTTCCGCCTATGATAGCTACTGGTGATAGAAGCATGTCATGGCTGGAGCATTTGATGCTAGGTAGGGGCACACCATGATTAGAGCCCATAACTAAAAAGGAGGTCAAACCATGGATCAAGCACTCATAAAGTGGATAAAAAAGTAAAATTGATTCAGAAGAAGGGAGGACTAGCTGCAACTGAAGACTGTAAGAACAAGGAGTAGAGAGGATATAGCTGGTTCGCAAAACAATGTTAAAATAAAGAAAGGGCCAGTCCAACGTGAGTGCCCAATCCTGGACTTTTCTTTCTCAAATGGAGCAATTACACAAAAAGTCCAGCTGTGAAACGCAAGATTCATGACCGTTGCATTTGTTCTAGCATGTCACATAAGTTACCACTTAAGAAAGAACTATTTGAATTTTGACTATTGATGGTCCAACAGTAGTTCACCAGTCAACATAAAGCTGGTACACCCAAGTTCAAACCAAGTAGCAAAAACTTCAAATCCACTATTTTTCACAATGCGTATAAAAAGGCATTGATTACATTTGTGGAATGCCGGGTTGGGACCTAGGCCCGACCTGGCTGGTTTTTGGGCCGACCAGCCCTATCCCGACCCCGGGTCCCCAACCCGCTTCAGACCTAGGGCCAAGGCCGCACAACTTGGGGTTGGGTCACATGATCCGATCAGGACCTGGCCCAACTAGGTCGCCCACCCACTCAGGAAATTGGAAAAGGGTGCATGCGAGTGCCCACTTTCCTACTTCTCGTGTACACTTCCTATGCTCGGCACGCAAAAATGCGATTGTGCGATGACACTTCATTTTTCTTAATAATTTATGATATATAATTTTTTAAAATATCTAAGAATATTTTTTAAATTATTATTTTTTTAAGTATAATAAAAATATTTTTTAAAAATTTTCAAATAATAAATTATTTATTTAATCGGATTCCGTTCCCTCCGACCCCAATCTTGACCCGATCCTGACCCTTGACCCACTTACCTTTATTACATCAAACAGTTTGTTATGGATTGAATCTTAGCAAGTCCCATATGCATACCATATAGTCTATAAAGATTATCTACATCGAAGAACTTATTGTGTATTTGCAAGTGATAATTATAGACAACTTGAAAGAAGAGAGATTAAGATGGTTTAGACATATATGTAATCTTAAGGAAGTATTAATTAGAAAAGTAAAAAAAAAATCAAGAGAGTAGAAAAAAATAAAAAAAAAGTGTGATAGATCTAAGTTAACCTGAAAGAGGGCAATTGAATATGATTTGAATGTTTTAAATATCTATGGAGAAACACTTGTAATCAAAGTGAGCATATAAAAATTATATAATATGTATAGATAAATATTTAATAATATTAATATATCACATGATTTAAAATTTAATATATAAATATTAATACAATATATAAATATGATATAAATAATATAAATAAATTAATATATATAAACAACATAGATGATATATAAATATAAAAATATATAAAACTATAAAATAGAAGGTTTAATCTGTCTACTGCATAAATCATTGGCAAAATCACATACACTCGAATAGATTCATAAATTACTCTACTGTAGTTTTTTGCCAGTAATCCTATTTATGAGTTAATTGTACATTAGGGGATTACTCCCACATATGCCTGAATCGAAGTATGACTTTCAAATTTCCTAACTACTATATGCTGCAAAGGGACTGGCAATGTCATATGCAAAAAAAAAAAAAAGATTCATAAAATAAAAAAGAAAAATACAATTCTTACATATTTTTATTAGCCTATGAACAAGGACCACATAGACAGATCCATGCATCTTGATTAAAAAAAATTGATGGAAAAATAATATAAAATTATCAATTTCTTTCTTGAAACAAACAAAAAGGAAAAAAAGATCAAACATAAATTATTGATCAACTAAGCTCTCTCTGGAGCTTGCATAAGAATAAGAGAAGGGATCAGCCGATCCATGGCCAATCCATATTTTCCAGTCTGATCTCATCTGAAATCCAATCCATATTTTCCAGACTGATCTCAGATGAAATTGCCTCTGGGATTGGGCTCCCACCACATATCATGTTGCTAGGTGACAAACAGGATTCGCCAATACTGCAGACCATGCTTCAATAAAATGTGTTCCAGTCATTTAAGTTTCCATGAGAATTATCTAATTTCTAGAAATGGAAAATGAAACAAGCCTTGGGCTGATAGTTTCAATATTAGTAATATGCCATGTTCAAAATTTTGTTGGAAATGTTACCTTGAAATCATCAATCAGTGCAAAATCTGGGAAGAAGGGCAAAATATCCTCTATCTTTAGAAGACCATCAGTTTCCTTGAGAAATGCTATTGCCTTCCTTATGTTTTCACGTTTGACCCCCTTTTCTTGCTCAATGACATGCTTTGCAACCATAAGCCACAGCTTTTTCCTAAGATCTTCATCATCTTCAACTTTATCTGCTTCTGCCATAGCAAGCTCTAGATCCACCTGAGTAACAAGATGATTAGACAACCACAAAATATGAGAAATAAAATATTTTAAAAGTGCTATGTCTCATTATGTACCAAACAGAACGCATAAGGTATTTTCTACTAAAACTTCTTGATAGGAGAAAATAAATTTGCCTACATTTATAGTATTATCACACAAGAATATTCAGATAAGTATATTTAACTGTGATGTATGTTTGCAAAAAGATTACGAATAATGGCCTACAAGAAACAATTCCAACTAGTACCAAAAAGGCTACATGATCCATAACCTTAAGTGATAAGTGCAAAATCCGTGAGAAAATAAAAAAGCCTACAAGGGTCAGAAGCATTAATATAGAGAACATTTTCAGGCAGTTGTGTGCAAGGAATAGGAAGAACGAGGATAGAGAAAAGCAACTAACAGATCTCCAATCATATTGTCATCTCATCCTATTAATATAAAGCATTGGTCTTCCCCTCCAACTCACACAAACAAAAACCACCACACACAGCCTCAATACTCACATATCCAAGTTCTAATACCTGGGAGAAAGCTTCAGTCAGATCTCCAATCATATTGTCATATCATCCTACTAATATAATGCTTTGGTTTCCCCCCCCCCCCTCACTCACACACAAAAACCTCTACACACAGTCTCAATCTTCCACATATCCAAGTTCTATAAGCTGGGAGAAAGCCTCAAATTCAATCCTCCACATCCTAAAATCACATGGTATAGGGACAAGTCTTGATCCTACATAGCTCATGCCCTATGGCAAGGCAAACCTTAATCGTCCAAGCATGTCAAAGTTACATGTTCTAGGGAACATCAATTCCTCACTATCTAAATGTCTTATGGCTTAGGTTAAGCTTTAAATTCCACATGCTGCAAAAAAGGAGAAAACAAAGATATATAAAACAAAGAGAGCTAAAAAGGAGGTGCCCTGATGGAATTAGCTAATTATTTGCAATTGATTGTCTAAAAGCAAAAGTGTCAAAAACTCAAAATAATTCCAACTAGGACGAAATTTTGAAAAGACACCACAGGCAAAATTGGGTAACCTCAATGCATGAAAATCTCAAAAAAGGGACATGCAAACAAAAGTAAGAGAAGGCTAGTTGGAGTAAAAACCCAAAAGGACAATCAAGCTAGTAGAAAAAAGAAGCAAAAAAAAAAAGAACAAAAGAAAAGATGAACTCTCACAAGGATTAGGATATTCATATCCAAGGTTGTTCAATTTCTCTGTTCAATATAGCTCTTTAATGCTAGGACTTACTAAACTTATGCCTACTTAGCTCATCATAGCTCTCTCACGCCTAAAATCCAATGGCCTTGATGCAACACTTTATTCATCATGTTTTCCAGTAGTTATAAACATGTTGGTCCACAAATGCTTCTGGCCCTACATGACTTTGTTATACATGCCTTATGGCTCCTTATGTGCTGAGGTTTTCAAATAACTCAAGAAGCTTGTGATATCTTCTACGGCTCCTACATGCATATATATATATATATAAATATATACCATGGCTTTCGGATGTCCATAACCTTTCATGACTCTAAAATGTCTCTGTGTCACATGGCTCAATTCTCTATAATATGTTTATGGCTCTTTTATGCCAAGATATATTACAACTCCATGATGCCTACTGTTCTTCGTAATTCAACAATACCTTTATATGTCACATGGTTTCAAAGGTATTTCTTATGACTTTTTAACGACTATATATACCATGGCTATAGGATGTCTAAAATTCTTCACAGCTTTATAATGCCTATACATATGCCACATAGCTTTGAATGTTTATGGTTGTTTGCTAGGTTTGTAATGCCTATTCTTCCACGACTTTGGAATACCTACTAATTCATGGCTCAATCATGCATAAACATATCACATGGCTCCTGAATGTCTGCAATTTTAATGGCTTAGTAATGCATATAAATGGCCCTTGAATGCTTATGGTTCAATGATGACTCATTGATGGCTATACATCCTATGACATCAACATGTCGATGATTCTCTATGGCAATTTAATGCCTACACAAGTTGATACCTTAGTGTATCTATTAGCTGATAGTGTCATAAGAACTATGAAAGGTCCACAACTTCGGAAAACCTATCATTTGACAACTCATTGATGGCTATACATATCCCTTGACTCTAGAATACTTAGACTCTTTGATGGCTATTCCATGTCTATATATGTTCAATAGTTTCAGTGCACTTGTGATTTTCTAATGACTCCTTAATATCTACACACAAGTATCATGGCTTATCGAAGCTTGCAACTCTTCATGGCTCACTAATGCCTATACCGATATTACGGTTACTGCTTGGTGAGGGCACACAAGCTCGGATCTGCTTCGATCTAAATCGAGTATACTGATGTCGTCATTCGATTATAAACTCCCTATGCATTGGAAATGATTAGTTGACATTGGCTGTTATTAGAAAATATATTTAGACAATTTAGGCTAATTAAGGGTCATTGTGTATTTGCGGAGAAATTTAGAGTTTATTTTAAATTTTGTATCCTAAACCCCTATATAAGGACCCCCACCCCCCTACGTACGTATGATGAAATGTTGAAGTGAAAAAAAAATTTATGAGTTACTGTGCATTCTCCTCCCTTGGACTAGGTCCGGTACCCCATCCCTTTGCATCCAAAGTGCTGTTTGGTTCTTTCCTCCCTCCCTAGAAGAACACCTGTCCGGTTTCCCCTTCCTTCTTCCTCTCCTCCTTCCCTTTGGACTGCTTCCAGCAACCCTACACTGTTGTCGTCGTTCCCCCTCCCTTAAGTTGTCGTGAGCCATGCCACCCTCTTTCCTCCTTCCTGCCGTCACCGTCCCTGCTACGGCCAGTGTCGTCGTCATCGTCTCTAACTGTTGTTGCCATCATTACCTCTATCTTCCTCTTGGGTCGTTGCCACCACCCCCTCCAACTACGGTCGCCGTTCCCGCCTCCTACCATCGCCGCCATCCCCCTCTTTCCCTCCTGCTGCAGTCGTCGTCGGCTGGCCAACCCCTCCTTGCAACCGGCGTTGGCCAACAGCTACTGTTCCCTTTCCGCTAGCCTCCTGGACCATTTTCAAGCCACTGTTGGAATAGGGGACCACGCATATGCGAGATCCCCATTAGTGTGGCTAAAAGCTACTTTAGATATATTGTAGCATTATGCTACATTAACAACTACAGTAGCCACTGATTGTTGTAGCAAAAGTCGAGCGTATGAAAAAAAAGAGAGACCGGTTTTGTCTAGAACCGACAAAAAAAGAAAGAGAAACTATGGAAAAGAGGTGTTCGTGAAAAAAAAGGGTAAGTGTTTAAAGACAAAAAAGAAAAAAAAGATGGGTGTAGTTCAAAAAAGAAGAAGAAAAGAGTGAAGAAAACAAAAAAAGAAGAAAAAAGGGGTATTTGTGACAAAAAAGGGAGAAAAGAGATTGAGTGAAAAAATAAAAAAGTATTTATTGAGTTTAAGTTGATTAGAGTATTTGATATTAATATTATTAATTTATATTTACGTCACATCAAGTCATGTCAAATCATATGTACTGTTCTAGATATTAATTAATGTTCGACAAATTTGAGTAGTAAAGTTCTAATTTTGTGTATGTATTTTAAAAAGTCAAGTTTAAATTGTATTATTATTCTTAGTAATCAAATTCAAATTGTATTCTTATTTTAGATAGTCAAGTTAAGTTTGTATACATACTTCAAAAAATATTAATTATACATCTAATCAGTCAAGTTAATGTCACGTCAGTCATGTCACATCAGTGTCACATTAGTCACAACAAGTCAACATTGACGTCCAGTTAATAGTGTCACATCAAGTCACATCAGTCATTACGTGGTTTTATATATCCTGATTCAATGTACTTTGAGGCACACGTGAAGCACGTGATTCGAGATAGGCCGACTAGCAAGAGAGAAATGAGAGGATCAAAAGTTACTGCAATATCAATTGGTCCGTCAACCTGTTAACATTTGACCGACAAGTACCATTGATGCCTATTACCACCATGTGAGGTGTGGGTATATATTTTATGTTAAAATATTTGTTTGTGTAAGTCGATCGAAGCACAAGCAGTTAGGCGGACGACACTCATATCACGACGTGGAGGTATGACTCTCACACTCTCTCTCTGCATTTACTTCTACTATTTCTTATTCGTTCATTTGCCGTGTCGCTAGTGAGAATAGGCGCCTAACTAGTAAATTTAAAATCATTGTCAGCATGAATTTGAGCGAACCTATTTCAATTCTATTAGATTAGTGTTCGAATTTGAGTGTCCTAAACTTGGGTAGTTGTCCAACTACCTTGGTCCCATCCATTCATTGGCCCTGCCCCTCGGGTTGCTTCTAGTTAATTTAACCGTTAATTTTGAAATCTTGCAAATGTCGATATTTTGGGATACGTGAGTATCGATTTGTTGTTGTCTGATATTTGACCTTGAGGTTGTCCCACATCACTACTCAAAGATGTTGATGATGCCCATCTTAACGTTACAATCTTTATACATGTCCTATGGCCTCATTATGCCTTCAGTCTTTTAAATAGCTTTTCACTATCTACACGGGCAATGGAAGCTCCGAACGGTTATGACTTGTTAAATATCTACGCCCTGTATGATTTTGCAACACCTAAGTCTGATATGACTTCAACTATGAACATCTCCTCATTGTTATATAGCGCCTTAGATACCTATAGATTCGCATGGATCTATGCTTAGTATGGCTTTGCAATTTCCATGAGCTTTGATACATCTTTATTAAATTAAATGTTGATGGTTTTAAGATGATTGCATTATAAGATGTTCCTATATCTATACACTCATACAACTTTACAATGTTCAAGCTTTGTATGGTTCAATAATGACCATGCCTTGTATGGCACTACAGATGCTATAATTGAGGGCTCTAATAGTTCTTCGTACAATTCATAAATTCATGAAGCTTGTGAGCTTATGATTTTACATGCCTATGCTTTATGGATTCATAATAACTCTTCACGATTCCACAACACCCAAAAAATCACAAACATATAATGTGTGTTAGATGCATAGAGTAGAGTAGGGTTTAGAAGAAAGAAGCTCCAATACATGCTTCTCCATTCACAATGTTGAATAGGTCATTTGCTGCTGAATGGGCCTCAGAAAATACCCTGGGAGATGTATTTGTTGCAACCAAAAAAAAAAGAGATAGGTTGGAGGATGGTAAAATGACAATGGAACTAAATTGGGAAAGAGAAAGGCAATAGAGCTAAAGCCTCCATAGGAGGAACTCCAAGGCCAAAGCCTCATAGAAGAATAGAAAGGAAATGAAGCTAAGCCTCAATCTGAGGGACTCCAAAGCAAATAAGAGTCTTGGTCCTTACAAGACCATGGTTTGGTAGATCACGACTAAAAGAAGGATCTCTTAACCCCTTTGATGATGAAGAGAACATGTACAAAAGTGAAGGATCCCTTGCTGCAGCCTGTTGTTAAATGCTAAGCCATCCCAAGACAGCAAGAATTAAGGTTATTGAATCGAAAGAAAGCATCGGCCAATAAAAAATGTACTTCCCAGGAGCTCATCAAGCGAATTCCTAATGCTATCAATGAAATAAGATTAGGAATCTTTCGATTTCCTTCTCCAAACACCCCTTGGTTGAGCCTGAGAGGTCCAGAGTTGCTGTGCACAAATGGGAGAAGAGAAGAAAGAGAGGCTTGACGCCCTTTTGGGAGTCCGATGACTCTTCAAGTCCATCCTCGAGGGAAGAAAATAAGTGAAAGGTATTGCGGACTTCACAACCGCCAGCGCCCCCTTCTGCCATCAAAGGCCATTAACGTCCTTCCTAATAAGAAAAGGAAAAATCTGCAGCATTGAAAAAAAATGAAAAGGCACAGGTCAAAGGGAGCGACTATGAAGAGTTCAACAGACTCTTCAACTCTTGAGGGATGTGGAATCCCACAGTCCCCCCCCACCCCCACAAGAAAAAACTAAATAAATAAAAATGTTTTAAATACCTCCCCAGACCTTCATCTGATGAGGTGTTGCACACCAGCTGAAGAGTTGCCCAAGTTTCCTACAAAAATAAGAACCAGTGTGGGTGTGCATGTACGATTTTGGCATGGTCAAAATCACTCAAAACATGGGAGCGGTGAGCCATTTTTTTGTGGTCAATGGTGGGACCTCCCATAGGTTGCTCCACCCTTGTGCCTATAAATAGATTTCCATCTCATTCGTTTTAAGTGTGGAGGGGGAGGAGTTGCCAAGAAGCCTAGAGGCCATCTCCTATACAGAAGAAAAGTCTCCAAGAAACCTACATTCCTTGTGGACAAGAGAAGAAATCAATAAAAATAGTCCAGTCAAATGTCTTAGAACTAGAAGTCGAAAATACCCAAGTTCATAAACTAATGTATGTCATATAAAGGCCATGATATGATGTTGAACTCAAAAGATATTAACCCTTAATCTATAAATACAAATATCTTATCATATATGCCTAAATATAGTTACGTTAAAGCTAAATGGGAATTAATATGTAAGGCTGTATGACCCCACAGGCATTCTATATATAGATATTTCACGAAGCTAAGGGCATGAGAATAAACGGGCAAAAACTTTAATATCTCAAAATATTCTTGCTACATTGATGATTTTCTGTTTACCTTAACAAGGATTATGATCTTTTCATATCTCTTCATTTTACGCACTAAGATGTACTTTTACACTGAGTATGAAAGAAACAGAAATTTTCTTTCAAAATCATGCTCTTTGTTATGTGATAGGGTAATGTTTGTATCTTGCGACCCTTTTGATAAAATTAACATAGAAAAGGAAATCATACAAATAACATAAAAATAAAATTAAACCAAAATATCAACAAAGTGGGTAAATACAACAAAATGAAAAGTAAATAGCAACTTAAGTGCTCATAATATAAGAACACACTAAAATCAAATTAACATAACAAAACAATAAAAAGAAGAAGATGACAAATGACAAGAAAACTTAATCATAAGAAATTTAAATCTTTTAATCATCAGATTAAACAAATAAAAATAATAATAAATTTTAAATCATAAAAAAAAATGATAAATGATAAATAATGCATATCAATTTAAAATATAAAATAACACAATGCATCATAACAAATAAAATAATTTTTTACAAATATAATAAATAAAAATAACCATACAAATAAAAAACAGTGATGCATAAATAAAAATATAATAATGTCAAGTTGGCTAAATAAATCTACCAAATCATAATAATTCATAATAATAAATGACAAAATTCAAATTAAAAAATAAAAAATGTCAAATAAAATAAAATAAATACATACAAAATAAAATGGCAGAACCAATTAATAAAATGGCAAAAAATAAAAACATAAACATGCTTTAAAAATCAGATAACTCATAAAATCATAAAACCACATTTACATTATAAAAAACGATGATAAATAAAACCAATAATCAGATAAATTAGTAAAAAAAAGTCATGTAAAACATACTAAATCAATGGCCATGAGAAAGTAAAATTTTCTTCTTGTTATTAAGCATGTTTGGCGTGAATCAATGGCTTCATGCAATATGTTACAATGTAATTGCTTGATGAAATTAATACTGAATTAATTCAGGTTCTGTGAGGAGAGATTCAAATATATTTTCATGAATCCACGTGATAACCCTAATGTTTTAAATGTGGTTAAAATTCCGAAGTTATAGGAAGATGACTATGTTTACACTAACTAAGAAAGTTTTGAAACTCTATCTACACGTTCCTATATACCTATCACATCAATCATACTTATATATTTTCAAATCATTATCATTATGATTATGATTATAGTAATTTGAGGTTTCCACAATTATTTTATTTTACACAAAATTATACGGATGAGCTTGATACTGTTTGGAACATTGAACATCATATGCTCCACAACTGAAATAAATTTTCAATGGAACCAACAAAAATGTATCAGCGAATTAGCTAAGAAGAAATTTCTGTGCCATTGTAGCTTAATGTAATGAATTACAAAGCATTAATAGGTTATTGAAGAACCAAAAGGATAAGCTTGAAGAATAGGTTGATCAAGCAATTATACCTGTAGTGCAAGAGCTACAGCTTCTTCATGCATTGACATCATACTGTAAATATGAACACATGCACGCATTCGCTTTTCCTTCAGACAGAGTCTTAATGCATATTTAGGATCATAAAAGAAATCAGGGCCATTTGTCCGCCCTTTGCCAAACTTGCATTGAAGGAAACGAAGAAGTGCACTATCATCCTCCTAATGAAAGAAGAAAATTGTAAAATTATGTCATATTACCAGATTGTGCCAAAAGATGCAGCAACCATGCCATAACATGAATATACAAATACCAACAATGTCCATGTATGAAAATAAAAAACAAAATAAGTTATGGAGGATAAACCATTTACCCAAGTAGTAGCTACAACATTGCCCACAAAGAATACCAGCTACTTGTATGTATGATGATCAAGATTATGCTATTTCTATTGAGAAAACAATATGTACTTCAAGAAATGAAACATAAACATCAAAAGCATAAGAAAAGGAAAATAGAATATCACATTTCATCTTCAAAATAAACCAAGCAAATCTAATTACTTAAGAGTTGAAAGTTGAAAGGGATTCAGCTATCAAGGGTTGCAAGCAAACAAAGAGCTCAAAATCGCATAGAAAAAAAAAACAGAAGAAAACTAGTCTCATGCTAAAATTTCCTACTGCTTTCAAGCCATAGAGCCCAAAAGGTAGCATGAGGAATCATACACCACCAACACTATCCTCTTTAATGCTCCACATTATATCTTAGAAAGGAATAATGCCTGGCTTGCTCCCAGTCTCCAGGAATTCACCATGGTCTTGGGGATGATTTCCACACCACAGTCACATAAGAAAAAACTGTAAAGCCATGAAAGAAAAAATTTTCTTTATCATACAAACTGCAATAGACTCTTAGATCCGTCATCAAAAAAATGTATCACACATAAGCAATCTCCCATTTGCAATTCTCCACATCAAAACCTTCGCTTTGGAGTTAAGAGTTCTTTTTTATATTTTAAGAGTTCTCAGTTTTCAGAAGTTAGGCTCAAATTCCCAGATTTGATGATTCTTTGATTTGAGAATTTGATCTTTGAATCACCTGGATTTGATTTCGAAACCTTCCTATTATCCTAGAGTTTCACATTCTCAGACTTACAACAATATGAAAAGTGTGTTGGGATTCTGGTCACCTGTCGCCTCCTCAGAACGTTCAGATTTTGCAGACTTTTCAGACATTCAGATTTCTAGATTTGGTAAGTTTCACGTTGTCTGAAATTTCTGGTTATATGTTCTTTTGGGTCCAGTCCATGATAAGATTTGAATGTTTAGGCGAGTGGTTTTGGATCTGCAGCATTGCAGATTGACCATTTTGCTGCAATATTCATAGAAGTTTCAATTTTTTATTGAATCCTGGATCACCCTCTCTTTCTGGTTGGCTTTCAGATCTGGGAGATCACCATATTGTCAAATTTTTCGGGTTGTGCATTTATTGTGTCTTATTCATGCCCAGGATTGCCGTCAGATCTGCTCATGAGTTGATTTTCTCAAGCTAGCAAAGTTTCAGACTTTTGGGATTGTTGCTTTGGAATTTTTGGTTTAATGAATTTCTGACTTGAAATTTGTGATTTAGGATTTCATATCTTTCACATTCAATTTTGAATTTGAGTCATTGAGGTTTGGAGTTTCATGTTTGAGTTTTGACCCGTGAAATTGATAGATTCAGATTTTTTTTGATAACTTTCAGTTTTGACCAAGGAAAGAGGGGTCGGGCTCGTGACCTGGTTGGTCGGTCCCCAGGCCAACCCGGTCCGACGTGACCCCTATTTTTTAATTATTTTTCAAAAATTTAAAAAATGTGAAAAGAAATACATAAAAATGAGAAAAATATAAATGACATGATTTAAACAAATAATTCATTAACTTCGTTCCAATGTGACATGCTATATATTTTTTAAGTAGTTTATATACTCTCCCCATGTCATTTGGATTGAGTACAAAGTTTGATACATGTATACATAACGATCAAATTCGTCACTCCCTTGGGAAACCATCCTAAGACTTTATCCAAATGAGTCACCGTAGCTATCGTAGCCATAGGTCGATTGATTCGAAGTGTCTGATGACTCCACATAATTCATTCCATAATGCTCTTGGCCATATGTGGAGAACCAAGTTGCCTTGAGATAAATCATATGCATAGTTGGAGACATCGTGGTATTGTCCTTCAACTCCATGGGTATGGTGAGCTCCTCTACGTTGCATCCTTATACCATGATCGGCGTCTTAGGTCGCATGGATGTATTGCTCCTCGCCGGTAAAGCGTAGAAATGTAGGAGATATAGGAGGATTTGGGGTCCCTTGTATTTGTGAAGCGATGGCGCCCTCGTATCCAGCTCCACTATCGCTACTACTCTTTAACGAAGAATCCTGAGAAGTTTGGTACTGCACTCAAATTGCAAAGTAACCAAGCTGGAACACTCCACTCGCCTCGATAGTTTGGGTTGTTTGGCTTGGATAAGACATTTTTAAGTAACAAAATAATAATTAATTAATATTAATTAAGTATCTAATTAAGTAACTAATGAAGCAATTAAGTAAGTAATGAACTATTGAGTAAACTACTTAAATATCTAATTTACTTGACTAAATAACTATTAACTACTTAAAATAAAATAACAATGAAATAAGTAATTAAGTTACTAATTAAGTAATTAGTAACTTAATAAAGCAAATAATGAACTAGTTAATAAACTAGTTGAATATCTAATTAAATAAGTAAGTACTAATTAACTATTAACTAATGAACTAAGTAACTTAAACAGATAAAAGAATCAAATATTTAATGAACTAATGAAGTAATTAAAGAAGGAAGAGAGCAAAAAACTTGAGATCAAAGAGTATTTAGATGAGCAAGAGTAAGGTGAGCAAGTGTGGGGAGGAAGAGAGTCCTTGGGGCCTTTTGAATGGGGGGGGGGCTTATTTGCTGGCAACCGTCACCACTTGCAATGGTCATGACCCCGCACAGGTCGCGCGACCCGGCCGACGGGTCGAGTCGACCGATCGCGGCCCCGGGCCGGTTGCGACCAAAACCGACCGGGTCGGGCCCAGGTCGTGACCCGGTTTTCCATGGTTTTGACCTCCTTTTGTCCATTCCAGTCTTGGGATTCGGGTTATCTTGTTTTAGAGTTTAAACTTTTTTTGTTTTAGATGGAATTAACTTTGGCCCATTTGGCTTGTTATCTTTTGAATTAAAGTTCTTTGTTCTAGTTTGATTGGAACACCCCTTTTGTTCAAGTTTCAGGTTTGGAGATTTTGTTGACTTGAATTTTCTGTTATGGATTCCAAATATGAGAGCTCTGAGGTTCGAGATTTGCAAATTCAAAGATCTGATTTAAAGATCAATATTTGGGCCCTTTCAAAATCAGATTCTAGATATGTTGGCGTCAGATTTTTTTTTTTAAAAAAAAGGGGCAGCACAGCAAGAAAAAAGAGAGAAGAAAACAGAAAAATTGGTCCAGGCCAATTTCCAGCTAGATCGACCCCCCCATTGGGCCAATTCTCAAATGGACAAACATCCATTAGGGCCCAATCAGACCATAGGCTGCCTCATTGGCGTTTCTTCTAGTTGGCCTAGCCCATTTTTTATTTAAAAAATTATTTCTCAGCCCTCCTTGAAGCCCACGTGCTCACAGCCCATGAAGAGAACAATGTGAGTCACAGCCCTCTAAACACAGGCCCAATTCAGGCCCTGCCAGACCGCCACCTGCCACCTTATCAGCTGACACCTCAGCTTTGACTCATTTATGGCATGGGGAAGCCAGGACAGATCAACGTGGGGGGGACTCAAAAGGCAGGTCAAGATATTAAAATCCTAGGGGAATTCAAGGAGTCAAATGAATTAAAAAATGCCTAGAAGATGGGAAAGGCCATCTGACGTAAGTACCCAGCTGCCCTTTCATATCCCCACCTGCTCCTATAAAAAGAGAGGACCGCCCAAAGAAAAGGAGGACCGGCTGAAGACGCCGACAGGCTGCCCCTCTGCCTGCTGCCCATCTGCCTGCTGCACGTTTGCACCTGCACCAGCCAGCAGCCAAGAGAGGAAGAGGAGGAGGAAGAAGAAGAGCTTCAGCTGCTGCCCTTCCCACGTGCATACCTGCCAGCGGCCAAAGAAGAAGAAAGAAGGAAAAGAGGAGAAGAAAAGGTAGGGGCATATACATATTAACTATGTAGCCCTTTAAGGGCACCCCTTCCTCCTCTTCTAAGTTCTCTTCTCGACCCCTCCAATGGCCTAAGCCGGCCTTCATCATCATCGGCAACCTATGGCCTAAACAAAGCTCCTCTCACCAACTCCCATTTTTGGACCACTCAAACATTCCCTAAACAGAACCTTTTTCAGCCCATTGTGCAGTCTCCTCTAACAGGTCATACAACCCCTTATACTGCCACCAATTTGGTCTACCTAGAGGCCCCCAGACAGGTCCTCTACAGACCCCCCCTTAAACAGGCCACAAGTTGCCCTCTGTTCAACCCAGGTTCCAGTCCACCTGCAGGCCCATCATCTGGTCTTTGTCCAGGCCCATAACCGACCCATTCTCTGGCCCCTGTTCAGGCCCACAGCCGGCCTATTTTCTGGCCTCTACCCAGGCCCAAAACCAGCCCTCAGAATAGCCTGCTGTGCAGCCCCTTTGCGGCCCATCCAGAAGACCCCCAAAACAGGTCATCGCCAGCACCCTTGTGGCCCAATCCAGCCCCCTGTCGGCTCATCAAATGACCCCCAAACAGGTCCTTAGACAGTCCCATCTCAGCCCCCAAAACAGGCCATTTTTGGCCCTCTTTTGGTCCACACCTCATCCCACCACAACAAAGAGGAAGATTCCCTAAAACAGGTGCTGCAGAAGCAAATCAAAAACAGAGGACAGCAGTTTGAACATAAGCCAGCTTGAAGGTGACGGCCCAGCACCCCTTGGAAACCATCCGACGGGCCAAGGGCATAGCCGGGTGGCCTTCCAAGCCGGTCCTACCAAGAAGGCTCCAGCAAGGCAACAGATTTTTAGCAGGCCCTTCTGGCCCAAAACAGTTCAAAACAGGCCCATTGAGCCTATGAAGATTGAAGACCGGCTAAGAATGCCGATGGGACTTGAACCGGCCTAATTGACCTCACTCCGAACAAAACAACAAATAAAAAATTAGAATGCAAAAGTCATACTAAGTTAAGGAGCCTCACCCTTCCACGAGTACTCCACCTTGGACGACTCCCCCAGGTACATCCCGGGATGTCGATCCGGACAGTGGCGTAGGCATGCTCCCGTAGCTGGCCATCCTTCCCCCAATATGGCTAAGTCAAAACTGGCCATTTTGGATGGGTAAAACTTCATTAAGTTGGAAATGACTGGCATGCCATCGTAATGCCGAAATTTTTCAAAAATTGGTGAAGAACCTATGTTGGGGGAAGAAAATTACCTATCTCTTTTTACATCATTGTACTTCATCACCTATGAAATGAAATGACATTGATTGTTGACTTAGAATACATGAAGCTGGGCACCGAACGGTAGCCCGATGGGCCGGATGTGATGCAAACTGCCAAAACAAAAAAGACAACAATAACAAACAACATAACAATTAACAAAATAACATGAACAAATCTGAAAATTCAACAAAAAACAGAAAAATCAGAATTAAGACAAATTTGAAAACTTAAACTTAAAATCACCCCGATTTAACAAACAACCGAACCATAACAAAGACATTGAAAACTAATCCTAAACCAAACCAAAAATCAGTTTTTGATCAATTTGAAAACACATAAAAAAATCAGATTTGATAATCTGTGAACTCAACCAAAAAAATAGAATTAAAAACAGATCTGAAATTTCATTTTAAAAGGCATCAAACCTCACCTAAATAAACCAACAAATGCTTAATCTCAAAAGAAACTAAATAAACATCTTAAACACTTAAAGCACATCAAAACCAACAAGAAAACAGAAAATTCAGATTGCTAATTAAATCTGAAACCTCAAAATCAAATCAACCAAATCAAATCCCATAATGTCTAAAACACTTCAAACTCATCAAAATTAAAATCAAAACAACTTGAATTGATCAAACCCAACTCAAAACAAATCAAAACCAAACCGAAACCAAATAAAAAAATTAAATCAAACAACTTCACTTAAAACTTAAACCCATAAAACCAACTTTTAAGTCAATCAAAAATCAAGTAACAAACAAATGAAATCAACCCTAAACCGGTTTGCATTTCATCGGGCCTAAAAGGCCGCTGCCCTTTTGAGTTCATTACTTTTTCTGTGGATATGCACGTTCTCCAAAACCAGATTGCTACGACGATTAATCAAGGGCATTCAAGCCGTTGCTTGATGTAAGTTAACGTCAGATATTCGCACCATACGGCGGAGAAGGGTCAAAATATCAATTTTTCAAAGAACCTGAACCTTGGTTCTAATATTTTTTTTAAATTACCGCTAGGCTACCTAATACTTTTAAGGTATCATCTACTTTGCTAGATAAGTCCGGAGTATCGACAAAAGTCTTTCTTTCTCGAGAACAGACGTAACAAAAAGGTTCACACAAATACATGTGGATGTGGGAGGTATGGAAGCATAACCCCATGAATTGAATTAGGATTGAATCCTTCTTAGCCTTTGATAGGCACCAAGAAATTCATCCCATTGACTGATTTTAGAATATGGTCACCTTTGGCTTTTGGTTGACATTAGGAACCCTTCCTATGGATTGCGTTAGGATAGGATCTTCTTTGGCCTTTGATAGACATAAGGGACTCTTCCCATCGATTTAAGATATAGTCGCCCTAGGTATTTGATACGCATTAGGGACTCTCCCCATCATATATATCAACCTCATTAGCTTGTGGTTCTGTGCATATACGTATACGAATAGCCTTCCCTTAACATAATGGGTATAACCCCCTTTAACCTAGAGAGTTGAAGCTCCATGACATCGGGACATCAGGGATAGAATGGGATAACATTGGAATCTTTCTCTTTATGGGATTGATCTTTGTATGTCACTCTTATAAGGCATAGGACATGCCTAAGGCTGGCCCTAAATTAGCCCATATGTTATATTCTTTTAACTTTTACCAAAGCGTAGGGCACGCACAAGGCTGCCTCCCAATTAACTTTAGTTGTTTGATTAATTTTCTAAAAGTATAGGACATGCACAATGTCGACCTCCAATTTGTTTTAGAATGAAATATTTTTTAAATTTAATTGAGGCGTAGGCCCCCACTTCTAGCAATCTTCCCCTCTACCGGTGGAGACGACCCCTCCTCTCTCCTCTCTTCTGTCAAACGATAGCAGCGGGAGCCTTACGCGAGCCTCCTCCTACACAATAGTAGGGTAGCTCCTCCAAGCGACCAAGAAGCTTCCCTTAGGCACCTCCTCCACCTCCGACGGGAAGGTCGCATAGTTGTCAAGGCACCTGCCTAAGCGGCAAAGCTATTCTGCTAGCGCCTTGCTAGGACGCCTTTTAAGAAACATATTAATATATTAATGATAGTGTAAACATATTATAACTATATTTTACTATCACTTATGATAGTATAAACATATTTATATATTTTATTATCACTTATACTATCAAATATATATAATATGTATAATTATAAATATACATTATATACTTAATCTCTCTCTCTCTCTCTCTCTCACTCACTCACTCACTCTCACACACACACACAAAAAGTTTATCAAGATTAATTGTTTCCTAAAACAAATATATATCTATACATACATAATTACATAAATAAAATCACATTTAAATATATAAACACATAAACATACACCTTCAATTATAAAATACAAATATAATTATATTTATATATATACTCGTATGTATGCATAAATATATATAATACTGACATATAATGATATATATATATATGATTGTGTATATGTATATACACATGTATATACATGTATAAATAAACATCTAATATTACCGTCTTGACCACCTAAGCAGCCGTCTTGTCGCTTAGGCAGAATTGACACTCCTTAACACCTTGAGTGCCTTGTTGCCTTGACAACTGTAAAAGGTCAGCCCCTAAAAAGTGATGTTGGGTGCCCTAGTAGGGGCTATGAAGGGCGTCCGCCATTCCGTTGAAGGAGAAACCCTAAAAGGGTGGTCGGTTCCTCTCGCTCCACCGTGGTGTCGTGCTGTCCACTTTTGTCTACGGTGGGGAAATAAAAAGGCGTAAAAACAAAGAGATTATCGAATAAATGGAAAGCGAGGCGGCGAGAGATGCACCTCGCTACATTTCTATTTTTCCGGTGTTGCACTCTTCTTTGGTCTACTTGCTAGGCTGCTAAGGCCACTAGCCGTTTGAGCCCATTTGGTGGCCCTCCCCCTCGGCTATTTCAAGTTACCATTGGTACTCTTCCACTGAGTAGAAACCCTACCCATCTTCGCCTTCCATTGATGGCTTTGCAACTCTCCGGTGAGATCCAACCATTTCATAAACAAGGTCTTATTTCCCTATTAAATTCCATACATACCTTTGCATAGTTTAACAATAATTAAACTTATTTCTTTGTATCCATATAAAATTAAAGATTTGTGTGTACTTTAATAAAATTATTGTTGTATCTATTTTATGTTAATTAAGTTCTTGGTTGATAAATTGTACATTTACTTGCTTTTACACATTCTTTTAATTTAATAGTTGATCATATATAATTGATCAAATCATATAAAATTACTGTCTCCATTGATTGTTTAAAGAAAATGTTAATAATATTAGTGTTTTATTTTTTAACTTGACTTAGTTCAAGATGATCCCAGTGGCTTTATATTTATTGTATACTTATTGTATACTTTATCAAATCGTATATTTTTAGAGCCTGATTCTGATTGATGTTTTATCTGGATTGATGGTTCCACCGAGAATCAGATCCGCCATGGCCGACCCAATCCAAGAATCGGCCAATTCCGATCCGGATAGACCGATTCTACAATCTATGGGACTTCCTGAGGACTCTTCTAGCCACCAGGAAGTCTTCAACTATCGAGCAAAGGCTGGATACGTTAGTGGTGCCTTGCAGACTTCTTGTTTTGTTAGGTGACAATGTTGGCAAGTAGGAGGGGGCGCGATGGCCATCCCCCATTCTTATGAAACCAGTAAGGTTGTCTCCATGGAAATTTTGCATGGAGGCAACAACCGAAATGAAAAGTAAGCCCGGGGTCCTCAAAGATAGAAAGATTTGTGCGGGCTCTTGTTTGCTGAGGTGGCAATGAAATGGTGCAAATCCCAAACTTGCCAGCCATTGCCGCAGCACTGTGAGTGGTGAATGGGTAGGCTTGCTGCTTAGTGGGCTTGCTTTTATAAAAATAACTTAAACCATTAAATATATGAAGCATGGGCTGCACAAAAATATTGACTTGGGCTATTTTTACCTGGATAAACAATAGAAGTGGGCTTCAATTATTGTGTCAAATATGAGAAATGAATAATATGGACCAAGTGGAGATTGAATTAGGCTGGCAAATGAAGTAAAGCAAAAAGGAATTAATTTAAGACATGAGAATTAGACCCAACTTAAACACATTTACCCATCTAAACCCCTTCATATGTTAAATAACTTCGCCCATTGTTGAATTTGTCTATTCCCATGCTCTTCTTCTTCTTCTTATTTTGATAATTTTCAATGTTAACACATACCACTGTTGACACCTAAGTTTCTGAGAAGATACAATGACAACAATCGCAAGTAGAATAATGATGATAAAGGAATAAATCCAGCTCAAGTAGGTCTCCACAGAATTCTGGAATAATTGGAGAACTCAAGGATAAAAAGACATCGCAACATGGAACCAGAAGAGATCTGTGGAAGAAAATTTTATTTAGCAAAATATGCATGGTCAGCATTCCATGACTAGATGTAAAAAAAAAAAAAGAAAGACAGGACACTGGGATAAAAGTTGAATCAGTTCCGTAAACATGGGCAAATCAAATACCTGGAAGGTTTAACAATTTATCGGAAAATGGCTCGACCCTTTAGAAGTCGATGGCGGTAGATATTTGGTCGAGCGAAGACATCCTTGATGTGGGGATGGGCTAGCGTAGCAAATAGAAGTTTCAAATTTGGAATCAAAGCCAAACGGGTTCCAGGGCTCAACTAAAACTTGGGTAGAAATGAATATTGAAAGGAAAGAGCAGTCAACCATGCTCTCTAAAAAAGGATGTTAAAATAAAAGAAATATATATATATATATATATATATATGAATGAAATAAATTACCCCCCAAGGAAGCGTAGTCGGGAAACTTACCACGATAGGAGATCGAGGCTGGTGGCGGTCGAACAGTCTGAGTTTGGGTAGGATTCCTCGAATAGAGGCTATCACGGGAAAGTCCATTCAATGACAGGAAGGCCAGCCCCCACATAGACTCGGATTGCCTTTTAGAAAGTTTTTCGAAATCGAAAGAAGAGAGAACCCTATAAAAAGGACATGGTTGAGCCTTGTGAGGGGGGCGGAGAGACTAAGAAGAGAGCGACATTGAGAGGGGGAGACAGCCAGAGATATTATCAAGCACTGTCAAGCCCGTATTCCTTCCCGCGTGCCATAATGGTGGGTTCCCTTCTCCGATCTCGTCGTCTTCCTCTTCGGAGCATCGTCTTCCTCTTCCGGTGGCACTGTTGAACCCTACCCCACATTTAGGCAGCACCGTCAAGCCCCGTTTTCCTCTTTCAGAGCCCTGCGAGCAGTTCCACCACAGTCCACCGTCCAACAACGGCTGTCGCCTCTGCAGGTTACCGTGGACGCCGTCAAGGCTCTTAATCCCCTCCATTGTCGTTGTCGAGGGTCTTTTCTTCCTCTGGTCGAGCTGATAGGAGCTCCTTCAAGTTCCCCGTAGTCGATAGCTTCCTTCATCATGATCAGGCAACAGGTGAAGCAATCGCAGTTGAGCACAGTCGAGGGCGCCGTACGACTTACTTTTCTGTCCACGGTGGCATGATGTGGGACCCACCGGAAAAGGCAGATAAAGAAAAGAAAACAAGCCGCCTCCGTCTAGACAAAGCTCGATAGGGGTCTCTTCTGTAAGCCGTGGGCTTCATGAAGGACCAATAGCCCCGGTCGGACAATACTCGGAGGATTCAATTGACATTAATTTTTTTAAACAAACAATCAACAAAAATCAAATAAAAATCCATCAATTTAATTCAACAATCGATACTAGTTGAGGGGTTGGCTAAACACCCGCCCCTACGTCTCGGCTTAACCTAAAAGAAAAATAAAATTTGGACTAGTTGGGGGGTTAGCTAAACACCCGCCCAGACATCTTTAAGGTAGACATAAAAAAGTCTATTAAAAGACTCCAATATCTTAAAATTTTTATTAAGCTATGTAAGGCTTGAGTATATTTAATATGCCGACATGACGGTCACATGCTAATGAGATATTCAAAAACAGCGAGAAGAATACCCATTACCCAAATGCATATCAAAGGCCGGGTATTTGCCATCCCAAACTAATCAAAGAATACTACATCAAGGATTCAGAGGGCCTGATTTCAGGCCATTCAAGTTGTAAAATCATTAGCAAAAACAATGAGAATGCTATAGACGGTGCATATTCAATCTTATAAGGGATATGAATAACCTCGTGGAATAAGTGGAATGCAAATATTTAAGTTGAGAAATCTGTTTTGCTACGATCCCAAAACAAAATTTAAACTTATATGAGTGATCTGATTGGGAATGTGATGCGGGACGAACCGGCTAGACCGGGTAAAACATAACGAAAATGAAATGAACCGGCGCTAGTCGCCGCTAAAGGACCTAAACGAGCCCAAAATGAGGCGGACCGGACTCGAACCTGTCGAAACAAGCCCGAACCAGACCCAAAATGGCCTGAACCAGCCCAAACCGGCTCAAAACATCATGAACCGGCCTGAACCGGCCTGAACCGGCCGGTTCAGTGCCAAAACTGGGTTAAACCGGTTTGAACCGGGTCTAACCCGGGCTGAACCGGGTCTGGCGGCCGGTCGGACCGGCCTGGCACGAACCGAGGTCGCAGCCGGGTTCGTCCGCGATCACGAGCGAAGGGGGGGAGTTCGTGGCTGCGTGAGACGGCGCCGTCCGGGGTCGTGTGGCCAGATCCTCGCCGTCGCCTTCCCGTCTCCGTGGCGTCATCACAGCGGCTGCGTGTGACACCAGGAAGCCGCGACAAAAGCGCCGCGCAGCACGCCTCGCGGGCGTCGTCCTCGCCCGAATGCCGTGGGTAGTCGTCCTCGGCGGGCGCAGGCAGGCAGGCGGCGAAGCAGGCCGAGCGGAGGGAGGGGCGTCGTCGTCGTCGTCCCGTCCGGACGAAGCCGCGCGGTGGAGCAAGGGGGAAGCCGCCACCTGCCTAAGGAGGACGCCGCACGGGAGAAGACAGGTCCGGGGATCGCCGGATCTGCCTTCCCCTCCCGCACGCTTCTTCAGCTCCTTCTTCTCCTCCTGCTTCTTCTCCGATCTGAAGCTGGATGCCGGCGGGGTGGCTTGGACGGACCCGGCAGCGGGCAGCAAAAAGAGGAGAACCAGACAGAGGGGAAGTCGAGTCTGGGAGTCGCCGGGTGTCGTTGCCATGGAGGGGCGCCGTGGTTGAGTGGGAAGCGGTCGATGCACTACGTCGTTGTCGAACCGAGAAGGGGGAAGAAAAGAAGAATGGCACGGAAGCCAGAGGATGAGGAGGAGGAGAGGATCGGCTACCTGCCGAACTTGGAGGATGGAAGGGGAAGAGCCGGCATCACTGCCGGAGGTGGGAGAGGGACGGTGCTCATCGCCGGGGTTGGAGGGAAGAACGGGGGCCACAGCCCCCTACACAGGAGACTTCTATTCCACTTGTTCCAAATGTACATCGGGTCCTCTTTTAAAGAGAGAGGAGATGACTAATTAAAAAAAAACCCTCTAAGACTTAATATTTACAGACTTGTCCTCGCATGGACACAAATAAAAGAAAACTCTAAAATTACCAAAATATGTCCCCATCAGAATGCTTGGATGATAAAAAGTCTGTCAAACCCAAAATCTGGAAATCAAAATAAATCTAAAAAGATCCAAATCTGAAACCCATAAAGAAAAAATCAGGAGGTTGTGAAATCTAAATCTGAAAGCACCAACTGGGAATTCAGAAAATTTTGAAAATTATCAGGACAAGAGTAGGGAATCGGAGTTCCTAAAAGTGGGCATAACTTCAAAAATCCGGAAACATAAAGGCTAGGATCTGAACAATTTTTTTTTTTAAATCAGGAGCAGCAATGCCTAAGTCTGAAATATAAAAGATCTAGCGGCAGATAAAAAAATTCTGAAATTTGAAGTTTAGGATTTGATCCCAACTTTCCCTGGATTGCCTCAGACAAAACCAAAAAAAGGGGAAATGACTTCTGTAATATGAAGTTGAACAGCCAGCCCTGGAGATTCCTTGTCTAAATCCAAAACATAAGAATTAAAGGCCAAGAGAAACGGTGTTCTCTCCATCCTCGACACACAGACAGTAAAACTGGGAAACACAGTTCATCAATAGTAAAGCTAAAGTCAGGAAACTATGAAGTCTAAAATTTAAGTAAAACATTCAATTTAAAGACATCCAGCGGGGTGGAGCAAACTAAGAGATCACAAATTCCAAAGTTGCAACTTAAACCAGACATGTCAAATTACAAAAGAATATGAGAAACTCAAATTCAAAACCCAAAATTGAAACAAGGGAAATCTCGATCTTAAATAAGAAAGATCTCAAATGTTAAAAAATCATCTTCAGAAGTTAAAAGCTGAGAATTTTGAACTCCAAAGGAACAATTTTTTTTAATGCCAAATGACTCACTGAATCTGAAATGGAAGCTTGGGTTCCGAGCATTTCCAACCTTGAAATAAATATTTCAAATCAGATCAAATTTCCAGTGTAAATTCAAAAGCAAAAGGTAATAAATCAAACCCTTTAAAACACATCAATGTCCAGCAATATCACAATAAACTCAAAACAAAAAATAATCAAACCAAAGGACAAATCAAATCATTTAAATCAAAAGATATCAGGTCATGACCAAATCTTGATCAAACAGAATCTGGTCCAGACAACACATTTGAAGCAAGATCCTTATTAGAATTTAAAACAAATCATCAAGATAACAAAACTTAATAAGAAACGAACAACCAATCTAAAATGACCCACAATTCACACAATTCAAATAAGTTTGAAATCTGAAGGTGTTTTGAGAATCTGAAGATTCCAAATTAACTCAAATTAATCTCAAGCAATCTCAAAGATGAAAGTCACAAATAAGTCAAATCTCTCAAATCAAACTCAAATCAAATTTCATAAATCAAACTCAAAATCAATTTCAAATAAGCTCAAGTCAAATTGGAATTGAACCAAATCAAACCTCAAAGCAAATCAGTTTTAACCAAACAAACTTAATTCAAGTCAAATTGAACTTCAATCAACAAACAGCCCATAAGCAAATTCAATTTTCTCAAACAAACTCAAATCAATTTTGATTCAAACCAAATTTAAAACACATTAGGTGTTTGCATTCCATCAAGTTGAATGGGCCGTTGTTCCTATATGCGTGTTTATTTTTGTGGATGCATATTTTCTATTTCATGGATTGCTATGGCAGATAAGGGTGTTGGAATTGTTATTCGATGTAATTAACAATGGTATTTTAAAAGTCTGATGGGGGGAGGGGTCCATATAAATTTTCAAAGAACCTAACAACTTCAATATATTTTTATGCATACCATCGACCAAGCCAATACTCTTATGAAATATCAAATATTTTCCTATTAGTCAACACTAAGTCAAATCAAAACGGAAAATGAATTTCCAATATTAAATTTTGAAATTTGAGGTTGCATCAACCACCTGCTTAAAGCTAGAGGATGAGATGAGACCGATTAAAACACCTAATGCATTTGCAACAGGATAAAGTTCCATTTTAATTGACATTTAAAAGTTAACGTGAAGACAGTAGAATTGAAAATAATATGTACAAGAAATAAGCATATGTACCTGTTTTGCATACAATGAAAGCAATAAATTGTGTATACCAGGATCATCGTTGTGTAAATGGTGAACACAGTATTCCAGATATTTGATAACTTCATGAGTTTCATTCCTGCATTCACATAAATAGTAATTTTACTGTCTATTAGGCAGGAGAAGTAAACAAATATGGTCAATACGAGAACCACGTCCTTAAGATATAAAAAACTTTGTATCTCCTTTGGACTACTAAGAAAAATAGGTGGTATCCCATTAAGAGTACTAACTAGTCCGACGATACGCATAAAAATATAAAACTGAGATTCAGGTTATGTAAAAATTTAATTTAACATCCCTCCATTGGATGGTACGAATATCCGATATTAATTACATCAAGTAAACACTTTGAAGAGTCAAGGATTCCAGAATCGGAATCGGACCGATTCCGATTCCGATTCCAGGAATCGGCTGATTCCTGGGAAGGGAATCGATTCCGGATCGGTCCGGAATCGGTTTTTTATTTTATTTTTTTTTCGTCAAAAAAATTCAAAAAAATCAGAAAAAAATCTAAAAATATAGGAAATGAGTTAGAAAAATTTTAAAAAATAACCAATGCATTCATCCACAGGACCACATCGAATAAATACTAATGAACACCAATTGAAGACTTGAAATTTAGTACATATTCCAATTCCATTGATTCAAAAATCAAAAGAGTTGATACATCATCAAAAAAAAAAAATTACATCATATCAATCTACTACCAATATCTAGGATATAGATATGGATCTTCCTCCTCTCCCTGCTGCTTGTGACGCTCCTCCCTCGTGCTCAGTCTTGTATACTGTCCGGGACCATATCTATATGAAAATAATGCCGATGCCATGCCATCAAGGTCGTATGGATCGGACTGCGGGACGACCGGGACGTAAGCAGAGGATGGTGGAGCTGGTGGTGTAATCCACTGCTGGTCAACCTGGCCAAAGGCTGGATACTGTGGCTCCATAATATAAGAATGCGGTGTCTGCTCATCCAGCGTGTAATACGGCTTTGGAAGCCGTGAATCAGGAGACTCAGCTGCTGCTGATGGCTGCGTCGCTGGTATGCACTCCTCGTCATCATCACCTGAGGAGTGAGAAGGAGCCTGCGTGCTGCCATCTGGGCTGACAGGACGCCTGACCTCTAGCTTCCTTCTCTTCCCCTCTTCAGCCATCTCTGAAGTACCAGAACCCAAAGTTTTTTTCAACTTTGCAAATCCTCCCATTTTTCGTGCAGTCACCTTTGTTTTCGTTCTCCCCGGACTGCGAATGGGCTGGGTAGCGGCTGCTGGGACTGGAACTGGAGCTGGGGCTAAAGCTGCAGGTGGCTGCTCCATAGCTGCTGGGGCAGAAGAAGGCCCTGCCTGAGCCTGAGAAGTAGATGGAGGTGGAGCTGGAGCATCCTCCTCGGCTTCAACACCATCCAACTCTCCTTCTGCCCATGCACGGTCATCGGGAACAAACTCAGCTGCATGATCCCTGGCTCCCCTCTCCTCTATCCAGGAGGCAAGTGCATGCTCCTCCCGGAAAATCGGTCCACGTCCACCTCCTCGGGTGGTGGTGTGGCGGAGGAATGCCTCTCGCTCGTACCGGCCACCTGCGAATCGTGCAAAACGTGCCTCGCCGATCTTCTCGTCGATCCTCGATGTTCTTTATGCGCAGCCTCATGTTATAATGACAGAAGACCAGCTTCTTCAGCCGGTCTGAGGTCAACCTGTTCCTCCTTTTGGTATGTATCAGGTTGAATGTACTCCAGTTCCTCTCACACCAGTTCCTCTCACAATGGGAGGAACTGGTGCTCTGGCTGAGTATCCTGATACCAATGGCCGCAAGTGGATTCCATCCACTCCTGGTGTTCACCTGAACCCACCACTCAGCTGCAAGAAAAAAACAAGAAGAGAACAGGAAAACAATTAGCCCATCATCACCATAACTTATATGAAAAGAAAAGAAATTCTTCATCAAGCTATTACTATACCAGGTGACACTTTGTCAACTGAATATTTCAGGTCAGCATCTGAGTATACGCCGACCCTCATCTTGTACTTCTGCATCTGAAAAATTTATAAAAAAAAATATTAGTTGCCTGGTAAGGCTACTCCAAGGTATTTAATGAACTCTAACTTACTTCTATCTCAGCCTCTATCCTGTCCTGCTGAGATCGGCACAGACGCTGAATAACTGCAAGTGTACCCCGCATCACCTCGTTGTCGTTCACCACCTGTCCTCCATATTGGATGCGGGGGTTCAAAAAGTATCCTGCAAGATTTTATTAGTTAACACTGTGCATATAAGACAATTATACAACAAAAATAAATTTTTAACCAAGTTACCTGCAGCATGGACATCGTGGTGCAAGGTCTTGTCCCATCGGTCATCAATGATCTTCCACCA
The DNA here is from genome assembly GCA_036172225.1 of Cryptocoryne crispatula var. balansae. Classification (NCBI taxonomy): domain Eukaryota; kingdom Viridiplantae; phylum Streptophyta; class Magnoliopsida; order Alismatales; family Araceae; genus Cryptocoryne; species Cryptocoryne crispatula. The sequence continues at coordinate 41,492,746 of CM069928.1, forward strand.
CTTTTCAGTAACCTCTGGGATTTTTTTCTTTAATTTTCAGCTTTGCCCGGTCCATAGCATCATATAATGTGCCCATCTGGTCCCTGTCATCTGAGTCTACCAACCTCAAGACAACTACCAGTGGCTCAATGATTGCCAAATAGTAGGCAATCCTCTCCCAAAACCTCTTGTCAGTGATCTGCTTCTCAGACCTGACAAGAATCTCCAACTGATCTTTCTTGTCATGCAGGTTGTCCACCATATAGTTGTAATACTCCTCGGACTGTGTGAACCTAACCAATGCATGCCTGTGCCGATGTAAACTCTCCAGCGCAATGAAGTTCGTGGCAAATCGTGTAGGACCGGGCCTAACAAGATCGTGCCCTCTCGCGCGAGATCTCATGATATGTAGGAGGCGGGGATGCGAATAAATAAAAGATGCGATCATCCGCGCCGCTCGACAAGTGTAGATACACCCTCCTCCTCGCCTATATCCTCTAATATGAGATCTATGGAACGCGCCGCACGTAGCACCCGTAAGATGTGCTTCCTCTTCTCCATCAACTTCCTCCCAGCCGCCTTATATGATGGTTCGTTGTCAGTGACAACCTGAACCACATTGTCCTCCCCGAGCTTCTCCACCACCCCATCCATCAGAGAAAAGATGAAGTCGGCATTTTTTATCTTCCCAGAAGCATCTACCGACTTCAAGAATGTAGTCCCCTCAGAATAGTACACCAAGAAGTTTATCATACTCCTCTTGGTGATACCTGTCCACCCATCGCACATAATTGTGCAACCCCTCTCCTTCCACACCAACTTAAACCCATCCATCCACTCCCTCAACTCCTGGACCTCCTTATCCGGCCGGCGCCGTATACGTGTCTGTGCACAGGGCTTGCAAACCCGGTCCCGGCCTCACCCACGGCATCCACCATCGTCCGGAAGTAGGGGTGGTGGCCGTACGTGTCGGGATGCCTACATCAAGTTAAAAAAAATGGGATCAGGGTAAAATTAAGTTTTAGTAAATAAAACACGCATAATGTCAAATTTAATTTAAAAAGTGATACCAGCATGTAAAAACTATTTGACAATGTGGCGAACGGCTCTCTTTGCAGCCGTTCCTGTTGCCTTCACCCCTTTCATTGCCTGCTTTATCCCTATCTGTCCAGCACTCTGTTTCCTAAATAAATACTCGTCACTCGGTGTAAATCGAGTGCTGGTAGAAGTGGAGCGGCGGTATGGCTCCTGTCTCTTGGGGTCAAGCTCTCGGTCCCGAGTAGGGCGAGCCGATGCTGATCGGCCCAAAGCTAGGTCAACTCTGGATCCAGACCCTCCTGCTCCCCTCCTCCTGTCCTCCTCCTCAGCCAATGCACGCTTGCTAGCGTGCCTAGCACGTCTCAGCTCGGAGTCCGTGGACTCGGCCTCGCTCTCTCGGCTCCGGCTCGCCCGCCGCCTTTCCCTTTCGAGGTAGGCAAATCGCGGTCCCTCCTCCTTCCGAGTAGCTCGTCGCGCAACTCCTCCCTCTCGCTCGATCCGAACAGCCCGTTGAGAGGCTCTACCTGTCATGTATCCTCTCATCTCCTCACTCTTCTCCCTGGGCACCATGTCACATTTCTTGACATTCCCGCTCGTTCCGCAATATGTTGTTTCGGCCCGGAACACCCCCCCGTTCATCTCCTTCCCACACCACTCGCACCGTACCCTCTTCCCGACCGGGTCTACCATCCGCCCGTGTTCCCAACCCACGTCGGAAGCACGCGTCGCTTGCTGCGTCACCTTGATCGGCCATTGCTTATATCTGCAAAAATTGTAAACAATGCACTAAAAATGATTAGATAACATAAAAATTGATTTAGACGTTGTTCGGGAAGCAGACAACCCAAGTAACACATCATTCAGTATGTTTAAAGGGTTACGTATTTGCCGGAAATGGTCGTAAATTAACGTACGGGGTATCCGAAATTTTTCCCGTACAAAGAACATCCAATCGATGTTCAAACAACTTGAGCGGAGTTATTCGATCAAAAATCACCGAGTTTAACTCTACTCGGAGTCGTCGGAAACGTGTAAAAATAGGCGTACGGGATATCCGGAATTTTTCCCGTGCAAAATGGACATATCCGGATAGTTCAAAACTTAAACGAACTTGTTCGGACGGAAATCGTAAAGTTTAACGACACTCAAACTCGTCGGAAACGCGTAAGAATGGACGTACGAAGTTTTCGTCGAAGAAATCTTACCAAAAACCTTACAAAGATCGAAGAAGAGGTTGATTCGATGCCGATCCGAGCTTGAATCGGCGGAATCCTTTGAGACCAAGCTTGGAATCGCCGGAATCGCCGCCGGAATCGCCGGAATCGGTGGAATCGGGCCGGAATCGACCCTGGATCGACGGAATCGGCCGGAATCGACGCTGGATCGACGGAATCGAGGCCGGAATCGACGAAATCGCGCCGGAATCGCCTGCGCAGTCTCCTTCCGCCGCGGGATCGACCGAATGGAGCTCCGCGGGTCGATTCCGGCCCTAAAAGGGCCGGAATCGGTTCGACTCCCGGTCCAGAGTCGAACCGGGAATCGAACCGGGCCGGGTTGACCCGGCCTTCCGAAGAATCGGTCGGAATCGGTCGGAATCGGATCGATTCCGACCGATTCCAGGCGATTCAGTCCGATTCCGCGGAATTCTTCCCGGAATCGGTCCTTCCGCCAGGAATCGGATCGGAATCCACCGATCCGATTCCGGAATCGGTCAGAATCGGACCGATTCCGCCGATTCTGCAATCAATGCTGAAGACCCTTTGTTAACTGTCATAACAATCTATTTAATGAAGTGTGCATATCCACATTAGAAAATAAACTCGAAAGAGGAGAAAGCCTTTCAGATCCGATGACACGTGAACAAGTTGATTTTAAATTTGTTTGAAATGAGTTTTATTTAATTTGATTGTGAGTTGAATTTTATGTTCAACATAAATTTTTTTGATTGGGATTTGATTTAAATTGAATTTGATTTATTGATTTTTTTTGTTTGATTGGTTTTAATTGAAATTATGTTGTTTTAGTTTGCACTTTAATGAGCGGATTGAATATTTTGGGATTTAATTTCACTTAGTTGACATGCTGATTAAAATATTATAATTTTCTCTTTATTATGTCAGTTTGATGTTTTGAATTTGTTTTGAATATTTTAGTAAGAATTGAATGTATTTTAATAGTTTGAATATGTTTTTGGAAATTTTGATTTGAGTTTTGATTTATTTTATAATCTGATTTTTAGTGTTTAGAGGCTGTTTTGATAATTTTTAAATATTTTAAATGTTTTTCATTTAATTCTCTTTAAAATTTTAATTATCACTTAATTATAAATTCAATTTCATTAAATTAAATAAATTTTAAGTAAAATATGAATTTTTTGTATTTTCAGATTTAATGAATATATTTTAAATTTATTCTACCTTGTTTATTTTAGTTCGGTTTGCATCACATTTAGTTCATCAAACTAGTGTTTAGTGCCCAGCTTGCAATGATCCATATCGACACTTGAACTTTGCATAGATTCCATGTCGGTGTACATTGAAGTACAAGTGAAATCTGAACATGGCATTCTTCCTTCACCGGAGTATTTTTTTATAAGATCAAGAGATGAGTTTAGCATTACGTCGATATGCCAAACCATTCTCAATCAAATAGATTTTACCTTCTAACATAACTAAATCTTTCGATTAGCCATATCAGGGGAAGGGTCCGTCTGCAGTGAGAACGTGTCCCATACCTACACCCGGGTCAACGTACCGAAATATGGTCTAGACTAGCTGGCTAATTGTGGAGCGCCCATGATGTGGTGCTAACTCCTTAAATATTTTTTATTTAATGTTCAGACTTGATTTAAAGTTGACTTTTCATGTCTGATGGGCCCTTTGGGCCGGTCTTTGTCTTCATTGACCTGGTTGGCTGACCTAAGTCTTCATGGACCCGGTGGACCCGCTTTGCACTTCTTGGGCCCTGGCATCTTGTTTGGAAGTCCCCAAACCTGTACCTAGCCCCTGTTTTGAGTTAGGAATGAGAGCCACCCGAGCAACAACTTGGCACATCCAGCGTACTCCAAGAGGCCATGGGCCATCCTCTCATCTCAAGCCTAATAGGGAGGCTGGTAGGGGTAGGGCACCGTTTCAGATCCTCCATACATGGGTTTAAGGGCTGGAAACAGCGGGTTTGCAGACCGGTTATGGGCTAAAAATGGGCTATTTAAAGGACAGCTTGAACAGGTCGTGCAAAGAGCAAGTCAACAGGTTGGCTGGTCATGTTTAAAGGGCTGAAACAGGACCTGCTTTAGGGTGTCTCGGATAGCCACAAAGGGGCCAAGGTAGGCTGTCCATAAGCGGGACTGCCAAGGGGTCCACAAGGAAGACTGCATAGGCCGCAAGCGGGGGCTGTAGATAGACTGTTTTGAGGGGTTAAAACAGTAGCTTATTAAAGGGTAGAGAACAGGGGCCCGTTCGGGGGTTCCTCAACCCATCCTGTGGGCAAAGGGTCCGAATGTTGACCCTCTTCTCATCTCCCGAGCAAGCCTGGACAAAGTGGCTGCTGTAGTGGAACAAAGGGCTATTTGAAGATTTTTTGAGGGCCAGTGGGTGGCTGTCAGCAGGAGGTAAAACAGGAGTCGATTAAGTTCTGTTTAAGGGCTGTTTGGACCATGTAAAGGCGGTCTTTGAGATCTCACAAAGGGGCAGAGATAAGAGACAGTTTAGGGGTCGGTTTAGGCCAGAACCAGGAACTGTTTGGACCGGATTTAAGGGGATATCGACCGGACCTGTTAAGGGGTTCCGTAGGGAACCGGATGCAGAGGCTAAACATGGTGCATTTAAGAGATAGAATAGGGCCGCTAAGGGGCTAATGTAGGGACAAGACCGAGGGGCTGTGGATCAGCTTCAGACTAGGCTTGGGAAGGGACTGGATCTGCATGAAATGGACCCCGGTCCGGACTACTTTGGCAGACCCAATAGTCTGTACATGGGCTGTTGGGTGCGTCGGCTGGAAGAGAGAAAAATGAGGGCAGATCCGGCCTAGGTAAAGGGTAAAGAAGGATGAAGGAGAAGAAAGGGAGGGTGAGCCGTAGGGTGAAGAGATGCTCTCTGCCTTTTCTTTTACCTTCCTCCATTGCCTGCAGGTGGGATATGTGTTTGCAAGAGATGACCACCGCCTCTTTGTTTCCTGTTGGCACCACAGCTGGTTGGAGATGCAGACCTGTGCGTTGCCTTCCACTCCTTTTCTTCTTCTGTCGCATGGGGGGTACCAGATGACTTGGAGTAAGCTGTTGAAGGCTGGCTGCTGCTGTTGGTGTTGTGGCCGAAGGATGCTGCCCCAGGAGATGATGATGATGAGATGGGTTGGAAGATGAAAGGATGATAAATCATAGCTATTTGAGGTGCTCGCCTCAACCGCCTAGGCAGTTGAGGCTGGAGAGGCGCTGACAAAACGCCTCGCCTCAACCAGAAACACCTTACTTGCCCAAGTCAAACAAATCTAGTAAAACATGATTCATTTCTTGGCTTAATTATGATATTTGTTTTCTTTTGTTATGGATTTCTACTCCCATTAAGTTGTTATGCAATGTTATGTTTGATTTGTACTCTACTCTTGTTAGTTGTTATGATATTATGTTTATTATTGACCTTCTTTTATTATTTTAACATTATTTATTGATGGCTACAATGTATATTTATTAAAATGATGTATTTATTTCAATATTACAAGTAATTTTTTAGGTTTATTTCAACTATTTATATTATATATGTGTATTCTTAAAATTAAAATAATTAAATAATATAAAATATCTCGGACACCCTTCCTAAGCACCTGAGGCAAAGCGCTAGATCCCTCATCTCAGGTGTCTCACGCCTTGGATAACTATGATGATTATCAAAATGCCAATTCTTCCTCTCCTCTTATGTTGGCATAGTGAAAAAAACTACCTTGGCTTCTTCTTCTTTTATATTTATGCTGCCAAGGGAAACTCTGCCATGGCTGGTCCCAAGCCCGGATGAGAAAGGAGGAGGGTTGTGGTAGGTGACAACCAGCGTAAAAATAACGTCACATCTCATGATATGGATTTAAATAATATAAACATTGAGACGTACTCACCAAACGACGCGTTACACCGAAGCCCGGGTGTGGCGAAAAATATAGCAAAGGTGAGGGCGTTCCCCGCACGCGACGCGCCACATAAGCACCCTATCGCGGTGTTAAATAAGCAAGGGTTCCCACATCAAGGACGGGTGTGGGTAAAGAAGTTAGTCCATAATAAAGAGCAAGATATAAGTTCTAGAATAAACTCAAATGCAAATAGACATTATTATAAAAAGAAATGTAATAAAGAAAATATTGAAAGAAAGATAAGAATAGGCACTTGGAAAATTGGATCTCTTACAAGAAAACTTATGGAACTTGTTGATAGTATGGAGAGAAGAATGATTAATATTATGTGTATTCAAGAAACCAAATGGATAGGAGAAAAAGGTAAAGAAGTATAAAATATAGGATATAAACTGGTATATAGGAAAAGAGAGAAATAAAAATAGGGTAGGTATCATTGTTGATAAAATATTAAAAGATGCAATAGTTTCAATACAAAGAGTAGGAGATAAGATTATTATGGTAAAAATGATTATAGAAAAAAAATAATTAATGTAATTAGTGCATATGCTCCACAAATTGGATTAAGTAGCGAGATTAAAGAAAAAATTTGAGAGGATATAAACGATCTTATGCAAAGTATACCAAATGAAGAAAATATATTCATTGGAGGAGATCTCAATGGACATGTTGGAAACAAATGTCATGAATATGGAAATATTCATGGAGGTTTTGGATATGGATATTTAAATGAAGAGGGAAAGAATATTTTAGATTTTGCTATGACTTATGATCTAATCCTCACAAATACTCATTTTATTAAAAGAGAATCTCATATAATAACATTTAAAAGTGGATAAAATAAAAGTCAAATTGATTTCATTCTCACTAGAAAATCCAATCGTGCTATTTGCAAAGATTGTAAAGTAATTCCGAGTGAAACTTTAGCAAGCCAACATAGGTTAGTGATTTTAGATGTTAAGATTAAAACACAAACAAACACATTTAAAAGAAAGTCTTCTCCAAAAATAAAATGGTGAGAGTTAAAAGGAATGAAACAACAAATATTTAAGATCAAACTTTTAAAGATAAATGATTGGAAGTTAGACATAGACGTTAATGCTGTGTAGATGAATATGACTATAAAAATTAGAGAGATAGCTAAAAAAGTACTTGGAGAGTCTAGAGGACATGGTCCACCTAAAAAAGAGACTTGGTGGTGGAATGAAGAAGTGCAAAAGGCGATAAGGAATAACAGAGATTGTTATAAGAGATTGCCGAAATGTGATAACAATGAAGTTTATGAACAATACAAGATAGCAAAAAAAGAAGCAAAAAAAGTTATTAGAAGAGCAAGAGATGATGCTTTTAAACATATGCATGAGAAACTTGGAACTAAAGAAGGTGAAAAAGATATTTATAAATTAGCAAGAATGAGAGAGAGACGGTCTCAAGATCTTAATCAAATTAGATGCATAAAGGATAAAGAAGAAAAAATTTTGATTAAAGATGATGATATCAAAGAAAGATTGAAAAATTATTTCGATACTCTTTTTAATGATAACTTTGCTAAACACAGACGACATAGAGAATGTGACAAACTTTAATTTAAATTATATTAGAAAATTTCAATTTTCAGAAGTAAAAGAAGCATTGAAAATAATGAAAACAAGTAGGCATGTGGTCCGCGGATAATATTCTTATTGAAGTGTGGAAGTGTTTGGAAGATTTAGGAGTGGAATGATTAACTCGACTTTTTAACAAAATCCTAATATCGACAAGAATGTCGAATGAATGGAGAAAGAGCATCATTATTCTTATTTTTTAAAAAAAGGAGATATACAAGATTGTGCAAATTATAGAGGGATCAAACTCATGAGTCATACTATGAAATTATGGGAAAGAGTTATTGAGTGACGATTACGGAGTTGTACAAATATTTTAGCTAATCAATTTGGATTTATGCCTGGTCGATCTACAACTGAAGCTATTTTTCTTATTAGAAGTTTGATAGAAAAATATCGAGATACGAAGAAAGATTTACATACGGTGTTCATTGATTTAGAAAAGGCTTATGATAAAGTACCAAGAGAGGTTCTATGGTAGGTGTTGGAACGAAGGATGGTGCCTGTTAAGTATATACAAATGATAAAAGACATATATGATGATGCAACTACTAGCGTATTCACAAGTGGTGGAGAAACAAGAGATTTTCCTATTTCAATTGGCTTACATCAAGGGTCTGCAATAAGTCCTTATCTTTTTGTTTTAGTTATAGATGAATTAACGAAGACTATACAAGATGATATACCTTAGTGTACGCTATTTGCAGACGATATCGTACTGATAGATGAAACACAAGAAGGAGTGAATAAAAAGTTAGAAATGTAGAGAAAGATTTTGAAGACTAAAGGTTTCAAGATAAGTAGAACTAAAACAGAATATATGCATTGTAAATTTAATGAAAACCAAAGAGAAGTAGGTGAGGGCATCAGTTTAGATGGGATAATATTGTCTCAAAAAACTCAGCTCAACTATCTTTGGATCAATTATTCAAAAAGATGGAGAATGTGATGAAGACGTTAATCATAGGATTAAAGCAGGTTGGATTAAGTGGAGATTGGCTTCAGGGGTTCTATGTGATCGTAAAATTCCATTAAAGTTGAAAGGAAAATTTTATCGTACAAGTATAAGACCCGCAATGCTGTATGGTAGTAAATGTTAGACAATAAAAAAAAAACATACTTCTAAAATAAGTGTTGCCGAAATGAGAATGTTAAGATGGATGAGTGGTCACACTATATTAGATAAAATAATAAATGAATATATTAGAGAAAATGTAGGAGTAATGAGAATTGTAGACAAATTGAAAGAAGGGAGATTGAGATGGTCTGGACATATTAAATATAAACCTAAAGAGGCTCCAGTTAGAAAGATAGAAAATATTAAAATGACAAAAACAAAAAGAGGGATGGTAGACCTAAGTTAACTTGGAGGAAGGTAATTCAATATGATTTAGATAATTTAAATATCTCTTAAGAAATAACACAAAATCGACATCAATAGAGAAAGAGAATCCATATGGCTGACCCCAAGTAATTTGGTATAAAGGCCTTAGTTGAGTTGAGTTGAGTATGCTGTCAGGGGAGATAAAGAGGGATGGAGCATAGCTATTGAGAGAGTCAATAATCTCTCTCCCCTCTCTCATTTGTTGGTGGCTGCAAGCGGAGGTGTGCAGAACGTGGATTGTTCATCCCTCTCTCTTCCTTCGGTTACCAGTAGAGCCTGAGCCTGTTGCCCCCCCTCTCTCTATCTTTCCTACTCTCTTCCTTTAGCTTTGGCTACTGGCAGAGCCTGAGCTTGTTGCCTTCTCTCTCTCTCTCTTCCCTCTCTCTTCCTTCAACGTTGACTGTTGGCAGAGCCTGAGCCTGTTGCCTTCTCTCTCTCTCTCTCTCTCTCTCTCTCTTAGTTCGACAGCTGGTAGAGCTTGAGCCTATTGCCTTCTCTCTCTCCCCCGTCTCTCTTCCATCGACTGTTGACAGAGCCTGAGCCTATTGCCTTCTCTCTCTCTCTCTCTTCTTGGTTGTGGGATGCACATCATAGAATCCCTTCCCTCTTTTTTTTGCTATTTTTTTATATATGGCCTCCCTCTTTTGGCAGCGTATGTGGGAGAGAGATATGGATGGAAGAAAGAGATAAGAAAGGAAGAGAGAGACAAGAAAGAGAGGTAACTCCTCCCAATCATCTCCTAGATTTTAGGAGCCAACTGGGGAAGGCTGTTGGTGCAGGCAGATGACAGTTGGCTCTACTAGGTCAAGTCAAACCTAATTTTGATCAAGATGCCACTGATCCAATAGTTGATATTAATTTCGGATTAAAATTGATTTAATTAACTCCGAAAATAACTAGAATTAGGATACAATGATAGCCGTAGATCTTGTACTCCACCAGATCTACAGTCTAGGGTCTTTGCCTGGATATCACCAATTTGATAAATTACATCAGTGCAATCATGCCCTCAAAAATTCGGAACATTACATCTAAAATGTAATTAAATTTTCACACAACTGGACTTTGGTCTTCACCGAAAAATAACATGTCCTGAGATTGTTAGGACGTATTTGTCCTTGCCTTTGGATGCGTACGGAATTTTTAAAATTTTGAACTTTGCTAATAACTTCCGAATATGGGTCAAAATGGCGATCCGACTTCGTCATTGTTTATCTGGAAGTCGGACAAACATTCTAATAGTGCCGGATGCTAGTAGGCCTGTCCCAAATTGTTTAGGTCCAACAGAGGCAATGTAGTCATTTTGACCTTCGAAACTAGATTTCACCGTTCAGGACACCATTGCAAAGATGTTGACTTGTACAATTTCGTGTGCTCACATGTTTGCTCATTTGCACCCATTAAGCTTACCAAAGGCTGTTCGGAAGCTCAATTTCTTTGTCTTGTTCACAACTTGTCGAATGTAAGTCAGCTTTATTATCTGACTTTGGCATTGCTAAAGTTTGAGTTGGACGGACCAGGAGGCGGTGCCAATCCATTATTGGGCCGACTTCCAGTCGGTCAGGCCCAATAGAAACAGTGTTCAAGTTATGAGGATTCTATGGTCTGCACATTATTCAAGCCATGAGCATATTCGACAGGCTGGCCAGAGCCATTTATGTGGGATTAGGCCATAGTGAGAATACCATCTAGATGGGGAAGGCTATAGGTGCATGTGCATCGGTTGTCATGCGATCATGGAAATGAGAGGTTGTCTAGGGGGGCGGTTCTCATCAGATCAGACCATGGACAAGTGGGGAAGAAGAGGATGGCTGAGAGGATGGTATGACCAACTGATATCTCAGCTTGTTCTTCTCCTTCGGATCTCCTATTGCGCAGCAAGTATGGCAGTCTCATTACCTCTTCTTCCTCGGCTCTTCTTCTTTTGGCGATGGCAGCCCTTCCAGGCTCGCACCGGGTGCTCTGGTGCTGTCTCCAGGACCCTTTCTCTATCTCAGAACTCAAGAACAGGCAGCTGATGGACCCTCTTTATAGATATTCTGATGAAGAGTCAGTCCCAATGGAATGTTCTGGATAGTCCTCAGCTTCGGTGGGTAGTGGGAGAAGTTGGAGGAAGAATAGGTCAATCCTCACACTTGGCTTTGGCAGGCCTTACCTACACTACACCTTTAGGCCTCTTCAAGAGACCAGAAAGACCCAGTCAGACCTGTCATGTGAAAGATATGCCCCGAACTATCCTGATTTTCAGGGGTCTCAGATGTCAACTCCTTTGACTTGTTACACATGCTGCTACAGCCTATTTCTTAGGCATTACTGAGCACACCAGGTGAGCATAGGGTCCTATTTGTAGAAGCCTCCAGACGCTATGTATCTTGGCCTAGTATCTCACATATCTAAGACAAATCAATGGTGATCATGCCACCAACAGATCCTATATTTTAGGATCATAAAATTGTTGCGCAAAGAGCCATTAAATGGGCTGTATCTAGACCGCTAACTAGGCTTAATCCATGTCGATTTCCAACCCATTAAAATAAGCTTGATTGCTGCACAAATCTTCTTTGTAATTGGACTTGACCTTCCACTGATGCTTAGCCCACTAATTAAGAATTTAAACTTGAGTAAATGAGTTTTAATAATCTATCGGTATCTCTATTGAAATAAACCCATTACCATCATATCTATCAATGAAATTAATAATCCTAGTCACCTTAGGATTAATTACTCAATCTTAGTGAAACTAGGACTTGAGGGCATAAATTATTCAATTTTGACAAAGCATGAAATCAACATTGCTCAATTTATCAAGATGCCCATCTTTTTGCAAATTTGGTGCAAGAACAACCTGATTTCATATTCTTCATCTTAGAGGCCTCGGCTACCATCTTGGCACATTAAGATCATTCATTTGATCTGACATATGATGATTGATCAAAAGTCAAAATCTGAATTCCTGGAGGATTTAGCTATTGCGCACATGACCATTGGATCTACTTGAGATGTTAATTCAATTGGGTCCATTAAGAGCCTTAGGAATAAGGCAATGTCTGATATCTTGTGTAAATAAAGCCTTGGATCAGCTTTGATCTAGGATTGGGCCTAATTTCTCATTGATGTTCAGCCCACCTTGCAGATAATTTGAATACTGTGCTAATAAATATGATATTGGGTCCAATTTTATGTCAATCTTTAGCCCAATAACCATAATGTATGATGGCCTTTGACATTGGGCCCAATTTCATATTGGTGCGCAGCCCATCTTGCATATCATTCAAACCTTGGGCTAATGGGCCTTATATATAACCAAATTGTGCCCAATAAGGGCTGGCCTGGGCTAACTATCCAATCAAGTGATCTTAATGCCCTTATTCATTTAAATAAAAGTAAAATTAAACCCTAATCCTATTAGGGCTTGGAGTGGCAGTGCAACCTATCTTGGGTTAAATGATATCCGGACCCAATTAGGGATCCAAATCAGATTCAAATTCCTCCTTGATTCGGGTAAACCTGTCCTCCATCAAATCTGGCCCCAGATCAGACCTCTGCCTCTCTCTCTCTCTCCTCTCTTCTTATGCTTAGCCGCCGCAACTGACAACCACTTACTGCTAGCAAGCCAGTTGGGTTCTGCATGTGCTGGCCAGGGCTTGAAGTTGTGCATCAATTGAGTTCAGATTGGAGAGTAGATATCCTCCTGGAGCTCAGAATAGCTGTCAGGAACATCAGCCAGTTGGGTTCTGCATGTGCTGGCCTGGGCTTAAAGTCGTGCATCAATTGAGTTCAGATAGGAGACTTTATATCCTCCTGGAGCTCGGAATAGCTGTCATGATCATCAGGTATATATATTTATTTACTTTTCTCTTTTTTCTTCTACCCATCTGTACTCAGATTATCCAGAAATACTGCCATCTGATTGGGGCTACTAGGATTTTAGTTGGTTGGCATATTTGATCATCAGTTAGCCTGCCAGGATCAGTACTGACCAGTCACCTGTGCATTGGGATTAAGGGAAGGAGATTTCTCTCTTTCACAAGGTATACATCATCTTGACATATATTTCTTTCAAGATTAGATACTCCTAGGCTTTGTTCTTAAGAAAGAACATCTTTTTATGAGCCACCAGACTTGACTAGTTTCAGATTGTCCTAACGATCAATTTTTTCTTCTTAAGATTTTTTACTGCAAAAACAGTCTTCCGACTGGCTTTCCCCCTCGGCTGTAGTAGACATATCTCTTTTCATCTTCGACCACCAGCAGGTGTATATCTATTTGCCTTTGCTTTAATGCCATGGCATCCTAGATGCATAATTGAGCATCTGTAGTGATTGAGTTCAAGAGGACGGATCCTCCTCTATCCTGAACATCCTCTGGATCCCAAAATTACCCTTTAACATCCAATTGGACATTGGTTGAATCAAAATTTGGTAAAGGGATTATTCCTTTCTTTTCTTGGCATTAGCCGCCACAGGTATACTCCCTTTGTTGTTATGGTACCTTGGGATCTCTAATTGGGCACTTGTCCAGAATAGCTTAAAGGGGGATACATCTTAACACAATTATAAGTATCCTTCGGTCTTGTATGATCCTGCCAGATTGGTATTCAACCTTCAACTAGTCATCCATAGAACCAAAATCCGGTTCCAGATAATTTCCCATCCCACCTTTGTTTTGGCGGATCGAACCAGTCTCTGACAGTAGCAGAATTGAAAAGAGAGTGTCCTGGATTTATCCCCATCAACAGCAGCGGGTATATTCAAGCTTTCTGCATCTTATTCGATAGGCCTTAGATCACACTCCTCCAGATTTTATCGGGGATGTTTTATTGGGCAGAAACCCCTCTGATGATTCCCTGGTAGTAAAGCAATTAAGCGTGTATCCCTATCTACCCTCATCTGATTCTGACAGATGCTTTCAGCAGTTGGTAAATAGTCATCAATCTAAGTCTTATTAGCTAATATTTTAGATCTCCCTTGGTTCATATTTTGGTTCTAAGTGTACCAAAATTTAGGTATTCCAACTGCTGATAGTTCAGTCATCGGCAGCCATCAATTCAGGCAGGTTGACCGTCCCCTTAGCTGAGTAAGTGCAATCTTCCTACTGATTCTGTGGATCTCTGATCTATCTTTTCATGTTCAATGGCTGAACTCATATGTATTACCTGCTGGTTTCATTAATCTCAGACTTAACATTGTATAGATTCTTGGGATTGTTCCAATTCATATATTATCCCAATTGGCACGAGAGTCCTGCTGACATTGGACATGGCCTCCAGCTTGCAGTAGAAATTAGGATTTGAAATCCTAAGTAAAACACAACTTGCTTAGATTCTAATTTATTTAGGATCTGAATTCCATGTGAAATAGGATTTGAGTGGGAGTAGTTTTCTACTTGTCACTACCTCCAAAAAAAAAAAGAAATTGTGCAAATTTTAGGCATCAACAAGTGTATACTTGCTAGTGGGGTCAAACCCGGCAAGATAGGTTGGTGGGGGTCCCACCAGACCAAGGGAGGACCTGATGCGGGACAGAAAAGGAGGTGCCGCCATCCCGGCGCACATCGGCGGGCCCGAAACAGGGCTGACAGGCACGGAACCGGACCGAAAGCAAGCTGAACCGGTTTAAAAGGCGCTGAACCGCGATGAACCGAGCTGGAAATTGCTGAACCGGGGCTAAAACCCTCTGAACCGGACTTGGAAGAGCTGAACCGGCCTTGAAATGGCCTTTGGGGGCCTAAACTAGCCTAAACCGGCCCTGAACTGGGCTCTGGATGCCTAAACCAGCCTGAACCGGCGTGAACCGGGCTCAAACCCCGCTGAACCGGCCCCTAGCCTGGTCTGGCCCGTGGACCACGTAGACGCGAGCCGGCCGCGGTGAACCGGCCGACCGTCGCTCGCGCGGGCGACTTAACCCGGGGGGGGGGGAGTCTTGGTCGTGGCCGCGCGGGTGGCTGTTCGCTGAGTACCCCCGGGTGAGGATGCTTCACGCCCGATCACCCGAGGGCTCCCGATTGGGGCTTACGACCTCACCGTCTACTGCTCTGTCTCACGCGAGAGGAGGGAACTTTGGAGCTCAAAGCCGCTGGCGCCGGCGCTATCAGGGATGCCAAAGGGAATCCTCCACCGGCACCATCGTCTCCATCTTCTTCTTCTTTCCTCTCTGTCTTTGTCTTCGTTGGGCCTTCCGGAAGGGGATTTAACCGGCTGGGGGAACAACGATGGGAGGGCTCAGGGGTGTTGTGAGGGGCTTTCTGAGGGGCTAATGAGACCTGTGGGAGAGGCTTGAGGAGAGAAAGGGAGTTGACTGGGGTGGGGAAGGGTCTGTTAGCGCACCGGGTGTGCGTGTGGGTGCGTCTAGAAGGTGAGGGGAAGGGGACGGAAAGGGGAACCAAGGAGGCGGGTCTGGCAAGCTTCCCGTAGGGGGGGGGTGTCGTAGGGGTCAAGGGAAGGTGAGGGTTGGGGCGGAAGGCCCCGACGGAGCCGGGACAGGTGTCGACGAAATGTCGAAGACCATGGAACTTGTCGGAGGTGAAGGGGAAAACGATTGGGATAGGGGAAGGACGTTGGATCTAGCTCCGGAGGTGGGGAGGAAAACCGAGAAGGGGAGGGGAGAACTAGGAGCACCTGGAGGTGAGGGAACGATGCCGTTGTCGAAGGGGGGGAAGGGGGAAAACGGGAGGAGTTTTCTCCTTTTCTTCCAAACATCCATCTCCCCTCCCATTCAATGACTTGGGCACTTTAAATAGAGTTAGGCATTACAAGATGGACCTCTAAAAACCCTAATTACTTATATGTCCTCTAAAGGACTAAAATAAAAAAGACTCAAAGGACTCTAAATACTCAAATAAAAATGCATAAAAGTAAAATTCTAACACTACGAAATAAAAGAAATAACTTCATCGTTTCCTAAGAACTCGGAAGACGCTATCTCTGAACAAACGGACGATCCGGTCTGTACCGGTCCCCATCATTCTCCCCCGGTTGTGAAAAACTCGTTTTCGAGTTTTGTAGTGCTGGACAATTACCACGGCTACTACTAAAACAGAGGACAGCGGTAGCACGACCCGGGTGAGAACAAAGTGGGACCGGGAAGCTCCAAGGTGACCCAGACGGTGTCGTAAGTGTTGTCAAACTCCAGGTCTGGGTACTCTGTCATGTCAACTGTGCGCGGATCCTCTGGAATAGCCTCGGTGGTCAACTCGATCAGCAGCTCCACAACCTGTGCGGTCAACTAGATCAGGATGGCTCGATCGGTCTCGGCCGCGACAAGGTGTCATTATTCTGTCGTCAACTCAAGTAGTAATTCTGTAAGTTGTTCAGTCAGCTCAACCTCGATGGCTCTGTCTGCCTCGGCATCTATAGTGCACTGCTACTCATACTCTGCGGCAAGCTCTGAACTGGCCTTATAAACTGTCTCGACAAGTGTATCAATCTGCTAAGTCACAGGCCACTGGGCATAAGTGTTGCCGATGCAAATTGGCTCTCTCAGCACTCTGTACTCCTTGGGCCGCAAGGTAAGCTCTCAAGCGAATGTGTCCAAGTCTGCGTGCCGATCAGCTAACCATTTGGTACTCAAGATGAGATAGTGCTCGTAGGAAACTCTCACACCAAGCATCCTCGACATACCACACTGTCCACGGTCTAAGTTGGCCTTTGACAATACGAGCAAACTGGACGTAAGCTCGACTATCTTCGACCACCTGATAATCTGGATGCGATTAGCTCGTAGAGGGACTGCGAGATGATGTTGTGTGAAGAGTTGGACAGAAATGCCATGGTGTGCACCTCTAACGGTAATGTAACATCAAAACTGAAGTGTCGATGTCCCACGCAATGTAAGGATCCCGACTTATGGAAACTGGTCGACACCGGCTCTAATACCAAACTAATACAGAACAGAAAAGGAGATGCCGCCATCCTAACGCACGACGGCGGCCCGAAACGGGCCTAAACCGGACCGAAAGCAAGTTGAACCGGTCTGAAAGGCACTGAACCGCAATGAACCGAGCTGGAAATCGCTGAACCGGGGCTAAAACCCTCTGCACCGTACTTCGAAGGGCTGAAGCGGCCTCGAAATGGCCTCGCAGGGCCTAAACCAGCCCCGAACCGGGCTCGGATGCCTAAACCGGGTCTAAAACCAACATGAATCGGGCTTCGAACCCGACCGAACCGGCCCCTAGCCCGCGGACTACGTAGACATGAGTCGCCCGCCGCGAACCGGCCAACCGTCGCCGCGCGAGCGACGAACCCCCCCCGCGGGGGGGGGGGGGTTCATGGCAGCGCGGGTGGTTGTCGGGGATGAAAACGTGGGCAGGCGGCTGTTCGTCGTGTACCCCCAGGTGAGGATGCTTTACGCCCAATTGCCCGAGGGCTCCCAACCGGGGTTTGCGACCTCGCCGTCTGCTACTCCGTCTCGCGCAGGAGGAGGGAACTCTGGAGCTCGAAGTTGCCGGCGCCAGTGCTATCGGGGATGCCGGAGGGAGCGGGACCAGAGGGAATCCTCCGCCGACGCCGTCGTCTCCATCTCCGTCTTTGTCTTCGTCGGGTCTTCCGAAAGGGGATTTAACTGGCGGGGGGAACAGCGATGGGAGGGCTCGGGGGTGTTGTGAGGGGCACCGTGAGGGGCCAATACGACCTGTGGGAGAGGCTTGTGGGAGGAAGGGGAGTCAACCAGGGTGGGGAAGGGTTCTGTTAGTGGCACCGGGCGCGCACGCGGGTGCGTCCGGAAGGTGAGGGGAAGGGGGTGGAAGGGGGAACCAGGGGGTCTGGCGAGCTTGCAGTAGGAGTGGGGTTGTCGTAGGGGTCAAAGGGAAGGTGAGGGGTGG
Source organism: Cryptocoryne crispatula var. balansae (assembly GCA_036172225.1). NCBI lineage: Eukaryota > Viridiplantae > Streptophyta > Magnoliopsida > Alismatales > Araceae > Cryptocoryne > Cryptocoryne crispatula. The sequence continues at coordinate 41,510,683 of CM069928.1, forward strand.
GAGGGAAGGCCCCAAGAGAGCTAGGACAGGGTGTCGACGAAAATGTCGAAGTACTTGGAAACTTGTCGGAGGTGAAGGGGAAAACGATTGGGATAGGGGAAGGATGTCGGACCTAGCTCCGGAGGTAGGGAGGAATACCGGGAAGGGGAGGGGAGAACCAGGAGCACCTGGAGGTAAGGGAATGACGTTGACGTCAGAGGGGGAAGGGGGGAAGCGGGAGGAGTCTTCTCCTTTTCTTCTAAACATCCATCTCCCCTTCTATTCAATGACTTGGACTCTTTAAATAGAGTTAGGCATTACAAGATGGACCTCTAAAAACTCTAATTACATATATGTCCTCTAAATGACTAAAACAAAAAGGACTCAAAGGACTCTAAATAATCAAATAAAAATGTATAAAAATAAAATTCTAACACTACGAAATAAAAGAAATAACTTCGTCGTTTCCTAAGGACTCGGAAGATGTTATCTTCGAACAAACGGACGATCCGGTCCGTACCGGTCCCCATCAGGACCCCTAGCAAACTAAGTTGGTTGCTGGTGGGCCAGAGTGGCCCCACCAGTCCGCAGTCGTTGCTAGTGATCCCACCAGCCAAAGTCCCTGATTACCCTCCTTTTTCCCTTTTTCTCTATCCTTTCTTGATGGTGGGCCCCACCTGATTTTCTCCCTTATTTTGCATAGGAGAGGATGAAAACAGCTGGTCTCGCAACCATGCAAGGTATGTGGCAGAGTTTGTGACTCTCATCAGCAGAGTATTTGACTCATCAGAGTCATATGGGCTTGATTATTTAGGGGGGCACCATTGAAAATAACAAAATGATAATAATGTCATAAAATAATACAAAAAATTGACTACCAACAATAACGAAACATGTTCTACTCACCAAGCACAACTTAAAAATATTTCTAAATAACAAACGTTGGTAATATTGTCTTCATTAATAAATAAATAATCAGAAAATGAAGATACATAAACCAAAACAAATCACATATAAATAAAAAAATGTTAAATTAACCAAACAAGTTGAGCAAACAGAAATAAGTGGTACAAAAAAATTAAAAGAAACAAATTTTAAAACAACTAAATATATCTGAAACATGTATATCAGAAAAAAAATATTTTAAAGTAAAAGAATAGTATAAAATGGCAAGAAATAAAGCAAACAAACAAAAAACAATAAATTATAAAAATGAATAAACATGTCAAAAATGAATGGTTAATTTAAAAATATCCATCACATAAAATGACGCTAAATCAACAACAGTATCAAAAAATAATAAAAGATGAATATGCTAAATAGAAAAAATTCACAAAATATGAAGATGAAAATCAAAGGATATGATAAAATTTATCTTCTTACCATGTTGTGTGAGAAGCACCTGAGGCGAGGAGGGTCGTGCCTCAATTCAAGTACTTGAGATGTTCACCTCAAGCACTTGATGTGAAAAACAATTTTTACTATATATTTGTATTTTATATTTTATATGTACGTACCTAGCGACAGCCACCTGCCTCACTGGAACCGACACTGCCCCCGACCCACCAACTGCGCTGGGGAGTTTGGACCCTCTTCTCCTCCCCTACTATTGGTGTTTCTACCTGTGGCCATTTCCCTGCATGCGCCCTAGGGAGTGCACAACCAAATCGGGCACCTGATTTTGCCGTCTCCTAGGTTCCGTGGACCTCCTCCTTGTCCCACCACCTCCCTCACACAGGTTGCTAGCGTCTGCCGCGTAGGAAAGCCCATAGGAGCGACCTTCTTGATCAAAGACTGCATCTCTTATCCTCTCGATGTAAGGTGGAGGGGTGCAAGCTCCATCGGCTGCCATCATGTCAAAGCACGGGTGCCAAGTACCTCATCATTTGCCTGGAAAATGAGGATATTTTAATTGAAACCTATTGAAAAGGGTGGGCCGTTGTGACTTCCCAGTGAGATCCATCCTTTTCTTGTATATACAATTTTATCTTTCTATTAAATTACTTACATATTTGTGTAGTTTAACAATAACTTTACCTACTCCTTATATTATACTGAAGTAAGAATTTATCTTTTATCCTTGTTAGTTATTTAAAGTAGAAAGAATTTATTTTAGTAAATTGATTCTTAATTTGTACAATCTATTAGTAGTTGTTGACATCATAAGTAGCTCTTGATTGATTACTAATTTCTTTTCCTTCGTAACATTAACACAAATTCTTCCACATAGTTCAAATCTATGTTATTTTCAAGTTACTTGGTTTATATCAAGGCAGTCCTTATTTTGCAAGTGCCATCATACTAAGTGTATATTTAGTATTATCTAGTACTTAGTTCTCTTGCCATTGTCGGTTTCTAGCACAGACATAAAAGGAGAGGGTTGCGTAGAGGGTGACAACCAACGTAAAACACATGTCAATTCCATTTCATGGATTCAAAACTTATTTATTTTGGTGTCAATCTAAGAGGGAACTCGAAGGTAAGTAGTACTGTAAGTTGGGCAAGGAAGAGAGCCACCCACTTAACTTTGTTAGGTTCACAAAGAAGAGACTCTGTTAGGGGTAGGTTGCTAGGGTAGGGAGAGGGTTCAATTAGAAAGAGTAGAAATGTACTTGACCTCTCGGTAGCCATTAAAGCAGAGAGTGCGCAAACTCAATCCTAGTCAAGTTAGGTTAGAGACTAGGTTACGTATCGGTACATGGAATATGTAAACCCTCACAGTACAAGTCAATGGAGCTGGTAGACAAGACCAATATCGCCCGCATTCAAGAAACCAAATGGAAATGGGAGAAAGTTAGGTTTCAAACTTTGGTACTCAAGGTAGGCGTCAAATAAAAATATAGTAGAAATATTTTTGGATAGTACTCTCAAAAACAAGGTGGTGTTTGTGATTCGACTGGGAGATAAGATTATTCTAATTAAGATGATTGCTCATCAAGAGGTTATCAATGTGATCAGCGCTTATACCCCCAAATAAGTGCAAGTAGTGAGTTGAAAGCTTAATTTGGGAGGATATGGACGATATTATGCAAAGGATACCGAATGCGAAGAGCATCCCCGATTTACGGTAATCTTAATGGTCACATCGGGTCCCATGTATGGGTTTCGAGAGCGTCCACGGAGACTATGAATACGGGAAACAAAACTTGGAGTTCATGGTGGCATATGACCTGATCCTAACGAATACTCACTTCGTCAAGATAGACTCACACCTAATAACGTTTAAGAATGGGAGGAGCATAAGCCAAATTGATTTCATTCTTACTAAGAAGGCCAATTGCACTCAATGTATGAATTGCAAAGTCATACATATCAGAGGCTCACACTCAACATAAACTACTAGTCTTAGATTTTAATATCTTAGGATAGTTACATATCACAAAGATAAGGTGGCCCTAAGAATAAATGGCGCGTAGTTTAAGGAAATTAAGCTTCGAAAGATTTAAAGGAGGACTCCAAGCTAGTGGAATGGGATACGAACAAAGAGGCTAAGTCAATACGGGTTAAGTTGACATCGAAGATTAAGATGATAAAAACTATTTTCGGAGAGTCAACTAGGTGGGGCCCACCTACGAAGGAAGCATGGTGGTAGAATGATGAAGTACAAAGAGCAAGAAAAGTAAGAGAGTAGTTTAAGAAATCGTCCAACTATGTAACAAGCAAGGCCTTTGAACAATATAAGAAAGCGAAGCGCGAGGCGAAAAGAGCAAGCTAAAGCGAGCCAGTGGAGTCTCCGTCGTAATAGGTTATACGGCCAATCGGGTACAAACGAAGGTGAAAAAATTATTTATCGACTGGCCAAATTGAGGGAGAGGATATCTCGAGACTTAAGATGGGTTTGGTGTATTAAAGACATGGAGGGGAAGATGTTAATGCAAATGAGAATATCTAAGAATAGTGAAAATGTTACTTTGAATCACTCTTCAATGAACAAGCCTTCGCAAGTTCAACATAGCAGGAGGGGGACTGAGGGCAAGGGTCAAAGTCCTCTAAAAATATTACCCCTGTAGAAGTGTGCTTAACACTGGGAAAAATGGGGAACTCAAAAGCGTGTCATCCTGATAACATCCTAATTGAAACCCGAAAGTGTCTAGGTGAACGAGGAGTGGAGTGGCTAACTCTTCTATTTAATAAAATAGTTACTTTCAGAAGAATAACAAATGAATGGAGAAAGAGCATCCTCATCCCGCTATTTAAGAAGAAAGAGAATGTATAGGATTGTGAAAACTATAAAGGTATTAAGCTAATGTGCCAAACTATGAAGTTGTAAGAGAAGGTTATAGAAAGTAGACTATAAGAGTGTACTAAAATCTCGAATATCAATTTGGATTTCGCTAAGTAGATCAATTAACGAGACCATCTTTCTACGATCCTTAAATGAGAAATATAGAGACCTAAAGAGATATCTTCATATCATTTTCAATGATTTTGAAAAAGCATATGACCGTGTTTCAAGAGATGTTTTCAAGGTGGTTGTTAAGAAAGAATATGGTGCCCAGTGGATTCGTTAACATCATTAGAGACATGTATAAAGATCCAACCGCCCATGTTTCATCCCCAAGAGGAGAGTTAGGGAGCCTTCTCAGTGTTAGTGGGGCTACACCAAGGGTCTACGCGTAGTCCATACTTATTCGCCATAGTCTTGGACAAAATAACTAAATATATACAAGAGAGTTTACCTTTGTGTATGATATTCGCAGATGATATTCTTTTGATTGATGAGACTGCAGATAGCATAAACAGAAAACTCAAAGACGGAGAACCGAGTTAAGCCAAGGAGTTCAAAATTCGCAGACGAAGACAGAGTATATGCATTTCGCATTTAATGAAACCCCAAAAGTCAAGAGACTAAAGTAACCTCGACGAAACGATTCGCACCGAGTACCCAATTTAAATACTTGCGTTCAATCTTACATAAGAACAAAGAATGTGACAAGATGTCAACCATAGGATTAAAGTGATGTTGAAATGGAGATAGACAACATGGATACTTTCAGAATCGTAAAATCTTCAAAAAATTGAAAGAAAAATTCTATCGCATGACTATAAGACTCGTAATGTTGTATAGTAGCGAGTGTCAGTAATTAAAAAGAAGCATACTATCAAATTGAGTACAACCGAAATACGGATGTTACGGTGGGTGCGTGGCCACAGACTAATGAACAAAATTTGTCACGAGGGCATTAGAGACAAAGCGAGAGTTGCGAGAATCGAGGATGTAATAAAGTTAAGAAAAGATTTCGTTGGTTTGGGCATATCGTAGGACATCCTCTCGAGGCACCTATCGATAAGTTGAGCCCCCGGTGTTGTCAACGCAGAATAGACAAAGAGATATACCAAAATTAACTTGGTGTAGACATATCCAATACGACGGATGATTTAGTATAAGTGAAGAATCGGCGAATGATCACGTAGAATGAAAAATACGAATCTATGTAATCGACTCTAATTATTTAGGATTAAGACTTTAAGTTTGAGTTTGAATTTGATATTTTATATGTACATCTATGAGTCATTAATAACAACATAAATTTAAAACTCGGTCAAGGAAGTCGAGAGAGAAAGGGGTAGGCAGGGGTTGATGGAGAGAGAGGGTGTCGAGAGGAGACGGTAGAGGAAGAGAGAGTGTATGATGGGTTGCAAGGAATGGCCGAGAAAGATAAATACTGGAGAGGGGCAGGAGAGGCAGAAGGGTAGGAAGGGGAAGGAGGAGGACCAACCTCTACTTGCTTCCTTAGGACAGGACGACAGCACCTCCGGTGCAAGCAGCAACAAAGGTTCCCCATTTGAAAAGAAAAAGGAACATACGACTCAAATCATGGCTCCCCACATTTGCATTATTTAATTTAATTTTTGCATAATCATGTGTGAAATGATATGTATATAATGTACCTAATGACTTTGGTAAAACGAATAAACTTCCTCATTAATATTTGCAATGAGGTGTGTCATTAAGTTGTTCATATTAAAAGCATAATAAACACTATCCATGATGATCTTAATAAAATTAATCGTAAAATGATATGCCAAAGTGAAATTAAGTATCATCATATTAAATTACTAACAACAAGACCTAAAAAATAAAAATTAATTGAAACCATAACAAAACAAGTCAACAAAACATAATGAAAAAGTCAAATAACAACTTAAGTGTTAATAATGCAAGACAATAACAAAATCATGATAATGTAATAAGATTATACATATAAAATGACTACCAACAATAACAAAACATGCTCTATTAGCCAATTGAAACTTAATAAAAATGTTTTAATCAACAATGCATAATAATGATGCATTTTTAAATAAATAAATAATGAGATTAAAATAATAAATAAAATACCAATACATGAATCAGAACAAACAACAAATAATTAAAAATATTAAGGTGACTAAAATATTGATCACGTGGCAATAACTTGCATAAATATAAAAAAGAAGTAAATTGAAAAAATAAAGTTGTAAAACAACTAAACAAATCTGAAACAAGTGTATGAAAACAAATAATTAATATTTTTTGAATAAATAGAATAAATGAACATGTTGACATCAAATTATGCAATATATAAATATACTTAAACCAAAAAATAACTAAACAGACTAGAGAATAAATGTTTAATTTAAAACATCAATACATAAAAAATATGCTATATCAACAACAAATGCCAATAACATAATACAAAAATATTAAAAATAAAATGTAAAATCCCATAAGATATTTCAAACTGATGATCATAGGATGATAAAATTCTCCCCTGTTCTGTTGTTATGTGTGTTAGATGTGAATTCAAACTTCGATTATGGTTGATCAAGGATGGTCTACCCACCACAATATAATTAACAACAAGTACATTTGAACAGTCACGGGAAGAAGTCAAATCTTAAATTTCATGAACACACATCAAAAGGTTACATATTTTCAAGCATAAAATTTTCTTCCCTAAACTAGAAAACATAAAAATTTTCTATAATGTAAGAGAAAACTTGTATTTATATATAAAAAAATTGAGGTTTACACGGAGTGCTGTATCAATATATACTCTGAAGAACAGAACCCTGAAGCAGTCCGGAGAATCGAACTTTACTGTAAAAACTTGAATTGCTTTCAGAACTAGATCAACGGAAAGGAATTCAAGTCTAACACCCACTATCAGATATGTTCTTCTAATTATGTATTATGTGTAAAGTATCAAATAACAAGAAGACAGCCTGACAAACACAAGAATTTGAAAAGTCCAGATAATGTCTACGTTTCTGATACTTGAGTAGTTCTCCACTATATCAGTAGAAACTGGCGACATAAAATAATAAGTAAAAGGCTGACAAAGTAAAAAATGAGTACAAATTACTTAGCATGCGGTTCATTTGAATAGCGCATCATAGCAGGAATCAACTTGCGTGGATTCAGATTGTTGGTGGTCATCCAGCATTCAACCGTCTCATAAGCATCAAGCATTATCAAATCAGGAGCAAATTTATACTGCAAAAAATTGAAACTTTAACCTTTGGCAGTGATCTGAAGTGAAGGTATCAAGCATAGATGTAGTCAATATGAAACATAGTTTAATCAACTCTAAGGATGCTAGCAAATAAATAACTAAATTTACAGCCCATCAACATACCTGAAGTTCTATGGAGACATTGGGCCTCTTGAGCACTTCCAATGCTTTCTTTGTCTCTCTATGCTGAAGACCAAAACGGATGTGTTAAATGGACTCGTTTAACAGCATATCAGCATTTCTTAATATTCCTCCATGATCCACACAAATAACACTTCGTTCTAAGATGCAAGTCACACATTTAACTGAAAAGCAATGCACACACAGAACATGTAGACACATACACACATTGAAACATATATTACAAGATATATACATACATATCTTATAAAATGAATATATAATAGTTTCTGAGAATCCATTTTAATGACCCAAAAGAATGGGCAGCATCTAATAATCATGTGGGAAGGCTTTAAAAGAGAGGATATTATGCTAACTGCATTTAGGAAAACAATCAACTTCATGCTAACTTTTTGAGGTTAGGAGGGAGAAAAGCCTTTCTTTAAAAACTAAAACTTTACTGCAGCATGAAGAGCAATAAAGTATATGGTGCATTTGGATGGGATCATGTCGGATGATGATTGGAATCCCATAAATAGGCCCATCCAAAAGCAACCTGAGGCATTCCTCTCCTTCGCTTTTTCTTTGTTTCAACATTTGTTAATCCCTTTCATCCTCTCACATTACTCTCCATTTACTCCTCTCTCTCGTTTGTTAATGCATCCTCCTATTACCCCCATATTTTTTTCTTTATTTCATCTTTCCTTGCATTCTATTCTTCTCCATATATTTATGTTCCTCTCCCTTCTCTTATTTTATTCCTTTTTGTCATTAATCCACTAGTGCTACCTCCCTTTAGCATAATTTCTTGCAGCTTTCATCTCCCACAATCTTCTACTCATCTCATCTGCTTGATTGTAGGAAGAAAGAAAGGTGTTACCGTGTTAGTGGTTGTCTTGAGAGTCGATCACAATAGTAAGGACACTATAACAACTTAAATGTCTTGTAGTAATATTTTATATAGCATTATTCTCACTTTGTGTTTTATGTTATTGTCATATAGTATAAATACATAGTGATTTCCCTAGATTTATGCAAAGACAATTGAGTGTTGAAAAAATCATCTACATTTGATATTATAAAAGAGAATATACCATAAAACCCTACTTTATAAATTCTCTGGCTATTGCAGATTGGATTGAGAGAGCAAGCTCTTTGGAAGAATTCATATATGAGTATGACTTCCTTTGTACTGTATTGAGTTAATATACTAATGACGCTAAATACACTAATTCCAAAATACTATACAAATGACCCTAGTTCGCAAAACCGGCCGATTTTGGCATCCAATACATATGCCCACCCGACTTTGGGGGCTGGGGGAATCCAATCCAACCTTTATTTCCCATTGGCATCGGCAAAATCGGACCGATTCCACTCAAATCGGTTGATTCTTGGCAGGAATCGGCTCCTACCGTAGCCGCAGCGGTGTAGCCTTCCCCAGCCACCGGTATTCCCTGGATCCCGGTAAGTCACTAAATCCATGGCAGGCCCAATATGCAACACCGCGGCAGTGTTGTGATGCCACGACCACTGCTTCACCCCCCTTTTGGCACAATTTTGGCTTAAAAAGGGTTGGATAGGACCAGAATCCGATTGAAGCGCTGATTTGTGTTTTATTAGATTTTTATGGGTTTTTGAATAACCAATCCAGTTCAATCCTAAATCAAAAATTCTTCCATAAAATCGGCCAATTTTCTGATTCGATCCAATCATGATTGGAATTGGCACTCACTCATCCGGTGGCTGATTTCGATTTCCCAATCTTTGCAGATGACAAACTATAAGTATACAGTAGCTATGAATCGAAAAGTTCAACAAATTAACATCCCTTGTACCAAATAGAAATCATCACATAGTTGTTTGATACTATCCATAATTGATGAGTAAGTAAATTAATTATAGAGTTAAATTTCCAAGTTTAAAAGAAATTTAAGGTTAGTTCACAGCCAACTTGCTATTAAGTCTAAACATCAAAATTAGATGGTCAAATAAATGATAAAAGAATAAATATGAAATAGATAATTAATTCAAATTAAACCATTAAATAAACTTACTAGCTTTGAGCTATTAGTAGATAGTAGATAGTAGATATGAATTATTGAATAAGATTCATTAATTATTACAGTAATAAATTCTTTATAAATAAAAGAGATTGGCCGAAAGATGAATCAAATAGCCACCCTACGATTCATTCCCCCCCCCCGACCACTGCAATGTCCACCAACAGACAATTACTTGGAGCCTTGGAGTAGATTGATCCACAAGGGCATCAATTGAAAGAGAAAGAGATAGAGATTGATTTCCAACAACGTTTCGAGGCTCTGATGGAGACTACAATGTTCAATTAATCCTTCTTCCAATTCTTCTCCATTTTGAAGCATTTCCACCTACACCTCTACCTCAACCGCTTCCTCTACGTTCTCCCGAAAACACCCCTTCTGGTTGTTCCAGAACGATGTGGCATTCTCGACTTCTTAGGGATGATTGGTTACGCACTAACATCTCGCACTTCGATCATCCATATCAAGTGATTTCTCGATCACATACTCACTATTCGTGAGAATATAATCATTTCTATAATATGAGATGTTTATAAATTCTTTATGCACTCTCATTATCAGTGAGATACATGTTATTTCACATGCACTCCCACGATCCATGAGTTGTATATACATTCTTATGTACTCCTACTATTTGTGTGATACATATATATTCATAAACATTTATTATCCATGAGATGCATATATTTTCATTTGTAACTCATATAATATCGTTATTCATGAACATTATCATTGACTCACATTTCTGAGTCCCATTAAGCCAGCATGTTTAATAAAATTTTCTACTGAGGTACTCCTTGTCAAAGAATCAACAATCATATCACTAGTGAAGATATAACTATAACTCATCTTTATCTCCTTTTTTGCACAATATCCTTTACATGATGATATTGTACTTTTATATACTTTCCTCTTAAGCTCGTCACTCCACTATTAATCAGGTTGATAGTGGCCTGCTTGTCATAACGGATTTCAATTGACCCATCAGCTAAATTGAGACCCAAATTAAATAAAAATTGTCTAATCCAGACAGCGTGAGAAGTAGCCATACTACAAATAATACACTCAACTTTTTGTGCGTATCATGTCACACACCCCTGTTTTTTGCTATCTCATAAAAAAATTGCACCACCAAAGATAAACAAGTGTCTCGAAGTGGACTTTTCATCATCTTTATCTCTTTTGAACTCCGCATCAGAGTAACCAAGTACTTCAAGTGTTTTTACTTGGTATACTAACCTATGGTGCAATGTACCATTTAAGTACTTTATAATCCTTTTAACAAATTTCCTAATGTGTTGATGCAGATTACTTTAATACATGCTTACTAAGCTTAGTGTAAATTGTAGCATTTACAGTAACTTAAGCATACACTAAGCTTCCAATAACTTGAGCATAAGTGATGTTAAGTGAACTTTGTCCCTTTTTGGGACATTACTCCTTACTTAACTTCTTTTCATAAACTAGTGGCGTATTTACCGGATTACAATTCTGCATCCCAAATCTTCTAAGTACAGACCTCATGTACTTTTTCTAGCTTATTGTCCCTCTCAATCTGGACACCAAAGACACAAGATGCCTCTCCCAAGCCCATCTAAAATTTCTCACTTAGCTCAAATATAACACTATTCAATTTTCCTATATCATTCCTGACGAGCAATATATCATCCACATACAAGGATAATATAATAACCATACTCTCACTCTTCATGACATACACATAGCTATACGACTGATTTGGAATAAAGCCGAATCGAATAATTACATCATGAAATTTAAAATATCACTGTTTAGATTATTACTTTAATGCATACAAAGATTTTCTTAATTTACATATCTTATTCTCTTTTCCTTCCACCTGAAATCTATCAGGTTGTCGTATATATATCTTCCTCCAACTCTCTGTTGACGAATGTAATTTTAACATCCAACTAAGATAATTCTAAGTCAAAATATACAATAATTGCTAATAATATCCTTATAAATGCAAACTTCACCACAGGAGAATAGGTTTCGAAAATCGATGCTAAACCCTCGACAATTAAACAAGCCTTATAATTTTTTATAGACCCATCACTCAAAACTTTCTTTTAAATACCCATTTACATTCAATAAGCTTCTTATTCCTAGGCAAATCACACAGTCCTATACTCTATTGATTTTCATGTAGTTTATTTCTTCTTTCATATATTTTAGCCATAATTTTGATTCACGCGATTTCATGGCATCAATGTAATTTAACAAATCTGTGTGAACTTTCTCATTTATGTCAACAGTTAGACATGAAAGATCACATGACTATAAATAAAATAGGAGATCCTTTGATCATAGGATTATTCTAATTCTCAACTACTTCTTGTTGAGATTGTTCTACTGTCTAAGATTCTTCTTCCATTGGCGGATCATTTCTACAATCTTCATTGTAATAATTATCATCTATTACAATAAGAGATTACTTCTCAATTTTAAGAAGTTCCTCTTCCTCTAGATTTTCTAGAAATGTAACATCCCTATATTCAATTATCCCTTTTCTTATGGAAGAACCTATAGCCATTCGGTTTTTCACAATATCCTATGAACTTACATTTCAACATTCTTGATTCTAACTTATTTTTAAGTTGTTCTGGAATGAGAACATAAGATATAGATCCCCATTTGACGAGACGCTCCAAGTTTACTTTTCCCCTTTTCCACAAATTTATAAGATATGCATTCAATAGACTTGGTGGGTATTCTATTCAATATATAACTTGCCGTGAACAATGTTTCTTCCCAAAATTTCTTAGGAAGAATAAATTGAGATAGCATACATTTAACCACATTTATTAAAGTTCTATTTTTTCTTTCAGCCAACTATTTTGTTGTGGCATATATGTCACTGTTACATGCCGCTTTATTCTATGCTCTTCGCAATATTACTCAAACTCTTTTAAATTATATTCTCTATCTCTATCAGTTCTTAACATCTTAATATCCCTACCCAGTTGCCTTTCCACTTTTTTTATATATATCTTTAAACAACTGAGTGCCTCAAACTTAGTAAAAAAGAAATACACATAGGCATATCTTGAATAGTCATCTATAAATGTAATAAAATATTCCTTGTTATCATATGATTTCAAATTTAGAGGTCCACAGATATAAGAGTAGATCAACTCTAACAATTCATGTGATTTATGCCCAATCGTAAATAGTTTCTTAGTCTTCTTTCCGACTAAGCAATGTTCACAAGGTGACAATTCTGTCTTTGACAATGGCAACATATTCATTCTTGTTATTAGTTCCATTTTAGATTTTCCAAGATAACCCAATCTACGATATCAAAGATCACATTTTGTCTGATAACACAAAAAAAATGCTCAGAACTAGCATCTAAATTATTTCTTTTAGTGACAATTAAAGGAATATAAAATAGATCATATTATGAGGAAAACTTTCTCATTGCATATATACCTCCATACATTCCATCGACACTCCTCGAGAATCATAATGTTATCCCTAAGATCTATCTTATAAGTACAAACACCTTCCACATCAATATAAGTGTCATTTTCTATCATTATTCTATATTCCTTGGCATTTGATTCATTTAGTGGACACAAGCCCTTCCTTAACCTTTACAAAATGCCTAGTAGCTCCCGAATTGACCCATCACTCATTCAATTCATTAAACTTGCGTCACATTCAACAATGCCGACAAATTTTCTCTTTCTAATTCCCTTGTCTTCCGGTGTAGATTTTCATCCAAATTTCTATGATTACTCATACAAATTGGCTTTAAAATGACCAATTTCACATAACTATAGCAGTATATTCAGAATCTTCTTACGGTGTCAATAACGAGCAATTAACTTTCTATTTATTGCTTTGACCTCTTTTATATTCAGCTCTAGTCCTTTTCTTCTAGCTATAATACAAAATTCTGTTGCTAACCTTGAAGGCAACTTAATGACAACTAAAACTAAACTAACAATTCTTTACCAATGGCGCTTTACGGCTCCGATGAAGAGATCGATGTTCGTTACTTTCTCCAATCACGAGTTCTACTTTTATGCAGGCAACGCATCTCTACATCTCTCGCCCTCGAACTCGATCTCGCCGTATCAAGCATAACCATCTCCCACGGTTACGCCAATATACACATCTCATCTAATTTACTTGGAGGTCATCCACCGTATAATATCTTCGACGGTTGCGCCTAGTTGCGTATCTCCTCCATTTATCTCGTAGGTTAGCTATCAAATAACATCTCCCACTCGCCAACCAAAACGAGTAATTCCTTATCGTATACTCACTATCGAGACTACAACTATTTCTATATTCTAAGATGTGCATACATTCTTTACGTACTCCTAATATCCATAAGATACATACATATTCTTACGCATTCCCACTATGTACGAGATGTATATATATTCTTATATACTCCCACTTTTCATGAGATACATATATATTCCTATACCACCTCATTTTCTATGAAAATCATAAATGACTCATATGTTCCTGAGTCTCATTAAGCCAACATGTTTAATGAAAATTTCCACCAAGATATCCTTTGTCAAAGGATCAACAATCATATCAGTATTGGGGACATAAGTAACCGTTATTTCCTCCTGTAAATATCATGCATGTAATGATATTGTATTTTTATATGTTTTCCTCAAAAACTATTTACTTCACTATTAATCAAGTTGACGGCGGGTTGATTATCGCAATAGATCTCAATTAAATTCCATCAATTCGATACCCAAAACCATTAAAAATCATCTAATCCGTAAGGCACGAGTGGTAGCCATATTGTAGGCAATATACTCATTTTTATCGCAATATTGGTCCGTGGCAAGATTTACTCAAATTTTCCTATGTAAATCTTGCCATAGACCCATATTTCTTATTATCTTAAGAAACAGCTGCACCACCAAAGATGAACAAGTGTCCTGAACTAAACTTTACATCATTTTTATCCCCACTAAAATTCACATTAGAGTAACCAAAAACTTCAAGTGTTTCTGCTTGATAAATTAACTTGTGGTGCAATGTACCCTTTAAGTACTTTAGAATGCTCTTAACAGCTTCCCAATGTCTGATCCAAGATTACTCTGATACCTGCTCACTAAGCTTATCGCAAATGCTATACGAGGCTTCGGTACAAGGCATCGCATATATTAAGCTTCCAACTCGCTCGAGTATAAGCCATATTAAGCGAGCCTTACCCTTCTTCGGACATCGCTCATCGTTTAACTTCTTTCCGCAAACCAAAGGTGTATTTGCTGGGTTACAACTCTACATCATAAATCTTCTCGCATGCAGACAGTATGTACTTTTCATGGTTTATGCATAACAATCTATACTTCCCGTCTCTTTCTATCTAGACACCAAGGACATAGGACTCCTTTCTCATATCCTTCATCTCAAATTTTTCACTGAACTCAAAGTTTATCTTATTCAACTTTTCGATGTCGTTTTTAATAACAATATATCATCTACATATAAGGACAATATAATCACCATGATCCCACTCTTCATGACATTCACATAGCGATTCAATGAATTTGAAAAAAAGTCGAGTTGAAAAATAATATCATGAAATTTGAGAGACCATTGTCTAGATGATTGCTTCAATCTATACAAGAATTTTCATAGTTTACATACCTTATACTTCTATCTTTTTACCTGAAATCCTTCTGTAGACACGCCAATTTGGCCTTATTTAGAGCTTAAACCATTATTCCATTGGCAACATCTCTTTTAGACCATCAAAATCATGATGAACCACCCTTTCAGATGAGCCAAGGTGCTTATTGGAAATATGAGGATGATTTTCTAATTTCTAATCAAATCCGTGTTTGCCGAACAAGAGACTCTTGGTGGTGTGTCAGATTATGCTTTTCCCAGCATATCATCTACTTGAAAATTTTTCACAGGATTATGTGTACATCTAATGAAGAAATCTTAAACACAAATAATCTTATTCTCTGAGTTCTCTTTTCAATGCAACAAACGGAATTCAATTCTGATCTCCCATTTGTCCTCAGCACCTTAAGTCGACGTGCGCTCGTCCGCACGCAAAGACCTATCAAGCCCAATTGCAGCATGCAAGCCCACCATCAAGGGCACATATCCGACCAATTCACGACCTTACCTTCCTTTTTCCTCCTCCATATCACTTAAGTTATAGTATCTTTAAGCTTCACGGTCGAAATTAGCATCATCTAATGATGGCAATCCAACTTGTTGTCTTGTATATCAAGACTTGCCATTTTTAGACTAGATTTGTTTCCTCTTCAAGTCGAGGCATATTTTCGAGTACGGAGAAGGTGATCCACGGTTTTCAATCTCTCTCAATCATTTGTGTAAGTTTCTAGATACCTCAGATGAAAATCAAGAACATTAAATGGAGGAAATCCAACCTAAGGTCGGATGTATCAAAACTTGCTATTTTTCGACATGTTCTTCATCCCCTATAAAGGGAGACTCATACGAACGACCTAAGCGAAGGGCATCCCCATCCTCCAAAGACTTCTCTCTTCGTCCTCCACCACCCTTGGCTCGTCCCAACCTCCCCAAATCGTCCTCTCTTCGTCCTGGTGCCCGGAGATCATCCCAAAGTGAAGAAGAAGCCGGTCTATGCTCCAACGTGCTGCACTGCTGATCATAGGCTTCTACAGATATTTGTAGTCATTTTATGGCCTGACTTCCTTCATACGAAGTGTGGTTCATCAAGATATCTTTCATCTCCAACAAACAGAGATCAATTCTGACATTTACTCTGCTTGTTACGGCTTCAACACCGGCGCTGCACTGACAGATCCGAAGTCTTCTCTTCTAAGTCATCATCATCTCAGTCAATTTCAATACATTTAATGGTGGATTCAGCCCACACATCATTCATAGAAATTGTTCCCCGGTGAGTTATCTTTTATATCCAACAAGAATAATTCAATTTGGATATCTGTGGTGCCCATAGCATGTCCTACATCGACATTGTGCTGGGAGTTTCCAGAACTTCACTGTTCAAGATCCGGCTTATCAGTTGCACAAATACATCAAGCTAGCATTGGTTGGACTCTTCTTCATCGGCCGGCCGAAGAAGAAGAAGGTTGAACTCACATCCCAATCTCCAACGCTAAGGTACACGGTCAAAACAACTCAATCTTGTTGTTATTCTATAAAGCGGAGCCCGCGGCTCCTGGCGACCACCTTTCTTTTTATTCATGTTCTAAGCTAATTCACTCCTCACTCTCCTCCCACATGACCCGAACCATCTCCGGTGCTCGAGCGACGCCGTGAGATGAAAGTTCGGGGATCAATGTGAGTGTGGGATCGAGGTGAGGACCTTTTACTGCTTTCCGAGTGTTTTCAATTCACTCTCTTTTTCCCAATTCCATCCATATTTCACCTTCTTCTCTTGAGGTGCCGATCCGGAACCCGTTTTCGGAGTCGACACCTTCGAGTTGGCTCATATATATATATATATATATTCCTCCAACTCTCCGTTGAGGAATGCTGTCTTGGCATTTAGCTGGTACAATTATAAGTCAAGATAAGCAATAACTGCCAAAATCATCCTAATAGATGCAAATTTTGCCACAAGAGAATAAGTTTTCCTGAAAATCTATACAAGTCTTCTGATTAAAACCTTTGATAACTAACTAGATCTTATACTTTTCTATAAACCTATCAACTCGAAACTTTCTTTTAAATATCCATTTACACCCAATAACTTTCCTGTTTATAAGCAAATCATACAATTCTCATACTCCATTAAATTTCGTGGAGTCCAATTCTTCTTACATGGCATTTAACCATAATTCTGATTCACGCGATTTTATAATATCAATATAATTTACAAGATCTATATGATCTTCCTTGTTTATGTCCATAATGAGACATTTAACGCCGTACGAGTGTAAATAAAAGTCATCCATCTATACAGTGGAGTCTTAGTTCTTTTGTTGTCAATTGTAGGTATATCGTACAATGCTATCATATGATCATTCGTTCTTCAACAATTTATCGTTGAGTTAGTTATGCTATTCTAGGTTCCTCATCAATTATTGAATCATTTCTAGTAAATTCATTGTAGTAGTCATCATCTACTACAACTAGATGTTCCTTCTTAATATCATGTGGTCCCTCTTCCTTTAAATTTTCTAGAAATGTAGCATCCCCATATTTAATGATCCTCTTTTTTTTTGCTATGCCAGAAGCATTAAATTGCTTTAAGCAATATTGAATAGAAGTAGATAGACAACTTAAAAGAAATATTAAGGTGTTAAAAATTGATAGAAGTGCAAAATACAACATAAAGAAGTTTATGTATTATTGTCAAAAGCATAAAATGAAATGGTATATAACAATACCGTATCCGCCACTATAGAATGGTGTCGCAGTAAAAATAATAGAAAGACCATTGCCCAAAAGACATAAGATCATTGCCCAAAAGATCATTGCATGGATACTATTAGAAAGAGTATGTCAATGTTCCTCGAAGGCTAGAATAGTTATTAAGGTGATAAGGTGCCCTAGGAATGTTGACATTTGGCCAGGATTTTCTAAACAGAGAACATAGAAGGGAGAGGACAAGGACAAGGGAGGTGCTGGCTGAGGTGGCGATCGGTGACACATCTAGGGCTTCCAACTTCACGTTCGCAAACAGGAAGAAAAAGTCAGGTGTAGCAATCATCGGGTGGATTGGGGTGTTAAAAACAGGCAACTTAAACCTTAAACTGGTTTTCTAGTTTAAAGGCGGGCCTGTTCGATGGTTTGGACTGGCCCAGCAAGGCACCTAAGCACCCAGGTGACCACAGCCCATGCCTACTTAATTTTTCATTAGGCATGTAGTCAAGGCTTTGTTGAAAAATGCCTTGGCGCCACAATGGCTCCTAGGTCCAAATAAATAAGAAGGGTTGCAGTAATTGACATACAACCAAAAAGAAATTTTCACATCTCATAATATAAATTCAAGTGATATTGAGGAATTCTCTTCCAATGGCATGTTACATAGAAGTCTGAGTGTAATAAAAAGATAGCAAAGGTGAAGGATGTTTCTCTCAACGAGTCACGTTAGCACTCAAATGTGAGGTTAAATAAGCAAAAATTCTCACATCAAATGCAGTTGAGGGCAAAAACTAGTCAATAAAGCAGAGCAAGATATAAGTTTTAAAAGAAATTAAAAAGAAACATCATAGCATAAAAAAGTAAGAAAGAAATTATTGAAAGAAGAATGATAATAAGAATTTGGAATATTAGGCCTCTTCAAAGAAGGATAAAGGGGGATCGACATTTGGATCAGCCAGGGCCAATTCTGATTCCTATTCGGAATGCATTACTCAATCCAAAAGAAATAAATCAGATCTAAGATGGGCTCTTCCCAAAAAAAATACAAAAATTGTTTGCAGAGAATAAAAGATTGATCAGCTCTGTTCTGATCAGACCCTGATAGTGGCTGGATGGCAGAGCCAGTGAGGGTTCCACTCCCACAACCTACCTGCCCAACTCCAATCAGCCCATTCTGACTCCAATCCAAAATTGGCTGATTCTGATCTAAACTGACTAATTCTGCGAACAATGCTGCGATAGCAGTGAATTTTAGATGCTTGTAACCATAATGAGAACCATGCCTTGCCAACTAGCCTATCCAAGATTCCAAAACCCTATTTGTTGGGGTACCCAAAACAATTTGACCCCTTAACATGTCATAATGTCTTCTTTTACAACCATTAACAATTAAGTCCATTCAACTAGTTGCAGATTCTTTCGCATGAAAATTTATTAATGTTGCAATTTGATAGTTAACTAAAAACAGCAATGATTCTTTGAACTTCATCAAAGACTTCCTCATGATAAACTCAGAACCTGTAAAAAATTTTGGAGCCATAGGACTTGTCTGCAAAGAGACCGAAATGACAATGAAATGATTCTCTAGAAAAGAGTCAATTATCTGTATATCAGGGTCATTTCACTTGCTGAAAACACCAACTTAGGCCTTTTAAGCCCCACTGTAATAGTAAGTTAGGTTAACACTGAGATAACTTTAGACCAAACTTCTCTGATGGATAACCCATTTTTTGACAGAACATGTATAACTATAGGTTAAAAGTATGCCATATTACAATAAAACAGGGCTCTAAAACCCAGAGTTGCGTGGAGTAAGTCACATTCTGACTATAACTGACCAAAAGATGTGCCATATCAACTACCAGAATGTTTAGGGGTAACTCTGAATATTCAACTACCATGATAAGATGGCTAGACAGTATGTATACAGAGAAAATGAAACCAGCGTCTTCGACAGGAACGGGAGAGAGTTATACCTGAATGTAATGGTGAACAACAATCTCATATTTCTCCTTCAAACCTGCAAAGTAGACAAGCTCATCCACACGTCCATAGCTGCAAGAAAAGTTATGCAATTCATGTTAAAACATGTTAAAAAGGTTGTTTACATAAATGATGAGTCACCCAAATATACTAAGCTAATCATTGCAAAGCAGCATGATGAATTATTACATTTGATATTATTTAAAGCACACAATAATTGAATCGACCAAATATTAAAAGACAGGTTTGAGCCGCCTGAAAGAGCAACAAATACTAGACTATGATGGAGTGTTATTTCAAACAATTTAAACAGCAAACATAGTCATTTAAGGTGTGGCGTAGGTGATAATTATAGAATGAAAATGGTAAAAGAAAGCAAAATTGTACATGAAAATCTCCACTCGTTTAAGATGGCAAAGTGAAGAAAAGCATACTCTCTTTCGAAGTGGTCAAAGGTAAGATACATGAACCCCATGCCAGGCCCTGTTGCTCCAGCCTAACACTAGCAAGAGAAATTCAACTCGAGGAGACAGAATGCCACCCAGTTACATAAAGAAAAAAAAAACAAAATATACACAAGCTTAATACAAATTTTATTTGTCCACTATACAGCAGATTTCAAGTTGAAGAATCTTTATCGGTTTTGCCCCAAAAGTTTCAAGGCATGAATACAAATTTATAGGCCTTAGTTTACCCTGACTCACTGTGGGACCTATAATTGTTTCGTTTCATAGACACATGTTATCGTGAGAACCATAGGCATGTGTGCATACATGCATACATAACCTTCCTCGGACACATCCACCTGGGAGATTCATTCTCAACTCAAATAATCCCACTTTGGGCTCATTAAATAGCATACTAGGGAGGGATCAACAAGAGCATTCTCTTAAGCTCTCCACAATGGTTAAAACTTATTTTGTAGGCCTATCAAAGGTCTATTCACAAAAACTCGGACAGCAATGAGTTAAGTGCATCTTCAGCCATTGCCAAGGCTACAAACCGGCAAGGAAGTTTAGGCTATCATCCGCCCATCAACAGCCCACTGGAAACACAGTTTTCAACCTACAAATAGTAACATGAAGGGTTGTTAAAAGAATTGCAAACAGCCCACATAGCAGTTAATCCCAGGGTTCTTTCTTAAAACACATTACAGGGTAGTTTTTTGTCCAACATGGCTATCCCTATATATGCTCATATATGGATAATTATATGTAAGGCACGCATTTACAAATCTTATACCTGCCATTCGATTGCACGGCCCAGGTAATGACATTCTAGAGGCCTGCTCTCGAGGGAATAAACTCTTGGTGTGTCCCTCAAGGGACAGCAATCTCTTCACTCATGCGGTCAAGGCAATAACCACATAGAGACCTGATGGATAAAACCCCATTAAGTCCCTTAAGGAATGACAATCTCTTTGCACACACAAACAAGGCAATAACTTTCTAGAGGCTTGATCACAAGGATATAAACCCTTATTGAGTCCTTCAATTGGACGACACTGAAATCCTGACAAGCCCCTTAAAAAGAAAAACATTAAAAAAGAACATCAAACCTACAAGCACCAAAGGAAAACGTCAACAAGACTTATCTGAAAATCGATTCAATAAATTGATTGCCACTACTGTAAGAAACAAAGAGAGAGGATCGACATAACCTCTTTTGGACAACATTGCTGCATCATCGTCAACACCGTCACCGGAGGAAAATAGGGTATGGTCAGAACCCTCACACGAACAGTGGGTTATTAACATCATGACAGGTCATCATGGCACTAAAAACAGGGTGGAGACATCTCCTTGATGTCATCACTCTCTACCAAGTCCAATGTTGATTGCACTGTTGTCAACAGGGGAGAAAGGAGAAAAGAACCCCAGAAAGGAGAATCTGATGTGAGTAAGACCACCAAAAGCCCTGTTGCGGAGACCCCTAGGTGCATGAAGTTGACGTGTGGAAGAAGTCCCGCAGAACTGTCATGACTATCGGGAAGAGAAGAGGAGACCATGAGGGTCCAGCCACCAAACCAAGGAGCCCCTGGGATCACTACAGCCACCTTGGACCTTCGTTGCGGTACCTTAAGCTCACCCGCAAGCCACCGCTATCAAGGAAGAAAGAAGTCCCAACGAGCTTCCTATTGTGCCAAAGAGAAAGTGATTGTAAGGGGTAGGATAGAAGGCTCCTTCAAGACTGCTGCCACCATCTCCTACCCTCTCCACCACCGCCGAGATCCAGCTCCGCCTCCAAGTGAAAGAGGAGCCACCAAAGAAGAAAAAGAATCAAGAAGTGTATGTTGCATTGGAGAAGAGGAGAGGAGGAGAACCGATCGAAGACACCACCACCGCCTCCACCGCTAGAAGGCCTACCAAGAACCCTTGCCACAAAGACCGATTCTCTTGCTCTCAATCATGTCGTGGAGAGAGAAGAGATGAGATAGAGAGAGAAGGACCTCAATCAACATGTAAACAAAAAAAAAATTGAAAAGAAAAGAGGGAGGACCATGTCAAAGCCTGGCCCTAGACTCCCTTGCAACCGCCCGAGAGGCCTCGTTTGCGTAATCACCAATCCAGGTCGAGATTAGCCGATTCCTAGATCGATCGGGCATTAATGATCCAATTATGGGTAGAACAACCGATCATACCCGGTGTTTCGGACAGATCAGTGTGAATCGTTGGGATCAATTATGGATCGGCCGATTCAACAGATTGATTCAAGAATTGGCCGATCCAAGCCGATTCCCTAAAATATACGTTAGCTCCCGAATCAAGTCTTTTCGAAGACACGATTCCAATTCAATCTCCCCCATTATAAGGGGAGATCGGATCAATCCCCACCCGCACCCCCAACCCCACTACCACCCCGTCTCCCGAAGGGCTCCCTCCCGTGGCTCCGATGACTAAGGCCCCCATTCGAGGCTCCAAAGGACCACCTCCCGCGATCCATCACCGATCGAGTGATTCCAATGACCAATCCAGCCTCCTTGGCCAATCTCGCCCTCTTCGTTGCTCTTACCCCCGAAGGGGTGATCTTCCCTTTAGGGGTGAGGTTGGTTGTTAAATGTCCAACGAGAAGCAAGCAGCATTTCTAAATTTTTATTTATCCGGTGATATTGTTTAATTTTTTCAATACATGTAGATAAAATGTCCGACAAGAAGCAAGCTCCCACCGGAAAGAAAGATATTGGATGGCAGCATGGGTACATCTTGGATGTGGCCAAGAAGAGAATAAGATGTAAATGATGTTAGAAGAAAATGAATGACAGAGTTTACCACCTTAAACAACTTATAGCTAATGCGAGTGCGAATATGAAGAAGTGTGATAAAATCCTGGGATTTAGAGTTGAAAGAAAAAAAGAGAAGTTATCTAACCGAGAGAACATACGACAAAGAGATATTAGAATCGAGCACAGAGTGAAACGGCATGACGAGTTGCTCATACCTATGTATTAACCGGTCTCATAAAGAAAGAAAAATCACAAGCTTATATACAAGTTGATTCATCCTCTTCGTATTTACGAAGAGAAGGCAGAGATTGGGGAGAGCCATGTATGTTAGTAGGGCTCAAAGCATAGGGAGGACGAGGAAAGAAGAAGAAGAGCAGAGATTTGGGTGCCACTACCCAACAATCGATGCGGAAGGCATTCGCCGTACAGGTTAGTTCGAGATAGTGAGTTATGTCGGTCGTAGTCAACGTAGTCGGCCGGCCGACCGACACCGCCATATATAGCAAAGCGATAGGGGTAAAGGTCTATCGGGCATGCCTTTAAGAAAGTGAAGACTACTATAGGTCGCAAGGAAAGTAGTCAAGCATATCTACAAATAGTTTCTACATGTAGTTATTTAAATGTAAAGTTTCTTTAAGTGCATGTCTTATGTTTTTTAATAAACATTAATAATGGTGTGATCATATTCCTTCGTATAGGTCTCCCAAAGGCATACAAGAACTAATCCATATTTCCAAACAACGGAGATGCCATTGCCGAGGCTAGACTATGCTTCAAAGGCCCCACCTCCATATACATTTACGAAAAGGGGTTGGATACAGAGGTCGATAAGTTGACCTCTACGGATAGATAGATTCAAAGCCATTTTAAAAGAAAGAGGTCGAACTATTATGTGCAATGGTTGGACAAGAATCACAAGGAAATCTTTTATCAACTTTCTTGTCTTTGTTCGAAGGCACCATCTTTTTCAAGTCAATCGATGGATCGAGTTACGAAGAATGCAAATTACTTGTTCGACTTAACGAACAAAGGTTGTACTTAGATTTGGGAGGAGAACATCAGACAACTTGTCACCGACAATGAGACTTCATACAAAGCTACATACAAGAAATCGATGGAGGTAAGAAGTCATTTGTTTTGGGAACCATGTGCCACGCACTCAATCGACTTGATGTTGGAAGACATCGGGAAGCAGTAAGTGCGAGGTTCTCGGGAGTCAAGAACAACTTATTACACCTTTCATTCACGAGCACCCCAAGTCGCTCTCCATCACGAGAGAACAAACGAAAATCATGATCCGATTCGTCCTGGCCCGACTAGATTTGCCGCACAATTCATTTCCTTGAAAAGCCTCTATAGATA
Organism: Cryptocoryne crispatula var. balansae; assembly: GCA_036172225.1. Classification (NCBI taxonomy): domain Eukaryota; kingdom Viridiplantae; phylum Streptophyta; class Magnoliopsida; order Alismatales; family Araceae; genus Cryptocoryne; species Cryptocoryne crispatula. The sequence continues at coordinate 41,535,252 of CM069928.1, forward strand.
TAGAAATGATTCAAGAGGTTTATAGTCTCCGTATCAAGACTACAATGATACAATGCGAGCAACAAATGATTCAAGAGGTTTATAGTCTCTCGTATCAAGACTACAATGATACAATGCGAGCAACAAATGACTAGTACGAGACTTTATCGAGAAGGAGAACTTGATCGAGAACAACAGATGGTGGAAAAATGTGCAATGCTATCTATCAATCATAGAACCCTTTCACAAGTGTCAAGATTGGTTAATTCCAATGACAAAAACCAAATTAGGTCCAAAATGGGTATTCGTATGATGTCACGGATAAGGCCAAGATGAAAATCAAAAAGATGTATCCGAGAGGCTACAAAAATGGTGGAAAATCTTAGAGATCGAATGGGACAGACACTTTTGATATTATTTTATTTATCGTCATAAAGAATACGTTAGTGCCTTAATGGTTGGATTATGATCTTTTAACATGATATTTCTTCAACTAAAGGATGTAATACGGTGGTCAAGTATACAATGATGCAGTAGGTCTTGTTAGGCACATTATCGCCGATTAAATGTTTACCAAAACTGCATAAGATAAAACAGTAGGTCGAGATTGAAGCAAGTACGAAGTTATTTATTATCAACATCGTCACACCGAAAACAAGTAATAAACTTAACTTTATTTCATATTGTATTTCGTATAACATCATATAAGCATAGAATCGGTGTATAGGATTCAGATTTCGTCACGAAAATTTTCTCTTAGTAGGTTATTGCACATATCTTATATATTTAACATCCTTAACTAAGACTACCACTCTTGATAATTCTGTGATATTTGTCATATTAAATTGAATGGTAGATTCAAGTGAACAATAGGAGTGGATGGAATCTGCTGGTAGTCATTACTGAGCAAGAGTACCAACTCTTCTCAATGTGAAAGAAATTGAAGCACGTTCAACCTCATGCACACAAAGAGAAGAAATATGTTGAAAATGAAAAGATTCGAAAATTAGTTTCGTCATTACAACATACGAGATTAAGAATTAAAAACATCAAGGATAAGTAAATGATATTCGAGGAGTGATTCGCCCGATTCGCAAGTGGCTTGTATTAAGAAAGCGCTCGTAGTTGAAGCCAATCAAGGCTTATCGTAGAGGGATGTGGACTTCGAAGATCCCTTCCAAGAAGAATATCCACTCGATGCATGGTTGGATAAGAAGGACAATGACGGAGAGCCAAAGTTCAACCCATACGATCGATCAGCGGGCTAAAGTGCGAGCTTAACAAAGTCATTGGGTGATGATGAGTAGATTTAAGAAAGGCAAGAAACTCAAGTTCCTCGCACAACCGTAGATCCATAGCCAACTCCAATTCCACAAAGTACAACTCTAGCCACAGCTCAAGCCGCTCAAGCTAATATCCAAGAAGCAAGGCCAAGTGTTAAAAGACACTACTCTTTAAAGAACTTGAAGGCATTTAAGAGTGTAATACAACACAATACCGGTTTAAGTAGAGAAGAAGAAATAGTGAAGAGAAAGAAAGCGAGTATCAAACGAAGATATTTCGATTCTAGTTCTACTCGATGATCCAACCCATGCACCTTCCTGATGACGAGGAGAAGGAAGAATTTATTCCACCCACTCAACAATAAGACGCGGGAGGCTCTGGAGGAGGAGGTGGAGATGGAGATGAAATTGGAAGTGCCCGGCATAGTGGTTCTAGTAGTGTACGTAGGAGTGGAAAAAGTGTAGATGATTTAAGTTAGAAACAACATTCTATTGAGAGAAGTAAAAACTAGAATCAAATGGCCTTATTTGATGAACACACTATAGCCTCATATCTAGAACCTACTTTAGGTTTTGAGACTAGTTATCCACTTTGAAACTTGTTATCCACCATCACCTCTAGCAACTAGAGCAGATGATAGTGTGTATGATTTTAGCTATATGGCCCACTCACTAATTTCATATGGATATGGCCTGATCATGAGTCAATAAAGTCAGTGGACCATCCAAGAGAACGAAAATGGGGAGCAACAAAAAGTCAAGGGGGGGGGGCAGATTCATTCGTGTTGGTGACCAGTGAGAAGGTATATTTTCAATTATGTTTGAGTTGTATTTATATTATCTGACTATTATAATACTTTTGAAATATATCTATATTATCTCCTCTATTTAATAGAATGAATGTTAAATTGATACTTCTATGAGAATTAGAGTAGTTGCTAGTATCATAATGCATAAGAGACATCACTTGTATGATGTCTTCTTTTCCATTGTAATACTATTTTTTAAGATTTTTCCTTATTTTATGTATTTTTTATTTTTTATTTCTATAAATTGTTGTGTTGAAAAAAAATTCAAAAAAAGGATCCAGACCAAATATGAAACAATTTCTACTTTGGAGGATCGGGCAATCCTGACCGATTCAATCCAATCCAATTCGGATCGGATTAGTACCCCCAATCTTGACTCCAATTTTGATCCTTCATTCCTTGCCAAGAGAGTAGTTGTGGCCCACGTGCAGCCGCACGTGTGGTGGTCAACAGGACCCGGTTAAAAGCCAGATCCGATCACCATGGGTGAAGTTACCCACCTGGTTTGACTGTCAATCAAACAGGCCCCAAAATCCAATAAATTGAGAAAAAAATAAAGAAAAAAGGGGCAGTTTCACCTCCTGCGCACCCCACCCCCCACTTACACGAAAATAGAAAAGTGAGACCTATTTTGGAACAAAATAACCCTCCAAAACCTCTACAACTAACCCTCAAGGCTCATTTAGAAAGAGGTTGACTCATTTGTAAAAGAATAGGGTAAGGGAAGGAGAAAGAAGTTCTAAAGCTCTGGTTCTTGAAAGGTTCTTCAGTCAATTAAAAAATGTAGGATTTAGTCTAGTGGTAAAATAGGCTCATGGTTTTGTTCTACCCTTTTCCAAAAATGGGCCCTGAATAGCTTGCATTTACATGCAAATAATGTTATTTTAGATATATATATGGAGAGAGAGCCATCCCATTCAGTTCAGCCAACATGCTACCAAAATTTCAGTTTCCATCCTCCTCTCCAACTAAAAAAGGATAGACCAAAATAGATGCATTTCACATGCAAACAAATCTATTTTAATATATATATCCAATCGAGTTTGGTCTAGCCAAAAACACCGTCAAAATTAAATTGGCCCAGAATAGTTGCATATTACATACAAACAAAGCTATTTTAAGATACATAGAGCCAATTCAACTTGGTCTAGACAGACTGCTATCGAAATTTTAAAAATACATGTTTGCATATTAAGTATACAAAGTAATGTTCAAGTATGTACAGAAGCAGAGTAATACATAACAAATATACATATGAACTTTATGACATTTCAGTGGTGAAAATTAATTCTAAATGAGAAAACATGGCTTCTATGCCTCTTCGCTTGTGAACTATTCAAGTATATAGAGGAGGAATGCACAACAAATATGTATACAAATTCTATGACTCTTCAATGATGGAAATCAATTTAACCTATTAAGAAACATGACTATTATCCCCCCACTTATGTACACTCATGTACTATGTATTCTAGTTAAAATGAAATACATTTAGGTTCACTTGATGATGTGTTGTGTGAATAAATGACTTCCAATTAATGTGTTGTTGTGATAGTTAATTGAAAGTGTTCGAGTATTTACTTGAGATAATTAACAATGTAACATCGCAAATCTGGTAGGAGGAGGTCAAAATTTATTTTCAAAGAACTCATATAACGTCAATATAAAAATGTGGTTTAAATTGCAAAGTGATGAGCAATTCCTATACAATACTTAATGCCCTGCTTTGGTAACAATATTAGATAAATCTATTACTATTAATTTTAAAATTGATATTGTTATAATCACCTCAAGGTGTTTGGCTAATAGTATCAATTTTAAAATTTGTAGTGCAAACAACATACGTTATGTAATATAAGCGTCAAATCAGACGACGATATCGATACTCCATCTTCTCAAAATATCAATATCAATACTAATATAGTATCATTTTTTCATACTCTAACCAAACGGGCCATAAGATATCTACAAACTATCCGTATTCCTATATATGAATACCACAAACAAAATTTGCCTATAGTTCTATGAATATCATACATTTTCATAGGAGTTAAAGCTAGCACCAAAGAAGGCGGGGTCGGGGGTCAGAACCGGGTCGGTCGGGCCTAAAACCGACCCAAGTCGTGGTGGTCGCGACCCGAGTCGGGCCGGGGTCGGGAAAAATAATAATAATAAATTTATTTAAATATATTAACCAAATGTGGTCGCTGGCCGGGTCCGGCCGGCCAAGCCCAAAACCGGCCGGGTTGGCCGACTCAGCCGACCAGCCTGACAGGTCGCCGACCCCGCACACCATGGCTAACACAAACCAAAAAACAACTTTCCTTAAAAAGTATTCTTCTAAAGTTTTTAAAATTTTCAAGGTTTCAACATTCACCTAAATAAAAATAAATGGATATGATCATCATTGAAAATTGGCCAAAGAACCCTGGAGATTGAGATGTCTAAAATTTAAATCGAGACTACCCAATGGTACGCGAACAACAACTAAGGAAAATTCAAAAAACAAAGATCCACTTACCCACACCAGGCTCATCAACTTAAAAAAAAACTCTGGTGTTCGGATTGGAATGCCCATCAACCTGGGGTGATCTCCAAGATATTCTTCACAAGGAAACTTATTTTTGGCAAGGACAGCTTAGATACAAATGATGCAAGATGGCTACCCTCCCCCCCCGAGAAATGCATACAAATGCTAAATTCAGCTAGATATGGCCACTTACTGTAGTTCAGTAGTTGGTACGTATTTGCTTTGCAGTATAGCATGATCCCTTTCCTCGTGGCATGAAGGCAAGGAACTCACCTACATAATCTAGGGACTTGCCAACCTCAAAATACCATGGACAAACATTACGAAAGTTATCATTTACTTTCTAGTCAACTTTAGAAATAAAAATAATTGTTTGTTTTCGCATTTTATTTAATAATATACCCTTTTCTTGTCAACAATTAGCATACTTATCTTATACCCCAATCTTAATTTAATATAACAATGTCATATACTACTGCCTATCTTAAGTTTTCAAGGTACTCAACAAGTCCCTTAGGGAAGCCACCCAGCACATATGCACACAAGATCCTAAAGAATACCCTCAGTTTGTTACCTTGACAACAAACATTTCATTATAATTCCCCACTTTCCATTAAATTTTTATTAATAACCAATCTATGTTTCTGGTCAATGTTTACTCAATCCACTGACTGACATTTTGATTTTTCCATCAAATGGATACAGTGTACATTTAGATTAATTAATGTCATCTTCTTCTCCACGTTTTACACAATTTCAATGATAACCGACCTTTAGGTCGCTAAGTGCTATTTCACCATCCGCAACTCACAAAACCATGTCACCTTTAAGTCCTTCCATCTATCCAACACCAATTCAAGGCTAGGCAGCACGTGTCGTGCAGGGATGGGATATAACCATATGTATTGCGGTGCACCATAGATGCCGAGTGTAGACAGAGCCATCACAGGCTGAGTCAACCGAGCAACTTAAGGAGTTACTACACTGAAAGCACGACAGAATAAATATTAATTTTGTCGCGTCGTAGATCGACCGAGCCATCTGATCGAAGCCAATTGGGCTACTGTGCTGTGGAAGCTGGCACATGGAGTCGACCATCGAGGGTCGTTTCCGCAGGATCCGCGCACAAAGGACACGACAGAGCACCCAAACCTGAGCTTTCCGTCAGCGCACTTACGATTAATCGGTCTTCAATACCTTTCTGACAATCACTCTTTTAGCTTCCCTGTCCGTGTTCTTTGTTCTCGTTACCTGGGTCGTGCTACACGTCGTCTCTCCGTTTTTAAGTAGTAGCCGTGGTAATTTTTCCAGCACTACAAGCAACTCGAGAACTAGTTTTACTTAACAGGGGAGAACGATTGGACCGGCACGAACCTGACTGTCCGTTTGTTTCGAGACAAGACCGTTCGAGTTCTCGCAAAACGACAGTTATTTCTTTTATTTCGTAGTGTTAGAATTTTATTTGTACGCATTTTTATTTAAGTATTTGTGAGTCCTTTTTATTTTAGTCCTTTATAGGACATATATGTAATTACCAGGCTTTTAGGGTTCAACTCAGAATGCCCAGCTCTATTTAAAGGAGCCCAAGCCATTGGAACGGAAGAGGAGACGGATGCTCGAAGAAAAGGAGAAGACTCCTCCCGTTTCTTCCCTTTCCTTCGACGATTTCGTCATTCCCCACACCTCCAGGTGCTCCCAGGTTCCCCCTTCCCCTTTCCGGTGTTCCTCCGAACTTCCGTTGCTAGGTCCAACACCTCCTTCCCCTATCCCAATCGCTTTCCCCTGCCTCCGACAAGTTCCGAGGTC